>CM030023.1:10899234-12335909 GCA_017639485.1 Pluvialis apricaria | reverse complement strand
AGTGTTTTGTTCTCTGTGTGCTCTCCCTGGGGCCTCTTGAACTCTGCGTGAAATGGCTGATGGAGCTGGACTGAATGCAAGCAGCATACGCACGTCGGGCCCAAATCACATCTCCATCACTGCAGTGAAATCTGTGGAGGTCTTTCTGAAATGTTGGGGGAGATCTCTCCTACATGAGGTCAATGCATCTCCATATTGAGCCTGTTTAGCAGAGTGCATCTTGGCTAACAGAGAAGTCCCTGAGTGCCAGCACTGCCCTGTTTGCTGGTCTGCAGAGAGGGAAGCATCAAACTTTGTCTCAGATGGGAAATCACAAAGAAATAAATTTTAAAATTTCAGTTTTAAACAACTGAAAAGAGGCGTCTGTAATGGAAGGTGCTGAACAACCTATTTGATAGGTGTCATATGTGCTTTTGTTCTACACAAGTGTCTTTATGGTCAGCTGAATATGCATCAGGAACGCAGCATGATGGAGACATGGGTCTTTTGGTCTCCTCTCACTTGAGATTCATATTTTGAGTCAGCTGGGAAGTTTGTTTTCCATGTTCAGCCACCACCAGTTTGACAGCTGAAGCACTAAATCCTTTCCTGGCCTTTGCAACTGTCCACGGCTGCAGTAGTTCTCTGAACCGAGATCTTCTGGGTATTTCATTAAGTGCCACTTAGAAAGTGCTTGAGACCTTGGTGAGATTAGGTGAAATGTACCTAAAACCTCTGTCCAGCCAGCAGTTGGATTTTGCTTAGTCCTCTGTCCTGTATGGTTTTGTTGTGTCCCTCTCCCGTTGAGTGCATCAATAGACGGACAAGGTCCCCAGGCTGGGAAGTCAGCTACACCTCAGGCTGTCTCTCCAGTTGTGAGCCCTGTTGAACCAGTTCTTCACATCCATTCGGTGAGGTTTGCAGAACTGGTCCAGCCTGTCCGCTGGATCCTGCCGATCTGCACCGGCCCACAGTCAGGACAGATGCAAGAGTAGCACAACAGAGTCCTTGTTTGATGCTACTCCTCTTCACCTGCTTGCTCCTTAAATTCACTCTGGACCTTTTCTGTTTCCCTATAAATGGAGAGTGAAAAGAGATGTGAGTACTTTAACAGACCCTGATGATATATAAGAAGTTCAAGATTTCTCCAACAAAGACATCTAAAATCAAAACACTGGGACTTAGGGCACCATTGACCACCAGGCAGATCCGATACAGAAGCACCAGCAGACTTCTGTCTGGGTAACACACAGGATGACCATGATGCCCATGTGTGCAGCCATGTCAGCTTCTGAATTGGACATTGAGGGCTGCCCAGTGATATTTGGGATCTGCCCAGGTCAGAGTATGAGTTAATATTTGGTCACAAAAGCAGTATTTTTCCCCCCTTGAAGATCTAGACAGATGAGCAAACACTTGACATAGTTGGGGTTGATACTTGCCCTGGTGCCTCCCCTGGTGCAGAGTCGGGGATGCCATGGTGGATGCCATACCTCCCTGGTGCCGTACAGGGGAAGAGGTGTAAGGGAGCCCTGAGAGCACACACGAGTCGTGAAAGAGGACTCTGGGCATGTGCTTCCACAGCATTTCGAGGTTAAAGTACCAGGGCAAGAAGAGCTGGAGGGTGCTGTTTTTCAGTGATGGGCTGTTCAGGTCAGTGGGGTGACTTGGGGAGCACAGACTGGTCAGGGAGCGGAGGAGGGCTGCTGGTTCCCAGTGCCCTGCACGCATGGGCACTGTGCCATAGCCACTGGGTTATGCCGTGGCCATGGCTGTAAAACACCCCCAGCAGCCCGGAGCAAACAGACCGAGTACAAAACCACAAAAACCCAATGGTGAAAGATAAGCTCTTGGGTCAATAATGTGCTGGGCTTGGGCCAGCTCTCCCAGTGCTGCTCAGGACTGAGTCTCCAAGGGATGGGGACTCACAGATGCTTCACTCATGCTTATCCTGCCATTGGTGAGGCTGGCTCTGGCAGGGATGGACTCTGCTCCAGCCAGTGAGGTTTGGGGACAGCAGAAGAAGGAAGGACCTATGTCCCTGGGGTGGAAAGGGACATTGGAGACCATCAGAGCTGGTGCTCTGGAGGTGCTGGGGTGTGCAGGCTTATGGGTGCCCACCATGGGAGAAGGTGGGACAGGGAGGCAAGAGAAATCCTATGGTCCCCTGCCATGGGCACACACCACAAGTGAGAGGTTTTCTCTCTGGTAGCTGGGCCTGGCTGATTGCCTCTGCCTGTGCACAGGGGAAATTGAAGCCACCATGTCCTGCCTGTGCCCATGACCCTCCATGCCAGCTGCCTGGAGGAGGTGAAGGATGCTGAAGGCCCTTTGTGCACACACAAATACAGAGATGTGTTTGGGTTTGACTTGTGCACCACCTCACCATAGGCGTCCTGCTGGGGAACGGTGCTTGCCCTGCCTGGAGCCACACGAGTTGAGTGATTATCAGAGACCACAGATGAAACAGAGGGGGAAATGTATGAACAGGAATACCCCACAAGGAACACAGGATCCGGGGGTCTGCAGGACCCTGGCAGTGCAGTGCTTGGACTGAGCCAGTGTGTGATGGGGCACATTGGAGGCCTCTGCTGCTCCATGGAGCTGGATACAGCCTCATGCCAAGGAGGTCTGGGCACAGGGCTGACAGCACTTTCCTGGGTGGGTGAGCATCACCCTCCATCCCTCATCACCCCAAAGCTTTCCCCTGGCCATGTGCTGGCGATGTGCACTGGCTCGTCCAACGTCAGGTGCTGGCTCCCCAACAAGCATCATTCAGGAGTGGTCTGCCCCACCACCCGGCAGGCAGGAGGGACAAGTGGTCGTGGGGACCTTGCACCCATTTCCCGCTGGGTTCCCTGGGCGATGCCACCAGCTCCCTGGGTGTTGTCCCTGAGCGACGCACCCAGGCACGCACCCAACAAGGGACAGACATTGAATGGTGACAAAGCCCTCAGCCAAGCTTTACAGGCTGGATTGAACAGGTTTAGCATTAGCAATTAAAAATCCCAGAGCAAATAAAGGAGGGTGTTGGTTACTGCTGCCCTTCCTTATATATAGCTGCAGTATCCAACTAATGCTTGTTACAGGCTTTTATCTGGAGGTGCATCAAGGAAATTCTTGGTGGAGGTAGTCCCAAGGGCACATGGGTGGAAAAGCACCCTGAGAGCTGGTGGTGGAGGGTAAAGCTGAACGCCTGGTCTGGCCATCCTGGTAAGTGTAGGGCTGTAAACCACCATGACTCACAATGCAGCTTCCACGCTCCCGGGAGAATCGAGAAAATTTCCTGTCTGCCTCTTGTGGTCACTGCCAAGAAGACAAAAAAATAAAGAAAAATCAGTAAATAATAATAAAAAAAGTGTTTCTCACCGGTTGCAAGAGGCTTTATAAAAAAACTGTTCAAGGAAATCTTTCTCAAGTGACTCGCAAATGGGCATCAGGTCATTTGGCAATCTTCCTGCATTATGCACCAGGAGGTATACGCCTGGGGGCACTGGCCTGGCTGAGATACTAAAACTGAAGAGACGTGGGTGTGGTCTCAGCTCTGATACTCACCCACGTGTCAGTGGGGGACATTGCCCCCGTCTTTGCCTTCTCTTTGTCTCATGTACTGTTATAAAACCATTAGCTCCTTGGGGCGAAGGTTGGCTCTTGATACGTGGGTGCACTGTTGGCTCCTGGCTCAGGCATCCTCCTACTGTCATCATCTTTTGTCATGTACCATACAGCTCCAAGCACTGTGGTTCTGCTCGTTAATTAACTTGGGCAAATTGGCTCCACCAGCCTTGGCAGCACGCTGATGGGGAGGAACATCCCCTTGGGATGCTGGGAAGGAGGCAGGATGTTGTCTGTGCAGCGGTGCTCTCCTGACAAACGGACTTTTCCGCCTCTTTTAAGCTTTGCAATGGTGTTGCTGCTCATAGGTGAGGCCAAAACTGAGCCCTTTGCAGCAGCTCTTGGCTGACCTGGATGTTTCCATGTCACCACCAGCCCCTCCATGCAACCCAGGGGCTGATGCTCAATGTGTGGGTCCCTCCTGCTCATGTGCTGTAGGACCAGGCTGCAGAACCCAGCCAAGGTCCAGGCTGCCTGATCTTTCTGCCCGTTGGGCAGCTGCCAAACAAACCAGGCATGTTCTAAGATTAAGAAAGCATAATCTCAAAGCCAGTGTTCAAACATGGCACTTTGTACCTAGTTTCTGTATATTCAGCGTTTGTCACTGGGCTGTGTACCGGGCATCATATCGGTGCCTTGGTGACACAACCTTTGCCTGATTTTTCACTGTTCCCCATTACTTTGCTGAAAATAGATTCCCCGCTGGCAAAACCTTCCCAACCTGGGCAGCGCAGTAGTGCACACCAGTGTGATGAGGGTACGCCAACGAGCAGCCAGGTTTGCTCATTCACACGCCATTTACACAGAAGTTTTTGTGCTAAGCGATAGCCTGGATCTGGGTTATTCTTGTTGACTTTCTCTATTTGACCAGGCTGTATTGCTGGGAGACGGCTTGTACTCCCTGTACCTCTGCTACCAAAAGCTGTCATGAGAGAGCAGCGGCTCCCCAGGACCCTCAACTCACAGCATCGTCTGATGGGAAGAACTGAGGAAATAAACCCCAGATGATAGCCACCTCCAATTTCCACCAAAATAGCCCTCCCCAGATTCATTCAAACAGTCTCATCTCATCAAAACCAAGTTCCTGTCCATCATTAATTCATTCGAGAGCATTTTAAAGTCTAATGGTACTCCTGAAGAGTGGCTGTCACCAGCAGGAAGGTCTGGCTGCCCTGCCAAGACCTCTGCATTCCCCAACACTAGCAAAGCATCCCTGTACATGCTGAGCTGTAGGTACCTTGCCCGTGAGGGTCCATCTGGCCGGTTGATGATGTGGGGACCAGCAGGCCCATCCCTTTGGTCTTTTTGGATGTTCTTCACCAACTGGATGATGCTTTGGAGCTTCCCAGCATGCGACGTTGCTTGTCTAAGTGCAAGTTTCCATTTGGGCTTTGCTGGAGCTGCAGGTTAGTTAAAACCTAGCTCCCTAAAGGGGACTTCGATGTTGAATGTGTACCAGAAGACCCAGAAGACAAGGCTGAAGGCGAGCAGCAGAGCTCCCAAGTAAACGAAGAAGTCCCAGGAGCTTAGCGGAGCAAAAATTCCCAGGAGGAGGATGATCAGCCCAACCATATCACACAGCACAGCCAGGAGGAATATCAAAGCACAGCGGCCGATGAGCTTGAGGAAGGCCATGGTGGAGCCCCCCAGCAGAGACCCTCAGGGCGGGGGCAGAGGGGCCGGCAGCATCCCGTCAGTCTCTCCCTCACTGCCTCTGCTCGCTGGCTGCCAGGAGGAAGTACAAATGTCACAACACACCTTGCAGAACAATCGGGAGGGAGCACACGATACTGCTTTAACCGTTTCATGGCCCTGCCATTGCCCTGCCTCCGCCTGTCCTGGAGCGGATCCCAGGGGTGCGTTTCTCTGCACGGCGTGTGTGAGCCCTCCTGGGAAGGGACCAGCCACCAGGATACCCTGTGATCGGCCTGGGTGTAGGCGCATCACACCCAGCCTGCCTAAAAGGTGCAAGTCTGGTCCTGACCCAGCCCGCAGATGGGCTACGCTCCTTTGACTTGAGAAGCGGGGCATCTTGTGTCACTTTTGGACAGCATCTGCCATGCAAGAGTCCCAGCAAAGTCCGCAGCACACCAGCTCTGACATTCCAGTAACAGCCTGGAAACAGTGCACTGTTCCTCTCTCTTTGTAGGTAAACTGAGGCATGGGAATTTGTCCAGAGTGTCAAAAACACATCACCCTTGCAACACCTCCAAAAAGCACATCTTGCTGGAAATCCACAAATCAGACAACCTGTGTCACCGCCCATCCCAAAAATGGGAAACAAGCAAGTCAGTGATGAATCACCAAATAAGGCAAAAGTTCCCAGAGCTCTGGGCTTGTCTCTGAGCAGCCAGGATCGCTCTGTGGGATCCAGGACTGCCGCTTTCTGCTCCCAGGTGGCTGTGTGACGTCCAGTACCTAAAGAGAGCCTACAGGAAAGCTGGAGAGGGATTTTTTACAAGGCATGTAGTGATAGGACGAGGGGTAATGGCTTTAAACTGGAAGAAGGGAGATTTAGTGTAGATATTAAGAAGAAATTTTTCACGCTGAGAGTGGTGAGCCCCTGGCGCAGGTTGCCCAGAGAAGCTGTGGCTGCCCCATCCCTGGAGGTGTTCAAGGCCAGGTTGAGCAACCTGGGCTGGTGGGAGGTGTCCCTGCCCATGGCAGGGGGGTTGGAACTGGATGATCTTTAAGGTCCCTTCCAACCTAAACCATTCTATGATTCTGTCATTCTATGGTCTTTCCTCTCCTACCTCTCTGGTCTGCGCATGCTTGGCAAACAGGGAAAATCTGGGGGAGGTGGAGCATCCAGGGAGCCCTTGGCTCTGGGAAAAGCCATCCCAAGACACGAGCACTACATGGCCCGTGGGCTGGCAGCCCATCTCTTGGCCATGCAGAGGATGCTAAAGCTTGAGACAGGACTGTTGGGCACGAGGTCAGCATCAGGGGCTGGAACAGTGCCCAGATGCAAGTATCTGCTGGAGATGGCCTTAGCTCCAGTGGGTGCCATCGGTTGCGCCGGGAGTGTCCTCCCCAGTCTGCTTGCCAAACCCAGGACACCCAGGGCCTGTCTGCCACCTGGGCAGCCCCACGACCACTCTGCCATGAGTGAGGTGATGGCTGGAGGGAATAGGGGACGTTACCTACCTTGCCTGAGTGTTTCCTCTGCTGCCGGGGGAATCTCAGATGCTAAAAGTCACCATGCTCCTGCCTGCCACCCACAGTGTGCATCTCAAAAATGGCAAGCACACGGCAGGGGAGGTTGCCCAGCACGGCCCCGTGGTCCTCTCTCCTAACCTTATCCAGCCTGCTGCTTGCAAACACACGGCAGACGGCGCTGAGCAAACCATCTATTCCAGCATGTGCTGTTCCCTCCCAATGGCAAGGGTCTGCCGCTTCCAGAAGATATTTTTTCCCCTTGTCTGAACAATGAAGGCTTTTAAATACGCAAATAAATAACTAATCTCTTCTTTGTGCATTATCATCCTCTGGAGCCTGGGGGAGAATCTGCTCTTTGCCAGCCCAGGATCAGCCCTGGATTAATTACCCGAGGGCTGGAGCGAAGTGCTGTGGCACAGCTGCTTTCAGGATACGATCACCTTGTTTGCAGGAAACACGCTCTGAAATCTGCCTTCATGGATGTTCAGCCAAAAAAATCCCTCGCTCCCAAACCCAGCCTTCAGTTCCTGGTGGTCTCCTCAGCACCTGCGGCCTCCTGGGGAGCTGGGCCAGGGTGTCACCCAGAGTTCAGTGGCCAGAGCTTCCCCAGCCTCTGAACTGGGTTCAGGCTGGACTTACTTGTACACTGGTGGTCTTCCCTCACCCCTGGCCTGACACAGGTGACACGAGGCTCAGAGCCATGCCCAGCGCCTGGCTTGCTCTTGGGCAGCCCGTTGGGTGGACACCTTTTTCTGTAGTCTTCTTTCAATGGACTGCAGTGATTGTGGAGGTGGACAGAGGATGGAGAAGGAGGTCTGCAGCTCTTTGCTTCCCAGTTCAGCTGCATTTTTATGAACCCACCCAAGGTTTAGCATTGATGATGATGGAGATGCTCCAGCCAGTTTTCTGATGAGCCCAAGACCTATCACCCTCTGAAAGGAAGGACCTTCAAGCAAGAGTGTCCCCTCTTGCTCCCACAGCTGTATCCAGTTCCTGTCTCCTTTGGGGTTTCTTTCTGAGTCATTACCTTCTGTTCACTGAATTTCAGGGAGTTCTTCCAGGTGATTAGATGGTCAGTTTTTATTGTAGTGGTAGTGGGAGAGCCCCAGAAGATGCCTCGAGACTTTTCTGTCCTTTCTAGCCTGATCTCTGATCCTGACAGACATTAGCCACGTGGGGCAGAGTGGACATCACCCCAGGAATCCCCCTCAGACCAGTGACACCCTCCAAAAGCAAACAGTTTGAAGGAAGATGGGTCTGATGCAAGGACCTCCAGTCAATCCAGGCCTGCCCAGCCCCACACTGCAAAAGGCTTGTGCCACCTTGATCTCACCAGACCAGAAGAAGCAGCCTTCTCCTGGGCTGCATCCCATGCCTGGGGCAGCCCAGGAATGAAAAAGAGAGCAAGAAAACTTGTGGAGGTTGTTGCAACGCAGAAACTGGGAATCACTGACCCCACTCTAGAGGTTGGAATAGCTGTGGCAACTCCTGTCCCTCTGGAGAAGACACTGTGTGGTGGGATGGCCTGTCCCATACTTATGGTGCCCCTCCAGGAGAGCTCTGGGGCCGAGGCAGTATTTTACCACTGCAGACAAGGCTTCCTTCAGGCTTCCTTCCATGGCAGCCTCCAGCTTTCATGAGCCACATGTTGCAAGGTGCGCGCCCCGTATTGCCCTTCAGGAGGGTATCAGCAGCGCAGCTTGGATTTGCTCTGTAGGAGGCAGGGTTTTCATCTGGATGCATTTCAGTGATGCTGAGCCCTGCCAAGAAGTGCTTGAGACCAGTGATTTGCCCATGATAGTACGAAAGGAAACACGACACACTAAACAAAGCTGCTCCCTGGGTTGGAAAGGAACCCAAAGGTTTCCAGAAGTTCATTCACCTCCAATTAATGGCTCAAAAAACTGCGAACAGTTGCATTTTATGCCAAAGATACTTTAAAAAAAGCAGAAAACTCTGCCTATCTCTTCTGCCTTTTTTTAGCCCATTTCTGCCATAGCTGGAAAGATGATGTTAGCGGAAAACACTTGTTCCGGGAGCCGGCCAAGAACAGGTTTGCAGAAGTATGTGGCAAGAACGAACCAGTTCTTCACAGGGAACAATGAACGTTGCTTCCCTGAGTTATATATTAGTTGGGAGCAGCAAGAATTTAAGCAGGCAAATGGAAGTGGTCTGACAAAATCTTTGGCTAGTGGGAGTCAGTCAATATTTGTTTAACTGCAGCATGTGGAGAGAAACCCAAGAAAGAGCCTTTAAAAAGTTTCTCCTATAGCAAACCCCAGGTAATTCCCTGTAGCATGGGCTGAGCTTTTATGTAATATCTGCCTGAAGATGAGAAGAAAATGGGTGGGCAGCACAGTGCTGCTTGACCGAGCAGCCCAGGGATGGTTCATGCATGGTGATCTCCAGCCATAGCTCTGCGGCTCCATGCTGGCTGTGCCTGTGGTGGTGAATGGCTCAAGCTGCCGTAAATGCAGGGGCTGCAGATGAGCTTAGCTTTGGCAGGGGTGTGCAAACTCCCTTCTGTGGCACAAGGGGACTGGTTTCCTTCACGGGCCAGCAGCTCCATGCAGGCTCAGAGCATTTTGGCATTGGGTCTCAGCTATGGGACTCATGGCTGCAGGAGCAAAGCTGCTCTCCTCCCAAGCCTGAGTGTAGGAAGTGATTCCTTGACCGAATGAAAGCTCAGAGCAATTTATATTGAACACTCCAGACATCTCCCTGGGGAGGAGTGGTAAAAACAGCACATCCTTCCCCCAACTCTCTGAAAGACACTGATTGATAGACACTGAGTGATGGTACCTCTTCATGCATCTGGGAAAGAAGCCCAGACATGGCTGGACAGGAATAATGCTGATTTAGGAAGGGCTCCTTCCCCCAGTGCTCCTTCCTTGCTGAGCCCTGGCTGGTGATGCCGATCCCCTGGAAAGCATCCCACGGAGGACAACACTTCAAAGTGTCCCGGCACATGGCGGGTCAGCACACGCTCCCCTCTGCTGAAAGAAACTCCCACACTTCTCATGGCCCTTCACATCCCTGGCCAGGGGGAGCGAGCCCACCCAGACCACGGTGCAGGGGGGAACCGGCACCCCCTGCCTGACTTTGTGCTGTGAATGTCATTGAGCTCTGTCTGGCACATGGCTTTGGTGGGTGCGTGGTGGTTGAAAGCTTTACTGCAAGATCTGCAAACGCTCCCCAGGAGCGGCCAGCAGCTGGAGATGCTCCTGCGCAGTCTCATCTGCGGGAGCGGGGTGGGGGGGGCAGCAGTGCCGGGGTCTGACCTGCACGGCACCGCTGTAAAACCATCGCGACAGATTTAGCAGGCGGGAGCTGGCTTAGACTCGCACCCGCATCGCGAGCAGCCGAAGGGCTGCTGAATGCTCCCAGCAGCAGTGCCCCGGGGACGGCTTATCTGCCCGCTCCTCCGCCGGCCTGATGCAATCGGCCATGCACAGCGCTGCTTGCCTTGGGCGGCAGCTCCTTCCCCAGAATGCGCGACTGACAAACAGATGTGTCAAGCTGAGGTTGGTACAGCTAAAGGAATACTCTGGCAGTGCGGGTTACACTGGCCTGCGATTCCCAGCCACCCCTTCCCTACGCTGGAGTTCAAAGACCCGGGTTTAGGCTGCGTTCGGGGGTGGAAGGCAAGTTGCTGGTTTATCCCAACCCCAAGCACTGTGCAAAATTTGGCATAACCCATGGGCACACCAGCCCAACATGGGACCCTAAGGGCTGGTCCAGGCGTTGGGAGAGGCAGGGTGCCAACCAGACCCCGCATTCGACACTCCACACCCCAAAGATCCAGTTGGGGCCGGGGGAGCCCCCACAGCAGCCAGAAAAGACAGGCAGACCTTCAACCCCCCCCTCCCCACCAAGGAGAGGGGGGAAGCTGTGCACGAAATGATGGCTGTAACCACTAGGGAAAGCCAGAGTCAATTATCAGCACCGAGCAGAGGGAGGGGCTGCAGCTTTTCCCAGCGAGGATTTCCACAGGGAGCCGTCAGGGTCTGTCACTGGTCCAATGCCTTGTTCCCTCAGGCTGAGATGCCACCGAGTCTTGCTGTAGCAGAGGCAGTGCCACGCACACCCAGTGCCTGTCACAGGGCAAGCCTGGTGACCTGCTTCTCATTACCTGTAGGGCCCGGCTCAGCAGTGGTCGCTGCAGAGGAAGCTGTCGATTATGCACCACTTAGGATTTATGGCTCCTGCTGCCCTTGGAGTCAGTAAAAGCATGCGGGGAGCCCAGCCTGCTGTCCTAAGCAATCCCCAGCATCAGCTCTGGGGCTGTTGGTCTCTCTTGATCTCAGCCACACATCAAGAGCCCACAGCCACTAAGAGCTTCCCTCCAAGTGCTTTCCCTGGAGACCCTGTCCCCAAAATACCAACTGTCCCATGGGGACACAGATATGTGGGATGCCCTTCTGAGTCCTTTGTTTCCTCCTGGATCCCAAATCAGGCAGGACATACTCCAGAGCTGCATCTCCCCTAAAATCCCCCAGCTTAATGCTTCCAGCATGTAACCAAGCCTGGAAGACCCAAGCTCCCATCTCCTTCCATTCCTCCTTGCTTTGCACCTTGTCCAGGGATACTCTGGGGGCTTGGGCTACTGTTTTCGTTGCCTCCATCCAGCAGGGACTTTCTGAGCTACTTTCAGCTCTGCAAAGAGTTTGTCCTTCCCATATCTGTGCTCAGCTTAATACTTTGCCAGGACAAAGGACATGGAAGAACTTTCCAATGAAATAATTCCTTCCATGAAGAGAAGACGCAGGCAGCAGGCTGGGCAGGAGCCAAGCCTGGCTGAGATGTCCTCCAAGGACTTTGCCCAGAACAAGAGACGCAGGCAGATTCTCTGCAGGAGGTGAGAAGAAAAGAGCAGAGGAGGGGAAAGTCCTTTTCCCTCCTACAACATGACCCAACCTGCTCTCCGTCTGCAGGTAGAGGAAAAACTATGTCCCAGTGGTGGGTGATGCTGCAGGCAGGACATACCTCTGGGGCTGGTGGACATGGGCTGAAACCACACAGAACCCATCAGCATCAGTCTGCCTTAACTGTTCAGGGATTAAAATAAACTTTTATCTGTGTGGGAAGCATATACAGATAGGTAGGTAGGTAGGTAGGTAGGTAGGTAGATAGATAGATAGATAGATAGATAGATAGATAGATAGATAGTAGGACACAGCGATGCTGCTGTCCCACCTCTGCCTACCTGTAGACACTCACACTGATTGAGGGCCTCTCCAAGCAGTACCTCAGGATTTCTTCAGAAAATAGTTTAATATTAACCCCCCCAACAATTCCAGTTTCATCACACGAGCGTCCTTGGAGGATGACAGCTGTATCTGCCAATCTGAGGAATGATCCCAAGGATTTTGCTTTAAAACCAAGCAAGTCTTTCCAGGCCCTGAATCAGGGGAGAAGTGCTGCAAACAGGACCCTGCAAGGACTGGTCAAGCATAAAAAGGTGTAAAACCTAACACAAATAGCTATCTATGAGAGCTGCCCAGGAGATTCTGGTTGATGGTGCAGCATCCTGGGGCAGTCCCTTCTGAGGGCACTGTGGGTGGTACAGGCACTGGTGGCCCACGTTTCAGCTGCGGAGCGATGAGAGGTAGCAAGGCTACACAATTCGGTTGGAAGGGGCTTTCTTTGCACTGGCACAGGTACACCGATAAGTATTTGGGGACTCGCTCCCCAGGTGAGTGCAGGCTCCGGTCAGGGCTGCTGAGCCATGGCAGTGCTGCCACTAATGCAGCGTCCCCTTGCACGAGCCTGCGAGGACAAGAGGGAGATGGGAGAGACAAATTTCTCCACCTGCCTTGACAGAGCCCCGCAGCCGTGGACTGGCACACACTGGGAAGGCCATCACCGGACCAGAGAGGGGTTGAGCAAGCCAGGGACAGAGTTTAAAACTAGATAGTTTAAACTTTGGGGCTCACGAGCCTCAGAGGATGCTCCTAATTAAATGAATATCCAGGGAAGTGCTTGCTGGCCAGGCTGGGGGTCTCCCTAGGGGTTAACCATAGGGGTTAACCAACACCCCTGCATGGACACAGGTCACCCAGAGCATGGTTGTCCCGGCTGCTCTTGCCAGAGCAGTTTCAGATTGTGTCCCACCTCAACCCACGGCTGCGGCCCTGAGCCCCCACGCCAGCCCTGACCCCCCCCAAGCCTCTTCTCCTGCGCCCCCAGGGTGCTCCAGCATGGAAAGGGATGGAAAGTTTTGTAACCCCTAAAAGAGCCGTAGCAGGTCTCAAAACCAAGAAAACTGGGGGGGGGGGGGGGGGGGGGGACACGACGATGGACAGGACATTTTCAGCAGCTTCTCGCCGGTGTCTTGTGAGCCCCCCCCCGCCCTGGCAGTTCGGGAGTTTGTGGCAGGGCTGGGGGTTCGGGCTGGGTCAGAACCCGGCTGCAATAGCCAGCTTGGGAGCAGGCAGGGAGTCATGTTTTTTCCTTCCCAGGGATTCTGACAGGAGAGGCTGGGAAGGAGATCGACATCTCTGAAGCCCCTGAACCTTTGGTGTTCATGGTGGGCTGGATGCTGCAAACCCCGTAACGTGGGGAACAGGAGTTTTCCCAGCCCTGCCGCTGCTGCGTGCCAAGCAGCAGAGCTTTAAATACCCTGGGTCAGAGTATTGCAGGTAAACAGCTTCCTTTTTGGTGCTGACTTCTGTTGCGACCCGATATTCTGGTTGAGAAGAAAAAAAAAAAAGAAAAACCACAACTACTTTTGTTGCTGCAACGCCCATCTCCGTCGGGGGAACTCCCAGCCCTGGGACTGCACACACGTGCCCGGGCAGCTCCGGGCGACTGCGGGGCCGGAGGCATTTCCTCCCCTGGAAACACCCAGGTCACAGCGGTACCGAGTCTGAGTGAGAAATAACCAGATTTAGCTTCTCTGACACTGTTTGGGTGAAGGCCCTGGTTCAGCATTCCCTCTTGTCCCTTGGCAGGGTTCAGGGTCAAAGCTGGGGCACACATCTGTTTGCTCACATCTGCCTCCGCAGCTTCCCCACGCCCTTCTCCGCGCTGCCACGCTGCATGTCTGAGCTGGTTCGATAGTTTCCATGTGCCTAACACCTAGCGTGAAAATAGGGAGGACTGAGGTTTTTTATGTAGGGTTTCTAACTCACTGCTAGCATTGAGAGTCCTCTGAAAGTTATTACTCTCATTACTGCTCATTAAGGATGGGGAAGGGCTGCTGCTGGCTTTGAGTAAGGGATGGGCGATTGCAGTTCATCCCGGTGGGCTGTCATCTGCTCCTTAGGAAGCACCAGCAGTATTTCACGGTGCCCGGCTAATATCCGGACACAGCCTTGAAGCTGACAACCCATCAGAGACTCAGCGTATCAGCCCCCGTGGCCCCCCGAGCCCTCGGCCGTGTTTCCAGGAGGGAGTGGTGGGAGTGCTCAGGGCAATATATATGTGCACTTATGGACACTGGCGGTCACCTGCTTCCTTCCACAGTTAAATCATTTATACCCCAGAGGAGGGGGGGTGGCGTTAGTGCAATTCCCAGCAGCAGCTTCAGAAATTTGCAGATTATACCAGGGGCGAATCCAGTTAATGCGAAGTGGGATAAAGCACAATTTAACATCCTCAGAGAGAGGTATGCAACGCGAGCGTGCAGTACGTTTGGGCAGGTTTAGCTGTTGTTAAAGCCCAGGAATGAAGAAGCCGTTGCAGGCGTCATGCGGCAGCAGAGCCTGCCGGGCGGGTTTGCTGCGGGTCTGACCTTTGAGATGCGGGAGAAACATTTCCTCTTTGAACTGCTCTGCAGAGATAATGAATTTTGTAATGGATTTCCTGTTCTTTTTATAGAACGGGGGAAGCTGGCAGATCACATCTAAGCTTGCTTTAGTAAGCGCTGGAGGTAATTATATTTACTGGATAACATGATATTTCTTAAAACGTATTTCTCTTTGGTTTGGTCCAAAGCATCACACCAGGATTCAAACAGGCTTCAGTGGGAGTGGAGAGGAATATTGGGGAGCAGTCAAACAGTGATTTGTGAGTGCATGGGAAAGACCCAAGGACATGAACTGCCCTACAATCAGATCAAAGTTCCCTCTGGGCCAGTGCTGTCCCCAGCAGTGGCAGGAGGAGGCAGCACAGGAGCCCAGCCCTTGCTGCCATCTGCTCCCCATGGACTTCTCCAGCATCCACCACTATGTTACAGAAGTTAGAGGACACATCCTTCTCTCTTGCTTCTGCTGTCTCTTCTGTGACCTGTTGTCCAGAAACCCTGTTTGAACCCATGGATACCCTCTGCCTCTGCAGCCTCCCACGTCAGCGGGACGTAGAAGTTCACTGGTCGCACAGCATGGAGGCAGGATTTCACTTTTTGGCAGCCCTGCGGGGTTCTGCTGGGCCACAGCAGGGTGTGCATTTGATGTCTGCTCCTAACGGAACCCTTGTGAACCGCCTCCAGGATACCCTGCATCTCTGTTTCCCTAAGTTGCTCCAGCTCCGCCTCTCTCACTTGAGGTGAACGATGCACTTCCCAGTGCTGGGAGCTCTCTGCATTGCATGCAGAAATGCAAAGTCCTCCCAGCTTCCCAGCAGTAATCAGGCATTTATACCCCGTGCAACAAAGCAGAGAGTTCCCACTCTGTCGCTGGACTTCCATCTGCGTGTTGAGCTTCGAGCTCTTAATTTAGCTTCCCCTTCAGTTAATATTTCTCTCTCTTTACCCTGCCGTCCCCCTACAGAGCTGGGCAGCAAATGGCAAGATCCACCTGATAGTTTCCCCCCTCTTGCCAGGCACTTTCCCGTGCCACCCGTGTGCTCCTCACACCTCAACGGAGGTGTACACTGAGCATATCATCAGACTTGAGACCCTCACCCAGAGCACATGGCCAGCACCCAAACAAACCTGCAGCTTTGTTCCCCCTCTTCTCCCTCCCAAGGTCCTGAGTGAGGCCCCCTGCATGGTGGCCCTGTGTGCCACACCATAATCCATCACAAACACCTTCTAATGCACCTTCTCCCCTCCCTTCCAGCAGGCACAAAACAACACACATGAGACCAGAGCAGCCAGATGAAAGTCCCTTGGGAAATTTTTGCTTTAATTAAACCTAATATTCTTGTTATAAATGACCAGTCTGGAATCCTGTTATATTCTTGGTCTCAGTGACTTCTTATGATATTAATGTTTCACTGACCGTCTCCTTATTCTTGGTCATGAGACATGGAGAGCAGGGCCCTGCTCCCTTTCTCTGAGATGTTTGGTGCATCGAGTCCTCCTGTCACATCCCTCTGGACAGCGAGCCGTCTCTTGCCACAGCAGAGCTGTTGGCAGCAGGGGCCATTTCCAGGTGCCTCCTCCAGACTGTGCAGCTTTTGGACACCCATCTATGACCAGATCAGCAGGCTGGAGCCAGCCGGGACCTGGTGATGCTCTTCACTTTACTCCATGATTTCCCCCTCATGAGTCCTGATGTTTTTCTGCTCTTCTGACTGAAGCTGCACCCCCAGCAGGAGTTTTAGGTGAGTGTTCTCTGCCTATTGCAGCTACATCAATAGAGGCTGCTGCCTGGTGCCAAGTCAGGATTGCAAAAACAAGCAAAGCCTTGTGTGGCATGATGAATGGCTGAGGAGCAAACGGAGGTTTACTGGGTCTAGTGCCAAATCATACACCTTGTACACCCCATTCACAAGCCTGGCACCAGCTGGCCAGGGACAAACATCTGCGCCGCCCAGGAAATAAAACTCAGGGCTGGGCTGAACCTGGGGCAAAGGGACACGCATTGCTCGTAGTCCAGCCGTGTCAGCTGCCAGGCTGGGAGCTGCCTCCTCAGGCTCTCCCAACACTGGTGGAGGGGGTCTCCAGGCACACGGGACTGGCCAGCCTTGGTCACGTACGGATGGGAGCCTGGCAGCAGGGCCAACGTGAGCCCGAGCTCCCTGGTTATTTGTGTTAGCCAGATAGTGGTAGCACAAATGCTTCCACTTGAAGGCTTTGGGCCGCGAGCACCTTGGACCGTATTTGTAGGCAAAAATGCTGATGTGGGGCCAATTTCAGATATAAAGGAGTTCAGCCAGAGCTGATCTGGAGGAGCTTAAATATTTGCCCGCAGGGAATCAGCTCTTGGCCCTGAGCACAGTTCCTACAGCTACAGCTTCATGATCCTCGACTACAGCAAACATCCCCTTTTAACTGACCTGCTGGGCGCCTGCTGGCCTGGAGCAGCAGGAACTGTTACCCTCCGCTTCTGCCATCTCTCCTGGTGCTTCTGGCGTGTCTGGCAAATTAGAGGGCTTGAAGGGACTGTGGCTCCAGGATGTTGCAGAGCCTGAAAGTGCAAACTGTTTTGAAAAAAAATGGGCAAAACAGGAGGAGTTGGGCATGTTGGCTGTATCAGTGACCGTTAAACAGCGGCCTGGAGCAACCTCTGGCTTGGCTCTGAGCTGCTGTAAGCTGGGATGTGTACATAAACCAGGAGAAGGACTACTGTCTGCATGCTCCATTCCCTGTGCTTTTTTCCAGCTTTTCTCAGGAGGTGTTGGTAGATGCGGGATACTGAGTTAGAGAAACCTGAGGGCTTAAATGAGCTTCCTCCCATCGGCAGCTGGTGGAGGTTGTCACACCTTGCCTCTTTGAAACCGAAGAGCGAACACATTGCACATTGTCTCAGTGCTCTCCCACCAGCCTCCCTTCCTCCCGTGGCATTTGGAAGAGCAACGGGGCTGCCATGGCTTCCCTGCAGAGGTGCAGACTACAAAGAGGAGCATGGTGGGGGTCTCTTCTTCTGTGTTCCTCCTCTGCTTTTGATCAGCACCGACCACATCCTCACCTCGCAGTGGGTGTCAGGGCCTTTGAGGCAGCGCGTGCTCTGCTGGGGAGTCTCACTGGGCTGATGAAGGGCTGTTGTGGGATCCAGTCTGGATCAGCACTTCTGAAAAATCAGACTCTGATCAGTGCCTGAACACAAAATTAGGAGCTGGACATTATAGGTCTATTTATATCAACCTAGATCTCACCATCCAGAGTGAGACCAATTCTTCAGACTGAGAATTTGAGTTTCAAATTTGTCTTTTAAAGTAAATCAGGCCTGCTGAAAATACAAAATTAAAGCAAAAACCATGCAGAAAGTATCCATTTCTTCCTTGGAGAATTGCCTCAGGGCACACATTTATTAAAGGCAGAAATACAGAGTGGTGGAGATAACGAACATGTCTCGCTTGCCTGTGGTCCAATTCTGGTCGCATGAATAGGCTGATGGTTCGGGTTTATGGGTGTCTCTGGCAGACATCAGTGCAAAGGGAGAGGTGCTGCAAAACAGCTTTGCCTCTGCAGGCCTGGAGGAACGGTCTTTCTTAAACACCCTCTGCCAGGGGCAGCAAAAAAATGCTGCTCGTGATGCTGCTCCTTGCCTTCACCCTTTGCAGCAATAAATCAATCTTGTGAATGCTCCACCCTGAGGAAGGAGTGAGCTCCAGTTTGCTGCTGTGTCTCAGCCAGTCCTCATGAGAGCTCAATGACATGAAGGTCCTGACCATGGGCGTCACATCTGGTCCTCCTAAGCATTGGTGATGTGTGTTGCCTGTCACATCCCTTTGGACAGCAAGCAGTCTCTTGCCATAGCAGAGCTGTTGGCAGCAGGGACCATTTCCAGGTGCCTCCTCCAGACTGTGCAGCTTTCGGACACCCGTCTGTGACCAGACCTACAGGCTGGAGCCAGCCAGGACCTGGTGATACCTGGCCTCCTCTGATACAAAGTGGTCTGGAACTACATTGTCCTGCTTTTCCTCTCCGCTGACTCCACGGAACCATCTCTGGCCTCCCCGTTTCTACCTCAGAGCTGCAGTTTGCAGTCAGCAATGTTCACACCTGGCTTTAGTCACGCTCTGTAGTCAGTTGGCTCCTCTTTGCTGATGTGTCTCACAGGAGCTACTGGGTGGAACCAGGTGACTTATGAGCTTTGCTTTTCCCAATATGTGACATTGGGTTGCTCCTTGGACAGGAGGGTGGTGCAGAGAGCTCGGACCTGCCTTGCTGGGCTCAGCTGCAAAATCCTGCTCGCTTTTTTCCTACGATTTCTTGGATGAAATACAAAGTTCATTTTCACATTGGAGACTGGTACAGTGTGTTTCACCTGTAAGGACGAGACTTACTGGGATGAAATCCTCTAGGAGAGTACAAGAACACATTTTTTTTTGTGGCTAACCAACACAGGTGGGTAGAGGGGAGGAGAGCCTTCCCGGGAAGGTCCTGGGCTGCCCTCAGCGGTTAAAGAAGAAGGACCTGAGGGTCTGCAGAAACTGTGACTTCTGTCTCTGCTTCTGCTTCTTCCGGATGATGGGGATCCAAACAAGGCCACAAACGAGGAGCATCAGTCCCAAGGACAGGAAAGCTGGGCCACACATTTTGTATACGTCGTTGTTCTTGATTTGGATGCAAGACAGGCTGGTGATGACTATCCCGAAGAGGAAGACGGCTGCTCCGACAGACACAACAATGACAGGCTTGTGGTATATGTCCCACTTGCTTCGGGATGCGCTGGTCCAGACAGACTCGCTCCGGGAGCTGATGCAGAGGGTGCTGGCCGTGTTACTGGTCAGCAGCTCCTTGGACTGAGGAGACTTCTCACTCCCGTCAGGGCTCTTGGGGGGAATTTCCATGGTGACGGGGTCTGAGGAGGAGACCTGAGATGGACAAGAGAGAAAGAGCAGAGCAGGGCTAGTGATGGAGGATGGATTGGGTGCTTTCCATTTGGTCACTAATCAGTGCTATGTCAAATGAAGGTGGGTAACTGCAGGGAGAACAGCATCACACCTATGACAGCAATGAAATGGAGGAATAGGCAACAGGGTCCTGCAGGTAGGCTGGACAGACAGTGCCAGTGCACTCCCACTGCCCACCAATGGACAGGGACTCTTCCTGTCCTGAGACCTTCCAGCTCACCAGCTTCCAGCTCCCACCGGGATTCAGTGGTGGGATGACTAGATGTCCAGTGGGACCCACTACCCTGAGCCTCCCAGGGCTCTTGGCTGCTTTCAGGGGGTGTGTCAGGGTGCTGCAAGCAGGGCTGGTGATGCTGCCTGGGGGGAAGAACTCTGCATCCCCTGACACACTTTCCCTCCCAGATCCCAAATTACACCTCAGCACCTTGTGGCATGATCACACCTCCCTCTTGCAGGTGGGGAAACCGAGGCACAGGTATGCCATGTCAGGACCACTCAGTGGGAGAGCAGAAAGGACCCTCCCATGGGCTGGAGCGCTTCCTTCAGGCCCCGAGGGCTGGATATTCCTCACTGCCACGTTCAGCCTGGACATGACAGCCTTGTAGTAGCTGCAGCACAGGAGCTTCTCATTTCCTATGGAAATGCACAGATGGGAGATGGGGAAATGCTTGTCACACAGGAAATATTTCTCCAGCTGTAAGCTGGGGCAGGCTGCTGCGGGAGGGCTCTTGGGCTCGGCAGCAGGAGCACACCGAAATGCTCTGCCTTGTGACGGCTGGGTCAGCAGTGTGGCTTTTTGAGGCATTAGTTTTTCACCAGCTCCAGGAGGAAATACGTTTTCCCAGAAACAAAGTGCCTTTAGCACGGAGAAACCATTATGGTAAATGGGAAGGGCCGAGCATTACGTTAACCACTATTTCCTTAGGGCTCTGCTGAGGAGACAAGGGCAGGAGGCTGGAGCAGGGAGTGCTCCTGATGCACGTCTGACCTGCTTCTGGGAAGCCCAGCAGATGGGCACCGTGCAGGTTCCAGGGCTGAGGAAGGCAAAGCCGGGGACGTGAATCCTTTGCAGCCAGGAATCAGATGTTTTTTTGCAAAGTGAACTCCTGCCTGAGCTGCCAGCTTTTCTCCCGGGGGCTCAGTGGTGTCAGGAGGGCTGGGACTGACCTGTCCTCCACCAGGCGTTGGGGCTGTCCCCGCTCTCGGCATGGGGATGCTCTGCGGCATGAGTGTGACAGCAGTGCCAGCCCGGAGCAGCCCAGGACCCTGCAGCGCCCTTCTGCCAGCACCACAAACCAGAGCCACTGGTGATTGCTGCCAGCCCCAAAGCTGTCCCCGTGGGGCTCCGTGGTTCAGGGCAGCAGTCAAGCCCGAGCCACCACCACGCCAGCCTGGGCACAAGCCCCCGGTGGGGCTCAGGTGGATGGCCAGTGCCACCAGGGCTCTGTGCCCGCCCCGCTGCCACGCACAGCTCTTCCTAAGCACGACGCAAGCTTTGAGCCTACGTGGGCTTTGATCGGGAGCAGCTCGTTTAAAGCCCTGCGTCGGCCCCTGTTTGGCACACGCAGCACCATGGGCTGCGTGTTCTCTCCCTTCAGCCATGGCTGCACCCAGACCCGCGGCCGTCCCCGGGGCGGCTCAACAGGAGGTGCACACCATGGGTGATACCGAGCTGGATTCACAATGCTGCCCATGCCACGGGAGGGCCTGTGGCTGCGGCGGGCAGCAAGGAGGTGTAGGTGAGATGAGCATGAAGCCCGGTGGCCCCCGCTCATTTCCCGTTGCTGCTAATCAATGTGAGAGAGCATGTACCACATAAGTGGAGCCGCACAGAGGCTGGAAAGCTGGAACAGCTCCAGAGGCACCGTCTTCAGGAAACCTGCCCATATTTGGGCCATACTGGGCCCAGTGCCCACCTAGGGATGCTGCGGGCTGGGTGCCAGTCAGCACCTCCCTTATCCTCTCACCTGTGTCCCCTGCCAAGGTCTGTGGTTCATTCTGAAGAGAGACAAGTGTAATTTTTCAATGTAGTCCCCCCCCGACACACTGTTGCAGAAATTCAGATCTGGTGGTATCGATGTATTTTGTGATGTTTCAGGTTTGCCAAACTTGGACCAACGAGCAAAAAACCAAAGCCGAGAGCAACGGACATGATTTACATCCCCCCCCATCTGCAGCTTTCACCCCTCTCTGGGCAGATAGGGGCATTTCTGCCGTCCTGATATATCTTCTACAGCACTTGATCAGGGGTGGCTAAGCACTTGACAAAGCAGGTAAGATTGGTAATAGTAGCAAGCTCTAGTTTCTCTGGTTCTCTTCCTTTTGAGTTGCTAACCCTGTCTCCGCAAGCTGGACTGATTGCAGTGGAGCAGGCTGACCCCTTGGCTTTGCAGAAGCAGGAGCTGCCACGCGGTGTTATTTTGGTGGCTACAGCCGTGTTAGCCAAAGCAGGTAAGCGGGTACAAGTGCCTCTGCTGTCAGCTGCTGGGATGCGTCGCACCTCACCGCGCCTGTAGGTTGTGGCTCCAGGCAGCCACAGGCTCCTGAGATGAAAACCAAATAGTGACAGCAATGTCCGGGGTTCTGGGGAGACAGCGAGGCTGGCTCTGCGTGGGCCATAAACCCTTTGTCCTGCTTCCACCTATAAAACCTGCCCAGGAGTCAGCCCAGTCCTCCAAAAAAACCCACCAGCTGCAGTTCTGTGGAGATGTGCCCAGATCCTGGGTAACTTCTCGCTTGGCTGGTGTGTGCAGCCTGTCCACCAGCTGCCTTGCTCATAGTGGTGCTGTGTTCCGATTCCCCTCTTCCAGCTCAAAACCGTTGCAAGGCTCTTCCTGAAATTCATCCTAGGTAGTTGTGGCATTTTTGGCTTTCTCCTTGTAACGTCCATTGTAGAGAGGTTTTATGATCAAGCCACTGTATAATTTTAATTTGGCTTTGTGGTTGGAAATTTGCTTTCTTCACTGGAATAATGCCCAGATCTCATATCTCAGCAACCTAATGCAGTCTACCCTGCCCCATCTTTCAGGCACCCCATTCCCTGCTTGCCCCTGTGCTGCCGCCTTGCCTCCACATCCAGGGCTACTCTGAGCTCTGCAAAGCAGCTTCCTCGTCATTTTGCAGAGCATTAATGTCAGGCTTCTGCAGAAACCATCCTTGCAGGTTTGAATTTACACTACAGTGGATTTTTTGTGCCCCTTTTATTTTCTGGCATAGGCATCCTTCTCACCACAATTCCCAGACACTGGTAATTTTTCTGACACTTCCTGGCAGAGCATGCTTTTTTGGTCACACTTTTCTCCACTTTTTGTCTTCTTCCTCTAATTTATATACTCTGCTTTGTATTTCTGTCTGTGCTTTTGCATAAGGCTCTGTGTGTTTTCCCCGCTGTTAGCTAGTGAAGGATTTCACTCCCTGCAAGTGGCCGGGAGTTTGTTTGCAAGCGCTGCATGTATCTGCAGCTCTTGGGAGAGCTAATGCGATTTCAGTTCCTGCTCTGCCCATGCTCCAGCCCTAATTCATCACAGATGTGCTCTTATTTGAAGATGCGATGGTTGTACTGAGCAGCCTGGCAGGATAATGCTATCAGATTTCTCCCTTTTTTTTAAGTCATTATTGTCGTAAGAAGAGCATCAGCAGATGACCATTTGCTGGCTTGAAAATGCCTCCAGAGCACATCTTGGATTTCATGTCTGCTGTTGTGTTGCTGCTGCCTCTGAAACCTTGGGCAGCTGTTGTTGGTGGAGCTAACACCAGGGTCTTTCTTTTCCCCCACCAAAAGGAAAAGCCTCATGTGATTCCATTTCTCCTCCAATGCTTTGTGTGGTGATATTTGGTTTCTGAGCTGGGACATCCACTGGGGGCCCCCTGTCGGGGACCCCAGGGGCAAAGCAGCACAGCTCACACTCGGGTACTTCCTGGGCCTTGGGGACATTACATGGTGGTGCTGAGGAGGGAGCTTTGGACTCAGGAGAGCACCTAAGGCTTCTGCCCTGGGTCCCTCAGCCTGTCCCAGCTGCGGATGGGGTTCCTCACCCACCAGCCCCCAGCAGTGGCAGCTCTCAGGACTGGCGTCCCAGCCCAGGACCTGGGATGCTGCAAGTAACCTGCAAACATGGCTGGTGTTGTGCTAAAAGTGGGGCAACAGCCCAATCTGAAGACCTTGCTCTGAAACACAGGCCTGTGTCCTCCCAGCCATGCAACGCTGGATTTACTCTCCCAACCCAGTCCTCAGCCTGGCCATCTCCTTTTTATTTGAGGAGGCAGCCCTGATTCTTCAGGAGTTTCCTACATGTTCCTCTTAAGTTCTCACTGCAAGCAGTTTCTGCCACTTCTTCCTCCCACTTTGCATGGCTGGGGGCATCGGCGCTTCCCCAGCTCATGGTCCTGCCCCAGGGGTTGGTGTCCATCTCCATCTGTCTCTTCCCCATGCATTGACGGACACATGCATGCATGCACTTTGCAGAAACTTTCTGTTAGACTCTTAGCGCTGGCCAATTTTAATTGAGAGTGGCTATCGATCAGGTACAAAGTGAACAGGAGTGAGATGTATATTCAATGAGCCAGCGTGCCTGAAGTCCCCAAGAAACTGAGTAAGCTGGGGACTGGGGGGCTGCTTCCCGCCGGAGGTGGGGGACCTTCCCTGCCCGCAGCTGTCCCGCAAAGAGCTCAAGCCCCGCGTCCACATGGATGCCTCGGGGGACCTGCACGCGAGGAGGTGCTGACGGGGGGGCAGCACCCCCATCCTTGTGCGGGTGCCGGGGCAGGGAAGGGACCGAGCGCCGAGAGCCCACTCACCATGCTGTGCCTTTGTCGTCCCAGCAGTCACCGGCGGGTAGCGGCTCGCTGCGGGTGGTGAGGCGGCCGCTTGCACTAAACATCCCCTGAGCACGTCGCGGAGGAACCCGGCCGCCGGCTCCCGCGGGCACAGGAGGAGCGGCTCGGAGTATCCAGCTTGCTTTCTGTCACTGTGTGTCAGCCCCAAGAGGGCCGGATCCTGCTGGGCTGAGTGGGCTCTGCTCTGGGAGAAGACCAGGAGAGTTGTGTCAGTGCCAGGCATAAGTGCTAAAGCCCCAACCTCTCTGCTCCCGTCCCCACGCCCCGGCTCACCCCGGAGCGAGGAGGGGGCTGGCAGTGGCTACGTGGGCAGCCGTCCCTGCAGACTGGCTAGCTCTGCTCTGAGACCAGGGGTGGAGAAATACGGCAGTGTATCGGGGGATTTCACCTCGCCTACAAGCCCCGCCAGATCTTGGATGTAAATTGAGGTGGAGCCGGTGTCCATTTGCTGGTGTAGTGGAGCCGGGTTGGGCCCAGCAGCCTGCTGCATCCCTTGGGAGCAGCTTTCCATCGCCCAGAGTTTAGACGGTCTTAGCAACACAGTCTTGCTGAGCAAAGAACATCTGCAAGGTTGCTTTTTGGGGCTCAGTGATGGGATGACCTCCAGCCTGGCCATGCTGTGTCCCCTCTGCCTCTCCACCACCCCCAGAGCCAAACCCATGGAAATCCATCCTACTTACGTGGCGAGTGGTGAGGGATGGCTGCCCGCCCCACCGGCAGCGGGACTGGCTGCAGCAGAAGGTCCCGCTCTCCTAAGCCGGGCTCACCCTGAGCCCTACATCCCTCTGGATGTTGTCTACTGGGCTCGGTTAAGAGTCTAATAAACAATGGAGCGTATGCCAGCTCTGATGAGCTCACCAGCCTATCAGTATATTGTTTAACTCTTTGTTTCCCTGCCTCGGCCCCCTGCAAGGCTGGCTTCTAGGCAGCGTGCCTGGGAGGGTTTTATAAAAGGCCACAGCTTGGGCGGCAGTCCAGCGGCGTGGCAGGAGAGGCAGGGTGGGTCGGTGCTTGGAGCAGGGATCCAAGGCTGGGGGCTGTTGCTGATCCAGACTTGGATCATCAGCAAGTTCCTGAAACATCTCTGGGCTGCAATTTCCGCACTTCTCAAAGCGGGGGATCATAGCCAGTGTCTGCAAAGCACTTTGAGGGTCCTCGTTGAGACATTAGAGAGATGCAAGATATTAGCAATTAGCTATTAATTAACATCCTGAGTCCATTACAAGGAGGGGGATGGAACAGGGAGGTGGCTCTGGCATACTGCCTCCTTTCACAAACCCACAGCCAAACTTTAATACCTTCTTACATCAGTGTGAATCCACTTGCTGCAGGGAAGGGATCCAGCCTGAGACAGACATTACTGGTGGCCAGGGCCGGGTTCCAGCACCGGTGGGGCTGCCTGCATCCCCGAGGGCTCTTTGTTGGTTTGGTGCAGTAAGTAACAGTACCTAAACTGCGCCACAGACCTGGCGAGGGAGCGGAACGGGGTAGGATGTGTAAGCAGTTGTGGAGCTGTCATGGGGATGGGCATGTCCCACAAGGGTGGTGGGTTGGGTGCAGAGCATCCCAGGGCAGCACCTGGGGATGGAAGGGGAGGAGGAGGGCCCAGAGGGGCTGTGGGTCAGGGTGGGGGGAAACCAGATCATCCAGGTGTGGAGAGCTCAGGCAGGAAGCCCAGGGCTGTTTGTCAAGATGAAGTCCTTCAACTCAGCTCTGGCCAGCGGTAGGTGGATGTGGGGCAGGTTATGGAGCTCTTCAGTAAGGGGCAGCGAGCTTGCAGGCTGGGGTAGGGGCAGAGGTGGGATGAGCTCATCATCCTAGTCAGTGGTCTGTCCTCACCTCTTGTTGGGAGGCGGCTGTGTTAGCTGAGCATAATGGCCAAGCCCTGGGGTAACGGGGTGAGCTCCATTGCCCATCGATCTAGGAACCAGCAAAGGAGGCAGGTGTTTTGGGGGTGTTCAGGGAGTATTTATTTGAACAGATTAAAAGATTCTCTAGAATTGGGAGAGTTGAGTGGATTTGGGTTCCCTAGTGCAGGTCCAAGGGGGTAAATTATTTGGCCTAAAGGAGCAGTTGGGGTAAAAAAAGAAAAAAAAAGAAAATAGAGGTGGGAAGGCTTTATTTCAGCCCCTGCAGCAGGATGAATTTCACACTGGGCTTCTGTACCATCTCCAGATTGAACTGAGCTGCTTCTGCCCTGCTGGGGAGCATCCAGCCCCCTGCTTCAGCCAGCCAACCCTTCACATGGCCCTATTCACTTCAGCCCCCACCCCAACTTGCCCCGTGCTCCTCGCAGGGTCCCTGGCACCCCCCTTCCTGCCCCAAGGACCAAGCTGTGGTGGCAGAGAGCAGGCAGGGGTCAGGTCACAGGCTCTGGGCACGGTCACAGGCAGGAGTCCCTTTTGAACGCGGAGCCCCCTTTATGCCAGGGTAACCTGAACAGAGGGGCCGAACACTTACTGGGGATGGCTCCTGCCCCTCCAGGGTTGAAGTCCATCCCTCCGGGGCTGGGGTCCGTCCCGTGGGGTGGAGTCTGTCCCCCTCCGTGGGATGGGTGTTCCGAGTGAATGGGGAATCCCTGCCAGTCCCTCATGCGGATGCTGTGGGTCCATTCCCCACCCCAGCCGGGTCTTCTCCCCCAGTCCCCTCCCCGCCGCCCCTGAGCTTGCCGGCTGCTGGCTCCTCTCCGCGGGGCAGAGCAGCTCGCCGCCTCCCAGCCTCGCCTCTTCCTGCCTGGACACTTGCTGCCACCTCGCGGGGCCGTGGGGTGGCGACAGCCATGCTGCCAGCGGCGCTGGGGCTCGCCCTGGGGACACGGGCTGTCCCTGAGCCCACCGGGGACGGGGCATCCCCCACCAGAGCTCCCCACAGGCAAAGGCCCGCACGCATGGTGGCGCTTGTGGAGATGCCCCCCCCCCTGCAGCCGGGCCGGAGGGGTCACACCACTGTCCCCCGCAGGGACAAAGGGAGCCCCAAGCACCTCAGCAGCGTGGGTGGTGGAAACCCCCCAGGGATGGGTCTTGCAGAGACGCCTTTGCGCAGTGGTGGGGTGATGTGGCTGCCAGCGTGTAACCCCGTGGGGCTGTGTCAGCTGGGGACCATCCCTCTCTGGGGAATTGTGTGCCCGCCATTGCTCATCGTGGCCTGGCCACCAGCTCCCTGGGGAGTACAAAAGGTGAATAAGGATTTCATTCAACTGCCAAACCCTTTGGACAGTGAGATTTGGTCACCACCCTACACAGTTATGGCAAATGAAAGTATGAGTCCTACCTCAGTTCCCTTCCTTCTCACCCCTCCCTCCAAACTTGCTTCCTAGGGCAGGTGAACCGGTCAGGGCTGACCAAGCCCACCACAGGCCATTAACCTTTTTTGTAGCTGGGACAGAGGTAATATAATCCACCCCGGACACGAGTGCCATGTCCAGACAACCAGGAGCAGCTCAGGCAATTTCAGAAATGCCTATGGTCACCTGCATTGCTCGGGGCTGGATGGCTCAGCAGCGCAATGATATAAGCTAAGAAAGGTTAGGATAGGATGGGATGGGATAGGATAGGATAGAATGGGATGAGATACGATAGGATAGGATAGGATAGGATAGGATAGGATAGGATTTAAGGTTAGGTAGGCAGGAGGTGCCCGGGGAAGGGGACCCAGCACTGGGGCAAGTGAGGTGCCACAGAGCAGGGTTACGAGAGGATCACAGAGACAACAGAGCCTCATGGGTCATGGAGGTGGCCAGGGGCATGATGGCATGAAGCTCCTGACATAACCTGACTAAGCATCTCAGCTTTGCTGGATGGGCAGTCTGATCCAGCCCTTTCCAGCTCGTGGTTTGACTGTTACCTTCCAGCTGGTGCATTCTGGTGGCTTGTTCATCACTATCCTTGCGCTGCTGCTAGTGCTGCTGCTCACCAGGGCTCTGCACCCTGCCTGTGTTTGCTCCTCGTGTCCTCGCAGAGGCACTGTGCACCACCCCAGGCCGTGTGCCCTGGGGGTGGAAGGTCTCCCTGCCCTGCCAGCACCCACTGCCCTCCTCTGTCCCTTCCCATGTTGACAGGGTCTCTCTTGAAGGTGGATGGGTGCTGGGTTCCTGGGGCCTCTGTGGCACTAATTGCCTAAAAAGGGGGACAGCTGCATTCATCCAAATAGTAAAAAAGACAGGTCCCAGGCCTGCTCTTTGGGGCACCCCTCCCTCCAGGCAGGTCCCTCCTGGGTGGTCTCTGCCTTTCCCGTCTCTCCTCAAGTTATTTCCATGCTGGTCTCGTGGTTGGTGAGGCTCCACATTCTCCAGTTGAACTGGTGGTTTCCCAGGTGGCCCAAATGGCTTGTGTGGGAGCAGAAGAGCCCCTCTACATCAGCTGTTAAAGATGAGGGACTCAGCCAGGGTCAGGCTGATTGTTCCTGCTGTGTTTGTTCTGTTCAATCCTCTATGCTGAGGTAAGATCCTTTGTTCCTCCTCCAACGTCCAGCCCCATGTCCATGCTTCTTCTTCACCCAGTGCCCACCCATGCCCAGGACTGAGAGGGAGGTGGTGTTGGAGGTAGATGGTGAAGGTCTTTTCCAAGCAGCATCATTTCACTGCAGCAAGAAGAGGGGGAAAGTACATTGCTTTTGGCTCCCAGTGAGCTCAGGCTCCCCTGGACTGTAGTTGGCATCTCAGGCCCTGGACAGACATCCCTGGGCAGTCACAAGAATACAAGACAACCAGCTGGAGGCATTCAAAGGAGGCAGTGAAAGCAAATTGTGAATAAAGCTGATCCTTTCATCTTCTACGGGGCCAGAGTGAGGTGTGGGTGACAGGAGACCAAACCTTCTGCCCCAGGCTCAGGGATGTGTGTGGGCATGGGGGACCTGTCCACAGACACCCTTGGCTCAAAAGAGCTTTGAGCAATGCTCGTGGGGTCCACGGTCATCAACAAGCCCACCCTGGGGTCTGTGAAGCTGACAAAGAGACAGGCAGGAGTGACTTGTGGTCAGGGCAGGGCATGTTTCTGTTCAAATCCTAGCTCTGCCCCAAATGACATGAGAAAGTCTCTTAATTTGGGTTAAATAAATAAAACCAAGGCTTTTCCTTCCCATCGCTCCATGGAAGAGAGCAGGGACCTGCTCGGGAGGTGCCTGGGCAGGGAGGAGAGGAAAGCTGCTCTGCTCCTGGCTGTCCGTTGCCCACACTATCTGGGGTGGGAGATGGGGCACCCCCACCACTCTCCCCATAGCTCTGTCCTCAACGGGAGCATATTTACGCTGCTGCAAAAGCATCTGCCCTGTCATGGCCCTTTCTGGTGGTGAGGAGACCACTTCCCTGTGGATGTGGAGCTGTTTCAGGGTATGGCCAGGACAAGGAAGCAGTCACATGCTGGATGGAGCTGTGCACAGTAAAACAGTGCTGCTGGGGACGAGCGGGGAGCAGATCTGCACAGCGTTTCTGGTTCTTGCAGCAGTAGATGGTGCTGTTGCCCTGCCAGGATGATGCCGGTGTGTCCGGCTGTGCAGAGGCAGGTGACATCCAAATCGGCATCTCAGGAGTGCTGGGTCCATCCCAGGCCTCTGGCAGGGGGACCTGCACCCCAAAAAACCTTTTCCAGACCCTCTTCCCCTCTCCCCCATAGCGCCGCTCTCCAAACGGGCGATGCAGCTGGCAGGCATTGCTTTTACAGGGTTTAGCCGTACGCAGGGCGCTGCTGTGGGGGCTGAGCCCTGGGCTGCACCAGCGTCCCCATCCCTAGTGTCTCAGGGCACAGCATCCCTCTCCCAGGTGTTTGTCAAAGGGCAAATCAAGCTTGCATGCTCCAAAGCGTCACCAGGGAGCCCTGAGGAAGCCTGGTGGCAGCTGGTGCCCCAGTTGCAATTCCCTTTCCTCCTCTGGGATGGGACTGAAACCAAATCTCCAGCTGTGGCATGTGCAGCAGCTGGAGAGCGTGTGCCCAGCGTGGCTGGGGCATTGATTCCCTGAGCAATGTCACAGCAGGTCATCGGTTCCTGGGTGGAGCAGCTCCGCATTGGCACCTGCAGCACACCCAGGCTGAAATGCTCCATGGCCTCAGCACCTCTGAGTGGGGGTCCTGGTGCTGCAGGGCCTGTGAGGCCGGGAGGGAGCAGCGAGCCCCTCTGCAGGTCTCCCATCATGGCACAGCTTGGCCCAGAGGTGGATGGAGGCTTTTGACCTGTTGTTCTTTTAGGGTTTTTTTGGTGTGTTTTTTTTTTTTTTTTTTTTTTTTTTTTTTTGTTTTGTTTTGTTTTGTGGTTTTTTGTGGTTTTTTTTGTTTGTTTGTTTGTTTGTTTGTTTGTTTTTCCTGGGCTGTAGACAATATTGCAGAAATCACATTTTCCTGATCAAAAATCCCCGACTTGAAAAGGGAGATGCAGCAAACCGATGTTTTAAGTCAAACTACAGTGTAAAAACCTAAAAGGTTAATTAAAGACTTGATTTCAGGATAGCAAAAGGGACATTTTTCCATAAGCCTATTCTATGAAAAAGGGACTAGTAGCTGAATGCAGTCAGTTAAGGATGATCAGCTGTTATTTTATTAGAAGCCCTGTGAGAAAGACCTCAGATGGGTCAAAGGTCTGTGTGGTGTTTCTGCTTCTCCGGTGGTGAACTTTTCCTGTTGTCAGGACTGGCAAAAAAGCAGGAGAAATCCCTAATGATGGTGGCTTAATGGCCCAGGCCAGGGCTGTGCCTATCGCTTTGAAGCTGCCTCTGTCCTGGATAAATTATACGAACAGTCTGTGCAACCAGGGCTGGACCCAAACAACAGCCCATCTGCAGGCTGCCCACATCTGATCTGCTGGCCCCACGACTACCGAAGCCAAACCCAGCATTGCCAGACTGCAGCTGGCATAAACCTGCGTGCCCTGGTTTCATGTGATCGCAGTGGCACTGCGCTGATTTACATCGTTTGGCCCCAAGCAAGCAAGCAGAGACACCAGACCCTGCCCGTGCCCCCTGCCAAGGGGCACTGCCACGCTCTGGGCAATGTTTCTGCGCATCACCAAGGGCATGAGCAGAGAAGGGTATGGGGAAGATCATCAGCAGCTTAATCTGCCAGTTTTAATCTGTGTTTTAACGAATAGTTGGTGCTGGGGGCCCTCTAAATGTTATTTGCCGTTAAATATTTGAAGAGAAAATATGACCAATTGGGTTTTTCTACTATCGTTCCTCCTGTACTGTGGTTTTCTGTGTGCTGTGCCCTGAAAACCTGTAAAATGAGGGAAAAGAAGATACAAGTGCAAACAGTCGGGAAGCGTGCTGGCCTGCAGTGCCCCTGGAGCCCCCAGCCACTCAAAAGGGATGTCCAAGGGGACTTGATTAATATCCTGGTAAACAGCAAACTGAGCCTGAGCCCATTTTTCAGCTCCTTTCCCTGCTCCCAGTGGCCTGCCATGGCTTCAGCCCAGATCCCCAGCCTTTGCATGGATAAAGATCAGTTTTCCTGAAAATCCAGGGTGGGAAGCATTTGGGTTGAAGGGATCTTCAAACGGTGCAATCAGTGGCCATGAAGCACCTTTAGGGAGGGTTTGCTGGAGTCACTGTCCTCCGCGGCAATGTGGTGGAGAGGCAGGCAGATGCTCAGGTTTTCACTTCTGAGCCATCTGCAGGGTCTTGATCAGAGTGGAGAGGGAGCATTTGTACTTCAAGTATCTTTGGCTTTGTCCATGGAGCCAGGGAAAGTCTCAGCACCCCTCAAACCGTGCTGGCTGCTGGGTTTTCACCCCAGCTCTCAGCCCAGCATGGGCCGTGCTGGCCTGGCTCTGGCTGCTCTATGCTGGCACCGGCCGGAGCTCAGCAGCAAGCAGAGCTGGAAGTGTCTGGCTGCAGAGATGGGGCAAGAGCAGGAAGGTGAGAGCTTTCAGCCCCCAAATCCCAGGATAAAGGAGTTGGTAGCAAAACTTGGATGAATTTTGCGTTCCTTTGTAAAGTGTTTGCAGAGCACTGAGGGGACCTGAAGCATCCTCCAGCATCGCTCGCAGCCCACAGGAGCTTCCCTAGGCCTTCAGGACAGTCATCTCCAGCTGACCGTTTGGGAGCTGTGCCAGAGGGATGGGGAGACCTGTGTCAAACCAGGCTGTGCATGGCATGGGGGAATCCAGCCAGAAAACCTGGCAGGAGGACGTGGCAGGAGAAATGTCTGGGAGGAGCAGCTCAGTGTTTCTGCATAAAGGTCTTGGAGGTCCATGGGATGAGTCTACCACCAGTGTCAGGTTGTGCCTGTCCTCACAGCACCAAGCGCAGTAGAGGGGTTACAAGGAGAGACGAGATTCAGGTATCATTAGCCTGCGAGTGATGGAAGGAGACAATGTGATATGAGCCCCAACCCTCAGCTCATGGGAGAACCAGGGGCAGGTCAAGGCTGTGCCCTTCGTTTTAGTCTAACTGAGCAGATTGTGCGCGTGATGGTGAGCCGATGCTGAGCTGCGGCAGGATGCTCTATTTTCCCGGTTCAGCGCTATGGTCCCTTACCAGCCCACGGGGAAGTGTTCTTTATGTTTGAATTACTACAGGGGGATAGATAACAACTCTGTAATTAGGTTTGCACCTTTGAAATCTTATATTTCTTTTGCAGCTTGAATATTTATGCAATCACAGAGCTTAGCGTGTCCCAGTTCTCCACGTTATTTATTTATTTATGTTCAACAATGCCTGTAGTTGTTAAATCACAATGTTTTCACTAAATAAAAAAAAAGAAGGAAGATGAAAAAACCCACCTGAAGCCCAGAAATATCTTTCTCTCCTCTCCCCCAAGCTTCAAGCTCTTACCTTGAATCCTTTCTAGTTAGAAGCCCCGGGGATCTGTTAGCTCCAAATTCATCACGTGTTGTACAAATTAATATAATTTGTTTTTCTAAAGGAGAAACAGGCTTGGCCAAAATGGGAACTGAGGATTTCTTGCTGAAGATTTTCAAACCCAGATCACCGTAGTGATAGATTTCAGCCCTGGACAGACAGAGCTTCGCTGTTGGTACAGCCAGGGGCAGGGTTGGGATTCTTTGGTGCATTGCTGGGAAAGCTCTGTCACACTGGGCCATCAGGAGGTTAAGTCCCACCTCCCACGGAGACACCAGTAATGTCAGTATGATAACAAATTCCAGCAACACCAGTTACCACCATGGAGCTGCATATCAGACCTGGGGCTGTGGAAGAGTAGGGGAGTGAAGGTGGTTGCCTTGATCTACATCTACAGGGTGACAGCATAAATATGGCAGGATGACAGACTGGTGCGAGCTGAGACGGTACTCGCACACCTGGCAGGACACGCGGTTTCCCTGACTCCTTCTTGCTGCTTTGTGACATGGCTCCCACGAGAACAGGAGTGGTAACAGTCTGCAGCAGTCCCTTGCAGGGTATGGTGGGTGCTCAGTGTGGGGAGGCTGTAGTCAAGAAGAAGCAAAGCTAGAGAAGGATCAGCCAAGTGGAGACCAAGACAAGGATAAGGAATGGGCTTGCTTGGTCCTTCAACTCCAGCAGATGTAGCTCCAGCCAGGCCTGAATGGGCCTACTCTATGTCCTACTCCATGCCCATGGAGTAGGACACAGCTGCCCTTTTTGCAATAAGGAAACTTCAGCCACAGTGCTGTGATGTTTCTGCAGCTTCCCAAATAGGCTTGTCCTTCAACATTCCTTGATCCCCTACCCATTCTATACGGCAAGGCAGGAGGCTCACATGGTCTCACTTGTTGGCCACGACCTCTCTTACTCTGCTCATCCATGACTACCATTTGTGCAGGGCACGGAGCAAGCAGCCAGTGAAAATTGAGAGCATTAGAGTTTGGGATGATTTCTGTTTGGAAAAGCTTTGTACATGGATTAGGGATTAAAATAAATTTATGAGACAATTACCCACTTCAATAGATGAGGACATTAAAACATATTTACCCATTGCTTGCTCTTTGCTGCTAAGTGGGTTGCAGAAGGACGCGGCTTCTTTAAAGTGTCTCATGTATTTATCTTTTTAATCACTTTTTTAAGCATACATGGTTTATTGCTTTATTGATTGAACAGAGCTTTGAATAATCAATACGGCTTTAAGAATTCACTGGGAATGACAGAATTGCAATTAAGTAGAGTATGTGGAGAGAGTGTTAACCCATCTCATTAATTAATGAGGTCACTTTTTCAAGTGTTTCATAGCAGCCTTTGGGAAGGAGGTGGCAATTTATTGTAATCCCTGGAGGTGTTTTTTCTCTTTCCTCCTGCAAAGTTGTGTGACTCCCTGCCCCATGCTGGTGACCTTCGTGTGTCCTCCTATAGCTTCTTTGTGCGACACAGGACAGGACTGGAGTTGACAGGAGCTGCAGCTTGTCCAGGGGTCAGGGACCTCTCTTTGTGCCAGCCAAATCCCTGGCCCTGGGTAGGCACTCCATGGGGCAGCACTGATGGAGCCGGCCCTTCCTCCTCTCACCCCAGACTGGGAAGATGCCTTCTTAGGCCAAGGAGAGGCAGTGGCTGCTGGCATGTCTTCAAGGTGTGTGAGTTTTGATCTCAAAAGGGCTCAAACTTACACAAATTTATTCACCTGCTTGTTTGTAAAAAGTAGACGCCTGGCCGGCTCTGGATCCCACAGAGCTAGGCAGAGATTATATGGGGCAAAATCTGGTGTGGGAACAGAAAGGATGCCATTTTCCCTAGCTGGGTGGGCTGAAGAGTCCTGCTGCACGTGTCAGGGCTTGCCACCTGGCTGGGGATCAGGTCAGAGGCAAGCTACGGAGGGCCATTTCTCACAAACTGTTGAGAACAACACACCAGCAGCTGCTCACAAATCCTTCGCAGATGGAAACTCAGGCAAAAGTACATCTGACGGCTTCTTGAGCCAGTTGAGCATTTAGGGAAAAGTGATTCATGCTTATATTTGCAAATAAAAACATGCCTTTGCTTGCACTTTGCAGTCTGTGCATTGCTCAGGTAGGAAGGAAACTGCTGATAGCTCACAGAGGTTTCCAGAGCATGAGCGTTTCACAGACGTTCAGTGCTTGCTTGTCCAAATATCCTTATCAGAGCCTCATTATTCATCTTTCCCTTATACAAAACTTTGGTCCCCTCCTTCTAATAAGGAGCAAAAAAGTACTATTTTAGGCATTCTCAGTGAATCGCTCATGATTAAAGAGATCAGTTGGGAATAGTCTGAGATGTTGAGAAGTCTCTGTATGAAATATTGAGCAGTACTTAAGAAAGTCTACTGTACTGAGGTATTTGTGCCGCAGAAATGGGACTGGTCTAAGAATGACAATTAAAAGGAGATGGAGGAAGCAGCAGCCTCTGATGACTCATGAGGAGAAAATGGTTTCAGCTGGGTCAGGCTGAGATGGATAAAGTGTCTGGGTCAAGTTGGGCAATTGTCTTCATCTGCTTTGTGATGAGGCAGTTCTTAAGTGGTGGTGGCTGTAAGCAAGGGCTCAGGAAGTGCCACGAGGCACGTGATGACATCAATCTTAAAATTTTAAAAAGGAAAGTACCTTGTGATGGGAAATGGGCTTTGAGCAAACTATCTTGATATTGTTGCTGCTTGATTTCTGCAAAATAATGAGGAAGTTGCACTGAAGTATCACACTGGCCAAAATGGCATTATTTTTCTTATTAAATTGGATGCAATAATCCCCCCTTCTAGGATTGCTGGGCCAAGAGCATTGGGCCACACCCGTTCCAGAGCACTGAGCTGATGGAGACCCACATTTCATCTATAGTCCTGGATAGGACCATTTGCACATAGACTTTGGTCTGTGCTCAAAGACCTACTTTATGCCAAGCTCTTGTACCAGAAAAAATTGTCTCCATGAGTGGTGCACCCTTCTTAACCTGATGCCTAATTTGGCTTCAGCAAACACGGGACTTTGTGAGTCCTGGCCCAGCTGTGCGTCTGGGGCTGCCATCCAAGTGTACTGTGGTCCTTGCACAAGGTTTGAGGTGCTTTTATGGAGAAGCCAGACCCACCATACATTGCACAGTGTTGATGGCCTACTCACTGCGAGGTACAGAAGACCCAGCCCAGGTCGTACTTTGAATGTTTCTGAAAGCAGACGGAACTGTGGGCCAGCTCATGGGACAAACGCTTGTAGGACACAGTTACATCAGAACACTAATAACTGATTTTCCTCTGATGTATTCCCCTCCCCAGACAGAGGCACTGATGTAACCAGCACAATTTCTACTGCTTTGGCAGACTGACATAATTAAAACAAGAGAGCTTCTGTGGGTTGACACACTTTTAAATGGGAAAGGCTGGTGAGAATCTGCACAACAATAAAAAAATATTTATGTAAATATTTTATTTATTAAAATTCTTCCTGAGTGACTTCCAAGTCCCTGATATTTATTGATGGCCGTCAGAGGATTAACTAAATGTAATGGAGATTTTTGCATATATATTGTGCAGGCACACACTTCTTCCGTTTGAGTGACAAGATGGGTGATAAATAGCATGTATTAAATCCATAGTGGCTGCAGAGAATCAATCCATCTCCTCTTGGAAATTAGCTGTGTCAAGGAAGGCAACACTGAGGGAAAGGCAAGCAGCAGGCGTGACTCGGGAAGGACAAGGGCTCCAGCCCTATTGATCTGTGGAGAAGCCTGTTTGTGGCCGGGAGAGGGGCAGCCTGGCCCAAAATGAGAACTGGTGCTGTTGGAGGGTCTTGGCTGGGAAGGTGATGCCCAAGGGGGAGAGCAATGAACATCATCTGCTGGGAAGTGCCTCTTAGAGTCGCAGGGTGATTCAGGTTAGGAGGGAGCATTGGTGGCTGATCAGTAATTCTCTGGCTGCCCCTTTTTGATGCTGGCCCTATCTGTTTTATCTGCTGGCCCTTTCCTGCTTTTCTGGAACATCACTTCCAAGTCTTATTTTTCCCATGTATTTACACTGTTTTATCATCTTGGATTTCCACTTCTTCCTGTTTATTTCCCATATTTCTAGCACGCATCAATGAGAACCATGTGGAAACCAAAAGCAGGTCAGTGGGACAAATTAATTCTCTCTGTCCTCTGTGCTAAGACTTTATGACAAGTGGCTAATCATCTTTGATTCCTCTGGTACTCCTGGTAATAACATTAGCCACGATCAACTCATTTAGCTCATCTATGGATTTAATATCTAATTCAACAGCACATGAGAAGAGAACAGGCAGTGATGTTCAGGGAGCAGTAACCCCTTTTTCACGTGCTTGCAATTTTTTAAAGCAGTTCACAATGACCTTTTGAAATTAATTTATCTGTGGTGAGAATCTGTTAGACCTCGGTCATCAGGTTTTTGCCTCAGGGTCCCTACTGATGAGTAATAGCAATTCCTGCTTTCCAGTAAAGGGCAGGGCAAAGTAACCTTTCTTGCTGCCCTAGAAATATCTAGCTGGGTTCAGGCGACCTCTTCCCCCTTGCCCATCATGTGGGGAGCAGGATGTGACCTGATATCTGCCCATCACTACCAGCTACCTAACCTCCCACAGGCTGTAAAGCCTCTAACTTCTTGTGTTGGTCCACCACCAACATCTTCCCTGGGCAGGCTGTGTCCCCTGGAGGGGTGGTGCTGTGCCCATCTTCTACGTAGTCCGAGGAGGCACATGGTGGGGCTGAGATCTGCAGTCTGCACCAGGCATCCCATGACGGAGGATAACGTTAAGCCTATTTCTGCTCCAAATGGCTCCATTGTATCTGGTTTACATAAGGAGCTATAAATACGCATCCCTGCTCTCCCGCTAGCTTGCATGCTGTTTTCCTTGTTTGCATTTTTAATTGTTGTGGCAGCTGCGGCATTTTTAAATTCAATGGTGAGATCTATGTGACTGGAACGTGCTGGGAGGATATCTGACACAAGTCCCTTCGAGCTGGGAGACAGCTCCCGATGTGGTCAGGTTGAGACTGTTGCCCTTGGGCTTCAAGAGAAGGATTTGAAATGACAGGAGGAACGGGATCATTCATCAGCATCCTTTGATATGCAGCTGTCCCTGTCCAGACAGACCCCCGCTATGGCATCTTTTCTTCCATTTGGGCATAAAGACTGGCCTGAGGCACCTTTCCTAGCTTTCTTCAGACCCAGGGGCCTTTTCATGCTGGTCTTTAAAGGGCTTTGCCCTTCCAGGCAGGTTCGGGTCAGCAGCAGGAGGACTCTGCCTCTGGTACTGGGAACTTGACCTTTATGTGGTTTTATTTTGCAGTTGGGGAACATTGCAGAAGACCAAATTCTGCAGAGGAGTTGTGTTTGTAACAGGTACTGACGAGAGAGAGTATCTCCTACACTGCATTGCCCAGAGCAGTTTGTGGTTACCAGGGCACAAAGGCAGTGATTGGGTTCAGGGTGGATTTGCAGCTGAGCTGAAGAGCAGAGGGGTTCTGGCCTTTGGACCCTCTGCCTTTGCAAACACCCACAGGTATGACCCTGCTTTTCCTTCTCGGCAGCCCTATAGGTGAATTCAGTACCAGCCAGGAGAGTTTAGGTTAGTTGTGGAAAGGATGGAAAAAAAGTTAATTCATACGGCAGCAGCTAAAGCTTTTGAGGCCACTCTGAGCTGCATTTTCCCTAAAACCACCCCTAGACCCTGCTGCAGAGATACCTGAGCCAGAACTTGGAGCTCTGGGTGGGCCAGGAGGCAAAGTAAATCAGTCTCCATTGGGCCCCTCCGCACTGCTGGCGTGCTCTGCTCAGCAATATCCAGGCAGGTTACACAGGTGCAGCAATGGAAGAGAATTGCCAAGTATAAGACACAGTTAACCCATAATTTGGGGCTTGTACTGAGCTTGTGAATCAGAAATGCAGCCTTGGGAGGTGGGTGTCTGCTCTTGTGAATCTCAGGCAGAGAGGCTGAGAACTGGAGCTGATCTGATGTCCCTTCCTGTGCAGAAAATTTCCATTAAAAAAATCTGCAGTTTAAACAAAAGCTGAAAAATCCCCATTATTTTCACTGTGAGGAGGTGTTTCAGGAGTCCCTGGAAGGTTTTACCGGAAATCAGATGCTGCTCTTCTCTTCTCGGGACCTACCTTTCTGGGTGTCTCCAATGATAAACTGTGATCTGCCCTCTTGGGGATGGAGAGCAGGGCACAGTGGCAGTTGTGTGGTCATGAGGACTGCGGGAAGAGGAGGCTGAAAGGAAGCCCAGTTCACAGAAAACCTGCTGTCTGTGCTCCAGCTTCTGAGAGGCACCACTGTGGCTTTGCAGAGGCCAGATATCCCAGTATTCAGACTAGTTGGTTTTTTTCTTTCTTCATAAGCAAATTGTCCTCATTTTTATGAATTGGGGACATCCCATTCTGTTCTTCAAAGAACAGGACATAAGGAAGATTACTTCCAACAAAATCGCAATTGCCTGGAAGGAAAGCTTCATGAGAAATGTCCTGCTCCTCAGAAACATGTGGGCTGGGGCATGGAGCTGGCAGGGGTCTTTATCTCCCCCAGTTTCCCTGGCAGTTGGTCCCTGTCTTCTGGCCAGCCTTGCTTTGGATACCCACACAGAGTGGATGGCATCCAGACAGTTGGGTGTAGATGAGGGCTCTGGAGCATCTGTGGAGACCACCCTCAAGACTTTGTGCTTCTGCAGTCTTTGACTTAAGCCTCCTGCCCAGAGTGTTGGATCAGAGTCTGGGCAACCTGGGATCTCCCATCCCTTTTGGGAGGGGATGTCTATTTTTAAAGTCAGTAGAAGAGCCCTGAAGGTCAGAGATCTCCTTAAAAAGACTTGTCGTGGGCCAGGTGGGAGGTAGCAGAGGAAGTCTGGGAGGTCAGTGCTGCCCAGGAGGAATGAGTGGGTCTAGGCAACAAGGCCCATGCAGATTCCCCATGAGACATGGTCTCTAGTAGAAGAGACGGAGAGAGACTCTCTTAAGGTTAATCTATCTGTATCTCCTTTATGCTCACGTCTCTGATCTCAGCAAAATTCAAGTGTGAGCTGAGCACCCTGGGCCCCAGCTCTGGGAACCAGGCAGGGTGGAGGAGTTGGGCTTACGGGAAGCGAAAGGCAAGGCCCAAGCTAATGGTCAAGAGTCAGAGGCAAAGTAAGGAAAAGTTGTTGGACTTCTACTGCCTGTCAGACTCCTTCAGCTATTGGGGTTTCAAAGGTCGTGAAGAGGAACAGGATCTTTAGAGGTGACTTCTTCAGTGCTGAGTCTCCTTTCAATCCCTGAGATGCCTTATTTGGTGTTTGTAATGAAGCAGGTGTGTGCCTGGGTACATCGTTAATGAATATTCTCCTATGACCCCTTCATAACTGATGTGTTTAATTGGGTTTCAGCTGGTGCTGAGGCTGGATGTGCAGGAGTGGGGCTCTGCACTAGACAGACTTGTCTTGCAGTGCGTCCTCAGCCTCCCCCTCTCTCACAGCCCCATGGCTCAGATTCCCAGGACCTGCCTCTACTCATCAAGACTACCTTTAAGTCATCCTTGACCAGGTGGAGCCAAGCAAGCTCTCTCTCCCATGCATACCATTGACAGCATCCTTCGTCATACCAAATGCTATCAAGTACCCCTGGGAGGTGGCCTCACATTTACATGTGCCTTTGCATTAGCCAGCAATAATGCAAAAAGTAATTAAGGCTGGCCCAAAAGTGATGCTTGTGCCTCTTTTTCCCTTCAGGAATGTAGTGACAGGTAAGCATCATTGGTTTTCAGGTGACCAGCTTCAGTCACCCCTTCCCTGGAGGTCTATCATCACAACCTTAACCACCATTTCTCTGTTATAGCTCTGAGCTGGTCCCTGACAGAAGTGGAGCTACAAATGGCTTCTATAACTGTACCTACCCTTATGGAGAAGTGGTGGGCAGGGGGTTGGGAGCCAGCAGAGACCTTGACTTATTCTTTGACCTGATGTGGGCTTGCACAGGACCTTCTGTACACTCAAGTGCTGCATAAGGATAAGGCCGGACTCTGTCCTGGGATTAACAAAAGATACCCCAATCCTGGCTTTGCCCCAGTCTTCCACATAGACTTGCACAAGCTGCTCCTGCGCAGCTCCGGCTCAGCAAGCATGGTCAGGAGCTGTCTCTGAGGGGAAGGGGCTGCCATGGGGACTGGCAGCGAGAGGCCCCCGTGCCTGTGTAAAATCACAGCGGTGATAGGAATTTGTTTGAGAATGGTGTTAATAGCGATATCTTTCATAATTAAGACATCAATTAAACTCTTGAAAATTAGGCGGAAATATCAAATAGCGCATTAACTGGAAAATTTCCAACCAGTGTAATCCTATGGCCTTGTGATGGGTGGGTTAATTATCCCTCATTAAACAGAGCTGAAATCAATCTCAATATCTCTCTATTATTTCAGTTTGGCAAAGGAGATGAGAGTTTATTGTTTTCCCAAATTTTCTGCCTCCTGTACCCGAGCTGGGAGGGAAAGGCTCCCAGACACGAACCCCGCACTGTGCCCGGTGTCCCACTCTCTCCTCCCCCGGCCAGCGCTGCCCTGCATTGGGAGCTCTGTGTCCTTTCCCTGAGGGACAAGGGAAAGGACTCGAGGTCCCATCCCACTCATGGGAAGAACAGGCCTGGAGAAATGGAGTGAGTAGCCCAATTCCCACATGCCTGCGAATTACCCATAGACAGCGCTAAGGTCTGCATCCAAATCTCTCCTGTGGTCCCTGGCTTCTGCCCTTTACAGTAGTCCCTGTGAATCCCACTCGTGCACCGGCATGGTCTGGAAAGGACCCTGTGGGTCACCAAATCAGTCCCTTTCTTTGAAGTGACCACCCCAAAGTGATCCATTGTTTGAAGAGCATGCAGGAAAACAGCAGCACCCCTCGGCAGGAGCTGGAGGCTCCCTCTCCTCTCTCCAGCCCGACTGTCTCTCTGCCAGCAGAGCAGGGAGTCTCTGTTAATCAGCACTCGGCTTTTAGTAATTACATTATTTATTGCAATATGAAAACAGAATAATAATGATAATCACAAGAAAGGAATTAGCCTGGCCAGAATGAGGCTGTTAATTTTGCTGTGTCGGGTTTGACAGAATCACTTTCTGGAGCATTTTTCTTGGAATGGTTCTGCCTCTGCTAAACTCACTTATTAAACGCTGGCTGCACTGCCCCTGCTAAGCCATCGTCTCAAGGTCAGCACCAAGCACCACTCTACGGGGAGTGTAGTAATGCAGGGCTGGAGGTCAACAGATGAATAAATACACCTTTCCCTTATTATAAATCTCTTTTATCCCATGTGCTCTGAATGCAGCCGCCTTCCTTTGGCTCCAATTTGCAATTTATATGCCAGTGTTTTCACTGCTGAAAGAATCAATACACCTGGACAAGACTTGAAATCAGCAGGATCCAGCAGTAGCCAAAGGAGAAGGCTGGAATTTATTTGGAAGGTGAACTTCCAAGCTTTATCTTGGAATTAAAATCATGTGGAAGAGCTTGGAGAGGGAGGGGCACACAGCGCCAAAGCACTGTCTGGGCCATGGAGACCCACCATCAGGTTCAGTGGAGTCCTGGCTCCCATTCCATCCCATCCCTCTTTGCTATTTTTCCTTGTGGGTCCCCAAAACAAATTTTCCCAGGGCTCAAACCCTCCCTGATTAACCTGAGGTTGCAGCAACTTTGCTTTAAGTCTTTATGAGTTACCAAGTTAGAAAAGAAAAACATCTGTGTCTGGAGAGGGGAAAGACTGGGAAACATAAAGCTTTCTATGTCCTTTCAAGCAGCAGTCCAGTACCCTGTAGCTCTGGCTTCCACCTGCGGCAGTTTTCAAGCTCTAATGAAATCCTCCTCTCCCTCTGAGCGGAAGGCATTAAAAGCAAACAAGCAAATCTTAGAAAACTTGAAGGTGGCTTGATTATTTTTAAGCATTTCCAGTGCTGTCACCTCTGGTGATTTTAATTGCAAGTTCTGAGGTGCCGGGAGTTTCTCTCAGTCCTGGGATCAGGCTTTGTTGTTTTGGTTTTTTTTGAGAAGTGGGGGTGGAAAATATAATCTATGAATGCTCTGAAACCACAGCAGCCACCCGGAGTGGGCTAAAGAGGAGTTTCCTCCCATATGTAGTTTTGGAAACTGTAGAATCCTGAGATTTCTGCAGTTTCCAGACATCCGTCTTTTTAGATTAAAATTTTCAGCCAATTATTTCAGTTTTCAGTTAAAGACTCTTTTTTTTTTTTTTTTTAATTACAGACTTACAGTAGTAAGTTTTATAACCTGAACTAAATGCAGGGTTCAGAAAGGATCATAGCATGTAGTGGTCCAGCCCTTCACCCTGGCACATGCTTGTCTCCATTTGTTCTCAGCTCTCCCAGCCTATATTTACATTTTTCAGTTGAAACCCATTGCTTTGTGTCCTGTCCATGATGGATTTGATGAACCAACTGGTCTGTTCCTCTTTGCAGTTGTACCTGGAGATATACTGTTTGCATTCAGTCTTCTCTATATGAAGTTAATCCAATTCATAGAGTTGTCTTATTTTCTTGCCTTCTTCTCTTGCCTTGTCTCGAACTCCCCAGTTGCTCCACATCTTTCCTCTGCCACAAGCTTGTCCTGCTGCTCCAATGGGTCTTCACCCATGCTGAGGAAGGAGGCAGGGTTATCTCATATACCCTATAGGTGTTGATGTTGCTGCCATCCCCAGAAAGTGCTCCTCTTCCTCCAGCAGCAGGATCTTATTGCAGATGCTGCAACCCATGATGTCTCCCATGCAACTGCCCTCTTACCACCTATAGCCACTGAGCCACTGGCAAGCCTTCTGCACATAGTTATCTCTGTCAAATTTGCCCCAGCCTATAGTTACATCTAGTCTGGAAAATATTTCTCTTAAAAAAAAACTCCAAACAAACAAAAAAAAGGAGAAGTTTTGGTGAGCCCTGCTTGGATTATGGCAATTATATTATTCTGTGGCAAGCAGTGCATAGGGGCATTCAGTTTTCATAGCAGCCAGGCTGATATGGGCAGTTTAGCAGGGTTTATTTGACTGATTAAATCTCTTAATTGTCTGCTACTTTTTTTGTATGTGGGGAGAGGGGTTGCTTCCCTATACACATGAGAGAACTGATCAGGGTCTCTGGGCTGCTGTCTTTGCCCCCAGGACAGGAGAGCTGCTCTTCATGCAGATATAGTTTGGCTGTGTTGGCTGGGCGTGCTTGGACCTCTCCAAGGACAAGCCTGTTCTGGGGATCATGGGTTGGCCATCCTCGCCTCTTGCTCAAGACCTTCTGTTGTATCATCCAGCAACAACTAACCCTGATGCTGGAGAGCCTCTCATCCACCAAAGGACATGTGGAAATCTCATACAAAAGTCCCTCCTGATTCACTTTCTTTTTATCCTCCTTCTCTCTCCTGGTTCACGGCACGTGATGAAGTCAGTGTTTAGTTGAAAGGATCTGTATAAGGAGCTACCAACCTTCAAGCAATGACAATTTATCTCTTAAATCAAAAGAAGCCACATCATAAATCAACTGCAGGGGACCTTACTTTGAGGTTAGTTGTGCAGAGTGAAATGGCCTTCATTGGGAAATAAAGTCTTCTCCTGAATCCAGGCTAAAAAGGAGTTTTGCAGCTTTCCCAGTCACACTCCAGCAATTTAGCACAGCAGTGATGGGTCCAAGGCATCCCCTGACTAAGCTGCTGGATCATTAGGATGGTAGTGTGATAACCGGGTAAGATCCCCTTTCCCCCATGCACAGTGATTTTTTACTTCTTTAATGCATGAGGCAGCTTCAGCTCTCCCAAATGTTGTCCATGAGTGGGACTAGGTTTAGTCTTAACTCTGCAGCGTTTTCAGAGGACCCAGCAGAGCTTGTATTTAATCATCACCTGCATAAACCTGTAAAGTGGCAGGTAGCCATGGTAGGGAGATCTTGTTTCACACCACGGGATCTGTGACGAATGTGACAAGGCTGGGGCAGAACCCAACTAGCCTTTACCCGCCACCTTCACTTCTGTACAAGATTTTTAACTGAGCCATGGACCATGCTGTTACTGTGACTAGGTTGTTTCTGTGACGCTGAGATCTCACGTCAGGCTTGAAGCACATCTAAGATGCCTTGCTCCTGATCTCTCAGCCCCACCTCATAGCTTGTAAGTGAGGTTTGCATGGATGTTTTTACTCCTGCGAGGGGACAGGTTACCTCTTCCAGGGAGGACTGTAGCCGTGACAACCTGGCTCAGCCCTCTCCTGTGGGCAGGAATCACCAAGCCAAAGGTCTGTCCATGTGACACTGGGCTGCAAATGGGACAGTGGGGCCAAGTTAACCCTCCTTTACCAAGGACCTCCAGCCTTGAAGAGGAATGAGGTCCAACGTGCTCTTCCTAGCTTTTCTGGATGATTTAGCAAAGTAGAACTCTTTGCCCAAATCTGCCATGTGACTTGTTCAAGATGGAGGAGTTGTCATGGGGGGGTGAGCCCTGTAGCAAAGCCTCACATCTCTGCAGCGGTTATGAAGCACAGCGAGCTGTGTTCACCTTCCCGACCATGCAGAGAGAGTTTTTTCAGTTAGACAAACCCAAAATAATTTTAGCCCAACTGCCATTTGGGGGTAGTTAATGAATCATACTTCAGCCCAAACAAATTGTGTGTTCCCACATGGTAAACAGGAGTACACATTATCCTTGCAGTGATGAGTCCTAAGCAGACCACAACAAAATTGATTTTTCTTGAACCAAGCTTCGCTTGCAGTAAGGAAAGTTACGGTACATAGATCTTGCTATTGGCAAAGCGGGAGCCAACGTTAGGCTCTTCTATTTGCAATACCTCACTGGTATCACAGAGCAAAGTCTGAAGTGGTTTGGAGGACTCTGGCAGAGTTTTTGACAAGACAGATAGACTGCTGGGAGAGCACAGCAGGGTTACTGGATAAGGACCAATTTTATGGATGTTGCTGGCTCTCTAAGAAAACAATTTTCCCTCCTCTCCCCTGATTTGAGGATTCACGAGTCAGGTCACATTCCTACCCCAGCCTCCTCCATCTTTATCTCAGTCTAGTTATCTGCCCCTGTGTAATGAGAAGTAGTAAGAAGGTATCATCAAAATGTGGGCAATGACTCCAGTACCAGCCCCATCAGCAACTTCACAACAATTTTTCTATATCAGTGTTCAACACAGAAAAGGTAAAATGTACACGAAGCAAAACACTGACCTAAGTTTGGAAATACCTACTCTGAAAACATGATCCGTGAGATCTCCCTGCCTCCCTGAGCGTCTGGGGCCACTGAAAGGGAATCAGGATCTATTTTAATGAGTAACGAAATTTAACAGCCAAAGTCCAGAGCTGATGGTGAAGCAGAGAGTTTTTAACCAAAGCCCTGCAAAAATGTGGGGATGGTAGTAAAATCATAATTAGTACTTATTTTTATAAAATGAAATAAAAGTGTTTTCTGAAATTTAAAATATGCAAAGTCGCATTGTCACCTTGGAAGAAGTAACAGGTTTGATGCATTTTACTTGTGGTCAATTCCATTTAACTGACTGGCCAAGCTGTTGCATTTTGGAGAAAACCTGTACCTAGGTTTCAGACATACTTTTGAGAAGTTGTACATCTCCCAAGCAAATTTGTTCAAGTTCCTTTTCTTTGCATTCAGGAAAACTGTAGCAGTACGTGCAGTTTATTCTAATCTATCTAGTGGTAAAGGTCACCGTAAGAACATGGAGACCTGGTCTGAAGTATGTTTTAGCTGCTCAGCTGTGAATATTGTGTCCTGTACTGACATGAAAGTCAGAATCTCTGAAATGCAGACATTAACCACTATCAACCTTGTTGTTCCTCATGTGTACTGGATTGATGCTAAGATGATGTGGATGTTTCCTGTCTCCTGATTACAGGGTGGATGTAGTCCTAATGTCTATAGCTCAATTATTTGTAAGATGGAGATCTGCTACCCTAGATTGATCCATGCTGCCTGCACAATGAGGCACCACTATTTGAACACAGTGGGATGGAAACAGTGGAAAAACTGCTGGGTTGTTATTACGTTTATCTCTTAAAGATAAGCAGGAAGCGAAAGAGACAGCTTGTTTTGAAGAGATGGGAAATCACTTGTTCTGGGAGTTACATCTGAGGAGGGAAAACAAAGCATCAGGTCTCCTTTTGGGAGAAGAAAAAGCTTCGGGCCTGCAAGGAAGCCTGCAAAGATGGGGTATCAGCAGTGCTATTCTTTAGACAAGATGAAGCTTTGATAAAATGAGACATCTCATCCTGGGCCAGGTTGGGAACTACCTCACTGGGCCTACATCAGCCAAAGTCTAAACACGAGGATGTGTTTGTAGCATTGGAGGTGTGTAACCTCCAGGTACCTCTCTGGAGGTACATAGCCTCCAGCTTTAAAATGTTGCCATGCTATGGCCATTTCTGAGAACAGCTTTTTAATTTTCAGCTACCCTCCACATAGTTACCACAATGTGATCACCTATAAAGCCAGCTCCTTCATCCAAAAAGCTTTCTTTGTCAAGAGCGTAGGAGCATTTTGCTTGTGGCTGGGCACAGAGAGAGGAGGGCAGAGCTGGGGAGTCTGGTCACACACTCCTGAGAGCTCAGCAGGATGTATTAAGAAATAACCCTGAGCCTCATAGTGCTTGGAAGGAAGGGGTGATGTTTTTAATAAAGTGCACATCACCTGTTTCAGATGAAACAAAAAGGCCCCCTAGGGATTTAATTGTATGCAAACCACAAAAGAATGGCCATTAATTTTCTCCCACCTCGTAACATACAATTTTCCACTAATATGAAAGCTTTAATAAGACTACCCATAACCTTTATGTGTTTGGTATCAGTCCAGGAAATTACAATTATCTTGTGCTTGCAACAGAATGGGTAATCCCATCAATAGGAAAAATGTTATCTCGTGAAAAGGTTCCCAGCCAAAAGCCATCGTTACTGTATCATGTAATTTGTCAGGCTGTAGTTAATACAGAGCCATGATCACCTTGGGTAAGGGTTAGGACTTTGAGAGGGGAGTTTTAATGCTCTCATAATGGAGCCTTGCGGCACGGAGGTTAAAGGAGTCTTGTGCATTACCCCTTTTTGTACAGGTCATGGCTCTCACCGTCGTGGCGGCCAGGCTTCCTGCGGGCACCCGGAGCAGGGATGCTGTTGGGCTGATCATCCCGCGTCCCCCCTGCAAGCTGCAGAGGTGGCTGGTGTTCACGGCATTGATACAATACTAAAATTGTTGCCAGAACAGGTATTCTGACAGCACTGATGTTAAACTTGCCGTTTAATTGAAGATCGTTTATTTCACCTTCTGCCTGGCTTTCCCGGGAAGACTGCAAAGCAGCACGCTGTCCTGTTACTCTGTTTCACTAGGTGGAGATCTTTAGTTGTCCACTAGCACTGGGCTCTTGTTTTTCAGTCTGTGCAATCGAGATCTGCTGAGAAACTCGGCTGATGAATTTTCAGATGCTCTTTCAGATCTTTAATTTTCCTCTGGGATATACAGCTCTCTTTGCTGAGAACATATGGGCTGACAGGAAATAGGTCTTTTTGTGGTTCCACTTTTAGAACATTCCGTGTCTGATTTTTATCATTTATTGACTGATGAGAATGAAAACACTTGAAAGAAGATTTGCCTAACAAACTAATGAAAAGTAAATGAGAGCATAAACAATGAATGTGAACAGCTCTCTACTACCAACATTGTGCAGCAGAGCGATCCCGATCTCAGCAGCCCGGCCAGAACACCCCTCCAGAGAGGTGCTCCAGACACACCCTGACCTAAGTAGGACTAAAACTCAGCCCGGGCCCTCTTAAGTTGAGCTGTTGCAGAGTTTTACTGTGTCATTTTGAGCAGAAATTCTGTTACTAAAGATGAAGCCTTCTCTGAGCAGCCCTCAGCAAGCACAGTAGTCCAGGCACTCATATTTCTTTTGCGAGAGATGGGGAGCTGAGATTGGCAGGGCCAGCAGGATTAAGCATCACTCTGTTCCAAATTTCTAGCTAGCGATAGCAAAGAAAAATGAGCTCCCATGGGTAGAAGGTCGGTGTTTCTCCACGATAATTCTCTCCACTGCAGCCAGTAACTAATTAGGAGGCTAGCTGAACCCTGAGTGTTGTCAGAAGATGAATATTAAATTGGCAAAACTTGGATGCACACAACTAGGTGCCTTAAAGTTGGCAATAATGTTTCTGGTAAAACAAAAGAGTAAGTGATAAAAAGGTGAAAAAGGCTGGGGCAGCCACACAGGGCAGGTTTCTGGACTTTTGTTTAGGGATTCCCATGGAAATTTGGGTGAAAAAATGAAGATTCATTGAAAGGAATATTTTAATTTTTGCCACAAGGGAGCACCGAAAAGTTTCTAGATCTTCACTTGAAAAGAGAGATGTTCAGCTGGAAATTGGTACTTTGTCAAAAATATTTTAGAAATATTTAGGTTCAGGGGCAAATCTGTTCAACTGATTGCTGAAAGCTCTCCAAGCTATTCTTTCAAAGAAAGACTGAAAAATGTCCTGCAGAGGGATATTTTTCAGATAAGTGTGAGCAAAGTGCTTTTGAGTGGATCATTGCAACCTGCTTTTACCTAGCAACTTGCATTGTGAGTTTCTGTTTCATCTCTTCACCCCGTACCTGAAGTCTCTGCTCAATGGTTGGCTGTATTTTTTACTTTGGAAGGCTAAAATATCAGTAGGTAAGAAAGAAAAACGAGCAGAACTGTGAGCTGGGGCAGTGGGGAGTGTGGCAGGTTCATCCTAGGGTTGTGGTGGGATGAGATGGTAGGTCTTCAATTGGCCTGGCAGCTGGAGGAGAGGAATGCAGAGAAAAGGAGGGCAAGGGAAGAAAGGTGGCAGAGCAGAGAGAAAATAAGATGAGGTGAATGGAAGAAGAGTGGCAGGGTGTTGGGTCTGAGCACAGCTCTGATCTGTGCTGAGGCTGCCTGTTGGATCTCAGGATGGTAAACCTTACTTTGAATACTTCTTGGCATGGGACAGAGTGTATACTCTTTGAAGAAAACAATATTTGCTTGGGAAGATTTTCTTCTTTGCGGGGAATCATTGCAAGCTACAAAAAAGTTTTTCCTTTTCCTTTTTTCCTTTCTCCTCTTCCTTTGCCCTTGCAATTGCCTTTTTGCTGTTGCCGTCTTTTACTTTCTTTCTTTTGTCTTTTTTCTTCCTTGCTTACTTCCTGCCTTGCACATTGTCTCCTGGAATCAGCAGTGACGGTTGCGTTGAAATACTCAAGCAAGGCAAACGCGTCTATGCTCTTTGCAATCATTTCTGTCAGAAAGACTGATGGACACGTGCAAATGAGGAAAGGCTGAGAAATTACTTTGACTCCATGCCACAGATTTCCTAAGGAACTAAGCCACAAAGACTCTGGCCTTTGGAAATAGAGGGTGGACTATGGGTGGGAGGGTCATGGACTTAGATATTTAATTCAAAGCAATAAGAAGAAGGTAGGGAAATATAACACCTTAGGGACAAAACCAGTCAGAGTTCTCCATTTCCCTGTGCTGGGTTTGATTCATGCAGCTAAACAGAGGGAAGAGATTAGACTCCCCAGGAATTACACTTCAACCTACCCTCAGTGGGTGGACTGCCATATGGCCTCTGGGGAGAGACTCAGCTCCTTCTGAAGGCTCATTCCTCCATCTATCTTCATCAAAGAAAACCTTTGTACGACCAGATTTGCTCCCTGGGAGTGCCCATCTTTCTCCAGTGACTGCAGGGGGAGCCTTGACACCAAGATTAGGCTAGACAGCTAACTTTCAGACTGGGTATAAGAAATTACCCATTCTGTTGGAAATACATGAATCAAACCCCAAATGGGGGACTTGTATGTCCAAGAGTAGTCATTAGCCAAATGGCTGGTACTTGGCTACTCATAGTAGAGCTTCTACCAAGACAAAGCAGGTCAAGTCTTTCAGCTTGCTCTGAAGACAAACTAATAGCTGCCTCAGAACACCTTCAATCAAGCTCAGCATAAGTTGTTAAGCGTTCGGGGGGGTGGGTGGATGGAGGGGGCGGGAAGAGCAACAGGCTACCTGGTATTCAGCTTCAAACAGCCCACAGCCAGAGAGCTGGTGTAGGAGGAACATCTGATGGGAGACACAGAGAGGGAGAGCGACCCACTTCCAGGATTACTGATTCCCAAGCAGTATCTGTCACCTTAGTATCAGTTTCTTGTGCTGCTCTGTGAAGATGACATTTCTTTGTTCCTGTAGCCTGGCTTCCTGCTGCTGGTAGGACCTACAGAGACGTATCCTAATAGATGAGAGTCTGGACTGAAGCTCCAAGAAGGAACAAACCCAGCTCATGTTTAAGATCCCAGCTGCTTTTCACCAAGAGAGAGTAATTTATTCATTGTGGGTTCAACAGAAGGATACAGAAAATGAAAGTGAAGCTGCAGAATGACTCTTGGTCAGTTTGGTTTCTGAATAGAGGTGTACTTTAATGAAGAAACAAATTCAATGCTGGAAAACACAAAGTGAGAAAAGTTTCTTTTAAAAGCCTTCATGCGAAGAAGCTTCTGTGCCCTTCAGACCCCTTCTTTCTTGTAGAGAAAATCAGGAGACAATTAGAAATAAGGCATCAGCTTTAGTACGCTTTTATGTGCTGGATCTGTTACCCAATGGAAGTGGTGCAGCCCTCACCTTCTGCTTCCTCAAACCTCTACTGTGTACTTCTTCAGTAATGCCAGTTTAGTCAAGATAAAGTTGGTGAACTCAGTCCTGAATAACTGGGAGAAATTCTGCTGCCTAGTGCACATAGAAGGCCATAGAAGATGACTAAAGTTTCTTGCTGATCTTTGAATACTTGCTTGGCTACTGCAGCAATCAGGATATAGGCACTTTACTGGAGAAATGCATTTCATGTGATCCTGGGACTCAAAACAGCTTTAGAAGCAGGAAACAGTTCAGAAGAGAACTGACTGTACAGAGACCCGCATCCCTCCAGAGTGGGACATCCTAAATCAAGTCACCAGTGGAGAAACATTAGCATGTGAAAAAGTTGGAGCCTGAGATCTTCCTTCCTTCTCTGGAGCAGAGTAGGAGCAAAGAAATCTCAAAGAATCCCTTAATATCCTTATAGCCAAACTGGTGAGATACAGACTGGGTTAAGATGATAATTTGTGTAGAAAATTGGCTGGAACACTAGGCTCAGAGGATTGTAATCAGCCATAGAAAGTACAACTGGTGGCTGGTTACTTTCAGCATCCCTTGGGCTGATACTGAGGTCATGACTGTTTCATGCCTTTATTAACAGCCTGGATCATGGGATGGAGGGCACGCTCAGCAAGTGTGTGGATGAAAGCAGGATGGGGAGGGGAGCAGTCAATACCCTGGGGAGGGCAAGGCTGATCTTCAGATGAACCTCATAAACTTCAACAAAGGCAAATGCCAAGTTCAGCACCTGGGATGCAATAACTCCATGCAGCAGGACAGGCAGGTGGCCAATTGGCTAGAAAGCAGTTTAGCAGACAAGGACTTGGAGATCCTGGTGGACAACACATTGAGCACAAGTCAGGAGCATGCTGTATTAGAGATGGTGACCAAAACCATATTGGGCTGTAGTAGCAAGGGTGTGGTAAGAAGGGCTAGGGGAATGATTATTCCCCTCTGCTGCTGACATGTGAGACCACATCTAGAAGCTGTGTCCAGCTTTGGGCTCCCTGGAGAAAGATATTGGCATACGTGTGCAAGTCCAGTGGAGGCAACCAAGATGATTAGAGGGCTGGAGCATATGGTATATGGAGACAGGCTGCAAGAATGATGCTTGTTTAGCCTTGGGAAGAGAAGGCTTAAGGGGGAGAGATATGTTATTGCTGTCTTCCACTCCTTTGGGAAGATGCAGGGAAAACAGTCCCTGACTCTTGTTGGAGGTGTATGGAGTTCGGCTAAAAGGCAACAAGAAATAGTTGCAAGGCAGGACACTGACTAGAAATTAGGAAAAATATTTTAAGTCTGAGGGTGCTCAGACACTGGAACGGGAGTCCAGTATAGCTGTGGGATCTTCAAAGCTCAACTGTACAAGGCCATGAGCAATCTGCTCTAATTGAGAAATCTGCTCAATCTACATAATCTTCTGTTTTGATGATTCTCATCTTGCAAGCATCTAGCAGAAAGCAAACATGAGAAGGAACAAGAGAAGGGGTTTATGTCTGGATGCAAGATCAGGCCATTTATCAGTCAGGCTGGGGTATCCTGTCCTTCAGAAGCTCCACAAATATGCCATTCAAAATAGATACGTTTAGGGAAATTTGCAGGAAAGAAGATGGACCTGACACACCAAGGTGAGTCTTTGAATGACTTATCGTCATGGATTGGTAGATGCAAAACAGGGTGAGCAGTGCCTCTTCAAGGCAATATATTTTAGCTGAAAAAGTTTTTGGATGAAAAACAGCTGTTAATCATATGGAACAGTTAGACTCTACAAAATTGTACTTTTCTGGAAAGAAAACACCTTCAAAAATCCCTGGTGAAAACACTCACTGTTCTCTGAACTCCTGGAGATCCATCAAATCCCAGTGTGCAACAAATGGCACATTTTCCTTGTTCTCAGCTGGCCTCAATATGGGCTGCAGGGAGATGGAAGAGGCTCCCCACAGCAGGACAGGATGTCTGCTGGAAGGATGTAAAGCCCACCATGTCCTGCTGCCCAGTATCCCATAGGGATGTCCCTTAAGGAGCTGAACAAAATGCTAATCTGTCTCTTACTGAGGCTTCGCCTTTCTTTTATCCTCAAACCCAGCAGGCTGCATTCATGTAGTGGGACAAGTTCTGAGTCCTGCTTTAGTAGCTCTAGAAAAGGCCTGCAGGAATTGCTGGTGCTCTGTCCTTCACCCTTAAATCCCCCCAGTCACCTGCCACAACCCTGTAGAGACCATGTAAGCACCAGGCAAGCAGGTGCCAACAAGCTGGGTCCACTTCTCTAAATTGCCCGCCCTTGCCAAAAATCCCTGTCATTGAGGAATAGCCTGATGTCTTCAGACACCGAGATTCCTGCCAGGATTAATTTTCTAGTTGGCAGAGAAGGCCAATGACAAAAACTTTTGCCAGTAACAGTGGAGAGCAATTTCTAGGGTGGTCGATCTACTATTCAAGTCAGCACCATTGTCACAGGTGGTGGAGAAAGTAATTATACTGCAAACACAAGACAGACTAGAGACCACGATCTTAGCAACCAGACCAGGAAGGGACAGAGTTGGCTTACATGGCCATGATGACTACATCTTGCTTCTTAACCCTGCAGCACAATAAAACTCAGCCCAAGTTGGTGCAGGCTGCCTTGTGTGCTAGGGATTCAGCAGCTCCCATGGCCTGCAGGAGTTTGCACAGGACTGGGTCTCGAAGGACTTATTTGTTCTGTGCACAATCCTTCTGCTTTCTAGTGCTTTATAAAGACACTACTGCTGCTATCAAAGATAGCCCAGTGTAGCTGAAGGTCTCTGCATGCAGGTAGCTCCACTGAGGTTCTTCCCAGCTGGAGAGGAGCAGGTGAGTGCTGGGTGTCATGTAGGATTGGAAAGATTAGGCTTCAGTCTGCAGGAATGGGATGCAATCTGCAGGCAGGGGTCTTTCACAAAAGCCCCGTGTGGTTCTTGCGGTCCATTATATGCACATGCCCACTAGCTCTGTCCCATATACCTGAGTGCATCCTTGGGATAGATGTCAGTGGATCTTACAGTGGGTGACAACTTTGTTCCCAACAGGGAGCCCTGAAGGGATTAGCTCAACACATAAGGGAGGAGAGAATTTCCTTCCTGATGGCCAAAGGACCAAGCTAGGACCCCCTTTGAGTTTATCCTTGCTGGGAGCCAACTGCCTAGAAATTTTCAGGGCATGAAGTGACACCCAACCAGGCAGAAGCTCTCCTGCTCTGGGTCCCACCTGCAAAGCTTGCTATAAATCTGAATCCAGGACTTAGTGAAGCCTGTGAGCCATCTGAAACATGGGTGGAGGAGCCCTCTTCCAATCCAATGTGTCACCTTTCTCCTTCATCTTCTCCCATCCCTTGCCACTCAGTAGCCTGCTCAGGCTCCCCGTGGTCATGTGACCCAAATGCTGTGGCCACTGGGCTCCTTTTTCCCTTCTTCCTGCTGTCCAGTTAGATATTAGCTCCTGGCCAAGGTTAAAACAGAGCAGCTTCCTTGACTAACCCCAGAGCCCAAGACATCTGTACAGAATAACTTCTCTGGGACACCCAAAACCGCCAAGAAATAGCATTTGACCTAGTCTTCTGCCTGCTCTCTCCCTATCTGCCATCAACTCATTTCTGCCCATTGCTTCTTCTTCCCCTTTATTCATAAGAAAACCAGGGGCGTAAATAATTCCATATTGGGGGCAGCATGAGTAATGTTAGCTTCTGGTGGACAACAAGATGAACATGAGTTGGCAGCGTGTCTTGCATCTATGAAGGCCAGCTGCCTCCTGGGCTGTGTTAGCAAGAGCGTAGTAATTAGGTTGAGGGAGGTTATTACTCCCTTCTATTTAGCACTTGTGAGATGCATCTGCAGTGCTGTACCTAGTTGAGGGGCTGAAGCACATGATGGCCATGCTGAGACCCAGGGAAAGGCTGAGAGAGATGTTACTGCTGTTGCTAGCTGCCTAAGCGAGGTTATAGAAAAGACGGAGCCTGGCTCTTGGTGGAGATACATTGCTAAAGGACAATAGGCAACAGACACAACAAAGAGTAGTCTCACTAAATGTAAGCGAAAACAAAAATTTCAAAATGAAGGACACCCAGCTCTGCAGCAAGGGCGTAGAGAAAGGTGTTACAGTATCACAGTATCACAGTATCGTCAGGGTTGGAAGGGACCTCTGGAGATCATCTAAGTCCAACCCCCCTGCCACAGCAGGGACACCTACAGCACATTGCACAGGATGGCGTCCAGGCGGGTTTTGAATGTCTCCAGTGTGGGAGACTCCACAACCTCTCTGGGCAGCTGTGCCAGTGCTCTGCCACCCTCAGAGTAAAGAAGTTCCTCCTCATGTTGAGATGGAACTTCCTGTGTTCCAGTTTGTGCCCATTACCTCTAGTCCTATCCCTGGGCACCACTGAAAAAAGACTGTTCCCATCCCCCTGGCACCCTCCCCTTAAGTATTTATAAGTATTGATAAGTTCCCCCCTGAGTCTTCTTTCTTCTAGACTAAAAAGACCCAAGTCCCTGAGCCTTTCCTCATAAGAAAGATGCTCCAGTCCCCTAATCATCTTAGTAGCTCTTTGCTGGACCCTCTGTGTTGTTTCCATCCTCCAAAGCTTGACTGCATGGAGGCCCTGAGCAACCTCCTCTGACTTTGATGGTATCCCTTCTCTGAGCAGGGGTTGGACTGAAGACCTCTGGCAGTCCATCCTGACATGAATTATTCTAAGAATCTGGGACTTTCAGACTGTTTGGGGAGAAGAATGATGCTGGACACCTGATCCCAGTAGGAGTGAGTTCACTCAGTTGCTAACCAGAAAGGAATTGCTTTCTTGGTGTACTATCCCAGCTTTACACTTAATCTGCATCTTTGCTGCAGGAGATGGGAAAATAACTGATTCATTCATAGAAGAAATTCAATTAGGCAGCAGACCCATCCTCGTGAATATTTAAAGGGCTGGAGATGTGCTGTGAAGGGCATTGGTTGGCCAGCTGTGCAGAAAATCCCTTGTAAGTCTTTCGTACAACTTTATGAGGCAAGCAGCAACACAGCACTGAAGAGCTAGACTTATTTTTCCTCCAAGAAGGGGAGCAGAGCCTGTGACCTACTCTGGGGCTGGGATGAGGAGAACATGGGGTCCCAGCCTGGGCACTAACTGAGCCGGACCACGTGCTTAGCATGACCATGGATATTAGAGCAGGGCTTCCAGCAGGAAAATTTCCCTGCAGTAACTTTATCTGCAGAGGCAGCTTGACTGCATGTTAGTTCTGGTGTGTTGAAAGCAGAGCTCACACAGTTCCTGGCTGCTGCTCCCCAGTCAGGTCTCGATTTTATATATTTTCATGCTGTGAATGATGTAACACCCTGTGGTATGTAGGGTCAGGGGACAGGAGGGAGTCCAGATTTGAGGACAGTGGTGTCTGAGCTCCTCAGCAGGTCCACATCAGCAGAACCATAGAAAACACCTCACCCATCTGCAACCTGACAGATGGACTTTAGCCCCCACCTCTCTGCTCAATGGGGCTGCACACAGATGGGCAGTGTGTGGCACAGCTTTTCCCCTGGTAAGTTAGACAGGGTGAGATGCAGCCAGCACAAGCGCTCGCCTGCCTCTGCAGACCTGTCGGCCCCGTTGGAGCAAAGTGCCTGATGCACACTGGAGAGCAGCCCCCCCAGGCAGGACAGAGCCTCTTGATAGTTCCCTCTTACCTCTTCTTCACCTCTTCTTTGGAAATTGCAATTTAGGGTTTTTTTTCTGAGCTTCTCTATCTGTCTTGCAAGCTCAGGAGAGCAGAAATTCCCCAGCAAAGGAAAAGTGGCAGCTCTCCAAGGACAATGCAGCAGGATCCCCAAGGCAGCTGCTCCTGCCAGCTCTGGCTCCTCTGTCCTACCCATGCCACGAGCACACTGACCCAGTGAAAAACTGTCCCTGCCAAGCAGAGCCCCTCATTGCTGATACGGCATGGCTGGGACACATCCAGAGCTTGTGACCTGTACTTCCAGAGACAACATGAGGCTTCTTGCTCATACCGGAGGGATTTGAGGGCAGAAAGTCCCTGCTTTAGTAGTTGCTATCAGTGACACATCCAGAAGCAGCAGCATTGTGTGTCTGTGACCAGCCCAGGATCATGGCTTCCTCAAGTGACAATCACCATGGTAGCACTGGTGGCACCATCATGGGCAGGTGTGGTTGCTCATTGTGTTCCTGTGTGGATGCACAACCCTTAGCACCAATCTGTCATAATTTAAACCTCATTCAATAACTTTTAGAAAATATTTTTCAAGCTGCTGGGGTGACTTCAGTCATGGGTAAGCATGATTTAAAGGTCAAAAAGTTCTGCTGCATGGCAGAAAACAGCTAGGAAAACATTACCTTGTGCTTCTCTTTAGGCACCTGGGGTGCAGGTACAAGAAGGCGGTACCAGGGTACCCAAAGGATCTTTCCAGTGTCTCTGTTTACCCTTCCCCTGAACTCTGCTCACAGCAGTTTTCAGCACCGCCACACTTCTGATTTCAGAGGAGGCCTGCGCATCAATCCCTGTGACTAATGCTTGCTGCATGTGGTTTGTTGTTGTTGTTGTTGTTGTTGTTCGTGATTCTCCCAGGGGAACAACCTGCAAAGCAGTATTTGTGCTCGTAGCTATGTCCATGCTGATCCATATCTGTATAAGGTGATAATAATACAAGCGGTTGTCAGTGTCAGATGAGACCAGTGATCCAGCCAGACCAGTACGCTGTCCCTGAGGGGGCTCTGCAGGGACTGTTTAGGACATAAGGACAGGACCAGCATGTAGTCATACTTTCCCAGAGCACTTTCCCAGCCTCCTGAGCTGGGAGGGTTTGTTCCAATCTGGACTTCTAGGAAAGCTGCATTTCTTGCAGAAATGAGATTTGCTCTCAGTGAACAAGATCCCATCATGCTAAAAGAGAAGAGCTGTCTGCTTGAATCCTCATCCCAGCAATCTATGTGAGATTTAGTATTTGATATGACAAAGTTCAAATTAGCTGTCATGTTCCTTCCCAGAAATGCCACGGTGCATGAAGTCCTGCCCACGTTGCTCATCCAGATCCACCTGTAGAGCTGTCTGTCAAAGTCTAGCTTTTGAGAAGAATCCTCTGGGATGGAAGGTGCTGAATAATACCATTATTATGTATCTGCTTCTGAAATTAAAATCAGGTGCTCCAGTGCTTTGGAGAATTTTGCTGTATTGATCTTTGAAGAATCATCTCCAGGGTAAATCCTTCTCCAGTTGAAATCTAGGATGAACACACAAATGCCCTTAGCTGGAGAAGGGAATGTCTAGGAAATGGACCTTGGAGAAAAGAAATAAGTAAATACAACAGCTTCTGCTGGTGTGCAGCTGCTGAAGCAGTGAAAGACAGAGAAATATGAAGGACAGGCTACTGTAACATATGAGCTCTGTCAACAAAAGAAATGTCATGTCAGCCTTGGATGAACACACTCAAATCAACAATGGACATTGGATTGACTCAGCTGGTGTCAGGATGTCCTATTAAGAGATGGATGACTTCAGAGGGAGAATTTCTCAATCCATTTATATGAAGGATTCGCTTCTAAATTCAAAAGGAGGTTCACAGCAGAATTGCTTTAAAATTTATAACCCAGGATCTGTATCTCTTTTGTTTCCCCAGTGAAGCAAGAGGCAGTAAGGTGAAATATTCCCGGAGTGTGTCTGGACCTCACACCATTGCTCAGACCCTCCACGCTCAGCAGCCCTCCTACTGCTGGGACCCATAATTCTTGTCTCTTCCTGTCCCTGGCACTTACTCTGGTTGAGCCAATATAATCCAGGGCTAGATCATCATTTCTGTTATGGGCTTGGACTCCAGACAACTATGCCAGGGTCATAGGCTTTGAGAGCTGCAGGTTTCTCTTGTCTTAGATGGCTTTCCTGTCCTGAAAGCTAAAGTCAGGAGAAAATCATTTGCATTGGCAGGGTGGGGAAGGAGGATGGGGAACTGCCACCTATCTCTGACCTGTTGGGTTTTCACATGTGCTTTTTCTTCTTTTCCAATCTCCCAGGCCACCACACTCAGTTTTCTACTCTTCCACTGGTGTAAATTAGCATTAATACGCTAAAGACAACTGGCTGAGTTCACACAGCATTTAGACACCTAAACTTAGGCATCAGAGGAATTCCTCCATCCTCATTTAAGCCCCCTGAGAGTTGGGCTTGGAGTAATCCCAGAGATGCCCAAGTCCCTGCATGTGCGCATGGTGGGAAAAGCCCTGGCAACACGCAGAGCTGCTTGAGGCCTCATTCCTGCCTTACTCCACTGGTACTTGCAACATCTTTCACCTGAGCAGGATAACCACCAAATGTGATGACAGGACTGGTGGCAGTCACTAAGGTTTTCATCTGAATTGAGTGAGACTTTTGTTCATGTCCTTGTTAGGGTCTAACCTTGAGATGACCTGGGGTAGTAGCATTCTCCTGCCATCCCTTTCTGTGGGATAATTAGTGCTTACTGGGCCAGAGGGAAGGTCCTGCATGTGCTAGCAGAATGCACTTTGAGAGTGGTGGGGAGGAGAGGCAAGGCAAGGCACACCTGGGCTTTTGACCTTGCCCAGTGAATTTACTAAGTGCTTGTGAGTGGAAGGGCTCCAAAAGGCCAGCCCACCCTCTTGTTCAACTGAGCTTCTTTTCTAGCAGGCAATCCCGGACCATTCATTCCCAGTCCCTTATTTACCAGCTGCAATCTCAGCACAACCTGGCGTGGTATCAGCAGGCCCTTGTCTTCTGGCCACATCCAGTTTTCCTGACTTCACTTGTTTTGTGAGTGATCACATGGTGTATACCGAGCTGGACTTTCATGGCCTTGGGAAGCTTATAGTGCAGGTCTTTTTGCAACGAATGCTGGGCACTGCCATTTCTGCTGGTTTTATGTGTTAGCCTAAATCCTGGTGTCTCTGACCTCACTGGGAGAGTGTCTGGTGTGTCCACCAGGATGAGCTTTTCATCCAAGGATGGCTTTAAATAGGGCTGGTCAAAATCACTCTTGGAATCAGTAACGCTTTGTGAATTGGTCAGACTTTCAGGTTCTTAAAATCCTCTTAGGGTTTCAGCTAAACCATTTTTAAGTCAGATTCAAAAGATGTGAACACAGCTCACTCATCTGCATAATCTCTGACTTGCTCTTCCTCTGTAAAAGCTGAAAACTTCCCCTCTGTTGTCACTACCATCATAGCTGTGAGTTTTCCTTTGACTGAAGACTGTTGTAAAAAAGATACGGACCACTGCCATTATTATCAGTTGTTGCCCTAGTAAAAATAGAAGGAAATGCTAAATGGACATCTTGATGGTCTGATTTGGGTTTGGTTATCCAGTATTGGTGTCCCAGATGTGGGTGATGGAACAGAGAGGGCATTTAGTACATCTGCAGGGGAAATCGGTTGGGCAGGACTGCAGGATGTTGGAGCATGGGATCAGGATTTGAAAGGTTCTAAACAAAATGGAAAGACTGACCAAGAATAGGCTGCTTTTCTGTAGAAAAAGATTTGAGGCTTCAGAGCTAACACAAACACAAGTCAGGAAGATCACACTGCTGAGGAAGGAGCACAGAGAGGCTCCGAACTGTCCCTCAACTCACACCAGGGGAGTGCAGTCCTTTCTGTGGGCGAAAGGAGTACCAGGCACCCTCAAGCCATGTCTGGCCTCCAACCATGAGCAATGCTCTTACTGTCACTTGGCTCTTAGACAGGCATGTACACTTCAGGTCTCTGCTGATGTGGGGCCACCCCGACGCTACACAACACTCTCATTTCTCCCTGGGCAGTGGTGAGACCTCCATCACAAAAAGTGACAGGTTGGACAGGCAGAGATCACCGCCTGTGTGACATGGGACTTGGGTGTGTGCAGGACAGCAGTTTCCTCACCAGTGAGTCTCCAGAAATTCATGGCTGTGGCAGAAACAAGAAGCCACACAGATCTCTGGAGGCACCTCTTACAGCTCCTTCCTATCTGTGGTATTTACAGCTGGCTGCAAACTTGGAGCTTTATGTTTCATTTTCAGGAAAAAAAAAAATCATCCCATTTCAATGCTCCTTGGGCTTCCCTTGATCTCCCACCAGTATCTCATGTCAAGATCATAGGAAGAGGGAACTTGTTCTTTATACAACCCCATAAGCCAAGCTGCACTCTGAGCTGAGACTAGGCAGTTGTGTGACTTAATCTGCCCCAGGAAATAACTTCTGTCCTCAGTCAGATCTTTTCACCATTTGGCATTTCCTAATCTTGTTTTGATGCTCAGAATGAAGGCAGCCACTCCCAGGAGCTTCCACATCTGGAAATGATCACGTGCATGGTTCTTCATCCCGCTTTTGCCTCACTGCAGAGTATGAGGCTTTACAGGCTGTCTAAGGGCAAGCGACAACATACAACACAGCAGTTGTTCCCCCCTCTTAGGAAGGCATCTGGAGGCACAGCCGGCAGCCAGATCTTTAGCTTCCTTCCAACTGCCTGGGAGGCTGGCTCTGTTGCGCTTCATCTACACAATAACAAGATGTTAATAATGACTCGGTTCTTCCCATAGCTCATCACCTGTTGCTGCCGTTCGTTGCTGTGTGCACAGGTAGTACACAGGCATCCCCTCTTGTTCTGTGCTCAATGGTGGTAGATGCTATAAAGGTCTCAGCTTTGAGTCTCTCACTCGGTGGCTGGACACAGGGCTTTGGCTTGCCGGGTCAGAGGATCATCCTGGGGATGGGGAGAGCTGTCACCCAGAGCATCAACCACCCCCAAAAAACCCATGTATTGTCTTGTAGGCTGTTCTGTGGATTTAAGCCCCATGGGGAAGCAGAGGGGTGGCAGGGGCTGTGTTAACCCTCACATGCAGGGGGATGTGGTTCCTGGGCTTATGTTATCCCCATGTCTCTTCTGCTCCCCAGTGCATTGCCTTTGGTGATTCTTCTCCTGCACCAAACAAGATCCTGGGGTCTGTTCCCACATGACAGTCAGAAACTAGGACTGACCCACTCTGGATCAGAGGATGGAGTTTTATTACTGTACAGTTGCTACTTGTGTTGGTGGAGAAATATCCAGGGAGTGCCAGGAGATCCCTGTGCAGAAGATGTGGAGTGGAGGCTGGGCCGCTCTGTCTGGCCTCTCTCGTTTTTCCCTTTCCTCCCCAAGGGGCTGACTGTAGAGTGCAGAAAGGAAGCGCAGATAGCAGCTACACAAGTAAAAAATAAAAAAACCAAATAATAAAGCCATAGAATTGCTGGTGGCAATTAATGTATGTTAGAAGTTATGAACTGAAGATAACTGTCAAGCTGAAGCACCTGGGAAAATCTGTGGCTGGCACAACAAAGGGATAATAAAGCATAAATTTTGAAGGATATAAAGAAATAAACCTGTTCTGAATTTGGGAAGAAGCGGGGTGAATAGTACATGAGGATGATGAACTATTTTCCGGTACCTTGACAGCTAAGGATGGTGTTAAACAGTATTTGTCATCAGTGAAAATATTTTTATCAGCAAGCATAGAAAACCTGTGCTGAAGAGTCCTGAAAGAGCTGGTTCCTTTGGCCAAGACTCTGAACTGCCAATAGGCCTGGAAATGCTGGGGGCATCGCTGAAGGTCAGAAGAGGGCTAACGGTCTGCCAAACTGCAGATCGGTGAATGCCTGTAGGCTTGAGATATTGACCCCAATCATAGAAACTCTATAAAAGCTGAGATGAGATTCTGTCAAGAAAGAGTGGGAATATATTAAAAACTAGTCAACAACATTAGAGAAAGTAGGTCTCATCTGACTAACCTGATCTCATTTTTTTTAATGATACACAAGTTTGATTGATAATGATATCTACAGAGGTGTGGTAAATATGTTTCATAACACAGATGGAAAACCAGTTTCCCCCAGAATTAATAAAGCCAAGGCCAAGGGGATGAGGGATCCAGCACCTTCTGAAGAAGGATGTTAAGAGAAGAGTCTCACCACAAGAATATATTTCTCATGGGGTTCCAAAGGAGACTGGATTTACTGGGCATTCCAAGGACTTTGAGTTATATGATAGGGACATAGCTGTAACAGTTAAAAGATTGGACAAGGAAACATGTCCCTGGTTCCCTTCTGTGTGGCCTGGCCACATGATTTCTCGAAACACTAGGCGAATAATGTCAATTTGCAGTTCGTCATTTTTGCTGCCTGTATGCCAGAAATATGAACAGGAAAGGGGAAGATTAATGTTCATGTATCCCTGGCCTGGGGCAGAATACGCTCCACAACCTGGAAAATGAAAGTAGGGTCATTCCTGTTCATTCCTGCTAGATGAAAGCGCACCCCAGTCCAACTTGCAAGCAGCAATGATGTTCAGTCCCACTTTTCCATGAACTAGAGCTGTTGGAGATTAGTGGCACACATAGTGGCTCCACCAGGAATTGATGGTCCTGGAGACCAGGACCCTGACCTTGTCTTGAGGGTGAACAAAGAGTAGTGGTAGCCCAAGGCTGTTTCAACAGAGCTCAACCATCTGTGGTCATCTTCCTTAAATGTTGGTCTGCGGAGATGACCCTCACTCTGTATGAGATCTTGAATTTGTGTATCATGTATCCCATGCACTGTTTTTTCCCATTCCTTCTGCTGAAGACACTAAAGATGGCACTTGTAGGTGTGCCCTGCTTTAGGGTCCAGGATGGGACTGGCCTCCTTTAGGTAGGAGTATGCAGTAACTTTATGCAAGTGCCTTTTCTGCTTCCACTTCGACACTTTATTTGTCACTGTCTCGGGGTTGCAAAAGCTTCAGCTCAAGTGACCTTTTAACATGAAATATTTTATTCTCTAATTTCCCATAGCACTCACAAGAGCACACCATACGTCTGTAGTTGCCATCCGCATTTGTGTAACCTCGTAGGCTCATTCCAAATGAGCGGTATTTTAGTAGGCTTTCAGTCCCAGTTTCAAGGGCCCTGTTTCATAATCTAGTAATGCCAAAATAGACTCTACAAACCTCTCAAAGGTCCTTTTAAGGAATGTGCTCCCTTTTCCCACCCAGCCATTAGACCACATTACCTTGGGATTGATGCAGGAGGCTTCACACCAAATTCCTGCAGATCATGTACTGACACAGCCCAGTGCTGTCTGCTGCCCGTCACTGCCCCGTCTAGCATCGGCTGTCCCCCGTATACATCATGTGTGCACCAAATGACATATTTAGCAATCACATTCCCTAATAATTCCAATTCTCACTATTGGGAACAGCAATACCACTTAGATTTTTCTTTGCATAACCAAACAACTTGGGCTAACCACAAAGCTGATTCTTTCAGAGCCTATTTACCTGCATAATGTCACAGTTTCAAGTTAGTTCTATCTTTTCTTTCTACTTGGTTTGTAGCAGTATCAAAAATTGCTTTACATTTCCTTTGTAGCATTTGTCTCATTCCCAGGAATTCAATTTCTTTATCGTGATAATATTTTTCCTTAGTTCTGCTTTCTCTTTATCTCCCTGTTTTCTTTCTTGCTTTGTGAAGTTATGTCCTTAGCAGTATAATTTCTGTCTGAGAGACCCGGGGCAGGATTCATCCAACAGATTTAGATGTCTTCAATGCAAATATTTACTTCTGAGCTAGTCCAGATTCCCTTTATAGTTGACAGAAGCTCTAGGTATTTTAATGTACATTCATCTCATCCTTAGGTAGGCGTCTATGTTGGGGCAGATGAATCATGCTCCAGAAGTGTCTGTTCTCTCCCCTGGTTGTCAAGGGAGTTGAAGGTGACTAGCTCAGATGTTGTTTTCTACAATGAGGTGACATGAATCCCACTCTGTGTATAGGAAACATTCTCAGCCCTGAAATGAGTATTCTGCTTCCCAAAACAATTGCCAAATTATCCTCATAAGGTTTGGTTTTACTTCTCAGTCAGATCAGAGTCCAACAGTAGAAATGATCTTCCCGTTGTCTGATCTGAATTCTGGATCTCTTCACTCTGACTAGGCTTTCTCATCCATGGTTTCTGCACTTTCAGATGCAGTGGGAAGTCCTACACCACTGGTCGGTGCTGAAATAGAAAAATAAAGATTTAATGCCTGTTCAGCACGATGCCCTGACCACCATAGAGAGTTATAGCTTGAAAGGTTTCTGCATGTAATTGTGTTCCTTTCTTCATCCTTTGTGCTTTCTTTCTGCTTTAGTATTTTCATTCCTTCAGTCATAAAACAACTGTGGGTTTTTGCAGGTATTATGGCTCTGTTCAAAAGCTGGCACTGTCTATGTTGTTGGGTTTATTTTTTTTTAAATATGAACAATCCTTCCTTCAGCTTCTCACAGACTTCTCTAATTGTTTGTTGTTGTCCTGTCCTTGAAATACACTCATTTGCTTTTCCTCTGCACACTCCTTGCATTTTGATAACTCAGTCACCTGCAGCTTCATCATCTTTCCCTCCCAAAGTCCTTAAGATCATCCAACAACCAGCAACCTGTTGCAGTTTTGCTAAATTTAAGTGAGGATTCAGTTTTCTAGGGTTGGATCCCCATTGTAATTTTCTCAGATTCAGAACTCCACAAAACTGGGACTCACTCTGGAGTCTGCTCTTTGCAATCTTTCCAATTGCTCACGTCACTTACCTTTCATACTGCTCTTCTTCCACTAACATAACTGTGTTTTGTTCATTTTTCAAGTATCTCCATTAATCTTCAGGAAAAGACAAACTCTTCCTTGAATTTCTTCCAATTATCTGGTACTTTACCGGAGAGAATCAGCTGCACTTGTACCCTTTGGTTCTCCACTGGGCTCTTCTCTCACCATCCTTTCCTCTATTGTGTTTCTTTTGTGTGCACTTCTGTACTTTGACCTCCTTCCCATGCCACGTTGGGCTCTGAGGTGAAGGTTAAGAAGATGAGTCAAACAGGAGAAGGAGGAATTTGTGAGGGAAGGAGAAATTTCTCGTGAACTGAAGATGCTCAGATGAAACAGTTTGTCTCAGCGTCCTGGTGAGCCAGTTGCCTCTACGCAGCAGAGATGAGGAAAATAATTTGCAGTGAGAAGGATTGAAGGTCATTGTCTTCAAGAATAATAATTATATTTTCCCCCCTCAAAGTGAATATCTTCTAGGGTATGTTAATAAATACCATCTTGCAGTCTTGCACTTTATACTACTACCAAGAATGAAATATTTTCTTTATGTGTATTTATTTAAGCAGTTATATACCTTAACATACATTTACTAGGATTTTTAGTTTGTAAATTTTATTAACATTAAATTATGCATCTTTAATTGATGATTTGTGTCAAGCTCACTTGAATACAAATTAAAATTCAATCAAAATACATTCAGCTAGTATTGGTAAATGGACTTTAAATTAACCGGATACAGGGACAATCTATCTCAACTTGGTCTGCATTTAAAATGTATTTATCAAACAATCACTATATTGTTTCCAAAGAAGTATAACCAGACAGTTTCTTGTTACCATGTTCTTCAAAACCTGATAACTAGTAGAAGTTGTCCTGGGACATCTACACTCTTCTGCAGAGAAACTTGCTTGCTTTCTTGATAAACATTGCCGGCTTTGCCTGCTTTGGGCAAGATTATGAAAACTTGGTGTTCCCAGCCCTCCCTGTGAGTCTCCTTCCTTCACCTGCACTAGGAGAGCTCTCACTGACTGCTCAGGTCCTTGGCTGCAAGGATTTATTGTGAATTTTAAAAATATTTTTAATTTACTAAATTATTATAATATAATTATATATTATAATATTAATATATTGATATTAATTATTGATTAATTATATAATTAATATAATTATATATTGTAAGTTATAATATGATTACATCTTAGGCCTACATGTCATAATTTTATTTTTATTTTAATAGCTTAGACAAGTGTGGGGGGGTGTTAAATGTTTCATTCCTGCGATGTACAGAGAGTGGGGTCCATTCACTGAAATTTAGCACTTGAAAAGATAAGGATCGAAGCCTAAGTCCACTGTTCAGGAGTTCCCTGTGGCCACTGGAAGGAGGCAGGCTCCCCTTGGGATGGTGTGTCCCATCCTATGGCAGATGTGGGAGGTCACCCTTGAGACAGGCCACTCGCTCCACACTGGTTGTTAAGACGGCTGTGCCATGGGTGGATCAGAGACACCCAAGGGTTTGTTGGGTCCAGCACGGCCCGGGGGCTGGGAGACAAACAGTGAGGTAGGAACAGGAGTGGGCTCCTAAGGGGACAGGTCTCCCAGACTGGGTGGACAACTCCTTCTGTTGGCTTTGGGGTGCCATCGCAGCTGGGGACTGGACTCCGCCTGCCCCCTCGGCTCAGCTCAGAGCCTGCTGTGCTGCAGCAGGTTGCAGGAGATGCCTCAGTGTTGGTACCAAACGGCTGTTAATGCAACTGTTATGATGCACTCCGCTAGTGCTGGGTTGTGATGTTACGACCTGCTTCACCTCTGCTGACCCAACTGTTCCAAGGGACCCGGCAGTCCCTGGCAGCGACCGCCCATGGGTTCAGCTGATTGTTTGAGTGAGCAAAATGTTCAGGCCATGAAAACCATTTCAGGAGGTTTCTATTCTTTGTGCCAGACTGCTCTCCCCCCCTGCTGCCAGTGGTGGGGGTCCAGGAACCGGGCTGAAGGCTCTGCATGCATCAGAGGCTTTCTTGTACAAGAGTCCTTTTATGCCAGTGACTGAAGCATGTCAGGGTAGGCACTGGCATTGTGCTGCCTAAAGAACAGTGGATTGAGCTTTTTTAATTACGTGTCATAAACTGACAACAATTGTTAGCCTGCAGACCAGGGGATACTTGGTCAAACATAAAAATCTGGCCGGCGTCATCTCACCTATAAACAGGCCACAGCAACCCGATACAAAGCACCTGCTGAAGTGGAAAAGACTCTGCTACACATGACAGACCCTGCAAGAGTTATGTTTTAGAAAGCATCCCCGCTTGCAAGAGATGGGAGGAAATGAAGTACTTGGTTGAGAATTACTGAGCTCAGTAAGCAGACTTTCCTTTGCACAAAAATCCCAGTGCTTTCATCTAAACCTCTCATGAAGGACTGCAGGTTTTGTCTTAAGAGGATTTATTTCTTGGTAACACCTTGCACTCTCCATTTTTCATGTTCTTTGGGAATTCAAAGGTAGAAAATGTTTTGAAGGAGATACCAAGTAATTCTATTGGATAATTTTGGTGCTTAATTAGATGATAATGTCTTTTCCTCAGTGTGGCAACCTATGTTCTTTATCAAATGAGAAGCCTCTTCAAAGAGGTTAGTTTGGGAATATTTTATAATAAAGATGAATATTTGTATAATAAAATCAGTATATCTGTGTCCTGTGAGAGAGCTACTTAATATATGAGTTTAGCAAGGTCAGTTAATGCTGCAATTGCTTACTAAAATAAGGAGCCACCTATGTGTAAACATTAGTTATATTAATTGGGGAATTACTTAGTTATCTGACAGTGCTTAAGCAATTTTCTTACCAAACTCAGAAAGACCAGAGAAACCTCTGCAAAGATAATTAAGATGAGACAATGCCTCCTTTAACGATCATTCACAATTTGGACTTTCTTCAATAATTAATTATGCTCAGGAAAATTATTTTGAGAGCTGATGAACTTTGCACATAACACAACAGCCTAATTTAATGCAGAACGTCAAATGTCTGTTAAGATCTGATAAAAGCGAACGCAGATCTTGGAAAACAACATGAACATGGAAAAAGCCCCATTTTAAAGATGTTCCAAGAATTTCTTGCAGAAACTTCTTAGGAGGCCACCCCAGAAATTGTGCTGAGGCAATGAAAATGGTGGCAGGAGGCATTTCTAACATCTGTCTTGGAGGTGTGTTGTCAGTGAGCTTATGAAGAAGGAGAATGAACCTCTCTGAAGCTGCATGCAGCAAACTCCTGAGCATCCCTCAGCCTCTGGAATGGGTGTCACATCCTCCCCAGCCCTGCGAGGAGGCAGGGTGTGGGCACGAGGCAAACTTCACCTCCTGAAGCTCTTGCTTCAGGACCAGGGGCCAGAGGTCACTGCCAGGGAATTTGTGCCATTTCGCTTGTAGTGGTTTAATTGGGATGTCATGATTTATGGTGTTAGCAGCTCCCCTTGGCAGCAAATTGCTTGGACAGGGAGAGAGCCGGGCTTCCCCCCAGTGAAGGGGAGGCTGAGGGGAGACCTAACAGCAGTACCACATGGCTCAATGGGTGGTTATAGTGAGGACAGAGCCAGCAGGGCACAAGGAAGGGACAGGAGATGGTGGTTACAGATTGCAACCAGGGAACGTCTTCAACCATGAGAGTGGTTAAGGGTGGGAAGGGTTTACCCAGGGAGACAGTGTAATTTCTCTCCATCCTTGGGAGTTTTCCTGATCCATGACTGACTGACCTAACCCTGCTCGCAGTGGGACGCTGGACTGGAGGCCTCCAGCAGTCCCTGCACACCAACACTTCCATGTTTCTGTAATCCTTTCCCAAGCATTGAAACAGTCTGTGCCTACCCATCAGAGCATCCCCTCCAAGCTCCAAAGCTGTGCTCGCCACACTCCTCTGCACTTCTTGACAATACAGACTAACCACAGGAATTTTGGTCAAATCTTCACACCTCTGAGGAGAGAGGGGAAGTTTTATGCTTCTCTTCAACACACGGAAGCACCGAGGCACAGAAAGACAAAGGTCATTTTTCCAAACAGTGATTAAGCCAGGGACTGAAACCAGGAGTCCTGCTTTCCCTGGAAGACAAGTTTCTGCTGGCAAAAGAAACAGGATCCAGATGTCCTGTCTGTTGAAGGATGCACTGTAAGCTGCATTTTGTACACCAACTTTCACATCACAATCAATTTCATTCTAATTAATTCAGTCCAACAACCTTATGGCAATCACTTCATGAAATCACTAAAAATATAACCAGGGGCAAACCTTTACCTGAAGGTCCTAGTGACTGTGCACAGTGGCTCTGCATCTTCCTTCAGTATCCTGCGAAGCTCCTGAATGTTGGAAAGGCCGTGAACAGCCTGGCTTCCAAGCTAGTGTTTCCAAGTGATGCACAAGGAAGTGTCCCTTGAGGAGAGGCAGCCTTAGCTGGGTGCTGGGCCCTGGGAGAACCATGGAGGCTGCAGCTCTCATCTCCCACCCAGGGATGAACCCCCGTCGAGTCCCCACTGCAGGCAGGCAGCCATGCCGGAGGCAGTGCACCCCTTCGCAGAGGCCACTGGGTGAAGAGCGTAATGGTGTAGGCATGTTCTCTAATAAGGAGGCAGTTTGTGGTGTCTGATAAGAACTACTTTACAACAGAACATAATCTACTGTAACACTTTATTATGCCTAATGCAATGGGAGAGTAAACAGGGCTGACGAGAATTAAAATCAATTGCATTCTCTTCTCAATAGCGATATCAGTTTGTCGGTAATTACTTGTTTGTTGTCTTCATTGTGAATCCGAACAATTCCAAGGTTGTTAATGCTCTGAGAGAGAAAATGAAATTACATATTCAATTTATTCTGCACAGAAACAAATTACCAAGAAGAAAAGAGGGGATTTATTTGCATTCCTGCGGTGGAGTTGGTGACATCCTCTCTGATGGAGCTGCCTCCTCGCCGGGTCCCCAGGGACTTGGCAGTCACCTCCCAGCCACAGCAGGCTCCTGCCTGGGTGGAGGCACCGGCTGGGAGCTTCCCCGGTGCCCAGTTTGCTGGAGCTCCGCACCCCTCACCCCTTTTCTGCAGGGAGGAGAGGCTCTTTGGGGGTCTCTACAAGGCCAGCGCTGGTCCCTGAAGTCATGGTGTGATTATCCAAAGAGACACAGCTGGGACTTTGACCCAGGTGTGCTTTGTGATGTCCAGAGCAGCCCAGGCCCCCTCTCTGTTACACTGGTGTCATGACTTCAGAAATACTGTTTTTCCTATGGGAGTAAATATGTGGGGATACAGGGATAAGGGGGAGTGTTTCTGCAATAGAGTATTTGAATTAGTTTAAGCTCTTTACTGCAGGAAATGGTTATCTTTATCCAGTTAATTTCTACAATGCTTAAATTTATCTTTCTGCAAATCTGACTTAAATATTAATGATGCTTTGCATTTCTAGTGCCTTTCATCTGACGATCTTAAATGTACCTCTGGAAGAAAAAGTGGTTGGGGGGGGTGGAGGTTTCTTTTAACATCTTAGAGATGATAATATGCAACAAATCATTAGCCTGCTTCCACTCAAAAAAAAACCCGGAGGCTGCGTTTCACCCTCCTGGTGCCAAGGTCCAGCCTCAGCGAGCCTGTCGTATGGTCTGATGAGCAACGCAGAACAGGACATCTCAGCTGAGGAGGGCACAGCGCTTTAATAGCACCTCTTATAATTAAATATGGATGTTGCTTGAGCTGAGATGTAATTGAGTGAGACACCCAATGAAACAGTGTCTGTTCCAGAGAGAAGGTCATTTGTTTGGTGGCCAGGAGCAGAGAGTTGGTCTGTAATGAGACTCAGGACATCTCGGAACCTGTTTGGCAGGAAAAGTCAGCTTACGGAGCAGTAAGAGAGTCAGGGAGAGGCACATATATTCCTCTGGGAGGGAGAAAAGGTGTTAATGTGTCATCCAGCTGGGGGAAGGAGCTGGACACCAGCACACACAGGACAGAGGGATGGGGTGTACGTTCATTAGGGGCAGTGCCCAGGGATGAACTCGTAATATTTACCCTCTGTGGGCGGGGTGGGAGGAAGGTGACCCGGTGCATTATTAAGAAGGGAGATGTTGCTTCCATGCTGGCAGAAAGGCTGCGTCTCTGGCCAAGGCCCGTCGGAGCTGGAGGGATGTGTGTATACGCAGGGGCAACGCTGAGTAGGAAGTGGGACTTGGAGACTTTGCATCTCCCCAGATGCTGCAGCTGAGGTTGGACTGGGACGTGGCTGCAGTGAAGTGGTGCCAATAGGTAGCTGTGCTAGCCAAGCTACTCCTAGCAGAGAGAAGATCTTAGCCTGGCCCCTGCACAGGTGACAGATGTGTGCCCAATCACTGCTGAATCACACCCTCAGCCCCTTTTGCAATGGTCTGGCTCCTGGACCTGTAATAACGCCTGTGCTGATGGGAGCTCCGCACAGGAGTGGTTGCTCTTCATACCCTCTCAGGGTGCAATGACTGGTGGTGGCTGATGATCCATCGACTAGCAGGGAGCCACTGATGGCCTGAGCCTTGTCAGGTGCTTGCACTGATTCAGGAGCAGAAAGCAGCACAACCCTGAGGTTGGAGCGGCTGTTAAAGCAAAGCAGCTGCAACACATTGAGTCTGCTCCAGGCCCAGGGAAAATGACAAAAAGGGAACGTTTGCCAGAAAAGAATGCAGAACTAAGTGGGGAAAATACATTTTAATGAAATGCAAATATGTTTCCCAGCATCTAAGAGGGAATTAAAAGCATAAATAAATAAATGAAATCTGGGAGCAGGCATTTGGCACCAGACTTCAATCTCTGCTTAAAGGGACAGTCCCAGCCCATGCTGCCTGGGCAGTCCCCTCCTGTCCTCCTGCCACCCCACTTCACAGGGCACCAGAAAAAAGGAGCAACCACGGCTACTGACTTTGCAGACAACTGACTGTTGCCAGCTGTCCTGGTTTGAGGTAAAAGAGGACCAATTTTGTTCAGTAACATTGCTTCTTAGCTGGGCCTCTTCTAACTACTGAAATTAACAGCATATTGTGCAGACAATGTACGCTCTCAGAGTGATCAGACCGATGTTTATAGCTGATGCCCAGGCATGGTATGCAGAGAGGCTCTGGCTTATACTCATTGCTATAACACCCAAGGGCAGCTCGCTTTGTTATTTGCCCCATTGGAGGGTCGGAAGCAGAAAAGCATGGAGGGGTCGCACCTGCAGGGAGGAGCGGACAGGACAGGTGACCCAAAACTGATCAATGGGGTATTCCATCCCATCTGCACCATGCTGAGGGATCAAAGGGTCAGCCCTCTTTCTTCAGTGCCCGGCATCCAAGGAGGACTCTGTTCGTCTGCCTTTGATCCTGACCCTGAATCCAGATCCTGAATCCAGTTCCTGTCCATCGCTGAGTCCAGTCTGGGACTGCCCCAGTGCTGGTGATGTGATTGTCATCCTGGGAACTTGGTACAGTTTTGTATATATTTCATTATTTTCTTTTTATTTTATTATTAATATTTCATTAAAGTAGTTTAGTTCCTTCTCCACTCATAAGTCTCTTTTTCCCTCCTCTGCCTCTCTCTTTGAAGAGAGGTGGGGGGAGCACTGTCAGTGCCATCTGGGGTGCCCCACGTCCCCAGTGGCCAGTTTGGCCTAAACCACTGCACCAGCACCACATTTCTGAGGACTCTTTCTATCCTGGTTGAGCTTAGATGGCTCTAACTTTTTACTTTAAAATCTGGCTCAAGTAAATCTTGCAGACCCCAGCAGGCAGAGGAAAAGCTGATGCACGTTCTCCCTCCCTGAGTTCACGCAGACGTATATCCTTCCAACACTGTTTGCTGCAGGTCTGACATAGGCCCCACTCTGTGTTTTGGTCGTGTCACCAGGAGGGCTTTGTGCGGTTCCCCACCTCCATCCCACTCCCAGAAGACCTTCTAAGGTACTGCAGATGAATGCGTTTGTCACCTTCTCTCATTTATGTGTATTTAGCTTCTATCTCTCCCTGGAGAGAAGGCTGGCTCCTGCACTGCCTGTGCCTCTAGGCTGAGCCGTATCTCATCCCGTGCAGTGAGGGACGCAGGATGCTCCCAGCCCCACCGATCACTCCCTGCTCCGTCTGCCTGGCTGCCCGGGGCGGGAGGCAGGGCAGGGGCTGGTGGTGGGAGAAATCCTCTCCTGCAGCCCGGCAGGGGCACGCTGCAAGCCAGAAGTGCTTCTTTCTCTGTGTAGCTCCTGTGCAAATGTTTTTCCTCTTCTGCCCTGATTCAGCAATTCTGCAAACCCCATGAGGTGCCTGGCTGGAACTTTAGGCCCAAATAACTTTGCAAGTGTTATTTTCCTGAGCAACATTAGTCTCATTTAAGACTACCCTGTGAGCATAAAAATCTCTCATAATGATTTCCCCGTCAGCTGTTTCTTTTCAAGACCTTTTTCTCCTTCCTAGAAATGCATGACACACTACGGAAATTATGTAAAGCTCCTGCTCTCTGTGGCTATGAATAGTGGTTTCTATTCTGTGTTGGTTTATATTTGGGTTTTATAATCACACTCATATTTTAAGTTTAACCAAGGCACAATTTCTCTAACAAGGGCAGCAAACAAAGGAAAGGAGTTTAAGCTGAGCAAACGAGTGCGGTCGTGTATCCTTCACTTTCTTAATGCTTTCCTGCTTCAAATTATTCCCTGCGTGTTCCATTTAGACAACGTATACAAATGATTTGTAGGAGTTATTCACCCTCAAAAAATAATAACGCAGCAGGGCTGTGCTGCTCGTAGCTCCGTTCCTGCTCGTTTCAGAGCAGCCACACGCTTTTGTGTGGAACTCCTGCCCATTTGTTCTTTATTAAAAAGAAAATTAGCATGAAACGCAGCTCTCTGCTTAATAGTCTCCAAAGCTGCCTGGCAAATACTTTTGTTAAACCAATACAAATCTCTGCTGTAATTCTGCTTTCCTAAATGGAAGAGGCGCATGGCGTAAATTTAAATGTTGACCGTGACCGGGGAGAAAACAAGGTAACTGTGGTCGGTGTCCATGCGTTATTAGTGCGAAGCAAGACACGGCTCTCTGAGCTAATGGGAGCAGGAAGGAAGCAAAGGCCAGGGCTAGAAAATAGCTTCCAGAGCGTGCCCTTTCTCGTTAGGTTGCTGGGATTTTTATGTGTGGGCAGCCAGCATTTTGTGGCACTTCAGAAGGTTTTTGCTAGGTCTGCCGTAAAAATGACCATTCTCCAGCAAATCAGCCTGCGTACTGGTTAATTCCGTCTGTAGATATCTATGATTCTGGGCTAAAGGTTCCTTGCACTGTGTGTCCCCGGAAAAGGAAAACTTCAAGCAGGCTTTCTGCAAAGGCAAAAACTGGCCAGGGAGAACAGAGCATCAGTCTTTGAGCGAAAACTGCTCAGCTGCACCAACGATGCCAGATTACCTGTTTTGGGGGGTTTTATTTGATATGGAAAATGGCTTGCAATGTGCCAGAAAGCCAGTGGGCTGCATGGCCTTGCATGCCCATGGGAGCTTCAAGTCTCAGGTTTGCCCTAACCACTGAAGGAATTGAAACACTCCATATTTTTTGAATTCTAAATAAATGTCTTCTATGCAAAGCTTGTAGGACAGAAATTAAGTGCCCACTTCAAAGTGTTTGGACATTTTTGCTGGGAGTTTTAGTTCTATAAGGAACTGGTTTGTGAAAGAACAAAAATGTAATGAAAAACTACTTTCATCAAGTTTTTTCTCTTTCCACTTTTTCCATAAGGAAATTCAAATCTGAAGATCTTTGTGTTTTCTTGGCCCAAGTTTGAAGCCAAATGTGATTTAGTTGTGCTTTTTATGATGATTTTGGTCAGAAAGTGACAAGCTACCTTCTTCATTAAAAGAGAAATTTTCAGCTGGGCCTTGGGAAGACTCACTCATTTTAATGATAGTTTTACAAGGATACATCTCTCAGGACCTAATTGTGCATATTAATACTGACAGAAGACAAAGCACTTTGGAGCATTTAACCTGTCTCTCCCACTTTATGCTTGGATTTTCTGCTGTGGCATGGTCAGATAAATCCCTTCATAAGTCAGTGCCCAGACAGATTTTCTGTCTCCCTCTTGCCTTGACATAAAGTTGACAGTGGATCTTTGAAGACCCATTTTGGAAGGTCTGATGAACCTATTCCTCATTTCCCTTCCCTGGTGTAAGGGCAATCCTTGCCCTGAGACGAGACCTTGGAGGTCAAGTGTTATCTTGAACTCATCTGCCTGTGCTGTCTCCTGGACTTGGGATGTTGACCTTGGCTCTGCTAAGGGCTAAGATCTGAAAATGTCACTAAATGTGAGACTGCACCAGCTGGATTTGGAGCAGAAACGTGGGAGCTCATTGAGGCGGGGCAAGGGCCAAGGTCATTAGCTAAGGAGGATTAACTAAGAGAAAGAGCTCCTCCTCCTCATTCACCGCTCACATTCAGCTCAACTTCTTCTTCTTCACTGGAGACTTGTCCTAGTGGCAGGTTTTGACATGCAGAAAAGACCAGATGAGCTGTGAAGATGCAGTGGTGAGGATGAGAAGTGTGTAGGCAGGCAAGGACATGTCATCTCCTCTCCCTCCTGCCAGCATGCAAGAGGCTGAGATTCCCTGCCTGCTGCTGGTCCTGCAGCTGCCCCAGGGCTCTGAGATCCAGCTGTGTGTGGTTCCTGTATGTGAATGGGGCAGAGGGTTTCGGTCTCTTGAGAGCCACAGAGCATATTTTGTCAGGACATATGTCATAACTCAGCAGAGAAAACGAACAAGCAGTTTCCTTAACGGTTGTGTTAATTACATGAGTGCCACCATTCCCTATCAAAGGCACCTAATCAGGGGAGAATGCTGACTATGTGTTTTTAGATGCCTCATTATGGGGTTTGCAGGGAGCTGGGTGCGCTTTAATGAACAGGTTTATTAGATGGGTAGAGTCAGCACCTCCTGCCAGTCCCAGGTCTGCCCAGGACAGTCAGGCGGTGACAGGGGCAGCTGGAGTCTGGGCAGCCCCAAGCTGTGTCAAGGCAACTTCTCTATTCCAGACCCTCCTCTGTGGAGCAGCTCAGCTACTGCAGATGTGGCAGGAGCATGGAGAGACAGATGGATACGGCGATCACAGGTGATGGGTTGTTTCGTTTCCCCTTTCGGCTGAAGCTCTTCTAACTGGTTCTTTCTCTCTGAATAGACATGGCACATCCAAGGCAAAATCCCCACTGCACAGTTTCAACCCGGGCGCTGCCTTGACATGTCAGGCAAGAAGGTCTCGTTTGGGGCCATGGAAATATTCAGCACTGAAGATACGGTGGGCAAATCAAGTGGGGTTGCATGCAGGAAGGCACTGTCCCAGGAGATACAGGGACATGGAAATTTTTTGCTACCTTTACTCTGCTGGCTCTGAGCACTGCAGCCTTGGCTGAGATTCCTGAACCCTCATCAGGAAAAGGTGTCTGCTTGAGTTTCAGCCACTTCCCACTTGTCCAGCACGTCCCACAAAGCCTCTGAGGGCAGCCCATCCAACATCAGAGAGATGCAGACCTTTCTAATGCACATGAAGATCCCACCTGCCCTCCTATTTGCTGTGGGTCTCAGGGGTACCCCCACCCACACACGTACAACCTGTGATTCTGCTTCAGCCCTGACCGTTAACAGAGGCTCAGGCTGGGCAAACTTTCAGTACCCTGCTTATGCCTCAGTATTTACTGACTCCAAGCCACAAGAGCAGAAAATGTTCCCTATATTCCTTCACAACAGCCAGGGGAGCTGGCTGCTATCAAGGAGTGAAGAATGTGATCACCGAACACATTTCCGCTCATTATTTCTGTGCTTTTTGTACTGTGGCAGATGGATCTTCATTAGGGTGAATGCAAGTTTTAGGGTGAAGCTGCTTTCATTGTTAGAACAGCTCTTCCAGTAACCCCGGCTGTTTTATTGAGATTTACAGGAAAATGACTGAGAAATATAATGGCAAAATAAAGATGTCTTTAACCAGGCAATAGGAATGTATTTCTTGCTCCTGAAAGGCCATGCACGGCAAGTGGGAAGCAGATCCCAAGTTCCTCTGGTTAGGTTGAGTAACTGGACAGGGAGCATAAATCACAGCTAGACAGGTATTTTTAGGATGAGCCCCAAATCCTCCCCAGAAAATTGCATTTAACGGGCTTATTCTCAGAATAACACCCCCCCCGCCCCGCCCCAGCCCAGGATGCCAGGCTGTTTGCTGAGGGTGCATGGCTAGTGGCCAGGAGGGACAGGCAGTTTGTAGAGGACTTGGTGATTCAAATATGACCTAGAAAATGTCCATAGAAAGTCGCAGGTAAGACTGGCTGGGCAGAGGGAGGGCAAGCTGCTCCCCACCATGCACAGTGTTCCCTAAGTCATCTGGACACTTCTTTGAAGCCATTTGATGTCTCCTGAGAGAAGGTGGCTGGGCCAGGAGCAGCGTGAGACATGGGTGATGCAGGATGCTTGAAGGCTGAGGGTCTGAGAGCAGCCCAGACTTGGGACTGACATCCGAGGACAGCCAGCTTTAGAGACTCAAGCCTCAGCCTGGATGGATCCTTCTGGTCCAGGCCAGCTGGTTTGAAAACAACCCTTCCTTGGCACCTGAGAGGGAAGAGGGTCATGCCAGGGATTCCCTTGCCCACATGAGGGCAGAGAAGAGGGGAACAGCAGGGTGACCCAGAGTGACAGTGAAGTGACAGCCGTGGCCCTCCTGGTCCCAGTACTATGGGGGTCACTTTCTCCTGGGAGTTTTATCATTTTATCAGTTTTAGCATTTGCAGGAGTGCAGGCTGAGCTGATGCACTGCCCCTTGCAAGTGGGCAGATGCAGCCTGGCTGCAGCAGAGGACCCAAATCCTGCTTCCCTATGCAAGGGAAGCCAATAGGACAAGACATAGAATCATAGAATCATATAGTTTGGGTTGGAATAGACCTTTAAGGGCCATGTAATCCAACCCCCTGCCATAAGCAGGGACATCTTCAACTAGATCACGTTGCTCAGAGCCCTGTCCAACCTGGCCTGGAATGCTTCCAGGGATGGGGCAGCCACTACCTCTCTGGGCAACCTGGGCCGGTGTCTCACCACCCTCAGCGTAAAAACTTTTTCCTTCTGTCTGTTTCTTTTAGACACAGATTATTCTCCTTGCATTCTTCAGGAAGACTGACTAGTAAAGACACTGAACAGTCCCTTACTCCAGACATTATGTTTTTAAAAGCCACCAAGTTACGCTCCCAGGATGGCACAGCAGAGAAGCTCTCTCCTTCAGCAAGTGATAGGGATGGCCGCTCCCTGGAGGAACATGTTTTTGCAGCCTCTGTCACACTAATTGCCAAGCAGCCCAGCCGCGTGGCCTCCTGGTGTGTTTTCAGTCCACTCACTGAGCTGCTATGGGTTTTGTTTCCATTCAGGATCCTTTGACAGCCCTGTTATTTTGTGCTCTGCATGTGTCACTCTTTATAAGCTGGAACTGCTCAGTGTTGAGATAGAGGCTGATAAATACTGTAATCATATGTGACTGACTGAGGAAAGAGATTTGGAACCACTTTTTTTTTCCCCTTCTTTTTTTCTTTTTTTTTTTTTTTTCTTTAAGTGTCACATCTTGTACTGTTTTAGCTCTCCCTTCCGCAGCCTTATTCCCTCTCTGGAAACACCTGCTGAGGCAAAAAGGAAGGGGAATGAGAATGATTTGCAAGTCACATACAGCTCTGAGGACAGAAAACATGACAGAGTAGATGCCTCTCTACAACAAACTGTGTCCTGGAGTTAGGAAATCCTCACCCTGAAGGACCTCCCTGAGGTGTAGAGACATTGGCCTTACAAACACATTCTATTAGCGGCTGTTTCCGAGGGTAAGGCTTGCTGGCTGTGTTAGCAGTGGGGGATGTGCTGTCATTCTCTGGACTCTTCCACATGGGTGGCCTGTCAATTGCTCAGCTCTTGAGCGTGTTGGTCTCAGGTCCACCTGCAGCCAAGGATTCACTCCAGGCAGAGCCCAGCTACGAGACAAACATTTTCAAACTTGTGCCTACCTTGTTGAGAGGCTAAGCCAGAAACGTCATGCCCAGTCTCCCACAGTGCTGGCTGGTTTGCTTCTGCTCATCTGTACAGTTGAGTTCCCCATAGGAGACCATCACCTAGAAGAGCGGATGCAGGCAGACACCCAGAGTGGGAAAGAAAGGAGAGCAAAGCATGGCAGAAGCCTCTTATTTGCCCTTTCAATGCCTTTTCATCTCTGCTGCACTGGACCTGAAGAGATTAGGTCATATTCTCTATCCATCCCGTCTACTTTCTCTTATGTGATATTACTTGTGCCCTGCTTCATTTGTACCTCTTCTTGCCTGCCATATTTCTCCCAAGGCACAGCGGTAAAACGTTGCAGACCATGAAAAACAATCATTTGGAATCACTTTATTAGACACGTAATATTCATTCTGATCTGAGATGCACATGCAACCCAAGCGTGATGTAACCCAGTGGTGACATTGGGAAGAGATGCTTCGTGGGGGAGCACTTTGTGGTCAACAAGCTTGGTCTAAGGAGAATCCTTCCGGGGATCTTCTCACAGGTTTAACAGATCTTTTAAAGTTAGCTGTTATTTTTATGCCTTTCTGTAACCCCAGTAAAGCTTCTCCACTGGAGGGATGGAGATTTCTGGCAGCAGGCCATTTTTATTCCTTTGGCTGCAGAGAGACACTGCATTTATCGAGTTCAGCATCTTTCTGCACCTGTAGGGAACCTCACCATTTTCCACCCATCCTTCACATCGAACTTTCGCTCCTCTCTGGAATTTAAATCTCCTTAGCACTTCCACACTGATGGGTGTCAAGTCATGTCTAAGCACAATAGTTGCCCCCACAGTTTAGTTGCCTCTTTAGGATCTGTTTTTCTTCTTATTAATTGTCTGCACATTTTGTTTGCTCATTTATCCCCAGCTCAGTAAGAAAGGAAAGCCTTTGAACAGGGTGCTGACTAAATACTTCTGGATCTTGTACCTTTGCCTGCTTTGTTTTGATCCCGTTGCGCGGAAGGATCAAAAGGGAACAAGTTTAATCATGGAAGATGACAGCAACAGTGCTGAAAGTGCTGGGAATGTTACCTCAGAGGCACAACCTCACTCGGGAAGCTGTAAACATCCCTTTCAACTCCTAAAATAATGAAGATGCCTGCCACCTTCTTGTCCTCTTTGATCTTTGCCAGCAGTTTCAACTCCGTGTGTGATGGTGCCGGGGGGTTGTGACTTGTCAGAAGAGTGACACAGGGAGCAGCATGGGAGAAGGTGAAGAGCCAGTGTCCAGTTCTGGGCTCCCCCTTTCCTGACCACACTGGAGAGGGACCATCCCCACAGAGCAGGGAATTTCCTAGTGAGCAAGTCCTAAAGATCCAAGCTCACTACAGATGATAACACACCCCAGGCAAAGAAAAAGAGCAATAAAGGCTCTTGCCATGTCCTAAGTCCCTGTAGCATCAGGGTTACCTGTTGAGGCAAAAAGGCCAGTGGAGAATGCTCATTCCTCCCTTGTCAGAGAAAGATGAAAAATGAAAACAATACCCACAGCAGCTGCCAAGGTGCTCAGCTGTGTGGCCTGGGGCTGAGCCGGAGCTGAGCTATTCACACCCCGTGGTGGGAGCAGGGGCAGCCGGGGCTGGAGGTAATGCTGGCAGGGGGAGGGGGATACCTCTGTCCCAGGACATGCGTCCCAGACGATGCTCAGAGCAGCTCCACGTTGCTCCCTGGAGAAAACAGTCAGTGAACTAATTTTCACAAGCCTATAAACTACTGCTGGGTAAAACCAGGGCAGATTTGGCAGCAGTGGAAAGTGCTGGCTGTGGTGATGATGGTTATTAACAACCGGCTGTTCATCTACAGGTGGGAAGTTCTTTCTGCAGCACCCTGACAATAAAACACGGTGCTGATCTAAAGGAAAGCCCCCCCTGGGGGTATGTGAGCACCCAGGCAGCCCCTGGCTCTGCTCACCCTTCCTTGCCAATCTCCACAGCAGTCTGAGAGGAGGGAGATGGGACTTCGGCACTGCAGACTCATCCTGAGACAGACCACTTTTTTTGTTAAAATGGAACAACTCTCATCTCCACCGAGCGGGATTCAGCCCTGTGTGCCTCCAGGTGAGACATTTGTGAGCTCATTAGCAAAGCCCTGAGGTTTAGCTAATAAGTGCTGCTTGCTGTTCCAGCATGGGAAATCAGGCTGCCTTTCTAGGCAGATACCTTTATTAAATCAAGCTGTGACCTTCGGGACACTTAGACAGACACAGGCTTCCACTCTCTGCACACAGCAGAAGTGGGTGTCTGCTAATTGCTTCCCCCGCAGGTCCTCACATCAAGGGTTATCATTTTTCCCTCCACTTAACGGTAGTTAGAGAGGAGCTGAGCTGCGAACTGCTGGGCTGCTGCTTCACACCCTGCCCGGAGCGCCCGACAGGAGGATGTCCTTGCACTCTCTTGGATGTTTCTGCAAAGCCAACAGCTGTGCTATGCCTGCAATAGTGTCGGTGATAGCAGTAATTCTCAGCCGGGAGGTCAGGGCATGCTCCATCTCACAAGAGTCCTCCCTCCCTGGGGTCCAGGGCACGACTCGGTTTTTTTTGAGTGTGGCCACAGCAGCTGAAGAGCTCAACTGGTGCCTGAGTGTCGCTCGCAGGCAGATCGATGGCAGGTGGGTTTTTAAGGGCTCGCATGTAGGGAACAGGGCAGAGTGGTTGGATGCTGCTGGAACAGCTGCTCCCACGAGCAGGACAGGAGGTGGGAGGGTTTCTGCAAGCCGTAACCCTGCAGGGCAGCCCCAAGGAGGGAGACACTGACACGGCTTGTGACAGCTGTGAAAAAGCTCGGCATTACCAAACATCTGTGTTTAACAGAAATATTTCACCCCTCTGTATCTAGCCAATGTCTGTTTTAATCTTCTGGATGGTTTGACTGAAGACGGTAACCCTTTAAACCATGGCTCGCTGCCAGCTCTGTCTTGCAGGGAGTCCCTCCTGATGCATCATGGCTGCTGGGTGAGAGATGGTGTCACTTCCCATTACTTCAGCCATTCACCGACAAACAGCATCAGGCATGTCGCGTGTGGCTGCCTTTCTCCGGTCATCCTGCCATTTAGCAATAAAAGCCCGCCTTCGACTGCAGAGGACCCAGCGTTATTCCTCACATTGTTGCTGGCTTATCACGGCTCTTTGTGACTCAGTTTCCCCATTGCAGGTTAAACCCATTTCCTTTGCTAGCAAAATATATCTACCACAAAAAAAAATGCTACATGTGGGCAAGGGGTCGTCATTCTGTCAAAGGGATTAAGAGAACTGGTCAAAAATTAGTAATTGCTGGGGAAAACCAGTCCAGTCTGTTTCTCTCTCACAAAGTTCAGGTTCTTCAAATTTCCCATGGGAGGATATTTTTTTGGGGGGAAATTTTTTTACATTTTTTTATTTTAAGTACTGATAAATGTTTGGTTTTTCTCCTTTTTGCAATTTTTCTTTCAACTGTTCTATTTTTCTGCAAAACTTTGCCAGCATTGGAAGACTGGCAGATTTGTGCAGTTTCAAAGCTCTCTTGTCACTCTGGCACTACACAGCAGTGAGGATTTGGAAAAAGGGGGGGAAAAGGTAGCGAAACACTTTCCGCTACCAGAGTAAATGGGTGAGGAAAAGATATTAAAAATATAGCTTCAAAGAAGTGTAGAATTAAAGATAAATATAACAAGCATGCTCATTTTCCAGAAGTTTTGCATTGAAAAATATGGATAACCAGCCTCAAGAATAAGGTTCTCCAGCAGATCACAGCCCTCCGCAGCTCACAAAAGGTCCTTTGCAGCTGGGTTCATTTGTGTTTTTGAAAGAAGTAAAAATATTTACTTGAGAAAGCTTCTTGTCTTGATGTCTTGGTTTGCAAATTGTGTCTGCATGTGACTGTCTGCAGGTGCAAATAGCATCCTCTAGAACAGCCCTGGCAAGAAATAGCTCCAACTACACTCAACAGCTTTTGGTTTTGTTTTGTTTTTCTTTTTTTCCCCTATAATTATGCCTTTCTGGAACTTTTGCTTTGGGGGCTGATATCTCTTATTTTGGGGAAGAGAGTGCATTGAGGACATATGAACAACATTGCCTCCAAAGTGTTTCAGGGCATTGAGCAGGAGCAGAACCGTGCTGTTTTAAGCTTTCAGGGTGACAGCTCTGGAGACAAAATCCTGCTGTTTGTCCCTGCTGCGTTAGAGTCTTTCCCATCAGAGGGGCTCAGCCCTGGGCTGACACTCCTGCCTTGGGCAGGCGACGCTGTCCCTTTGCACAGGGATCCCTGAGTGTGCTTCAGGGACCACCTGTGGTGGTTTGCAGATGACTCATCTGAGCCAGGACGGCTGAATTGTCCGTGAGGAGACATCACTCCCAGCATGAGCATTTTGCCTACAGAGCTTGTAGGAGTTGCCAGTTCCCTTTGGCCATGGATCACTGAGAAAACAGGAGCCACACCAGAGAGGTCCCCACTGTAACACCCTGCTGTGCTAGCCAGGCTCCAAAGAGCAAGCTCATGATGGTGGGACTGAGTGTGTTGGAGACATGGGAAGAGCGTCACACCACAGCATTACTCCAGAACTTGTGGCACCTCCTGAATGAGACACAAACATGAGGCTCCCTTCCCCCACATCCCACAGGAACCAGCCAGTGTATCCCATAGTGCACATGGTGGTTGGTGTGCAGCATCGCACGCAAGAGAAAACTCATCGTCACATTAGTGAGCCTCTCCTAACACTGACTTTTTAATGCTTATCTTAACCCTCCCATTCTCAATGCTGCTTTTCTTCAGTCTGCATGAAAACCACCATAATAATTTTAGGAGCATCTCATTCAGCCCCCGAGTGACCTTGTGACAGGATTTTCTGGATGCATTCCCTACAAAGCTGGTGGTTTTAAATCCAGTTCATACCATACCTCAAACAGTCTTGCAATGGAAAGGTTAAACTCTAAAACAGATAAAACCAAACCTCTGTAGATTACAAAATGCATTGAAGATGCATCTTTTTCTCCAGAAAAATGCAAGATGAATAAGCAGCATCCTGGTAGGACATGAATAATCCAAGTTGCTGTCAGATTATGGGGGGTGGGCGTTAATGATGGGCTAAAGTATGCCCCAGACTTTCACTCAGTGCCACAAGCTGTTTCCTGGCAGGGACCAGGGAGATGCCCATGTGTCCGTGAGACATAATCTCTCCTCAGAAGGGTGGCACTCATACTGGCTCTTGAAGCATTGCTCCAGGCCTCTCCACTGCATCCTTGAGCTCTGTGTTGCTGGGACTGAGGCTTTTCCTGTGCTTCCATACACACCTCCTGCACTTCAAAGTCACCTCTGCACCTCCCAAACTGCTGTCCTCCTCCACCCAGGTGGCTGTTGGATGCATTCTGCCTGTTTTGGCACTATGGTGACCTGACAGTTGTTTCTAGCTCAGCAGGGAGATGGTCTCCGTCCAGTTCCACAGCTGCTTCACATTTTTAATTGCAAATGGTACAGGCAACAAACAACCACTCCCAGGGAGCTACCTTTTTGATGAGCTCAGAGCACCTATGAAAACCTTTGGCTCTCGCTGGTGAACATTGGCTGCTGCTTCTTGCAGGAGGAGACAGATCTCCTGTTTCTGGTCACTTCAGTGGTCCCTTCCACGTTTTCTCTGATCGACGGCTGGCTTGGATTGCCAGCGCTCTGTGAGACATGGTTTTTCTAGGAGCTGCTGCCTTTAACAGTGACCACACCATCTGCTTTTCCATTCTCCTCCTGATGTACCAGGAGTTTCATCTGGCAGCATCTGTCGCTCTGCAGATATCCACTGCTGTAGTTAATGCTAAGTCGCCACAATTATCTAAAGCTCCATGAATGCCCCTCACAATGTGTTTACAGACACTAGAAACAGTCCCGTTTCTGGTTTTTGGCAGAACCTCTTGTCTCCATTACGTAACCAATACGTGGATGGCACCATGTGGCAAGTGACCATTTTATAAATGGCAGGGAAGTCTTGTTTGTCTTGTGGCTTGTTTCAAGGCTATTAGAATCTCATCTTCCAAATGGCTATGAGGAAAAACTGCCTTATGACACCCTTCCCAGGAGTGGTCTCCATGATGCTAATGTTTTTTTAGTAGCTCCTCTTCAGCATATGCCAGTGTACAGAAACATTGTGCTTATGGTAGCATTCCCTTCAAGTCTATGGCCCTTCTCTACTCAATTTTAACTTTTTTGTCTCTATCACTGATGTCCAGCAGGTTTTTTTTATTGCCAGTTGTGTGCTGAGGCTCTGCCTCTGCTCAGCAGAAGAGGTCTGCATGTGCTTGCTGTGAAGGGAGCACTGTGGGGCAGAGCAGTGGGGAAGTGGGCAGAGGTTCCACTAGGTGGCTGGGGACATGAAGAGGGGAGAAATAGAGCTGGGGACCTGCAGGAGAGAGCGATGGAGATGGGGACTTATGGGCAGGGGGTGGGGGAGAATGGAGCTGAGTCAGTATGGTGACAGCATGGCCCTGGGAGAGCCTGGAGAAGCCACGTGCCTTGGGATGATGGGCAGCGGGCGCCCGTTGGACTTCTTTAGCCCCCAGACACAGGCAATTCTTTTGAGGTGACAATTATCAAAGATCTTGCAAGTCTTTGCCCCTAGAGGGTCCTTGGATTTGCACTGGAGGTGTCCCAAATAGTATGAGTGCAGGTGTCAGCACGCATCTGCCGTCAGGCCACTGCTGCTCATAATAGTGGCACGGGCGGCTCAAGTGCATGCCTTGATGAGGCATGAGTCTGGTGCTCGTACAGGAGGCAGCCCTGCTCTGCAGTCGTGGCACTTGTTCCCTGTGCACAGGGCTGCCCACTTGGGCAGCGTCATAGCCACTTCACGGGGGTCGCCCAAGGGCAATGCTGTCGTGCTCCCAGGGCACTTTGTGTACGGCTCCCAAGGAAGCCACTGCAGGCCCCCCGACTGTGGGGCCGCTGAGCGCTCAGCGCCCTGTGCCCGCCTTCCCCCCAAAACTGATGCGCAGACACTCACCGAGGCAGCATTTGTGTGTGAAACCAATGATTTATTGACATCTACGTACAGGTAAAGGTGCCCGAGGAAAGAGAGTCTCTCGAAGAGGGAGGGCGGTGGCTGTGCCGGTGGTAAGAGCCTGTGGCAAGGCTCCTTGCAAGGGCAACACGTGAGCTGCATGGCATCCCACTCCCCAGAGTGTGCTTTTGCTGCCGGTGAAAGGTGTGGCAGCAGTTCCATGAGGAGCTCTTTCAGTGTCCGTAGAAGAGCAGCGCTGTGAGCCGCTCTTGCAGTTTGTCGGCCTCACGCATTGCCTTGGCGTGGGCGGCTGGGTTGTGCAGCAGGTGCTGGAAGAGGTTTATCGGCGGGGCGGTTTGGAAGGCTGGGGGCAAGATTATGTCCTCGGGCATGTTCTCATTCGCAAAGAAGAAGTGGTCGAGGCGTTTGTCGTCCAGGCAGCCACGCAGGTACCACAGCATATCCTGCAGGCGCATGTGGAGTTCCCTCCTGCTCCAGCTGGACACGGGAATGGTGTTGAGGAGGTGCATGGCAACCGTCTTGAAGGTGGAGGTGGAGAAGCCGGTGCCCAGCAGGATAGCGGCAAAGAGCTGCAGGCATTTGAGGTGGGAGGTGTCGTGCGGGGCCTGCCTGGCCACATGCCTGAAGAACTTGACCTCTGCCACAGCGTAGCTCTCTGCCCACGTTGTGCTGGGGCTGAAGGTGTATTCTCCTGCAGCCTCTGTAGTGTCCTGGCTGCTCAGGAAGATGTCTGAGTCTCCTTGCTGCACCCCAAACACGATGTCAACCAAGAGGCTTTTCCCGGAGGCGTCTGTCAGCTGTAGCTTGCAGGACCGTTTGGAAGGCAGCACCTTCATGCTGTAGCAACGCGCCTGAGGCATGTCCTGCCAGGCTGAGGTCACCAGGTCCTGGAACCACTGGGCGATTTTCTGCACATCGAGGTAGGAGCCAGTGCAGAGGGTGTGTTGGAGGCTGGCAGCCGGCTTTCTCCTCAGCTCCTCCGCCTCGGGATGGTGGAGGAAGCAGAGCTGCTCCCTGGCACAGGTACATGCCAGCTCCACGCGGACGCGGGAGTCCTTTGCCGGCATCTCCGCCGCTGTGCCCAGCTCCAGGCGGTAGGAATGGCCCCGGGGGGGCTTCAGGGGCACAAGCAGGCGGTAGACAGCATCACGGCCACAGGGACTCCAACCTTCAAAGGCGCTGCCTACCCCGATGGCTGGCTGCAGGACCGGGAAGAAACTGTTTGAGAGGCGCTTTTGCAAGACAGCCAGGAGGTCGCCCACCAGCTCCTCCACCACGCGGCTCCTGTAGGCCAGACGCTGCGCTGACAACCGGACGCGCCCTGCAAAACTCCCAAAGAGAGGCCTCTCGTAATCGCCAGAATCTTTTCGTTCCCTTTGTCGCTCGCCGCACTCTGTGTCGCTGCTGGAGCTGTCCTCTGCGCCGCTGCTGGCTGGCTGAGGGCTCCTTTCGCTGAGCCGCTGGCAGAGCCTGACGATGAGGACGAGGACTCCGACAACCGCCCAGACCTGCCACTGCTGCGAGGCAGCGAAGAGCAGGTCTCCCCAGGCCAACGCACTCTGCTGCATCTCCTGCAGCAGCCGAGTCGTGGCCTGGCTCAGCTGCTGCGCATACTGCTGCAGGTGGCTGCACGTGGCCTCATCCAGCTCATTGCAGACCATCTGCAGGAGCTGGATGATGCTTTGCACGAGCAAGGCGAGGGAGGCTGTGGTAGCCATGGCCTGTAGGAGGAGGGAGAGAAGGGGTTCAGTGGGGTTGGGAGGGTAGGAGGTGTTGGCGGGGGGAGCGGGGACAGAGGCGCAGGGCGCTGGGGGCAGGTAGGAGAGGGGGGCGAGGCAGCTGGGGGGCAGCAAGGCCTGCGGCCAGCCCCGGCGTTGGCACCGTGCCCGGCGCAAGGCGCTCCTGCGAGCGGCCGGCCCTTGATGCAGGATGAGAACCCACCACCCCCCCGGGGGCCCGCCTTTCTGCCCGGGCCCTCCTCCAGCCCAGCCTCCCGCCGCCTGCGCACTCACCTCTGCCTCAGGCTGTGCTGGGGCAACGCTGCCTGCGGGCGCCTTTTATAGCTGCCCCCATTGTGACGCGTCCCCTGTGATGTCACAAGCGCCAGAGCGCATCACAGGCACGCCCGCCAACCAGCCCCACCCTGCCTCAGCGCCTCACAGCTCACGGTGGCAACCAGAGCCCCGACAGCTTCCACAGGCTGGGATTCTCCAAAGTCGATCCACGGTCACAGAAGCCAAAACCTTGAGGAGGAGCTACACAGCCAGGCGTTCAGCTTCTCAATTCGCCTTCTCCATCCTCAACCCCTTCCTCTGACTGGGAGGATAGAGGAAGACATCCCCTGCGCTCCTCATCCTTAGCACATTGCTGCGAGGAACATGCAGTCTTTGGATGGTCCTCAGGCCTGACGGTGTGATTTGCTGTGGCTATGAATTTGTGTAGCTACTGCTGGTCACCCCTCCCTATCTGACATGTGGGTTTTACTGGTCCTAGCAGGCTGTGACACCCTTTTCCCTTCCTTCCCCATCTCCTCTCGCATGCGGGGCTGCATGATTGACCTTTTCATGCTCACCACAAGTCTGCTGCCACCACCACCCCCCCATAAAAATATAATGCAACTCTTCAGCTCTGGGCTTGCACCTCGGGTTGCTGCTTCTTCGTAGCCCGATTTGATATAGAGCATCCCCCCCTGTTCACCCAGCCCCCTTGTGAATAGACTGCATGAAGGAATGAGAGCTGGAAGTCCGAGACGAGAGTAACCGCCTAACTGTAACAGATCATGGTCCTTTAGCAATGGGCCAGCCTGTTGTCCCTGAAGGCTAGAGAAAGGGAGAAGAACCTGGCATGGGAGCGCATTTGGGATGCCCCAATTTGGACGGGACACCTCATGCGCGTGACTAAAGAATTGCTCTTATGATTCTATACTTTGCATCCTCGCCTCTTTCCTGGGTTGGCACAGGCCAGTTGTGAAAGTTTCCAGACACTTGCCATGGTTGGAAGTGGCCGCGGGGAGAGCCGGGAGTGCCCAAGTGCCCCAGGCCCTGCTGACCCGCTGGCCAGTCCCTCCCACACACAGCCCAAGGGTGTCAGGGGCACAGAAACCTCCTCAGACACCTCGCAGGGCTATCTCGCAAGCCTGCTATCTCCCGGCGGCGGGGGGAACCAGGTGCGCTGCTCAGAGACATTTGCGAAGCAGTATCGCAAAGGCTGTGGCAGACTTTCAGTGGCTGAAGGCCGTTTGCGGGACGAGTTGCACGCAACGCGACTGAGTTCCAGCGTGAAGCTTCACGGCGACGGCACAGACTGCTAGTTCGGGTGGCTCGTTGATGCAAGGCAGTTGTGGAGGTGGCCACTTCTCTAGAAGGCGCATTGGCAGTGTGACCCAGGCAGTGCTGTCTTCGGCAGACACTCAGTGACTCGCTGCACCTCTCACTCCCCCGTGTAAGGTGCTACTGAGAGGAGCTGGCGGTTTGCTCTCCCCTTGGTCTTGGAGCCCGGTGCCAGGAGAGACAGAGAGCAGGAGCTGGCCACGACTTGGCCTGCGGCAAGAAAAGGCAAGAGTGGTGTTGTAAGAACACGGCCCTGGGACAGCCCGGAGAAGCCTTGGGCTGATGGGCAGCGGGATCCCGTTGGTCTTCATTAGCCCTCAGACACAGCCAGTGCTTTTGAGGTGACAGTTATTGAAGATCTTGCAAGTCTTTGCCCCTAGAGGGTCCTTGGATTTGCACTGGAGGTGTCCCAAATAGTATGAGTGCAGGTGTCAGCACGCATCTGCCGTCAGGCCACTGCTGCTCATAATAGTGGCACGGACGGCTCAAGTGCATGCCTTGATGAGGCATGAGTCTGGTGCTCGTACAGGAGGCAGCCCTGCTCTGCAGTCGTGGCACTTGTTCCCTGTGCACAGGGCTGCCCACTCGGGCAGCGTCATAGCCACCTCACGGGGGTCGCCCAAGGGCAATGCTGTCGTGCTCCCAGGGCACTTTGTGTACGGCTCCCAAGGAAGCCCCTGCAGGCCCCCCGACTGTGGGGCCGCTGAGCGCTCAGCGCCCTGTGCCCGCCTTCCCCCCAAAACTGATGCGCAGACACTCACCGAGGCAGCATTTGTGTGTGAAACCAATGATTTATTGACATCTACGTACAGGTAAAGGTGCCCGAGGAAAGAGAGTCTCTCGAAGAGGGAGGGCGGTGGCTGTGCCGGTGGTAAGAGCCTGTGGCAAGGCTCCTTGCAAGGGCAACACGTGAGCTGCATGGCATCCCACTCCCCAGAGTGTGCTTTTGCTGCAGGTGAAAGGTGTGGCAGCAGTTCCATGAGGAGCTCTTTCAGTGTCCGTAGAAGAGCAGCGCTGTGAGCCGCTCTTGCAGTTTGTCGGCCTCACGCATTGCCTTGGCGTGGGCGGCTGGGTTGTGCAGCAGGTGCTGGAAGAGGTTGATCGGCGGGGCGGTTTGGAAGGCTGGGGGCAAGATTATGTCCTCGGGCATGTTCTCATTCGCAAAGAAGAAGTGGTCGAGGCGTTTGTCGTCCAGGCAGCCACGCAGGTACCACAGCATATCCTGCAGGCGCATGTGGAGTTCCCTCCTGCTCCAGCTGGACACGGGAATGGTGTTGAGGGAGGTGCATGGCAACCGTCTTGAAGGTGGAGGTGGAGAAGCCGGTGCCCAGCAGGATAGCGGCAAAGAGCTGCAGGCATTTGAGGTGGGAGGTGTCGTGCGGGGCCTGCCTGGCCACATGCCTGAAGAACTTGACCTCTGCCACAGCGTAGCTCTCTGCCCACGTTGTGCTGGGGCTGAAGGTGTATTCTCCTGCAGCCTCTGTAGTGTCCTGGCTGCTCAGGAAGATGTCTGAGTCTCCTTGCTGCACCCCAAACACGATGTCAACCAAGAGGCTTTTCCCGGAGGCGTCTGTCAGCTGTAGCTTGCAGGACCGTTTGGAAGGCAGCACCTTCATGCTGTAGCAACGCGCCTGAGGCATGTCCTGCCAGGCTGAGGTCACCAGGTCCTGGAACCACTGGGCGATTTTCTGCACATCGAGGTAGGAGCCAGTGCAGAGGGTGTGTTGGAGGCTGGCAGCCGGCTTTCTCCTCAGCTCCTCCGCCTCGGGATGGTGGAGGAAGCAGAGCTGCTCCCTGGCACAGGTACATGCCAGCTCCACGCGGACGCGGGAGTCCTTTGCCGGCATCTCCGCTGCTGTGCCCAGCTCCAGGCGGTAGGAATGGCCCCGGGGGGGCTTCAGGGGCACAAGCAGGCGGTAGACAGCATCACGGCCACAGGGACTCCAACCTTCAAAGGCGCTGCCTACCCCGATGGCTGGCTGCAGGACCGGGAAGAAACTGTTTGAGAGGCGCTTTTGCAAGACAGCCAGGAGGTCGCCCCACCAGCTCCTCCACCACGCGGCTCCTGTAGGCCAGACGCTGCGCTGACAACCGGACGCGCCCTGCAAAACTCCCAAAGAGAGGCCTCTCGTAATCGCCAGAATCTTTTCGTTCCCTTTGTCGCTCGCCGCACTCTGTGTCGCTGCTGGAGCTGTCCTCTGCGCCGCTGCTGGCTGGCTGAGGGCTCCTTTCGCTGAGCCGCTGGCAGAGCCTGACGATGAGGACGAGGACTCCGACAACCGCCCAGACCTGCCACTGCTGCGAGGCAGCGAAGAGCAGGTCTCCCCAGGCCAACGCACTCTGCTGCATCTCCTGCAGCAGCCGAGTCGTGGCCTGGCTCAGCTGCTGCGCATACTGCTGCAGGTGGCTGCACGTGGCCTCATCCAGCTCATTGCAGACCATCTGCAGGAGCTGGATGATGCTTTGCACGAGCAAGGCGAGGGAGGCTGTGGTAGCCATGGCCTGTAGGAGGAGGGAGAGAAGGGGTTCAGTGGGGTTGGGAGGGTAGGAGGTGTTGGCGGGGGGAGCGGGGACAGAGGCGCAGGGCGCTGGGGGCAGGTAGGAGAGGGGGCGAGGCAGCTGGGGGGCAGCAAGGCCTGCGGCCAGCCCCGGCGTTGGCACCGTGCCCGGCGCAAGGCGCTCCTGCGAGCGGCCGGCCCTTGATGCAGGATGAGAACCCACCACCCCCCCGGGGGGCCCGCCTTTCTGCCCGGGCCCTCCTCCAGCCCAGCCTCCCGCCGCCTGCGCACTCACCTCTGCCTCAGGCTGTGCTGGGGCAAACGCTGCCTGCGGGCGCCTTTTATAGCTGCCCCCATTGTGACGCGTCCCCTGTGATGTCACAAGCGCCAGAGCGCATCACAGGCACGCCCGCCAACCAGCCCCACCCTGCCTCAGCGCCTCACAGCTCACGGTGGCAACCAGAGCCCCGACAGCTTCCACAGGCTGGGATTCTCCAAAGTCGATCCACGGTCACAGAAGCCAAAACCTTGAGGAGGAGCTACACAGCCAGGCGTTCAGCTTCTCAATTCGCCTTCTCCGTCCTCAACCCCTTCCTCTGACTGGGAGGATAGAGGAAGACATCCCCTGCGCTCCTCATCCTTAGCACATTGCTGCGAGGAACATGCAGTCTTTGGATGGTCCTCAGGCCTGACGGTGTGATTTGCTGTGGCTATGAATTTGTGTAGCTACTGCTGGTCACCCCTCCCTATCTGACATGTGGGGTTTTACTGGTCCTAGCAGGCTGTGACACCCTTTTCCCTTCCTTCCCCATCTCCTCTCGCATGCGGGGCTGCATGATTGACCTTTTCATGCTCACCACAAGTCTGCTGCCACCACCACCCCCCCATAAAAATATAATGCAACTCTTCAGCTCTGGGCTTGCACCGCGGGTTGCTGCTTCTTCGTAGCCCGATTTGATATAGAGCATCCCCCCCTGTTCACCCAGCCCCCTTGTGAATAGACTGCATGAAGGAATGAGAGCTGGAAGTCCGAGACGAGAGTAACCGCCTAACTGTAACAGATCATGGTCCTTTAGCAATGGGCCAGCCTGTTGTCCCTGAAGGCTAGAGAAAGGGAGAAGAACCTGGCATGGGAGCGCATTTGGGATGCCCCAATTTGGACGGGACACCTCATGCGCGTGACTAAAGAATTGCTCTTATGATTCTATACTTTGCATCCTCGCCTCTTTCCTGGGTTGGCACAGGCCAGTTGTGAAAGTTTCCAGACACTTGCCATGGTTGGAAGTGGCCGCGGGGAGAGCCGGGAGTGCCCAAGTGCCCCAGGCCCTGCTGACCCGCTGGCCAGTCCCTCCCACACACAGCCCAAGGGATTCAGGGGCACAGAAACCCCCTCAGACACCTCGCAGGGCTATCTCGCAAGCCTGCTATCTCCCGGCGGCGGGGGGAACCAGGTGCGCTGCTCAGAGACATTTGCGAAGCAGTATCGCAAAGGCTGTGGCAGACTTTCAGTGGCTGAAGGCCGTTTGCGGGACGAGTTGCACGCAACGCGACTGAGTTCCAGCGTGAAGCTTCACGGCGACGGCACAGACTGCTAGTTCGGGTGGCTCGTTGATGCAAGGCAGTTGTGGAGGTGGCCACTTCTCTAGAAGGCACATTGGCAGTGTGACCCAGGCAGTGCTGTCTTCGGCAGACACTCAGTGACTCGCTGCACCTCTCACTCCCCCGTGTAAGGTGCTACTGAGAGGAGCTGGCGGTTTGCTCTCCCCTTGGTCTTGGAGCCCGGTGCCAGGAGAGGCAGAGAGCAGGAGCTGGCCACGACTTGGCCTGCTGCAAGAAAAGGCAAGAGTGGTGTTGTAAGAACACGGCCCTGGGACAGCCCGGAGAAGCCTTGGGCTGATGGGCAGCGGGATCCCGTTGGTCTTCATTAGCCCTCAGACACAGCCAGTGCTTTTGAGGTGACAGTTATTGAAGATCTTGCAAGTCTTTGCCCCTAGAGGGTCCTTGGATTTGCACTGGAGGTGTCCCAAATAGTATGAGTGCAGGTGTCAGCACGCATCTGCCGTCAGGCCACTGCTGCTCATAATAGTGGCACGGACGGCTCAAGTGCATGCCTTGATGAGGCATGAGTCTGGTGCTCGTACAGGAGGCAGCCCTGCTCTGCAGTCGTGGCACTTGTTCCCTGTGCACAGGGCTGCCCACTCGGGCAGCGTCATAGCCACCTCACGGGGGTCGCCCAAGGGCAATGCTGTCGTGCTCCCAGGGCACTTTGTGTACGGCTCCCAAGGAAGCCACTGCAGGCCCCCCGACTGTGGGGCCGCTGAGCGCTCAGCGCCCTGTGCCCGCCTTCCCCCCAAAACTGATGCGCAGACACTCACTGATTCAGCATTTGTGTGTGAAACCAATGATTTATTGACATCTACGTACAGGTAAAGGTGCCCGAGGAAAGAGAGTCTCTCGAAGAGGGAGGGCGGTGGCTGTGCCGGTGGTAAGAGCCTGTGGCAAGGCTCCTTGCAAGGGCAACACGTGAGCTGCATGGCATCCCACTCCCCAGAGTGTGCTTTTGCTGCAGGTGAAAGGTGTGGCAGCAGTTCCATGAGGAGCTCTTTCAGTGTCCGTAGAAGAGCAGCGCTGTGAGCCGCTCTTGCAGTTTGTCGGCCTCACGCATTGCCTTGGGCGTGGGCGGCTGGGTTGTGCAGCAGGTGCTGGAAGAGGTTGATCGGCGGGGCGGTTTGGAAGGCTGGGGGCAAGATTATGTCCTCGGGCATGTTCTCATTCGCAAAGAAGAAGTGGTCGAGGCGTTTGTCGTCCAGGCAGCCACGCAGGGTACCACAGCATATCCTGCAGGCGCATGTGGAGTTCCCTCCTGCTCCAGCTGGACACGGGAATGGTGTTGAGGAGGTGCATGGCAACCGTCTTGAAGGTGGAGGTGGAGAAGCCGGTGCCCAGCAGGATAGCGGCAAAGAGCTGCAGGCATTTGAGGTGGGAGGTGTCGTGCGGGGCCTGCCTGGCCACATGCCTGAAGAACTTGACCTCTGCCACAGCGTAGCTCTCTGCCCACGTTGTGCTGGGGCTGAAGGTGTATTCTCCTGCAGCCTCTGTAGTGTCCTGGCTGCTCAGGAAGATGTCTGAGTCTCCTTGCTGCACCCCAAACACGATGTCAACCAAGAGGCTTTTCCCGGAGGCGTCTGTCAGCTGTAGCTTGCAGGACCGTTTGGAAGGCAGCACCTTCATGCTGTAGCAATGCGCCTGAGGCATGTCCTGCCAGGCTGAGGTCACCAGGTCCTGGAACCACTGGGCGATTTTCTGCACATCGAGGTAGGAGCCAGTGCAGAGGGTGTGTTGGAGGCTGGCAGCCGGCTTTCTCCTCAGCTCCTCCGCCTCGGGATGGTGGAGGAAGCAGAGCTGCTCCCTGGCACAGGTACATGCCAGCTCCACGCGGACGCGGGAGTCCTTTGCCGGCATCTCCGCCGCTGTGCCCAGCTCCAGGCGGTAGGAATGGCCCCGGGGGGGCTTCAGGGGCACAAGCAGGCGGTAGACAGCATCACGGCCACAGGGACTCCAACCTTCAAAGGCGCTGCCTACCCCGATGGCTGGCTGCAGGACCGGGAAGAAACTGTTTGAGAGGCGCTTTTGCAAGACAGCCAGGAGGTCGCCCACCAGCTCCTCCACCACGCGGCTCCTGTAGGCCAGACGCTGCGCTGACAACCGGACGCGCCCTGCAAAACTCCCAAAGAGAGGCCTCTCGTAATCGCCAGAATCTTTTCGTTCCCTTTGTCGCTCGCCGCACTCTGTGTCGCTGCTGGAGCTGTCCTCTGCGCCGCTGCTGGCTGGCTGAGGGCTCCTTTCGCTGAGCCGCTGGCAGAGCCTGACGATGAGGACGAGGACTCCGACAACCGCCCAGACCTGCCACTGCTGCGAGGCAGCGAAGAGCAGGTCTCCCCAGGCCAACGCACTCTGCTGCATCTCCTGCAGCAGCCGAGTCGTGGCCTGGCTCAGCTGCTGCGCATACTGCTGCAGGTGGCTGCACGTGGCCTCATCCAGCTCATTGCAGACCATCTGCAGGAGCTGGATGATGCTTTGCACGAGCAAGGCGAGGGAGGCTGTGGTAGCCATGGCCTGTAGGAGGAGGGAGAGAAGGGGTTCAGTGGGGTTGGGAGGGTAGGAGGTGTTGGCGGGGGGAGCGGGGACAGAGGCGCAGGGAGCTGGGGGCAGGTAGGAGAGGGGGCGAGGCAGCTGGGGGGCAGCAAGGCCTGCGGCCAGCCCCGGCGTTGGCACCGTGCCCGGCGCAAAGCGCTCCTGCGAGCGGCCGGCCCTTGATGCAGGATGAGAACCCACCACCCCCCCGGGGGGCCCGCCTTTCTGCCCGGGCCCTCCTCCAGCCCAGCCTCCCGCCGCCTGCGCACTCACCTCTGCCTCAGGCTGTGCTGGGGCAACGCTGCCTGCGGGCGCCTTTTATAGCTGCCCCCATTGTGACGCGTCCCCTGTGATGTCACAAGCGCCAGAGCGCATCACAGGCACGCCCGCCAACCAGCCCCACCCTGCCTCAGCGCCTCACAGCTCACGGTGGCAACCAGAGCCCCGACAGCTTCCACAGGCTGGGATTCTCCAAAGTCGATCCACGGTCACAGAAGCCAAAACCTTGAGGAGGAGCTACACAGCCAGGCGTTCAGCTGTTCAATTCGCCTTCTCCGTCCTCAACCCCTTCCTCTGACTGGGAGGATAGAGGAAGACATCACCTGCGCTCCTCATCCTTAGCACATTGCTGCGAGGAACATGCAGTCTTTGGATGGTCCCCAGGCCTGACGGTGTGATTTGCTGTGGCTATGAATTTGTGTAGCTACTGCTGGTCACCCCTCCCTATCTGACATGTGGGTTTTACTGGTCCTAGCAGGCTGTGACACCCTTTTCCCTTCCTTCCCCATCTCCTCTCGCATGCGGGGCTGCATGATTGACCTTTTCATGCTCACCACAAGTCTGCTGCCACCACCACCCCCCCATAAAAATATAATGCAACTCTTCAGCTCTGGGCTTGCACCTCGGGTTGCTGCTTCTTCGTAGCCCGATTTGATATAGAGCATCCCCCCCTGTTCACCCAGCCCCCTTGTGAATAGACTGCATGAAGGAATGAGAGCTGGAAGTCCGAGACGAGAGTAACCGCCTAACTGTAACAGATCATGGTCCTTTAGCAATGGGCCAGCCTGTTGTCCCTGAAGGCTAGAGAAAGGGAGAAGAACCTGGCATGGGAGCGCATATGGGATGCCCCAATTTGGACGGGACACCTCATGCGCGTGACTAAAGAATTGCTCTTATGATTCTATACTTTGCATCCTCGCCTCTTTCCTGGGTTGGCACAGGCCAGTTGTGAAAGTTTCCAGACACTTGCCATGGTTGGAAGTGGCCGCGGGGAGAGCCGGGAGTGCCCAAGTGCCCCAGGCCCTGCTGACCCGCTGGCCAGTCCCTCCCACACACAGCCCAGGGGTGTCAGGGGCACAGAACCTCAGACACCTCGCAGGGCTGTCTCGCAAGCCTGCTATCTCCCGGCGGCGGGGGGAACCAGGTGCGCTGCTCAGAGACGTTTGCGAAGCAGTATCGCAAAGGCTGTGGCAGACTTTCAGTGGCTGAAGGCCGTTTGCGGGACGAGTTGCACGCAACGCGACTGAGTTCCAGCGTGAAGCTTCACAGCGACGGCACAGACTGCTAGTTCGGGTGGCTCGTTGATGCAAGGCAGTTGTGGAGGTGGCCACTTCTCTAGAAGGCGCATTGGCAGTGTGACCCATCAGTGCTGGCTTCGGTAGACACTCAGTGACTCGCTGCACCTCTCCCTCCCCCGTGTAAGGTGCTACTGAGAGGAGCTGGCGGTTTGCTCTCCCCTTGGTCTTGGAGCCCGGTGCCAGGAGAGGCAGAGAGCAGGAGCTGGCCACGACTTGGCCTGCTGCAAGAAAAGGCAAGAGTGGTGTTGTAAGAACACGGCCCTGGGACAGCCTGGAGAAGCCTTGGGCTGATGGGCAGCGGGATCCCGTTGGTCTTCATTAGCCCTCAGACACAGCCAGTTCTTTTGAGGTGACAGTTATTGAAGATCTTGCAAGTCTTTGCCCCTAGAGGGTCCTTGGATTTGCACTGGAGGTGTCCCAAATAGTATGAGTGCAGGTGTCAGCACGCATCTGCCGTCAGGCCACTGCTGCTCATAATAGTGGCATGGGCGGCTCAAGTGCATGCCTTGATGAGGCATGAGTCTGGTGCTCGTACAGGAGGCAGCCCTGCTCTGCAGTCGTGGCACTTGTTCCCTGTGCTCAGGGCTGCCCACTCGGGCAGCGTCATAGCCACTTCACGGGGGTCGCCCAAGGGCAATGCTGTCGTGCTCCCAGGGCACTTTGTGTACGGCTCCCAAGGAAGCCACTGCAGGCCCCCCGACTGTGGGGCCGCTGAGCGCTCAGCGCCCTGTGCCCGCCTTCCCCCCAAAACTGATGCGCAGACACTCACCGAGGCAGCATTTGTGTGTGAAACCAATGATTTATTGACATCTACGTACAGGTAAAGGTGCCCGAGGAAAGAGAGTCTCTCGACGAGGGAGGGCGGTGGCTGTGCCGGTGGTAAGAGCCTGTGGCAAGGCTCCTTGCAAGGGCAACACGTGAGCTGCATGGCATCCCACTCCCCAGAGTGTGCTTTTGCTGCCGGTGAAAGGTGTGGCAGCAGTTCCATGAGGAGCTCTTTCAGTGTCCGTAGAAGAGCAGCGCTGTGAGCCGCTCTTGCAGTTTGTCGGCCTCACGCATTGCCTTGGCGTGGGCGGCTGGGTTGTGCAGCAGGTGCTGGAAGAGGTTGATCAGCGGGGCGGTTTGGAAGGCTGGGGGCAAGATTATGTCCTCGGGCATGTTCTCATTCGCAAAGAAGAAGTGGTCGAGGCGTTTGTCGTCCAGGCAGCCACGCAGGTACCACAGCATATCCTGCAGGCGCATGTGGAGTTCCCTCCTGCTCCAGCTGGACACGGGAATGGTGTTGAGGAGGTGCATGGCAACCGTCTTGAAGGTGGAGGTGGAGAAGCCGGTGCCCAGCAGGATAGCGGCAAAGAGCTGCAGGCATTTGAGGTGGGAGGTGTCGTGCGGGGCCTGCCTGGCCACATGCCTGAAGAACTTGACCTCTGCCACAGCGTAGCTCTCTGCCCACGTTGTGCTGGGGCTGAAGGTGTATTCTCCTGCAGCCTCTGTAGTGTCCTGGCTGCTCAGGAAGATGTCTGAGTCTCCTTGCTGCACCCCAAACACGATGTCAACCAAGAGGCTTTTCCCGGAGGCGTCTGTCAGCTGTAGCTTGCAGGACCGTTTGGAAGGCAGCACCTTCATGCTGTAGCAACGCGCCTGAGGCATGTCCTGCCAGGCTGAGGTCACCAGGTCCTGGAACCACTGGGCGATTTTCTGCACATCGAGGTAGGAGCCAGTGCAGAGGGTGTGTTGGAGGCTGGCAGCCGGCTTTCTCCTCAGCTCCTCCGCCTCGGGATGGTGGAGGAAGCAGAGCTGCTCCCTGGCACAGGTACATGCCAGCTCCACGCGGACGCGGGAGTCCTTTGCCGGCATCTCCGCCGCTGTGCCCAGCTCCAGGCGGTAGGAATGGCCCCGGGGGGGCTTCAGGGGCACAAGCAGGCGGTAGACAGCATCACGGCCACAGGGACTCCAACCTTCAAAGGCGCTGCCTACCCCGATGGCTGGCTGCAGGACCGGGAAGAAACTGTTTGAGAGGCGCTTTTGCAAGACAGCCAGGAGGTCGCCCACCAGCTCCTCCACCACGCGGCTCCTGTAGGCCAGACGCTGCGCTGACAACCGGACGCGCCCTGCAAAACTCCCAAAGAGAGGCCTCTCGTAATCGCCAGAATCTTTTCGTTCCCTTTGTCGCTCGCCGCACTCTGTGTCGCTGCTGGAGCTGTCCTCTGCGCCGCTGCTGGCTGGCTGAGGGCTCCTTTCGCTGAGCCGCTGGCAGAGCCTGACGATGAGGACGAGGACTCCGACAACCGCCCAGACCTGCCACTGCTGCGAGGCAGCGAAGAGCAGGTCTCCCCAGGCCAACGCACTCTGCTGCATCTCCTGCAGCAGCCGAGTCGTGGCCTGGCTCAGCTGCTGCGCATACTGCTGCAGGTGGCTGCACGTGGCCTCATCCAGCTCATTGCAGACCATCTGCAGGAGCTGGATGATGCTTTGCACGAGCAAGGCGAGGGAGGCTGTGGTAGCCATGGCCTGTAGGAGGAGGGAGAGAAGGGGTTCAGTGGGGTTGGGAGGGTAGGAGGTGTTGGCGGGGGGGAGCGGGGACAGAGGCGCAGGGCGCTGGGGGCAGGTAGGAGAGGGGGCGAGGCAGCTGGGGGGCAGCAAGGCCTGCGGCCAGCCCCGGCGTTGGCACCGTGCCCGGCGCAAGGCGCTCCTGCGAGCGGCCGGCCCTTGATGCAGGATGAGAACCCACCACCCCCCCGGGGGCCCGCCTTTTCTGCCCGGGCCCTCCTCCAGCCCAGCCTCCCGCCGCCTGCGCACTCACCTCTGCCTCAGGCTGTGCTGGGGCAACGCTGCCTGCGGGCGCCTTTTATAGCTGCCCCCATTGTGACGCGTCCCCTGTGATGTCACAAGCGCCAGAGCGCATCACAGGCACGCCCGCCAACCAGCCCCACCCTGCCTCAGCGCCTCACAGCTCACGGTGGCAACCAGAGCCCCGACAGCTTCCACAGGCTGGGATTCTCCAAAGTCGATCCACGGTCACAGAAGCCAAAACCTTGAGGAGGAGCTACACAGCCAGGCGTTCAGCTGTTCAATTCGCCTTCTCCGTCCTCAACCCCTTCCTCTGACTGGGAGGATAGAGGAAGACATCACCTGCGCTCCTCATCCTTAGCACATTGCTGCGAGGAACATGCAGTCTTTGGATGGTCCCCAGGCCTGACGGTGTGATTTGCTGTGGCTATGAATTTGTGTAGCTACTGCTGGTCACCCCTCCCTATCTGACATGTGGGTTTTACTGGTCCTAGCAGGCTGTGACACCCTTTTCCCTTCCTTCCCCATCTCCTCTCGCATGCGGGGGCTGCATGATTGACCTTTTCATGCTCACCACAAGTCTGCTGCCACCACCACCCCCCCATAAAAATATAATGCAACTCTTCAGCTCTGGGCTTGCACCTCGGGTTGCTGCTTCTTCGTAGCCCGATTTGATATAGAGCATCCCCCCCTGTTCACCCAGCCCCCTTGTGAATAGACTGCATGAAGGAATGAGAGCTGGAAGTCCGAGACGAGAGTAACCGCCTAACTGTAACAGATCATGGTCCTTTAGCAATGGGCCAGCCTGTTGTCCCTGAAGGCTAGAGAAAGGGAGAAGAACCTGGCATGGGAGCGCATTTGGGATGCCCCAATTTGGACGGGACACCTCATGCGCGTGACTAAAGAATTGCTCTTATGATTCTATACTTTGCATCCTCGCCTCTTTCCTGGGTTGGCACAGGCCAGTTGTGAAAGTTTCCAGACACTTGCCATGGTTGGAAGTGGCCGCGGGGAGAGCCGGGAGTGCCCAAGTGCCCCAGGCCCCTGCTGACCCGCTGGCCAGTCCCTCCCACACACAGCCCAAGGGTGTCAGGGGCACAGAAACCCCCTCAGACACCTCGCAGGGCTATCTCGCAAGCCTGCTATCTCCCGGCGGCGGGGGGAACCAGGTGCGCTGCTCAGAGACATTTGCGAAGCAGTATCGCAAAGGCTGTGGCAGACTTTCAGTGGCTGAAGGCCGTTTGCGGGACGAGTTGCACGCAACGCGACTGAGTTCCAGCGTGAAGCTTCACGGCGACGGCACAGACTGCTAGTTCGGGTGGCTCGTTGATGCAAGGCAGTTGTGGAGGTGGCCACTTCTCTAGAAGGCGCATTGGCAGTGTGACCCATCAGTGCTGGCTTCGGTAGACACTCAGTGACTCGCTGCACCTCTCACTCCCCCGTGTAAGGTGCTACTGAGAGGAGCTGGCGGTTTGCTCTCCCCTTGGTCTTGGAGCCCGGTGCCAGGAGAGGCAGAGAGCAGGAGCTGGCCACGACTTGGCCTGCTGCAAGAAAAGGCAAGAGTGGTGTTGTAAGAACACGGCCCTGGGACAGCCCGGAGAAGCCTTGGGCTGATGGGCAGCGGGATCCCGTTGGTCTTCATTAGCCCTCAGACACAGCCAGTTCTTTTGAGGTGACAGTTATTGAAGATCTTGCAAGTCTTTGCCCCTAGAGGGTCCTTGGATTTGCACTGGAGGTGTCCCAAATAGTATGAGTGCAGGTGTCAGCACGCATCTGCCGTCAGGCCACTGCTGCTCATAATAGTGGCACGGACGGCTCAAGTGCATGCCTTGATGAGGCATGAGTCTGGTGCTCGTACAGGAGGCAGCCCTGCTCTGCAGTCGTGGCACTTGTTCCCTGTGCACAGGGCTGCCCACTCGGGTAGCGTCATAGCCACTTCACGGGGGTCGCCCAAGGGCAATGCTGTCGTGCTCCCAGGGCACTTTGTGTACGGCTCCCAAGGAAGCCACTGCAGGCCCCCCGACTGTGGGGCCGCTGAGCGCTCAGCGCCCTGTGCCCTCCTTCCCCCCCAAAACTGATGCGCAGACACTCACCGAGGCAGCATTTGTGTGTGAAACCAATGATTTATTGACATCTACGTACAGGTAAAGGTGCCCGAGGAAAGAGAGTCTCTCGAAGAGGGAGGGCGGTGGCTGTGCCGGTGGTAAGAGCCTGTGGCAAGGCTCCTTGCAAGGGCAACACGTGAGCTGCATGGCATCCCACTCCCCAGAGTGTGCTTTTGCTGCAGGTGAAAGGTGTGGCAGCAGTTCCATGAGGAGCTCTTTCAGTGTCCGTAGAAGAGCAGCGCTGTGAGCCGCTCTTGCAGTTTGTCGGCCTCACGCATTGCCTTGGCGTGGGCGGCTGGGTTTTGCAGCAGGTGCTGGAAGAGGTTGATCGGCGGGGCTGTTTGGAAGGCTGGGGGCAAGATTATGTCCTCGGGCATGTTCTCATTCGCAAAGAAGAAGTGGTCGAGGCGTTTGTCGTCCAGGCAGCCACGCAGGTACCACAGCATATCCTGCAGGCGCATGTGGAGTTCCCTCCTGCTCCAGCTGGACACGGGAATGGTGTTGAGGAGGTGCATGGCAACCGTCTTGAAGGTGGAGGTGGAGAAGCCGGTGCCCAGCAGGATAGCGGCAAAGAGCTGCAGGCATTTGAGGTGGGAGGTGTCGTGCGGGGCCTGCCTGGCCACATGCCTGAAGAACTTGACCTCTGCCACAGCGTAGCTCTCTGCCCACGTTGTGCTGGGGCTGAAGGTGTATTCTCCTGCAGCCTCTGTAGTGTCCTGGCTGCTCAGGAAGATGTCTGAGTCTCCTTGCTGCACCCCAAACACGATGTCAACCAAGAGGCTTTTCCCGGAGGCGTCTGTCAGCTGTAGCTTGCAGGACCGTTTGGAAGGCAGCACCTTCATGCTGTAGCAACGCGCCTGAGGCATGTCCTGCCAGGCTGAGGTCACCAGGTCCTGGAACCACTGGGCGATTTTCTGCACATCGAGGTAGGAGCCAGTGCAGAGGGTGTGTTGGAGGCTGGCAGCCGGCTTTCTCCTCAGCTCCTCCGCCTCGGGATGGTGGAGGAAGCAGAGCTGCTCCCTGGCACAGGTACATGCCAGCTCCACGCGGACGCGGGAGTCCTTTGCCGGCGTCTCCGCCGCTGTGCCCAGCTCCAGGCGGTAGGAATGGCCCCGGGGGGGCTTCAGGGGCACAAGCAGGCGGTAGACAGCATCACGGCCACAGGGACTCCAACCTTCAAAGGCGCTGCCTACCCCGATGGCTGGCTGCAGGACCGGGAAGAAACTGTTTGAGAGGCGCTTTTGCAAGACAGCCAGGAGGTCGCCCACCAGCTCCTCCACCACGCGGCTCCTGTAGGCCAGACGCTGCGCTGACAACCGGACGCGCCCTGCAAAACTCCCAAAGAGAGGCCTCTCGTAATCGCCAGAATCTTTTCGTTCCCTTTGTCGCTCGCCGCACTCTGTGTCGCTGCTGGAGCTGTCCTCTGCGCCGCTGCTGGCTGGCTGAGGGCTCCTTTCGCTGAGCCGCTGGCAGAGCCTGACGATGAGGACGAGGACTCCGACAACCGCCCAGACCTGCCACTGCTGCGAGGCAGCGAAGAGCAGGTCTCCCCAGGCCAACGCACTCTGCTGCATCTCCTGCAGCAGCCGAGTCGTGGCCTGGCTCAGCTGCTGCGCATACTGCTGCAGGTGGCTGCACGTGGCCTCATCCAGCTCATTGCAGACCATCTGCAGGAGCTGGATGATGCTTTGCACGAGCAAGGCGAGGGAGGCTGTGGTAGCCATGGCCTGTAGGAGGAGGGAGAGAAGGGGTTCAGTGGGGTTGGGAGGGTAGGAGGTGTTGGCGGGGGGGAGCGGGGACAGAGGCGCAGGGCGCTGGGGGCAGGTAGGAGAGGGGGCGAGGCAGCTGGGGGGCAGCAAGGCCTGCGGCCAGCCCCGGCGTTGGCACCGTGCCCGGCGCAAGGCGCTCCTGCGAGCGGCCGGCCCTTGATGCAGGATGAGAACCCACCACCCCCCCCGGGGGCCCGCCTTTCTGCCCGGGCCCTCCTCCAGCCCAGCCTCCCGCCGCCTGCGCACTCACCTCTGCCTCAGGCTGTGCTGGGGCAACGCTGCCTGCGGGCGCCTTTTATAGCTGCCCCCATTGTGACGCGTCCCCTGTGATGTCACAAGCGCCAGAGCGCATCACAGGCACGCCCGCCAACCAGCCCCACCCTGCCTCAGCGCCTCACAGCTCACGGTGGCAACCAGAGCCCCGACAGCTTCCACAGGCTGGGATTCTCCAAAGTCGATCCACGGTCACAGAAGCCAAAACCTTGAGGAGGAGCTACACAGCCAGGCGTTCAGCTGTTCAATTCGCCTTCTCCGTCCTCAACCCCTTCCTCTGACTGGGAGGATAGAGGAAGACATCACCTGCGCTCCTCATCCTTAGCACATTGCTGCGAGGAACATGCAGTCTTTGGATGGTCCCCAGGCCTGACGGTGTGATTTGCTGTGGCTATGAATTTGTGTAGCTACTGCTGGTCACCCCTCCCTATCTGACATGTGGGTTTTACTGGTCCTAGCAGGCTGTGACACCCTTTTCCCTTCCTTCCCCATCTCCTCTCGCATGCGGGGCTGCATGATTGACCTTTTCATGCTCACCACAAGTCTGCTGCCACCACCACCCCCCCATAAAAATATAATGCAACTCTTCAGTTCTGGGCTTGCACCTCGGGTTGCTGCTTCTTCGTAGCCCGATTTGATATAGAGCATCCCCCCCTGTTCACCCAGCCCCCTTGTGAATAGACTGCATGAAGGAATGAGAGCTGGAAGTCCGAGACGAGAGTAACCGCCTAACTGTAACAGATCATGGTCCTTTAGCAATGGGCCAGCCTGTTGTCCCTGAAGGCTAGAGAAAGGGAGAAGAACCTGGCATGGGAGCGCATTTGGGATGCCCCAATTTGGACGGGACACCTCATGCGTGTGACTAAAGAATTGCTCTTATGATTCTATACTTTGCATCCTCGCCTCTTTCCTGGGTTGGCACAGGCCAGTTGTGAAAGTTTCCAGACACTTGCCATGGTTGGAAGTGGCCGCGGGGAGAGCCGGGAGTGCCCAAGTGCCCCAGGCCCTGCTGACCCGCTGGCCAGTCCCTCCCACACACAGCCCAAGGGTGTCAGGGGCACAGAAACCCCCTCAGACACCTCGCAGGGCTATCTCGCAAGCCTGCTATCTCCCGGCGGCGGGGGGAACCAGGTGCGCTGCTCAGAGACATTTGCGAAGCAGTATCGCAAAGGCTGTGGCAGACTTTCAGTGGCTGAAGGCCGTTTGCGGGACGAGTTGCACGCAACGCGACTGAGTTCCAGCGTGAAGCTTCACGGCGACGGCACAGACTGCTAGTTCGGGTGGCTCGTTGATGCAAGGCAGTTGTGGAGGTGGCCACTTCTCTAGAAGGCGCATTGGCAGTGTGACCCAGGCAGTGCTGGCTTCGGCAGACACTCAGTGACTCGCTGCACCTCTCCCTCCCCCGTGTAAGGTGCTACTGAGAGGAGCTGGCGGTTTGCTCTCCCCTTGGTCTTGGAGCCCGGTGCCAGGAGAGACAGAGAGCAGGAGCTGGCCACGACTTGGCCTGCTGCAAGAAAAGGCAAGAGTGGTGTTGTAAGAACACGGCCCTGGGACAGCCCGGAGAAGCCTTGGGCTGATGGGCAGCGGGATCCCGTTGGTCTTCATTAGCCCTCAGACACAGCCAGTTCTTTTGAGGTGACAGTTATTGAAGATCTTGCAAGTCTTTGCCCCTAGAGGGTCCTTGGATTTGCACTGGAGGTGTCCCAAATAGAGGAATGAGTGCAGGTGTCAGCACGCATCTGCCGTCAGGCCACTGCTGCTCATAATAGTGGCACGGACGGCTCAAGTGCATGCCTTGATGAGGCATGAGTCTGGTGCTCGTACAGGAGGCAGCCCTGCTCTGCAGTTGTGGCACTTGTTCCCTGTGCTCAGGGCTGCCCACTCGGGCAGCGTCATAGCCACTTCACGGGGGTCGCCCAAGGGCAATGCTGTCGTGCTCCCAGGGCACTTTGTGTACGGCTCCCAAGGAAGCCACTGCAGGCCCCCTGACTGTGGGGCCGCTGAGCGCTCAGTGCCCTGTGCCCGCCTTCCCCCCAAAACTGATGCGCAGACACTCACCGAGGCAGCATTTGTGTGTGAAACCAATGATTTATTGACATCTACGTACAGGTAAAGGTGCCCGAGGAAAGAGAGTGTCTCGAAGAGGGAGGGCGGTGGCTGTGCCGGTGGTAAGAGCCTGTGGCAAGGCTCCTTGCAAGGGCAACACGTGAGCTGCATGGCATCCCACTCCCCAGAGTGTGCTTTTGCTGCAGGTGAAAGGTGTGGCAGCAGTTCCATGAGGAGCTCTTTCAGTGTCCGTAGAAGAGCAGCGCTGTGAGCTGCTCTTGCAGTTTGTCGGCCTCACGCATTGCCTTGGCGTGGGCGGCTGGGTTGTGCAGCAGGTGCTGGAAGAGGTTGATCAGCGGGGCGGTTTGGAAGGCTGGGGGCAAGATTATGTCCTCGGGCATGTTCTCATTCGCAAAGAAGAAGTGGTCGAGGCGTTTGTCGTCCAGGCAGCCACGCAGGTACCACAGCATATCCTGCAGGCGCATGTGGAGTTCCCTCCTGCTCCAGCTGGACACGGGAATGGTGTTGAGGAGGTGCATGGCAACCGTCTTGAAGGTGGAGGTGGAGAAGCCGGTGCCCAGCAGGATAGCGGCAAAGAGCTGCAGGCATTTGAGGTGGGAGGTGTCGTGCGGGGCCTGCCTGGCCACATGCCTGAAGAACTTGACCTCTGCCACAGCGTAGCTCTCTGCCCACGTTGTGCTGGGGCTGAAGGTGTATTCTCCTGCAGCCTCTGTAGTGTCCTGGCTGCTCAGGAAGATGTCTGAGTCTCCTTGCTGCACCCCAAACACGATGTCAACCAAGAGGCTTTTCCCGGAGGCGTCTGTCAGCTGTAGCTTGCAGGACCGTTTGGAAGGCAGCACCTTCATGCTGTAGCAACGCGCCTGAGGCATGTCCTGCCAGGCTGAGGTCACCAGGTCCTGGAACCACTGGGCGATTTTCTGCACATCGAGGTAGGAGCCAGTGCAGAGGGTGTGTTGGAGGCTGGCAGCCGGCTTTCTCCTCAGCTCCTCCGCCTCGGGATGGTGGAGGAAGCAGAGCTGCTCCCTGGCACAGGTACATGCCAGCTCCACGCGGACGCGGGAGTCCTTTGCCGGCATCTCCGCCGCTGTGCCCAGCTCCAGGCGGTAGGAATGGCCCCGGGGGGGCTTCAGGGGCACAAGCAGGCGGTAGACAGCATCACGGCCACAGGGACTCCAACCTTCAAAGGCGCTGCCTACCCCGATGGCTGGCTGCAGGACCGGGAAGAAACTGTTTGAGAGGCGCTTTTGCAAGACAGCCAGGAGGTCGCCCACCAGCTCCTCCACCACGCGGCTCCTGTAGGCCAGACGCTGCGCTGACAACCGGACGCGCCCTGCAAAACTCCCAAAGAGAGGCCTCTCGTAATCGCCAGAATCTTTTCGTTCCCTTTGTCGCTCGCCGCACTCTGTGTCGCTGCTGGAGCTGTCCTCTGCGCCGCTGCTGGCTGGCTGAGGGCTCCTTTCGCTGAGCCGCTGGCAGAGCCTGACGATGAGGACGAGGACTCCGACAACCGCCCAGACCTGCCACTGCTGCGAGGCAGCGAAGAGCAGGTCTCCCCAGGCCAACGCACTCTGCTGCATCTCCTGCAGCAGCCGAGTCGTGGCCTGGCTCAGCTGCTGCGCATACTGCTGCAGGTGGCTGCACGTGGCCTCATCCAGCTCATTGCAGACCATCTGCAGGAGCTGGATGATGCTTTGCACGAGCAAGGCGAGGGAGGCTGTGGTAGCCATGGCCTGTAGGAGGAGGGAGAGAAGGGGTTCAGTGGGGTTGGGAGGGTAGGAGGTGTTGGCGGGGGGAGCGGGGACAGAGGCGCAGGGCGCTGGGGGCAGGTAGGAGAGGGGGCGAGGCAGCTGGGGGGCAGCAAGGCCTGCGGCCAGCCCCGGCGTTGGCACCGTGCCCGGCGCAAGGCGCTCCTGCGAGCGGCCGGCCCTTGATGCAGGATGAGAACCCACCACCCCCCCGGGGGGCCCGCCTTTCTGCCCGGGCCCTCCTCCAGCCCAGCCTCCCGCCGCCTGCGCACTCACCTCTGCCTCAGGCTGTGCTGGGGCAACGCTGCCTGCGGGCGCCTTTTATAGCTGCCCCCATTGTGACGCGTCCCCTGTGATGTCACAAGCGCCAGAGCGCATCACAGGCACGCCCGCCAACCAGCCCCACCCTGCCTCAGCGCCTCACAGCTCACGGTGGCAACCAGAGCCCCGACAGCTTCCACAGGCTGGGATTCTCCAAAGTCGATCCACGGTCACAGAAGCCAAAACCTTGAGGAGGAGCTACACAGCCAGGCGTTCAGCTGTTCAATTCGCCTTCTCCGTCCTCAACCCCTTCCTCTGACTGGGAGGATAGAGGAAGACGTCACCTGCGCTCCTCATCCTTAGCACATTGCTGCGAGGAACATGCAGTCTTTGGATGGTCCCCAGGCCTGATGGTGTGATTTTGCTGGGCTATGAATTTGTGTAGCTACTGCTGGTCACCCCTCCCTATCTGACATGTGGGTTTTACTGGTCCTAGCAGGCTGTGACACCCTTTTCCCTTCCTTCCTCATCTCCTCTCGCATGCGGGGCTGCATGATTGACCTTTTCATGCTCACCACAAGTCTGCTGCCACCACCATCCCCCCATAAAAATATAATGCAACTCTTCAGCTCTGGGCTTGCACCTCGGGTTGCTGCTTCTTCGTAGCCCGATTTGATATAGAGCATCCCCCCCTGTTCACCCAGCCCCCTTGTGAATAGACTGCATGAAGGAATGAGAGCTGGAAGTCCGAGACGAGAGTAACCGCCTAACTGTAACAGATCATGGTCCTTTAGCAATGGGTTCTCTCATATTTTATTTTAAATTAAAACAATGCTTAACCTTGATAAATTGTGATTTAGGCTTATGAGAAAATAGACTCAGGAATAAATAGCTTGCTCCAGCGTGAAATTGAATAAATCTGAGTTGAATCACAGAGTGTTACTTACAGAATAACAGTAAATGATGTGTGCGGTTTATTGTTAAACAAGAGCAGAGCTCTGGAAATGAGGTTAAAAGGAAAGCTGTCAAGGGTGCATTTTGCAGCTGTTTCCCAGGCAAAAAAGAAAACTCCGTTACAGAAGAATTCGGAGAGGAGCATTTATCAATTATTGACTGGAAATAAGCCTTAGCAATGCAAAACTAGCAATATCAAGAAGAAGCTGGAGCCAAGGTGCGGGATTAGGTTACAAGACAAAGACAAGTCTGCAGAGTCAGAGAAATCAGAGAAATTCCAGCCTCTTGGAATATTTTCAAAACTTTATGGGACCTCTCTCCATCCTTTCTGGTGCTTCAGGTCCCCATGAGGACCAAATATTCTGAAGCACTTAGCATGGGGGAGCCACCAACAGAGAGTGGCAGGGACGACAAGATCTTCTGGGAGCTGAGTAGAATTAAGAGTATTGGGCAGCCCCTCGGGAAGTGAGATGGGGACTGCTGGAACCATGTGCCCTTGAATACAGCCCCTGAAATGCTGTCGGGTTGCTGAACCCTGCCCTCACACTGCTATCTCTGTGTGGGCTGGGTATGAAAAAGAAAGTCTCCCTGCTCTCTGCAGCAGCCTGAGTGCTGGCTCTTAGCAATGTCTGGTCAATAAATCAGCTCTGAAGTTTCTAGGCCACATAGCATTTGGGATGTGAGTAGACTTAAAAGATCTTCCAGGAGTTTTCCAGTAGTATTTTACAAGTTTTCCTCCACCTGAGCACCAGCTTAATGTCAGCCTGGCCTGCCAGGGCTGGAGGGCAGGGCTTTCTTCCCTGCACACAGATGTCCATCTGGTAGAGGAATTACAGCAAAGTTTGGATCGCAACGTAACTACTGCCAGATAACAGCTAACACACGTGGGAGAGCAGTGCCAGCAAGGTGCTGCAGCCCACATTGACAGGAGCCCAGACCAGAGAGTCATGGGTGTACCTCCTTGTCATAAAAGACCATGGATACAGTCAGAACTCCCGCTGTGGGAGCCTGGTGCGTCCCTGCACAGGAGCACGGGCAAGGAAATGTCTGCTCTGGAGAGAACACATCTGGACATCTGGGAAATCTGCCCCTCACCAGGGGGATTGTGGACAGCACAGGGAGGGGGGGATCGGAGGCTGCACTCTCAGCCACCATGGCAGCACAGTTCATTTCAGTCTCAACACAGTTCTTAGTACATGAAGTTTTAACTTGGAGGTGAGAAGGGAGTGGGTACTGGAGGTCCTGTGTCTCAGTACTGGAATCCTGTAACTCAGCTTTAATTCCTGGAAAAATAATTAAGGAGAGTAGTATCTGGAGGTGAGTAATAGTCAGCCTTGATTGTCAAAAACAAATCATATCAAACCCATCTAATCTCCTTCTGTAAGAGAGTAACTGATCTTGTGGACAATGCAAAGGCAATAGATATTTTGTGTTCTGACGCAGTGGCACTTTTGGCTCTCTTGGTCATTAAATCCCCATAAACAAGCTAAAGAAATATGTGTGAGATGAATCTACCAAATGGGAATACAGAACTGGGCAGCCCACCAGGATTAGAGAGCAGCTACCGATAACTCTTTTTCAGCCTGGGACAGCTTATCCATGAGGCCTTCCTAGGACCTTGTGCTATTCAACATCCTCATCCATGAGTTGTACTGTAGAACAGAAGATGCTTATGTTCCTTGTGTTTGCAAATGGTATCAGATGGCAAAGGACTGAAAAGGACTTTAAATGACCTTGAGATTGAGGAAACAGCCAAAAAAAAAAGCTCTAGCCAAGAGATCAGTAAGAATGATGTAAAACTCTCCTTTCAGGTGGGAACCAACTGGGGACGGAAGAGGGGATCACACGTGGGTGTGACATAGCCACGTCCCACCACCACAGAGGGTGCACGCGGTCCTGGCTGTGTGCAGGCAGGGCTCTGGACACCAGGACCCTCTGCCAGGAAAAGGTCCAGCTGGCACACCGTGCCCAGTTTGGAGTGCTGCGCAGTGTGACAACTGGAGTAACCCAGAAGAGTCCAGAACCCTGAGGACAATCAGTAACCTAAAACCCTGGAGTGATCTGATGAAATGGGGTTGTTCAACTTTGGGAAAGAAAAGGCAATTCCATACTCTGACTTGGAAAAGACTGCTTTAAAGGTAGGCTTTATGCCATGTCCTTGGTGGCCAAGATATATTCATCTAATGGTATGATCATAATAGCACCAGATAAATTGCATGAGGAAGATCTGAATTCGTCACCAAAGTCTTCAAGAAGAAGGTAGACAAGAGGTAGAGCTCATTTTCTCTTGGGAAAGAGATGGTACAGGTGTCTAAGGTCTGTGGGACCCTTTGCAACCTTATAGGTCTCTTCTCTCATATAAAATGCCAAGGTACTGGAGCTGAGCCAGCATCTGTCCCAAGGTGCAGCGAAAAGAGCTGGAGAGCAACACAGTACACAGCCTAGGCTATTGCTCATCTACCAAATCAGCGAGCCATGTTTCACTGTTTGCAGGTCCCCAGGGTTGTATCAAGTCCCTCAGCTGTATTCACTGAAAATGAAGAGAACAAAGATATACTTCCAAATTAGGGCAAGCTCAACTCATGCTCCGTGTTAAGCTATTAAGAGATCAAGTGACCCTATACCTCAGCATCTGCTATTGCTGGCAGCATCCCTCCTTGTTGGCTACTGGGAGGAATACACAGGAACAGCCTTTGGCTGTGGTGCCTTTTGCCAGGCACTCTGCATACGCCAAGTGCCCTGAAGCCCCATTCACTACTGTGGTATTCTTGCTACAACAGCGAATAGGGACAAATCCTTGAGTCCCCCAGGAGGTGCTGCCAGGGCCGGACATTACAACAGTGAGTTATCTATCTGCCCTAATTGTTCCAGGGTCCCCAGAAGCTGCAGAGTAGTAGAGAGGTTACCCCTGCTTCCTGATGGGCACCTTTCAAAGGGCTGAGTCCCCACAATCTGCCAAGGAAGTCTTACCAAGCACTCATACCTTCCCAGCTGCAGCTTGTAGAGGACGGAATGATAAGTGTCATGGTATTTTCTACTCTTTCAGTGACAATCCAGGCTGGACACCTGCTATGCAGAGTTATCTCTGAGCTATTTGCAATTACTTTCCCATGTTGGGCACTGACCCGTAAAACTGATGGCATTTACTTGTCGTGCAGTCAAAGCTTGGCCACACGCTGCTTCAAATGTGGCTGAAAACACTACTTTCCTCTCCATCCCCACTTGTGTCTCATGTGCCATTCACACCGTGAATGTTCACTAAGGTGTTACCAATGGGTTTATTTAAAATTTGTGTAAATCTTGCTTTCCTGTCCTGCCTAATCCCCCTGCAACAGCTGAGTGTGTTTCCTTCATGCCAGCTTTACTGTTTCAAGTGGCATCCCGTGTAATTCTGCCCTTTTACTCCTTGGTTATACGTGTAACCAATTTGCCTGCTCACATCATTGCCTTTAGGTTAAAATGCCACTGCAGGCAATGTTGTAATGTGGAAATTGTTTAAGGGGCCACAGATATGGCTGTCCAGGTTGGCTTCTCTGAAATATAGCTGGTGGCTATCTGCAGGGGAAGATAACCATTTTCTTGCCACATTCTCTCTTGACTATGAACAAGCCTTGTGCTGAATCTTCCCTGAAAAGTGCTCTCCTGGGTTTTAGCAAAAATATAACAAAAATATAACAAATATATATCCTGGGCAGTGAGAAATCATGTGGAAATTACTCCACAGATGCATTTATACCTAGGAGCCAAATTTAGGTAGAGCTGCCCCCCTGCTCTGTAGCAGTGCTGGCCCCTAGAGTGCAGCTGGGTTAGCTCCACATTTATGACACCTTGGTGATTTCATGAAAAGGCTGGAAGGGGGAAAAGCTTGTGGTTTTCCAAGTCTTCATCTGACTCCGTCAAAGCTGTGCTTTCCCATGACAGTATCATCTGGTCCTTCCCCTTCTTTAAGAGGGATGTTGACACCCGCCTTCGTGCAGTCTGAGCTCTGGTTCCTGGTTTCAGCCCAGTGGAAGACTTGAAAATACTCCTGGTGCTTGGAAGTGGTGGCATTTCACTAAGTTCAGCAAGACCAGGGTACTGATGTGGTAGTAATATCTGCTCCAAAGGACTACTGGTTGCTCTATAGCTTCCATAGCTCTGGTCTGTAGAATATACAGAAAAGAAAAGCTTCTAGACCATGTGTTATTTTGTGCTGTTCAGGATGCTTTCTCTATTGCTGCTGACCTAACTCGAGCAGTGAGTGTGTTTGGAGTTAATTGCCTGCTATTTGCAAACTAGCCCATGAGTGTTTAATTAGTTTCCTTAATTTAGACATGATCATCTAAATCTAAGGGGGAGCCATTGAAAAGCTGTCTACAGCTAGAGACTCAGAGCAACTCATTCACTTTTGCTACTTCCTTTCCCAGTTTCTCTTTAACTGCATACATCATTGACTTTGTTTGGCTTTGAGGCTCAGAAAAAAACCTCTTCCAATTGATCTGTGGATATCCTGTCCATCAACACCACCTATAGCAGCAGAGACTAAGTGTCCAAACTGGCTGGCTGAAGTCTTCACTCAGTACTGCTCTTCAGCAAGGTGCAAAAGGAAGCAAAAAATTTCTCATTGACTCTCTAGCATTTAAGGTGACCTCTACTGAGCAACCCACCTTTGATAGGCTGCAGCTGGGTAGGCAAGATGCCAGTACGTTCAAGCATTTATCATCACCCACATCTGTGGGCTTTCTAATGGTGACAAGTTCAACCAAAAGGGTCATCTCTTCCATTGAAAATTTCAACAAAGATTATCTTGAGTTTCTCTATTTCCAAAACACATCCTACTTTGGAGTGAAGGTAGGACATCTTCAGAGCGATCTGCTTGTGCTCGGGGATCTTTTCTTCTCTAAGATATGGCCACATTCACATTTTAAGCTTCCAAAAAGTGAATTGTGCACACACTAAACAGACGTTTGCTAGAGACTGAAGTGCTTTAATACTGCCTGCTCTGATTGTGTTCCAGCTCCTACAAACCAATGACTGGTTCTCCTGACTGACCCATGAAACCTCAAGGTCATTAAAAGACGTCTCATAGATACATGACCTAATACTGACACAACTCAATGGAAAAACTGATGCCAGTGTTTTCTGGAGAAGGTCCTAAAGCATTTATTCTTTTAGAACATCCATACAATCTAGAAGCAGTAAACTTTGAAGACTGGAGAGAATAAATATAAAACCAGTCTGCTTGGGAAGTCAGCATAGTCAGCACAGTCGTCTCAGCTGTCAGTCTTGGGTAGAGGAAGCATGGGAACCATCAGGGGGACAAGCAGGGCTAAAGCCAAGTTCCTTTAAAGTTCCTTTAAGACCACATGGAAAGGATCAGAAATGTGCAGTTTCACAGCCACGAAACCTAAGATCCTTGCATTCTGGCACAAGTGTCACTGTTAACTCCAGGATCTCAGTGGCTTCCTGACCCTTGCTGAATAAATAAGGCATGCCTTCTCGGAATGGAAAGCCAGCATCTGCATTGTGTATTTAAAGACAACAGACTTGTGAGGGACCTACTTGATCAAGCTGCCCAACCTCCTGTGCAGACAGAGCAAAGGACTGTCCTGTATCAGGGATGATGAGAGTATCTCCCAGGTGTAGCTCTCTCACGTGCTGACACCATAACATGTCCAAGTCTCATGACATCTTCACTCAGGTGAGTTACAGAAGTTTATCACTGTACTCCCTCTCAGCAAGCGACAGAGGTCAGGAGTGGAACAGAAAAGTGAAACATGACTTTAGGGAGCGAAAATGCTGCAGCTGGGCACCCTCCAGGGCTGTCACTGTGTCAAGGGCAGTGTTTGATTGACTCCAAGTCTCGCAACAGCAGCTGGACATGGGGATCAGCACGCCACAGCTCAGCAAAGCACAATACTTACACCCAGGACTCCAGATGGACCTCAGCCTCTTTGGAAGCCAGTCGGTGACAGCCGCCCATTCCCCTGCAGCCTGTTCAGCTGCAGGTAGGACTCAGCCAGCTAAACATAGGTGTCTACTGCCATTTGAGATGCCTTAGGATATCCTGCCTGTCTTCCAGCTGTCTTTCCAGAGAGATGGTCTCCTGAACATACGGTGTCATATCTGTCAGCTTTGGGCAGATGTCTTGCTTACTTCTTGTATTCCTGAAATAGGACTAGACCCCTGTGTTAATTAAGCACCTTAATGACTCAGTCACAACACAGGAGAATCTGTCCCATCTCAAGTGAAGCAGATGTTTTGCTTGACATCACCTGCTGATCACAACGGTTTGTCATATATGTATTTGGCCTTTTTGCTCTGCATCCTCTTACCAGCAGAGCTCCTCGGGGATGGTCGTGACTCTTGTTTTTATTTTTTTCACTGAACATACTGTGAGCAGCTTGAAGGCAGCTGAGTGCTGTGAAGTGGAAGCTGAAATCATTACGCTTCCCTTTCTGTGGCTACCGTGACCTTGGAGACCTCATTTAACCTCTCTGTGCTTAGGGTCCTGACAAGGCGGATGGAGATGAAGAAATGCAAGACTTCCCTACTTCATGTGCTTGAACTGCTACAAAGTTCTTGGAGGAGGGGGCTAGCTGTTGGAAACCTGCAAATCTGGTTGGCAAATGGAGGTGTTCACCCTAGCTCTGCTGCTCCGTGCAAGGTTTTCATTCACTGGTTGACCTCATTGGCAATAGTGGCCAGAAGTGCCTCAGCTGCAGCTTGAGTATCTCTTTCCCTTTAATGAGAGCAAGAGCTTGATCACCTTTGTGCTCCATTTCCAGCATCAGTAGCTGATATACCTGGTGCTGACCAGAGATTTGCAGACTTTTCCTCCCTCTAAGAAAGAAGATGTGTGCGTAGTCCAAAGTTGGATGGAAATGACAGCTAGAAACTCTATGAACTCTCATTTGGGAGCTAATTTACTTTCTGCTGATGTTGCAGCAAAACCCACCTCCCACTGGCAGAGGCATCATTTCTTTTCTGTCAGGTTGTGAGTGATCTCTCATGTGTCTGAGAAACATAAATATTATATAAAACACTCCTCAGAGCCCACATTTTTTGAGACACACAGCACTCTATAAATGAACAAAGTGTGTGTGTGTGCACAGCTCACAGCAAGACATCACATTCTGCGTTGCAGGGTGGCCCAGGGCCGCGGCTCAGCCTGGGTGTTGGTGGTGCAGATAAAGTGGGAAATTCAAACAACAGGGAAACTGGAGAATAGAAAATTATTTTTTTTTGCAAAAGTTCCAAGCATGAATAAACAACTTCATGGGTCTTTGAAGTGCACAGAAAGGAGGTGGATTTCTGCAAGATGTGCAGTGATGAGATTATTTACATTTCACTGTCTTCTAGGAAATACTATCATTTTACTAGTTAGCTCTTCTTAAAAGGACAACTCACATGTTTTCTATTTGAAGAGTTTTGAAGTTTTCCCTGCTCACAAAAGAATGAGCTATCGCTGTCACATCCACCTAAGCTGCCCCTGTTGTTGCTAAAAGATTTTACTTATGTGCCTTACCTTCAGTAGCGGAGCAAAGCCCAAAGCTAGAGCACTTATGGGTGGACACCTCTGGATCTGATATACATATGCTAAGTTAAACATAGTCGTGAGTAGCCCTGAAACACCTAGAAAGATGGTGGGTTTTCTTCCTATGAATGAACGGCAGCCCTCAGCCAGATCACACCAGTCTGGCCCTCCGACCAAGAGGCTCAGGTGCCCTGTGTCTGGTACAGAGCACCGCTGCATCCAGGTGCACCACCTGAGCACAGCTGCATCACTCAAGCAGCTTGGTTGTCCGTGACCCTGTCGAACATATCCTCACATTCAGCCCAGACTGGGAGGCTCGTGTGACTGAAACAGGATTGGGCAATGATAACTTTCTACTTCAATGGTCATAAATGTCTAGGGATTTATCCTTGTCTGGTAAGTAATATCCTTCTAAACTGACCTTGACAGATCACACAGAGTCAGCGTGACAGAGCATCATAAACAGGGCAGTGTGCTGTGTGTAGTGGAAATTGAGAGCTTCATTAAACATGAGACAGTCATTTAATTAAAGCAAGTCAGACGTGCAATCCAGGTGAGAGTGGTAATGTAAAGAGCTTCTCAGCTTAGGCATTTTGCTGAGGCTTGATTCAGGCTCCCAGACATGTTCTCAGAACAGACTGAGTCAGCCCCAGAGAAGCTGGCCCTACAGAGGAGAGCTAGATATCGGAAGAAGCCTTCAGGTGGACATCTAAGTGCAGATGCCCTGATCTGGAGCTGAATCCCAGTCTGCATGCTGACATTTCAGATGGCCATGAGGAGGTGGATTGAACCCCTTGATATAAGGTCCCGATCGATGTCTGCTGGCTTCAGTTTGTAAGATCCCACCCCATTTGTGAGATTGATGCTGATATGCATGGTCGGTGCCTGCACCTCCCTCCTGTTCCCCTGGGACTTTCATAGAACTGGAGAAACCAGCACACCCGTATTCAAGATGAGTTTAGCCCCTTGTTAGTCATTTGCAATGCTAATTTGCAGGAATGTATGCACTAATAATGGACAGTTAACGGTCTGTCTAAACTTGCTTAGGTCCCTTTCAAGGATGAAGTTTGCAATAATAACAAAAGCTGAAGCAGGTCACAAGATGGCTGTGGCAGTGGCAGTTTGCCAAGTGACACTCTTCCCTCATTGAGAAACTGGGAATAGTATGGGCAAATGAATCTTTAAAAAACTCCTGCCTCTTACTGCTCAGTTTCTTAGAACTTGGTGTGAAAACAGCAGTGTGCGCTGCTTTGATTTTATTGCTCTTCCTTCCTGTTGTCTTGCCTGGAGAATTTGTTTGTTGGCCTGTCAAGAAAAAATGTAGATGAGGCAGTATTGAGTTTGCTTCATTGTTTGCACAGCTCAACACTCAACTTTTTGACACAGATGCCACAAGGCACTTGCTTCCTTTGGATTCTTTTCTCTTGCACTTCATAATCCTACCCAACTTTCTGAGTTAGGAAGTTTAGCATCTGGCGAAGCTCTCTAATTCCTGTATTTAAGGAATGAATCAGTACACAAAACCCTTATCAGTCCTCTGGTGTCTTGACCCTAGTAATCAGCTTGTCCTCCACCATTGCAGAGAAAAAATATGATTGATTGATAAATGGACAAGATGAATGATGACAGTTGGAAGAGCATGTTCACACCATGCTCTTCACTATCTCCCACTCAAACATGGTTAAATCTAGGTGACTGTCCAAATAATACTTCTCTCCAATGTTTGGTATGTTATGCCACTGATTTGGTGATGAGTTTCAAAAAAGGATAAAACTGAAAATCTGTGTCCTGACAACAATAAAACATTATCTTCTCATTCAAATTAAGAAACTCTCCTGCAAAAACAGCAATTAAGAACTACATCCCCTTGATGAACAACAGAAAATCATGAAGCTGCAGATGAAAAACAGACACATTGACAAAGGATGAGTTTGTTAGCAAATGAAATGAAGGTGGTGGTGGGGAAGATAAAGCGGAAAGAGCCCGTTATGGGAACTGCAACTAACATCGACTGCCAGATGAGCACGACGTGGGGACTGCAGCCATGTGCTATGCCTTGGTGGTGGGGTGGCTGAGCTGAGGATGGGTCCATCTCCGGGGAGTTTCCCATGCCCGGATGCCTGAGCTACCCTTGAAACAATGAACAAGTTTTCTCCTCCGTTGGCTAAATACAGCAGCACACTCATTCTCAGACTGCTTCTGCTCGGAGAAAGGCAGAGATGCTGCCGCTGTGAGGGACCTTGTCCCTGGGCATCGCTGTTGACCCACAGAACTCAGCCTGATTCTTGGTGGTTATGGCAGCACCCAGGCTATCTCACAAGGAGAGTCCAGGGACTTTCAACAGTGAGATTGTTCTTGTTATGGGAAAGCTGTTTGTTCAGGGCTAGAAGAAAGTTACTCACTCTTTGAACTGCTGTGTTATGTCCCAGGAGGGGAAATTAAAGCCTCTTTGAACTTGTATGGATAAGTGGGCTGGGGAACCACGGAAATCAGCTTGTCTCATGGCTCTGTTGGCTGAGCAGACTGAAGGCAGCAGAGTCCTCACCGGTCCTGAGCTGCAGCCGGGAGTGCCAAACAGCCTTTCATTTCCACAGTGGAGAGTGATGCTGGGAATATTGATGGGAGGAAATAAGGACTTTGGTGGGAATGGCTCTCCTGGGGGGAAGCACCTGGGATAGGTCCTGAGCAAAGTCTGGCATCCTAAAAGGGGATCTGTGAGAAGAAGGGGGGAAGCCAGGGGAAGGTGGCCAGAAGGAGAAACTGCTCCTCATGGAAACTCAGCAGCATGTACTAACCCTCACCCTACTGGGATGTTCAAGTTTAAAATCCTCCTGACACATCACCATGGGACAAGGGGAGAGAAGCAGAGGCCAACTTGCACTGGGGTGTGGCAGAGTGAGACATTTTGGTTAAGAGACCTCTGGATTTCCAGGGGAGCCAGCATGCCCCGGGTGGGTTTCATGGCTGATGCTGTGTGACTTGAGAATCACAGCTAGTTAGGGTGAATTAAAATAGCAGCCACTATCTGTTTGCCTGTCTCAAGAGCTTATTGATTTACTGTAGCAATAAGTCAGCAAGCAGTATAAGAGAGACATGAAAAAATGTCCCCCTTTAAAAAAAAAAAAAGGAAAAAAGAGGAAGAGGCAAGAGAATGCCTGTCCCAGTTGTAAACTTTAACTGCTCTTTGCTGTCACATGCCTGCTTAAGAAGTTATTAATCCCATTAAATACCGAATAAGGACAGTATCTGCCAAAGGATATGAGCCGCTAATAAACTGTAATAACTAATTACAGTCACCCATTTATTTTCACTTCATTTTAAATTAAGTGTCTTGGCTACTTAATTGTGTACAGCAACTCCCTCCCTGTCTGTGCCAGACACAGCCCAGGTCTGATGGCGGGAGCACAGACGTCCTGGGGTGCTGGGAGTGCCTCCAGCACTAATTGCCTGGAGAGGCTTCACCAAATTAACTGCAAATGGTTGTTTAAAGCCCTTGAAATTTCCTCCGTCTCAGTTCTGAGCAGCCACCGAAAACAAGATTTGGAAGTGTGAAGGAGGCCGGGGAACAGCTTTGAGATACGCGCACGGGGGCGGGGGGAAATGTGTGTTTTTAATGAAGGCCCTCCTGGCATCAACAGATGTGCCCGAGGTGCTTCTGGTTTGTCAGGATGATTCTAGGCCCACAAAGAACTCCTGGGATTCTTCCCCTCCCTCACCACTGAACCTATGCTGGAGAAACTTTGGGAAACACCTGCTTATGGTCTGGGGAACAGGACAGCCCCATTAAATGCTGCCCACCAACCCTTCTGGAATGGTTATTTAATCACAAACCTCTGCAATTTCCCAACAGAGGTGGGAAGAAAAGATCTACCCCTGCTGCCAGGGCCTTCAGTACACCAACAGAGAGTAATTGTCCTGACCACCCTCACATGGGACCCCTTGCCCGTATGTCCACTGACCCAGAAGAGCCACTGAAGCTCAGCCCAAGCTATGCTGTGGGTAGCTTTGTGCCTGGTCTTCTTCTTATATTGTCCTGTCTTGCTGTTGGGGCTTTCTGGACTGACCCTGGAGCCATTATTGCTGCTCTGAACCTGTCTGATGATCACTGGACAGTTGACTGAGCCTGCTGCTGTGGGACCTGCTCTGCTCACCTTGCTTGGGTGCCACGGGTCTGTGTTCCCCCATTCAGGACACAGTCCCTACCTGCCTTGCTGCCACTCCTGGCTCCCAGATTGTTGCCCTTTGTGGGGCAGCCCCATTCCTGTTACACGCTGGCACTTGCAGATAGCTCTGGGATCCAGGAAACTGCTGCTGAGGATCTGCCTAAGCAGGCAGCAGCCTCCAAAACAGGGCCTTTCTTTGTGGGGTGTGATTGGTCATCTGAGTATCCTTGCCTTTCTTGTGCTCCAGTGGGTCTGGCTGATGCGTGCTTTCCAGCTAGGGTGAAAATGTTTGGAGACAAATGATCCTACAAGGTTCCTCTGACAAACGGGCGCCAGTGCTTGGACTCACCACAGTTCACATGTCCTTTGTTCCAGGATCAGTTTTGCCTTCTGTAATGGAAACAGTCTCAGATCCTTATAACATGGAATTGTATAACTCCAGAAAAGTCCAAAGCCACCCCAATGAGAACTGTTGCTGAGGTACTGGCTAACACTTCTCAGTGCTCTTCCTCCTATGAATCAACTCTTCCTTACCCTTATCTCCCACTAGCAAAATGAGATGAAGCCATTTCCTGGAGAGGGTTGTGTTAATATCCTGGACAAACTCCCAGTGCCCAGGTAAGCAACCATTTTTCTCATTTGGCTTTTTCATTTACAGAGGATGCAACTCCCAGCCAAACTGCAGTATCATGTAAAACAGAGATGAGATGTTTCTAAGTGAACCTGCCAGTTCAGTAAGACTTTGCTGCTCCCTGAAGGCACTGATAGCACCTGCTGCAGCTGCTGCCCAGACCTGGCTTCTCATCAACACAGTTTCAGGAATTTAAATTTCTTTCTGAAGGGGTTTTAGCTGGGAAGTATCAGGTTTGTTTGTTTATCTTCCTGCAAACAGAATAGTAGGATCCTCTGTTGGGAAAGGAGAGCTGCTCTGACGGAGCATGAACTCCACCATCTGAAGCAGTTCATGACACAGGGAGAAGTTCATTGTGGTGTGGAAGGTCCTTTCCCTGTGCTCATGCCCCTGGAGCAGCAGCTGTGGCTCATGAGAGTGAATGAGATTCTGCCAGGCAGCTGCAGAGTTGGGGGCATCAGGATAAGCTGAAGGACTTAGACCAAGCCAGGCTCTCCACAGGACTGACCACAGCCTAAGCTGTGAAGCAAGCAGTAGCCCAGGTAACGGTAAAGCCAGCATCATCTGTGGCCTTTACCCATGACTGACTTCAATGCCCCTATCTTCCTGACTCTCCAGCATCCTGCATTACCATAGGGTCCAGTAGCTCCAATGGTTCCTGCAGCCTTAGGAGAGCAGGGCTAAGTCATATGCTCTGTTGGTGAGGATGAGAATCTCCTGAGCCCCTGGGATGGAGGCTAGATGGGTGGCTTTCCTGTTATAACAGTTATACAGGAGTAGTGAGGGAGGACGCTGCTGACCCTGGTAGAGAGGGAGCAGCTCCATGTCTGATCTTCCTGTGGTGAAGGACACTTTACCACACCTATGGTAAGGATTGGCATGATGGACAAAAGCTACAGACCTGGCTGGTTACAGTCTCTTCAGCTCAGGTTCTGCAGGTGAGCCTTTCCTCTCTGAAGACTAGGCTGATAGACATCAGCTGGAGGCAGTGAGCAGAGCTGAGAGGACGTGGGAGCAGCATCAAGGTGGCAAAGGAGCTAAGACAGCTTGGGCTGAAGCTCCAGAAAGCAGCAGCCTGGCTGTGGAGCTCAAGGAGGGTCTCCAAAGCTGAGGTTATATCATCTGGGGACCAGTACATTCCTTCTGCTTTCTAGTTACCTTGAAATCACCCTGAACTCACAGCAAAAAGTTAGGGTAGAAATAAAGTGTAATTAAAATGTCCAAATATAGGTAACCCAGTTACAGTATGTTAGCAGAGCCCCAAGAAGTCTCTGTCAGGCAGCGTTCAAGCTGTCAGAACATTTGACCAACACCACTCTGGGGAATCAGGCTTTCATGCAAGAACTTTTCATCCTAAAATTTCCTCCACAAAAAATACAGAGGCTTGGAAACATGTATCATCTTCCTACACACTCTCCCTTAAAGTTTCAGTTTGAGTTAAAGCCCTCCTCCTGTCCTCCCCCCAAGGTTTTCTGGAAATAATTGAGCCTGAAGCAGTCTTTGAGGTGCCCAGAGTTACTGGACATGGAATATGGAACCATCCTTGGAATGGGGGGCGCGGGCATCACCCATGGTGTAGATGTCTCTGGTTCAGGTATCTCTGAGCACATTGCCTTTGGCTCCCTTTGTAGTCTCACAAGAGACACAAGCATTTCTAGGGTGTGACTCATTTGACCTATAAAGACAATCAATGGCTGTCGGTTTGTATGTCAAGATCTACAGTGTGGCTAGGTGAATTCCAGACTTGCCTTTCCCAAAGGGCTGCATACTTTGATAAGTGCACTACTCACCCACGTCACAACAATGACATGATAATAAATCTTCCTGGGGTGATGGCAGGTTTGGCACGTATCACCTCTAATCCAGGTTTTGAGGGATACCATGACAACATTTCCGTTCAAGAACAGTTGTGCTTTTTTCTCCACTACAACATGTCACAAAGCATCAGCTTGCTGCAAGACCTAAATTGTATGTTATGTCTAAATGGGGAAAATAGGAACGAACATAAGCTCTGGCAAGATAAATGCAGAATCATAATAGGCAGGCTAAGAAATATTTTGAGGAACAACTTGCTAACAGTATAAAAAATACTAATAAATCCTTTAGAAACACATCAGCAGCAGGAACACTGCCAGAGAGTCTACAAGGCCAGTAAATGAGCGAGGCATGAAAGGAACAGCTCGAGGAAGATAAGGTTAGAGCAGAAAAGCTAAATGAATTCTTCATATTGATATTTGTTGTGGAAGAGCTTAGGGAAATCCTAGCAGCGGAATTTTTCTTTATGGGATGTGAATTGGAGGAACTGTCTCAAATTAAGGAAATGAATAGTTTCAAATCCCCATTGGGGTTTGGAAATGGCAGGCTCATGGATAAATATGATAAAAAGTAAAGGCATCTGCATAGCATTTATCAGGGGAAGTGAAGCCTTGCAGACCCATTAGTGCTCTTCAGTGGAGAAAAGAAGCATGTGTAGAATGGTGACTTAATCCAAAAACTTTTAATAGGGTCAAGTAGAAGTAGGCATAGAACTAGGAAAATATAGGGAACAGCAAGAAGGATGTTCAAAAGTAAACTATTATTTCCATAGGGGAAAGATGAAACTGAAGGGAACTCTTCCATCAGGAAAAGCAATATCCTGGGATGTGCATTATTACCCTATGATATTGACTTTCTTTGGCACCATGATAAGGAAATCCAAAGTGTTTCTTACTGCTTCCCATAGCAGAGCAGGATCAGAAAACTCCAGTGATGTTTAGACTTCATGGATAGAAATGAAGTTTTGCATAAAACCTCAGACAATTGGAGGTGGGCCCAGGCCATATGCCAAGGAAAATCGGGACTTTTGATTCAGTACTGGGTTCTTCTGAGGAAAGAAAATCATTATTCTAGTCATGTGCATCAGTTTGAGTATGACTGAAAAAACTCCAGTTCAAGCCTCTTTTCTCAGCAACTTTACAGTATAATCCACTGACAGGTGTCTTTGAAAATAAACAGCAGAATGATGAAAGTTAAAATTCAGCATGACTAGAGCCTTCTGGTGGGTAGATGCTGTGATATGAGTGCTTATATTCACTTCTGCTCCATGAGTTGAGGGGGAATGCTACACTGCAGTGGTTGCAGAACAAATCTGTGCTTCATTACTTCTCAAGAGACAGAGATTATTTTGTGCTTTTTTTTTGTTTGCTATCTAGTATTGGTTTTCTACCTAGGTAGAGCTTTGATTTCCACTGCATAAAGAACCTCCACCTTAAGATTTTTCTGAAGTTGTCTCTTACTAACTTCATCTAATGACCCCTAGCTCCTGTACTATAGACACAGAAGTGAATTCTTGTCCATCTCCTCTAGGTAGTAGCTCTGGCTTTTAGAGCCATCTGCTGCAGTTGACTTTTTTACAACCTGGTCAGTCCAAGGCTATTTGGATGTTACTGGTATGGAAGCCTTTCTGCATCTTTCTTCTTCTTTGTTGCTCTTTGAACTACTTCCAGTTCTGCTATAATCTTTCTGACTTATAGGATTGCACATTTTGGTATGAATACAGGAGCTCTCTCCCACGCCACAATGGCCAGCTCAGAGCTCACCATTTTACATGTGAAGTGAGGAACACTTTTCCTCAAGCAGATGACACTACAATTGTTTACATAGAATTTCAGCAGTCATTTTCACTGACCAATTATCAAGTCCGTCTGCAATTCTCCCTATTCAGCCCTTGTTCGTTACCTTAAACAAACCAATATCTCCTAAAAAACCCAATATCATCAGCAAATTTTATGTCAGTATTCAACTGTTTTTCCGGGTTGTATAAAACAAGATTTGTGAAAACTGGGATGGATGAGGGACTAAACCCAGTTTTCATATAACTTATGGAGAAATGAGGACTTGGCACCCAGAAACACGGCTACCTGCGAAAAAGTGGAACCGTTTATCACCCATGTCCTATTGCCAGTAAAGCCCTACAAAGTCAAAAGAAGGCAGAATTCATAGCTGGTATAATAATGTGCAGGTTTGGTGATATTAGGGGCAAACATGATCCCGGGCCAGATTTGAACGTTTTGCAAGAGGCAGCAGGGTCCTCTCCCCTCTCCCTTTCCCCAGCCTTTCTCTGCGCTCATCTGACAGTCTTCCTTGGCAGTATTTGGTAACTGTTATTTCACATTCAAAAACTTAATTTGATATATTTCATGTGTGTAAAAGTGGAACGTTTCATTAAAATCAATCTCTGGTAGAAAGAGTTTGAAACAAACAGTCAGTGGGATGTTACAGGAATCAATTACTCTCCTTTGTAAATGAGGACAGAGCAGGGAGCGGTGGGTTTGGTCTGTGACCGTGACAATTCACAAGCAGGATTATGAAAACCCCCTCTAGCCGGCTTCTGCCACAAAACAAGTTGTCAGTGGAGGTTTTAGTGACATGGGAATCTCAAAAAGCAGAGCTGACGGAAAACTGGGAGGTTTTCCCAGGGGAAATTTCTAAGTGAGACAAAATTGTCAAATGCTCTGCATTTAAGTTTCCAGGCAACAGCTGGAAACCAAAACCAGCATTTTTCATTTGGAATAGGATGGTTTTTAGCTCTGTTTTCAAACTGAAGAGTTCAGTTTTTGCAATGCCTCCTCCATGTTTCCCTCAGTGAGAAAGCCACAGAAACAACAGACAATCAGGGAAAGCAACTTGAAGAAATAACAACTTTTTCACTCATAAAAAGAAATGTTCCAAATAACTCCTCAGCCCTTTTGCACTTTTGAGAGCCTGTAACTTTCTCTCTGCAAGAAGTACTTTCTTCACATTGTCACAGTCACAGAAAGTAGAGGCAAGTACTCTTATTTTCCAGATGAAAAAAGCAAATTTGACGATTTGGGGAAAAAAAGAAAACCCATGAAATATTTTGCTTGGCTTCTACCCACCAGCATTTTCAAATTAAAATACATGGAATGGAAATTTTCATTAGTCACAGTTTCTGCAGAAATTGTTTTTAACAAATCCTAAAAACCTCAACAACAACAACAACAACAATAAAGCCCCAGAAGTCATTTCACACAAATAAAATCTAGTCAGTACAAAGAGCTGGGTCTGTAAAACCAGAGGAAAGCCCAGCAGAGCATGTCTTTGGAAAAAAAAAAAATTAAAAAAAAGAATAATCTGCTGATTAATTACTGCTGTTGTCAAAGCCTGGGAAGTGCTGGCACTCCACCTCACAACCCCAATGCCAAGGAGTGGGTCTAGGTTGGATCAGCTGTGTTTGTTGGGTTAATTAACCAGAGTGGTCTGGAGACATCTACTGAGCTTGGAGCCCAATGAAGGCTGTAAGATAATGTGGTTAACCTATCGAAGTGCTGTCACTTCACTTGTCCCAGTCCCATTTTCTCTTCCTGCCATCTCAAGTGACTTGCAGACTTATTTTGACACCTTCCCTCTCCACCCTCCAGCTCGTCATATCTCCTACTCCATTTTGGTCTTTCCAAGGCTTCATGCATGCCTCAGTTTCCCCCACTGAGCTGCCCTGCCGCATCTGCCCCCTTCTCTCACACACAACGCATCAGCTCCCCCAAGTTGTCCTCTGTCCTCTTCTCCCCTGGCACTCTCCCCTACGCTGCTAACTCCTGCACTCCGAATGCCTGCCCTCTCTCCTACCCCTCACCTTCTCCCTATGGACTCTGCACTGGTGAAATGGCAGATTTTTCTCTCTGCAATGTGTGTGTGGGGTCTCTGGCTTTGCATGCTCTTTGCCGGTGACAGCACAAGCCAGGAGCATGTGTACCTGCCCTACTTTCACCCTTTGGTTGCTGGACATACGTTGACCACAGCACGATGTCTTGAGCCAACAGCTACATTCTTGGGACATTTACTCTTTTAAGTGAAGGGTTTGATGTCTGGTGCAGAGGGGGCTCTGATGTTTTATTTTTGGATTAAGCATTCAGCTCTAATAGCTGCAGAAAAATTACTAACTCCAAGCTTGACAGTATCACCCTGGGACTGTAATTATGATGTTCAGAAACAAAGCAGTAGGCAGCACAAACTGCTGTGACACTGTGCTTTGCTTTTGCCTGTTCAGGGATGCTGCTGCTGTAACTCAGCTAACTGGGCCATACTGGGGACAATCCATCCTGTGCCAAGGGCCTACAGGAGCGAGGGTCCTCATGCAGCCAAGTCAAGGATGTCTCTGGTAATGCAGGTACTGTGTATCCAGAGGCTACTGCTGTCCTTTGCAGAGTCATGGATGTAGTTGTCTGACAGCAGATCTCTATGGCTGGAGGACAATGCTGGATCTGTTTTCTTCACAGCTTCAGAGTCCACCATGATCCTGGATCCTGTAAGCTCTGTTTAGGAAGCATCATTCTTGCAGCAGTTATGTGGGATTTAGTGGAGTTTTTCCTGAAAAAAAGAGAATGACTTCACAAAGTAGTCATAGGTCAAGCTCCCCCTAGATTAGACCAGTGGGATTTGGGATCCTAGTTGCCTCCTGTGGATGTGGACCTTCATCATCACAGAATCAGTTAGACTGGAAGGGACCTCTTAAGGTCATTAAGTCCAATCCCTCCAGGGTCAGCTACAGCAGGTTGTCCAGGATAGTGTCCAGTTGAGTTTTGAATATCTTCACAGGTGGAGACTCCACAACTTCTCTGGGCAATCTGTGCCAATGTTCAACCACCCTCACAGAAAGAAACCTTTTTTTGTGTGTGTGTGTGTTCAGATGGAATTTTATGGGTTTTAACTTGTACCTGCTACCTCTTGTCCTGTCAGTGGGGGCTCCTGAGAAGAGTCTGGCTCTCACTCCTTCATTCTCTCTCACTGAGCATTTATGCACATTGAAAAGATGTCCCTGAGCCTTCTCTTCTCTAGGATGTCCAGCTCTCCAGCCTCCAGTCATCTGTAAGACGCTCTAATTCCTTTATCATCATCATGGCTGGTGTTCAAAAGTAATCATTCCACCAAAGCTGCCAGGCTCCTTTCTGAACCCAAAATAAAGAGGAAAAAGGGGTAAAATAAAATCCATGGTGCTTGGGGAAAACCAGATATCAGCTCACATTTTAGTCATCTTTCCTTGGTCAGTTCACTAGGTCACTGGTGAAGGACATTGTGCCATGATTTTCTCTCCAGGCTCTGGCTAACGACCTCCTTGTTTGCCTGCAGGGGAAAATATAACTGGAAGCTTCTCAGTCCTTTTCTTTCAACACCTTTGTCCTACTGATCTGCAAATAAGTTTGTTATTACTCCCCAAGCTCAGAAGAAGCCTTAGTGAAACGTAAACATTATGCTAAAGTGATGGAAAAAGTCTACTCACCTACCAAGCATGGAAGGAGTCCTCCTATTCCTCGACTCAGTCACCGGTGACCCCAGCTCTCTTCTTCACATGCTCACCTTCTGGAGCTGCTTATCTTCATGCAGGTCTGAGGTCCTCTTTCCTATAGCGGATCATTCCCTGTCTCACGTTCCTCCACTGTTTCTTCACTCAAGTTTTACTTTATGATGATAGATACGTGTTCGTAGAGCAGATGATCCTCCTTTCTATGGATTTGGAATGATTCACCCACCAAGTGAAACACAAAGAAGTCCAGTGAATGCGGTGGGAACCCATGGCTCCCTTTCCTGGGTGAAAGCTCCAAAAAGTAACCTGAAAACACATGTCCTTTCTGCTTTCTCTCCTTCTGGACCTTGGAGCCTTTTCTGCAGTTTCCACCACAGCAGCTACTATCTACAGCACTCCATAGCTCAGTGCACAGCTGTGGGTCTAAGGAGGGCATCTGTCTTCAGTCTCCCACTTGCTTGGTTCTTCAGTAACAAGCGGGCTGTTGCATAGGAGGTGAGCGGCAATGGAAACCCTCATGTCTATGCTAGGATGGAGTAAGACTACTCCCACCACAAGAGGACTCCAGGAGGCTGTTGGAAGGGCTGGGGTTGGGGCCCAAATACAGTCCTCTCTGGAGCATTTCCTAATGCATTGGGTGGAGAATGCAGCATCGACAGCCAGTGTTGGGAGGAGTTGGGCCAATCTCTCCTCAGAAAGGTACCTCCACTCTGCCCGTGATGCAGTGTTGTATGAGAGACAATCTGCCTTGTGCTACTTTGTGCCCTTGACATGAGTCTGCACATCTTCTCTTTCATTTAAAGAAAAGAATTGGGACAGCACGTCCCTGCTCAATCCTGTTTGGACTGCAGGCCATTTGCTGCGTATGAAAACAAAAAGTCAGAAAGCTAAAAGTCATTCTTTTGACTCGGTTTTGAATGTCCCTTTGGGACTGCAGTCAGCTGGTTCTGTCTCCTCTGCGCTGATGCAGCACCCCATTCTGACTCCTCTTCTGCCTAATGAAGATAAGTAGCACCCCGTGGCCGCCCAGGTATTTGCCGTGCACGGTCAGAGGAGGACAACAGAGCACTTGCAGAAGTGTTTTGTAATGGTATGGGAAAACAGAATAAGCAGATAAACAAATCAAATTATGTTTGCTCTGAGGGGAGCGCATTTCCCTCAAGCTCTTGAACAGCCTTCCAACAGGGCCCAGAGCCAAGGGCCAGAAGTTATCTTCTTTTCAAAGACTTATCTCCAAAACCAATTGTATGCCACACTGGTTTCAACGGAGGGGACTGGTCGTGCTGTGAGGAGTCCCCTCTGGTCCCATGTTCCTTCATCCTCGCAGTGCATGATGCTCTGTGCAGTGCTAATGAACTTTCATTTAACTAAGTGATATCTGCTTCTTAATTTGTGAATGTTGTTACTCTCCCCTCCTCTACGGTCACTGAAAGATTGGGCTTTTTTTGTAAAACTACTTGTCCTACACTCAATGCAAATGGCACAAGTTCTCCCAGTATTTGTGTTTCCATCTCAGGTCCCTGGGTTTGCTCATGAGATGGAAACAAATGTCCCAAATGCCATATAACAGACTGTATTTCAAAAGCTCTGCTCCCCAGGCTGCTTCCCAGCTGCTCCATTTCCCTCTCCCACTTTAATCCATTCCTGGTCTTTCCCCAGAAAACATGGTTTTGGCCCTGATTGCATCTTTCTCAGGAACTAGCTCAGGCCTCTGGATTGTGCTGCCAGACCAAATAAAGATGAACTTTGCCTTCAAACAAAAGGCAGAACCTTTCATCTCCATTTTTGTATAACTCCTTGGTTAATTGCATCACACTTCCACAGATGGGAGTTGATAGCTCTCCCAAACAGTGTAAAACAAAATAAAACCAGTAACAAAAATAGCTGGCCTCATCTTGTTCCTGCCACCAGTGCTGGTGAAGAGATAATTTTGTTGTTGTTCCTTGTGACAGATGCTCCGATCCTGTGGTGACTGCTGGCTCCAGGATCTGTGCGTTGAGAAGTGTAAATTGGCAGCACCAGTCCTCACCTCCCTCCTCCAGCTGTGCCTGCTCCTGCTTCGAGTCACCAAGTTTCTCATTATATTCAGGGAGATGGGATGTGACAGAAGACAATGCTCCCCTGCCTCGCCTGTGTCCAAGGGGCTTTCTTGGGGCAGGAGGGTGTCTTTGCCAGGTCCTGACCCTGTGTGAAAGCTCTGTGATCTCCTGACCGGTGCTTTCAGGTCTGTGCTATTTCACAACCATCCTGACTTCCCATCGAAAACGTTGAGTTACATGGGATGAATGAACCCTTCAACAAAAAGAAGTAATTTGAATTTCTGAATGATGTGAATGCTTGAATGTGGCTGCAAGAGCAGAGCTTCTGAGCTGAGGCGTGAGCAACAGCGGAGAGTCCCTTTGTCATTCCCATCGCATGTGCAGCCCAACCCCAGAGCCAGGACTGGCTCCTGCCGTGGTTCATCTGCTCAGACATCAGCTGCGGTCACAGTGCTGCCATCCTTGACGCCAACACAGCAGTCATGGAAAGAATAAACATTATCTACACATTCACCGTGGCTTCTTTGTAAACTCCATTGCCTGGAAATTAGGGAGGGACTATCAAAACTGTCTAGTTTTGTTGGAAAACCATCATCTTCTGTTTCTTTACCATCTAACCCAGATCAGAATACAGCAGAGTGGATGGACAGAGATGTGCTGGTATCAGGCTCTGTTTTCATAGGAAAGGTCTCCTGGCCACAGGGTTGGCAGCTCATCCCCGAGTCTCACCCTGAGGGCTAACACAGTAATGTGGAGAGACTCCCCACTTGAGCTGCCACGTGCTCCACAGCAATGGAGGGAGGATAGGGTGGACTTGTAGCAGGTGAAATAGAGAAAAGCAAGAAAGAGCAGAAGTAGTTGCCCCTGTAGATCAGGTTGGTGATCAGGAAGAGCAAGACCAGGGGTATTCCTACAGCCAGCCAGCAGGACCTGGTCAAAGATGTCCCCAAAACCTTCCAGCGGGTTTCTATTTTCTATCCCTCCTCCTGATGCCCCGCAACAACCAGCATTGGATGGGAGGGATGTGTGGTTGAACTAACGAAATCTGTGAAAGCAGATGCCAAATCCTGGGTAGGGGTACCACATCAGGCATTGAGGCTGACCATCAAATGGACTCCAGTTGTGAGCGTTCACCTCCCTGCCCATTGTCCTCCAAGAGATGGGCTCTGCAGACTGTACCATGGGGAGGACTGTGAAGTAGGGGAGTTAAATTCCACATTCCAGATTCACGGTGTCCCAGAGGGATCTCATCTTTCATTGATTTACAGTTATATTTTAGGGAATTGCCTGTCTTTCATAACTTTACGGAGAAATCTGGAAAGGACATAAGTATGACCCAAGAATTCACACTCAAAAAAAGACAGAGACCGAATATAAAATTATGTCGAGGTGTGTGTGTATTTATAAAATACTTACACACAAATATATATGTGTATTTATATATATGTGTGTAAAATAACCTTATAACTTCACAGCAAATCTAGGTATTTCAGGAAGAAATGGACTTATGATACACCAGGTCTGTTGGAAATAGTACTGCTTTGTGTTTCAAATAGCCTGCAGTAGAAGAACAAAATGGTGTTTTTTTTTTGTTTTAGTTTCCATTCTCTGTGAAGGTCTCACCAGTGGTAATTTTTTTCTCTGGGGCTTGTCTAATGGCTACCCTCATGGCCTGCCTGCCTTTGTCACCTGGCCCAGCAGTATAATCAGAGCAGGCTCCACAGATGCACCATCCAGTGGAATTAATACTCTGTCACATAAAAGGGTCACAGCAAGCATGAGGATGTTATTCTTTTCTGTGGCAGTGAGAACAAGGCCTTTTGTCAAATCATAACATTGCACAGTGTTCCGAAAAATAAACGCACTTTTCTGCCAGGTTCACTTGAGGCTGCTGAACTCCATTCAAAGCCAAGCGTCTTCCCCCAACTGATGAATATGCAGCAATGCTGGAGCCAAAGGTCCTTCTCATGTATGAACAAGTACCTCATCTCTCTGAAGGCTCGAAGGCTCCTCTTCTACTTAAACCTCTGCCCTCCTTCCAGACAAAGCTCCAGCCAAGACAAGTGGCTGGAATAGCTGAAAGAAGAAGCTTGTGTGAGAAACAGGAGGTAAGCAGGACAACTCTTTGCTCCAGCATCCCCAGCACTGCTCCTGGAGGCCTTTGCGTCCTCAGGCAACTGCCCTTCACCAGAGTGGGCTCTTTCTCCTCCCCATCTACCAGCCTGAGTGAAATTCTGCTCACTTAAGTTTTCACATCTATATTACAGCACTATTATTATTGTTATCTACTAAAGTGTGTCACGTACAACTCAGTGGCTGGGAGCTCACTTGGGCTCAGCACAGGAACCTGTTAAAGGCTGCAGTGTGTGGGGGGTTGTGTCCTCCCAGCCCCACACAGCTCTGTCATTTGGTCACCGCTGGTCAAAGCCACTGCCTAAGGGCACCACACTGCTTTATCTTGTGAAGAGTTAATGAAGCATGCACGTTATTTTGCACAAAGAGAGCTGTTGAGAGGTTGAAAAGATTTATCTGCAGCTGGTCACCCTGGTCCCTGGACTGAGCTTCAGAAGGTGGAGTTCCTCTCCTGGGGTCTCTGTGAGAGGTGGGGAGGTCAGCTCTGATGAACCATGGGGGGATGCAAGTCTGAGACTGGGGCCAGATTCACCCATGTGAGCAAGAGTCTGAAGTTAGACACCTGAGCCTGGGCCAACCTAGTCCCCACCAGTGGAGACACACGCCAACAGAGTGGGTCATCTCAGAGGGCAGGAGCCTCACCCCCAGGGGGCCTTCATCCCTCCTTGCTGAAGGCAGAGAGCTGAGGAAACTGAGGTCTGATGGGAGATGTTAAATTCTTAGAGAGTGGGAGTAGTGAGGTGAGCTCAGTACGATTTCCAAGGCAATGAACTTGCTCAATGGTGTTTCAAAGAATCCGATCACACTTACCATGATATCAAGCTAAACAGCTTTAGGACTGAAACAACTGTGCCTGACAAACTATGCTTATTACAGTGAATAAGAGTAATGCACCTGTGATAAAATGTGTTTACCTCACGGCATCAGGTACTAAACTTCTGGAGAATTGAGCGATTCATAGCCATGAATCCATTTGAGGATGATAACAGTCTTTAGTGTAACAGAGCCCTCCTTGGAAGTTAGTCTGTTCTTTAATTGCCATCCTTGGCAAAAGTGTTAAAAGAAAAATATATCCACCTTTTTAGCTGAAAATCTTATGGGCCTCTAAATAGCAATGAAGATGAATAAGGCAATGCTGCTGGCTTTATTGGGTTTGTTCACTGCATTTAGAAACAAAAATCCTGAGCCGTGGAAAATTGGTAAATAACTCGCACTCTGCACACAGTGCAGAGAAGTCAGGTTGCCAGCCAGCTCACTTTGCATCTGAAGAGCTGCAGCTGAGCTCCAAAGCTGAGCCAAGCAGATCCTCAACACCAGCAGGCTCCTCAAGGACAGCCTTTGGCCCGGGGCTGTGTGCTTTAGCCATCTGGGTGAGCTGCCCTCATCAACAAGAAGGACAAAAGAGCAAGCAGACGTTTGCAGCTGACACCGTCTTGGTGACACACCAGGGAAAATGTCATAGACCAGACTGTCTCCGGATGAACTGAGCAGGGTTGAATGCATTGGCCAGGGCTTGGGGCAGGGACCATGTCTGCATGGCATGGCTTGGGGAGCTCAACAGTGGGCCAGGGGGACCACAGGACCCCCTTCCTCTTCCATTAAACTCAAGCTTGTGATATGCCAGACTGACACCTGGTCCCTTCCATCATCAGCAGGGTCTGGTTCAGTGAGATGTGGCCATCAGTCTGTGGTCACAGCCTAAACAAGGCTTAGGTGCCACTCAGGTTTGTACAATCCCTTGAGCTTTATCCCCACACCCCTGGGCATTGACCCCAATGGGAAGCCACTGGGGAACCCATGGATGCAAGTGGTGGAAAAAGCTCTTGTGACACAAGGTGGAGGGTTACCCCTCAGGCCTGGGGGCAATCATGGTGGTGTGGGAAGCTGTGTCCACAGTGAAAATCCAAACTACTTCAAGCTGATGTTAGTGTGCCTAACAGACAGTGCTCACCTGGTGACAGCAGTAACTGGGGCTTGTGGGCCAGTATCCCTGGAAAGGCCGGTGGCCCTGGGTGGGTGGGAGCAAACAGGCACATACTCATGCTCTGATTTATCCATGTGAGAGGCAGCTTCAGCCTAGAAGATGAGAAGTGGTGTGAGCCAGGGGCTGAACCCAGTTTCTTTTCTCTGTTTCTCCACAAGGTTTGTTACCATGGGCTCGGTCCTGTTCTCGTGTGTGTACACAGCTGCAAGAGCATGGCAGGCCCCAGATACTGACGTCTCAAGTGTCTTTGAAGCTGATAGCTGCCAATCTTTGTCATGTTTACCTTCTGTCTCTCTAGTCCATTTGCAATAAACCCTCTTATTGTCTCTTCTCTGTCTTCAGGCAGGCAACAGTGTGCATTTAAGCAAGGAAAGAAAGCTGCACACTGGCTCTCTGTGCATGTGAACAGAGGCACAGGATGGCACACCAGGCTTGGGAGACCTGTATCTTCCCCGTGTCAGCACAAGGTAGACCTTCAGGATCCCACAACCCTTCTCATGTGATTTCAGTCGTACAGCACTGAGGAGCTCAACTTCAGTTCCAGAGTGACCTGCAATACTGCAGGGACAGGGGAGGGCTTCGATACAGGGAAGCTTAAGGACATGTTGGTCCAATAGTTCAGGACTCAACACGCTAAACAGGGGAGTATTGAGCGCTAATTAAACCAGGAATGGTGCAAATGCATATTTTGTAAGGTCTGGCTTCCTCCTGTCTAATTGAGCAGCTTGGGAATTTCCTGAGAGAAAAAAAAAAATCTACCCTGTCAAGTGTATGGTGGATATACCTTTAGCCTCTAAGGGATACTTACAGCATCTATAGCTTCAGTGCATCACTTAAGCAAAGAAAACCTGGGCTCAGATTAAAAAATATAGTTCTTAAGCTTATGCAATAGGGGCAGTCTCTGAAACTTGATGTCTCTCATTTCTCAGGTCTATTAGGACATTCTCTGCTCTCTTAATTCTTCAAGTCTTCTCAGGACACAACTGTGAAGAGGGAATTTTAACTACTGAAGACAACATCACCTGGGACAAATGAACTGGCGATGATGGGGTGGAGTCAGGAGGAGAAGGTAGGCACCCACACCTTCTACTTGAACCTCAAGACCTCAAATCTCTGAAGGAAGGAGAGCAGAGCTGTAGAGCTCCAGTGGTCCAGGAAATGAAGGTCATATTCTGTTGTGTGGCTTGTGTTCAGATATTTTTACTTGCTCCTTTTAATTTTTGACTTCATGAAAAATTCAGGTGGGTTGTGACTGCTACCTACATCTTGGAGGTGAAGTGAGAATGAGAATTACATTGGACAAGCTGAAATTTCCTTGCTACCTGCCGCTAGAGGCAGGCGGCAACAGCTGCCAGGAACATCTTTGCCATTGACAGAGATAGTGGGAGGAACTGTAATTTCCCCATAGGCTCAGCTCTGCAGAAAATCCTCCCTCTGCTTGCCCTTACCCCACCTCTCTCCAAAAGACACTGTAGGCTGTGAAAATGATGAGGACAATAAAATGTGTTGCTCAATTATCCTGTATAGGAGTTGATATAATTCCAGCCCACAAGCACAGAGTGCACAGCCTCCTGTGTCCCATAGATTAACACAGTGTGCATTACACTTGCTATGGAGAAGATTAGGGAATCAAGGGAGATGGAGGGGCCAGCTTTTATTTAATCTAATGGTTGTTCTATCTGATTTCCTGCAGGCTCTTTTGATTTTCAGTAAGCAGGCAATAGAGATCAGCTGGGTTTTTAAAGGCTTGTCAACACAACTCCTGATAAATAAAGATGAGCTTCTACAAGCAAGTATTCTCTGTGAAACAAAGGAGATAGTACCCTGAGATCATTTGGCCAGGGGCACAGGAGCAGGGAGAGTATGACAGGGAAGAATTAACATGCAGAGCCTGGAATCTAATATTTTCAACTGTAATAAGCAACAGGAAGAATGTGAAGAGCTGCAGAAAATCAGTTTAAAATGCAAACCCAGAAAGAATGTGAATGCACCACTCCGGGGTAAGTGTGCTCAATGTCTCTTAGGGGTATAGTGCTGTTTGGTGGCTTCTTACTCCTCCCCATGTCGCCAGGGGAGCCCCCAGGTGAAGGTCCTGCACCAGAAGGACACAAGTTCAGCTTGTGGCAATAGCCCTGGCTCCCTCATGATAATCCTAGCAACACAAGGAGAGGCTTCCAAGAGCTCCTGGCATAGGATTTCATTTGAGATGACGATATCTAAACGCAGGTATCGGTGTCTTAGGTATTTCAGTGGCCATACACCTCTAGGGCTGTGCACCCAAACTGAGTCCTAACAGCAGTATGGAGGGCTAGTTTAGATGTCTAAATGCAGACTACTACAGTCCACTGATAAGTTGTCATCCCAGAGTTAGAACTGCTGGTGTCCCAAGGGGGACAATTCTAAATTGCAATGTGGTAAACATCTTGCTGGTTCCCATCTAAGCCAGGAGCTGGAGAGAACAAACTAGTGGGGTGACAGGACTAAATGCTGACTATAAGCATTAATCTGCTCTAGAAGGGTCCACGACTGGGCTTTTTGTCTCTCCCTGAAGTGTCCACATCCAGTGCACACTTCTCCCAGAACTGGCCTCTGTTGCTTCATTCCCCCTACAAGGGTGTTAGGTCCTGAAGGGTGCTGGCAGGGCTATTTTCGTGGAAAGGGGAAGATCACTCAGAAAGCTCGTGGTCCAGGCAGGAAGGATCTGGCTGCTCTCTGTTCGTCTGACATACATGTGATGTCTGTCATACAAGGAGTTATACCTGCTCTGTGTTATACCTACCACATGTGTTTTTATAGGCCACTTCTCAGTCCCATTCTTCCTCCTGTGCCACTTCTTGCACAGTGTTCACTGCTGATGTTGATCATCCTCTATGTCTCCAGAAGATATGTGTTGCTTGGCTCCTATCGCCTGTTAATGAGACTGCATATTTCTGTCATTTTCTTTTGTCCTGTGACTCTCCGTCACCAGCTGACTAGGGCTCCCAGCCCGATGCATGCATGGGAGACTCCTCATTAAAACACAGTTGCTGAGGGGACTCGCATCTGTTCCCATGCTGGCAGGGCTCTGATAACAATCTCATATTGCATGACAGGTTGTAGAACAGAGTTGTCCCAATCATTTCTGTCTGTCCCACAGCTCTTGCTCTGCATCATTATCTCCATCAACACTGAAGACCTGTAAAACTGGGGAGGGGACAGTGGGAATATTTTCCACAAGAGATTTGATTTTGGAGTGAAGGACAGTATCAGACACATGACTTTCTTCTTGGTGGCTCCAGACACTTGTGCAAAAGCAGGTGTCTGTCTCAGCTGGGGTCCAAAGGGAGTGCAGAATTACAGATATGTTTAAAAAACAAGCATCTTTTTATCCAGCACCTGCAGTCAGTGCAGAGGAGGTATAATGAACTCACATCACCCTCCATTGCCCTTCAACGGAAGAAGTGAAAGAGAAGTCAAGATCCGGTGTGCTTGCCAAATATGTCAACAACTATACACAGCTTTGAGCAGCCCCACACTATCCAAGCTACTCCTGGTGTCTGCTGTACCCTCAGTCAGCTGGTGGAACAGAGAGGTTTGGAGTCACCCTCCCATCCCATTTCCCTCAGCTGAGCTCAGTACATCCAGTTAGAGAAGTTAGGTAGATCTGCCAGAGCTAGTCAAAGTGGTTTTGTGATGGTCAAAGCTTGTGGGGTTTACTTACCTCTCTCAATAGACTCCATAGGTGAGCGTCCTTGAAATAGGACTCTTCTCCCTAGAGTTATGCTGACTTCCTAGAGTCCCTCCTAGCCCACTCTGCTGAACACAATGCCTAGTCCCCATATGTGCAAGGCTAATCAAGATTTTGGGGTGTTTCATCTAGCCCAGAACTTGATGTGGACTAGACTTGTTCTTGGCAGTGACTTCCTGCCCCATCAATCATTCTGAGTGCTGGAGAAAATCTAACTATCTACCTGCTTTTCTCTGGGTATGTGTGATTGCCTCTCATGAGTGAATTCTGGTCAGTGTGGCAAGGTCACTGTCCACTTAAAGGTCATGTGCTGAAGTGGAACAACCTGAGGAGTGGTTTGTAAGCAGCCTGATGAAGAGATCTTCTTGGTGACCATCTGCAAGCATTGAAGTGTCCTTCAAGAAAGCACAATTACTGAATCTCCTTCTTTTATCACTGCATTGGGAATTCTAGATCCAGTGATCCCAATAGGCTCCGACTTACCCTCAGAGCTGCTTTTGAGTTAGTGGTACCAGAGCATTCTTCCTCTGGAGACACAGAGGATGATGACATCAGCAGTGAACACTGCAAGAGGGTGGCACGGGAGGAAGAACGGGACAGAAGCAACTGTCCTTCCAGCTGACGCCCCCATCTCTTGTGGAGGAACACAGAAGCATTGTCCCAAGCATCTGCCCCCAAAGCATCGATTCGTGGTGGTGTTGCACTGGCAGGCAGCCCAGGACATTCCCCTGCAGAAGCTTCCTGAAGTGTCAAAGAACTCTGCTTTTTTTTTTTTTTTTGCTAAGAAGTCAGATGACAAGATCTAGAAAAGTCTGGGGACAATGACTACTTCAGGATTTTGTCCCAGGTGTAAGAGTCGGTGCATATGATGGCTTCAGGAAGCCACAGGCTCCTCCATGGTCTCTGCCAGATCCATGCAGCGTGGCTGTGCGAGGGTCATCCCAGCTGGCCCAGCCATGCCGACAGTATCATTCCCTATTATCTTTCCTGTTACCTTCTATTCCCTGTTCCCTATTCCCTTTCCTTCTTCTACAGAGATGTGGACTGTGAATGGGGAGCAGCAGCAGGATGGTTTGTGTGCTGATGGAGGGCAGGGAGCTTGCTTGGGTCCCAGCTGCAGTTCACCCTTCCAGAAGAGACAAGAGACCTCAGCCTTAAGGTACTTGAGATAATAAGTCTTTGGCAAATGAACTCAGCAGCTTTTGCTGCAGCTCTTGAAAATGTTACTGCCTCAGCTGCCTACTCTGTCCCTCCACTGTCCCTACAGCACAGGATGGGCTGGACATCGGTTGCTGCAGACACTTCAGACTGGCAATTTGTGCAAACGTGCTTTCATCAGCAGCTTTATCAAGTAGGCTGAGGTGAATCAGGGTGATTGCAGTGTGGATGCACCTCTCCTTCCTTCCATCAGCTTTGACCCAGTGGGTTCTAACTTGTGGCAGTGCAACGGGGCAGATGCCTGGACCACAACAGCTTTAATAACCAGGACTAAATCTCAGAGAGCTGTGAGTATAATGGTGCACTGTGCCTCACACAGTTATGTCAGCAGAATGTTCACAGGGGGAGCGAGGGCTGGGGAGAAGAGCTCGCAAACTCCTTAGACCCTTTTTGTTTGCAGTCAGTGCAGTGTTACTTATGTTTATCTTATGCATTGACATGATTAGGTCCCTTTCTGCTGATGGTCATCTCCCTGCTAAGGCATCCAGGAAAGCCCTGAAGATTGCGGGTGTCCTGATGCTCGAGGAGATCTGTATTGATTTATGAGTTGACATGTGAGTCTGGCAGGGTTGCAAACCCTTTCCTGACTTTAAACATGCTCAGCAGAGAGGCAGCATGGTTCATAGACTGAAACGGGAGGTATTCAAATGCACCAGCTATGGAACACGTTTGCCTGGCAGAATGGCCAAGGCAAGACCCCCTTTGCCCTGCTGTCCTTAGAGGACTTGGCTCATTTCAGGGCTCAGCCCAGTGGTATCAATCACAGCTCTAGGATTTTTAACAAGAGGAATGGCAGATGTCAAGGCAGGATTGAATGGTGGTCTCTGTCCCCACTTCAATGTGCAACACGCCTCTACCAACCAGGCAAGCAGCATTCTGGGCACACAATGTGGAGAGCTGACAGCAGCAGGATCCCTTGGTCTATCTGTTGGCTTTGTTGTAGCTCATCACATATGATCAAATACCCTGGGTGACCAATGGACATTGCTGCATCCAGAGACTGAGGAGGGCAACTCCAGAAGGGCTTCTTCTCCTCACTGGGCTTATTCTGGAGAAGCAGCCCAGAGCAACAAATGGCTGTGTGGAGTGGGTCCTGCAGCTGATGGGAAACCCACTTGTGTCTGTCTACAGATGTTTGCTGAATAGCTGATGCTATTCTGATATCAGTGGGGAGTTCTTCCCCTCAGGGTGTACCCTATTCTTCCTCGCCTGGCCCAAGTGGCCAAATGCAAGTCAGGATGGGTGACACCTCTGCTGCAGTTAAGCCAAGGAGTCATGAAGTCTGATTTCCTGGACACAGCCTGTACTGCCCCTGCTGCTGTCAACAGTATAAGGAGGTCAGTTTTGGGGAGTCCACTAGCCCTTGTGACTGTACAACATTACTTTTGGTTCCTGTGCTTCTCCATTGGCATGTGTTTGATTAAAACTGCAAACTTCTACACTATCTCAAGTGAAAAGCTCTTTCTGAAGAGCCCCAAGTCCCTGGTGAAGCAGGTGACTCTAGTGGGTGTCCTAAAGTGTAGGACTGGTAGCATGAGTCATTTGAAATCTGGTATACAATGAAAAGCTGTCTTTGGGTACCGGGGAATGAGTGAGTGCTTTTGCATTATGAGATACGTATGCAAAAGATTATGAGATGCTCACCTTTCCTTCTGCTACAGAGATGTGGACTGTGAATGGGGAGAGGCGGCAGGATGGGCTGTGTGCTGATGGGGGGCATGGAACTTGCTTGGGTTCTGGCTGCAGTTCACCCTTCCAGAAGAGACAAGAGACCTCATCATTAAGGTACTTGAGATAATAGGTCACCTTCTTCTTAGCTGCCTGGGGACTAGATGATCTCCAGGGGCCCCTTCCAGCGTAATTTTTTTCTGATTTATTCTAAATCATGTTCATCTTGTGATCTTCAACAACAGAAAATGTAAAATCATGCACCTGGGAAGGACTAACCTCATGCACCAATACTCATTGGTGGCTGAGTGGCTGGAAAGCAGCTTGGAGGAAAAGGTCCTGGGGTACTTGTGAAAAGCAAGTTGAACATAAGCCAGAAATGCGCCTTTGTGGCTACAAAGACCAAAGGTGTTCTCTTCTTGGATCCTTTCTGCTCTCCAATGCAAGGAACAGAAAAAACAGGCGAGGTCAACCCTGGATCTTCTAAGAAAACTTGGTGGTTGCTAATCAGACTACTATTCTTCACTACTTAGGGGAACAGGAAGAAAGAAAACCGCTCCCACCGAGGCTAGACTCTGTTAGCAGGAGAGAACCTAGCTGGGATTACGGATCAATTTCCAAAGAGATTCTGTCATAGGTCTGCGATGTCTTGGGATGTCCAGGTGCTAAGCAGGGCAGCATTAACTGATGGCTATATGGTTTGCCAAGGAGGTCCAAATTCCCCAGTCAGCATCCTCCTTTGATTAGGATGGGACAGCAATGAATGGCTCCATCGTCCCCTTGCCTTAAACCATGGTATATGGGAGGGGTGCAGATAACTCTACAGTTAAGGCACTGTGACAGGGTTGGCAAACAAAGGATCATCTAGAGACAGATGGGGAATAAATGTGCAGGGCAGGAGGAAAAACAGACTATGAATTGCATACAGGAGCATGCAATGCTATGTAATGACAAGAGAGATAAACAGTCTCACATTCTGAACACCTGACACACAAGAGAGACTGGTCATTAAACACTACCTCTGTGCAACCTTATTTCATTTCCAAAATGAATTCAGCTGTTTCACTGAACACCGCTTCTCTACCCACTGCAAGACACCAGTGAATGGCAATCAGAGATTCCCATCAATGGGACGCAGTCACTCTGTCAGGCAGCGTGCTGAGGTGGGAATCCACAAGCGATGGGTCAGCCATGGATTGAATTGGTTTGGCATGATATGGTGGACTTGATAATTACCGAGGCTGCTTTTAAACTTCCTTTAAAGGCCAAGGGAACAATTTTTGATTTATGAAATAATATCTTTTTGTTTTCTAAAGTAAATATTTTGTGTCTGCTAAGGTTGACTCTAATTCATATCTTGCTGCAGGGTAAGTTCTGTAATAATGTCACTTTTTTTGCGATAACAGACAATAGCTTTGTTATAAACTATGGGAATTCATATACCAACCAGTGTTGCAGCAGAGAATCCCAAAGGAGAGGGACAAGGGAAATGGCTACTGTTTATTACTGCTGGAACATTAGCAGCAGCTACATTAGGTCACCTAAAGACTTCTGTACTAGATGCTTTCTAACTGCTCGTAACTTTTCAAAGCTTTGCAATTTTCTGCTTGTCATCATTTTTTTTCTTTATGTGTGATCCTAGCTGATCCAACCATTTTTTTCTCAGAGAGAATATCTTATGAAAAAACATAACTTTTGCAGCCATTCTGATGAAATGTGATTGATTGCCCATCCCTGGTCAGCAGAGCACTGCTGTACCACATTGATGGAAGAAGTAATTTACCTACTTATAGGAGGTCCTTCCAGTTTCAACACCTGCTCTAATGGCTGAAGACAACAAAACTAGTAATTTCTCCTCTACTGCTATACAAGAGGTTCACTCTGCAAAGCACACACTTGCTAAAGCAGGCACGCTGTGGTGGGAAGGGTGCAGGAGCTGTGGGAAAACAGCCATGATTGTGTCTTCTGTGTGGACTAGGAGCTACACTGTGCAGGATTTAATTCAGGGGCAGGCAGATATAGGCAGGAGAACAAATGTCCAAATTTACCCCTAGATCAAAAAAATGTTCAGCATTGCTTTTGTGGAGTCTATCATTGCACCCTCTTGCTGAAGGAGATGAACAAGGGTGACTGAGTCAGGCAAAGAATCATAGAATTGTCTAGGTTGCAAGGGACCTTTAAGACCATCGAGCCCAACCATCAATGTAGCACTGCCAAAACTGCTACTACACCACGTCCCTAGATTATGAAAGCATTGGTTATGTTAATACGCTGGCAAAAGCCTGCAAGAAGCCTTGAGTGGGGACTAAAAAAGCAGCCCTTGAAGAGCAAGGTGGAGAGAAGGATGCTGAAAGCCTGCAAGAGCAGAATGCACTGCCACCTGGAAGTAGGATGTCAGGATAAACTTAGTCAGTGAGCTTAGTTTCAACAGTTTCAATCTGTTGGCTTTGTTAATAGCTAAGGGCCGCTAACTTCTGCTCTTCTTGGTTTGTCTGGTAAGACTGAACAAGCCTCTGGTTTGACAATTTGTTCCTATATCCAAGTGCCTCCAGGTCTCACAGAAGAGTTCAGCCAGACAGCGAAGTCCTGGAAGGCTTGAGGAGCAATAAGGGCTGATAGACAGGAATGACACCCTGGTCCCTGTAGGAATAATTGCAGACATCTGCCTGTGAATCCCACAGTGCCTGGATTCAATCATGGAGAGGTGCAAGATGTAGCAAGCTCAGACTAGTCCCTGCTGTTGTCCAGGCACCCCTCCCTTTTATTTTTCTTTGAAAATTCCTACAGCATTTCCTCATTTGAAGTCTCTTCTTTTTGAGATCATCATAGGAAGAAAAAAAAAAAAGAAGAAATAAATGGCTTAAGCAGAGTTTGATCTAAGGACTCAGGAAGCCGCTGGGCTGCTTAACAAAGACAATTTCCTTCTGGCTTTGCCTGTATTACAATAGTGCCCAGCTTTTTAAGTGTCTTTCATCAGGTGATCTCAAAGCATTTCACAGGCATTATGGACCCACTGCCATGACTGTTGTCAAGGCTAGAAGAATCCACTGTAAGCTTAATTGTAAATGCACCATTCTTCTAACTTTCTGACGACAGCTCCAACCTTCATCTTATTTTTCATGTCTAGGCTCATCCCAGAGGAGAGTGCTTTGTCTGTATGAGTAAGTGCTGAATTGGACAGGCTATTTTTGAGTTATGGGTGTCTAAGAAAACATTCTGCGTTTCAGTTTCTTGGAAGCCTGCTATAAAGCTTTTATATTGTTGTTGCTTATATATTAGGAAAATGCCTTGAAGCAGAGACTTCCAACTTGTACTCATTTGTCTTCAGGAAGAACTCACAGATGAGATTATTTTGCCATGTTGAAACCGATAAACCTTTTGCTAGCTTATGTACAAAGCTGAAAATGAAAATAGACCCATGCTGTATGAACATCTGGGCAAACTGTTTCTTGTGACTGAGATAATTAACATATGCTGTCCCTCTCTCCTAATTAGTATCCTAGGAAAGCTCATGGCTTGCTTAGATGTGCTGGGAGTTGAAGACAGCTATTGCCTCTTTCAAAAAATAGAGAAGTCACTCATGGCATGGTGCTGGTGAGTCCTACTTGTTGCAGCACTTTTCAGGACAGAGTTTACAGTTCTATTCATTTCAATAGGCAGTGATTTCTGTAGGACATATAACAGCAGTATTGAACTCTTTACTGGATGCCAGAGACCATCACCAGTGTTCACATAGCATGACTGGGTATGTGAAGTATCTTCAAAAAAGATAGAGCTGTGCAGCCTGAGAAGCCTGGGCTTCCTCTGAAGCTTGTTTGTTATTTGGAGAATGAATGTGCAGCGTAAAAAGATGGTATGATCAAAGGAAAACCAAAGAGGAGAAAAGCTTTTGAGAATGTCCCTCTGGCTGGAGTGGAGAGGCAAGGAAGGTGAGCGTGGCAGGAGCAAACACAGAAAAATCCCAGCCCACTCCTTTCAGCAGCGCTTTGTTGTTGGGTTCAGAGACACCCCCGAACAAGCTGAAAATGGTGCAACAAAAAAGGGACTCCACACAGAACCATGTCCTTGTGTGATGTTGAGCCTGCCCCGCCACCGGGACTGGACCTTTTAGCCCCTACTTTTGGACCAGAGGTGTAGTGTGCAAATCCTCCCTTGCCAATAGCTGTGGCTATACACTGAGAAATGCCAGCAGGAGCAGGGGTATTTGTCAGTGCTACTGATGCTTAAATTAAAAGATGTAGCAGGGGGCATTGGTTCTGGAATTGCTTATTTTGTCAAATCATTTTGCAATGGCTGTTACCATGCATGTAGTTATTAATAGTCTAATGACATCTCCACCTTCTGCTTCTCCCTCTTTGCGATTGCACAGGGTTGAATGCCAAAGTCTTAACTTTCCCAAGAGGTAATTGCTCACTTGCACATGCCTTTGGCAGGATTTATGTTACACAATCACAGTTCTCTGCCTCCTGAGGGTGACAGAATGTGTTTTTGTATGCCAGGCTGCAGATAGACCACTCCCCCTCTCTCTCTCCCACAGAACACCCTCAGTCTCTGGCTGGATAGTCTCTGTGGTGCTAAACCACGCAACTCTGCATTTGATGCCCCCCCCCCCTTGCCCCTGTGCTTCTGCTACCTTGGACCAGAGAAACAACGGTAGGAAGCAAAAGGTACAGAGGATGGGCAGAAGCACGCAGGATGCACTCAGCCTGTGCTCATGCTGTGGGATGCTCTGCAAAGGCACCTCGCAGCAGGAGCTGGATCCACGTGCAGCAGAGATTCATGTTCAGCTGTGCCCTAGTGCAAGGGAGAGGTCCTCTTCCATGCTCATGGCATTGGCATCCTGGTGCAGTGGTCCTGTGAGCCTCCTTGATGGTCGTTCAACCCTCCACTGTGACATGGCTCTGAAGGGGCTTGTGGAGCAGATAGTGAGAGGTTCCTCTCTCCAGCTTGCTACAGGACTGAGACCTTCCTCACAGCTCCTGGCATGGGGCTGTTACTCAGATCCAAGCCAGAGAGATGCAGACACAGCCAGAGTGCACACATTCTTGTAGCAGAGACACTGGGGTGGTCTCAGAGATGCCACAGTGGTTGTAACCAGAGCAGGCAATCCCACCTCCCTGCTACCACTGCCTGGCACGTGCAATGCAATGAAATTTCTGGATTATTCCATGGCATTTGCTAGAATGTTGGAAACAGTCTGTGATTGTGTGCTTCCCTCAGACTTTCCACAGGAAGAGAAAGACGGTATGGATGATGATGATCTCTCTAGATAATGGATCATGTCTGAGGACATGAAATCACATACGAAAGTTTCATTTTGGCATCACCACAAAATATTTCTGTGTGCAAGCACTTACCTGCAGCAGCATCTTCTATAGTGTTTTATGTGGATCTAGTGGACACCAGCCACAAACAGAACTCATAACTACATGGTTTTCCTCTCGTTGGGAAGGTTTCTTTCCTATTTCCATCAGGTACGAGTTGGGTGCTGTTTGGAGGGGTCAGCCAGGGGAATCTAACCGTACATCTGGTGTGCCTTCGTGCACCTTGGAGAAGTGGGGGTGTGTGAACCTCTCATTCTGTAAAAGTGGTAATAAAATATGAGTCCAACGGTATATTGCTGTGTCCTGCCTGGCACAATTGGCTAAGGGACTATCATGTTTTTCCTGTTGTTGGTTTATCCCCCAGGCCCTGTACTGGCAAGGACGGGATTGCTGGGCCTTGTGTCTGTGCCTGTGTCTGGTCCCACGTAGCCTGGTGGATGTAGGACTTCAGCCAAGCTGGTGGGGTGCCCCTCTGTTCCTTGTCCCCATGGCACACATGGGGCTAACTCAGAGCAGGACAGGACAGGACTCTGTGCATCTCCCCTCTGCTATCTACAAAGTTTATTTCCACAGAAACTGGAGGAAATCCTCACTTTGAATGAAGACAAAAAAAGGCTTACATGGACAGAGGCTTCACGCCCCAGGACACCAATTAAATGTGCTGTGGGTAGTGGAAACATGACAGCGTTTAATCCAGACCCCACTGTTTGCAATACCATGGTGAGGAGGCTGGGACAGCGCTGTCTGGTGTTGCTCAGACAGACACTATTGGAACCCGAACCATGACAGGGGAGCAGGAGGACGGGGCAGGGACACAGCACCGATTTTGATAAGGTCCCTCCCAGCACATAAGTGTTTTTCAGCAAACAATCCATCTTCTTTCTTTAGGGGTTAATGCAGGGGATGAGGGTCACTGCTTCCTTAGTCATCTGAAAAGAATAACTCCACTGATTTAACTGAGTGTTTGAACTTGGTCTCAAGTGCTCAGGTCTGCTTGGTATTGGAGCAGTCTAAGGCTGGGTCTGCATTTACTTTTCCTGCAAGAGGCTGGGTACGCTGGGAAGACCTGACTAGGTAATTAACAGGATGTCTCAAGAGGAGTTTGGAAGGAACCAGTGGGTTTCTTCTGCGTATAAAGTATGTGACATCCCATTGCAAACAGCAAGTTAAGTCTTAATTTCTTGTACCAGCGCAGTGATGCTGATCTGGACCCTTCTTTCCAAGGCAAAGCCTGGAGAATTTTATTTCTTGCTCACTGTCTATCATTTGCTTTCAACACACTCTATTACTCTATGGATCTCATATAGATGGGAGAGAATACCCTCTGTTCATTCAAGAGCTCTAAAAAGTGATTATCAGCTTTCAAAGAGCGCAAAATACAGCCGAATGCCTTGCTGAAGACACTTATGTCCCATGTGGGTGGTCCTCAGTCCTTCCCCTGCTCAGGTGGGAAGGCACTGTCCCTTTTGTCCTGGGTCCCCCACCCATGGAGCTTTTATCCTGCAAAACTGAGCAGCCCTGGCATTTGGATCCCTCTAGCTAAAGGTGACGTCATCTGAATGAAAAAAGGAAAAGCCAGCTCCCCTCCACAAGGACTACTCATGCATAATTTGGCATCTTCTGCCTGGAAAGAGAAGGACACAGAAAATGCAATATCCTTTGTCATTGAGGTGGAGAAAATTCCCCTGAAGATTTCTAATGTGCTGCATGCTGGATCTTCTTTCAGACTTTATTTTTTAAAGTCCATTAGCAAATCCTGCTTTGCTCTCTACCTATGTAATACATTCAAAGGAATTCATGAAAAAATTATTTGTAAATAATGGAGTCTCCTGCTGAGGTGGGTTGGTGGAGAGGTCCTTGGCCATCACACACTGTGTCAGGTTCAGCACCAGTAGACCACTGCTGAAAGGTGCCCCTGAGGATGGAAAAGAGGGCAGCCCCAATCTTTGCATTTACACCGGACCAAAGCAGTGGCTTCATGGACCTTCTTTGAGTTTTACAGGCTGCCCAGAGAGGTTGTGGAGTCTCCCACTCTGGAGACATTCAAAACCCGCCTGGACGCCGTCCTGTGCAACTGCTGTAGGTGTCCCTGCTGTGGCAGGGGAGTTGGACTTAGATGATCTCCAGAGGTCCCTTCCAACCCTGACGATGCTGTGATACTGTGATACCCTGGAGGTCAGGGTCCTCCTCCATGCTGGAAGATCATGCATGCGGCATTGACAGATTGAGGGCCAAAGCAATCACAGGAGGACAGTCAGAAGTGGGTGAGGACACTGCAACGTAATTTCTTTGCCTCACAGATCAGAGGTGAATGTACCAAACCCTGCTTCCCTTGCAGAGCTGTGGGAGAAGTCTGAGCCCACCGAACCTGGCATTAATGCAAAACACGTCCAAGTCACAGTGGCTCCAGACCCTGACAAGAATATATACCCCAATGCTGGCTTGCATGGCCAGCCCTTCCCTGCCCCCGTCCCCGCTGCAGCTCGGTGGATCGATTTGTACTTTATACCTGGGGCCGGTCCCTAGAGACTCCTTCACTCAATACATTTCAAGCCTCAGTGCTTGCAAGCATCTCTGTGCTGCCTTTTGATGTCATCCCTTCAAACACCAAAACGGCTGTGGCCAGAGGGCTGAGGCTGACCTGGATCCATCCAGAGGAGAAACTGCTGAGCAAGCCCCAGGTGGAAATGGTTGGAAACCTTCCGAGCCTCCCCTTCCTCTCCAATTCCAGCCTCCCCCCCTGCCAGAGGCACTCACAGCATGGGTCCTTCCTGCTGCCCTGAGTCTTTCCTTTCTTCTTTCTCTCTTGGAAGCAGCCGCCTTTCCCACTGCCTTGCCCTGTTTGAGGCCTGTCTGGAGCAGAATAAGTCTCCCGAGATACCACTGGGCTTGTGGAGTGATTGAGAAGCAAAGCCCAGTTTCCTGATGGATGCAAAATACCTTTGTTCTGTACACACCTGTTCGCTGTAGGAAAAAAACCCAAAACAGACTTTTACATGTAGGTGAAGAGTTTTGCAGAGTGTTTGCAGGCACGGAAACCCAACGGATGTTTCTGTTCTGCAGAAAGTAATTTGGGTCCTTCAGACAGACTGCAAACACTTGAATTACGTGTTCAAAGAGCCACCCTGCAGCCTGATCCCTGGCAGGGATGCTCCTGCTGCTGCCTGGTCTTTTGGCTACATGTCCCTGTGTTTTACACAACGGCAGAGGTGCAGGGTGGTTGAGGCTGGACATGAGGGCTGGATGTGATGGCCATATCCAGTCAGGTTTTGAATATGTCCAAGGATCAGTGCAGTCAAAAGTGTAATTAGGAAGAAATGCTCCCAGGGGAAAACATGACAGAATAAGTCAGTAATTACTCCCCAATAAAATATTATAACACTAGAAAACTGAGAGTTAATGTTACAGTTAAAAGAAATTCAAACTTGTTAAAGGAAAAGAGGTTCATCCCATGCAGCCAAATTACTTTAACTCTGCATTCAGTCATCCATGACGGGGAAAACACCTTTTTACTCTCTCTATATATAAATATATATATAATTTTTAAAAAATATTTCAAATTTAATTAGGAAAAACAACTAAAGTGATTGACTCAAAAACTGTGTTCACTGCGAGGTGCCTCTGCAGGGCAGATGGTGCCTTTCTTAATCATATTTGTCCTTCTTTTATCAGAAATGGTAAAGCTGACTGTGTTTTATCTCAACCCATGTTGCTTAAAATGCAGCTAGGACTGGATAGGAACTGCTAAAAAGGGAATTATCTGGGGGATTGGGAGAAAATAATCTCCCTTTTCACAAAACAAACATTTCCCAGCTTAGATGTTAAATTGCCATTGAAAGAACTCTGCACTGGACACCCCCTCCTGCTGCTGCTGTGTGCTGAGGCTTGACCTGGCCATGGACCCAGATGGCAGAGTGGGCAGTGTCCCAGCACAGCCAGTGTCCCCCAGGAGGCCATGGGGACAGCGGACTTGGTTGATCTGGGTGTCCTCTTCGGGCTGGGCAGGGGCAGGTATCCTGCTGGCGTGGATGAGGCTCAGCACCTCTCAGCTGCACTGGAAATGATCTTTGTGCAACTTTTACTGCTCTGATCTCATGTGAAAGCTTCTCTGAGAAGCAGTTTCAATTTTTAGGACAAGTCTGGTTCCACCACCATTGAAGGCTTTTCCTTCTGCACATGGTATGTCTCTCCCATCCTCTGCTTCGTCGTGGTAGTCCAGCATGCCCGTCTTTGCATTCTGAGCCCCCTGGCTCTGCAGGAGGCCACACAGCAGTTCAGGGTGATTTATCTTCCCCCTCCATATGGAAAGTCAATGCTCCTGCTGGTCCTGCGGGGTCAGGCTGTCAGGCCACAGCTCCCACTCTTTTGCCCTACATTTTGGAAGAGACCGACACAGTTGAGTTGCAGCAGTGATAGTGCAGCTGAGAGGCCAGCCAGAAGCAACATGCCCTGGGCTGCCCTCTGTGTAGGAACAGCAAGGCAATGACTTACAGCACCGATTACAGGCTTTGGAAAGTGGTTGGGCATCCTGCCTGTCAGCACCATGGCATGAGTTCAGGCCATGAACTTCCCAGTCTCATCAACCGCAGCACGTAGTGACTAACAGCACTTGAAGCAGAAGAACTACAGCGCAGCCAGCTTTGGCCTCAGTGCCATTCAAGGGCAGCCAGAGGGACAGCCTTTTCTGAGCCATGCTGGGAACTTGTTGGCATTGTTTCCCAAGGACTGGTGCAGAAGACAGCCCATACTGGGACCCCCCCCAGCCAGGTTCTCAGCTGGTCCCATGGGTCTCCCATGGAAGCTGGACAACAGACGTCTCTCTGCTGCGTGAGGGACCAAGAGGACTCCAGTCCCTCCAGGCTGCATTTGAAAATCCCATTGTGCCAGGCTGGATCTTTCGGCACCATTAATGCCCTGGCCCTGTTAGTAAGTACAGAGTGTTCAGTGCCCCGTGGCTGTGCCTTGAGTGACAGCTCTGCTTTGAATGCCCTAAACACAGTTAACGGTTAGTTGGGTCCTGACTTCTGCAAATCCAGGTGTTGGGAGGGTGTCCTGGTTTGAGGTAAAATATTTCCTGCTTCGGGCAAAAGCAAACCCATTCGTAGGACTGTTTTTGCTCAAGGACCTGCATGTAGTTGGTGTTGTGATGCTGAAGAATGGAGAAGTTCAATGTGTACCTTAAGAGAATTTAGCCCTTGGTGAGAATACTCAATCCAGAGCTTTATGATGTTAATCACTACATAATACTAATAGTATTCAATAAGTGTTTTTCAGGATAACACAGTGGTGATGAAACCTGAGCTAACTTCATCAAGTGGCATCCAGCAAGCTCTTCGAGATTGACATGCTACCCATGGCCACAAACCACAATAATTTCGTACCACGGCTACTGACTTTGCAGTTTGTTATATCTGTTGCCAGCTCTCCTGGCTTGAGGTAAAGCAAGACCAATTTTATTCGGTAACTTTGCTTCTTAGCTGGGCCTCTTCTAACTACTGAAATTAACAGCATATTGTGCAGACAATGTACACTCTCAGAGTGATCAGACCAATGTTTATAGCTGATGCCCAGGCATGGGATGCAGAGAGGCTCTGACTTATACTCATTGCTATAACAGCCAAGGCATGCGAACTTTGTTATTTACCCTGTTGGAGGGTTGGAAGCAGAAAATGTATATTATTTTATTATTAATATTTCATTACGGTAGTTTTGTTTCTTTTTAACTCATAAGCCTCTCTGTCTCTCATTTCCTCTCCTGTCCTCTGAAGGGAGCATCTGTCGTTCATTCAGTGGCTGGTCCAGCCCAAACCACGACAGAGGGGTTGAGAGTGTGGCAGCGGCAACAGCTAATCTGGATGGCTCCCGTCACCCAAGGGGCCATCTGCACTTTGCTTCAGCAGCGATGTTGGCACTGAGACAAAGCTGACTGAGGCCACATAGGATACACGGCCTTGAACCATGTTTCATTGAGCACCTCCCTCTGGAATTGTTACCACAACTAAAGAGGTTTTCTGACCAGTCCAGCCATGACCCTGTGCCCATAGCTGGGAGCTGGAGGAAGCCTGGTGATCCAGGCTGTGGTAGCACTCATATATCAAGGGAAGGAAGGAGGCAAACAGTACTTGTTACCATCCAAGAGAAGTTCCCAGTTGTTGCCTGGAGGAGGAGATGTGCTGGGGCTATGGAGAGAGGGTGGAGAGGGCTGGGGCATGGAGGTGGATAGTCCTGCTGGGAAAGGAGAACACAGTCAAAATGTTGACCTTGCCAGAAAAGTCACAAAGTTGTTTAAAAAATTATGGAGGCTCATTTTTCTCCTCTTTTCACCATTCCGGCTGCACATAAAGCTGAGTTCAAACTGTCCCTGCTACTGTGAGAACCAGAAATGTCTGTTTTTTCCCCCCCCAGGGACTGCTGCGATTCTCAGGCAGCTCTTCCTCCCAGCAGCTGCAAGCTTCAAGGATCGTCCTAAAAACCACAGGGCTCATGATAAAAGCTTTGCTTCAGATTGTATCGTGTACCAGCAAGAGCTCTGGTTCCAGGCCACTGTCACGGTGACAGTCACGAGGGGTTATCGGCAGAAAGCGCCAGCATTCACTTCCTTGGAGAGGGACATTATAGTAATGAGAAAATAAGAGATTTCAGCTGCCTTGCCCAGCTGAGCTCTCAGCCTGTATTACCTCGGGCACAGAGAAGAATGTCTTTAATATCATCAGTAGAATATGAGTCATCGGGGCTTTTTTTTATCCTTTTTTTATGAAAAAAAAAATCAGAAATTCTGCTTTGTATTTTATCATGAGGAGAGAAATGGGTTGAAAGGTAATTGGATCCTGTTGCTTCCTAAACAGCTAAATATTTACATATAGGCTGGGCTATTAATCATGGCCCCATATGGCAGGAAAGCTTGCCATAGCACTCTGGGGAAAACTGCTGTGCGCAAGTGTGTTTGTCTCACGAATGTCTCCCTGACAGCTTCACTTTCATCACAATCAGCTGTGACACCATAATTACAGATTTGGGGAGGTTTTCAGCCTCCAAGTGATTGATTGTTTGATACACACAATTTAGAAGATAGATGTTCTTATTTAAATCAACTACTTAGCGATGGAACTGGCTACACGGGAAACAAAGTGGAAACAGTCTGTGACTGTGCCAATGTCCAGGACAAACCCCACATGTGCATTTCCAGCCCTCTCTCTCCCCAGGGCTTCCAGGCAGGTGTGATGGCAGAAGCGTAAGGGTGGTTGCTGCACATTCAGCCTCTCACCTCCTGTCTCCTGCTTGCTGGTGACCCAGGGGTCCACCACACTGCTTCAGCTGAGCACTTGACCCTGCTACTTGTGGGCATTTCCAGTTTTTGGCTCCCTGGAAATGCTCACCTTCTGTGGCCAAGGGAAAAGATCCTATCTGCTGTGGTTATTACTGGCCACTGATGGTACTGACCTCTGCTCGCTCCAGCGTGGGTTGCCCTTGTCCTGGTGGCAGTAAATTCCAGGGAGAGACAGGGTAGGTGCAGTTTCTTTCCAATTGCTCCTTGTTTACCAGCTCTCAATTTTATGGAGCAAGAGCACCCAGGGTCCAGTTCTTTTGTACCAGGGCTGATAATTTTTATGTCCTCTTTTGTAGATCCTAGTAACTCATCCTGGCTCCTTCTGCCTCTTTCCGTGCAGACCTGTATTTACAGCATCCTTCTTTTGCTAAGGGCATGGGAATCTATAGGAAGGCAGGACAGGCTGGGAAGGTGAGGGGGATTGTCTTTATGGGAGAGAGCAGCCGGCGTGATGGAGCTCTGCCATGGATGGATGATGTTGCAGCTGAGAGCTAACGGGCCGGGTTGGGCAGGCAGACCAGCATGGATGCTTGTGCACACACACAATCTGTGCATGCTGCTTGTGTGTATTTGACCATGCCAGCCTGCTAGTGTTTGCCTGGATGGAGATGTTGGGTTTGAAATGTTCAGTAATTACAATTTGCTAATGGCATTAAGAAGGCAGACTGACGTGGGTGCCAGAAAGAGCTGCTGATGAGACCTTCATTCTACTTTGGTCAGCTGCTTGCAAGGCCTGCAAGTTGTCACAAGCTGGCTATCACTCCTGAAAAGAGCTGCTTTAACAAACCCCAAAGATGATCTTTTTTTTTAAATCCGTTTTGTGCCCTTCTGGCTCTGCAGCTTTTCTCTAATGAAGCAGACAGAAATCCTTGACCTGGAATAATGTCACATTTCCTACCAAGTGCCACATGACACTCCTTGTTCTTCTCCAGAGGGCTCCCATCACTGGGACAAAACATTAACCGCCTTCTTGTGCTCTCTCCCTCTCTTTAGGATCTTTTCTGGAGTCTCACTCTTTCAGATCCATGAATTTTGTGCTGCTTCCTTCACAGTGGTCCCCTGGAGGGAGAAGGATGAAGAACAGGCCCCCCCCCCCTGCCCAGCCCAGCCAGTGACTGAGCAAACAGGGCAACTTTGTGAGAATCAGGAGCTGTGGATGAACCCTGACAAGGGCTGGGACCTTGCACGCAAACACAGCACTCTGCTCAGTCCATCCGACAGCCTGAACCATGTTCCAGCTCCGAGGAGGGGCTGGGGGTCTCCTGAGGTCCTGTCTCCCAAAGTCCTTTAGCTGTTTTCTGTCAAATACTCCCAAAGGTCCCAGGGATTCTGGGCCTGACATGATCTCCGACACCACGTAGCTCCTCACAGCTTGTTCCCTGAGTGCAAAACAGCTGTGTTTACTCTTCCTCCAAACCATTTGTGCAGCCCTGGCAATACTTATGTGACAATGGAAGGAGCCAAGGCAACCAGTTAGCTGAGATCCCGGCTTTGCAGTGCCCGTGTGGCTCGGTGACAGGACCACCTGGGGCTGGTAAAATCTTTACTCCTACAAGTCACATCTATTTGGGGGGACAAGTTGTGACTGAATATGACACACCCATTGTTATATCCACAAATTCACAAAGTTTTAATTTCTTGTACATCAAAGAAGACAATATAGCAAAGGTCATGCCTCTTTTCAATCCTGGGACTTTTCCAGGCACCGCTTACCCCCAGATCTGTCCTTCACCACAGGTTTGTGCTACCAGTGGTCTGAGGCTGCGTCTGGCTCTTCCTTTCTGCTCTCTGTCTCCTTCTGTATGGTCTCACTTGCGTCCGCCCCTGCCTCACACTCAGTAACAGAGTACCCCACAAATCCCTCCTTCTTCACCCACTCAAAGTCCTGACACACCTTGAAGCTTCTTCTGTTTTGCGGGCTGTCAGTGCTCCCATATTTGCCTGGGAACACCTTCTTCTGCCCACAAACCCCGTGCAAACTCAATGAATGGCAGAGCTCCAACAATCTGTGTCTCACTAAATTTTAACCCAGTCCATGATGCTTGAATTAATATTGCTGTGGACAGGGAAATGCTGACATGAAGTAAAGGCTCTCTACTTCAGCATGTTCTCTTCAGGATTAATTAAAGACAGGCAATTTTAGCATCTTCCATCAGCAAATCCCTTCCTTAACTGTTTTAATTTTGTTGATGAAGTGCAAAGACTTGTGAAATTTACTTTGCAGGACATTTAATATGAAATAAAATTAGTAGCTCGTATTTATATTCTAAATGGGCCACTCAGGGAACCTTTCCCAAAATGCAAGGAAAAGGTAAAGAGGGAGGCTTTTAACCTTCTTTGTGTGTAACACTTGCCTGAGAGTTGAATGGTAAATTTTAATTAAGCTAGATGGGCAGAAATGATTGGCAGAAGCTAATGAAAATTTGTTTTTTACAGAAGTCCTGTTTTCTGCATGCGGATGGACAGGTGCAGCCAGGAGCTTTGGCTGGTGGTACAAGTCCTCTTTATCCCTGAAAGTGCTGATCTGCTTTAGGTGCAGGTATAGATGATGCTCTTCATCCTGCACTTTGCATGAGTGATTGGTAAGCCTATCCAGGGAAATTATTCCCTCTGACTCAGGCAGGGCCTGGATCAGAGCAAGGATGTCTTTGCTGTGGTGCTGGGCATTCAGAGAATGTTAAAGAAGCTGAAATTAAAGTGTGTCAGGCAGCAGAGATGGCAGGCAGGGCTTCTGCATACACCTACATTGGCTTCTTTATACATTTGATTGCACCTCAATTCGTGTCCAGGAAAAGAGTTCAATACAGTGGTCCAATGACTTTGTTTGAGTGCCCATTTCCCAGTAACAGCGCAAACCCAGAAGCTACTGCTCCAGTTTGGCCACCCTAAGCACTGTCTCACAGCCTAAATGTTGCCTTGTGGTCAGAAAAGGAGGTTGTGCAAAGCCTGAGTGATATTCTGGTTGAGGCAGCAAAGTCTTGGTCCCTCAACCAGACGAGAATAGCTCAGACAGCAGCAGGGGTGCTCTCATGTCCCTTAGACCTAGTGAGCTGAGAGTTTTCATGTGATCCTGCAGGTTTCCAGAGTCTCCCTTGTTCCAGGTGTTATACACATGTGGAAGCCTATAATTTAGACAGATGAATGATGTTAGAGGAACGAGGAGATAACATGTCCCATCTGTAGCCAGACAGCACATCAGAGGAGGAACCAATGGAGGAATTACAGCCTCCTGGTCTGTCTGTCCTGCGGTGAGAAGAGCACACCTGCGATGAGGCAGTACCACACGTGCTAGGGGTTGCTAAGAAGGCAGGTGAAAGCCCATAGCATGGTTCCCCACCTTGCACTAATAGCCCTGCATCAGGGCCCAGTTTCACTCCTCCACATGTCACACCCAGTCTCTTCTGCTTTTAGCAATGAAGTTACGCTCTTACAGGGCCTGCTCGTACCAGGCAGGAGCTTTTCCATTTCCATAGCAGAACATTGTACATTATGGCAACATTTTTGAAGAACACGGGCACAACTTGCCCATTGCTCCAGTACCATATGCCCTCTCCAGTCCTTCATTTCTAAATTACTGATTCCAGCAGCTTCAGTGAAGCTACTCTGGAGTTACACCATCTTAGAGGAGAGGACAGGAAAATAATGAAAGTGAAGTCCAAACTCAATTAATGATTGCTTCATAGCTCTTACAGAATTGCCATTGTAATTAGATGTGGAAGTAGCCCCTGGTTGTGAACAGACATGGAAATTGGGTTTCTAAAGTTATCTGGAGGTCTCAAAATGTAGTCAGGGATTAGCAGGATTTTCAAATGTTTCGCCCTCTGCAAATGCCAGACATACTCAGAAATAGCTTCTCAGTGTCGTAAGACTGTAATTTTGCAATTGTGGGGATCAATTTGAAAATGTGAATACGTATTATCTATTAAAAAAATAGCCATGTGTATGCATGTGGATGTGCGTGTTAAACAGTATTTTTACCTTTATGCATTAATCTAATGTAAGAAGAAATACTAACCATTTCTACTAAGGGACAGAATTTGTAAGGCAAATAGACCTTCCTAGGCTGAAATTTGCAATAGGCTTTCAGCTCAATTTATCTTCTGGCTGGCAGAATTTAGCTTGTTTTTCTGTAAAAGTTCCAGGTGAGACAACAACAAAAGTAAGTGGGTGGGTTTTATTCTAGAAACCTCAAGGCAAATATGATTTAGTGTTGGTGATATTTGTTCTTGACAGAGCTAATGTTTTGGTAGCCTTTCCCTTGACCCCTTTAGATGGCATAGCCAAAAATACTTAAAAATGTGATTTATGATGTGTTCTGTGCTACTTTCCTAGATGTATCCTCAGCAAGTTCGCTGATGATACTAAACTGGGAGGGGTGGCTGACACTCCAGAGGGCCGCGCTGCCATCCAGCGTGACCTGGACAGGCTGGAGAGCTGGGCAGAGAAGACCTTAATGAGGTTCAACAAGAGAAAGTATAGGGTCCTGCACCTGGGAAGGAAGAATGCTAGGCACCAGTATAGGTTAGGGGTGGACCTGCTGGGAAGTAATTCTGAGGAGAAGGATCTCGGAGTTCTGGTAGACAGTAAATTATCCATGACCCAGCAATGTGCCCTTGTCACCAGGAAGGCCAATGGAATCCTGGGCTGCATAGGGAAGAGTGTGGCCAGTAGGTTGAAGGAGGTCATTTTCCCCCTCTACTTTGCACTGGTGAGGCCACAACTGGAATACTGTGTCCAGTTCTGGGCTCCCCAGTTCAAGAGAGACAGGGAACTACTGGAGAGAGTCCAGCGTAGGGCAACAAAGATGATTGAGGGATTGGAGCATCTCCCTTATGAGGAAAGGCTGAGAGAGCTGGGACTCTTTAGCCTGGAGAAGAGAAGGCTGAGGGGAGACCTTATTATGGCGTACAAGTATCTAAAGGGTGGGGTGAAGGAGGATGGAGCCAGAGTCTTTTCAGTGGTTCCCAGTGACAGGACAAGGGGCAACGGGCATAAGTTGGAACATAGGAAGTTCCATTCAAACACAAGAAAAAACTTTACGGTTCAGGTGCCAGAGCGCTGGCACAGGCTGCCCAGGGAGCTTGTGGAGTCCCCTTCTCTGGAGATTTTCAAGACCCACCTGGATGTAGTCCTGAGTAATGTGCTGTAGGCAATCCTGCTTTAGCAGGGGAGTTGGACTAGATGATCTCTAGAAGTCCCTTCCAACTCTGAAAATTCTGTGTTTCCATGATCTCCGAGATTAATTTGGAGAGAAAAATACCTCATCTGAAGCCCCTCAGCTACCTGTCCCCATCCTGAGCAGATGCGGGACTTGCTCTGGTGGTTTGTTTGACACAGGTGGTATTGAAGGGGATTGGATTATTTCCCAAGTGGGATATCTTTGCAGCAAATGGTGAAACCACTTCCAGCGTCAAAGTAAAGACCAAGATAAGTGCCGTGAGTAACTATTTGTTACAAGTGGAAAGTGCCATGAATGAGAGGACACCAGGTCAGAGCCAGAATTTGAGGCTGTATTTAGGGTCTAACACAGAAATCTCCAGGCTGCATTTCAGCTCTGGCTTTGCCTCCTGGCTCCTGTGTGTCCTTGGACTCTCTCTGCCTTAGGTTTCTATCTATGAAATGGTGATGGTATTAATCCCTGACCGTAGCCGTGTGCTAGGAGAACAAATCTATTGATGATTACAAAGTGTTCAGGTAACTATGGCAACAGTGTGCCAGAGCTACCTCGGGTGGATATTCTGCCTTTTTGCATCTTGCAAGAGGAGAAGTCAGACAAAGTGCTTGAACGTGCCCTGAAACCTCCCTGTGCACGCGGTGCTGACTCATCAGATGCTGCCAGCCCTTGCTTCCCCTGAGTTATTTCAGGAAGGTTGCTTTACCTGGGATTGAAGCAACAGAGGAAGTTTTTAAAAAGCACCTTGCTTTATTGTTTGCTGGACAGATTATTCCCAGCATCACGGCTTTAACTTGGAAAAAGTCCATTATGTTTTATGGCAATAAAAAAGAAAGCTGAGATATAAAATTTATTGCCATGAGATAATGAACTGCAGGGATGAACGTTCAGTGTAACGCTTCTCTCTGGAACATGCAGCGGCTCTGCCCTCACTTGGTCATCGTCCTACCCACCTCCTTGCAGTTTGTTTATATGATAAAGAAGCCCTGAGCCTCCCCGGTAATGCACCAGCATTTTCATTTAATCAAAACCATTTAATCCACTATAAAAAAGAAGCCAAGACAGGCAGGGGAGAAACTGATCCATGGAGAAAACAGTAATGTCATGAAGAGGGAAAGCTTATCCAAACTCAGGGGAAATATGGGTGGTTGCTTTTTATTATATTGCCAGATGAAAGGCATTACAGAGACAGGCTGGCACAGGCTGTGCCTGAGCAGCCCCGTTCTCTGTGCGCACCCCTGGAAGGTGCCCGCATTGCCCAATGCAGGTGTGGGAGCTGTGCTGGTGATGGAGGTGTCTGGTGCCGGGCATGGGAAGGGTCTGGAGGGGCTCCTGGGAAGGCAGGGAGCTTGCCCAGGATGAGCTGGGCACCAGCAATGCTGTCCCATGGTTTTGGTGATGGGCTGCCCTCCAGTCTCCCAGCGAGGCCACGGAGACACCCTGCTTGGCTGGGTACCATACTGGCTGGAGCTGCTGAAAGAGGTGAGTGGAGATGTCTGTCCCTTTGTCCAGGAGCCAGCCCCATCCTCAGCAAGTGTGAAGGGGATGGAAATCCCAGCAGACCGGGTGGTCTTGTTCCATCCTCTCCCTTTTCCTGGTAGGAGCAATGAGGAGACCTCATCATGTCTCAGCTTTTGTATTTGAATCATGCACAGCATCCCTGGGTAAGCACACATCTGCCCTTGCAAAAAACCCAGGGGAACAAAGGATCAACATGTCTGCGCCTCTGCTCCTGCTCCCAGGAGCAACAGGAGGTATTTCCAACAGGCCTAACACCTACTTTAAACAGGAAGCTTAATTTTTTATTTTCATTTCCCCCAATTGTCTTTGGGCAGAGCTGTATTTCACTTGTATTTGTATTGTATTGTATTGTGTTTTACTGGTTTTGTGTCCAGTACCTTGGAGCTGCAAGCAGAGCAGTTAAAAAACATTCACGTGAAGCTTGTCCTTACCTTCCCTTCACCCGATCCCAGTGCTCCCCAGTGCGTCTCATTCCCAGTGGATTTCCTCCGGCATGGAAAAGGCTCTGCAAGTCAAGTGTGCTTCCCCTCTTGCCAAGGACACTTGTCCAGTAGCATCATTTAGGGAAGCTCTGCTGGCACCTGGCCAGGGATGCAGTAAAGCTGATGAGCGAGTGACCTCGGCAGCTGAGTTGCCTTTCTCATGGAGGGCAGGGCTTGCATCAGAGCATCTTCTTTCTTGTTGTGGATGTAGGGAGCTGAGCTGAGATTTTCCAAAGTGATTTAGGAGCCTGTATTATACTTTCAAAACCCAATGAGGTCTTACAACTGATGTGACTTGAACACCTTTGCCTCTGTAAGCACACTCTAAAAAGCTATTTTAAAAGTCCCCAAAATATTTTAGAAGTATGGCTCACCTTAACTTTGAATGAAATGAATGTTCTCACTCACTTAACAAAGAGCCAGATTCTAGATGCTGTTTTCACTCAAACTGACACCAAGCCATAAGTTGCCCTGGACACAACTCCAAATTAGTCTCAGACCAGGGATAGCCCCAAACTGTTATGTTTGACTTGAAATGAAATGCAGGTGAGAGAAATTAATGCAAAGCTGCTGGAAACCATGCTTCTCAGGGCCACTTCCAGCTTTTTGCAGAAAAAAGCACTGGTGATATTTAATTGTTTTTGTCTAGCCAAGCCATTTTGGGTCAAGTGTTAAGTTCCTGTGTTGTCCAGAGCCACAAAGGTCTAGAGATGTTGTCAAAGAAACCTGCCACATCATGCTGTTGGCTTCTGCATTGGAGTTTGAAGCTGCCCCAAAAGGTAGTGCAATAAAAAGTCACTGCAGGCCAGACGAGTTGTCTGTGGGAACTTTTGGTTCCCTGATCTCAGAGCAAGTGATCCTTCAGCTTTCGGAACCAGTGTCCCCTTCACTCCTCAGTTCTACCACGGGTAACTACTCTTCTGCAAAACGCCCCAGCTTCTGTGGCAAACGGTTCATCCTCTCACTAAAGGCTCATCTCTTGGTAGCCTCACCTGAAACCAGACTTTTCTTCCTGTTGCACTGAAATGACTAGTGTGGACAAGGCAAATCCCAAATAAATGTCCTTAGAGAGTGAGTGCTGCTCAGATGTGTGTTCAGAGGCAGGCATGGATATACCTTCCCAGCACCTCTACTTGACCACAATTATTTTATCAATAATTGTTGACCACGCGGTGCAAGAACAGTCCAAGGAGCCAAACCTCTATTCCCAGGTAAATGATCTGACCACTCCCCTGCAGTGTCATGTATGCCTTCACTTGCTTGTCCCTGCCTACAGACTCATGTTGTACCAGACCGCCTATGGGTACAAAAGATGACCACAACACTTAGGACTAGTAAGAGCTTCTCCCTGGGGGACAGAGGTAGGAGGAACCTGTTAAAATGGGACCTTTCTGAGGAAATGGTGTGTCTACGGCAGGGTACAGGTTGTTGGTTAGCCCTTGGGGACAGGATCAGGGTAGACCTGTCTCCTGCCAGCTGGGGGCTAGAATCTGAGGAATGAAACCATTCAGTTCATCGACTTGCGCAGATGCTGGCTGCAAATTGGGCAGTTCAGGTCTTGCTCGAGGAGGCAGGCTTGCCTGCATCACTGTGGTGAGAGGCAGCGTCACCCCGACTCACTGAGGTCTTCATTGTGTGCACTGCCGGGCTTTGACTGAGCAGGGGCTACCTCTCAAAGGGAAAGAGCTCCTGCAGCACCAGTCATACCATCCCTCTCTTTATTTAATTGTTTTCAAAGTTTGGCACCAGGCCAAGAAAAGTCTGGAGATAAGTCTGGTGACAAAACAGCCCTCCAGAAACCAACACATTTCGTCTGTTTCCAAGGGAGCGGGTTTGCTCTTTGATCTGGTGGCTCCAAGGGGAAGGGAAGGACCTCTCACATCTTGTTAAACGCTTTATTCACACACATGTAATTAAGATATCCTATATCTACAACTCGGCATGCCTTTAATTAGAGACATTTCAGCACTAGAAGCGCTGGCAGAAACAGATAATGGTGCTGCCTTTGCGCACTGCCAGGAGACAAAACCAACCACAAGAAAAGACAATTTCCCCGTAAATTAACTGTGCACTCTGCCTTGCCATTTGCTGCTCTGTCCCCCACAAGGCTGATGGAAATGAGATGAAATGCGATTCCTGCCGTCCAGAAGTACTTGACAAGTTCACAGAACGAGAGAGCAGCTGTGGCCGCATGGGGAAGCACAAAGAGACAGGCACAGACAGGCATCCTTTCTAACCCAGCTGGTGGTAGAATGGGCAACAGACCTCGGCTGAGGACCTTCAGGGACCTGCCTAGCCTCTGAGAGGACTTAGTATAGGGCAGTAACAAAAAAGGCTTTACCCCAAGCCACCCTAGACTGCCAACCCTGTGTCCAAACCTGGTGCGAGCACTGCAGAAAGAGAGCAAATCCTTCATCCTCCCACCCTGTGCTGCTCCCATCCTGCTTACCCTGGTGAGGCCACCTCTGGGCCTCAGGTTTAGAGTGACCCGTGAGCCTGGTTTTGAAACATGGCCATAGATGCCCATGGGAGGAGGGTGAGACCCAGGATATTGCCCCAGTTCCTACTTGTGGAGTGATCTGAGCCTGTTAATCTCTTGTGTAGTTCAGGATGATTTCCCAGTTTTCACCCCACCCCCGGCTGTGGATAGAATCCCTGAGACTGAACAGAGTTGTTCAGGCCTAGAACAAACCGAGGACTTAAGACGACAATGCTCAATGATGACTTAAGGGTGGATGACACAAGGGGAAAGTGGGACTTTCTCATGTCCTGGGGCTGTGCAATCAAAAAACGTACAGATCTATCCAACGTGAACCCTAAGGTCATGCATCTTCAAGGCTTCCCAGAGGCAAACCTCACTGAAATCTTTGACTTCGCATTTACTTGTAGCCAGACAGTGGTGAGTGCCAATGAAGTTCATCAGGCTAGTCTGTGTGAGCGGATCTGAGTGATCTGTCAGAAAAAGCATCAAGGTAGAGAGAATAAACCCAGTAGTGAGAAAAGTCCTGGAACACAGAGAGTAGAAACAGTTTCAAAGCTAGCTTTCAGGGTGAGGCTGGGTCTACTGGGGCCAGCATGATTCTTGGATCTAGAAATCCAAAGGGATGAGGTGATAGTAGGGCAGAGTTGGTGATGCCTCTTTATTTGGGCCCAGTGACATCTCTAAAGGATCCTCTGTCCAGATAATATCTTCCACAAGGAAAGCAACATCAGAAAGGAAAACCAGAAAGGTTTCAGAACAGAGTCACGGGAATGACTGAGATCTGGAAAGGCCTGCTCAAGCAGACATGGGAAGACACACTTTCTTGATTACAGAAGTTGGCTGGTCTCAGTCTAACGATGAGTACAGGAAGAGATTTCTAATAGCCGAGGGCACAAATGTTACCTGAGAAGCCAAAGGCCAATTGAGAAGAGTGGCAAGCTAAAGCCGAGGAAACTTAGACTAGAAACTAGGTGACCATATTTACCATTTGCAACTCCATGCCTAAGGATATGGAGCTTTTCTCAAAACCTGCCCATTTCTCAACCACTTTTCAGTGTCTTCCTGATAACTCCTCCATCCCTCCAACACAAGGTGTGACTGATGAAGAAATCTCCAGATTAAGTTCCCTAATCTGTGTCATCGGACAAAGTTAAATCAGGGTAGAAATATCCTACAACCATCCTTTCTTAACGACCACATCTAAGATTATTCTTGCCCCTCCATTTTACTTGAGAACTGTTGCTTTGGTGTGGCGGGACTGTGACCCCAGAGGATTACAAGGGTGAGTCATGAAATAAGGACATTGATGCTGTTTGTGGGCTGCATGCATTTCGGTTTAAGTGCAGCTTTGTGAATTTCTCATACTCGTGGGCTGATTTGGGGGAAAGATACTAAACCAAGCAATAAAGGAAACTGCCACTTGAGAACTCTTCTTTTTTTTTTGTTATCATCTTATCTGTGAGTGAGAAGTGTTTTCTGCCAAAACAGCCACCTTCCCCTACCAGCTCCCCTCAGCAGCTGGGAAAACAGTGTTTTGCCTTCAGTGGTCCGGGCTGTTTAGCTGTTTGTAAGAACAATGAAGAAGATATTGTTTTCTCTAGTGGACAATATCTGACTACTAGCTTGTTTTCCCATTTTCTGTGTGTGCAGGGGAGCTGTGCAGCTTGGCTAGCTGCTGTATGCTGTGTTTGGAGGAACCCTGAGAGCACCAGCAGAGCCCCTGCCCTGGAGCTCAGGTCAGACAGGCAGGAGGAGAGGGCAAGAGGCATAGCCAGGAGGTATTCAGCAACACCAGCAGATGCTGGGAGACCGCTGGGAGGAGCAGGGAGCAGGCACACAGAGAATAAAAATGGTGACCTTGGCTATGCAGATTTTAGTGCAATCTGGGAAGGCATTACAGAGTTTTGAACTGAGGGAAAGGCTGAGAAAGGGACCCCTCTCCACACTTGCAAGGGCTGAGGGGATGGGGCATCGTGCCAATTGCAGGTAGTTGTTTTTTTCCATTGAGCAGAGCTTCTCTAAGTTTTTTATTCTAGTTTATGTTTGGATAAGACATGGTTCAAAGCTCAAGGACTATTTTGTCATTTTTGTGCTTTGTTAAGAAAAACGTGTGGACAGATCTGTCTCAAGTCTGTTGTCTAATTGGAGGACCTTATCAATACTTATAAATACTCAAAGGGAGGGTGCCAGGTAGATGAGAATAGTCTTTTTTCAGTGGTGCCCACTGATAGGACAAGAGGTAACAGGCACAAACTTGAACATAGGAAGTTCCATCTTAACATGAGGAGAGGTGCCACCCTCTTTCCTTTGAGGGTGGCAGAGCAGTGGCACAGCTGCCCACAGAGGTTGTGGAGTCTCCCACGCTGGAGCCATCCCAAACCCGCCTGGACGCCGTCCTGTGCCACTGCTGGAGGTGACCCTGCTGTGGCAGGGGGGTTGGACTAGATGATCTCCAGAGGTCCCTTCCAACCCTGACCATTCTGTGATTCTGTGATTCTGTGATTGCTCCACTGTCTCAAGACTGGGACGCTTCTCACTTGCCTTCAGATCAGCTCTGTTGATATCTTCATCTGTTGTGGTCATCCAGACTCCCTTTTAGTCAGCACAGAAAACAGCACTTCGACTTTACCACCTAATGAACTCCTTCAGCAGTCTGCCAAAGGGTGAGATGAACTGCCTCCCAAGAGCACTCCTTTCTCTTGAAGGACTACTGAAGGGGCTCAAAGACACGGATTTAAATGGGAACCCACGGCTTAAACTCCATCCAGAGTGAAACGAGGTGACAGATTTACCAGGACAAAGGAATTCCTCGTGGGTTACTAATAGCACAAATGTATCATTGGTTTTGGTGACAAAGACACCAAACAGTTGTAGCCACTAACTGAGGAAAAAAATACCAATCTATGGATAAGTTAAAAATAAGGAAATAAATAAAATTTAATGAGTTTTAATTCAACAGAAAGTTGGAGAATTATGGGATATTTTGATTTTGGACTTATTACAAGCAACAAACTGGTTTGACAAAAGATGATAAATTTCCCAAAAGACCATACTTTAATTAATTTAAAATCATAAACCAATTAACATATTTAATACTAAACACCCATACAATTAATTTTGTACTCAGAGATGATGTACGGTATTTAGAGAAAGGAAAAGAAAAGCTGGATTTCTCATAGATAAGTAGGAAGTTAACTCACTTAGGCACAAAACTCACATGATGAACACCCTTTCAGGTACAAAACTCAGCTCTGTCTTGGTAGTGCAGTCAGCAGGGGGGTGAAAAGTGGCCACATATTTCTGGTTTTAAGGGAGGCAAGTGGACAAATGCTCCTCCAGACACACCAGGCCACAGTACCTGGGTCCGGGCTGTTTCTAGACCATCACAGGATGATGTTCTTGGCAATGAGCTGGGTCATGTACAGGAGAGGCATCACTGCCTTCCTTCCCTGTTTGTTTCTAAACTGTCGGGCCCTGAAGACCCCATCAGGGCTGGGTGGAGAACAGCATGTCAGGCTGATGGCTCCACCTAAATGGGCAAAAAGCTGGGATGGAAAACATATATTTGTAATGAAAATATTGCTTTAACTGTGTCATTTTAATAAAAATATCAATTTGGGGAAAATGCTGGGAGTGAATACTTCTAAATAAAACACATTTGTTCAGAGATGACATTCAGGGCAACTTTTCCTTTGCTGAGAAAAAATTTGCATTTCTGTTTGCCCGTTTTGCCAAAAAAAGCATATTCTCATGGAAGGTTTTCTTGCCTGATGTCTTGTAGTTAACCTGTGGCTATAAAACCATTCTGACAACGAATTTGCCATCTGCTCCAATATTTCTTTAATGTTATTTGATGATATGGGCTCCATTCTGCCCTCCTATAAACCTCACGTCACTCCCCTCCAGAATAAACTCCCACAGAAGGTTTGAAGGGCTACAGATTTCTTGATATAAATTTTAAAAGTCATCGTCATTGGAATGCTGTCTTTCTCTATTTACTCACCTCGTGAAAGTGGGATCTGGGTACTGCTGACCCACAGATGGTACTCAAACATGTCTCAGAGGTCTGGCTCCCCATTACTGTCATGGCTTGATGAGCCGGATTGTCTTCAGTGAACTTTCCCAGAGCTTCAACATTTGCAAACCAAAACTTCCCTCTGTGAACTTGCGTCAGTGGAAACACAGCTCTGCTCTGGCTGCCTGTACTTATTTTGCTCCATCCACCTCAAAACATCTTTGATGGCTGCCTACAGCACCTTGGCTCATGAGGAGATAACTTTGTTTTGTTGTTTTCCTCAAAACTTCCGGGCTGGCAAAGGGCATCAGACTGCTTAAAATATGCCCTAGTTTCAGGTATAACTTCAAGTGTTCATCCTGCAGTCTGATAACACTCCGAATGGTGCGACTAAGCAAAGGAGAGAGGCTCGTTCCTATCTGGAGATCAAAGTTATACCAGCTCAACAGTCCCGTGTAGCATTGCTGCAGGGGCTGGCTAGAGCATATTTTTGCTGGAAAGCTTTTTACCTAGGATTCATGCCCAAACATCTGAGAACATCAAGTTATCTGTGAACAGATAAACTCTCTCTGGGTGTGGAGCTAAAGGAAAAGACACTCAGGTAAGAGGACGCGTCTGTTTGGGTCTCACCTCTTGGGAGGTTTTGGGTGACTCTCCCAGGAAACCCCGTGGATAATTTGTATGCATCTGTTTCTTTCTTCCTTCCAAGTGCTTATTTTCCTATTTTTCAGCCTAAGCGGGGAGAAATGGAAGATGCTGGAAGCAACAGTTCATGTTTGCCAGGTCATTAGGAAACCAATCAGAGAGGGGATGAAGCTTTGGGTGATGTTTTTCACTGACATGAGAGAAGGAGGGCATGGCCTGCCCTATTCAAGCAGTTCAAAGAATTCTTCATATGGGGGAAGGAGGACTAAATATAAGGACGAGGAGGAAAAACAGAAAAAGATCAAATAAGTTTTAAAAACCTGGATGTGTGTGATCTCAGATGCCTTCTGACAATAACATGTTATTGCTCATCATTATTGCAAGACAGAATTAAAACTGCTTTCGTACTTCAGCTGTGCGTTTCTGGACCGCGGCATGCCAGCATCTCTTCTATGTGTAGCAGGAAACTGTGAATTTCTGGGTTTATAATAATGGTTTGGAGAGCAATGAAAAGATCCCTAAGTTGCAGTTTACCCGCAGTTCCTGCTGTGAGCTATCATAAGGCTAACCCCATCTCAGCACAGCTTTCATTTGTGAGCACATCAGTTGGTGTTGGGCTCTGGACTTTGCACTGAAATTGCTATAAGCTGGTATTTTAATGTGACTTCTTGGCCGTTTTCAGAAGGCTACAGGACAGTGAGCACAAAAGAGATTGTTAGGAGAAAGGGAGTTTTTTAACCTGTCTTGTTCACAGAGGCTGCATCCTGTGTGTCCATGGGGTACAGGAGAGCTTCAGGCTACCAAGACAAAGTTCTCTCTATGTAGCAGCCTTGCACAGAGCCTGGGCCAGTATGTTCCAAGGCTCTGGGTCATGCTGCTGTGTGGGGAGAGGAATATACAGCCAGAAGGAAGTTGACCATCCTCAGTCCACCCTGTAATTGTTGCCCCTCATTGGGAAAGACAGGTTGTGGGGTCTGTGTCCCCACATTGCCTGGACATGGGTGTCTTCTCCCAAGTATAGGAAGTAATAGGAAAAGGGCCTCAAGTTGTGCCAGGGGAGGTTTAGGATGGATATTAGGAAAAATTTCTTCATCGAAAACATTATCAAACTTTGGAACTTCCCAGGGGAGTGCTGGAATTGCTATCCCTGGAGGTATTTAAAAGACGGGTAGATGTGGTGCTGAGGGACATGGTGTGGTGGTTTTGGCAGTGCTATGTTGATGGTTGGACTCAGTGATCTTAAAGGTCCCTTCCAACCTAGACGATTCTATGACTGTATGATTCTATGACATGTGGAGATGGTTTAGCTGGTGGCACAGTTTTGCACAGCCAGGATGTCTCTTTCTCTGCCCAGGCTCCTCTCCCAGCATCCCAGCCCACCGACTTGCTGCAAACCAGCATGGGAAGGGCCTTTAGACTCTTCTCCAGGCAAAAGGACTGGGCTGTTTGTGGGACAACACCCAAGTGTGCAGGTTCACCTCATCCTGGGATGGACATTGAAGACAGGCATCTTTTATAGGGACTTGTTTGACCTGTGCCTCTCCTCTGACTGCAGCGAGGGCCCAGGGCAACCAGCTCCCAACCTTAGATGCCAAAAGACAGCAAGGATGAAGCCTGACTCTGCTACAACAGTCATTTGTTACTTGTGACTGTCACTGTTTGTTTCTTTGGGAATTGCCTCATTTATTCTAAATAATTTAAAATTTTGTACACAAAACCTAATCAAGAACCCAAATTATCTCCTTTTTAAGCATGGGAAGATATGCAGAATCAGCCTGAAATCATTGCAAAAATAATAAAGGCAGATTCAGTGACAGACCAAAAAGCATAGCGAGTACAGCTGTGAGCTGGTCTAGGTTTATCTCAGCTACTGAAAAGCAGACAAAAGGTACTGGTATAGCTCGTATTTAATTTTTTAAACTCACAACTTGGTTGCATGCAGATTTGGGAAAATAATGAATATTCTGCTTCAGCTGCTGAACCAAAAAATTCAGAAGTAAAATGGCACATGTCACACTGAAACAAAATTGGTGCTGTTTCTTTCTAAGCGGGATGAACACCCCCTTTATAAACACTATTTTTAGTCAACTAAAATTTACCATCAACATGAAATTGAACATTTGTCTCTGTTTCAGGACTTAGTCCTCCTGCTCGATCCATTTCCTTCAGAGGGGGGTCAAATTTCAGAGCATTTCTTGTCACTTTAAAATGTATTTTGCCCCTGAGAATTTCAGGTTTCCGGTACTTTTGCTATTTGTTAAAAGAACAACAACAAAAAAAAGTCAGAACACGTTTTTAAGACTACTTGGGTCACCGTGACCCCAGTCCCAAATGCCATCACCTCTGTGCTCAGACGGGGACACCAGACCAGCACAGCACAAACCTTTCCCAGATTGGCTTTCATTTAAAATCAGGAGCTTCAGGCTGTGAAGTGACAGTCGCCCTCAGATAAATGTCTCATCCTGGCCCAGTGGGGAGTGGGGAGAGTGGGGTCAGAGTCACCTGGCAGGGCACACGGCTCTGTACCGTGGGGACATGTCTCCGATTCGGCACTGCGCCACCGTGGCGTGCAAATGAATTAAGGAGGGAGGTGGTGACAAATCGAATTATCTCTGACATGCCAATTGTCTGAATTACGTGTCCCTTCCCCAGAATGCAGCCCATAATCACAGCAATTATACATGACAATCATTAATAATTGCATTTCACTTCAATCAATTTTTACTAAAATATAGCCTTTGTGCCAGGTTTCAGTTAATTTTTCCTATATATGTGTCTCAGGCGCTTGCAATATTCTTGTGTGAAGATCAATCAGGACAAATGACAGGATGACATGCTACATTTCTTGGGGGAGCCAATTTTTAATTAATTGTTATTCATAAACTAATTATTGGATTTACAAATGAGTTCTAGGGAAATTCATTAGCCCTTGGAAGCTGCATGTCAGCCATTTGCAGAAGAATATGAGTCTGCTTTTCTTCATAAGACTGTAAATCCGTGTCTTGAAATGCAAAATGTTTTTTTTCCTGGAGCTCTGGGGCCCTGGCCAAGGTCATCTACCATCCTCCCTCTGCGAAGTGCTGGCATTTGTCCTGCCTCAAACTCAGTTTAAAAGCAGTTTTGAGAGAGGATTTCCTTACAGAACTGAATGAAGAGCAGCCAAGTGTGTGAGCTGGGCCTTTTCTGTCTGAGCAGCAGAATTTCCTTATGGACATCTGTCCAGCAGCCTGCGTAGAGATGCTGCCTCACACCCCTGTGCCACCCTGCGCATGGGCACCTTGGTGGTGATGTGCAAGAGAGCCTGAGAGAGAGCAAAACTGAGCTTCCACATCCCCCCTGGAGCAGCCATGCTGGAATTAATGGTTACTGGCTGCTATTAGTCTCCATGGCTGAAAGGATCTTATTTAAACAAGATCATTTTAAATAAGGTCCTACACGTGGGCCAGGGCAATCCCAAGCACAAATACAGGCTGGGTGGAGAACGGATGGAGACCAGCCCTGGGGAGAAAGACTTGGGGATGTTGGTTGATGAGAAGATCAAAATGAGCCGGCAAAGTGCACTCGCAGCCCAGAAAGCCACCCGCATCCTGGGCTGCATCCCCAGCAGCGTGGCCAGCAGGGTGAGGGGGGGGATTGTGCCCCTCTGCTGCGCTCTGAGGAGCCCCCCCTGCAGTGCTGCCTCCAGCTCGGGGGGGCCCAACAGCAGAAGGACACAGATCTGTTGGAGCAGGGCCAGAGGAGGTCGTGAAGATGCTCTGAGGGCTGAGCCCCTCTGCTGGGAGGACAGGCTGAGAGAGTTGGGGGTGTTCAGCCTGGAGAGGAGAAGGCTCTGGGGAGACCTCAGAGCCCCTTCCAGTGCCTAAAGGGGCTACAGGAGAGCTGGGGAGGGACTCTTAATCAGGGAGGGGAGCCATGGGACGAGGCAAAATGGTTTTACACTGGAAGAGGGGAGATTTAGATGAGATATTAGGAAGAAAGTTTTCACTGTGAGGGTGGTGAGCCCCTGGCCCAGGTTGCCCAGAGGAGCTGTGGCTGCCCCATCCCTGGAGGTGTTCAAGGCCGGGTTGGACGGGGCTGGGAGCACCCTGGGCTGGTGGGGGGTGTCCCTGCCCATGGCAGGGGGGTTGGAACTAGATGATCTTTAAGGTCCCTTCCAACTCTAACCAATCTGTCATTTTATGATAAATGGCCCTGATGATGAATTCTGTTCTGCAGAGAATTGCAGGGAGGATCCTCTGTGAGAGCAGCTGCTGGTGCCCGCTGTTCCTGAGGTTGGGAGAGCATTGCTGAGTGCCCCAGCTCTGCTTGCCGGGGTGGCTTTAAAGCCTGATCTGTCTTTATTGATTCTGCCACCACTGATGCCTGGACTACCCGTTTTCTGCAGAAGTAAAATGCTGTGGGAGCTCTCCCTGCCTGCTGGCAGCAGTCACCGTCTTTGCACAGAGAGCAGTGCAGGCGCTGTTTTAATAGTCCATCTGCCCTGTGAAAGTCTCTCTTCCTGTGCCCCAGCCCAAGTAAACTTTCTCCAGATGTTGCACCAGGACACGTTGCCCTTCACCACGTCCCTCAGCCTGGCTGTGGTGGAAGGCAGCACAGAAGGTCCTGTCTTCTTCCCATGTTATTGCGAAGAGGCGCTGGCTGAGGGAGGAATGGAGGAGACATCTGTCTGGCTCCCAGGACAAGAGCAGAGCGGAGGGCCCGAGGCTGTGCTGAGCAGCTTGGCTTTTCCTCTTGCTCAGAGAAGTGCTGCTGACCATCTGCAGCAGCTCCTATCGCTGGCTTGTCCCCGGGAGGAGGAAGGGTGGTCAAGGGCAACCCTTGGATGGTGTTTTGTCCAGGTTGACCCAAAACTCTGCGGACCCCAGAGCTGCCGTTATTGGGTCCAGTAGGGACTGAGATGGGCCACACTGCCCTTCAAGAGAGCACGACCGCTGGCAGTCTGTGATGGGGAGAGATGCTTGTGACAGCAGTTAACAAGTTATACTTGTGCTGGGTTAACAAGAGATGTGCATAGCAGGAGCACATTGAACAAAGTGCCACTCTAAATAAAAAAGCCTGTCTTCTGTCATAGAATCATAGAACGGTTTAGGTTGGAAAGGACCTTAAAGATCATCTCATTCCAACCCCCCTGCCCTGGGCAGGAACACCTCCCACTAGACCAGGTTGCTCAAAGCTGTGTCCAGCCACGCTTTGACCAGGCAGTGCTGCCCCTGTGGAGAAACAGAGCTGCACTAAACTTTGTGCGTGTAATATGGGGATTCAGGGAGGGCTTTTTTGGGGGACAATCAGCCAAAATGAACTGAAGTTTGGCTCTGAGGGAGGAGGGTAAAATACAGCTTCCTTGGAGAGCTGGTATTGATGTTCTGATTGCTAACAAGGATCATCACGCAGGAGCTGTGGTTACACACTTCGATCTGCTCTTGGCACATGAGCGTTGCTTCATTGCAATAAAGCTTGCTGCTCCCATTTTGAGTGCTGTGTTATGGCAAACACAAGTGAACCTGAAGTCCAGGACGCTGCTTCTGTTGTAGCAAATATTCTGTATTGCAGGCAGTTCAACTGGGATGTTTGTAAACGAGTGCACATGTGGGATCTCAGCTGGATGTCTCATAGAGTGCAAAAGGAAATTTGGGAATACCAAATGGGCAGGGGGAAGAATAGTGTTGCTTTCAGGGGACAGACTGTGCTGATCATTCACCAGCATATGCTCGCCCAGAGGCCAGGCACTGTGCCAGCGCCAGGACTCGGCTGTGAGCCTGCTCCTCGTAGACCCAGTTCTTGCTCTGTCCTAGGTCTGGTCATCCCATCTTCTCTAACTTAAACCCTCTATTACTGTACTGGTAACTGTATGAGGATAAGAAAAACACAGAGGGGAGCTGGTAATAGAGGTACAGAGCCCACTCCACCCTCTAAAGATGACTCCCTGAAATTTGGGGGTTTTTTTGTGTGTCTATATCATTTTATCCTTTTACCAGCTCTAGCTCTCTCTCCACCTTCCAAGACTTTGCCTCACTGATAGATACTGGCAGCTATGCAGGTCAGATAAATCTACATATTCATCAGACGAAAGAAAGAAGAAATGTTGATGCCATGTTCACTTGGAATCTGGTTCCTTGTGCAAATACTTCTGGTGGGGCCCCTCTGTGACGGTGCCTCGGGTCTGGGTGCTCAGCAGAGCATCCTGTGGAGAGGAGACTGCCTTTGTTCATCTTACAGTGAAACCAGCCTGTTGCAGCTTGTCTCTGGTGTGATTTCCTGTTTAGCAGCCTGTCCTCAGTCAGGGGTATTAATTGTTTTCAAATATGTAAGATGTTTGTGTTGTTCTTGCTGGAGGTGATAGTCAATTTTATTAAGTACTGTCAATTCCTGTCTGTGTGCTAACGCAGAGATGCCTCTGCCTTTTGGTTTTTAACTGAGAGGGTTCGAAGATGTGACTCTGCCTGAAACCCTGAAAAAGGGGGATTGTTTGAAACACGGTTATCTCATGACCATGTCACCTTTCAACCTGGCACTACATTTGGAAATTCTAACATGCCAGGATGGATAATCTGAAGAAAGCTTTTCAAAGCCCTTCCAGACAAAACTAGAGCTATAGATGTCAAAGGTTCTATTACAAGGAAAATCTCAGTTCAAGCTGAAATCAAAAGTTGCTATCAGTGCTCCTAAAATGAATGAAAAATGCTCTTGTTTATCCTACTGAAGTTTGCAGAAGCAGCAAAAATTCGTGTGCACTGCAAACCTCTGTTATTTGTCAGCTATCACAAAACCAAGCACTTAATGGATGGGAAGGCAGAGCTAGCATTTCTAATCAAGTTCCTCAGATGTTCAGAGAAGGGAAATGTTGACTTTATTGCATCTGTGAAAGAACTGGGCTCCAGCCGCACTGCCTGCTTCTGGTTAGGGAACCGACTGCTCTGTCCGTGGGCCCATCCTGGCAGCCCACACATTTCTTTGCCAGATGATGGAAATGCAGGAGGAAAATGGGGTGCCAGCAGCAAGCAACACTGGCAGCTTCTCTGCAAGAAGCCTGCATCCCTGCTCAGAATAGGAAGGTGTCAGAAACTAAACACAAGCTCATTTCCCTGCTCTTCTGACCACAGAAGCTGGAGCTGTGACCCCACCCGCAATAATTGCCACATTCCTGGGAGGCCCACAGGAGCTGTATGTGGAGGGTTAGTGTTGGTTTGATGCAATGAACAGCATCCCAGCACACAAATCGCACCACTTCAGAAATACCCTAATGGTACTATGTCATGTTTCTGTTCTGTGTTCAGTTCCAGATCCCTTGTCTCAGATGTGATGCATTGGAAAGGAGCAGTCAAACATGGGTGAAGAATGGAGGCTGGGCTTGGGGCAGTGGAAGAAGGCAGGACAACAGGTCTCCCGATAACACTCCCTGGGTGCTAGGGGGCAGGAACGGGGCATGAAAAACCAAACAATGCCTAGATCTCACGGGCACTGCCATCCTCCTCCTAAGTCAGGCTTATGCCAACAGCTGAGAAGCTGTTCGTAGGAAGTATCACAGAATCATAGAATGGTTTAGACTGGAAGGGACCTTGAAGATCATCTCGTTCCAACCCCCCTGCCATGGGCAGGGACACCTCCCACCAGCCCAGGTTGCTCAAGGCCCCATCCAACCTGGCCTTGAACACCTCCAGGGATGGGGCAGCCACAGCTGCTCTGGGCAACCTGGGCCAGGGGCTCACCACCATCACAGTCTAAAATTTCTTCCTAATATCTCATCTAAATCTCCCCTCTTCCAGTTTGAAGCCATTCCCCCTCGTCCTATCACTACACGCCCTTGTAAAAAGTCCCTCCCCAGCTTTCCTGTGAGCCGCCTTTAGGGACTGGAAGGGGCTCTAAGGTCTCCCCAGAGCCTTCTCCCCGGAGCCTTCTCTTCTCTTCTTCTCCAGGCTGAACACCCCCAACTCTCTCAGCCTGTCCTCATAGGAGAGGTGCTCCAGGCCTCTGATCATCTTTGTGGCCCTCCTCTGGATTTGCTCCAACAGGTCCATGTCTTTTCTATGTTGAGGGCTCCAGAGCTGGATGCAGTACTCCAGGTAGGGTCTCACCAGAGCAGAGTAGAGGGGCAGAATCACCTCCCTCAATCTGCTGGCCACACTTCTGATGCAGTCCAGGATACAGGTGGCTTTCTGGGCTGCAATCACACATTGCCAGCTCATGTTGAGCTTCTCATCAATCAGCACCCTCAGGTCCTTCTCCTCAAGGCTGCTCTTGATCTATTCTCTGCCCAGCCTGTATTTGTGCTTGGGATTACCCCGACCCAGATGTAGGACCTTGCACTTGGCCTTGTTGAACTTCATGAGGTTGGCCTGGGCCCACCTCTCCAGTCTGTCCAGGTCCCTCTGGATGGCATCCTTCCCCTACAGCGAGTCTACCTCACCACACAGCTTGGTATCATCGGCAAACTTGCTGAGGGTGCACTCAATCCCACTGTCCATGTCACTAACAAAGATGTTGAATAACTCTGGTCCCAGAATCCCAATACCAGGGACTTGTTTCTAGACAGAAGGGGCTCAGGTGTATTTCAATCCCTGAGCCATTTTCTACTGCAAGGAGAACATCCCACCTCACTCTCCAGGGTTTGGACAACCCTTTCAGCAGTGCACACCTCCCCTGCATGGCGACCAGTACAACCTGAGCCATTGCTGTAAGAAAAAGTGGGGCAAGTCTCCCCTGTGTCAGGCTTAATCAGGAAAACCACAAAACACTTGGCCCTTTAGAGGACGAAACAAAGCATTTGCCTGCCTGGAGGTTCTGTTCCTTTTGCACACTCAAAAGCAATTGCCTTTCCAGCCCTGAGCAATCCCTGCAGTGTCACCACGTGCCTTGTTAGCAGAGACAGCGAACATGGGGAAATGCCTGTTCTGCTTTCTGAGCCTCAATCCCTTGCACTTGCATCTCAGCTTCACTCCCTAAGGCTGTTTCCTGTGATTTACTACTGGCCTGCAGTCAGACAACCACCAACAAGGCCCCTGCCAGGTACCTACATCTGGCTCCATCTCTGCACAGTCACCTGCTTTAGTTGTGCTCCTGGGACAAGCTGTGTATTTGCTCTGCTCTGCTTCCCAGGCAGTGTGCCTTAACTGCAGTCCACCTTGTTTTGCAGGATCATCTGGAAAACACAGCAGTCCCCAAGCCCTGGTCTGCATAGGTCACAGCCGGGTCTGATATTGTTTGAAAATTTGTCAAACTCCTCAGGCTTTCATAAGGTCTTCATTGCAGGATTTGGGATGTGAGTCATTTGACTTTCCCTGAGTTCTCCACCTTCTCCTTTCAGGCCAAAAGTTTGCTTTACATATTGATCCTTGAAAAAGGCCTCATGGTGTTTTTAAAGGTGCTGGTGTGAGTTGTACCCACTCTGCTCCTGGACCTGCTGCCAGCTGGATGCTGCTGGAGCATCGTCTACCAGAGAAGATGCAACACCACAGAAGTCTTTGCAGTTTGCTGTGGGTTAATTTGAGATGAGGAGTCTCCAGGACACCCAGCCAGTCCCTGTCCCCTCCAGCCTGGGTTCTAAGGCAAACGGAGGAATAGTAACTCCCTTTGACCGGGGGGACTAAGGCCCAGAGATATCACAAGTATATATTACAAAGCCAAGAACTCATCTCAGAGATCCTAAATCCTCAGAAACCTACTGAGAAGTCTTTTAAAAATACCCAGCACAGCAAAAAGTGCAGACTCTGCAAGTAATTAGAGCATTTCAAAGAAATTTGGAGGCACAAAGATGAGATTCATCTCATCTAACTTTACCCTCTAAAAGCAAGGAGTCTAGGCCAGTGGGCTTACACCAGGACACCTTTGGGTGCAGGGAGATAGGGGCACTGCCAGGGTGAGGTTCTTCCCACCTTGCGTACCCATTAGGACAGGATGAGCTGTCCTTGCACATGGTATATCTCTTTTCTTAGACTGCAGACAGATGCTGTACAATGAATTTGGGCTACTTGTTTATTGTTGAATTGGCAAAGCCAAACCCACGAAGCACCAGAACTACAAATTTTGTCACTGCAAGCGTTCAGGCTAGCAAAGGGCGAGTGCCCAACAGTGGGGTTGAGTGAATATCAGTGAATACTGATATCAGTGAGTATCAGTATCTGTGAGCATAAGCTTCCTGCTGCCCCATCTCTGCTGCTGCCCACTGGCCAGAGCGCCTGGCAGCTGCATCATCCAGGTGTGGAAAGAGCGTAAATGGCTCAAACATATCAAGGATTTAGCAGAGCCATGGACCAACATCTCTTTAATGCACGCACACACAGACACACACACATACACACAGACCACCTACCAGTAGGAGCAGATCTCTCCCCGCCTCAGCCCTGCCACAGCCAGAATTGCCTTTCCCCTGACCCCAGGAGCTCGGCTTGGGGCACATCTTCCCAGGGCCTCCACAACAGACCTGTGGAGTATCAGGAGTTTGGGAGCACAATCCACCAGCAATGACTGTTTTGGTTTGGCCGTATCCTGCCACATGAGATGCTCCTGTTGAAACTCAGAGCCTGAAAGGCACTGCCAGCTGTAACTAGTAATGAGGGCTCCCCACTGCGAACAACCTGCCTGCAAACTGATGTCTTCCTCAAACCACTGAGGAAGAAATGAGGAGTTTGTCACAAAACATATGTTGGGACCTTCACTCTTAGTAATGTGCTGCAAGTCTCTGCCCTAAGGGATTTCAGGAGGGTAGTGGGATCCCAACAACCCCAATCCCACAAGCAGGAAAGCACCATGTGAGGCATTGCAGTCCCAAAGCCCTGCACAGAGGAGTAACTAGCAACAGGCATAGCTCTGGAGATGGAAATTTGGAAAATACAGACACCTCTAGCAACTGTGCTGAGCACAGCTGGCAGCACTGAACATCAGCTCTGCTGTGTCCTTCTTGGAGGTGGGAGAGAGAGAGAAAGAGGGTGTGAGCGGGGTGAAAGGTAATTGATGCAAAGGAGAAAGGGGTTGTGAGGAAGAAAAAAGACAAAAGGGCAGAAAGGGAGACACTGGCCATCATGGCCTGTTTTTGAGAGGTTTTTGGACACCAGGAGGTGTGCACAAGTTTGCAAGCAGCAAGCTGGATCATGAGAGAAATTCCCCCATGCCATGGCATGACTCAAACACCAGGGCAGTAGGCAAGGAGCTCCACAAGAAGTGGGATCAAAGCCTAATTAACTGAATTAAACTAAGTGTGGGCATGTCCCTTCCTAGACATCAGAGAGTCTGCATAGTAGAAAACAAGATGATGGTGGAGTGCATCCTCTGGTGTCCAGCACTGGGCTAAGCTCACACAGCAGTACCTCGCTGGGACCCTCATGAGGTCTCTCCGCCCCTCTGGGATGTGTGTTCCCACCAAGCCTTTCAGGTCCATGGTATCTATGAGGCTTCCACCTCACTGTCAGTTGTGGTTAAACCTGCTTGATGGATACCAAGGCAATTGGAAACCAAGGATTCCTGGACAGGATGAAGACATAGGGGTGGTAGCATTGGCCTCATTTCTTGGGGAAACCCAATCTTTTTATCTCCTTTCTCTTCATTTCAATGCTCCCCTCCTGATCCCTGTGATGCTTCCTTGAATGCTGTCCTGCACATGAACGTGATAAAAGGAGATGACATTCATGTCCTAGTCCCCCTAGAAAGTCTCTCAAAAGGGGTTGAATTGTTGCTAGGTGGAGATGGGGACACAGGGACCTACAGAGCCCAGCAGTCAACACAGGTGAGCTGCAGTCTCCTGGCATAACTGGTTGGAAAATCCTTGATCCTTAATCCTTTTTCCTAGAAGGTTTCTCTACGGACAAAATTCCTTCTGACTAACAAATAAATGCTTTCATTTCAGTCTCAATGCCTTGCACTTTAAATAAAATTAAAAGATTTTTTCGCATTAAACTTTCTGGAGTTTCTGAGGTGGAAAGGCAAACAGCTGAACTGAGGAGTGTGTGACAGCAAAAATGTACAAAACCTCTGAAGATATTCTCCAGTGAGACTGTCCAACTCCACCAGCTCTATGCCTACGTTAGCATACTCATTCCTCACCTTGAAGCTTTCTTAACTCTTACCCATCAGACGTTGTTTCCCAGACAAGTCCAGTCCCTGCACAGGGACAGAGACATCATTTTTTGTGCATGTTTTATTGTTCCTGATCTTCCTGCACAGACAGCTGACTACAATGAGAAATAAGCAACTACTTCTTTGTTGTGTGTCTTTTGTTGTGTGTCCACCTGTCCCTGGACAAGATAACCTGTGTTTCAAAGGGGCTCAGCTGTTGAGGTGTGCCTGACCCATGGGAGGTGACTGACCCAGCACTCAAATCCAGCTCCAGACAAAGCTGTTTATTTCACAAAGTTTCACGTTTCCCTGTCTCTGCAGGACATGTTCTTTTGGTCCTGGTCTCCAAGGAGATGGTCTCTAGTGCCTGGTCTCTATAACAATAGGATTTAGCCCTTTCCTTAATTACAGGCATCAGTACCTGACAACTCAGCCACGGGAGATTTCTCCCATCTTTGAGCTGATGCACAGGGAGTCATGGGGTGGGAGGCATCAGTTTTGTTCACTACAGTTCAGGAGGGCTCCCGGCCCCACTCAGATGAGCCCAAAGTCACTGTTGCTACCAGGACTGCTGTCAGTCTGAGAGAGCCTCTTCTGCCTCTCTGAGCTTCCTTGGACTGGCTTTTCTGGTGACATCTGCAGCCAGGTGCTTCCACGTTCAGCCTCACAGTGGCTTGTCCTGAAGTTTTCTTACCCCAAAATTGTGTCTTTCAGATTTTGCTCCTTCACAGAGGCTCTACAGAGACAAATTCCCAACTCACCCAGTGATGGGCAATGTCAAGCCACATTTAACCCTCTGCATCTCTGCATTTCCACGTGAGTGCTCCCAGTTTTGGGTAAAGCTAAAGATAGGGCAGATAGTGCCTAGTCCCCACTAACACCTGCAGTGTCCTCCAAGATCTTGCCATGGGCAGGAGGCTGCCTGCCTGTCCTCCCTAGCACACACAAAGCCTCCAGTAACCCAGGCACAATGATGGCATGTGCCAGGCACTGCCCTTGCTGCTGGTTTTCTCTCTGTTCCTCCCAGTGAAAAGGAAGATTTGGGGTCTCCGGGAACCCTGATGCCTCTCCAGGTATCTGCAATAATCCCAGCTGTTCCCAATACCTCTGGGGTTAAACTCAAGCCAAAAGATCACCCCACGCTGAAACTTGTACATCCCTGTTGGTTCTTTGGCTTTATAACTGTGATTAGATTGAGACACTGAGATCATATTGATTTTGGCTGTTAGGAAAGTTGTCATTAGGTTAAAAGAGGCTTGAGCGATGGAGGGGAGCAGAGGTGACTCCTGCCTCCCAGCACAGTTCAAGTAACTGATTTTTGGAGAAGGGCATCAGCTCCTGCCTATAAAAGGGAGAGATGAATTACACCAACACCATTTCACAGAGATGCACTGGTGTTCAATGTATTGGACATGATTTGTTCCTCACTGGTGTGGGAAATGTTTTGCTTCAAAAGTGCAGGTTATTGCCTGAAGCTGAGTCCTCTCCATCACATTGCTGAGGCAAGGCGGGCGTCTTTCAGCAGGCACTTGGCAGCCATGGAGGGAAGCCCTGAGGGACAGGGAAGGTGACTGTGCTGATGGGGGCGAGGTTATAATGATGGCGGTGCAAACTTGATCTCCTTGCCTGCCCTAGTCATGCCAAGCACAGAGCCACACTACCACATTAGCATGCCGCAGCGTGCAAGACACCCTGGCAGGTGGGCAAGAGGCAAGTCGTAAACAGGTTGGAGTCCTGCAGTGCAGCACTAACATCTTTTACATCCCTCCAGAGAGTGAGGGCTTAGCTCAGGGCACAGGCAAAACAACCTGTTCTCTTCACCCCGTCCATGAAGACCTTCTAAATAAACATTTTTGACCAGTCATCAAGACAAGAGCTAACTCTGACAGCTCAAGAGATGTAAACGCCTTCTCATTTTCCTCACAAAAATCAAAGGACAAACAGCAACAGCAGGAAAAGACAGAAAAAAAAAAAAAACAAACCTCAACAAAAAACCACCTCCCCACCTCATTGTAGTTAACCTTGGTGCCTTTATTCTATCCTACAATGATAATTTATAGCCAGATTTCAAAACAAAATGGTGCATCTGGAAAAAGTTGGAATGAAATTATTTGCCTTTAAGCTGGGCTGTTTCATCTCTCTCTCTCTCTTTTTGTTTCTTCCCCGCCCCCCCCCCCCCCCCCCCGGCTGAAACTATTTACTGATTCAGAAAAACTTCTGAAACTGCATTTTTTAAGCACATCAACTATTTGTTAGGGGGAAAATAAGCCAACCACAAAACCAATGCAAAAAAACTCCACCCAACTGTCTATCTCACATTCTGCTATTCACCCCTTACCTGAGCTTGTCCTATCTGTGATGGCTTTTTTCATAGAAGGAAAAAAGTGGTTAATATCACAACCACTTCTGTGGCCAAGACCCTAAATCATCTGAAGGCCAGATTTTACCTCATGGGCCATGCAGCTTGCTTCTCAGGTCATGGGGACTGTTTTTAATACAGTTTAGGCAGCAACCGGTGCGTTTGAAGAGCAAGGGCTGCTGGTGACATACGCTGGGACCCCAGGCCATTTCTGTCACTCTGAGCCTGCTTGCCAAACCATCCTGATGCTGGATTAAAACTCACCCTCAGAGTGAGATGCAAAGGATGCTTATGTGCTTGCCGGTCCTTCTAGAGACTGCCCCCCCTTGTGAGAGATGCTGCTGCCCACTCCCAGCCCCACCAAGTTCACCAAGCAAACAAAGGTGCACAGGTTGGCCATGCACTGTGGGGGACAACCAGCTGCAGAGAGAGGGGTGTGATTGCACTTCTGTTGGCAAAACCTCCCCAAAGCAAGGGAGGAAAGCCCTTCCTACCTTCAGAGGGGAAAACCAGCCTTTAAAACAGGAGTGCAGGGAAGGACCATCCCACTGGGCAGTCTCCCCTTGACCCGAGTTTGTGGAGCATCGTTAACTGGAAGCTGCAATTGATTCTTACGCTTCCCTCCTGCACCTGATGCTAAACCTGCCTGCAAAAACTAATTTCTGTCTCAATGAAGGGCTTTGAGGAGCTTTGTGATGAATGTTGAAACACTCCAGCCCATCATTAGCCACTGTCGCGCTTGCAATAGAGAAATAGAGAAATAATTGATAGGCAGAAAGAAAGCCAGGAGGGAAGCAATCTTGCACTCTCTGCTGGTGTCTTTAACTCCTTCAGAATTGCTGTGAAACAGGATCAATCTTCCCTGATGCATAAGCCCATGTGGAGAAGAGAACAACGGCTGCTAAAATGGATATTTTTTTACATACCCGATCTAATTATTAGCAGTACCAAGGAAAAAAGCCACCTGGTGCTGCCCTGCTTTAATGTCCTATGAAACCAAGCAAACCCTGCTCCGGCTGAGCAGCAGGGTCCGGAGTGCAGATGCGGTGTGAAGATGGCTCTTACTGTTTTAAACAGCTCCACTCTGAAAGGCGTTGAGGACGGACAGACCTGGGACCTCGCAGTGGCATTTTTTATAAGCACCTGTCTCAGTCTTGCCACAGCGTTTAGGAAGAAGCATACAGAAACATAAAGAGTCAGGACACATTGCAGATGAAAGTGAGCAGAACTAGAAAAGATGGATGAAAATACTTATGTAAATGAAGCTTTCAGCCCTGTCAAGAAACTCACCACGACACTCATTTATTACTTTATTAAGACAGCAGATGGCAAACTGCTAATGAATGTGAAAGACATAAAGAATTTTTATAAACAAACAGAAAGATGCTAGAGGAAGCTGGAAGGGAAGAACAGCTGGGTTTGGCAACAAAGCTGTGCAGGCTCTCAGGTAAACCCACCGCGGCAGGCAGGAATAGCCGTGAAGCTGCAGAAGCTCAAACCAGGAAGACACCTGAAGATGTGTGGTGTTGGCGGTTTCCAGAAAAAGGGTGGCAGGGTTCTGTGATCAGTGCCCAAATGCTCTCTCCTGGGCGTGAAGGAGAGCAGGAGTAGGGAAGCGGCTGCGATCATGCACGGTCCTGCTGGGGAGGGGGAGGCAAACCAGACTGCCGAGAAAAAAAGGGGACTTGGCCCAACCCGTTTTCCCAAACCACACAAAGCATTTTAAATGTCGTGAGCCATAAAAAGAGTGTGAATGCAGCTGAAATCCAGGCCTTAGGCACCTCTGCTCTGTGCTTTACGCACTGTAGCCCGCCTAGGCAGAGGCTGAGCAGTGAAGCAGACACAGATGGCAGGAGTGGTGCCCCCAAAGCCACCACGCAGGGCAGCACCAGAGCCATAGCCAGAGCGGGACATGCTCTCCTGGCTCCCAGCCCCGGGGTTCCTCCCCAGTGTGGTCCCTCCTGCAGCAACTCCAGTCCCAGCGACTGCAGGGCAAGGCAGTAGTAGTGTAGTCTTTCAGATGCAAACATCTACCGTAATGGGCATGTTAAGCATCACTTCTAGATAAGGAAAACGCTAAAAACCTCTGAGAATCCTCAAGTCCGAGCCTACAATGCAGATTTCCCTTGTTTGACAGTTGGTCTGTTGGTTTAATACCAGCTTTCATGACAAGTTTATGCCAGGAGGTATTATGGACTTCATGCAGACCAAGCGGCACTATAACTCTGCATGGAAACCTGCCGTAGATGATCTTCCTGGAGAAGATGGTCTGTAAAATCTTCAGAAAAATGAGTCCTCTCCTTTTCAGCTGCTGCTAAAATCAGAAGTGCAGGCAGATCATTGTAGCCAAATGAAACCTCCCTATTCAGAGGGTAACCTCAGGGGAGGCTGGATGGCTTTATAGCTAATGCAATTTGGGCTCCATAAGAAGTATAACAGGTCTCAAAATACTGATTTGAGGGAAAGAAGCATTTCACACATTTCAAAATATTCCTTTTCCCTGTGACAATGCATCTTTAAGCCACCTGTGACAGCTGTGATGCTCAGGAACACCAGGGGAGAATTTATATGATTTTTCTCTGGTTCTTCTAAGACACCACATGGTGTCATGAGGCAGATGAAGACAGAGTACCTTTTGTTATAGTACCAGCAACACTCTATTATATGGGATGCAAATAAGAGAAAGATCAGAATTAGCAACATTACAAACCAAAAACCACAATTACAGAAGCTGCAAGACTAAATGAAGACGGAGATTATGTTGAGATACTGAATCCTGAGCTTAAAAGAAAAACCACTACAGGGAGTTGGTAACTATAAACTGCCCCCAAACCTTCTCAGGAGTATTTCCAAACAGCAAAGCAGAGACCTGCAACACATCAGCAACCTTACCCATGTCCCTTGGGAATGCCACAAAATGCAGAAGAATAATGCTGGAGAAGTGTGACTCATCATGGTGAGAAACTTTTGAAAGTTAACCGAGGAACTCACCACCACAAGATACTGTTGAATCTAAGCCTGTAAAGGGCATAGACCTTAGGCAACAAGAAGGATTGAAGTGCAGCTTCCCTTCTAAGCTGTTTGGTGCATTGTTGTTTATCACTGCAATTTTTTCCTGTTTCTGTGCAGTGCCTGATCACAGCCATGATCAAAGCTGCCAGATAGGAGAGATATCACGGTGGCTGTAGCTACTCAAGCACACATTTATGTGACACATGTCAGCAATGGAGCTGATTGCCAAAGCTTTCTCCCCAGTTCTTGGAGACATACAAGCACATTCAGGGCACGAAAAGAGCCTGCTCTCTCAGGAGGTTGAAAAGAAGCCTGGAGCAGCTCATGCAGATGTTTCTGATGCTCAGGGAGGAACCTTAGCCAGGAGGGACCATGTATGGCAGCTCAGCAGCTGGCAGAGCAAAGCCGGGAGAGAATTGCAGGGAGCTGGCTCAAGAACCTGCACGCGCTTTCTGGTCCCCCATGGAAACTAGAAAATAACAAGCAAGTCCATAACCAGTCATTGAGTAACTGAAGAATAGAGGAAGGCAAGCAGGTTGAGAAGTAGGCCTTTCATGCACTATAATAAGCTGATCTGACGTCTCATTGCTTGAGTTGACACTTACTACTGGAAATCTCAGCTTGTTTTTTTACCATCAGCGAGTCCTCTCTCATAATTTCCTCAGATTTCCTCCTGTCAGGTCACTTCAGTATTCTTTGAAATAACGACAGCCTTGTAAATAAACGATAGCCAAGACGCTTCCCAGTGAGATAAGACAAGCCCCGTCAGGAGAAGAAATGAGGATTTGGTGCAGAGTCAACAAGAAGCACGTCTTTTGTTGCAATTGCTAACTAAGTGTAATTAACTTCCTGATGAGGTGCAGGATCTTAAGAACTGATTGGAGTTATAGGCTAATAATTATTCATGAGAAATTAAAAGACACTACTTACAGGGAACTGAATGCATTAAAAAAAATTTTAAAAGCTCACTGAAGCAAACACATACATGATCCAAGGCTACAAATGAATTGTCAGATTGATTGCTTCTGGGCAGGGTGCTGGTGGGGAGTGGGGGGAAACCAGGTCCCCTGACTTTGCGGCTCTGAGTGAGGTGGCTAAACTCAAGGAACTGCCAGGCTCCAGAGGGACAGTGGTGCAGCCCACCCCATGTCAGAATCCTCCTATGAAACTTCTGCTTACCAAGAGAGCTATTGCAGAGGTTAGGAGGTGGATCCCATTGGTGTTTCAGGGAAATAACTGGTCTTTGGTGGGGTAATTCTTTCCGTTCTCTGAGATACCCCATAATGTCCCAGGATGCCACCGTGCACAGAGACTGGGGTGAAGGGGTAGAGGCAACAGCCAACGTATCTTTACTGGGATCATTACCTACATGTGTCACAGACACAAAATAGCTCTGGAAAAGACAATGTTTGCAGGTAGCATACGGTCACAGACTCAGGATGGAGCAGGCTCTGGAAAGCATGGAGAACCCATAACTCGTATATGGACATAAGGCACTCCTAGAAAGTCCTGCAGCAATGCATCCTGGACTCAGACTGGTCAAAACTGTGATAGCAGCTAATGACTCTTTAGTTTGAGTGCGTAGAGCAGCACCAGGGACAAACAGTGCTCTTGTTTGCCCGACACAACATCTGAAAGTACTTTCCCATCCCATCAGATTGTCAAATGCAAGAGAAGTGCAGTTCACCAGATGAGAACTGATTGCATGTGTTTGCTGAGGAACCATCAGTAAGTGGCTGTCACTGTTTGGGTTTCACCTTCCCGTGGGGGAGGCTGTTAAGAGCTCACATCAGGTCTTAGTCAAGTTTCCTGCTAATCCCAGTCTGGGCCAAGTGCTCCCCTGTGTGGATCCTGACTTGCTGCTCTAAGAAGGACAGACTGGACATCTGCCTGGTGCCATGCCAGAATGGGTCTGGCTGCAGTGCACTCCCCAGCCTGGACAGACACTGCAACATCTGAGATTTTCCTCCTAATTCCATTCCCTCCCTGCGTGCAGAGGCTGCCTGCAACCATCTTCTTCCACCAGCAGTTCTGGGAGCCTTTGTTTAAAAGATGAGGAACCCCAGAACGTGCTGGCACGGCAGAAATGTCCACGACAAGTGTGTGTTTCATGGTGATAAAACCAGGCCACTCATCATGCTGGACTATGGCCCCAGCCTGGGAGGAGGGATGGGATGACTCTGCTCTTCATTTCCACAGGCACATCTCCACACCTGGGAGCCAGCACACAGCAGCAGGAAGATAACCTGGAGCAGAACCCCCCGTATATTGACTCCCATTGATATACTCTTTCCATTTCCCTCTCTCTGCTTGCTTGATCTTCTCCTGATGAACCCTTATGCCCCCTTGCAGTGCCTTTCTCCAGGGATTGCAGATGATGCTACTTTCCACACAAGCAGCCTCAAGGGTACCCATGCTGGATGTGCTCCATCATTGACGCCTTGTATCTGAACAACACAAGTCATGTGTCGTACTCAGGGAGTCTGTGATGCATGGATGGTTCCAGTCAACAGAAGAGAGAGAATTCATGGTTCAGAGCTCACAGCCACTCATGAACATGCAAGACTCACGAGACAGCAGTAGCACTGCTCTGTTCAATGCAGGAAAATAACCAAAGCTTAATTCATCCTTCGGTGCTAGTAGCTTCCTCTTTTGATCCAGAATGAGTAAGTCTGGACCGCCACTAAACTGGGCTACTTCTGCCCTGGCACTGGGAGAAGATTTTGGGCTTTCTGGCTATCAGGATTCTCACATCTCCTGGTTATAGAGGATTGCAGCATCGTTGGGAATTCCCTACATTTGGCCTTAATTACAACATTGCAAATTGAAGGCTAATCAGCAGCAGCATGCCAAAGTCTCCAGGACTCCTGCAGCTCTGAACAAATCCAGGCACATCTGAGCTGCCTGTGCTTGTTCCTTGCAGAAGGATCTGCCTGATTATTATTTAGCGGTTGCCAGTGAAAGGCAGGCCAAAGGCAGCACTTTGGGCAGGCGTCTGACAGGAGCACTGGTGAGTGCAGTGGCTGAATTCCCTGGCAACACCATGGCACACACTGGGCGCTGCTCTGCACCTCCGTCAGTTTGACAAGCCCTCTGGCAGCTCCAGGTGTTCACGTAAAGTGTCAGATGTAAAAAGAAGACATTAATTTGGAAGGTACTGACCTAACAACGCAGTCAGGGCATTTCTAGTACTCATGCCGCTCACCTGGGGAAATGAGTCAGCAGAGGAGAAGAAATTGCTTATATGTAACAGACCAGAACTTGGTCACTTAAAGATGAGCTGGTCAGATAGATAACCAGCTCCCCAGCTGCATCCCCTACATCTCTCTGACACATCACATCCTTATTCTATAAATGGGCACCTGGCAGTGAGAGAGAAGGTGAGTTTGTCTGGCTCTTCCAGTCCGAGATCAGCTCGCTGGGAATACTGCTAAACAGGAGGGTTTAAACAGGCTCTTAAGCACGTCAAGCAGAAAGTGTGTCAGTCTAAATCAATACAACTCACTTTTGGATATATGGACAGCCTCTGGTCTGTGCTTGTTGGTGCCATTCAGACTGGAACACATATCACTGCGGAAGGAAACACATAAGAAGTGTGATGAAGGAATTGTGTAAACCAGCTCCGTTTTTTCAGTGCCAGGGATGTCTGTTTGATGCTCCCTGCTCTGTGTACTAGTCAAGAGAAGACAGCTGAGGAAGAAAGGATAATCAAAAGCAACTGTCAGCACTTTTCTTCCTGCTTTGTCTTTCCTTCCTAGAACAGCGGCCCTCGGACTCAGCAGGAGCTGGGGCATTTCACTGGGAGCCATGGGCAATCAAGGAACACCAGTGCTGCAAGTCACACCTGGAAGGGTCAACCGTATCCCCAGGGACACTCACTACTGTGATGTAAAAAGCTGGGAGAGCCTGAAGAACCAACAGTTTTGTACATCCTTCCTCCAAGAGAGCCTTTCACTACAGGGGCTGGCAGCTGGGGCTGTTGCAAGCTGCACGCCACTCTCCAGCACCAGTCCCTGTGCTTCACGTCCATCCCTTACAAGTCAGTGGCAATGGATCCCCACAGCTGCCCCCATGCAGTGCGACATGCCAGTCCTGCTCCAGCGAAAGCATGAACCAGGTGTGCGGTGGCAGAGGCAACCACAAATACAGAGAGGCGAGAATAATCCTGGAGCCTGTCCTGCCTGAGGAGCCTTACTCCCAGTCTCTGCTGGTCTCCCCAGCTGCCAGTCTGTTCTGCATCCTAGCACTGTGTAAATCTTCTCGCTCCTCCCATCGTCTCCTTCTCCTCTCTCTCCTGCCGTGTTTATTGTCTCTGAGGTGACCAGACACAGCTGTGCTGGTCAGCAAAGCACAGTGCCTGTCCTTCCATGGCATCTCCTCCTACAGTTATCCCTAACGTTGCAGATTATGTTGTTTGAACACTGTGCCATGCCAAGTATTGTCAGAAATCCCCTCTGGTTACTACAGACCAGCTCTTCACTGCGACACCTCCTGTCCTGCCAACAATAACACTGGTGCTGGTAACACTCACACCATCCTGCAGCGCTGCGTGCTGTATTCCACCCTCCTTCCTTCCGAGTGCAGGTGAAGATGTTGAATTCCTGCCCCAGAACCCATCTGCTCACCTGAAGTTCAGGTAAACATGCCTGGAAAGAGCTGGGTCCACCTGGGAAATAACCAAATAGTATTATTGGAAGGAGGAAGGTAAATGGAGATATGGTGACACTGAATATATAAAGTAAACCTGGTTACTTTTGCCAGATTGCTCGATAATGAAATACTAATAAAAACCCAAACAAACAGGAAATTCAATTCCAGTTCCATCATATTCTGCAGAGATGTATTGAACTGGCATTTTTATAAACTGAAAGATATCGCTGTTACTAGAAAAGTAAGTCTATATAACTAGAATGAAATTCTGGAAATGTGGAATTTATGAAAAATGGAATGAAAAAATAAGGAAACTAGTGTGTATTTTTTTATTTCCTGAACCATTTCAAAGAGCGTGGTGGGCAGGCCCCTCAGAGCCAGACAGCAATTGCAGTGAGATCAGTTATGAGCAGGGTATATGACTGCTGTGCTGGTTGGCAGTGTTAAGATAAAATGAACTTGGAATAATTGATTTATGACCCAGTTTATTTATGGGCCAAGATAGCAGCATCAGCCGGGTCCTTGTTTCGAGGGCACGGGTTCAAAGGCTCCAAGGCCGAAGTGTACACATTCTTGACATTCTTCCCCATCTAGCTCCTCAAAACAAGCATTCACTATCTCCTTGCAGGTCCAGGCTCAGACCCCACAGGCTGAGGGAAGGAGACTCAGACAGCAAGGGCAGGAGGTGGCTTTGAGGTCAGCATATCTCAGACATCTTTCTGCGGCAAGCAGATGTGGCACCAGAGGTTAGAGAAGCCCCACATTTCTCTGGTGTAGCAGCTGGAGCCAGGCAGCCCTGGGGGCACTTCAGAGGCACCTGAATTCCATGCTCCTCCTTTCCCTGCTTCTGGGTGAGCTTGTGCTGAGCTGGCCCACTTGGTTATGCATGAAGGGACTGCAAAGTTAGTGAAAAATACCCTTTTGAGGGACATCTGTCATCTATGACCCTTGTCATCCATGTTGCCATTCCTGCCATTCCAAGCAGTCTTTCTGCCAGACAGTTCCTCTGAGAACTTGGTCTTCATTTTCTTGTTATCAATCAGCCTCTGGGTGTAGAAATCTCATACCTTGATGGGAATCAGAGAGATATCTGCCTTCCTCCAGCTTTCCATGTATTTTGCAGCTGTTATAAACACCATCAATTCATCAACCAGTCCATCTGTGGGCAGGGTGCTTGTCCAAGTCCTCCCCTCTCCCTTTCACTCTCTTCCCTTGTCATTTCTTCAGCTTCTTTATGGATGGTTTGGATTCCATGTCAAAAATTTTAAAAAGGAAGACAGATTCTTACCTATAATTTATTTTCTCTCATTCTCATGCCTTTCCTAGCATGTCTTTGTTCTTTGAGAGATATTTCTAAGGGCCTCTGCACTCCCCTTGACCCCTCCCTATGTGTTATTCTCTCATTTGCAGCTCTTATTTCTTTCTTTGCATGCCCAGTTCATGGATTATGCTCTGGAATAAGCTCACACAAATCTAAATGAGGCAAACCCCCAAGGGCACAAGACTACATGAAGGACCGTGTCCTGCAATGTAGATGCACTTTAGGAGATTCACCCTCCTCCAATGGGCCTTTCATTGTGATGGTAAGCGGGTCTATGGGAGCCTGTGCAGCACATCTATGTTCAGATCCAATTATTTATTAGTTTGGTGAGGAATGGCAGTGCTGTCAGGGTCTGATAACATACCTCACTTTATCTACTAGCTGGGAGGTGGGGAGTGAAAGGTCCATGGATTTGTGGGGTAATGCAAACACTCTGCAACACTGGCAGCTATGGGTGCTGCAGAACCACTCTGGAAAATCAAGGTTCTTGAAGTCCATCACTGGAGATCTAAACCCTTCCTGCCCACATTCCACTAGAGAAGGCAGATAAAGAGGTATGTTGCAGATAATGCTTCAGTCCCCCTCCTTTTTTTGGCTTGCTGGTTGGTTCTAAAAAGGCCCAGATATGCTTCTTTTCATGCCCACTGAATTCCATCGCTCCACTGAAAAAGAAAGGTACTTGGGTACCTCAGGTGTAGTTGGAATTTGGACAGGGAGACCTTGCATTGTGATTGACACAACAAGACAGAAAACTGTAGACAATAATTTTTAGCAAAGAGACTATGGATGCAACCCAAGCAGAGAAAGGACTTTCTGTTTTCTACAGAAACTCAGGAGCTTCTCAGCATGTGGGTATACCAGAGTCTCATCCCAGAACTGCTTACACCACATAGCTAAAAATGTTGGTGAACTAAACAATGGATTTCCTTCAGCTAGTTCAACCTGCCTCAATATTGACCTTGAAGACCAACAGTGAATTAGTGACTGAGGTACAATGAAGCTTGAGGAGTCTTATACTTGGTTTCCTGTAGTCCTATTTGGATTCTGGTTCCATTTCCTTCTGTTTAATCTCGACATACCACCTGAAACAACTGTGCAAACTGCTTGGCACTGGGGGAAGATTTCATGTCCTGCCCAGTCATTAAGGTAAGGCTGGAGATGAAACTTAACAGCTAAATTAAATCCGATCTTGATGATAGAAACAAACACATCTAATGAGTACCTCAGCAGTCCCGTCACGCAGTCCTGTCCCTTGTATTTGCATTGACAAAGGCTGATGATGCCAGTGGCAGAAACCTGAGAAAAATCATTCAGATATGAGTTCAGTGTATAAACAAAATTGTCTTTCTCCTTCACAAACTAATTCCTTTAGAGCTTATGTATATGGGTATAAAGTTGAACTTGAATGAACAGAGCATTATGGGAATAGTGACAAAGAGGTCTGGTCCTCTGCAAAGAATACATAAACCAGATCGATCACTCATTGAATTTTGCCTTGGGGGTCTCCATATACTCTTTTAATTTCTGTCCAGCATCCATTCTTTTGGAGAGAAGAGATGTCTTTCCAAAATACACTATTAATTAACTGATATATCCCAAAGCACTTTCTGTGGGCCCACAAGCTTTAAATCAATGCATCATCAAGAATTGCGCTGCTCATCATGGGTCTTTTAAGTAATAGATAAAAGGAGCATAAAGGAGCATCTGTTTTTCTAGCTATTTTAAATATCTGGGTAGGTTAATGGCACAGTCTGGCAATGTTTTAACTGTTCAGCATCATGATTCTTTCACTTGTGTGATATTGGTTCACACCAAGTTATTGCTGCCAATTGGCCTAATTGGCGTCATTTTGAGTGACTGTCCTCAGAAGAGATTGTGGGTGCTGGTAAGAGAGACAAATGGTGCCTTGCTCAGGAAGACTTAGGTGCGTCATACTTTTTTGGCTAGCTCTCAGTTTCCTGCATTTGTGATATGGGTTTTGAATTCTCCTCCAGAGAGCCCTACTTCACACTCTGAGTGTTTAACCTTGAGCTCTGAATCACCCTGCTGTGCCAAGGGCCTCAATTTTCAAACATGGCAAAACTTAAAAGAGGGTTGCCTAAATCAATTCACCATATCTTGCCTGTAGTTCCTGCTTTAATCTTCATTTGACCATTAGCTTTGGTTGCATCCTCCCACAGCTGACATACACTCTTCTCTCAAAATATTCCCTTACACTGCATTCATCCAACAAATATGGACAAGGTCCTGGGAAAGGATGTATTTGCTCTTGCTGTGCTCTTGAAGAGCAGCTCCAGGTAGTTTTGATGTGGGTTTGGGGGGATTTTTTTAGGTTGGTTTTTTTTTTTAGCAGAAACACTAGAGATGACAAATCCAGACCTGGTGGTGTTTTTAGCCGTTTCTACAAGGCAGCTTCTTCAGACCACCTCATTCCTCTTGCACAGAATGCTTCCACTGTAGAGGCTGGAGCAACACCTCAATAAACGTCACTCAGCAGAAGCCACTCTGTATGAAAACTGGACATAGGACAGGTCTTAGATGATCCATCCTCCGTCTATGCAACCGTATAGTGAGGAATACTTTCAACCCTACCTTTGCTCTGCTGTGTTAACTTGCTTGCAAACTCCCTGTACAGGTCAGTGCTGACACTGATGTCCCCAGCGGGCCAGAGCTGTGTTCAGATTGGTACCCAATATTTTTTTCCTGTGGAGCACTGACCCTCTGCCTTCATTTTATTAGAGTCATCCTGCATAAGGTGGGTGGTAGGACTGTTGAAGCTTATCTGGGTGACAGCCACCTCTGGAAGAGCCACACCGTTGCAGTGATGTGTAGGAAATAAACAAACAACTTGGACCACATTTTGACGCCAGATTTCCTTCACAGTTTGCATTACTCTATAGAACAACAAACATGGTATTTTGAGTGGTGCTGCTCCTTTTTCATCCAAACTGGCTGCAATCCCTGAAGTTCCCAGATAATTCAGAAAGCCAATGAAGAGCTTTACTTTGCTCAGGATCCTCATTGAGGTCTGTCCCCTGTACCTCTAATACAGAGTATTCATCTCGCTCAAAAAGCTGCTCCTACTCTCATCCAACAGGTCAAGTCTCACTGAGTTATGTACCACAGTAGTGAACAGCACTTACTGACTGATGTGCCTTTTCAGCCCTGCCTGCATCTCCTGCAATTGCAGAGTAGTGCTGGGACCTTGGCTGTCTGTCCTGGACCCAGTGGGACGGGTGATCTTGTTGACCAAAAGGTCTGACACATGGTCCCATTGGTTGTGCTGTCAGCAGGGTCTGGTGCGTGCAGAATCTTGTGCACAAAGGAGCCCTGTTGTATGGTACCTGCCCTAACAGTGCTCTCCAATCTGGGATTTAAGTCCTACTCTAACCTCTTTTCCTGTAGGACTGATGCAAGCTCCCTGTTTACCCTCGGAGAGATCACCTCCTTGTGCTGAAAGACCCGTTTGGTTTTGATAACTTGCTACTAGCAGTGACAGCCTATTACACTTTGGGGGACTGGATAAAACCACCATTAAAGCAGGGTATAAATCAATAAGATGGGATAGGACAAAGGCAGGAATAGAAGTAATTGGACAATCATAAGGCTGGAAGTGAGACAGGCAGATTTCCCAGAGGAGCTAGCCAAGAGTAATACATGTGTAGGTTTACAAAAGAGCTCCTGTAAATGGAGATAACAGATGTGGTGGTGAATATAGCCTTTGTCAGCGCAGCATAATTGGGATGTTCAATGGCTTCATGAAAATACGTGGACTCCTAATTGCTATAGCACCTGCATTTCTCAGCTAGCACAAATCTCCAAACCTTCAAGGAGATCGAAAAAAAGTCTGAAAGTTTCCTGGCTTGGAGGCAGCTGCTTTTTTCAGCTCCCTTGGGAAATTGTGCAGTGACAACTTGGACCGGTCCCAGCAAGACCACCTGGCAACTGCTCACCGTTTTACTGCAGAAAGCAAGTGGGAGATCACACCGGGTCCTGCAAAATGGGCAGAAAGGTTGAATTTTTCTACTTCCAGTTGGTCAAGGTGGCAGTTCCTGAGGCAGGACTTTCCATGCTGAGAGTGGAGTGAAATGATCTCACTCAGCCTGGATTGCCCATGCCTCCATGGGCTTTTTCAGGCAGCGGGGATTGACTGCTTCCTTTCTGCATTGCCTCCTTTGCTGCTGCAGTTCCAAACCTCTTGCAATCACCCTGCATAGGACAGGTGTTGTTCAGAGATAGCTCCTGGCATGTGAAAGTCTGTCCCGTGTGACTTGTGTTCAGTCAGGCCACGGTCCTTGTGATTCCAAAACTCAGCAGTGCTCTGAAAGTTGTGCTCCAACATATAAGGCTTCAGAGTGAGTCCCACCGAGAACTCATGGTTCCAACCAAGTGTGAATTTGGGGCTAGGAGACCCTATTAAACTCATTGTCTATCAGCTGTGCTCAGGCTGGCGCACTGCTCGTATATATAATTAAGATACTTATGTCCCCTCACACTGGGGACACAACCCTGCTGGCATCCCAAGGCCGCGTGTGTGGCACATGTCTCCCCGCTGCCCAGCCCTCGTTCCCCAGGGCTGAGGGATTTGATGCCTTTCTCAAGAGGATGTCTTGAAACCCCAGCTTCTGAAGTACCAGCTGGATTCTTCCCATTTTCTCTCATGTGACAGGTGAGACCCTTGATGTACTTTCTGGACTGTGACCCCTGTTTTCTCTTTGTGTTTCTCCCTTGGCCTTCCCTTTTTTTTTTCAGCAAAGACCCTTATGGCAAAGAACTTTCCAAGGAGAGCTTTCACTTCCCAGTATCTGTGGATCTCTGCCTCAACCACGTCATTGTTTTTTTGTATTCCTTTGCAGACTATCCTCTGCTGACCTTCCCACTCACTGTATTCTCCAGCCATCAGTGACACTCATTATTTCTGGATGGAAAAATATGAGAGAAGAAAAAACTCTTTCAAGTTGCACAGGCTGGGCTATCTTGTCACTAATCTGAGGGGAGAAAAAAAAAAAAAACAGCAAGCACCAAAGCCTCCCCACACATGTCTCTGAGCAGTTTGAAAGAGACAGAACTCCTGTGATATTGGCTATACCATGGAGCTCCTCAGAGGAAACACAACTACCTGCAGCAGAGGCTTTAGAGGTGCCAGCTGCAAACAAAAATGATCCTGCTTTAATGAGTTACCTTAATTTCCTTAAACTTTACTTGCTATAATCCCCTCTAATGAGTTACTTGTCCTCAACAGAATGAGGGTTACAGATAGTGCTTCAGCTCTTGGTCCATCCCATAAGTGAAGTAAAATATACGGACGTAAAGGTATGTACAGTGTGAGTCTGCTTATGAAAAGCAGACTTTCTGGCTTGCTAGAGCTCAATCTCACCAGCTCACTGCTACGTCCATTAGGAGATCCCATTAGGAAGAAGGCCCCAGAGCTCTGCCTATGCTATTCACCCTGCTACGCTGATACCTGTTCAAGGTTGTTGATGGGGATGCGGCAGAGGACGTTGCTGAAGATATGACTGCAAAGCACTGTGGTGGAGGTAGCAGCTAGCGTGTGTTACCCTGCTCTGATGAGGTGCACATGCCTGGGTGACTCCACTTCTGCCACAAGCCCCTGCTCAGACACAGGGATGACTCTGTAGGAGAGGGATTCCATTAGCACTGCTCCTGTACCCTAGGCTAGCTGGGCTACCAGGCTCAAAGATTTAACTCCACAGAACTGTGCCTTCAGGTTAAAGAAGTAGCAGGGCTAAATCTTGCTTTCAGCCTTTAAAGCATACAAATATATTAGAAGGATCCTGAATTCAGCATCCCATGCATGTCCAACTGGAATAGATTTAGTAATTCTTTAAGGCTCTCCATAAGCCTTATAACTGCTTTCAGGATCCGAAGTATTTGCCAAGCACACTGTGCACAACCCCCTCCCCACACCCACACGTAGCGTTTCATTTCAAGCTATGCTAATCCATAGCTCTTCCTGCAGTCATGCAGTGTTCAGTAATATTTTATTTATCATAGGATTTAACTTCAAAATTTAACCTTTTTGGAGCTTGAAAGGTGTCTTCTTGAGAAGGTGATGCTTCTTTATTGCCTTTAATCTCTACAGAAACATTCTTCCAATTCTTAAGATTTTTCCACTTCTATTGGCTTCCGTTTCTTGCTATTTCCTGTGTCTGGTTGTTAAGTTAGTCCTGGTGGGTTCTTCTTTTTGTTTTAATTAATTGCAGTTTATGGAGGATGTTTCTTAGATCTCCATGCTGGCTTTTGATGGAGTTTAATGCCTCTGTTTAGATCAGGTAAAGCCAAGGGGATAGAAGAGCAAAACTATTCTGGGCAAGATTATTAAACTTTTTTTTTTTTCCATTAGATTAGGTTCTTTCCATAGATGGGCTTTTCTGAGAACATCTCAGCTTAGAAGACCTCTGTAACTCTGTGGATGCAATGACCAGCCCAGAGGTCAGATGGGCCCTGTGCTATCCTAAATTCGTACTGCAAATGCTGCCAGCAAAAGCACCCCTCACCCACAGAGTGCACAGATTGCAGTAGTCAGTCACTCAGTGCGGGCAGCATGGGTCCCACAGCCTGAAGGAGTTTGGAAGATAACAGAAAATGCAGATAGAATGGAAACAACTTGTCAGGAGTGAGTCCAGGGCCAGGGCCAGGGCCAAGGCCAAGGCACATGGCACCAGGTGCTCACGCATGTTGCTCAGGAATGAACCCAGCTTTGAGGCTGACTGTCTTTGCTTTCTTGCCTAGCAGTGCTGTTCGAGACCAGAAGAGAAGCCAAATCTGGCTCCTGCCTGGTAAGCTCAGTGGGATGGGGCAGTCTCTGAACGCAGCCCCACAGCTTCTCAGCACTTTGGAGCTCTGCTTGGGAAGGAAGGGAAATGGGAACTACTTGAAACAGCCTGAAGGGGTGACAACTTTCAATGAGAAGCCAAGCAGTAGCCCTCAAGCTTCTCACTCACCTTGGCATCCACGGGAAATCAAACTTGCAGCTCAGATGTTCATGGGCACTAGACATGGGCATTTGCCTATCAGGCACACCTTTGTTCTTACTGCTCTGCTGGTGCTGCTGCTCATATAGTGATGAATTCTCCACGCGGGATCAGGGCATCCCAAGCGTTGCTGCTTTGTTTAGCAGAGTGGCACCATCACCACCTCCCAAAGGTCTTCTGTCTACAGTGGAAGAGAGGGTTTTGCTGCAAGTCTGCCCAAGGGCTTGACCCTAATCAACTTCTTGGAACAAAGAGAGGGGAATTCCTGGAGTAACTGCAGAGAGTTGAGGCTGGACCATGGGGCACCCCAGGAACAGCCAAGGACTCAGAGCAATGTCAATGATACTAAACCAGCCCCCTGGGTTGAGAGCAGCATGGCAGGGAACCTCAAACCAGGACACCAAGTTCTCTTTATAGAGGAAAGAGGACAAGGGGCTTTTTTCAGGGGTCCTGTAGCCCCAGGGGGATAGACAAATAATTTGGCACCCCGTTGTCTTATATTTGTGCTTCTCATCCCTGGCTCAAGTCTCAGAGAGGTTAATGCCCCACTTCAGTCTAGGAAGACGCTTTCAGCATGCTTTTTCAATTGGTTTCATTCCTCTGAGAGTATCAGCTGTCCATGGCACCTGCATAATTTATAAAACTCCTTGCTGCCTGCTGGTGGAGAGGGGGGAAGATATTACTGAGGGTCTGAAAGGTTATGCCACCCTCCCTCTCTCAGCTCCTGTGAAAGAAGCCAAGTGACCTTGATATACAGCTTTTTGGTTTGCTCTTGAATGACACTCCAATGTCAAGGCAGAGCATATGTGCTTCCAGAAACAGCTTTTGTCTGGTCTCACTGTTCCCTTGCACTTTGCGGAGTTTTCTGGGCTGGGGTAGAGTTGTAGGAGGTTCCTGCAGGTACCATTGTACTTATTAAACATTTTAAAGTAGAATGATTTGATTTTAATTTTTTTTTTTCTTTCAGTCCCTTCATGAAGGAGAATACTTCCTACAAATAGCAAAGCTGAAGGCAGTCTTAGCATAGTCTCCCCACGTCTCTCTGGCATGCATTCCTCCTCTGTTTTGGTGAGGCAGAAGGAAGGAGGGAGCCTGGAGGACCCTCTCTCCCCGCGCTGCTGGCTCTCTGGGCTGCTCTACAGGCTTCCATGGGGTAAAACCCGGTAACAACAGCTCATCTTGGGGAACTTGAGCCTGTATCTAAACTAAGAAGCTCAGCGAAGCCAGGAAACAGCTAAGCACTGTCTGGCAATTGCCCATACCATCTGATTAGTAGCACACTTTGTGGCAGAGTTTTGAGCTGTGCTAGCCAGGACTCTCCCAGGCAGTGCTCAGGGATGGCTCAGGGGTTAGCGTGGACCAGGGACCATTCCCACTGACCTTTGTGGATTCAACCAGCTCGTTCTGTGCAGTTCAGTGCTACAAGCCATGTTATAACAAAGTCAGGTCTGGAAACAATCCTGGGCATGTTTAATTTCCAAAATTCACACCTTGGTTATCTATTAAGGTTGCAGTTCTGAAAAGTGCAATGGTTAGTCATTCAGCAGTCCCCCACCCACCACAGTAAGCATGTATATAGGAGCCTAAGAAATCCACCCACTGGAAGTAGACAGGGACAGCATATTTCAACATCAGATCTTTCTCATTCCTAACCCAATTACTCTGCCAAAAAAGCAAGATATCAACAATGCAATGCAGAACAAAACCAAGAGAGATGTTGTTTCATAGCTGCATGCAACACGCTGCATGTATTTACAATGCTGTTGGTACGGTATGTAAAGAATATAAATTAAATATTTAAAAAATATTGAACTGTAGAGTACTATTTCTCCAGTATCAGCACTCATTATAAACAAATACTGTACTAGACACACCACACCCTGCCCCCCCCCCCAGCACGCACACACGTTCATCAAAATGCAAACACATGGATCTTCACGTGTCAGCTGTGACTTGGAGTAGTTTGGTGATACTAATTAGAGCTTTCCAGGCATATTTCAGTACAACTGGGCAGCTCAGGGAAGTTTCCAGCAAAAGGTGGAAGGACATAAAAAAAGTGAGTAATGACAATGGTTAGCAGAAGAGGGTCCTCCATGGATAACGACCTCTGAAAGGCTGTATGGCAAGTGACGAGTAGCAGAGTGTCCCTGAGTATGTGAACCTGCCCCAAACTGCAGAGCGAGCGGAGACCAGGGGGTTCCCCTTGGATTGCTTTAGACTTGGCCCCTAGGAATGGTTTTGTAAATGTAGTTAGGCATATAAAGCTGCAAATAAGCACCCAGTAGGATTTTTAAAAGCACAAAATCCCTGGTAATTTTGTGGGAGGAAGGCGCCTGACTACACACAAGAATCTGGCTTTAGATTCCTAAGCGTTTACAGAATAAATCCCAATAGATGCCTACCTACTCTGTAAGACACCTACACAGATTTTTCTTGCCTGGAACCAGTTTAAACACGAGCCTCTGCTAGTCCACAGAGATGCTGTTTCAGTTTCTCTAGGACTCCTGGCAGGCAGGAGCAGCACTGGGAGGGAAACCTTGAAGTTTCTGTAAAGCAGCGCTCCCAGTGATTACTGTAAGGAGCGTGTCTCTGCTGAAGGTGTAATAACTGAGTGGTACAGCAACAGCTGAAAGTTCTGGCATTGTAATAGTCAAATTATCTGCAAAATGCATGCATAGTCATTACTCATTAATTAATCTAAATAATTGACTATTTCAGAAGTATGTCTGATCTGCCTCTTGTGCAGCTGCTTCATTTGCTGATCTATTGTTCTGTGGACACATATTAGAAATATTTGTGAAATGCACAAAATATTTAGTGTTGTGTGTTGCATGAGTAAATATGCTTTTTATCCAAATACTCCAGAAGCAATTAATTAACACCATAGCCTCAAAGAAGAGAGCTGTTCATAAATCATTGTCACTAGACCAACCTGTTCTGGTTGTTGAAACAAAATATTTAGCAGTCTTATTTGCACAGCCATAGATAAGTCTTATAGCCCCCTTTATGAACAAAGAGTGAGCTTAATAAATGTCTTCCGTGACAAAAAGAAAAGCTTCTAGGCAGTTTACACTCCAACAAGACTTGGAGTACATGTTTTTCATGCTAACAGAGCGAAAATATTCATTCTCGGGGAGATCCAGGCTACAACATATGATTTGTGAGTCTCCCACCCTCTTTAAGAGCAAAGGGTATGTGTATGAGATTTAATTCTGTCAACAGCCCCATTAAGTGCATTCTGTTGTAGTATGTTTTGCTCTCTGATTTATAGGACATATCTTCCATTTTTATTTTGGTAATCCAAATCTCTGAGAAGACATTAAACAATAACAAAAATTCAATACCAGTTAGATCAATTAGACTAAAAATACAGGTAACTTCTTGCCTTCTCAGAGATGATCTCCCTTTCTTCTTTTACCTGTGTTTTTGCAGATGTTTTGCTGTTGCCCAAGCATCGAGGGAACTTTAGCACCCACGTTTTCCTCCTTCATTAATAATAAAGAGTTTTAGCCCAGATATTGGCACAAGAGTCGTCTAGGCAGTAAGATCAAGGGGCAGCAAAGGTGGAAAGCTGTACATCAAGCATCAGCACTCAGCAAACATCTGAGGAGTCACAAGCTCTTTCCAGGCTGATCTTTATCATCTGGACCTTTCCTAAACCCTGTAATGAAAGGAGGAGAGGGTTGGTAGTACCTGAGCAGGGGAGATGGGGCTTTGAGCAGCATGGAGGTCTTTCCCTACCTTAACTTAGATCTAAAACTGGTGTCACAAACTTCCTTCTCTTCTTTGGTCTGGAGTGACCAAAGGGCTTTAGGATGTTGGCAATTTCACTTTTAATCCTGACTCTTCTCCTGACACACTCTGCACTCTATAGCCAGGCCACTGTCAGGGTCTTCTCTGCTGTGGGTGGCTTGTTTAGAGCAGGGTCTCAGCAAGGGTACTGCAGGGCCTGGTTCATGGGGAGTATTTTCAGAAGGACACTGAATTGGAGGAAGGTTAAATGGTTATGATCAAGCTTATCATGTTACAATTTTGTTTTTCTAACTTCCTTTTTATCATTCCAACCACTATGGGATTATATGATTCCCATCCTAGCTTTGCAGATGCAGGCAAGTGGAGAGTTTGGATATGAATTATGGGAAAATGGATCTATTGTAGTTGTTACCTGAGAATACCAGAGTCCTTCTTGATTGCAGAAAAAAATCAGTCTATTGTAAATGCAACGATCCCTAGCACAGCCCTTCTGAATATAATGGGGAGGGACATAAGCAAGGAAATCATCATAGGTGCAGCAGTCTGTAGTGGGAAGAGGTTACCAATTGTGGTCATTAAAGTAACAAAAAAGGGAGAATATCTTTGTCCAAGCAAATAACTCTCTGCAAAGGAGGACACTGTAATTTCGGAAGAGCTTCAATTTTAAAATCAGACTTGGGAATCCAGCCATCTGTCCAAATATTGAAATTCATCAGCTGTTTCAAGTGGGAGTTCGTCAAGCAAAAACATCCGAGGGAGCTCCCACGCCTGCTGTGTTACTGGGCTTGGGTTACAGCCAAACACCATTGACACAGTTTTCTTGCTCTTGTGTCTTAACATTTTTTTTGGCTGCAAATCATCTCTGAGTGTGAGCAAAATACAGCTTCCAGTCTGGCACGATCACGTGTCATGTGAAACTACTACAGGTGATAACAGGATTGTCCATGTGTCGACAGAGACAGAAGAAAGAAGAAATATTCCGAGGCCACACAGAGGCTTGTTGCTGCCTTACATATCCCTCGATGAAGAGCTGAAGAACCTCAGAAGTACTGCGGGTCCTGCACGGCACACAAAAATGTGTGCTCTGCACCACTTTATTGTGCTTTCTTTCATTCCTTCACCAGCAAAGCTTTTTTTTTTTTTTTCTTTGACAAGTGTTGCTGTCATTTCAAGGTAAGGAAAATAATTAAACTAGGCTAGGGAGAAAAGTGAACATAGACACCTTCGTGAGAGGGCTCAGCAGTGTAGAGAGCAAAATGCTTTCAGCAGCTACGCCATACCATCGGCTTTTAGAAAGTATAGTTCTTTGCTGGAAAGGTCACTGCCCTCTCAGCTGGATCCGAATTTTCAAAGCCAGAACTACTGTTGGTGCTGATTATCACAGGGTTTTACCCAGCAACTAGGCAATGTTTTTACAGACTGGTCCAAATATGCAGTCTTCAGAGATTGCAGGAGACAGAACAGCACAGGTCAGAAGGACCGTGGGTGGAGATGTTCGTAATATTGCCATTGCCATGAAGGTACTTATTCGGGCCAGGCTAAGGAGTAGCTAAGGTGTCAAGCTGCAGCTCTAGAGCAGGGATGTGTGCTGCTGCACCCAGCAGAAGGCAAGGATGAATAAGGTCAAGGCCTGGCAGGATGCAGCTTTTGGAAGTGATGAGATTTCGAGCAGGTCTAAAGTCCATCTTCAAAGGAACTCCTTCCTTCCTGGGACTTTCAGCTCTTCCGCACCCTTCAAATGGCTGTGTCCCAGGTCCTGGTGTAGAAAGATTTGTCAGAAGGCATGGAGACCTGCATCTGCCTTGTACTCCCCAGGCATGGCTATTGTACTGTGACACAACCAGGAGAAGGTGGGCAGACCCATGTTGATTGCACTCAAGACTTTTCATTTCAAGATCTGGGATTTCAGGAGATGTTTTTGGTCAAAGCCACAGAGGATGGTTTTGTAGGATGTAGAGGATAACTAACATATGAGGAAATCAAGCCTGGGACCTACAATGCTCCTGTCCTTTGTAAAAACCTGTCTCTGTGGCATCCATCCCATCATCTGTTAGGCTTTTCTGATATTTCTGACCAAAAGACCGGGAAAAAGACCAAAAGATTCATGAGAAGAATGAAGGCAGCATGTGGCAGACCTGGGAAGTTTCCATCACAGAGAGCTCTGGTAAAGCAGCAGGCCAGGCATTTCTGATGGCATAGTAGGCAGGATGTGAAATCCGTACATCATCCAACTAGGAGGAATGTGCATTATTGCTCTGTACAAATAGTTGTCAGGTCGGGAGGCCACCACCTGGGGCTTTCCAAGTGCTTGCTTCCAAGGGAGATTACTCTGTACCTGGATTTAATTCCAGCAATTTGCCTTGCGCTGATAAACTCAGTCTCTCCAAGAAAACTGTGTGCTGTAGCCAGCCGTGAGCCAGGGGTGTTCTGCTGTGCCAACATACTGTGCCCCACTTAATGACCCAGTTGTGTGGCTGCGACTGCTGTGGGGACAGGTGAGTCCTCTTGAGTATCTTCTCTCTATGGTGGGGGTCCCCAGGGTAAAACCATGTAGTGAGACCCCCTGGCATATCACCACTTAGGTGGACCTGCTCTGCTGGGCACAGGAGGTCACAGTGCTGAAGAGGGACCGGGGCCCTCTGCCATCCACCACAATGTGCAAAACAGAAGCAGTCACCAGCAGTGGACGAAGTCTGATAAATGGGGCTGCCACCTGTACTGTGCCATGCACAGAAACCCAAATAGCAGTCCTGTATGTCCAGGACCTCTTTGAACAGTCAGAACAGGTTTCTGGGGAACTATGAGCTCCCTACAGGCTTTCCCCATACTGCAGATAGGTGAGATTTACTGAAATGCACTCCCAAATTGCAGCTAAAAAGCTAAAGCCTTCTTTTGCTTTTCCACTTTCGTCTCCCTAACAGGACTCACTTTTCTTGCCTGCATCCTCTAGATTTGGCTTCGTTTGTTTTGTTCATAAACTGAAAGTAAAAAACTCTTCTTTGTTGTTGTTTTTGTGGGGGGTTTTGTTGTTTTTTTTTTTTACTCTCAGGATTTGGGAAGTTTATAACATTTTAAATCTCTCTATAATCTCATAAATATAAATGACAATATTGTGAAGAGTCAAAAAGGTGAAGACAAAGCAGGATCATTAAATCTGGGACCTTTGATGCATAATGCGTTCCTTCATCTGAGACTCCGATGAGGAAGCCATCAGTTTCTGCATTTTCTCTCTGATGGAGAAATGGGGATGAGAAAAAATTATATGCCCTCAGTGATAGTTTTGTGCAGTACCAAACATCCCGATGAACTGCATATTCTTAAGGGAACTGCATATTCTTAAGCTTTGGGCAAGGTCTGACTAGGGCATGCTGGAAGATTAGCAGATGAGCTTTGAGTTTCACAGTTACGGGGAGCAGCTGGCAGCAGATACGCAGCAGTAGGAGCTAGCAATTGATTTCATCCACTGATTTAACCAGTGTTTGGAAAATCTTTTCACACCAATGTTTCTTCTCTATGTCTTCTCTCTTTTTAATAAGGAAAATCTTCACTGTAGCACAGCCCTGAAACAGGCCACCCAGGGAGGGCATGGTATCAGTCCTTGGAAGTGCTCGGGATCCCTTAGACAAAGTCACAGCGGACCTGATCTGCTGTCAGAGATTGTCCCGCTCTGAGAGGAAGAATGGACTAGAGACCTCCAGATGTCCCTTTCCGCCAGCACTTTTATGGTTCTCTCAGAACAAGCCAGGAAACTCTACAAATACCATATTATCTTAGCCCTATGAACTTTTCTAGAGCAGGAGCTAAAATAGATTGAGGTATCAGCCAACAATTTGTTGCCTGTGGCATTTCACCTCTCCAGTGAGCTTGAACTGTAAGGTGCTTATGCAGAGCAGTTGTCAGATTCTTTTTTGGGCATTTATCCTTTCTGCTCTGGAAATTTGCACAGGAATGGAGCAAAAAGCCAAGCATGCTCTGGCTCTCAGCGCAAGACAAGATCAGAGCTTCCCATGGCAGCCTGGAGAAACACATGTGAAGCAGAAAACAGAAATTACATTTCCTTTCTTCACTGTACTCTTGACATATCTCAGTCTTCTCTACCAGCAACTAGACAGAGGAACATGGCTCCAGGCACAACCACTAGCCAGTTGAGATGGAGGTAGGATCCCAGCCTGGCTCAAGCCGGAAAACTCAAAGGACTTTGCTTTTGGAAATTAACCTGGCATTAGGACCAAACATACTGCATACAGTCTACCCAGTGAGAAGCCTTGCCCAGGCAGTAATCAACCTTTCCTCAGCAGCCTGAGCGTGCACTTCTCACATTCCCCAAAAGCAGGCCAGCTGCTGGGCCCCATGGACTTCCAAGGGAACAATGTGGGATGATATACCACCAGGTGTGGAAGACGCTTGGCCGAGGACTGACCCTTCTCAGAATGTCCACAGGCAGATTCACCTCAATAGCAAACTACAATGCATGATGAGGTTCTTCACAGGCCCCAGGCAGGCAATGTTGCCTGCATTTCAGCAAGAGGGCTTATTCTATTTCCCATGTCCAGCCTGCCTCAGTGTTCCCAGCTGTGGAGGTGATGAACAGTCTGACTTGGAGAGATGGGGCTTTGGTTTTACTTCTGACAAAGGGTGGAAGAAGCTCAGAACACTTGGGTACAGTGACCAGAGCCAAGACCTGGGTACAGATTGTTTGTCTGGGATGGACTTTCAGCAGTAGGATTCCAATGACATAACTTTATGTAGCTCAAGCTTAGATGTTTGGGTCTGAGCTGTTCTTTCTCAGCTTCGTTTACAGGAGAAGGAGAAGGAGAAGAACAATCTGAATGAAAGGCTTTTACCTCTATCTTAGGCATGTAGGCAGTGCAATGAACACTCATCACTGGTTCTGTACAAGTGCAACTTTGGTGAACTGGATCTCTCTTTGCATGTTTCAGTGAAACTGCCCTTCCTCTGTTGATTTTATGTACTTCTGGAGGTACCACGCTTGGCAGGCAGGGGCAGAAGAAGTAGACACAGGGTTAGGCATTCAGAGTAGAAGACCTACATTCCACCAGGTGAACAGAAATGCTTGTGAAATGAAATCTTGACAATGGGCTGTAGTTTCATACACAGAAATACTTACTTCATGGAACAATTGTTGTTTAGAATAAACTGCTAGGCTATTTTCCCATCTAATTACACCCCAAAACACCGTGGGATTCTTAGGGTAATCATGATCAAATACTTCCAAGCTGTCTTATAACATTAAAGAAAATATTTGACTGCCAGAAATCCATTACTGAGTAGACATCTGTGCACTGAACTCAGGCCATGAGAGCAATATTAATATTTCGCAGAGTGGTGTTCTGTAATATGCCTATTCATACTACTGTACAAACACAGGATTTGCGTTGACTTATGAAATACTACAGTCTTTGATATTGCACATTAATTAAAAATGTTCCATTCACAAGTGAGGAACGAGAAAGTTTTTGCAGGAAATTTCAGAGATCTTCCTGCAATTTTAGCAACAGAGGGAGGGGGCTCTGGCACTGGGCAGGCTGGGGCATCCCTCTGGGGCACTGCGAACCCTCTGCAGTGCTGCCTGAGAAAGGCAGGTGAATGCCGACACAACAGCTTACATAGGGGGTCATTCAAAACTGCCTCTGTTCTAAGCAGTGCTCCCTTTAGTAGACAGATACAGTGCTCAGATACTGTGCAAAGCTACTTAAACTGTGGCATTTTGACCACAAAAAATTGTGCGTATTGCTTGCTGACTTCCCAGATATGTGATGCTCCTGTGCTTCTGGGAAAGATCCCACTTTGTTGCTTCTTCTCAGGGAGCGACAGGTCTCCCTACAATTTCTTAAAGGTTTGTGCTAAAAAATAAGCTGTACTTTGTGATGATGATGGATAGTCAAATATAATTGCAGGGACCCAGAACCAGCATTGCTAATTAACATCATCTCTAACTGAAAGTACGCAGAGGCTCAGATGAGTTTCTGGAGAAAGAATTATTCAGTTTCCCCTTTTAAATACTCTGCTTGGAAATGCAAGGTCTCCATTTGTACTAGCCTCATGGGAACCTGTTCCTCATAGTACAAGCTCTTTGAAGCTGTATGTGGTGCAGCAGGGAGCTAAGGGGTCTTACGAGGAACGAAAGAGATAAATTAGAAAATGAAGATACTGATGAGTCCAAGGGGATGGGTCTCAAGCCAGTTCCAGAAATACCTGCCTAAATGAACATGCATCCATCAGGGCCAGGGAGAGTGATGTTCAGACAGAAGTCAACTGCCTGGATCTCTGTCATGTCTAATTAACTCCTTTATTCCGAATAGTCTTTCTTTTTGTACGAATTAAACCTGTAATCAACAGGACGTGGGAGGGTGCCACCAAAAGGACAATTTTTCTGTTCCAAAACATACAGAGGTTGGATGTTTGTAGGAGAACATCCACAGTCCGTGCGGTTGTATATATAAATAATGCAAGCCCCCGAAACTCAGTTTTACACCTAAAAGAAGGAAGAAAGAAAAAAAAAAGGAAAAAAGAAAAAAAAGAAAAAAGAAAAGAAGAAAAACAAAGGTTTGTTTAGAAATGCCATTGTCAGCATGTTAAAACACAAGACTTAAAGAGAGTCAGGAGTAAACATGGAGTTGCTGGCCCAAGTTAGCCCCCAAGTGTCTCTTTGTAGATTTGTTAAAGCAAGACATCAGGCTTCATCTTTCCCTCTGCCCCGTGGGGAGAGACAGATGAGGCCCTCAAGTCACAAGCTGAACCACGTAAGCAGAAAAAAAAGGAAGACACTGCTGCTATATAGCTGTCCCACAGGTTGGAATCACAGATACTTGGGATGCTGTAAAATGATTTATAAATATTCATTTCAGGATAGGTGCTTATGCAAATAATTCTGACTCCATGGAGTTTCATTAATCCTTGGAAATAGAGTTTTTCTTACTCATTTGTCATTATTTTCCCATTAAAGGAGATTCCCTCATCTGATGCATCACATCTAGTCTCTCCCCAGGAACTAGCAGCAGAGGAGGATAGCCCATCACACCCACCTGCACTGTGATTGACAATTACCTCCTCCCTCATCCCACCCCTATTTTTTTATTCACTTGCCTTGGTCTCTGAATAAACACAGAGAGTATCCGCAGTTTAGAAAACTAAATGAGCCTGGTCATAACTTTGGTTGTCCTGGTGCTACTTGTTTCCCAGAACAATGACGTCCCTGCACACAAATCTGCCCTCCACCTAACCTGTTCTCCCTTTTAACGCAGCAAACATGCTCCCCAAGCCATAGGGACATTTCCAGATTGTCCCTGTCCTGTGTCATGGCACCAAATGCAGAGAGGCACATTGAAGCTGGATAGTGGATGGGAAGCAGGGTGGGAAGGAGCTTTGCTGCCAGACCTTCTCTTTGCAAACCTTGCAGGGTGTAGCACAAGAAGCTTCTCTGATTCCTGCTCCGGCAATGTCTCATGAAGAGAGCTGGGTCAGGAGGTGGCACATCTCAGGCTTTTGAGGGCTTTCCTTGTGGAGCAGCAAAGACTCCAAACTCACCCCTGAAAGTCAGAGGCCAAGAATGCAGCTCCAAGAGCAGCACTGCCACCCGCTCCTGCAGAAACTCGCTGCGCCTGTGCTGGAGCCTCCCATGGCCTCCTCCTCCACAGGCTTGAGAGGTGGGCCTGTGCGTACCTCATGAAGTTCAACCAGGCCAAGTGCAAGGTCCTGCACATGGGCCAGGGCAATCCCAAGCACAAATCCAGGCTGGGTGGAGAATGGATTGAACGCAGCCCTGAGAAGGACTTGGGGGTGTTGGTGGATGAGAAGCTCAACATGACCTGGCAATGTGTGCTGGCAGCCCAGAAAGCCACTGGCATCCCAGGCTGCGTCCCCAGCAGCGTGGCCAGCAAGGCGAGGGGTGGGATTCGGCCCTCTGCTGTGCTCTGGGGAGACTACACCTGGAATATTGAGTCCAGCTCTGAGGCCACCAGCATCAGAAGGACATGGACCTGTTGGAGCGGGTCTAGAGGAGGCCACAAAGATGATCAGAGTGCTTGGGCCCTCTGCTGCGAGGAGAGGCTGAGAGAGTTGGGGTTTTTCAGGCTGGAGGAGAAAAGGCTCTGGGGAGACCTTATAGTGGCCTTCCAGTATCTGAAGGGGAACTACAAGAAAGCTGGAGTGGGACTTTTTACAAGTGATAGGACGAGGGAGAATGGCTTTAAACTGGAAGAGGGGAAATTTAGATTAGGTATTAGGAAGAAATTTTTCGTTATGAGGGTGGTGAACCCCTGTCCCAGGTTGCCCAGGGAAGTTGTGGGAGTCCCATCCCTGGAGGTGTTCAAGGCCAGGTTGGACGGGGCTTTGAGCTACCTGGTCTAGTGGGAGGTGTCCCTGCCCAGGGCAGGGGGGTTGGAACTAGGTGATCTTCAAGGTCCTTTCCAACCTAAACCATTCTATGATTCTATGAAGCTTCATGGGGAGGTGATGAGTGCTAACCCTTACGTGGTCAGGGAAGATGACCTGTGAAGGCCTCCAAAATGCCCACACAGATGCTCTGGATAAAAAAGGACTTCACATAAGGCAGAGAAAGCTCTGCAAACCCTCCCAAGCTTTGCATTTGCTGTGTGCTTTTAGATAACCCCAATCATTTAGTTTCCTTCTCCCGGCTGTAGCTAGCAGGCTGTCAATTGTGCTTGGCAGCACAAATATTAAACAGGGTGGGGGTAGGGGTTAGGTGCTTACCAGCCCTGAACAGATCCAGTGAGCAAATATGTTAATTTAAGAAATAATGCAAGCAGTGTGCGGTAAAGATTTGTGGAGCTCATTAATGTTTGAAAACAGCTTTGACATCTGTGCTTTGTTCAGCTGAGACTCTAACATTCAGTGCCTGGGAAAGAAAATGCAGTAAGTTAAAGGCTTTCAAATGTTCCCAGAGATCCCGCACATGGGAGCAGGATCATTTGTAATGACCCTGTAACTTCCTTCTGCAACTTTTACAAATACCTCTCGACTGAGTAGTTAATAGCATATCCTTGCAGAGCAGTTTGAGACTGTATTTTATGTTACTGAGTCCCTCTAAGAGTAATCACCTTCAATACAATATGTCTGATTCAGATTTGATGACAAAAATACAATTTTAGAGACAGAAATATTTACTTAATTACTCCATAGTCACATAGGTGTTGCTATTCATGTTTGCACAAGTCTACATTATTCGCAATTAGCGTCCACTGCTGAAGTCACCAACAATAGGTATTTTATGATCATACAAGAGGGACAGATTTCCTCCTTCTTCCCATACAACCGCAGTTCATACAGCATGTTTCTTTTCTTGCAAAGAGACTAAATTCTTGTGAGGATGTGAGTAGGTTATGTCAAGACTGTTGCCTGTGTGGAGGACGCCTTACTGCAGGTTTATATTTACCCAACTAAAAGCCGGTCCTCGTTAGGCTACAGACAACACAATATCCTGCCATCAACTGTTTGGTACAGTCTGTGCAGCTTAATTAGACAAATCCTGAAAAGGAAATCAAAATGCCAAGGGAAAGTGCCTGAGTCGCTAGATTTCAGCTTGAGGCCAAGCTGGAAATCCTGCTATAAACCGGTCTGTAGAAATTTGACAGAAATGAGCCATTTCAGAGAAGCAGGTGGCATTTGCCAGAATGCAGGACAAAAGCCAGGAGCTCCTAGCAGTTTTGAAGAACAGCCCTGCAGATGGTTTTGGTGGTGCTCTCCTGCCATGTTACCAACCCAGCTCTGTGAAGTCCATCCCAGGAGAAGTCTGGATGTCCCACAGACCTGGAGCCCAGTAAACATGCAGCATGTCTCAGGGACTGGACTCTATTTTGCTATAGCCACATCTTAGAAATCTGAAATAATCATACTGATGAGAGTGAGACTAAATTATGACATCTCTTATGAAGCAATATTGAACAACTTGTCCCACGCACTTTGGTTTCTGGGTCACTGCTGTGCTCATGCACAAGCCTCTGGCCTTGCAAAGGACACAGTGCAATTCGAGGACCATGCTTTTCCACGTGGGAAGTCACAGCTGATAGAAGACGAACACAGATCTTATTTTTTGCTTGTGCCTGGTTTGGGGGAAGCTTTATTTTTAGAGGAGAAAAGGTCACACTGTCTTTTCATAGAATAAACCACTCCAAAATATTTGTCGGACAGTCACAACTCATTGCATTTCATTGTTTTCAGCACGAAGCATATTCACATTCCCCACGCAGAAGACACTATTTTGTCCTGTCATGATGACCAAACCTCTCATTTCAAATCTGACCTGGGATTATTTTACTGTTTTGGAGAAATATTTTCTGGGATCTGTGGTGTGATTGTACGAGGAACAGACCTTTCCATGTGGTCAGGTCCATTGTTGGGTGAGTTTCTACAATGTCCCAACACCCTTGTGATTCCCATGACGTGCAGAGTCTTTGCTTTGGCACAATCTGGGTTACACCATGGGAAATGCAGTGTGGTAAAACTGCCAAATCCAGAGGAGAGAATGGGAGCCACCTATGACAGCATCACTTCAGCAATTTGTCATTCCAGGAAAGCACAGTTTTACTGTGGACTGTGTCACATCAAAGCTCTCCAAAGGTTCAAAAATCCAAAATATTTTTATTTGAGTTGAACCGACAGCCAACCAGCGTCACTATTGGCTTTTAACAAGCAAAAACCAGAACACACAATCCCACTGAAAAACTTCCTTCCATCAGACTGTGGGAAATGGGTGCCCATCTCCACAAAGTTACTGCTGGGGAAAACACTAGACCAGTTTCGTTTGTGATGGATGTTAATGATGGGACTTCATGTGTTAGTGGATGGCACAGAAATGTTGCAGAGATGAAAAAGTGCCAAGCACCAGAATAGAAGACAGGGAAATCCTGTTACTGTGGGTGGAAGTGAGCATGGGGTGCAGCTGAGTGATACCCCTAATTTGTCAAAGCTTTATTTTCAGGGTTTCATCAGCGGGAGCTGTCACACTTCCCCACATTATTTCAAGTGAAGTTCATGTTTATGGAATATTTCTGTTGGAGGAGAGGGGGGCTCTCCCATGTACCTTCATTCCTGTCACTGTGTGAAGGAAAATCTCACAGTGCAAGAGGAAAGCAGAGTAAATGATATGTGAGAAAATGTATTTCCACACAAGACAGATTTCCCTGTAAATAGGATCTTGCTAAGCAACATGGGCCCCACCGAACACGTCAGCTTGAGCACTGGGAGGTGCTAATAGCTTCTTGTGTAGCAGGGAGAGTTTTTGGCTTCTGCTGATGAGAGGCTGAGTAAAGTTGGCAAAGGCCGGTTTTCCTTGGCTGTCGGGCCCCTCCAGAGTCGAACTGACAGACTTAAAGGCGCAACACTGTAGACAGCAGAGAGACTATAGGTAGCCTATGCAGCAGGGTTGTGCTATGGGACTCCCTCATCCCACATCCATCCATCCATCCATCCATCCATCCAAAATGAATAAAGCAAAACCTAAGCCCAGGGTAAATTCCACTGTCCAGGGGGCTGGCTTTGGCCCCGTGGTTTTCAGGCAACTTCTGTTATGTTTCAGGTGTATTTTATTTTGCACAGATGATGGTCGTCATCTTTGGGCTCTGTGGTTACAGTTCTGGTGTCCCCAAGCACTCACCTCTGCTCTTCTGACAACTACAGCTCTCACCATACTGTTGTTGCCCTGCTCCTTTTTGTCCAAGCCTACACACAGACAGTGAAGGAGACCTCCATTTCCACAGAGCATCATCCCCTACTCCCACACTGGATCAGGTTTTACCAGAGAGCACCTCAGCTGGGCTGCTTCCTGCCATCCTCTTAGTCACCATCCCCTAATCCAACAAGGGAACCAGAGGAAATTATCTGTCCCTGATGATGGCTCATTTAGTCTGTGGCTTTATCTTCACTTTTCAGGCCAAACCTGTGCACAAGCATGAGTGGAAGCATTAGTAGCATTGGGAGAGCTGGATTTGCCCTTGTTGCTTCCCTTTACTGCTGAATTCTTTTTGCTGATACTCTTTCTGGTTCAGTGATCACTTTAGAAATTATTCATCTCAAACTGAGACAGGTTCCTAAGGCTGGATGAAGGGTTCTTTCCATTGACTAGAGAAGAACTGAATTACTTTAGGGCAAGTCACGTCCTTTTTAGGCACCTACCTTTAGGAAGAAATGCTTGACAACAACACTTGGCTGTACTTAAGTCCAGAGAAGCACTTCAGTGGGCTTGCATCAGCAAGGAAGCCTTGCTTACTTTGTAGGATGAAGATAAAGGTGTCACCTTCCCAGAGAGCTCTGCAGGCAGCAACAGCTGAGCGCTGTTGGTGGGAGGTGATTAGAGCTGGTCCACACAACTGCTGCATACAGGCCCTGCCTGGTCCCCTCGACTGTTTGACCGACTCATTGATCAGCCCAGCTGCCAGCTTCAGCCAGTCTTTGCTGTTGTTTCAATATTGCCTCCTGCCAGCACGTTGGTTTCAGCTTGCTGTCTTGGGCTCTTTGCTGTCATTCACGGCAACCGAAATCACACTGCTGCTCTGGGTAGCGCCGGGTACTCAGAGCACTGCCAAAGTAGGTAAGAAGAAAGTGATCATATCACTGAGCATAAAACTTTACAGAGGAGACGTCTTCAGTTGGGCAGCTGTCCTGGAAGCCCTTCACAGGCAGCAGAGAGAGACACAGCCTCCCGAGGGGGAATGCATCTGCCCCAAAGCAAGCACACCCCCAGGAGAGTCATTTGTGTCTTCGGACTTTAAGGACACTTAAGGTGGGCTTAATACTGAATGTTACTTCTGCTTGCAAACAATGTTAATTCTTGGACTGACTTGCTTTCTGCTGCCAGATTTTGTGGTGCAAGTTCTGTTTCATTCTTCAAAAAGGGGGAGAATTTGCAGCCTGTGTTGCTCTCTGGTCAGCACTGAGTGTGAAGATGACTATGTCTGTGCAAGGTGCAGATGCTGAGGTATCCGTGAACAGGCTTGCCCACAGGCTGTGTGACCTTTACTACAGTCTCAAGCACATGTGTAAAGAAAACAAGCTTTGCTTGAACGAGAACATCATGAAAAAAAGACTGTGACAGACAGAACTTAACAAAATGCTCCTTTCAGATGTGATCTATCAACCAAATGTGTCCACACTCGCATTCCCAGTGCTACATACATTCCTGGATATCATCCAACTGCTCAAATGTTTGCAAAAACAGTTCTTGGCTTGATAGTGAATCAATCTCCAACCTTTCCTTTGCAAAACTGATGGAAGATCAGGTTTGGTTTTTATTAACCACCTCCCTCTCCCAGGAGGTAAAACATACTCAGAGCTCAGCTTTTCCAGCCACATACAAGCAGGTGCGAGAATGATCCATGGTTCATGCTCAGGCTTGGGGGTCAGCGAGAGGAGACAGGACTGAGTGGGTCAGCTGCACCGATCCATGCAGGCTGTTTGCCAAAGCAAAAGAGATTTTGGAGGCAGGAACTGAAGGTGCATTGCTCTTAGGCAGGCTAGGAGCTGTTCTGTGTATGTTAGCCTCTGGTCTGAGTAAAAGCAATAATAATAATAATTAATAATTGAATTCTTAAATTATTGAGAGCATTAATAATTGAATAATTGAATTCTGTGTACTACTATAGAGGCTCTTGTCAGAGAAATTCAAAGTATTTTGCAAACCTTAGTGAGTTAATGTCAGGATCTTTTGCCAAAGGCAAAACCGAAATTAAACAGAATTTCCTCGGGCCACTCCGTGCTCATACAAACACTGTGCACATTTCCCTGAGACAAATCTGGGCAGGAAAACCTCCAGGCTACAATGATGGTGCCAACCTCTCAGGAACAGCTTGCTCTTCAGGAGTCTTCTACGATCATGGGGCCTCTGTGCACACGTGTGTCGGCTGTTGACTGGTGGATGGCCAAAAGCTGACAGCTGACAGACTGCAGGCAAAAGATGGACTGCACGCAGCAAAGCAGCACCTGTGAAGAAGAGCCAGGGCTGGGCTGGGGCCCTTTCCTCCCACCTCCCCTCTCCTCAGAGAAAGAGGCAGCATAGATGGTGGGACCCATCTTGGTTTAACTTTGCAGCAGTGATGGCATCAGAGGTGGGCCCCGCTGAGGAAGTTACCCACATGTTTTCCCACTTTGGGACAAGTTGGGGACCACAAGCCAAGAAGATACAGAATACCAGACTTAAAAAATGATCTACTGGTCTCTTTCCCTTTCTCATGGACCAGAAAGCACCATCCTTAATTTTACCCACCTCTGACTTCTTTTTTCGTCAAATAATTTATTTCCAAGACACATGATCCTCACTTCAGGTTGGGAAGAGAAGAAGATTTTGCCACATCAGGATGCTTCTGGCCACTTGTTTCTTTGCCTGTCCATGGGGCAACACAGCTGGGGAATCAGTCAGTGGGAAGATGTGAAGATCCTCAGACCTGTTCTTCACAGGGTGTAAGGGCATCAGGTGCCTGCTCCTGGTTTAGATGTCTCTTACAAGTTAAGCGTGACTTTGAACAAGCTCAAGGTCCATCCTCTTTAACTAAGGCTTTAATGCTGCTACTTTCTCTTTAAAACAATAGGTCCAAATCTTATCTTTCAGATCTCTGCCCTTCCTCTATCCCTGTTGGCATCCTTTGGATCACATCAGAAGAGAATCTCCTAGGTAGTGCCCTTCTTGTGCTGTTCCAGTTATGATCATTTGCACTTTCTCAGCAGAAACTGCCCCAGCTCCCAGGGATCTCAAAAACCTCTCTAACATCTGTAATTGCTTGCTGTTCCTCTCACTCTTGCAATGGTTGTATCTCTCTTTGCAAGAAAGGCTTTGACTGCTTCTTTTGTGATTTCCAAGGATTATAAATGAGGACATTTATTTTATACCACAGACAGAGTAGTAGCAATCATAAGAATAGGCAGTGGCTGTTATTTTCTTTCTGAATAGCAAAAGGTTCTCATTCACCTCCAGTTTTGACACTCTGGAAATATGCTGCTCCTCAGAATTAAATTCAGGTTACCAGCAAAGAATCAGAGGGCTAAATGAGGGATTTCTAGCTATTGGTGAAAATACATTTCACTACTTTACAACAAAATGAAGGACTTAGAAAATATTGCAGAAAACTCCCTGTAGTACACAGATTGGTATTGCCCTTGGTCAGTCACCATTGGCTCTCCCCAAGCACTCAAGAAGAATGTGATCCATTACCTTCCCAAAGACTGAGGTGCGTCTGAATGACCTGTAGTTCCCCAGACCCTCCTTTTGGCCATTCCTGAAGATAGGTACGGCGTTTGCCTTTTCCCAGTTATAAGGAACCTCTCCCAGTTGCCATTACCCTTCCAAGATATTAGAGAAGAGCTTAACAATGACAACAGCCTGACCCATCAACACCTTTGGATGCATCCTATGTGGCTCAAAGGACTTACGTCTGTCTTGAGTGCTCTCTAACTCTATACTCCATAACAGTGAGTGACGCTTCACTCCCACAGACTCTGTGGGCACACTGGGGAGCTGAGTGGGGCCATGCTGAGCAAGGGGGTAGTCAGGGAAGGTGGCACATGCCTAACAACTTGACTGGGATGTGACTGTGCTGTCTGATGTTCTCTCAAATGCCATAGACTATCTCTAACCATAAGAAAACCCTGCCTGCACCTCACCTTTGTGAGCCAACTCAGACGTGACCCAATTTTTCTGGAAGCCACCAAATCACACCAGACTTCTGGAAGCTGCGTCCCTCCTGCCGTGTCCAAATGGGAGATGTGGCCATTTAACAAAGTGAAGGGAAGGCTATGGGAGTGATCAGGTCAAGCCAACCATTGCATTCTGGATGAATAACACAGGTCCTGTCATTCCTAACCCCCGTCACACAACTGTGTGTGTGCTGATGCCAGCTTGAACCAGAGGAAAGATATGGGGTGTTTTAAAATCAGCCTGCGTCTAGGTCAAAAGCATGAAATGAGCTTGCATGGGTCTGCTCGATTAATAAGAAGAATTACGTTAGAAACATGTTTCCCACTATCCGCATCTCTCTTTTTCCTCCTCTATTTTGGCTCATTACAAAGCCTGAAAATAATTTGTTGCCAGAACAACAGATATTTTGCCAGCTGCTGACTAGTATCTATCAGTCTAGTGTCTCCAGGAATTCTCCAGAACCATTTGGGAAGAGAAAACTGAGAAGGGTCGGGAGGAAAGGACTTCCACCTGAAATAGGGCAATTGCTGGATCAGCTGGATGTTGCTGGATCTTGCTAACTCTGGATCAGGTCACCCTGGCTTTAGTCTAACTGAGTCTTGAAAACCTCCAGAGACAAATCCCACAGCCTCTTTGGGTGGCTTTTTGCAGTTCTGCTCAATGCTCCCGAGCAAATGATTTTCCTAATGTCCATTCTGAATCTCCCCAGCCACAGTTTGTGTGTACCACACCTTTTCACACTGCCCACCACTATAAAGAAGTTTGAATTCACTGCCTTTGTAACAACCCTTCAAACAGTTGCAGGCTGCTGTTAGATCACCCCTTCCAATCACAGAGACTGAAGACCCCATCTTCAAAAGCAATTCACCTAACAGCCTTTGATGACTACCCAACTCCATTCATGGGCACCAGCCTCCAAAGCAAAGACAGTTGTCCCTGAGGTGCCTCAGAGAGACCGGCTCTGTGCATGCAAGCTCTGTGTGCATGGGGTGCCAGAATGGGAAACATGTCACCTGGCCAAGTCTCCAGTGCGGTGGAGAAGAGGGTTTTTATCTAACTTCTGCTCAGAAATTTTTCTGGTGTTATATTGACTTGAGACAAGGAGTGTCTTTCACCAAATCAACATGTAAACCTGTAAAGTCCCCTCCACACACATGCATACATACACACACACATCCCATTTGTCTGGTCATGACACCCGCTACATTTACAGCCCTTTGGCAAGATAGATCCACCTGCCCAGCTCCGCCAGGACAGAAACATGTCCATTTTAGTCATTGCATGAAAAAGAAGCATAGATAGATGCTCAGAGTCATCCAGGGGATCCATAGCAAAGCAAATCCTTGAACCCCAGTCAGCTTTCTCATGAATGACACCTTAAGGGCCTGATAAAACCCAGGTGAGCTGGCCTTCCAGCAGGCTGAACTGATCCTTTAGACTCCCATTACAGCTGCCTGCCCTGTGCTAACATTGGAAACACTTAATGCTTGGGTCTTAACTAGCTGCTGGCATTGGAAACTGCCATTCACTCACTGCCTTTCATCTTTAGGCTCATTGACCTCATTAACATCTTGTCCACTTCACCCGGGAAGCAGCAAACTGGGGAGTATTCCCAGTGCAAAACTTACTTGCTCAGCAGATTTATTTTGAAATGTATCTGACTTCAAAGAGCCTCCTGGTAGGATTCCTTCACCATCTGCAGGAAGGATATTAAATCACACTGTTACAGTCAAAATGTTATTGTGAGCAAAAGGAAACATATCCTATATATTGAGGAAAGAATTTATTGTTAATTTAAGTAACGTTTTAGTAGTCTAATAATCCAAATTATCTAATACAGAAAAACCTCCTGAATGAAATGGTTAAATTTGTTATACAAATTCTCCCTAGTACCAATGCCTGTTTTCTGGGGCTATGTTCGCACTTTCTGTGACCCTCAGGGTCCTCAGAGGAGCCCTGGAAGGAGGCTGTGGCAATCATCTGTCACCCAGAATCCTCCACCAAGAGGAGCACAATGCTCATAGTGAGGATTTCTTCCTCCTTGGTCTTAGGTCTACTTGAGTTTATTTTTACGTGTTTTCATATCATAGACTGCTCTCTTTTCATTAACTCCCAGCTAAAGTCTCAGTAGCTTCCCCAAGTCCCCTAAACAAAAAGGGCCATTGTTTGTTGTGCAAACAAACGAGGGTTTGTTAGGGCTCTACCACAGAGCGGAGCTAACCCAGGGTAGATGATAATCACAGCACTGTTTTCACAGATAAAATAACATAAGACTAGCTCAGACCAGGACAAATCCTGACCAGTCCTGAGACCCTATACTGCCAAGTCAATACTTACTGGAGATGCAACAACTGTGAGAAAATCTCTGCACTAAACTGGCGGCTTTTTGAGTAAAGCATGCCAGGAGGTTTTCAAGGTTGTCTCAGGAGTGCTGTGCAGTGCTGAATACCTTTCATCACCCAAATACAGACATTTCCAAGGTCCTTCTGCTATTAGCAAGGAGAACTACCAGGGAGTGTCAGTGAAGGAGTGACAGCTCTGGTCTCACAGAAAGCTGGTGGCACTTAAACATATCCAGTGAAATTCACCTTGAGAAGCTTTAGCAGGCTAAAATTTGGGTTTTCCTAGGACTGAAGCATGATTCAGGTTTGCTCCGTAGGATTTGGAGAACACTACAGTCAGACAGTGCTCAGCAACCCTTTTAGACATTTGTCCGAGGATTGTCACAGCTCTGGGAGCAGCTCAGAGCAAAATCCACTTCCTTGAAAATAAAATGAGATGGAGCTGAAGCCAGGGAGGCTTCAAAGGGCTTCTGATGGTGTTCAGTGATGCCCACACCCCATTCAGCTGAAGCTCTGGGCATGCCCTGAGAGAGTGCGTCCATGTAGAGTACACCCCCAAGAGTGTAATGACTAGCGGCTCTTCATGCCTGGAGTGGACTTTGCAAATGCTCCCCAGTCCACACCTCTTCTGCCATACCATCTTCCATCAGTGCAGGAGATCGGTCATATCAGCAAGCATTACTCAGGTCAACTCTGGAGGGGCAATTCTGGGCCTCTCAGGTCTCTGCAAAATATCATCTCCCACTTATCTTATGCCCTTGGCAAATCAGGTTTCACATGCACAGGGCAGGCCAAACAACCCTTCTTTGTTGGTGCTTCTCAGTGTCAGAGAAATACGGGTATTATCAGATCAAACCGAATGTATGGTACCCCTGATTCTGGCTCCTGAATCCAGCAAAGACCGGCAGCAGGTGTCTTCTGCTCCTTCCAAAACAGACATTTCTTCCACATTTTCTGTCTTGCTTCTGGATGCAGCCTGACCTGCTAATAGTGGAGGCGATGAAATAAAAGCTCTGAAAGTCACAGGGAGAAGGAGGATTTGCACAAAGCTTTTTCCCGGTGTGTAACTCCTGTTCTGCTCACACATTGCTTGTGGGCAGATTGTTATTTTCTCACATTTATGAAACTGCTCAGTGCAGAGTTTCTGTGAATAATTTCCCAGCTGCAGTTGCTCAGCAGTCTGTTAGAAGAGAACATCCCTTGTTCAAAACCCAAATTGTTCTGGCTGGGTGCTGGTCACATGGCATGTTTTTGTATCTTGAAAGGATAGGTTAAAAGCACATAGACTGCTTCCTTCCTGCACATGCAGCAGTGAATGATGATCATCTCTGGAAGACATCCTTTAAAAATGTTTTGCTGGATGTTCCTATCAGGAATGCCTTCCTCCAGTCTGTTCCTGGAAAGCAGGAGAGATCATGCTTGAAGCTGTCTTTGTCTGGGTATGACCCAACTTCTGCCACTGAGGGGCTCATGACTGGGGCTCCTGTGTGCAACAGGCACAGTAATGAACTATAATTAGAGGCAACAAACACATCACTGACAACGTATGGGAGTGAACCTCTTCCTCACAGCAGGTAAAGAGGGGGTTGAGAGGCCCAGATCCTGCACCCTGGTGGGGATGCAGCTGTGCAGCTCCCACATGAACCATGCAGGAGCTTCTGCTGGTTTTTACATGAAGACCATGGCTCCAGGGAGATGACGGGGCATGAAAAAGGGGACTGTGTTCACAAGTAAGCTGAATCTGTACTTACAATTTATAAATGGGAATTACAGGCTGTTTTATCTGTGGGACTTGAGAACATTCTTAGCTTGTTTGGTGCCATGTGAAGTGCAGAAAAAGACTGAAAGAACAAGGGAATAATCCCTTTGAAAAGAGTTATAAAGCTATTAAACACTTTTAAGCTCTTGTTCTTGAATGACTAGGTCTCTCATAATCTTCATACCTGTAAGGTGTGTTATTGCCACAACTGAAGAAGAGTGCAGGAGTTAATATCGTAAACACACACAGGGCACGGCACTGAGTGCTGCTCGGTGGGTGGTAAGAAGACATAGATTTCCTTGAGTCACCAGAGAGCTTTCCCTACAGAAACCCAAAACCAACCAGAGGAGGGAAGGCCACAGTCATTTATCTGAAATTAATCCTAGTGAAAAATCATGTCCCAGCCTCAGCAGTGAAGCAGTGACAGCACCAAAACCTGCTTGGCTCTGGCAACACTCAACCAAGGGATGAAGTTGGCTTTGTAATTTCTTTAAATCACCTTTTTTTTCCTGGGGCCTCATTCTAGCTGTTTCCACTTTGAAGAGGATGCTCCAGGTAATACAAACGCATGCTGCTCCCTGGAGCATCTCATGCAGTGGCCCATCTCGGTGAGCACAGTGAAGGAGACAAGGGTGAATGCTGGGGCTGCATTGGCTGTAAATCCCAGTGACTCTCCAGAGAAATATGAAGACTTGGATCCTCTGTGTTTTGAGAGTGTCCTCAGGTACCTAAACCTCAATGACCGAGGAAATGTTGGTCTTTTCCCGGCCCTGGTGTGACAGTAGGCATTGAGTGGGGTCTAACTGGACATGACCTTAAATTACAGTTCTATTTCTTGGGCTGCTGGAGGCTGTAAAGTCTGCTATCACCTGAGCCACTTGCTGCAGGCCACATGGACTGTAGCTTGGTGACAAAGGGCTTTGAGGAAGGCCCCAGCCATTTGATTTCCCTAAAGTTTATCCACTGTTTATTCTCACCTTGTGCTGCAGCACTGCTGTTCCCATCAGGTCTACAAAGGTGTTGCTGGGTGGGGGGTGGGGTGGACTAGATGATTCCTTCCAACCCAGACCATTCTATGATTCTATGATGTGACAGTTCTCCAAAGTGCAGGGCAAGAAGCCAATAGTTTCAAAGAAGGCGAGCCATGAACATAAAAGGCCAGGGGCTCTGGGGACAGGGCCCGTCCTGTTCCATGAGCTGGGCACTCCCAGAGATGTGGTAGGGAGGAGTCCCCTTATGTGACCATGCTGTTGTCTGCAGCAATTATACCATCAGCCCTGATGCTCCAGCCTTCATCAGCTGCAAGGGCACGGCTGCAAACGCTGCTCAGGAAAGTTGAAGCCTTTCACTTTGCCAGAAAGGTGACTCCAGGCAGACTGTTTGCCATCAGCAGGACTCCATACATATGTGTGTATAGAAGCAGCACCAAACTGCAACCCCATATCCTCTGGCTAATAAGAGCAGAACAAAACACAAGCCTTTGCCCAGGGGTAACAGCAGGAAAGACGTTTAGGCTGGGACTTGGAACATCTCTGTCCTGTAGGACAAAGCCACTGAAGTCTGGGTGGACAGTAGGCTGTAGCTCATTGTCCAAAACTCTGACCACTGGTGATTGAAGGTGTTTTGCATCCAACAAACTTTCAGCGACCCTCAGGAAGTGATTTGGTTTCTCTCTGCTCAGGGCCCTCCATGTGCACAGGGAACTTCCATTGCCATCAGGCACCTTTCTGCTTGCAGCTCACAAGATCTTCCCTCTGTCTCACCTTGGTGCACCTCTGTGCCTGCTCCAGAATTCCCTTCCATGCAGTGTGCTTGGCTTCTACTGTTGGAGAACAGATGAAGTCCTCTTTGGAAGCTTCTGGTCTTCTGGCATTTGACTTTTCCAGAATTAGTCCCTGAATAACTATGGTATTTTTGCAATCTATCTGAAGACAATTAGTAAACAGGTGGAAGGTGAAATTAATCAAATAAATTAGTCATTATTTAAAAAAATGCAAACAGAAAAAATAAAAAAAAAACTGAACAGTTGCTGCAAGTAATTACTGTGAAAAGTCAGGACTGATTCAGCTGGGTGTATTTTTGGAGATGTGCTGGCCTGTCTTGACACAGCCATCTGTAGGGTCTGCCTCTGTGTGTCTTGGGGGACTCTGCACAGGATCTATAGAAGAGGAATAAGCTGCCCTGAATTCTTCCAGAGCTGCAATCTGCTACAGAACTTCATCCATTATCTGGGAGAGCAGCAGTGGAAGCCCTGAATGACATCTCTAATGGGTCCTGTTGTTAGTGTCTCATTTCTGGCTTCAAGAAAGGCAATTGGATTCTGGAGTCTCTTGGAGTGATGGATAAATGACAAGCAATTTCATGAGCTAGAACTGAATTGATGTGAAAGCGAGAAGCTAATTGGATTATATGCTTGTCAGGATTTTTTTTTCCTGCACTGTCAGGATTGTTCAGAGATATGGGCTGCTTTGCACAGAGGCAAGTCAGAGCTGCAGAGAAACCAGCTTTTCCTTTCCCAGTGACAAGAGGACCAACAGTGACAGTATCTCATACTTCCCCAGGCTTCTACCGCCCCAACCTCAGTAAGCCCCCTCCAGACCACCACCAGACCGAGGAAACGTGTTGAGTTCCCAGGTCTTCAGAACAATGTTTACTTAAATATGCCCTCATCTCTATTAAACATCTTGGCTCCCTCCCAAATCTGAGAGATATCATTTGGAGCAGCGGATCGAGAAGACAGTGGAAGGCTTTTCACAGCAGTACGTGGTGGGAGAAGGAGAAACTGCAGATATAAATTCAGATGAGATATTCAGACAGGATATAACAAAAACCTTAGGGGCAAAAATTTCATGAAAATCCTGTGATCAAGTCTGCCCTGGTCCTACACTTAAAGAATGGTGACTCTTAGCAGTGTCACACCGGATTTACATCCCTGTGACTAGATGAATTCAGCACCGGCCTGGTTATCATTGACTAACCCCATGATGTGGAAATGGAATATGTCTGGCACCAGAATAAATGCTTTGTCTGTAACTGATGTCATCCCATTTTGTCAGACACTGGGAATGGAGTCCTTGCAGTTTATTTAAAGATGCAAAATAAAATCTCCGCTACATCAAATGGAGCCTTGGAACTTTGTCCCAGGTAGATCTGGGCAGGGGGTCTGTTGTCTGCACTTCTACACTCACCCCCTCTGCACGTTTAAAGGACTCCCTGTTGGAACTGCATCTGAATGGTAGTGTCAGAGGAGACTGTCCATCTATCAGACACTGTCTCCCACCCAAGATGGTCAGTGACAGGCCCCTCCCTGAAGACACCAAGAGTAGAGACCTGGTGGGATTTATGCTCCAGGTGTCCTTTCAGTCTGGCCTGCCAGAGACAACTTGGTCAGCCTCTAAGGCTCTGCAAGGAAAGAAAGATAAGAAAAAATAAATTGGTGTGTTGGAGAGAGAATAGTGCCCTCCTTGTTCATCTGAAGCTTGGCCTGGTCTGTCCAAAGGAAGAGTGTATTATGTAAAAGCAGCTGCCAGAGGATGGCAGTAGAACCAGTGTAGTGAGGGAGAAGCTGTGAGTCCACTGAAGTCCACAAAGCTGTTCTGCATGCTGATATTCAGTGAGAGAGGCTGAACGGCCCTCCAAACCTTCCCAAACCAGAACACTGCAGGACTCTCAAGTTCTGGGTGCTGCAGTTCTGGCCTGGAGAGCACACGGTTCCCTGTGCATCCCAGTGTCTGGGAAGCAGGACAACTCTGCATGGAGGGTCACACTGACAGCAGCCTGGTAGAGCTGTCTCACCCAGACGCAGTCTCAGAGCTGCTTTGTGACACAGGTGACATGCTAGAACACAGCAGGACTCGGGTCCCTCTTGGGGACACTGTTATCAATAGGATGTTGCTACCCAGCAGTAATTTGGGGTCACCTCATATCTTCTCTTGCATGACTGATATGCAGAACATTTAGACTCAAGGTGTAGAAAATCCAATTACCCACACTGCAAGGTGGCAGTGGAGGGTGCATTCAGCAAGGGGAAGGCCAGGTGAAGCCCTCAGTGAAGGTATCAAAACACGGATGCAGGTGGAGCAAACATTTTCTGTGCTCTGAAGTCTGGCAAGGTGGCAGGTGAACATCAGAAGAAAGGGATTCAGGACACTGATGTTTTGCAAACTGAAAACACTTCGATGCTGTGCAGCTGGGATGCAATAGACACAAGGAGATATTGGTGGAGTGAGGACATTTAATTACATCTGGCTGTGAAATCTGCTGCATCACCTCTTTTCTTCTTTGCCTGTGTGTTTCGAGAGGGCCTTCAAGAGAAGGGATTGGGTCAATGTCAGAAAGGAGGAAGAATACTGTATCAGTGTGAAGTTCTGTATTGATTGAAGGATTTAATCTAGACTTTTTAGATGTTTATTTTTGCCTGTTGTAATCAAATTTAATCAAAACGTCTTTGTGGATTTTTCATCAGGTGGCTCTGTCATTTGGGTTTCAGGATGCTTTGTATTTTCTGGTATTTAATCAGTTCTGGTCACAGGCTTTTTTTCCCTTTAAGATTACCTTCACAATGGGCTGCGCTGTTCAGAAAAATACAAGTTTATTAAACAAACAGGGATCTCAGGGGACAAAAGAAACACTGCAGCTGCTGGGTATCATTTTCAAAGTGTACATTACCCAGAGCAGCTCATTGAAAATGCAGTGCAGGGTGAAACCCATCACTATCATTTAAGGAGTACAATGTGCAGCAGAGAATTTGAAGCCATTGGTGCAGACAGGCTCAGCAGAAATGAGGCCACTAAAGTCCACTCATATCTGGAACTGTCCTCTGACTCACAGGTTTGATTTCCAGCTCTTCCCCTGCTGTGGGATGTGGTGGAGTACTGGCTGAAGAACTCGGCACTTGCACAGCATTTGTGCTGGAGACACAGCCAGAAAGAAAGATTGAGAATGGAAACCAGCGTTGCAGAAGATGCTGGGCCTCAGCTGATGGAGGAGCTGGGGGGACCTGACTGTGCTGTGGTGCCATGATCTCCTCTCGCATCCTTGGGGGTCAGCCCACGGGCCTTGAGCCTGGACCGAGCAGTGGGCTCTGTGCTGGGGACACTGGCTAGCACTTTCTCAATTCTTCAAACTCTGATAGAGAAAAGACAGACTTTGGTTGTGATTCTGGCCTGGAAACCAGTTCGACCCACCCCCAAACATGGTGCCACTTCAACAGCGCATTGCCATGGTGTAAATTCCTGCTTTTTGGCAAAGACCCTGCTTCTTCGCTTTAAGTCACAAGCAACAGAAATAAATGCTTGCTCACCCTTGCTTGGCAGAGGCAAGGTGGCTGTACAACAGCAGCCCTGAGGAATCTGTGGGAGGGGGTTAAGCACCAAGCACAGAGATATAATGTGACATAGCATCTGCAGAAAACCAGAAGGGAGCGGGAAGATGGGGGAGGCTCTGGCAATGAGGGCAACGCCAGAGGAGTCCCTGCACTTCAGCCTCTTATTTATTTCTTTTCTGCTACATGCAGAGCGTGAAGCAGAGAGGCAGCGAGAGGAGGAGATGGCTTCAACTCCCCCGGGTGTGACCCCATGTGTGCAATGCCATGGCAGACCAGGAGCAAGCCCAGGGTGGGCGAGAGTAGAGTGGGGTCCTTGGGACAGCAGGGACCGATTGAGCCTGCAGTGCTGATATGCTCAGTAAATCCCACAGGGTCCATTCCCCAGGCATGTTAAAGACTGTGCATTTCACACAGGAATAGTGTTCTCTCGCTGTAGTGCTTCAGATAGCACTATGTGATCCAGGGCAGTTTGGGAGTGGGTTTGGGGGATGCTCAGGTGGGGGATGCTCCATGGAGAGTGTGTGGGGTGAATCCCCCTGGGCTGTGCCTTTCCCCATGCCTTTCCATGAGCCCTGGGCCATGTTCAAACAGCACAGAAATGCTCTGGGGACTTCCATGGATGGGTCCCTGTTTTTGGAGGCAGAGGGAGGCTTTGAGCTCTGGTAAGGTTACTGTTCTGCAGCTTCTGCTGTATTAAAGTGCAAACCCTGACCTTGTTCGTTTGCATTTTCCCTTTTAGTCCCATTACAGTGAAATCAGATTCTTCGGTTTCATTTTAACTCCCTTTCTCACCCAGCAGCTCAACATAACCATTGGTTACACGTTTGCATTTTTTTAACAGGATGAAAACTTTTTTCTATTCATAAACCATATGGGTTTTGTTTGGCTTTGTTTAACAAAGCTTAAATTTGAAGCTGCAGACTACCCAGTGCCTTCCCACAGCATACGCAGGCAGCACATGTCCCTTGCTGACAGCTCAAGCAGATCAGATATTATTTGCCAAGAGATTATTCATCCAATATGCCCGTTATTCACAGAGTAATTTTCCTATTATTCATCAAATTCTACTAGCCTACCAGCTGAATCCCAAACCTAGCAACTCTTGCCGCTCTCCACTGTCAAAGCAAACTAGCCCATCTCCGTATATCACCCGTGTTCCAGGAAAAAAGGCATTTGAACCACTGACAGCTCCACTACCATCACTGGAGACCTACATAGCTGGTCCCAGAAGACCACGTCTGTTGCAACAGCCCTGCCACACGCCATGTCCTCAGCTTTTTGCTCACATCAGTGATGGAGAATACAATGCTGTTGATGGACACAAGCTCAAAAGCACTGCTGCCGTAAGTGCTGTAGGATGCCCGGCATTGTGGGCCATCACCCTGTTGCTCCCCTTGCAGGGCGCAGGTTCAGCTCATGGTCCAGCTGCTACAGAGAGAATCCTTAGTGTTGGCACCCTGGGGGACACAGGGGGAGATGCTCTCCGCAGCTTGTCTCGGAAGCTGGCAATCACATTCCAGATGCTTCATGTCATTTCTTTCATAAAATATTACCCGATATTAAACCTAAACTGATTTCCTGGGTTAAAGCACTTTTCTGGCAGTGGTTACTCTATTAACATTTTATTTTTTACATCTTAATTCTTAGATTTATTTCTTGATTCATTTAGGAGCACAATTGTCATGCAGTTAATGAAATAAGTAATATTTTCTCATTCCAAGAAATCTCATTAAGCTAATTAGCATGCTCCACTGGCAGATGAGTTTGATTATACTCTATTAAATGTGTATGTTATTTATTTCTTTGCTTGCTAGGCCCTGTCTCCTCCCTCCCTATCTGAGGTTGAGGCAGGAATAAAGCACAGATCTGTGTCCTCCTCAGAGAAGAGTCACCACTACCTAGTGTAAAGGGCAGGGTGGCCAATGTCCACCTAGGGCAAGGGGAAGTCTTCCTCTGCACCAGTGGGCGAGCATCTTTACCCTTGTGAGAGGCCACTGTGGCAATCCGTTACAGAAGCTCCCCCTATTTGATGTGGGAGACTGGAGAGACACAGTTCAGTGTCACCTGTCCAGCTCCTTGCTATCTCTCCAGTTACCTTTTCTGGTGCCAGAGGTCCAAAGCAGGTTCTGTTTTTGGTGAGGTGCTCACTCTATAGGATTTTTACAACGTGAGGGCATTTGGTCCAGTGTCACTTCTGATGGAAAGAATTGTTTGTGCTTGTCCTTCCTTGTGGGTCCATGCATAAAACAGCACCAAATTAAGTGGAAGTATGTTGTTAAACTATGCAAAATCCTGTCCAGACACACTCATTTCTGTTTGATTATAATTCAGCTGAGATCAGTTACTGACATAGTGACATTAAATCAAACAGAAAAAAATACCTGGATGCTGCTTCCTCCATCTGTAAATTGAAGCCAGTGAATCAATTCTGACAACCACTCATGGAGGGCTCAGACATCCTGAAATTTCATTTTGAGCTTCAGGTTCCCCCAAAGACCAGTTTGCAAAGGGGGATGAAGGACCCAGGCCGAGCTTCAGCTCACTGATTCCAATAAGTTGCATCTGTGTCAAATGCATAAGGCAAACTCACAGGTGACTGCAGCACTACAATCTAACCCAAGCTCTTATTTGACAGACCATGTTCAGAGATTAAACCCACCTCTAACACAAAAATCAAACACTTGACAAACTGCTGGGTACGCCAGGATCCTGCCCAGGGTTTCCAACCTCTCTGTGGTGTGTGGAAGTGCAGAAATGGCTCTGTGCTTGGGACCAGAGCTGGGTCCCATATTTAATATCTCAAAGAAAGGGAGAAAGATCTTTAGGTCCCAGTAGGCATGTGCAGGAGGTTCAGATTTGTACCCTGGTGACTCTGTGTCCCTGGAGGTATCCTCTATCATACACAGGGAAGGATCATAGCTAATAATATAAGCAAAGACTCTGAAGCTCAGTGGAAGAGCACACAACCTCCTTCCAGAGCAGTCCAAGTTTTGGTCTTTTGTGAACCAGCTCCTTTTTAGCCTCTCAAACAAGGAAATCAGGCAGGGCAGAAAACTGCATTTCTACTGCACTACTGAGAGATGTGACCAAAGACCTTTGCATATCTACCATGAGAGTAGCTTTAAGTTCTCTTAGACTCCACACTGAGAAAGATTACTGCTCAAATCCCTTTTCTAAGGCAGTCTGACATTTCTTGTGTTGGTTTTCAGCAAAATCCACACAGAACCTCCTGAACAGCAGCAGCCCAAGACAACCACCTGCTTTATCTCTGTGTCTGCCCAGTTACCAACATCCCAGGGCCCCGCCAATTCCAGAGCATCCTTTGCCAGTGCTTTAAGTCACAGGATCACAGCTGTCAATTTTGCTTCTCCTGAAGTTGGAAAATTTCACTCTTGCCTATGGAAAAGATCAGCCCATTGGCTTCAAGTAAATTCATACAACATTTTTTCACGGGAGCAGTTTCCCCTTTCCCCAGCCCACCAGCCTGGCTGTGGCTCCTGGTCATCAGTCATACAGCTCCTCTGGTCCCTGTACAGCACAGGCCATGGCATGTTCAAGGTGAGGGGATGTATCTGAAAGCCCAGTCCGCAGGAGGACATGGGGATTTGGTACAGAGCAGCTCCTGGCAGACAGCAAGAAGCAGAGAAATGCTGTTTGATGGGATTCTGAACTAGGTTGATACAAGGTATTTCAGCCTGAATAAAGAAATGAAATAGTCTGATTTAGGTCAAATATTCTACCCCCAACGCAAGGAAAAACTGAATGTCTTCTCAGAAAAAATGAAAACAGGTATTGGAATCACATCTCCCAGTGGAAAAGCATTTGACAGAATATTCCTAAGCAGGTACTGCAGAGGCTTCATGAACTCCAGCCAAGGAAATGCCACAGAGACAGCAAACTCGTTTATGCACACACTTGTTGATAGCATTGTGCTGCCCCACTCAGACAAGTGCTTTACTTCTGGCTTTTCCCCTTGGAAGTGTTGCCAACATTTGCTGCTGGATTTCAGTTTTGCATAAAGGAGTGTAGTGAGTTTCACGCTTTCTCACCATGAAAAAATGGCATGACATATAGAGCATTTAATCACGTGCTAAAAAGGAGTGAGGTGTGGGTGCCCTATTGAGGCCTCTGACGGGTACGCTGAATGGGATGGGAGGGTGAGTGTCCCTTTGTTCCACACTAGGAAAATCGATGCTTACCAGGGGGCTTCATAATTAACTTGTTTCTCAGTGCAGCCGGTGAACACACCGTGCAGCTCACTTGTGAGGCCAGATGGAAACCACATGTGATTTGCTCCCAAGCAGAACACATTCCTCCCTTTGGGTTTCATTAAAAGGTGAGTGATGTTCCTGCAGGCAATCAGCATGGAGAGTAATGAGGCCCCAAGGAAGACATTTCCTGCAGGGCAATTTTTTTTTTTTTTTTTTTTGAGCTAAAGCTCAAGGTTTTCCATTTATCATGAAACTAAAAAGAGCTCTGGATTCCTGGTGACATGCTGGTATTGAAGCACAGAAACCAGGGCAAGATATCTCAAAGAGAAAGGCTTGTTCAGGCAGGTACAGCAAGGAAAGGGCATTGGAGGGTTCTTCCAGGGGACATATTAATTTTTGCACCTTATTTCTGGTCTGGATTTGCTTGTGTCTGACATTCAGCTCTTGGTTCTTGTCATATTTGTGCATGCTGGAGAGAAAGGTTTGTCATGACTGTGCATAGAAAAGGGGAGTTTTACTCACTGGAGTAGTGTCTTGGGTAGCCCTTGCAGGATTGGGGTGCAAGACCTCTGGTCAGGAGCTGAATGATAATGTGCATTGGGACTACCTGAAAGCTAGAGTCTTGATTAAAAAAAGGAAACAAAACTGACCACTGTTACAAAAGGTAGCAGAGGAACCCTGTCCTTCCAAGAAAAGTGCATCTATTCCTTACTGGTCATTGGGAGGGGTTCTGTGCAAACACATCCTGTCCCCCTAGAGAGACAGGATTTCCTCCAGATTCCTTCTAAGGCACCTATGCCTGTCATGATGATATAGGAAACATAAGTACCTAATTAAGGAGGGATGGGTTATTGCGTACTCAAGACAAGGATGCAGCAGTTTGGTTGAAACGCACACAGAAAGTTCAAGGAAAGACGTACCACTCCGTGCTAAGAGATGTATAGGGCATTTACCCTCTTGAACATGCAAACACTAGCAGTCCTTGCAGAGCTGTTACATCATGGATGGTTGCATTGCAAGTGCTTCAGAAAGACCTGCTGCCAGAATGGACTCATTTCAGCCCCAGTTGCTCACGCTTTGGAAACTGGCCACTGGCGCCCATGTCCATTCCCAAGAATGGATTTAAACCTTCGCTCTTACTCCAAGACCATGACTCAAGGAGTGGTGCCACCATGGAAAAAAAGAAAGCACCCTTTGGAGCCACCACACTTGATCTCACCAATTTCTTCACCAGCAGCAATTTGATCTCCAAGGCCCGTGTTTCTGATTTCCAAGTTCACAACTTGGACTGAGGTCTGAGATCAGTGTTTCTTGGAGAGTTCATAGAACTGCTGCCCTTCAAATGCAAGGCTAAGCCATGAATCCTGCTATGGAGAGGTCCAGAATTAGTATTTGACCAGCAAGTGAAAGGTTTAGCAAAAATTCACTTTGTTCATTGAAAGAGTCTAGGACAGGACGAGGCAGGTGTGAGTGAAGGTGGATAAGACAGTATGACCACATGGTTTAGATGGAGCACACGTGATCTTCAGTCAAGCATGTCATTTGATACAACCCCTCCAGAGAGACAAGGGACACCAAAAAGATAGCCCTGTAACTAGAGAAGATCACACCATGGTGTATGGCATGTGACACTTGCAGGAGCACGGACTGCCTGTCACCCCCTGAGCCACTTCCATTCAGTTTTGCTGGGCAGGACAGATGAAGGAGAATAGTGATGGGTGTGAGTCACACACTATGGTGGATGCCTTGCAAGTACTGATCAGTGGAATATACATATTCCTCAGAAAAACATATTATTTTCTATCAAAAGCTTCTTCTGACCCAATGATTTTTTGGCAACAGAGCTTCTTCTCTATTGTCTATATAAGTTTTATTATATTGGAGCTGTGCAGAGGGTAACATTAATGAGGGAGTGCATCTGTCTTACGATGTAAGGCATTGAGGTGCTTCTTGTTACAACGCTGACCATGATGAGTCCTTGCAGTGCTGAGGTAGAAGCTGTGTTTACTCTGATACACACTCCATCATCATCTGTCACTAATTAATCTACCATTACTGTAAAGTGTTAGTGATCCTTGCCCTGCCAAAATGCATTTATCCCTCAGCTACTCTTTAGCCAGTGTAAGCAGAATCATATTGGCATAGTGATTAAGGATTATGAAGAGGAGATATTATCATCTCTGAATAATTTAATGAATGCACACTTAACATGAATTGTAGCTGTAAAATCAGGCTGGCTGCATGTCAGGAAAGAATTCTTTGTTATCACATTTATGGCTTCTTTACTGCTTTATGATAGCTCCAGGTAGGACTATCATAAAGGCTTAAAAATATTATCATAATTCACCACAAAAGAGTGTAATTAATGCAGATTTAGGGACACTTGTCCTGTGATGCTTTCTACCCGTTCAGGTACAGACTTGTGAAAAAAGAATTAATGCACCCAAGACCCCTGCCTCAGAGACCTCTCTGCTCTTGGGACAGGGGTGCAGCTGGAGCTGTGGACTGTCCGTGATACGAAAAATGGTCAACTAGAGCTCTGCAAGGCATTCCTTGTACAGTTCATTGATCAAACCAAAACAAATTGCACTAATAAATAATTATTCCCAGCCCAGGTAAAGCAAGAGAAACACAAACAAATTTTTCTTTGCTAAGAGATGAAGAAAATAAGGGAAGGGAATGGAAGGGAAGGGAAGGCAAGGCAAGGCAAGGCAAGGCAAGGCAAGGCAAGGCAAATGTCTGTAGCTCAGGCAATATTTTTGTCTCTTCTGGAACAAAACCGTACATTTGGGTTTTTCTTTTAACATCTTGGCCCTAAGTCTATTTTGCAGACTGGATTAGCTCATGATCCCAGTGGCCTCTTGTTGCCAGGGGCATCTGTAGGCAGCAAGATAAAATATGATCTAGAGAGAGGCGTTGGGATGTGTGCCAATAGCATGGAGCATCCTGTTGTGCTCTGGCATCTTGTGTAGACTACTGACACTGGGCTAGCCTCTGCTGCCAGTAACCAGCCTCAGAAAACACTCTTGCCCCAGAGAGGATGTATTCTGAGACTGTCACCTCCTGCCTTAGTGCCGTACCCCAGCAGGACCACTCTCATTTACAGAGAGAGCTGTGATGCCTGTCAGTCAACAGTAGTCGACCTCCCCAACGTTTTCATTAAAGGATACATCTCCTTTGGACATCAGAATCTGTTCACTGGCAACTAGTTCTTGAAATCCAGCTCTGGTTACACCCATGCATACCTCAAACTGCTCTCAAATGATACAGCACACTGTGTGTCCTGGAATATCTATCATCTTGCCTAACATCTCAGCTGCAACACTCCCCAGTATACAAGACCAGGCTCCTGGTCTTGCCACATGGTGTCATACAGCAGAAAACGAAACCAGAACTCGGATTCCAAGCAGGAGCATATCCTAATTTATCCATATTCATGACGGTTAGTTCCCAAAGCTAAATTCACACAGCTAATTTCACTCATCCTTCTTATCTGTCCTGCTCCGCTTTGTAGACAACTCGTACAGCTGACTTTCCTTCCTGAGAGTTTTCCCAAACTGCTGATGTTTTAGATCTGCATATTTCTAGCTTTATATACACTAACTGTTTTCTTCTTGTCCACCTCATCAAAGCAAAACTCCAAATGCTCATCTCTTTCCAAACCTTTCCCCATGGATGGCCGCAGATGGTGCCTGACAATGAGCAGCCACTTTCCTCCATCCTTATTACATATGTGAATCCCTGAAGGTGAGTGGGAAAATCAGGAGCTGCTGCCGGCAGGCACTTCCCATGCATAATAAAGCACAGGAGGATAGGAGGCTTTTTCTGTAACCATTGTCAGAGAGCCCTCAGCGCTGCTCGTGTGCAGCGGCCAGGAAAGCTGACAGCTCAGTGGCTCTGGAAGCATTTTTCTTGATTAGCAATACAGGCAGTATTTATTGCTGGGCTGTGTCTAGCATGGTATGTCAGTGAGAACACAAGGGGCTCTTGTTAGCACTAGGAAGTCACCTGCCACATGGATTGGCTTTGTAAGCTGGTTAGGGGGAATGCACAGTCAGCTTTCTTGCCACTAAAAAGGAGTTGAGCATTGGCGGTCCATCTGACAGGCATGGCTGCAGCAGTCCAGCCTCTGTACTCAGTCCTGAGGCAACACCAGGGCTTTTATCAAGCAAAAGCCAACCAGCTACTGTGTTTTTAGTCCTGGAGAAAAAACCTCTCTCTCACATCCTTCTCTGACAGCCCTGGTGAAGCCCAGTCACCGCCCTGGGTTAATTTCCCCAACAGATCCAACACTGAAATAAAGCTCCAGCACTGCCTTTCTTTCTCTCTCAGGAAACATACTGCCAAGGAAGGAGCATGCCACAAAAGTGTGGGAGAAGATGCTTCCTTTGCTTGACAGCTTTGGAAATTCCTGATGGATCTGGACAGAAAGTAAAAAGCTTCTCCCAAATGCCTGGGGATTCCTCAGCACAGGCGGTAGTGACCTTTTGGGTGGTGGGGCCAAAGGTAGCAACTAGATCGTGTGTAAAGCTTCCTGCAGGTCAAGAACAGTAGCTAGGGGCTCTGCTTTGGCCCTTCTGTTGTCTCTAGGTAGGATATTTAGCAAATATCTTTACTTGCCTTAGAAAATTAAAGGAAATAAAAACTTTAGAAGGAAAGGTTTAAAAGCCCTCGCCTTCTCGTGTGCATTTCCTTGGTATGACTGTTCATATTGTAGTTAGAGATCATCACCAGTTGGCTCTGGATTGCAATTTCTCCACTTTGGTTGTCAGTTGGCTGCATGACTGTCGATGTCCTGATTATGCACTGTTATTCATGTTCACTGTGGCATCTCTCCACAGTAAATGACAGAGCGTTACCGTCTCCGGTCGGCACACGTGGCTGGGGAACACAGTGACTGCTAGCCCACCTGGATGTGCCACTGCTTGCACAGGAAAGTGAATGAACTCAAGAGGAAAATTAGCAATTACCCCATGATGTCTTCCTTATGTCTCTGCTTCAGAGCCCTCTCCATGTGACACACTGCCTGATACCTTTATTGGGAATAAGTGGCTGTCGTAGCACTCTGGCCAACTGTTGCAGCAATGCAAACACATGATAGACACCAGTGCTCTGAAAAATCCCACCAGGTTCCCCCACGAAGCAGCAGTGGACACAGTAATGCCAGGTTTGTACAACTCCCCAAGAGCTGGATTTTCTTCTTCCCTGACATCTCAGTTTATTGAAGTGTCTATTCAGTAAAGGCTGCAGCATGTTGCTCTGTATTAAGCATGAAAAAAGGGACATGTCCCCAGTGACTGCAGTAAATGCAGGAGTTTTGTCATGATGTGAAATCCTGTGGCTTTCAAACTGTGTTGCTGCAGCCTCCATGTCCACCTGCAGCCCCGCTCTGCAAATAAACAAGTTGGAAGAAAGCCTCATGGGAAGGAACACCCAGGCAAAGTGATGAGCAGGATTTAATAGCCCAGGTAAAGAGTAGGATGAACTCATTTGGATATCAATGTCATTGAAGTTACCCATATGAGGAGTCCTTTCTTGAAAATCTTGATAAAAGGTCCAATAACATTCAAAGGTTTGTTTCTTCTAACTCTTCCTTTTATCTGGGCAATGAATCAGGACTGTCCGAACCTGTTGTAAACCAACCTAGCCAGGTCCACCTGTGTCAGGGGCAGTTCAAGGCTGGGGAGCTTTCTGCTCCTTATGTCAAGCCATGGAATGATAAAGACAGTTGGTGAAGTTCCTCCTCCATTGCCAAAGTGTAAATACAAAAAAGCCTGTGAGATAGCCATAGTCCTGCCCATTAAAGTGACTCTTCTGAGAAATTTGTGAGGACTGAGTTTGGGCTCAGCAGATGATCAAGAGCCAAGGTCAGATGGAAACCTGGGTTTGCATTTTGCACACATTTAAGGAACCTGAGACTACAATTTTTATTTGGATTTCTTCCAAGTATTTACTGGAATGAGAAAACCTTTAGAGATTCTTCCACCACTAATAGGTTTTCAAGTGAATTAACATGAACTCAAGGAGCAAAGATACAATATTCATAAAATTTAATAGACCTTGTAATTAAAAATACAAAAAATACAAAAAAAAAGGGAATAAGAGCACCCATATAAGTGAAAATGTTGCTCTAAATTGTTAGTCTGAATCAAGCACTGATGACCAGCAGTTTAGCTCCACTGACTTCAGCACACTTACTTAATGTGCAAAACCTGGGAGTCTGCTCTGCTTTGCCCTAAGATGCAGCAGCAGGATCTCAAAAATGGTCAAATAGGTGCAGACTAAACCCAGCTACAACCTCTGCAGCCTGCAGTCCCCTGGGCCACACTGTCCGCCTGCACTTTTGAAGCGTGCTGTGATAAATACAAGCATTAAGAGACTTTCATATCCCCCAGCTAACCTGGCAGGAGCTCAGGACAGCGATGCAATGGCTGCACCTTCCCCTGCTCCCCCCCACCTTAATTTAGAGAGCAGGGATTTTTTATCTAATATACATTGTAATTGCAGTTTATTATTACCATTTATCAATAACTTTCCGCCATAAATCATCTTTGAAAAATCATCTTTGCAAAATCATCTTTACATCCTCCGAAGCCTGAGAAGTTATGCAACTTCTGTGAGCCTCTGACAGGTAATTATACAGTGCTTTCAGATTTATTGCAATAGTAAAGAAACAATCAGATCTGCCTTCCTTGAGGATTTTGTAAAGAAAGTCATAGCTCAGGATAGAGCTAATTCCCACACAGGCCCTGGGTGCTTAGCGATCACTGTAGCACAGAGCAGCTATGCCATTTTCTGCAGTAGCAGACTTCTGATCAGACCCAATCTTCTCATGAGGTTTCCCTTTCTCTTTGCAGGAGGGCGATGCTCTGGCAGACAGTGGTACAACGTCAGTACCAATCGATATTCACCCAAAGGTCTCTGCTCAAGACAGATTCATTCATCTCTCCACGCCTCCATATCCGTGGACAGAGAAAAAGTCTTTGTGTGAGGCAGAGATGTGCAATGTCTCATGTTGAAAAGCTGTCTGGACCACTGGGCTCAAAAACGGAGGTGTATGCTCTGCCTGGAAGCCAGTTATGCCCGGGGTTTCCCAGGGGTCTGTCTTTTCCTGTTTAATATCATTATTAATGATTCAGAGGATGAGGCTCTCATCAGGTTTGCAAATGACACCAACCATGAGGGAGCGGTTGGTACCCTCAGCAGTGGGGACCTGACAGCAGAGCTGGGGTGTACGCAGGGACCTCCAGGGCTCGTACTGGGCGGACATGGGAGATCACACCAGCCCATCGAGCCACTTTCTTTTATCTTGAAATTTATGCTCATGCCAAGATTATACCCAAATTTGGGACAAACAGATTTTTCTGTGGTCCTGCTCTGCTGTCATTAGTAGAGCCAGTCACAACAATTTTGGCAGCATGAGTTTCTGTCACAGACTCACCATTTTGTCAAAGCGGAAATATTTGTGGTAACGTCTCCATTCCCATGGCATTTGACAGGAAAAGGGAGAAACGGCTTTCTGATTTCATTTCAATACTGACAAAACATTCCTTTTTTTTTTTTTTTTGAGGCATTCTGCTTAAATATGGGTTCATATCACCATACCCTATATCTGAATGCTGTCAAAAGAAAATGTTTGCATCTTGATGAAGGAACAAGTTTCAATTAGAACTGGTGGGAACATTTGACAAAACACATTTCCATGAAAACATACTGCTTAGTTGAAAGCCTGAATAGTCTGTGGATACATATCGGCTTTAGCATAGTTTTGGCAGAGGTTTTCTGAGTTTCAGGGTTCCCTTAGTGAAGAAATTCATACTGAAACCCCTTTTTTCACTTTGCAAATGAATATTGAAGCAATCAGGAGCAGCAAGAAAATGTCCAAAGGTTTGGAGATTTCTTTTTTCCTTTCATTGTGATGTAAACAAAAATTTTGAAACACAGAGCATTATCACAGAGCGTTGTTACCCACTGGCTATTTTTAATTTCTCTGCTATTGAAACACAGCAATTTGGCTGGTTTTCTCTGTGCAATCTATGCTCTGAAGGGTCAGCAGACAGAAGCAGTAATGTCACCACACTGTTCAGCTGTTCCTGATGTCCTGCTGCCCTAAGAGAGTGAGGAGGACGTCTTCAGGGCCAACACACTGGACTGGGAGTCCCAGTCATTCTTGGTTTTGCATTAGGGGGTTACTGGTCAGTGGGAAGCTGCTTTCACTGTGAGTCCCTGCTTGTAAAACACCACATCATGGAAGGAGGAGCAATGTGACCACTGAAGGCAATAGAGGCACTCAGAAGGAGCAGACTGACTCAGCTCACCAGAGAATCATAGAGTTGTCTAGGTTGGAAGGGACCTTTAAGATCATCTAGTCCAACCATCTTCAGGGAAGCAGCTTAATGGGAACAACCGCAGCACAAAGACCCACTGGGATGCATCCCACAAAACCTGCAGTACAGACCAGCCTTTGCAGCGTTTTCAGGAGACTGGGAAGCATGAGTCACATTCCCCAAACCATGTGATCAGAAAATCACTCTTTCATGCTTCAAAAAATATTAACACTGCCCTGACTCTGCTTGCCCTGCTCCTTCTCAGTGCCAGGGAACTGCTGACTTTCCCAGGATTGCCCTAACTGCCTCCTCCCCCTCTTCTCCACCACATCTTTGAGACTAAATGGAGGATGAAATGAAACGGGTAGGGAAAACCAAGAATTTCACTGAAGTTTGGAATGCTGCTTTGCATGTCAGGATGGCATCACCAAACCCTGGGCAGAGCTGGAGAAACGGGGCCCTTAATGAAACTGCTGCAACTCTAAGGTATTTGTAGTCTTTAATAAAGAACAATAAATCAAATCTCACTTTTACAAATACTTTCCCATCACTGTAATTGCTCTGCATAATTTTGATTAACTTCAGCAGTATAGAGGCTATCCATAAATTACAAAACATGCATCGCCATCCCTAACAGTCTTATAATTGCCCAGAGGAGGCTGAATCACACCTTAAGACACCTACATTTACATGTTGATGTGTAGATACCTATATGTGAGCAGGGTGCCAAAAGCGCATTAGAGTTAAGTTCAGGTTAGGTACCAAACTATGGGCATTCTTTGGGAGGATACCCTTTGGGAGGGTGTGTGAGACACTCGGACAGGGCTAGGAGACAGAGGATCTATGATAGACCTGTACCCCTCCGGAGCAGGGCTGGAGCCTGGTGAGGGATGTCTGAGAGCATTGCAGTGGCACTGCTTACATCCACGTATTGAACCCAAGATATGTTTTGATCACAGGAAGATCTCAACACCCAGTGCACATGTAGATTCAGGACTTAAATCTCAAATCGGACCCTTGAGTGCTTTCAAAAGCTGATCTTGTCAGCCCAAGCAGTTCCTTCAGTCTCTGAAGGGAATGGCTTGTTCTGAGTCAGCTAAAGGAGGGCACACACCCCAAAATGGGGACAACTGAGACCAGAGGAGCTTTCTGCACATGGCCCTATGTGTTGGGGCAGCACCTACAGGCATCAGAGCAAACATTTGAGAACTAGAAGCTGCCAGACGCCTAACCTGAAGACAACTAGCCCAGGAAAGCCCAGGGAACAGGGGAGCAGAGGGGTCAACTGGGGAAGATGGATAGATTTAGTAACTAGGGGAGATAAGCTCTGACTTTGTGGTCATATCAGAGCCTGCAAGCAGGACCTTGAGAGAAGGACCCTGCTCTGCTGTTTCCAGCACAGCATATGCCTGTGGACTTCAGTACCGAGACCGCTTCTCACCCACAAAACCTGCACTTTGGAGTTGATTTCGAGAGCAAAGTGTGAATAAGTCCAAGGTGGGCATTCTAAGTCAGCTTCACTTCATGTGAGCAGTGCAGGCATGGCTATAAAGAACAGGGAATGATATTTGCTTCTAGCATGACAGTCCTTCAACACAAAGCTCAGCCGTTACTTTGGTTTCAAGGCAATTTTCCTGCCCACTCACCACAGTTCACAGCTGCTCCCTCACAATACCAAAACAGAGAAAATTGTGCCAGCTGAGTCTGCCACCTCCCTGACCCCTCTCCTGCTGCCTCGGCAACCTCTGGGAGAATCACCTGCACATGACACCCATGGAATGGAGGAAAGCATCTCCTAGATTGGCACAGGTCCTCAGATGCAGCTGCTGGCACCCACATCGGCTCTATTACAGGCAGACCCTCTGGGTTGAAAACATGCTTTCAGTAGGTGATGACCTCTGTTCCTTCCCCTCCAATGTCCACTTGGTGGCATCTCATCCTCAGCCTGAGGGAGGCCAACCCCACTCCGTCCTTATGGACACTTGTCCTAAGCAGCCACTCTTGGTTCTAATGGAGAGATGACACTTATCTAGGTGACCCCCCCCAGCCTAACATGAAGGACCTGGCATGATCATGGTGGGCGAGAAGTTTTTAGCATCGCATTTGAAGTTATGCTGCAGTGCATAGAAGAAACAATGCTGTTAAGGATGTCAGGGGAGCGTAAGTACACAGTAATTCATTGTGGTACACAAATACTACTGAGACAGTTGACCCCTTTCATTCCTGCATGTGACTGTCTTGTGACACACCTGCTTCTGTCACCACCAAGGTGCAGTTCTTCTAGTGTCACCCTAAGTGAGTTACAGCTCTCATGCACGCAGTCAGATCCTGTAAACTCTCTCCAGCACATCCTCTCCTTGTGCTGAAGTGAGCCTGGCTAGGCAGCTGGAAAACGGGGAGACATCCCCCCAATCTCACCATTTTTCACAAGGTTGTACGTGAGCTTCCTGCAGACTTGTGATTTAGGTTTTTCAGACTGAACATGCAGATTTGTGGCTTTTATCTAGAAAATAAAATTAAGGGGGATGTCGTTAGAACCAGACCTTCCCATAGAGATTTCTTTTCTGGTAAGAAAGCTATTCTCCTCGAACAGAAAAAAAAAAAAACCCACAAAATAAAACAAAAACAAAAACAAAACAAAACAACAAAAAAAAACCCAAAAAAAAACAACCCTCAAACAAAAAGAAAATGTGTTGTGTGAAGCATTTCCCTGAACTAATGGAGTGCTTTATAGAGGGCACTCCCTACAGCCCAGCACTTCATGCATATCACTTCATACTGGCCACGGTCTGGCACTGTGCATGCCCAATGTATCAGTCGCAGCTTGCATCTCTGTTGGTGCTCAGCCTGCTCTGGCAGTGAGGAGACGATAGCTGATCACTACAAGCACAGACAAGCCCTCCTGCAGTGCCAGTGAACTCTATATTATGAACCCAAGCAAACAAGCTGTAAGCAATATATCCACATAGTCCTAGGCAGAGGGAGGACCGTTCATATACAAACACCTGATATACGGAATACCCTGCATATTTATTTTTTTTTGTTCAGGCTCAGACACCACTACTTAAGGAGACACTTACTAATTGAAAGTGGTATTAGTGCAGAGCTGAGCACTTCTGGCTAAGATTCCTCCCCAAATGTACATGTTCCTCTACCATGTTGCTCATTTACAAAAAAATCTGTGAAAATCTGTGCAGCAAATTTCCACCAAGTCCTGGCAATTTAGGCTTGTTGCACATGTAGGGAATAGCTGTACCAAGAAAGTCCAGTACGTAGAAACCTCACGGGTATGTTTGGTTTGCTGCGTGCAGGTCCCTGATAAGTCATCTTAGCAGCACTAAGTGCGACATACGCAGAACGTATTGGATACGGTGCCCATGCCCAAGCCCCTGCCACAGTAAGTCCTGCAGGTCTGATGCTATTTCACGGCTGCAGGCCAAGCTCACCCAGAGATCTCCAAGCCTCCCCTTCATACCCATACCCATATCCCAGGGTAAGAGAGAAGATAATGGCACCACTCAGAGCCTGTGGAGAGACATGGGGGTCTTCTGCTACTCGAGCCCCAGGGTGAAGTGGTAAAATAGCTGCGACTGTATCTCCAAGGCAGGATGCTCTGCTCCCCAGCTCTTGCAAGAGCCCTGCCTGTAGCAACATGGGGACATTTTGGACTTTTGCTTCACGGCTGTCGCTGATGGTGTATTCCAAAATCCTCTCAGGATAACTCCATGGAAAGTAAGTTTCTTAAGTCAAAAAGGAAGATAGGTATGACTGGATTGAAATTACAAGCCCCAGGAGGAGAAAAAGCGATGGGATTTACCATCACCACCTGAGCAGAAGCATGGATGTGTCTGTGACATGCCAGGCCAGACAGGCTGAGCGAGCAGAAACATGGAATTAGTCCATGTAGCCTGGGCTAACACCCTGCCGTGGTAGGAAACTAAGCCAGGGTATGGACCCTGTAAAGGACTGCAGGAATCTAGAAAGAGAATAAACAGCTCTTGTCTTCAAATTCTAATTAATTTTCTGATTCAAAATCCTCTTCTAAAAAGCTGTTCCATAGTAGTGACTGTAGTACACTCAAATTCAGTGTCTTTGTAGGAGGAAAGAAGCCATCAAAGTCTACTGCAATGTAAACACTGTGTTTCAAATGAGAGCTACATAAAAATAATGGAATTTTTTAGAAGAAACTAAAAGGAACAGCTCAAGGATAAAAAGTATCCATTGATGGCATGAAAACTGTTTAAAGACAGTGTGCAGAAAGCTCAGAGGAAACATATCACTGAACAGGTAGACCAAACCCAGCAAGATAGCCAAAGTGTTGAGGTTTTCAAAGACTAGAAGTAGCAGAGCTCTGGCAAGAGCCAAAAAGAGACTTTGAGGAACAAATTGCTAAAGGCGTCATAAACTACTAATAAATGCCTTTTAAACTCATGAAGAACAGAACACCAGCCAGAAAATGTAGCACCAACAGCTGACCAAGGTATAAAAGTGGTTAGGAAGAGAAGGGCATAGCTTTAAAGTTAAATGAAGGTGTCTAGGGATGTGCTCACCCACCTTGATGGTAGATGAACTAGAGAAACTTTCTCAGGCTTAGGAGTCAGTAGAAGAGGCTTTTGAACAACTCAATAAGGTGAATAGTAACAGTTCAGCAAAGACAGGAGGAATTTACCTAAGAAATTGCTGAATTACTAACCATGGAGTGGAGCATCTTGCAAAAAGAATTTCCTTGGTACAAGTGAAAAAGTCAGTAATAAGCACTATATAATTTCTTTTAAAATTGTATGACCCAGATGTGAGAAACTGCAGATCAGTAGACTTGATGTCCACTGCAGACAATCAGTACCGATGCTAATGAGGAACAGAATTAGCAGAGAAGTGATAAATATGATACAATGGTGAAGAGCTTCAATGCAGAGAAATCCACTGGAGGATTCTGGAGGAATCAATGAATAATCGAATAAGGACTGGGATTTTCAAGAAAATTTTAACAAGCTGCTTCACTGAAGCAATGGGATAAGAGGGAAATCCTTTGCATGGACTAAAAACTCATTAGAAGAGGGAGCAATGGGCTGGAATAAATGAAAGGAGGTCCCAGGGCTCTGTGCAGTGACTTGGACTCTTCAGCATAGTCATAGCTGATCTGGAGAAGGGACTGTATAATAAAGAGCTATAGTCTGCAAAAGCTTTATTATTCATGGGAGTAGAATAGAAAATTTACTGAAGGCAGTTGTAGAAGGACCTAATTGTACTGAATGACTGTGCAATAAAGTAGCCGTGCAATTCAAATACCTACACAGAAAGTCATGCACTGGGAGAAAAGCTGGCTTAACTTTGTGCACGCAGTGATGGCCTTTGAACTACCTCCCACCACTAAGGGAGTCAGAGGTGAACAGCTCAGTGCTCTACAGTGGGCCAAAAAAGCCTACTGAATGTGAGGAATTATCCACAAAGGAAGAGAGAAAGAAACAGAAAACACCATTTTGCCACTACATAAATCCAGAGTGCTTGCACATTTCAGTGCACACTTCTGATTGCCTGGTCTTGAAAAGGCATGGCAGAACTAGAAACGGTTCAGAAAAGGATGAGCAGAAGGGGTCCATATAAGTAGTTGAGGTCGAACAGACCAAGACTAAAATCTTAAAAAGAAAACAGACTAAGACTAAAACCCTAAAAAGAGATGACTGAGAGATAATGTGACAGAGGTTTACAAAATGAGGAGGCACATACAGAAGTTTAATAGGAAAGAATCACTGAGCGTGCAACAGTGTGTTGTCTTCAAATTAAATAGTTGGGTAGCAGGTTCAAAACAGTTAAGACACTGTGATGCTTCATATAATGTGCAATTGACTGTGGAACTCCATGCTGCATGATGTCATTGATGCTAACATCACATCATCACATAATATTTAACCCATGTGAACATTTCACCAGTGTTTGGAGCATGAGATCATCACCCCAGAGCGGGCATGCCAGCTAACTAGGCTGCTCACACCTTGCTCTGAACTACCTGAGGAGCCACAGTGGCCTCTGGAAACCAGACACCTGGGGTGAGAAGGCTCCAGAGTCCAAAATATTGGTGGGGTGCATGGTCCAGTGTGGATGGCCAAGAGATGTCCATATTCAATACCTGGGAGAAGCTGCTTGGTATCAGCACCTCTTTCTTCAGCTGGTGAACATCTGGTGAAGGGCTCAGTGTTGGGTTTTGGTTAAGTGTAGGTTTGATACAAAGCTCCTAGCATGGAATATGGCTTCTTTCTGGACTTGTGTCTCTGCTTGTGTGTACGTGGCAAAATAGGAGATCTGTTAGAAACAGATCACAGCATCTCTGACTGAGTGCAGGGAAGATCTGATTCAGCAGGGATACTCTTAAATTAGCGGGCATTGGAACCAGCTCAATACTCCATCTACCTCATTTATCTGAGAAGGCTCTCTGCTTCTTAATAGAGCATTTGCCCATTTTAGCAAGAAAAGTATCAAATTTTTGCTGCGTTATTTTGGTTCTTCTGGATGACCGCCACACTTTAGTGAGAATGTCAGTAAATCACATTTCCATTTCGCTGGGCAAGGCAGCTTTTTGGATATGATAATCACCTTGTTCCTCCCACACTGCATGTTCGGAGGGATGCGAAGTGCTCTGGGGGAGACACAGCAGTGTAACCTTGAGCCATACCGTGCAGTCAATGCACAGCACTCTGCTGGCTCAATGCACTGTTATCTGCCTCACGGCATTTCACCTGTCTAAGGGGAGGCAAAGTTCCCATGCAGGGGTTGTGTGGAGTGGCATCTCACCATGCAACAGCATCAAAAAGCAAGATGAGACCTGGAAACTGGAAGCTATGTCCTGGCAGAGTCAGTCCAGAAACAAGGTCTAATGAGGCTAATTAAGCAGCCAAAGTCTTGGCTTAGGCGGGCAATAAATCGCCTTTCCCTTGAAACCCTTTAAAAAAAAGATAGTAAATGCCCTAAGACGATTTCCTAGCTGGCCTTCAAACACAGGGGCCACAAGGCCAGGATAATGAAACGAGGTCTGGAGTGCAATCACCTCTGTATTTCCAGGCTTGTTTTCCCAACTGGCACTGCATTGCCAGGAGAAAGCTGTTTCCTCCTCTGTGTCTCAATTTAAAAAAAAAAAAACAACTGGGAACCGGGAAACCCAAGAAGCATGGCGTGACAGACATGTAGCAAAGCAATGAGCGAGTGACAAAACCACAGCCTGGAAATGTGGGGCTCAACCACTGTCCTTTGTCTGCAAAGTAACAAGGGAGCACTGCTGTGGATCTGAACAACTACAATAGCTACACTTTTAGCAGCATTTTCTTTCAGAAGTCGCACATTAGCTCCCAGGGCAGAGTTCTGGCATGGAGTAATGAGATGTTTGCATATGGAAATGTGGGCAACAGAGCAGAGAGGGCATTTCCTCTCCCTTTAGAGCAGAAGTGGTGCTGACTGTACTGTTCTCAACCATATCTGGCACTTGCATTTCAGGAGGGAAGCTGAAAACACAGAAAGGGTGGATAAAGAGCCGTAAAAGGATGTGACTACTGGGGAAAAAGTGCTAGAGTGATGTAAAGTGCTCAATCTGTCTTGCTTTTAGGAAACAGATTGAAAGCTGTCTTCATGAAGGATGAAGTTACCTTATGGAGAGAAAACACTGAGTGCTAATGGGCTTTTTTGTCTTGAAATGAAAGACAAAACCTGAATCCATTCCTGTAAGTTGAAGCCAGCCACATTCAAACTGAAGCCAGGCACAGAGCCTCAGCAGCAAGAGAGACTTGGCACGGAAAAAACTAGGGACTGAGTGAGATATTGTCTATGCTGATATCTTCAAATCACGGTGCCTTCTGGAAGATTATGCCTCTATGTGTAACTGGTGGTCAAGGACCCCTGGTTAAGGCTAGCTTTATCGGTGCGGGGTACAGGACAGGCAGGGCAGCAGCAGTATCCCTGGTCCTCCAGGGTAAGAGTCAAGCTCCTGAGGGCCTTCTCCTTCCTCAGGATGGATTTCAGCAGCCAGTGGACCTCCATCTTCATCAGGTTAGAGGTTCCCCAGGCTGCAGAGCCCCTTCAGTCACTACCCAGCAGGAATTCCCATGCAGGGCACTGTATTGTCACTGAGGTTTTTGCCACTAGTCTGGTGGGAAGACACACGTTGTCCCACACGATGAGCTAAGGCCCATTGATAAGAGCACCATGCTGTGAGCCAGGTATCCTCTGTGTGTTTTTGGCTGCTTGGGCATTTGCCACCTGCTAGCTAAATTGGGACTCTGCAACTCTGACACCAGCTCTCTCCTGAATTCACCAGTGTCCCTGGGGGACAGGGGTAGGTGTACACGCTGCTCTGATCCTCAGGCTCCAGGTCTGGGCAACGGGACAGACCCATCTCTCACCTTTGGTCACAAAGTGCTCATTCCTTCAGCAAGCATTTGCTCTTTTAAAACAAGAAATCCTACCGCCTTGCCAGCTGCCAGTTGCTTAACGATGCTTCTCTGCTTGGGCAGTAATTCACAGCAACCCCATTCCCCAGCTGTCTCCACCGTCCCTCGGTGTGCTGGCTACGTCAGAGCCCAGCCCAGAGGATGCTCACTGCTTGCTTTGCAAATGCATCATCCGCTCTTTCCACTGCCGTCACTTCAGCTGCTCCTGCTGTCCGTTCTCCCCGGGTACCAGGAGCAGAGCTCCTTTCCCTGGCAGACTCCCCCTGCCCAGAGCATCACCCAGGCCTGGGAGTGCTGGAGTCCAGGATCACTGCTAGCATCCCCCGAGATGCTACTGAGGTAGGTGGAGGTCCATGAGAATGATGTTGAGAGGGAATTCTGAACAAGCCAGCACCTAAGGTAATTGCGGAGAAAATTGCGCTAACTGCCTCAAGGGGGATAAAAGGCTCCTGCAGTGGAAGAAGGATGGTCTCTTCGGCATGTCTGGGAAAACGATAAACAGGAAGGGAGTTTCAGGCTGAAGGTGAAGACACTATCGTGGTAAGGCCAGGCTGTGTGAGAAAAGTGTGGTAGCTATGTGCCTGTCACCAGAGACCTCCAGGCGAAGCTAGACAAGCATCTGGCATAGGTGGCCCTGGGAGAGCTGGTCTCATCCTGCCCTTATGACCTGCAACGCTTTCAAACTGGCAATTAATGATCTCCATCAGCCAGCCCCTGTGCAGAGCAACACGGATGATGACAGCTGCCACCAGGCACAGCATTGAAGAAAAATACTACAAAACCTCAAAACAAGGCAAAGCCTTCAACTGAAGCTCCTGGTCCCCAGTAAACAGCAGCAGCAGCAGCAGGGGTGGAGGGAGGTCTGTCCTTTGGCACCAGAGCCTGGCCCCCGAGTGACAGAAAATAGAAACCTCCTGAAATGGCTTTCATTGCCTGAACATTTTTCTCGCTGAAACAATCAGCTGAACCCATGGGCGGTCTCTGCCAGGGACTCTCGGGTCCATTTGGATGGCTGAGTCAGCAAAGGTGAAGCAGGTCATAACATCACAACCCAGCACTAGCAGAATGCATCATAAAAACTTCATTAACAGTCATTTGGTGCCAACGCTGAGGCCTCTCCTACAACCTGCTTCAGTGCAGCAGGCTCCGTGCCAAGCCAAGGGGGCAGGCGGAGTCCAGCCTGCGGGGTCCCAGCTCCGGCAGGGATCTTGTGTGGGTGAGGTCAGGGCAGGACTCCTGGGTTCCCACTTCTGCTCTGCCATGAGCCCTTCACACAATCCTGCGCAGGCTTCCCCCTGCTCTGGGCAGTTTGTCCCCGTGGGGTCGGGGCTGAAGTCCTTACAGCCCAGGGCTGAGGTTCATGCCCCATGCAGAGCCCTGGGGCGATGGTGAGATGATGCCATCACACTGGATGGTTATGCAGTGCTGGGCAGTAACTCTGCTCTTGCTGCCACTGCCCTGACAGTGGCCCAGTACCTGCTCCCTGTTACTGGCTGGGCTGAGCAAGGTCCCAAGTGCAGGTCTTGCTCCACCCAGCCCATGCACTTCCTAGCAAGGGACAGACTCTGTATCTGCTCTTATGCTGGCGAGCACCACATACCACATTGTACTTGGTTCTCCTCTCTGCTTGGAAAGGGCAGGACTGGGTGGAAGGTGTCTCCTGGAGACCCCATCCTGGAGACCCCATCCTGGAGACCTCGTACAGGGCTGGTATCTGCTAGGTATTCTTTGGCCCGCTGCACTGAGTTTGACAGCAATCTGGGAAAGGGATTCCCAGTCATTCCCATATAGGAGGCAGTTTCAGACTGTGTATCCCAAGAGGACCAGACTTCAGGCGAAGCAAAGAAAAGCTGGGAACAAAACACGCTTCACCAGATTTGCCTTTCTGCAGGGCCACATTGTGCACTGCTATCACCAGCCCCAGCAAGCTCTCTGCCTGCTTTTGGGACCCTGCAGCCCTGAAGAGGCCAGAGAAGCACTCAGTTCCTGGGCTCCAGAAGGTCAGGAGAAAATTATGGCTCTAACGCTCTACAGAAAAACCACAGAATAACTCAGTGTCCTTTACCCTCTGCTCTCTCTGCCTTGAACTTGCTCGTTTTTCCAAGACAAGACTCTTCTGGCATAGCTGGGTCTCTACACTGTTGACCAGTAGATATCAACTGCCACCCTATGGAAGGGTCTGAACTTCTGCAGCTCTGGGAGGGGAAGAGCACAAGCTCCACTGAGCAGCCCCTCTGCATGCTGGGGTCAGTCTGAGCAGTCTGCACAGCTGTGGTTGGGCTCAGCCCAAGCCTGCAGGCTCTGTCCCTTACCCGCCAGCAGCTCTGCCCTGTCTTCCCAGCTCATTGACAAGTCAGCGTAAGGCTGCTCTGATGGGGGAATGTGGGACCTTGGAGCTGGTGAAAAGAAGGGGACCTTTGTATGGCAGAGAGAGCTTCCTCCACTATGGGGCCAGCCCCCAAGGAGAGAGTCAGCTTGGGGGACAATTGCATTTATTCAAACAGTCTGGGGGACAGCCTGTGCTGACCAGTCTGCTGTGTGCTTTGAGAGTGGTAGTTTTGCTGGTGGTGTTTTGATGACGATGTCTCTCCAGGGAAGGCTGTACCTAAGCCTGGTTGAGTCCCTGGCTCCAGTCCTTGCTATGGCATCCATCCCTGTGTCCTAAAGAACTCCCATCGGGCTTCTCCTGCTCTTCAGCTCAGGATAGAGTTGGAAAGAGTAGGAGGAAGGGGCATGCATGACACAGCCCAGCAAAAGTGGCAGAGCCAGAGCAAGGATGAGCTCTCCTACAGTCTCAGTGGTGCTCAGTGCTGGGAGGAGAGAGGATTTTCAGCTCTGGCCAAGGCAGGAATGTGGTTTGGCATACCCATAAAAACACAGGGCCCATTGCGTGGGACAGGTTTGTGTGTATTTGGTACTGATGTCCCACACGCCTCTGCCTGCTGTCTGCTGGTGTCATGAGCAAGGCCTTCTGGCCATTCAGAGACACTGGACTAGACATTGTTAGTCTTAAGGAGATGTTTGCAACTGATTTTTCTTCCCCTCTGAGAACTGGCCACTGGTGTCCCTGCATTAGCACCTCCATACCAGTCTGTAGGAATAGCTCCATAAAGGCTTGCACTAGCACAACATTTTGCTATTCACTCTTCACTGCAAAGGTGGCACTAAGAGCTCATCTTCTTGCTGTCCTCTCCCAGCTCAACAGAGACTGTTTTATTTTTTTCCCCTTGTTTAACCAAGTAAGAAAGTCAGGAGCAGTCGTCACTTGTGCTTGTTAGGGATGGGAAGCCATCCTTCCATCCTGCAGCAAGACCATGTGCATTAATGATTCCCTAGCTAGTTCAGGGCACGTTCTGCATAATGAAATCAAGTTCCTGGGATGCTCGGCATACACATGCACACACAATTTCATTAGCTGTCGGGCATAAAATGGCAACATGCGCTCAAAAATACAAAACTGGGAACCTTAAAAGCATGACAGAATCTTTCAGTTCTACATTAAGAAATCCCCAGATGTTTGGATCACGCTTCCTTGCTGTTCATGGCCAAATGCATGCATCGCACCCCACGTCCAACAGCTTCTGGTCCTTGGGATCTCTCTGGGACCCTAGAGAAACCCTCTTCATCCATTCTGGAACCAGCAATACCAGTAGGTCTGGGATGAGCACAGTGGTTTGCCTGGGTATCAGGTGTATTTTGAAAGCTTGCTGTGGGAGAAGAGGGAGAGAGAGGTGAGCTGAGATGCCAAGAACTCCAGCATGTTGGTATGGGACCTCCACAAAGACAGACCGTCCCCAGACACCCCAGACACCTCCTGCATGTATTCCCATCATGTGGGTTGAATGCCAGAGGTTTGTCCAAACTGTGGGGAGGCAGATGGCTGGCACTGCAATAGGTATGCTGCTCAGGGCCCTGAATGAACCCTCGTCTCCCCTCCCAAACGTCTGCCTGCTGTCCTCAAGGTCAGCTACGGCTTATGGTGCAGCTGTATGAACTTGAACCAGGCTGCTGGGAGAACAGCTGTGTGAAAAATCTCCGAGAGCAGCCTCATAGGCTGCTTCCCACTTTGGGAACTGCATTTAAGCTGGGTCCCTTTGCCCATGGCCCTCACCTGGGCTATGTTTCTGGGTACTCCACGGATGGCCAGCCTGCTCACCAGGCTTCCAGGCTTTACCCTAGCCCTGCTTTGCCACCATGGTCTGGCAATCACTGGGCTCTTGGCTGACCCCCGTTCCTGTCACCAGGTCTGCTCTCCTGCCTGGTTTGGGCACTGTGGGACTGCACCCTCCCTGGTGAGGACACGGTCCTGCCTGCCTGGCTGTCACCCCCGGCATCCCTTCCCGCTGAGGAGCAGCCGGTTCTGCTGTCCCTGACAGTGCCCACTGCTCACAGATGGCAGAAGGGAGGAAGAGGAGGTCGTGTGCTCGCTCCCAGCTGGCAGGGCGCGAGGAAGGGAGGATGCAGCTTTTCCACAGCTTTTCCACAGCTTTGCCCCAGATTGTAGGTTACCCCAGTTTGGGCAGCTGCAAGGGAGACCGGGAAGAAGTGTGCCTCCTCCCATCTGCCTGGGGGAAACCTCGCAGCCATCACAGTGGGCGTTTTCTGCAGATGGACGGTTTGCTGTGCCGTCCTTGCCAGCGCCAGCTTGGAAGCAGTCCTCTGCACAGATTTCTCGTGGGAAAGCCTCCCGCATGCCGAATGAGGCAGGGTCCTGGGGGGAAAATGGGCACGGCGCTGATCTGAAATACCACGGAGACCCTTGCCAGGCTGCACACCCACGGCAGCACACAGCCTGACATAGCTCTGTGTTTTGCTTGTTTGTGAGAGGTGACTTTGCAGACACGTTTGACTCTTTTAATACAACTTTCTTTGTGCATAATAACAAATAGCATGAGGGTGAGGTAAACATTAACTTGGTTACAGTATTTATGACCATTATTTACGGCAGCTCTGCACAGCCACAAGGAGACAGCATGTGTGACAGATGCATAGTGCTTTCCGCTGTGCTTTGTCAACAGTAAACTTACTTTTGAATTATGTGTTTTTCCTGCAAGAGAGCGAGCGATTCATATTTGTTTCAGTCCACGTTAACCTTCAGTGGCCTCTGCCCAGAATGCACACAGGAGGCTGCAGCTGGCAATCGCGTCCTTTTCCTGCAGCGAAGCTGTGGTTAATTAGTCCAAAGTTACCTCCCTGCCCTACTTTGGAAGTGACATTTACTCCTCGAGTCTCTTTGGCTGCTGCTCTTTAGCTCTAATTAATTTCCTCGCTGCTCACAACAGCCTGTGCTCCATGCAGCGGCTGCCGCTTTCCATTGTTGCGGGAGCCTTCGCCACCCGCTGAGCCCTTCCCGCACAGCGAAGACGCAGCGATCCTCTCTCCTTCCAATAATAGATGCGCTGTTAATTGGCCTGACTCCCTCTGCCCCTGCCGGAAGATGCTTCTTTGCCGTCTGCAAAGCTTGAGGCAATGGTAAATGTTAACGTACAGTTGATGAAGCCGTGAAGTTTCCTCCATGGATGCTGCTTAGACACGAGCAGCCACTGCTGGCTAACAGAGTCAGGCAGTGGCCATCAAGCACGGGAGACTTGCTTACGCTTCCTGATCTGCCAGGGAAATGCCCAAAAATCGTCAGTCATGAATGCTTCTAATTGCTGAACTTACCAGAGCAGAGCAGTCGTGACCACTTTGTTGCTACACATCTCAGGAGGGAGGAGAACTAAGGGGCTGACAAGAAAAATCCCTTGTAGTACAGGGCAGACCCTGGAGAGGATCCCAGACCTTCAAAAGTCGAATCGAGTGATTCATCCGGTAGCGTGTGCTGCCTGCCTTTAAAGCTCTCTGCAGTGTTTGGTGCTGTTATCATGTCCTGAAGATAAAAAGCAGGGAAATCAAATTTCCAACGAAGGGAAATGAATGTTCCTCCTCTAAAAGAGCCTGAGCTCCCTGCATCAAAGCCATCAGTACTTATTTTACTGTCTGCGGGTGTGCTCCCTGCCATGCACGCTTGGCCCTCTATTCGGCTGTCTCACAGGTGTGTTGGTTTACATTTTATAGATGGTTGGAGGTATTTAATAGGGAGGGAGAGGGAATCTCCCACAAATTTTGAGCAGCAGATGAACGAAAGCATCCACTAAATCACCTGTAGAGCAGGAGGGAAATCTGAAGTGAACACTCGCACAAATCTATGGGGCTGTCACGCTCCACTACGGTGAACACGTCATGTGTTTGCTTAAGTAACTGTTATGCCTTTGTTTCTGTGGACTGCATCATTAAATCTTGACTGCTTCTCCTAGACACTCCTGGATTTCCAGCTGCCTTGTGCCGGCAGAGCGTGTAAAGCCGGGGAGGAGCGAGCCCCACGTAAGGAGGAAGCCTCTGGCTGGAGAAGCCCAGTTGTTTCTCTCCTGCTGACCATGGCTGATGGCTCTGCACATGCCTGAGCCTTAATTACCTCCCTGACATTGGAGCCCTACTTAGTGGGGAGTTGTGCAACCAGCTTAGGTACCTCCTAAGGAGGGCAGGGAGCATGCATGGGTAACAGGAGCAGGGGGTCATCTCCTCCAGCACAGCATCCTTGGGCAGGAGGAGCCCCGGTGGGGCCAAGTCAGGCACCCTGCCCACAGACACCCACCAGTGTGCGGAGACCATCTCATTCTGCAGGATTTGAGGGCAAACCCATGAAACAAATGAGTACTTAGAACAGGGCATAGAAAGGGTTTAGTCATGCAGATCCAAATATCACAAGTCAAAGCAGACAAATGCCCAAATACTCTACTTGACATTTGGGGTTCCCTGTGTGGATAGGCAAAGGGTTTGATGAGCTTGGCAATTCAGTTAATTAATAAAGTGACTGACGCAGACCTGTACAATGTGTGAAAGTGCACAGATTTTCCACTTTGGGGAGCTGGTGCTCTGGCTGCGATGTCTAGCTGGGTGTCAGGACTGTTTGTGGGTGCGCTCATCTCCATGTCACTCGGGACGGGCTCAGGGCAGGGCACCTGCAGGGAGGAGACATCTCATGCAGGTTTCCTCCTGCCACAGGAATGCCCAGTGGTGACCCAGTCTGCCCCGAGTCTCAGCTCCGCCTGTGTCTCCTCGGATAAAAGAAAGCTCTCAGATAAAAATGGATAATTGTTCAGGGAAGTTTTTTGTTCTCTAAAAACTACACTTCCAGGTCACTTGAAATCAGCCAGAAATACAGGTCATGTTTTTCAAACAACTGTGTCAACAAAAAAAAAAAAACCAAAAAAAAACCAAACCCCCAAACACCCCAACTAAAAAAAAAGACAGAAGAGGAAAACTTAAAAGTTTAAAATATGTTAAATATTTTGCTTAACACCAGATGCTTTTCCTCTTGAAATTTTCCAAAATTAATTCTTTAAGGATGTTTAAAAAGCCCAAGCTAAAAACAACAACAACAAAAAAAAAAAACCAAACCCCTGGATATTTCAGTTTCAAATGGCGTGAAATTTGGGAATAGGGATAGAAGGATTGTTTTCAACAGTCAGCAGACCAAAACCAGTCCGCTTACAGCTGTGCTGCCAACCTAAACTCATATAACCCTGTGCATTCCCCCCTGGAGCTGCATCCTGCGGCCCAGGCCTGGGTCCCTCTGCAGAGCCACTGTGCTGAGGTGGTGGCTGGGACCCCAAGTCCTTTGCAGCCCCTTGTGTAGCTATGGCTTCCTGGAGGAACTATGACACATCAGGTGCACATTGACATCCACCTGCTTTGGCAACATTTAATTTAAATTCCTCCCAGTGGGAAATTCTGCAAAATGCACTTTTCTCCCAGCAGAGTTCCCTTGAGAGAGGACCCTGCTATCCTGTCGGAGATGCTCTGTCACAGCATCTCAGCCTAGTGCACCTGGGGGACATCAAGTTTGCTCCTCTCCTGCGCCCTCATTCTCGCCAACTCCACTGAGAACCCCTGTGAACTTCTGGGAGGGAGCAGCTGAGGTGGAGAAGGGCAGACCACTTTTGAGAAGGGGTTCTGCAGTCTTTGTGCCACATCTAGAAGAAACCTGTCCTGTAGTAGTGCTTACCTGCTTCCAAGGACAAAGCCTTCCACCTCTTGCTGTCGTGTGCACTGGAGGAGTTGTGGTTCCCCTGCCCTTTCCACCACCTGCTGCTTCCCCATGTTTTGGGATGGTCTCTGGAGGTGTCAGGAGCAGTGTCATATCCAGAGCTACCATCCGGATATCAAGGATGGATGGCAGGACCTCCCCTGTGAAAAACCCTTTCAAGCAAAGCGATGAAAGGAAAGATGGGAACTCCTTGCAGCCACTCCTGTCCCCACTTTTCATTCACCAACTCCAGCCCCACTGCAAGCCAGCTCACTCCAGTGGTGCGAGACCCATCCGTCACAGGTAGCTGCATCGCCATGTCACGATGCAGGGCCAGAGCAGGGGGCCAGGCCACCTGGCAGCACCCAGCCAAAGCTCCCCGAGCCGTGGCAGGCGGGTGGGTTTCTCCCTCCGCACGCTCCTGCAGCGAGGAGCAGACGGGCAAGCTCCATTGTGCTGACTCCCGCACCGCCGAGCCAGCCTGCAGCCATTCTTTTTATTGCTGATGCTGCTTCCTGTGGAAACAATTTAGTGCTAATAAGCTCCATTTATAATAGTAAGAAATGGTTCGGTGGAATAATTGTCACTAAATACCATTCATGGCTTTGTTGCTTTTCCTGCATGTTGCTAATTATTCTGCATCTGAAATAGCACCCAGAGAAACCACTGAATGCCAGTGAATAGGGTTCTCAGCACTCAAAGAGGCTGAGGCAGGGTATGATTAGAAATATCAAGGCCCTAATCCACTAGACAATGCCTTCCTTACTGTATGTCTTTCTACAAAATCATAGCCTTTGCAAATGCTGGGGAAATGCAGCGTCCTCCACTGAACCTCAGGGTCCCAGCCACAATTTATGAGCAAGCGCCTGTCAAAGGGGCAGTGTTGCATGATGGAAGATGATTACGTGGACAAACTGACCCTCCAACAAATGCGGGGACCCTCCAACAAGAGCAGGGGGGAGCGGGAATGAGGGGGGAGGGTTTTCCCGTGTTGAGGGTCTCACAGGAAGGGACTGCATGGCTCAGATCCCTTCATTCTGCAGACGTTCACAGTGAAGGGTCCCAGGCAGGACCAGACCCACAGTCCTTGGTGCTGCGTGGTTGCTCTGAACAGAAGTCCTTTTCCAAAAGCCACTTGGCAGTGCAACAGTGTGCCCTGCAAGCCACACAGACAGGTGCTGACTCTCCGAGTCAGAGACAGCAGGATAGATTCAGCTCCCTGACGCTTCGAAAGCATGGGGTAAGGATCCAGGCGTGCTCTCCTAACCCTCCCTCCTGGAGAAAGGCAGCCTTAGCTGCTGGGAAATCAGATCCATTACTGCTCCATTAGCAGTAACTTGACATTAGAGACTTTATTCACAGCATCAGGTCTGCAGCTGGACTCTTGATCACATTCTAGCTGGGAAGCTGAAATTCCCATGCAGTGAGCGAGGTTGCCATCAAATAGAAAGCAGCACAATTTGGTCTACTTTATAACACAATGCCATCCCGTAGCACAAATGCTGATTTGGTTTGATTGACCTACCAATGAGCCCATCAAAGCAAAGACGGGTAGTTACAGTGCAACTTGAGGCTACTAGCTCGAATCTGTGCCAGTGAGAAATACACCAACCAGTCGTGTTATTCCTGAAGTTCCTGTCAGTGGTGGGACCAGACAGCTGTGCTAAAAAAAAATAAAATAGGGGAGCACTGGTGTGTCTTATATCCAGACTCTGTAGCTCTGTTGGTCCTAAAATCCCATGGCAAACGTGTGATTGCTTAATGATTGATACAGCATCATGCCCTGTATCTCCAGCTGAATGGCACTGTTACAAGCATACCATTCATTTTTTGGCTTTTAATTTCCTTTCCATGTAGCAGACTGAAATGCCTTTTCATTGTTCCACCTCAGAACTAACGGCAAAGGGTCATTCCCTCTCCCCACATGTAACAACTTAGCTACAAATGAGAAGTTTGCACTGAAGGAAACCAAACTGTTGTAACTCACCTTTTCTACACACCCACCACACCAAGTTCCAGCTAAATATTGTCAATCCACTCTATTGACCTGTTTTCCTTAATTACTCTAGCTGCTTTGGAAAGCTCTAACAAGCCTGCGTGAAGAGTGCAGGGCTTTGCCTAGATGAAGCATCATGAGCTAAGGAGTGCCTGACCATGGGCAACCACTTGTAAAGAGCTTCAGAAAGCCCCAGCACCATCACCCAAAATTAAAAACAGCCCAGAGCATCTTGCAGGACCCAAACACCCTGAGTTCCTCTGTTTCACCAGGATCAGCCTGTGGCAGCAGAGCAATGCTGGAAAGCCTCCTGAAGGACGATGCTGCTATGTCCAGCAGAGATAGTCCTGAAGTTCCCAGTCCGGCTACTGCCTGCAGAGCCTGTCTGCAGGGCTGAGCATGGGCAGCGTCCAGGTGGGAAGAGGTCCAGATAAACGCCCATGGAGCAGAGCCTGCTCACGCCCCATACGAGCAATGCGAGGTCCCTCTTGTCACTGCCCAGCCACTGACCATCAGCAGGTGCAGTTCATCCCACTGCCTGCAAATCGAGGACAACAGGTAATTACCCAGGATCTGAACTGTAAGCATGTCCCTGGACTCCAGGCCCTTAATGCTCCTGTACATTCTATATATTTATTTTTTTTTAAATTTAGCAGCTGGACACAGGCAGAGGTGTTGTGGTCTCTGAGAGTGCTTTGGCTTTTCACTGGGGACTTGCTTCAAAATAAGATTAGACAAAAGAGATTTATTTGATTACCACAAAGCAGACGCATACCTTATCAGGGGCTAGGAGAAGTGAAACCACAGATCACTGTGAATTTCCCTATGCTGGCATTTTTAACAGGAGAAGTGTTTGTTCAGAGGCAATTATAAATTGCAAGTAAGCTGTGTGAAGTTGCTGTAAACTTTTAAATTATAACCTTTAAAAAGATGATAAAAAGACTTCCTTTTGAATTAAGACTGGTGTTCCACTTTGCTTAATGCATTTATCAATAGGCCACAATCAGGAGCTGTGTCACGTGTTTTACATAAAGGTATCACTTCATTTTCTCCCCAGGTGAGATTTTTTGCAAACACATTGGTTTTTAATCTTCATTTTGCTGCACAGGGATACCGGGCACTGAGTAACAGCGTGAATGCAGGACAGCAAGGGACAAAGGGCAGGCACCGCAGCACACTTCATTTGTCTGACAGCATGCAGAAAATAAGAGGTTTTTTAAATGATCTTTATCAGCTGGGTTTCACTTCAGAGCAATTGCGGTAGCTAAATTCTTCTCATCGCATCTGTGGCCACATAATTACGTAACTTTTCCCAGGAAAACAGAGGCTGGTGCTTTAAAAACAGTGACCTGATGGGGACCTGTCATCTCTCTGAAGTCAAGATAAGAGCAATGTGAGCTTGGCAGTGATGTTTTGCAGGATTTTGAAGAAACATCATCCTTACAGACTACCCACATGGACGTTTTCCCATTTTCCCTGGCTGCGGTCTGCACTCCAGGCTTAAACAAATCCAAGATCTCTAAATGACTGACAAAACTGGCAGTGCTGTGATCATGGTACTCTGAATCCTAAGTGGTTTCAAGAGCTGGTTACTGTTTATCCTTTCAGTAGTGCCCGATTGAAAAAGCAGCCAAGTAAGCAGTAGAAAACACTGTGCTGTAAGAACAGGGCATGTCCAGCTCCCATTGGCACTTGGGCATGGATGGCAGAAGCCCTGATTTGGGTGTAGAGTGTCTCAGGCACTGGAAGGGGGAGGAAGTGGGGAAGCCCAGGTGGTGTCAGGGCCCTGAATGCACACACGGTGTTTAGGACCTCAGCTGGCTGAGAAGCTTGGACCCCTTTGAGAAAAAAATGGACCAGATTGGCTCCAAAACCTCAGCAGGGTCTCTCTCTCCTTCTCGTGGGAGCTGCTTTTAAGCTGAGGCTCTCATGACCCCAACTTGGTTGGTCCCAGTTTGACTTTGGACATTCCCTGTCACTGTGAACTTACCTGGTGAGCACTGGAATTTGGCTGATCCTGGATACTCTTTCCAAACCAGACCCTGACCCCAACTTACTGACTCATTTTCCCGACTTGTCCTTTAGACCTTGCTCATCCCTATGGTCTTTTCTGCCAATCTGGACTCTTGGCTGAACCTGGTTACCATCACTGGACCTGCTTTGGTCACTTTTTGCTCAGTACTATGGCAAAGACCCACGTGTTGGTGAAACCACTGCTCCTGGCAGCTTTACTTGGCTCCTGCCTCTCCTTCCCCTGTGGAGCAGCTTGCTTTGCTGCTCTCTGGTAAACGCAGTCTTTAAACCCCAGTCAACACACAGGTTGAGCTTTGGATTTACCATGATCCATAAAATTACTTAAGAGACCCTGCCTGTCAAAAGACCACCACCTGGGCTGGTCTGTGGGGCAGTACTCACACCAAGCACTGTTGGAAAGAAAAAAGGGGAGACAGAAATTGGTACAGAGCTGATATTTGCCCACCAACAGCAGGCAGCCCGCCCTGTTGCAAAGCTCTTTTCTGCGCTGTGTTACACATCCACAGAATAAACCCTCTGTACAGGCCATCTGCACTGAAGTCAACTCCACCAGTGAAATCACTGCGTGACCAGTACAAACACCTCTGCGGGAGGTCTGGCAGCAGCCTGGGGACTGTGCCGCACACCTGGGGGGACCTCCAGTGCCCCACACTCAGGCTAAGGGGGCTCATGGGGTGTTCTCAACCCCAGCCCACACCCTGCAAGCCAGGGAGAGCAAGGCAGCTTAAACATAGCCCAGTCTGTCCCTCATGGGCTGCTTACTTCTGGGGTTGCACAATAACAACGGACCTTGAGCACTGAAAATTCGAGTCTGTGCCTTCTACATCGCACCCACGGTCAGAGAGGTTATCCCATCAGTCCCTCAGGCACAGGTGATTCGAGCAGGGCTTAAGGTTTAAGACTCACCTCTGCTGCCAAAATCATTTGCCATTCGAGTCGCAGGCTCTTATCAGTTCCAGGAGCTGAGAAATTAGGTCCAGACCAGCTTCAGCGTGCGCTTCTTGGTGAGGAAACAGATCGCTTCGAAGTTGTAGCCATGTATCACTATGGTAACCTTATAATTGACATTTCTGGGGTATTATAGAGTCTGAAAGTCATAAACTTAATGAAAGTATGTTTTTATTGCACTTCAGCTTCATCTCTGATTAAATCAAATTTGCATAATGGAAAGTTATTACATTTCCATGTTTCTAATTTCCCCCTTTTTTTCCCCCCTCCTTTTTACTTCTTTTGCCAAGTGTGTCTAAGGTTTTGTTTGTAGCGAAAGCTGTTGAAGGTCGCCTAAGCCATGGCTTTGCTGAAAAATGTTTTTAATAATTTGTGTCAGAGGAGCCCAGGAAGTGAACCCCCGAGAACTGGCTACATCGTGGTTCTTTGAAATGTCTCTCTTTCTTCCCAGTAATGAGAGGACTGCAGCGCCTGTACATTATTAAGTGGTTGTTGCAAGAGAGAGGTGCTGGAAGCACTGTGAAAGGTAATTTATCAAGGAGAGACGAAGCGTACTGCTCTTCCCCAGCCTTGCCCTCGTGCCACCTTTGCAAAGCATTTTAAGCAGTGCGTATGTTTTTATTTTCAATAAACAAAAGCTCACATCTCTGCCAGCAAGTAAATGATAACGTGTTCCTTGCAGGATTGAGTGACGACCGTTCCTAAATTCAGGTTAAGCAGAACGGCCCTGGGAGAAGATTTGTTTTCCTTGTCTTCTCCAGGATGGTGGAACAAACTGTTCTCCAGGAAAAAAAGACACTGCACAGGTCCCCAGTGTCAGAGAGCCAGACTCATTGAGGGTCTCACTTTTGTTTTGTTTCACAGTGGGTCCAACACATTATTAAAAGATGCAAAGTTGACCTGTGTAGGCTACGAGAGTTTGAGGGCACCATTTCAAATCTGGGTTCCCTGATTGAAATTGCAGAGTTTGTGTGGATGAACGTAGACAGCCTCAGCTCCATCTTGGGCTGTGACTCCAGGGGCTGTTGCATGCCCTTTGTGGTTTATGCAATGCGGTGGGATGGGGAGCAGGTGGTGTTCTTGTGGAGCCAGGTCTCCTTCACTATGCAGCCTCTGCTTCTCAAGGTGCTCACCTCCCAAACCATGTCTCACACATTGCTGAATGCAGCCCTCTCTGAGAAGGAAGGAGCACTTCCAAACAACTGAGCAGCACTGCTCCACAGGAAAGGACTGGAGGTGAAGAATGGAATGACATTAAGAATCCAGGAATGACATTACTGGATCTGTTCTGGTCTGTCAATGATCCAGAACTGTGCAGTGCACCAACCAACAGAGCTCTGGCCTGGGACATGGGGACCAGACATCCTGCTCCCAGCCAGCACACTCCCGTCACTGGGATGACCCAGCACATTTTCTGTTATTAACACAGTGACGCGGTGAATTCTACACTCTGTTCTCCACCACTCTTCAACAGGACACAAGGAAGTGGGAGAATGGCATTTTGACCTTTCAGGATTTTGAGCTCAAGTCATGCTTGTCCTTCCCAACCTCCAGCATACTGTTACAAGGGCAGAAAGAAGCACCAGGAATAGGTGAGTTTGAAGGGAGAAGTAAATGTACCAATTGGCCAACCATCACCTGACCTTTAATTCTTGCTAGTGTCTTACAGGAGAGCCCTGTCCCAGGGCTGATCTGAAGGGTTGTGAGCTGGTGTCTTGAAGCTTGGGCCACATCATGCAGGGCTCCACCTCACTGCCACCTTCTTTTCCTTCTGGAGCAATTTGGCTTTGCTGCCTGGACCTGCTGTGCAGCACAGAGCACAGTTAGTCAGTGCATTCACCGCAACATGTCCCCACTCCTGCTGTGGCACAACTTCTCACAAGTCTTCCTGTAGAAACCTTCACCTCTAGAGAACTTAACTGAGCCATTTGCTCTAGGGTTAAATGTAATTAGCAGGTCAAATGCCTGGGAGGTAGCAAGAAACACGTCTGGAGCAGTCCAAGTCAATGAATTGCCACTTGGTCATCAGTGATGGTCGAGCCTGAGCAGCTAAGCTGAAGCCTTGTGCTTTGACACGTGGCCTGGCAAGTGCTGTCATTTCTGCCACAAATGCCTCCTGACAGGTCTTTATTTGCTGTCACCAGAGGTGAAGCCCTTTTCATGGCCTCTTGGAGAGAACTGCTCTCCCTGAAGAGGAAAGCTGTAGGAGGTCCCCTGGGTCTTCCAGAATTTGTCACTCTGCTGCTGTTTCATTAACCCAGGGCACACTGGTTTTCATGCATATGCAAATGAACTTGGGCTTTGTGCTGGCATCTGGGAGCCTGATGTCTTTCAGGCTGAAACAAGCCAAGCGCTCATCATACCTGCCTCAACTTGTCTGTCTGTGCAGGCATGTTCCCAAGCCCATGTGGCTGTTAGAGGGTGACTGGTCCTGTACGTGCTGGCTTGGTGATGTCAGTCCCTTTCTTGAAGACAGTGTAGCAGGTTTGCAACCTGTTCCTGCAGACCCTGTCTCTGCATGAGGACAAGGAAAAGGCAAGAGCCACACTGCCAACCACCCCCTGCTAGTTCTTGGAGGGAAGTGACACTCTCTTCTCATGGGGACAGAGATGTCTCACTGTGGCCACCTCCGGCAGGTAGGTCTGCCTGTCCCAGCGCTGCCCAGCCGTGCTGCCAGACCTGCCTGCAAACTGGTAGAGGGTGAGGGGTCACTGGGTACCTTAGAATCATAGAATCATTTTGGTTGGAAGAGACCTTTAAGATCATCAGGTCCAACCGTTAACCTAGCACTGCCAAGTTACCGCTAAACCACGTCCCTCAGCACCACTTCTACACATCTTTTAAATACCTCCAGGGATGGTGACCCAACCACTTCTGTGGGCAGCCTGTTCCAACATTTGATAACTCTTTCAGGGAAGAAATTTCTCCTAATATCCATCCTAAACCTCCCTTGGCACAACCTGGGGCAGTTTCTTCTTTTCCTGTCACTTGTTACCTGGGAGAAGAGACCAACACCCCCTCGCTACACCCTCCTTTCATGTAGTGGTAAAGAGCGATAAGGTCTCCCCTCAGCCTCCTTTTCTCCAGGCTGAACACCCCCAGGTGCCTCAGCCACTCCTCACAGGACGTGTGCTCCAGACCCTTCACCAGCTCCATTGCCCTTCTCTGGACACACTCCCACACCTCAATGTCTTTCTTGTCATGAGGGGCCCAAAACTGAACACAGTACTCGAAGTGGGCTCTCACCGGTGCCGAGTACAGGGGGACAGTCACTGCCCCAGTCCTGCTGGCCACACTATTCCTGATACAGGCCAGAATGCTGTTGGCTTTCTTGGCCACCTGGGCGCACTGCTGGCTCATGTCCAGCCAGCTGTCGACCAATGCCCCCAGGCCTTCTCCACCGGGCAGCTTTCCAGCCACTCCTCCCCAAGCCTGTAGTGCTGCGTGGGGCTTTCTTCTCTGCTCTTGGGCCAACAGCTGCAAACTGTGTTCATTGCCCAAATTTCCTACCTACATACTCTCCCCTTCTCCTCATGCTGCTCTCCCCCCCGATTTGTCCTCTCCACAAGTACTGAAACATGCTTTTGCTAGGACCACCCTTTATGATTTCTGCCATTCTCCTGAAAAAAAACTCTCTACAGGTGGTATTTACTCATCACAGAGTTGTGGGATGAGCTGCTCGAGGCAAGGTCTCAGCCCTTGGACATGTTAGTTTTTCAGTCCCCCACCCCAGTGGAAACTGCAGATATTTATGGTTTGACAGTTTTGCTGGAATCCAGCCATGTATTGTTATATTGCTCAGATGTATTTTTGTATTGCTTGGTGAAAAGAAAGCTTCTTTGAGTTTTCTTTATATTTTTTCCCTTAGAAAACAGACAGTATCTGCTAAAAAAATGCAGCTGAAATCCAATTTTTCTTTTCTTGATGGAATAATTTTGACAGCCCTCATCATGAAGCGATAAAAGCAGCTCTCCAGGGATTATGGGTAGTGGGGCTAGCACCACTAATGAAAATAAACAGGCATTTTCAGCAACCTTTAGCTAAAGACCTGTCCTGGAGGGAAGGAGAAAGAAAGCCTCATCATAGACATGGGGAGGTGAAAGACTGCTTAATCATTTGGCAGGCCAGCCTTGAGGAACAACAACAGGACACAGAGTATGAAAGCCTGTCAGTCTGGCACGGGGACAAAGAAATGTTGTGTGCAGCAAGGACCTGGTTTGAGACAGATCTCACCCCTCTGGTGTGAGCCAGAGACCTCTGCTAGGACCAGGAACATTTTTCCAAGGAATGAGAGAATCTGAGGTGTGGGATGTGGTGTAGCACATGGCACTGCTGCATCTCCTCCTGCCATGGTGGCAGCAATCCTCTGCAGAAAGCCAGGCCTCCCCAGGACCCTTGAGGAAAGACCATGCCGTTCTACCCCAGGCTCCTGGGTATGAAATCCAGGGGATGTGTGAGCAGTTCCCTGCCAGATATCCAAGAAGATATCTTATGTGGTTCCTGTGCATTTAACGGACACATGAGACATCGTCAATTACTGGCCATTTTACCCAAAGGCAGCTCCACACCCAGCCCTGTTCACCACATGGTTTGCACAGGCATTAGGACGTTTGCACATCCCTGGAGCTGTGCGTGCACAAATGCTTTTTCCCTATTCTCCCTTCAGAGACAGCTCCGCAAAGCTTTGGTGTGTGCATCTGTCTGGACATGTTCCAGGACTGTCCCCTACAGCCCCACGGCAGGTCCACGCCATCCCTCCATGTGCAGCCTGGTGCTCCCCAGCTCTGTGAAGCACCAAACATGGAGCCTATACCCAGAGTGCTGTAAAATCCAGGTCAGCACAGGGCTGGTGGGTCCACTTTATTTCCCATCTTCCTCCTACTACATCCTGTTGGCTCAGTTTGGTCCCAGGGCTGAGGTCCTCTCCTAGGTTGTGATTGTGAAACCATGGTCTCCTCCTGACTCTTCCAGTCAATGCGTTCGGGAGCTGACCCTTAATCTCCCTTTTCCTCATTCCCCAGCATAGGGCAAAGGAGCTGGCGTGTGAACCTCCACTGCCTCCCACTGTGCTCGTTCACTTGCTTATCTGTTTTAGTTAAAAATAAAGCACCTGGTCTCCTTCCCATCAGGGCTATACCAGCATGCTTTACTCTCTCCTCTCTTAGGCACCTGCCTGCCTGAGGAACAGTGATACAATTGCAGTGAACATAAGAGAAGATAGTCTTCAGCCCTTTTGATGTGTCTGGTAAGAGCTGACTTCATTGATCATGGTCAGGTTTGCAAGGCAGACAGCAGCTGGACCTCAGCAACCTGTGCAGTGTCCCTGCAGAGAGAGGCCTTAAGCACACTGGAAAATCACATTCCCCCATTTCTGTGTGTACTGGAGATGACTTCACCTCTCTCCTGAGCAGATTTCTGTACACACACCTCTCTCCCATCTAAGGAGAAGATTAAAAGGTAAAAAGGGCTTGTACAGTCCTTTGCTGGATGAAGTGGGACGAAGAGGGACTGTAACACACTCTTTCCCAAATGCCACCCAGCCAGCTCCCTGAAAGGTGGGCAGCAAAAGAGATGTTACTGGTGGTCACATGTACACTTTGCATTGCATCCACGAGTGTGCGTGGCAGGAATATTATGCTGCATGAACGCAGTGAGAAGGAATGGAAAGGGAATATTCTGGGCGCTGCCAGAGATGTGCCTGTTTGCCCTCAGGCAGAGACCGCCCAGCTACAAAGCACCAACTCCTTGGAGAACACCCAAGCCAACGCTCTTCTCTCACAGGAAAAATGAAAGAAAAATGTTTCAACTTTCCTTGAAATTTCCAGCCCCTGCTCCAAAGCACAGAAGGACTGGAATTATTCAAAGAATAAGATTCCTGTGTTTATTATCTTGACAAAATGAGGCCTTTTCTCTTCAGCTCGGACTCAGAAATAGCTAAGTTGCGTGGATGAAACACAGCAGAATGGTCCAACCCGTGCCAGAACCCGGACATGGAAAACTTTGGCCCGAAGGTTTCAAGTCTGGCAGAGGAGCAAGGAGCTGAATGCAAGGTTGTGTGATGGGAAACAGTGGCATCCCTTTAATTTTCAGTCTCACTGGTCTCTCCTGTAATATTGACATGCTTCCAATTCAATGCATGCTGGAGTGCTTTGCTGGGTGGGGGCCAGCCCTAAGTGATGCTTTTGCCATAGATGGAGGACAAATTCGAGCTCCTTATGAGATTTGCCAGACTCTGAACCTTGGATCCACTGAACAGCTTTGCCATCACTATCATGCCATTGCCTTCTGATGATCCCATGGGGAGAAATCCCCTTTCTCGGGGAGTCAGGCCAGAGCCCAGTAGTGGAGGGCAGGAAGCCACAAGGGAAACTGCCTGAGCTCACAGGTGAACAGGGCTGACCGGCAGCACTCAGGACTGGATGTAAGTCCATGTTTTAGCAGAAGGAAGGCTCACACAAGTGGTTCACGCCGAGCACTGACTTGGAGGGCTGCCCCGGGCCATGCTGCTGGATTTGGCCCCCACGTGGACTTCCACAGTTGGTGGTGCCAGGCCACCAGCTCAGCATCTTTTCACCTCCTGTGTGGAAGGGGGTGGCACTGGTCCTGTCCTGGGAAGATGACTCTATTTTGTCGTAGAAGACCTCACCTGGCCAAGCCACCAAGTTTGAAGGGGAAGGGGCTGGATGCTCGTGCTCCTGTTTGTGCAAGGACATTGCAGGGTGAATGTCCTCCCGAACAGTCTTTGCAAATGTGGAGACCTTGTGGAAATCCCATGCCAAATGCAACAGAGAAGGTATGGCGAGAAGAGGATGAGGAAATCGCAAAGAGGGGAAGAACAAAGCAGTGACCTGGGCTGAGGGATAAACTCAGTGGAAATATTTTGGACCCATCCAGAGACGGTGTCCAAGCCTCACCCATGAGAGAGGCTGGGGTGCCACCTCCTGTGCTTGTGTGCCTTGCACAGTGCTGTACTGCACCTGTTGACAGCCTTGCATCGGACATATTCCCACCCAGCCCTTCCTGCGGACAACACTTCTCCAGAATAAGGCAGGGCCTTGCTGAGGGCTCGGTGGGAACAGCAGATGAACTCTCCCTGCTGGTACACCCCCTCCTGACCATTAACAGCCTCATTTCTCCCTCTGCAAGGCAGCGTGTCCTGTCACATCCAGTGGAGCGCAGAGGCATGCTCTCTCCTGGGGACAGTGTGCCTGATTCCACCCTTGCCCCAGCTTAACTAGGAGCCGGGGCCCATGAAGCGGCAGTAAATGATGTGCCGTGGGGGCCGTGTCGGCAGGGCAGGCTGCCGTTTGCTCACAGCAGAGCGTGACAGCAATTGCTTCAGTCATAAAAATGAAAATCAATAAAACTGGAGCAGTAAGAAACTGAGGCTCATGCCTGGCAGAGCAGGGCAAATCAGGCACTGGATTAACATCCCGCAGGGGAGAGTGCAGCATTACTGGGCAGGCTTTAATGGTCCCTGTGGAGCCCAGAAGACTGGAGCCGGATTTATCATTCCCTTAGCAAGCACTGGTGTCCCTTGCCTAGGCAGGTAAGACCAGCTACAGCACCAGTACCAGCAAGGAGACAGCATCCCCAAGCAGTCAACCGACACCACACACCCGGGGCTCTGCCGTGCTTGTACCACACTCGGCACCATGAGCCCAAAGCCTCTGTCCTGCAGCAGGGAGCACTGGTCTCCCTGAAAAGACCTGGGCAGACCCTGGTGCCCCAGAGCAGTCAGCCTGCAGCATCACATCTCCATCCCAGGCTTTGCTCCGACACGGTGCCGGGAGGCGGGAGGAGGACTGGCCACGCTGCCAAGACTACTGCACGGATCATTTGTCAGCCAGTCCTGGCGAGGGGTTGAGCCCTGCTCACTAATAGAGGAGAGAATGCTGAATCGGAAATGAAAAGTGGAAGGGAAATGATATTTCTTCATCCATTGTGCATTGCTAATAGGTGGAGAGATCTCCCATTTACAACCGAGAATCCAAACAGTAATTGCCTTGCCTGGCCCAGCCCATTTCTAATAGTCCTGGGCAGCTGATTGCTATTTCTTACAGGCTTTTCTAACAATAATGATAAAAGAGCTAAAAACTGTTTGGCACAATGTGCCTGCCACTCCCGTAAGTGCCAGCCCTGGGTGGAGGATGGAGAGGAGGGTCAAGAGTCTTTGTTGAATTCTGTGTTGCCATCCAGTTCCACCCAGGACACTGACCACTGAGGACACGGTAGCTGCACCTAATCTGGAGCAAGTGAGTGCCTGGGAGCAGGGGACAGGAACGTGACACTGCTGACACAGCACCTTGCAAATGCCCACAGCCTCTGGAGCAGCACTTGGCAAACTTCAAGCTCCAGAGATTTATCAGGAGCGTGACACGAAAACATAAGACCAGCAGAAGGATTCAAATACTGAAACAGGGCAGGCTCATGCATCTGAGATGCTGTGGAGCATCACCCGCTGATGCGCCAGGGGAGTATGGACACCCCACAGGTGCCATTTCTGTGTACAGATCCTTGGACACCCCGGGTATCTGAGACAGTGCCAGACACCTGCTTGGGTGACTGAATCCAACCCCGGGTGTCAGCATTTTGGCTTCTTCCTGCTGTTACTGAGTGGTGTTACAAGCTCACCATCTCCCACAGAGCCTCTCACCAACATGTGTCATGGGAAGAAGAGACCAGTGCAGAACTGCCAAATGCTGAGGCACCCCGTGTTGCTTCCCAGAGGAGAAAACCTGTTCCTGGAACCCATGCAAGGCTAAGCATTGCTGGGTCTATGGTACTATACCACTTTTTGTGCCAGTGACCTGGAAATCACCTCTTAAACCAGACAGATTTTAGGATAAAAGATGAAGAAAAAACATACCTATTGTGCTCCGAGTCCTAGGAAAGAAGTGGTGTGATTCAGGCACTGATTTACAGAGATAAAACAGTTATGCTTGTATTTTTTCATATCACAGATCAGTTCCCAGAAGTTTCTTTCTGCTCCATCCATCTAGCTGTCAGGACGCTTACACAGCCCAGTGCCTGACATCCAGTGCTTGAACTAAACTTTCATCTCTGCTGCTGCTTTCATTGATGAGGACGGTGATTTGGACACAGTATCTCTGTGTATCTCATCTGTTCCTGGGGCTCTGCTCTGATACATGTCCTGTGGCTGTGGAGGAGCCAGGGACCCAGGCATTTTGTTCTTCCTAAGGAGCAGTTGAATTCCCCCAGCTATCTATAGATATGCTGATGCTCACAGTCATCTCCTGTCTAGATAGTAAACAGAAGCTGCTAGAAAGACCCCTGATGCTTAACTACAAACACATCAGTGGCTCATGGGAGGGAAACGTTTGGTCTCAGATAGGTAGAGGTGTCTACAGGAAAAGTGCTTAACAAACATGGGTGAGTGATGGGCTGTAACACAAAGACATCCGACCAGTCTGAGGGTGATGGCATGTTTGGATGACTCACAGTTGTCTCAGAGTACCAGGGAAGGGTCACCACCCAGAATTGGACTTTTAGGAGCCGTCAACTCTTCACATCTGAAGGAACAAAAGCTGGTGGGTTGTTCCCCATGACTGGGTCCTCTTTGCTGTGAAATAGCTTAGCTTTTCTCACATCATCACTTAGCATGTCTCAAGGAGGGGGGCGTGGTGTTTGGGTGAGAAGCAGTGATATCTTGGCCCGCTCTGGCTGTGCTTGGCATAGACCTGTGACAATCCCTGACCTTGTGGAGTAGGTCACTTTGGTACATCTGTGCTAGGATGTTGATGGTGCAGAGCACCACCGTCCAGCACTGAGGGTGGTGTTACCTCTCCCTCCAGGCACAGCGCTCCGAACCTTGAGAAGTGGTTCTGTAATCCCATCCTCTAAAATACCCATATGTCTCCTCTGCTGTGAGGATGACAGCTCCTTGGGACAATCTCTTCATTATGTAGGAGCCCCGACAAGGGAGAGAAGATGCTGCTGGCTCAATGAGCCTTGCTGTGGGACAGCCATAGGGCCCGATGTGATGAGCATCTACCTCTGAGCACTTTGGCATGCAAATACAGGCAGGAAGCTGTGCTGAAAGAAAGTGAAGGCTGTGAAGTTGGGCCTGTGGGAAGGAGGGTGTCCTTTGCTCCAGGCAGTTTACTTCACATGCTCCTCATGATGAGCAGTGGTCAGAAAATGTTTGTCACATTTGTGACTGACCACAGTTAAGGCCATGAAATTGGTCTCATTTTGCTGGAAACGCATTTGGTGATGTGGAAATGCTCTTCCTGGCTGTTTGGGGAGGGATTCAGTCACCCACATGTGGTGACGCCCACAGCTGTATGAGACATCCGCACAGGGCAAGCAAATGTGACATAGCATCAGCAGGAAGACCAATGACCTTCTCGAATGATGACTGGAGGATCTCTGCTATCGTTGAATACCCACAGGGCCTAAAATTATAGTAGTCATCCCCGTTTGGTTAAAATACAACACAAGCTTTAGAAAAGCAGCACTGAAACCAAAGAAGCAAAAAAAGGAAAAATCCAAGAGGGCTAGAATTTAAAAAAGCAGGGAATTTTCTTCATGGATTATTCTTAACCAGACACTTTTTAATTCCAGCATGACACAAAACAATCTTCTTATGTCCTTCCAGAAACATGATCTTTGTCCTTCTCTGCCCTCCAGCACAGACAAGTCATATCCACCATCATGATCGGTGCCTGGTAAAGCCAGGAAAAATGGGTGAATCTCCAGGTGTACACTTCGGTGAAGCCTGGGCAACCACAGCTGGTAATCCCAGCCTGGAACAGGTTAAATTCTGTGCAACTGATGGAATTCACACTAAAATCTTTGCATTACCAAAGAAGCTCTTTCAAATCCAGATTTCTTCTGTGTATTTTTAAATGATCCTTTAAGAGTTAAACAAAACAGTGAGTAGTGCCTTTTAAATAAAAGTGACCTTTATCATGATTCTTTCTCCCAGGTAAGTGCTAGTGCATTTTAATGTCATTTTGTTGTCTTTAAGGATTGGGAAGTGAGTATTTGGAGCGTGGGGTTTTAAAAAGGTCTAGCAAGCAGAAATCCAATATTGACCAGAGGCTGGATTAACAGCAGGGCTGGGATTCCTTTGCATGCCCTCAAAGACTGTGCAGACTTCCCTTCCTTGATGTAAAGGAGCGGATGGTAGAGGTGCACGGATGTGGAGAGGTTACATTGTCAGTGAGACAACCCATGAGAGGCAAGCAACAATCGTTTTTGAAGAAGATTCAATAAGAATTCACTATCCCCAATTACTGGGTGCTGTGCTGCCTCTAGAAACTCCAGAGTCCTCTGGTCCTTTCTGAATGATGCCATCCCACCACACCAGCTAGAACTGGGGACTGCTCTCCTCTCTGTTGCCCAGGTGAGTTCACACAGGACAATTCTGTGGGCTTCTGCTTGTTGTAAATGTGGCTGATCCTTACCAACACCCTCCTGGGTCCCACAGTGAGGCTGCTGAGACCTTCTCAGTATCAGCTCTGTCAAGAACTGACACCCAGACCTTGGTCTTTCAAGCCACTTATGTCCCTTTCTAAGGGGTGGAGGAGTGGTTTCCTCTACAAAGGAGTGATTTCAATTGGTTACAACGCTTAGTTTTTGCAGGACTGCATAGTCATGTAGAATCTTCTAGTTTTGTAGGGCTGTGGAATTTCACCTCCACAGCTTCTTCATGCTCAGACACACAGAGGACATGCTACAGTCCTCCTTGGTCAATAACCTCATGCAGAAATCACATGTGGGTTGTATTTGATTTCAGCCTGCACAAGTTGTACAGGTCTATGCATGCAGCCTGTGAGTTGCTGGTCACTTCTGCCATGTCCTGTACTGTGACCATCCCAGGCATGACTTGGGCTTTTCTGAGAAAGCTGGAGGTGTTTGGGGGGTGACTGCCTGTCCCTGCAGCTGCCTTGCTCCGAAGAATGGCATCATGCCAATAGCACACTGTCCTGGTTTCAGCTGGGATAGAGTTCATTTTCTTTCTAGTGATTGCTGTGTTTCAGATTTGGTATGAAAAGAATGTCAATAATGCATGCTGGTTTAATTGTTGCTAGGCAATGTTTATACCATTCAAGGACTTTTTTCAGCTTCGCGTAGAAGCTGAGAAGGAGCACAGACACAGCAATGGAATGGCCAATGGAATATTCCGTACCATAGACGTCGTGCTCAGTGTATAAATGGGGTTGGCTGAGGGGACGGAAATCCGCAATCGCTGCTCGGGTCGAGGTGGGCACCCAATTCACCGGGTAGCGAGAGTGACTTGTGTCTTGTATATTCCTGTACTATTATTCTTATTATTTCATTTTCCATTATTGTTCTATTAAACTGTCTTTATCTCAACCCACAAGCTGGGTTTTTTTTCCCTTTCCCCTCCTTTTCTCCCTCTTCTCCCTACCCTTCTGGGTGGGGGAAGGGGGAGTGAGCAGGCAGTTGCATGGTCCTGGTTGCTAACTGCACATGGCACACACTCATGGCACACCCTACTCAAATGACACCAGGAGGGAGCCCTTGGCCCCCTGGTTTTCAGGTGCAGGGCACTGGGCCACCCTGTGCTGCTGCTGCTTTGCTTTTCCTTTTGCTCAGATAGAATCCATCCTGTTTGCTAAAAGCTCTGCTTCTGGTTTCGCCCTGGTTCCAGATGGGTAACGTGAACGAGAAGGAAGTCATGCTGTTGAGGGGGCCACCAAGCCCTCCTCACCTCTTCCCAGTTGTGAATGAGCTGTGACAAACCACCAGCTCTGCCTTTCTACTTGGGAAACAGGACCTGGAAGCAGATCAGTGGGATGTGAGACACACGAGAGAAGTTCAGGTTCAGGGCTGGCTGTTCTGGAGACCAGTTGGGTTTACTCCTATGGTTCAGAGACGCTTCTGGCTCAGGATTTAAGAGCCTTAACCCTTGGCCTTTTGGTCACATGACTCAGTGAATGTGTTCCTGAGCAGCAGACTGCAGGCATGGCCTCGAGAAGGACATTTTAATGCATTGGCTCAGCATCATCATATGCCAAAGGGTCTTTTTGCTCTGTTTGCAGTACCTTGGGAGTGAAGTTTTGAAAGTACTTTCCTACAACACGCAACGCAAAGCTTCCTACACCTACTGCTGGGTCTACGTGTCTCCATGGTCATCTTCCACAGCTGATTGCCCTCTCATGGAGCAAAATCACAGCATCAGCGGTAGGCAATAGAACTATGTGAAAAGGCACATTATACATCTGTTCATTGAGAGGAAAGGGGGATTTCTAAGGACAACAGTCACTTTGCAGACTGGGGAGGTGTTTGCCTATGTGGGTGCAGTGAACAGACAGGGCTGTCCAAAGCAGACAAGGAAACCCTTGCTGTGGTGGGACCAGTGCCCAACATTGGCCGTTCCCATCCTGTCATCCTGCTGAGACTGGAGCGGGTCCAAGGCACCTGGATCGCACTGCCACCAGGAGATGAAAGGCAGAGAGTGTGTGAAGCACTAGATAGGAGGGATGGAGAGGGACCAAACACCAGCAAGCTCTAGCAGGAAGGGAAGCAGTAATCCCTTGGCTGCTTGACAGGGACCTGCCAATTTTGCAGCAAGCAATATTTCCAGCCTGCAGAGCTGGATAGGATTGTCCCAAATAACCAGGTTTCCATCAGAAAATTCCCATTTCTCTGCCCTTTGGCAAGAACATGAGCCCGGACATCCCTTGCTGAGGAAGAGCTGTTGCCTCTTCCTTGAAGGAGCATTGCCCAGGGAATTGAGCTGTAGTGTACAGCAGATGCCCTTTAAGGAGCAAATATTTAGGGGTCTGCAGTGGAAAATCTCCAGCAGGAGGCTGGGGAGCCTTACTCAAGTACACTGTGATGGGACATGCTCTAGGGTGCAGGAAGATGGTGGAATTGGGGTTGAACACCCCCAAACTGGCTAAAAATCCCATTCTGGGGAGTAGGTCCCGCTGTCTCTGTCAGCTTTGGAAACCAGTGGGACTTGTCAGCAAAAACCTTACAGAGCAGGGAAGTAAAGTCCTTGACACGTCAAAGCCATTTGCAGGAGGGACGATATTTCCTGCCATCACGAGCAGCTCAGCGGAGAGTGTCAGGGGGAGCTTTTCACTCCGAGGTGCTCCAGCGCAACAGCACAAGCTGGCACGTACGGCAGTGGCTGCCTCACGGCTACTGGCAGTTATCAGTTGAGGGACACCCCTGCTTCCCAGCATCTGTGCTGCGCTGGGAAGCTCTAGCCCTCATTGCTGGGGCTTTAAGGGCATATCTGAGCGTGCCTCAGTTTCCCCACTGGTTTCTTAGAAGGCACCTGGAAGATTGCGGCTAAACGAGCCCGTTGGTCCTGGTGCTGAGGTTCCCGCGGTGCTGGGGGTTCAGGGGGAGAACTGAAGCTCAGGAGAGCAGCTGAGAGAGCACGGTGGTGGACAGGCCAAGCAGGGTCACCCTCTGTAGTCCCCTGTCCCCAGTGGCTCTTCAGCCGCTCTCGGCTCCGCTCCGGGACGGGGCTGGTGGGGTCCATTCCTGCCCGGGCGGCTCCTCAACTGCGGCAGCGGGGACGGGGGGCAGCGAGGCCCCATCCCGGGGGGCTGCGGGGAGAGAGGCGGCGGCGGGGCCGAGCGGGCTCCGTGCCGGGCTCCGTGCCGGGCTCCCCGCGGGTCGGCGCCGCCCCGGCGGTGTGTCCCTGCCCTCTAGCGGTGCCCATCGCGGGTCGCCGCCTCCTGCTCCGGGCGCTGCTCCGGCACCGCCCGCGGCTGCCGCCATCCCACCGCAACCATCCCGCTCCCATCCCGCTCCCATCCCGCTCCCAGCCACTCCCAACCCACTCCCACCCCTCACCCATCCTGCTCCCATCCTGCTCCCATCCCTCTCCCATCCCGCTCTCAGCCTCTTCCAGCCCGCTCCCACCCCTCACCCACCCCGCTCCCATCCTGCTCTCAGCCTCTCCCAGCGCACTCCCACCCCACTCCCATCCCTCTCCCACCCCGCTCCCAGCCCTCTCCCACCCCTCACCCACCCCGCTCCTATCCTGCCCCCACCCCAGTCCCACCCCGCTCCCACCCCACTCCCATCCTTCTCCCACCCCTCACCCAGCCCGCTCCCATCCCTCCCCCAACCCAGTCCCTCCCCTCACCCACCCTGCTCCCACCCCACTCCCATCCCTCTCTCATCCCTCTCCCACCCCTCTCCCATCCTGCTCTCAGCCTCTTCCAGCCCGCTCCCATCCCTCACCCACCTTGCTCCCACCCCGCTCCCACCCTGTTCCCACCCAGCTCCCATCCTTCTTCCACCCGGAGGGACTGCCCAGCTGCCTCCACGTCCCAGCACAGCCTCTGCTTCTCCTCCTTCTCCAGCCAGCACTTAAAACGCATCTCAGGAAAACTGCCTGTGCCGGAGCTGCTTCCAGTTGGGAGGCTGTGTTAATGGGGGGCAGGGGGATAACCAGGGAGCCTGGCAGCCCCTGGATGCCCAGCTGGGCCCCTGGAGAACGGTGCTTAGCACAGGCTTGGTGCTGCGGCTGTGCTTGTGGCAGCTCATGGCTCATACTGCTGCTCAGGGGAGGGAGAAAAGCCTTATGGGCAATACAGAAGGCAGGAGATGAGAGGAAGAGATAAGGGGGTCTAAAAGACCAGAGATAGGTATCTTTGCCTGTTCACAGTGACACCCTGTGTATCACCCTCTGATTTTATCCACCCTTACATACCAGGTCCACATAGAGGATCCCTGACTCCCAGCTTTGGAGGTCTGAAAGCTATGTCCAGCCTAAATTCCCCATGCACCTCTCTCCATAGACACCTGCCAGACACAAGTACATCTAAGAAGGAATTTCACCCCTTCAACAGAAGGTTGCAGACAGCTGTCTGGGGATGGTGTCTTTCCCTCATCCATCAAGGGAGTCCTGGAGACCTGCTTCAACTAGATCTCTATCTGATGAGCTGAAACCTTGTCAGGCATCCTGCAGGAGAAGATGCCCTAGCCCAGAGTGTGTGGGCTCTCACAGGTGTGCCTGGGGAACCCATGTCACTGCTAACATCTGCAGCTTGGCCGAGGGACAGCTGAGCTGCCGCTGCACTGTGAGAGAGGGGAGGGTGACACCTCGGAGACCAGTCCACCCCTTCCCCAGGAGGCTGTCCTTCCAGACCTTGTTGGTGGTGCTCAGGGAAAGGGGATAGCTGAGATTAGTGCTTGTGACCCCATGAACTCTGCTCCCAGCTCTCCTACAGACCCACATCCCCTGAATTTAAAGGAAGATGCCCCACTCTCACCTCCTAGGCCAGTCCCAGGTGCAGGTCCCCCCCGAGTTCCTGCAGAGAATGAGGTTTGGGGCTGAGCAAAGCAGCCAGGCCAAGATATTCCAAACGCCTCTAGGGAGTAAGGGTGTCCATGTCTGGTCTGCTCTCCTCCACTGTGTGCTGCACAATTTCCACCTGTGGACCCACGTGTGGGTCATGCTGCACCCTCTCACTGTGGTGCTTCAGTGTGAGCAGCAAGAGAGAGCGGGGGAAAGCTGCTGGTTTGAAATCTGGATTGTTTCAATTTCTTCTACTCCTGGGCTTTAGAGTGGAAAGGACTTATGGAGAAGAAAGGAAGATCCATTCCAGGTATCGTACATGGAGCAGAGTTGCTTTTTGTCTCCAGCTGCACCAAAAATTGTCCACGTCACAGTTTTTTTCCCTATAAAACCAGGAAATTAGACAAATGCACCATTGGACTAGCCCTGCCACTGAGAGTGACAGCAAACACCAGTGCCATGCACCTGAGCTGAGAACAGGCACTTCACTCACAGCCAGGACTGATAGAGGAGCTCTGGGAAATAATGGCTGAGCCTGGTTTTCAAAGAGGGCATATCTGAGGGATTCAGACTAGTTTGCCTCCTCAAACCTGTCTGCTGAAAGAGATGGGAATGGGTCAGGACAATAAGTTCCATTCAGGAGCAAGTGCTTCCTGGGCTGAATATATTATGCATATAGCGAGTGTGCTGCCAGCATCTGTATGTGCCACAAAGCCTCGCTGCGAGCGGATTGGAAATGGAAGTAACATGAATACAGCGATGCTGTATACAGTCTTCCTGTGAGGAGAGGCACTTTTAAAGATAAATGAATCTGGTATGTTAAAATATACAGTGAAATCAAAGAGAAACCAGAAGGAGGTAGAAAATAGATCATAGAGATATGGAGGAACAGCTGGAGTAAATTAAGTTAGGTAATTGGAGCAGGATAAGGTAGGTGAGCAGCAAAGCTGGAAGGAGCTATTCTTAGCACAAGCATTTACTCATCAACAAATGTAATCCTCCTTTTTGCTTGTGGGTGGCCTCTGAATGGTTTGCCATTTGGCTGAATCTGCTTGTTATTCAAAAGCCTGTGGTGACACTTGTATGGAGTGGGTCAGGCGATGTCTGGGAGGCCCTCAGGAGCGTGCTGGGGAAGCCGTGCATCACAGGGTGCCCGGGAATACGAAGGGGAGAGCACAGCTCTCCCGGTACTGTGCTGATGAGGAGGTGACAGCCCCATTGCTGCTGGATGCTGTGGTCTAGAGGACTGGGGGGGGAGCCTGAAATGCTATCTCCCTTCCTTTCCTGTGTGGTTTATCTCCTGCTACGTTTTCCAGGAGCTGTTGAGGACTCCTGGGCCGTGATTCACCATCATCACCCAGGCACGGTAACCTTGTCACAGCTCCCGAGAGGCTGGAGGGAGCCGCTGTGCCCCAGCAAGGCTGGCGGCCGCTCCGAGGAGCGGGGCCCTACGGCTGGGTCGCTCTGTGCCAGAACCCCACGCAGGCAGAGACGAAAGGGGAACTGGACCAGTGGTGCGATGGAGGCGAAGCTCCAGAGAGAAGGCAGACACGCAGCCTTCCCCTGAGCATGGGGGGAAGCCCGTCACCCCTCCTGGCCGGCCCCTGGGTGTCCCCCACGGGTGGGGGCTCTGATCCCTAGGGGGGAGAAGGGTGCGGGTCATGCTGAGGAAGCAGCATGGGCTGTTTCTGCAGCAGCATCGAACTCCACGGCAGACATGGGCCACTGGCTTGAGCGACATGAGGAGCAGAGCTGTCCCATAGCTGCCATCAGCTGCAGCGCCGTTTCCAGCTGGCACCCACCTCCACACGTAGGGGCACCCGCTTTTCCAAATGTTTCCCCATGCTGTGAATGACACCCTGGATGGACTATGCCGAAGTGCCCTCGGGCATTTAGCCTGCCCGATGGAGGCCTGTGGAGGTGTGTAATGGCTCATTTGCATCTCTGTTGTGCCTGTCGTTGCTCTGGCTGCACACGAGGATTTGTTACTTGAGCACAAAGCATCCCCCGTCACTTCTGAAACAAAATCCAGCAGCTTCAGCCCTCCAAGAAAAGCCACTGACTCAGATGTAACAACCATTTAGGCCAGTTAAGTCTCCTCCATTTGATATAAAATATCAATTAATATAAATCATTGGAATGAAATAGTGTGCTCCAGTCTCTTCTTATCCCTCGACTATAGAAGAAAATCCCAGCAAACAATTTAGAGTAAATACCTTCATTAAATACTTAAGTGAAGCAGTTAGCACGACAACACGTCTGTAAACAGGGGAACAAACATGCTGATATAATCTTGTAACAGAACAAAGCAAGTGCCGAGGGGACAAATCTGTGTGTATATAAAAGGGAGCTCTCTAATAAAGAGCTGATAAGTAAATAATATCAGGAAGGACTAATTAATGTATAAATACCGAGGCCTTCGAACTGTGCAGGGTTTGCAGTGATGACGTGGGCAGGGAGAGTGTGGACAGCCCTGAGAGGCCACCAGGCATGGGGATGCAGGGCTGGACCGGCAGGGACCACCTCCATCCAGCACGGACACGGCTGCCCGTGGCCCTCGCTGTCCCAGAGCCACACTTTCTCAGGCAGGAGGGGAAGGGGATGCTCCCCACCACCATCTGACCAAACACTTGGCCCCATGGATGCATCCAACCCCTGACTGGTGGCACTGACTTGAATGTTCAGCATCCCCAGGAGGAAGGAGTGTGTGACTGCCTGGTGGCACAGAGAAGGTCAAAGCAGCCACAGCTGGGAGCCAGGAGCTCTACAGGGAATTGCTAACCCAGCTGGAGCTCGCTAAGGAGTAAATACCACAAGCCAGATACTCCTGAATCACACCACCTGAGCTTTGGCTCTGCATCTTAACAGACCAGAGCAGAGAGCAACCAAAGTGCCTCCTCCCTCCCACAGCCCTTGCTGCTCAGGATCTCCCCTCACTGCTTAGGGTCTTCTGTGCTCAGCGTTGCTTGGTCAGAGCCGAGCAGTGGCTTGTGCTAACAGGACAGATCCTCCTCTGGGATGGCGGTGGATGCAGCACCAGTTTGACACAGTCTTTGTGAGATTAAAGTGCTTTGTGCTGTGTTCGAGCAGAGCTGGAAATACTGGACTGTGTGTCTCCAGGTCCCCACTCCAGGAACCAGGTGTTTCCCAGCTGCTCAGCCTGCATATGCTCCCACTGTCCCAGCAATGCTCCTGTGGTACCCGAATGTGTTGTTATTCTTCAGCCTGTCCCAGCAACGCTCTCTTCTTCTGGGATGAGGGAGCAGGCACAGCTGATGGCAGCAGGAACCTGAGCTCTCAGCTTGTGACTTCCAGGAGCCTCAGATACTCTGGGCATGGGGACAAGGGTCCTCAGTGGCACAACTGTTTTTTCCTCAGCACAGAAGCTCGACATGAGTTGGCGATGTGCACTGGCAGCCCAGAAAGCCACCCGCATCCTGGGCTGCATCCCCAGCAGCGTGGCCAGCAGGGCGAGGGAGGGATTGTGCCCCTCTGCTGTGCTCTGGGGAGACCCCCTGCAGCGCTGCCTCCAGCTCGGGGGGTCCCAACAGCAGAAGGACACGGACCTGTTGGAGCGGGGCCAGAGGAGGCCATGGAGTTGCTGCGAGGGCTGAGCCCCTCTGGGGGGAGGACAGGCTGAGAGAGTTGGCGGTGTTCAGCCTGGAGAAGAGAAGGCTCCACGGAGACCTTAGAGCCCCTTCCAGTGTCTGAAGGGGACCTACAAGAAAGCTGGAGAGGGACTTTTTCCAAGGGCATGGAGTGATAGGATGAGGGGGAATGGCTTCAAACTGGAAGAGGGGAGATTTAGATGAGATATTAGAAAGAAATTCTTTCCTGTGAGGGTGGTGAGGCACTGGCCGAGGTTGCCCAGAGAACCTGTGGGTGCCCCATCCCTGGAGGTGTTCAAGGCCAGGCTGGATGGGGCTTGGAGCACCCTGGGCTGGTGGGAGGTGTCCCTGCCCAGGGCAGGGGGGTTTGAACTAGATGATCTTTAAGGTCCCTTCCAACCTAAACCATTCTACGATTCTATGAAATTTTGCCCAGCCATAAGCTGATGCAACTCTACCATTATGACCTTGGCCTTGATCAGCACCAGCATCAACATGTGGACACTATTTCTGTGGAACCTCCAAGGAGGCTTCCCCAGCAAGACCTTGGTCACTCCAAGGAAAAAAAAGGTTGCTGTAAGGAAAGCGAGAGGCATCTCCCAGTGGAGAAAGAGGGGTCTGCTCCTCAGCGTTGGGGGTAGGGAGCCTCCTCTTGCACACTTTGTGCTCTTCCCCTCCACCTAAACCTGCCTGTGATCCAGTACCGGAGCTTAAATCAGGACCTCTGCTGCTAAATGCAAAGGGGAAACTGGGCAGTAGCACGTGTGTATGTGCTGACAGCTGTCTCTCCCCATGCGATCCCTCAGCCCACTCCTTCAGCCCCAGATGGACACAGCTGTGACACGCAGAGCTGGGGACAAGCTGCTGGCACGCAACCTTGAACAAGAGAATTTCATAAATCAAATTACTACCTCTCCTGTTCCCCAAAGAATCCCTGAAAAATTAATGCATGTCCTTAAAACATAAATAGAGAAATAAATGCAGGCACCTGGTGTGAGGCTGAGGCTTGGGGATAAAGGGTGGAGGAGAAAAAGTACCCTGAGACTTCAAAGCAGAACTTAAACATGTATAGAATCATAGAATCATAGAATAAGTGAGGTTGGAAGGGACCATTAAGATCATCAAGTCCAACCGTTAACCTACCCCGATTTAAAAACACCCACTTCTAAACCATGTCCCTAAGCATCTCATCTACCCTTTTCTTAAACACCTCCAGGGATGGTGAATCCACCACCTCTCTGGGCAGCCCATTCCAATGTTTAATAACCCTTTGAGTGAAAAAATGCTTCCTAATATCCAATCTAAACCTGCCCTGACATAACTTGAACCCGTTTCCTCTTGTCCTATCACTTGCCACGTGGGAGAAGAGGTCAGCCCCCATCTCTCTAAAACCTCCCTTCAGGTAGTTGTAGAGGGTGATAAGGTCACCCCTCAGCCTCCTCCTCCCCAGGCTAAACAACCCCAGCTCCCTCAGTCGTTCCTCATAAGGCTTGTCCTCCAGACCCCTCACCAGCCTGGTAGCCCTTCTCTGGACACGCTCCAGCACCTCAATGTCCTTCTTGTAGTGAGGGGCCCAAAACTGAACACAGTACTCGAGGTGAGGCCTCACCAGTGCCGAGTACAGGGGGATGATTACTTCCCTACTCCGGCTCACTACACTATTCGTGATGCAGGCCAGGATGTTGTTGGCCCTCTTGGCTGCCTGGGCACACTGCTGGCTCATACTCAGCCGGCATAGTTCTTGGTTTGTTTTGCTGGAGAAAAATGAGCATAAAGAGACCATCATTATCCTGGAGTTAGTAAAACTAGAAAAGACCTATTGGTTGTGGATCACAAAAAATCTGGCTGGTTACTTTCGGGGGCGGGAAGGGAGGTTCGTGCTTGCTCTTCCGACAAAAAAAGAAACACATTGCCCACATTGCCTGTGCTGATAGCATTTTGTCCCTGGAACTCATCCCACAGTTGATCACTCCATCACCGTTAAGATTTACTCCAATAGCTTTTGTGTTTTATAACATTTACTAACAGTCTTGCTCCGCTTGTTAAAAACAGGAGGAGTGGGCAGTGTCTATCAACGCGTCTCATCCCCCTTTAGCCTGAGTAAAGTTTTGCTGTTTTTCCAGAAAAAGGATTTGTCAGCAGAGGTCATAGCTTTTATTACTGCAACTGATAGACTGGAAACAAATGCTCAAGCCTTCAGATGAACAAGATTTTTATCTGATCTGTCCTGTGACACGGGGTTTGTCAGCCTGGGAGAGAAGAGCACTGAGATCCGAGGAGCAAAGGTGCACTCACCCAGGCCACCGCTGAGATTTGTCTCAGAACACCATGTCTAATGGCCTGTTCTCCCCATCCCCTTGTCTGGTCTCATTAAGAAGAACTAACAGCCTAAGGAAATTCTCATCCAAAGAACTTAATTAAGGTAGTGTTAGGGTTGTGAGCACCTAGAAATCATTTGCTATCTGCAACCCTGGCTTTCAATTAAGAGAAGCTGAGAGAGAGGGGCGCAGGGACATGAGAGAGCAGCGAACCAGGAGGCTCCGCTTTGGGACTCAGCCCAGAGTCTCTGTGCTGACACCAACGTCGGACAGAAAGGGCTGGGGGGCACCTGAGCGCCTGCAAGGTGAAGACCTCCAGCTCTCCAGGGGAAGGAGTCCCAACACGATTCTTGGGTAGTTCCTGACCCTTTCAAAACTGGTGCCTGAATGTCCCTTCGTGTCACAGGAGGAAAAGACACTCACTCTACAGAAAGTCTGCAAGCCCTCTCGAGGTGCTCAGCCTGCCTGTTGGGTAGGAAATCCCCTGGCAGTAGAGGACCGGCACATTAGAGAGCCATGGTCCCAACAAACAGGCCTGGGATGTGTCCAGATATCGGCCAGCTGCAGTTCTTCAGGAAACAGAAGAAGGAAAGCCAGTTCCCCGCATGCCTCCAGGCTTCAGGCAGGCTGAGCTTCACAGATCTCCTCAGACAGAAGCTGCATTAGTGTGTCTAATAGCCCTGGGGGTATTATTCTGCCATGGATTTGTCTGACAGCCTTTTAAACCCATCTATATTTCTTGTGGAAACCAGTTCCCCACCAACGCAGCGTTCAATATATGCTCCTATTTGGAGCCTACCGCACTTAGGTATTTTTTTTTTCTCCGGGCTTTGCATTACAGAACAAACCTCAGGACACCTCTGAAAATTTCAGTGCAAAGCACCCACTTTTCTCCTAATAGATACGAGATCGGTCCTGGCTGGCTGAATCACCACGGGGGGAGGGTGCCGGGGGGGGCCAGGGAGGAGTGCCTGTGTGCTGCCATCGGAGGATCAGCAGCGGTATTTCACCCGTCATTGACAGCAGGTCCATTCCAGAGCATCAGCTGGAGCCTCAGCAGGTCCAATGCATCCACATCACCGCACTCCAAACTGCAAGCCATGAAATCTGGAGTCTTTCCAATTAGAAATGGAAAATACTAACAGGATGTTCAGAGCCTTGTCCCAAAGGCTGATGAAGGACTCCACACTTGAGAGGATTGTTCATGGTGGGAAATGTCGGGTACAAAGACCTTTCCTCCGAGCCCCTCAGGAAGCTCCACCACCGTCTTAGCAGGGCTCACCTGTGACCACAGCACCTCACGGTCAGGACCTGCTGCCCTGGCTCAGCCCTGCCTGCTGTTGCCCATTCCCCCCCATCCCCACCCAGCGCCCAGTTGTATGCTGCCCTTCCCAGACACACGTCGACGGGTCCTTCATCTTCCTCCTTAGCCGTGGTCACACTCCTGCCGTAGCACTGTTGCAGTGTAGGTAGCCCAAAGTGCTCTCCCTTTTTCTGCAAGTTTTTACTCTCCTTTTGACTACTCTTTCCCATGATTTTTGACTACCATCAACCCTGCTTTGCAGCTGTGAAGATGCAGCAAAGCTCCTCTAACTTCCACACAGCTCTCCTGCTTTACGCCAGCTCCCACACAGCTGTATTTTCAGTCTCAGTTTTCCCCATCTCTACTCACAGATGAGTGTCTCTGGGACAAATTTGGAGCGCAACACCAGGTGGGGTGACACTGGTGAGACAGGCAAAGCTCCCATAAATCCCTGATTCCCACCTCCTCCCACTGTTTAGGAAACATCAAAATGCCTTGGAAAGTTTCTGAAGCTGCTAAGAACTTAGATCTTTCCCTCACAGACAGAAAAGGGCTTCTTTGTTGTTGTTAAAAAACAGGAGGACTGGAAAGACATCTTGACCCCTTTTCTGAGAAACCAAGTTGTAGAAAATGCCTCTGAAACCCTACAAAGAAGAACAGGGTTTTCTTTTGTGATTTCATACTCAAATTTCATCAGATTCATACAAGCAGCGGTGTTAAACCCAGAGTCTTGGCTAGACTCCAGCACCGGTAATTACAACTCCGTTGACCTAAATTTCTCCCCCACTGTCAATTAAACGTGTTGTTCTTTTTTCCTTCCTGTCCTCGGTGAAGTGAAAACGTCCTAAGCAGAGTGTGCTCTTTATCACATGTTGCTCTCCTTCCCAGAGCCGGGCACATTTGGTGAGACACAAAATGATCTCCATTGATCCCACATGGTCCTCCAACAGAAAGCTGCTACAGAGGTGCAAAGGATAATTATAGGATGAAGGCTGTGGAGCTGTAACCCACCCTCTTGTTCACCAAGATAAAATCCAGCCGCACCTCCCTGGAAATATCATCCTGAACACACAGGGCATCTTCTCTGTAAGTCAGAAAGAAACTGGCCAAAAATCCTCAGTATGAAGTTTTGTTTTCCTGCTCTGTGACACTTACTGGCAATAAGAGGAAAGGAGAAAGTAGTGCTGGATGGGAAAAAAAAGGAGAGGAGAGGAGAGGAGAGGAGAGGAGAGGAGAGGAGAGGAGAGGAGAGGAGAGGAGAGGAGAGGAGAGGAGAGGAGAGGAGAGGAGAGGAGAGGAGAGGAGAGGAGAGGGAAGATGAGTTTCTGGCAGATTCTGCCACCACCTCCCAGCAATGAAGCAGCCTGGGTGAAGCAGGATTTAGGGTCTCTGTTCAGGTGCCAGCTTGCAGTGTCCGACTCACACGGAATATTCCCACTGCTGGCACCAGTGGTCCTCGCCAGCGACACAGAGAGAACAGGGACAGGCTGGGGGACACATGTGCCTGCGCTTCTGTCACAGGGACATATCCATGCCCCCAGCCCATGGACACACAGCCCCCACTAGACCGGAGTGGGGTCTGGGACAGAGACACACATGGCTTTTCTTCTCCCTTTACTCTCCAGGGAAGAAAATGCCCCAGGACATGCAGAACACAATTGATCCAATCCCAAAACAAGTCATTTCTGGAGGCACCTCTTCTTCCGCAGTGACTCAAAGAGATGCTTGCTTTCCGCACAAAGCTGTAGGTGCCCGAGCTGGCTCCAGTGAGCCAGCTCTTGTGGAGACGGCTGTGCTCGGAGATGTGCTGGTCTCTGCGGCGGCATCCTCCCCACCTGCACCACAGCTGTATGTTCCTCATTTGTGTGTGCAGCGGGGGGCCATCCATCGGGGCAGGCACAAAGCAGTGCTTTCCCCTTTGATGTGCTTAGGGAGTCATGGCAGTTTGCCATCCTCTTACGGCCCCTCAGCACGCCAGAGGGTCTACGCAGAAGGACTTGGTGCAAATAGCTTATCTCAGCATCCCTGGCGCAGGCTTGCAAAGTGAATAATCCCAGCTTGCAAAGCTGCCTGCCACAGCGGACACGGCATGGAGGCTATTGTTTAAGGACTGCACACTCTTAATGCCATGTTAATGATTCACAGAGTCGCTTGTGAAGACCAGCACCGACCCCCAGCCCAAACATGGCTTAAAAATTTTTCTGATAAAAACTATGTTGGTTTGTGACACCTGTAAAATTGGAGCCCCAGACTTGGCTTATGCATTTTCATCCACTTCAAAACATTTCTGTGAAATGCAAATACCCAGCATGTTTCTTTTGGCGACACAGAGAATGGACAAACAGTTCACCCAAGAGCAAGTTCCCCAGCCCCGCTGCCTGCATGCTGCCTAAACAGGCAAAGGGGAGAGGCAGAGCTTTCTGCAGAACATCTCACAGGAGGCCAGTGGTGCAGTGTAGGGAAGAAGCCATTTCTCCCAAATGCTTTTCCTGCAGTCTCAGAGTGTCTGTCATACAGAGGCTGTTGATACTCTATTAAAATAAACAGCTACGAAGAGACAGGCAAGCTACTGGCTACCAGGTGGCTACCAATCACCCCACACCCACTCCCCCATATGTCACACAAGAACCTGAAAGCAGCATCTCCATGCTGCCAAGGCAGGAGCTAAAACAATCGATATGAAGGACTGTGGACTCTCTCCTCGAATGAAGCCACTGGGAGAACGTGCAGGGACCGTGCACTCTGCCAGGCTCTGCAAAGAGTCACCCTGGGCCAGAGCTGGAGGAGCGCAGCATCTGTGGCATCTGCTGCCTCACCGAGGCTTTTGCATTTTTAAAGGCTTCCTCCTCCCTCAGAGTGAGTGAGTGAATTCCCAGCCACTGGCCAGCTCTGGAGCTCGACCTACATCCCCTCTGCCTTGTGAGGATGCTCTGGGTGTCTGGCGTTCAGGCACTCTCCATGGGGGATGCAGCCCCTGGAGCAGGGACTTGAAGCTGCTTCTTCTCAGTCTCCCCTGTACTGACAGTCAGTAACTCGCCCCCACCCCAGCGCTGGGGGCCAGCACTGCATCTGCTCCCCACACTGGGCTCTGGACCCCCCAGCCATGGGGTCACATTCTGGGTGGCTTGTGATTATCCCCTGCTGACAGCAACATGGGGACCAAGCATGGTCAGCACAGTGGCTGAGCAGCACAGCAAGGACATGGAAGAAAGAACATCCCTCTGCCTTGTCCCGCTGCCCTGTTCCTCATGCTGAGACCAGTGTGCCCCCCACCAGTGGCCAGCTGAGTGTCCCCCACCTTCTCAGCTCCCACCCTGCTCCCTTCCCTCCTCTCCTTCATCTCTGGCTACCAGCCTCCGCCTGCTCCTACACCCTGGGGATGGCAGAGACCTCCTTAGGCTGGACACTGCTGACCAGAGCCCCATACCCTCAACAGCCTAAAAATACCCTTTTTTGAGCAGTCTTTGAGGAATCACTCTTTTGCTGCTGTATTCCATCAGTCCTGCTTTATACTAAGTACATTGCTGACTCCCAGCTGCTGTAAATTCAAGATTTTCTTGATCTGCGCCTGCAATGTCCTACATTTATTCGCAACGACCACCCTTCACGCTCTCCCCTCTGCTCCCCAGGAGCGCTCCCCTTGCTCCTGAACAGGGAGCTGTTGGTGGATCAAGGGAGCAGCCTTGCTTCTTCGCTGTTGTTTATTTAAGTGTCTCCTTTGCTCACTGCTTTATCGTGCCTGTGAGCTAAGAGCACGAAGGTCACAGGCTTGTAAATTTGCAGTGAACATGATTTGTGTCGGTGCGATGGTCACTGGCATTTGAGAGATACTGTCTCCTCTTTCTTCCCTTGTCAAGAGTCGGAGCAGTGTTGCCGAACGTGTGCATGCCCTGCATCTCATCCTGCTCCACGTGGGCGAGCGCTGGAGCCCCATGCTCTTCCTAAGGCACCCAGTTCTTCCTCCCATCTGGTGTGACTCTGCACTTCTCCCTATGGAAATGCACATAGGTTTCATTTTCTTGCGTGTAGGTTTCATTTTCTTCCCTTTGCTGTCACCCGTAGGGAGTCACTCACCCAATGCCATGCGAGTGGCAGCCCAGAGTCCTGCGTTCTCACTATAAGGTCTGACTTTGTAGCATAAAGATCCACTTGCTGCACATAAAGGAGCTCGCTGTCTGCCTTCACAGCCCTGTCAAAACCACAGGGGGGTGGATCAGAGGCCAGGCTGTAAATTCCTCTGAGCTTCACATCTGGGATAACCCAAAGCTGTTTCCTGGGAGAAAAATGCTCTCGGGACCTTCTGTTCAGAGGCAACTCCCCTTTTGCTACAGGCCTGCGAAATTCGGTCAAGCTCTGTGCTCCTTTGCCCTCAGCAGCGTGGCGTATGGAGGAGGACAGGCAGCGCCTCTGGCTGCCTGCACCAGCTCCTCCCTGCCCATCTGCAGCTGAGGGACATAGGGCTCTCGCTCTCCACATCCATGGCAGCTACAGGCCAGGGCGTATTTCGGTGTTCAAGAACTGTCCTGCATTGAACATTTTCTTTCTGCCTTTTCTGTAATTGTATCAATGAAAAAAAAAAATGTAAATAGGAATTTTAATAAAAGTATAACAGTAACCAGATCTAATCTCTAACCTTTTGAAATATAAAGAAGCTGCTTTATCTGCTAGGAAGCACAATCTCTCCCCAGCAGCGATGGGAATTTGTGGGAGTTAAATTAACTGAGGCAGTGCTCCTCTCTTGCTCATTGAATGTAAGCGAAACATATTGAGGATTATTGCAACGGGAGAATTAATAAAAACTGAGTGGGAAAGTTTCAAAGTCCAAGCAAGTTTGCTAACCGTTTCCCACGCACGGGCACACACGCACAGAGAGAGCAGCCCGTGTGTCACACCAGCTGGTTCTCCCTGCTTCCACTGCGAAACGAGGAGAAGCAGCGTGCAGATCCCATAGAAGGGTTTTGCACTCTGAACAAGAGAGCTCCTGGAGTGATTATTGCTTGGGATGTCAGGATGATTACATCTACATACAGCTCTGCAGAAAAAGGCTTTCCCGAGCTTGGGTTTCTTGGCCCTCTAGCCCTGAAAATGTGGATGTCACCTTGCCTCCCAGCTGCCTCTCCTTTCCGCATTATGGTCTGCTTATTGTGCTGCAGAAGTGGGATGTGCCCATCGATTCATCAGTGCTTCAGAGCGATGGACTTTCACAAATCAGGTGCAAACACGGCTTGGCATCCTGGTGACACCCCTCTGCTGAAAGGCTCCTGGACTGGCATGGTTTTTGTAAACCAAGCTAGAATAATAGCAGTGCAGGACAGCACAGATCTGCTGCAACTGGGGAGTTGGGCGGAGGAGAGTGTCCTCAGTGTAAGACCCAGTTACAAACACTAAACAAATGGCAAGGGGAGGGGACAGGGTGGCATTTGTGTCCTGGGAGGGAAGCAGGGGCAGGGCAAAACCAGACACCCTGGTCGTTAACCCCGGGTGACCTCTTATCTGCACGGTCAGGCCCATGACTGCTGAGGACCAAACAGAGCAAAGCAGATAAATTTATCAAGCACCCTGATTGTTCCTGTGTTACCAGCACCAGTTTGACCGGTTCCACCAGTCAGTAACCTGATATCAAAGCCAGGACACCTCTTACTTCCAAGGGATCCCAGATCAGCTCTTCTTACTGTGCTGAACTCCTCTATGCTGTTGGCCACATTGTTCATGATTCCTCCACCTTTCCCTTTTGGTAATAGGGTCTAATTTCTTGCCATCAGGTTTCTCTCTCTCAACCCTCTCTTCTACTAGCTGGCCAGGTGGGTTCAGAGGATTAAACTGTAGCCCACGGTTGAACTGTCTGTAATGGTACAGCTCTGAATGATGCTCGCTAAATTTGTTCAGCACCTGGGTGAGTTGTCACAGCCGCACAGCCCCTTTCAAATGAAACACAGCTTAGCAAGAAATGCCCTTCAACCATGTGAGCATTCCAGCGAGCACCACCACAACTTACTGGTGTTGCAGGTCTTTGACTTGTGCTCCTTTCTACAGGCACACATGCTGCAAAACATGCAGGGAGTGGAAGGGAGTTTCAAATAAAAACCTGGTAAGTGCACGCTGCACATGCCGACTGAGAACACTGCAACAAATTCAGCTTTCCTTTCTTTCCCAGTCCTTCCCAGACACCATTTCTAGCGAAACTAACCCAATTTTCCGAAGCATTTTGATGACCACAAGTCCCGACATTCGTATGCTCCTTCCAGTGTGCCTCTGCCCATCTCTGCTGCGGCGCAGCTGGGGATAATGCCTGCCCTCTCCTGGACTACTCTGAGAGCTGTTGCAGAGGCTGCCGACAGCAGCATTTGCACTCCTGGCGTGTGCTTCTGGCCGGTTGAACAAGAGAAGCGGAAGCAGCACAAAGATGTAAGGCAAAGAGTTCCCCTTAAGCCAAGGGGACGCAGTAAAGGCACCCTGCCTAAGCAGCAGCGCCCGCCCTCAGCACAACGGACCTGGTCCTTCTGCCGCCACCCGCTCTGTATTTTAGCATTGCTCATGTGTGGGGTAAAGATTACCCAGGCCTGCCGTGCAAGCAGTGCTCCCATCCCTCTGTCTTTTCTGAATTTTGCAAGCCTGGGGTTCGGCTTTCTTTGGTCTCCATTACAGTCTTGGAAAACATCCTGAATTCAGAGTTCTCTTGAGCTCTGTTCAAAGGACTTTTTGAGTCCTGCCATTTTCCAGTCATTCACCAGGACCGTGAATGACTGGGAAGAACTGGATCGTCCCTGGGGATTTTACACAAGGTGTAAAATTCACCTGTAAGGAGAAGGAAGGGGACTTACAGAGACGGGGCAGGATGTGTCACACCATTTGGAAGCATTGTCATGCCTGAGTTACTCATCTGCCCTATGAAGAAATCTACCCTACCGGCACACTGGCTGCAAAGAGGGGGATTGAACACTGGGTAGACTGTTCTCCTGCCTTTTATCAGGTCACTGCCTCAGCCCTGCACTTGCTCTTCTGCTGCTCAATCTTAAGCAAAAATGTTAGGCGGTGTCCCTGTTGGTCAGCCCTTCCCATATTCTCTACTGCTGCCACCTTTCACTGTGCCCCAGAATACTTCCTCACCTGAGCTGCTTCACCCACGGTGAGGAAGAGGAAGGCTCATTGTCGTGTTCCTTTGCTTCTGGGTTTATGCTAGCCTGGTGCTCTAAGAGTAGGAAAAGTAGGGGACAAGGGGAAGCTGTTGTGATGGGGACCCTGTGCAATGGTGCCTTCCCAGAGATGTGATGTGGCATGGGTGTCTCTAAGGCTGGTCATTTGGGTAGGAATTTCACCGTGGATCATGCTTCTGAAATGGACTGGAGACTGAAAATCATGGAAATAAGATCACAGACTGAAGATCATGGAAATGTAAGTCCTGCTGCAAAGGGCACCGTTACTGTTAGGTCAGGAAAAGCCTCTATAGATCCTTAGATTTGGAGGCACCTCAGCCTCTGCTCCTCCCATGGCCTCATGACAGTTACTCTCTTCAGAGGCAGCGATGAGTTCATGTGAAGCCCTGCCAGGGAAGGTACAATATTACTGCTTGTATGAAAGCTGGGTCGCATCACACCACCAGCGGAGCATGGTAGCACAGGGAAACCCTCCAGGCCAGGGTATTTATTAGTGGTGAGGAACCAAGCAGTGACCAGGCTGCTGCCCCAGCTGTTTCAAGCAGGCAGCTGAAAGAGGATGGTCGATGCACACCCCTAGAGCAGACAGAATCAAGGTCCTTCAGCCTCCCCAGTGCACGTTGCTGCTGGGACCAGGCTCCAGGGAGGCTCCAGTGGCTTGGGTACAGCTGCTTCTGCCTTACACCAAGCCTCCAGCTCTCCACTCATGAGCCGGACAGCAGGAATTGCCTCCAACTGCAGCACAGTGAAAGGGAGACGCAATCCTCCAGCGCGAGTCCCCACTGCCGCAGCCACACAGTTGACGGAGTGTGGGTGAATATTACTGCCCCTTCTCCTCCTGTGGGCTCTGACTCAGCCGCAGGGCTCAGCAGGACGGGAACAGCCCCAGCAGTGGCCATCCATGTGACACCCACTGTAACTGCCTCAGACTTTGTTCTCCCCAGGACTTTAGTTTCTCCTTAAAGAGCTATTGCAAATCCATGCAGCACAGCCTCCCTCTGTCTCTGTGTACTGACTACAACGCAAGCCTGATAGGCTAGGCATAACATACAGAAATACAATTGTTTTGACAAGCTGCAGACTCCATTTTAGCATCCTTCTAGTCCCACAATACCTACAGCCTGGCCTACTTCTGCTGAACAGCTCCGTTTTATATCCTGTCCTATCCTATCCTACCCCTTCTCTGCCGGATCTCACACTGTGTCCATCGCTATAGCTCCTGTGCATCCCTCAGAAGTACAGTAAGCAGAGTGTTTGCCCCCTCTTCAGGAAATGCTCGTGCAGTTAAGCGTTTTATTTCGTACATTCTGTTTTGTCTTCTGTGTTTATGTTAATGAGAACCCCGGAGCAGTAGCAGGGAGGCAGTGGTCTTTAACAGCTGGTAGGAGGTCATTCTGGGTACCTGACGACTCACGTAATCTGCCAAGAGGGAAGAGAGACTCGTTACTGATCAGAAGTGATAGAAGGTCTGAATTGTGACCTCTGCAACAGAAAAACTCAAGCGAGCAGGCAACGCAATGGCAATCCTAACCTACAGAAGGTGCACACTGGCTGTGCACATGGCCTTTCCTCTGAGCAAGCTGAACCTTCTCTGTGAAACATTCAACTGCTTCCCTCTGCTCAGCATCAGCCCTGCCTTGCTCAAGTTCAGCTGAATCACCTCTTCATCCCTAACAGGCTCCTGAAGGGTTTAGAAAAGCAAGAGAAATTCCTTCCCTGAAAGAAACTCTGGCTTTATCTGTCAAGTGTCCAGGTAATGTTTAAGATGTTGTGGTTAATGTCTAGGGTCTGATTTTATTGGTTGTGAGGTGATGTATTTCCAAGGTCTCTACTGAAGTGCAGGAATCCAGAGAAACTGCTGAAAGCTGACCTTAAAAGGCCTTCCCAAATAGGGCGATATTGTCAGTGGAGCAGGTAGATAGTTCTCTCCAGGACCAACGTTCACCTCCATAGTGGGTGGTGGGCACCCACAGCTGTGCACATAATGGGTAATAATACCAGGGTTGCGGAAGTTTTTGGCAAGTGACAGCAGAAAAGAAGGCTGATAAAGAAATGCTGTTGGTCTGTAGCGTAGCCACATCAGCAGCTGCGAGTGATTTGTTGTGTTCAGCTTGCATGTCCCAACCGTACTGTATGACCCACACGCTCTGGCTTCCCTCCTCTTTGCTCTTTCAACATAGATATCAGAAAAACAAGGATATTGATGCATGCTGCTTAGGCCCTGAGGATGAGCACTTGAACCTAATCAAGTTGATGACTTGCTGTTCTATGATTGCAGGAATATGGGCTGAATTTGCTGGAGCCCAAGAGTCTTCAGGTTTGCAATAAAAGCGGGGGGTTTTGTTTATGTGACAGTGGCTGGCAGTACCGTAACCACAGCTTTCCTGAGATTCTGTCAGCCCAAGATGTCTGGGTTGTTCCCAGTCTTAAGATAGGGACCGAAGCCTTCCTGCAAGGATGAGACAGATGTGTGGGACCGGGAGTGAGGAACTGTTACAGTCCTGGGTGGTCTGTGAGAAGACAAGGTTTGGGATCACACAATCTTCCCAGCTGTGGCAGGCTGCAAATATACCCTTCGGTGGCATTTCAGTGCCTGGTTGCTCATGTTAAATTAATACATCCAGGTAAAACTGTCACAGCTGAAGAACCACCCTTGGATATCATGTTTGGAGAAAAGAAAAACACCCGTTCACATTACCTCAAGGTTTTCTGAGCCTGTGTTGTCCTTGGCAGCCTGGGTAAGGTGGGTACAGACACCTTGCTGAGTTATAGAGCTAGGAGGCCACCTCAGTAAAGGAAGCTATTTGAGCACCTCGTCATATTGCTGGGCTTAGGGGCAGGCCTGTGATCATCAACACCAATGTTAATATCGCTCATTTCGTGTTATCATCTGCATCAAGCCCGTGGCTAGGTAATGACTGCACAAGGTGTCGGATGCATGCAATCTGGTTCCTTCCATCTGCTTCTCTGCTGACTTGGACAGTTTCTCCTGGCTCAGACCGGTTCATGATGAAGTGCCTCGAGCTGCAGGACAATCTGGGTGGAAGAGTGACTGCTGGGATTGCCAGATCCCATGGGAAAGTCAGATCTGTTGGACACTCGTGGAGCGGTGCCTAGTTAGGTGCTGAGAAGAGAAGGAGAAGTCTGCCCGTATGTTAGTGGGACAGGTTGGTGCCACAATGGTAATGGAAGTAACAACAGTGACAGTAATGATGTGTAAAAGAAAAGCTCTCACTGGTTTCCCTTCTGTGCACATACAGCAAGGTACAGGAAACTAACCACCAATATCCAATATGGGGGCAAGACACCTGCATCATTACGCTACGCTTAACCAGCGTATTGCTGAGACTGAGAAAGACCCAGCCTGTGGCAAAGTCCCAGTTTGCAGTGACAAAGGTAGAAAGCCAAAGCAGTTTAAAATGTCTTTCCCAAACTGGTGGGCAGGCCTGGAGGAACCATTGCACAGTAGATACCAGCAAAGGAGAAGCAGCCCCTACTGAGGTCCCTGTATTCCCCTCTCTCTGCCTGGATCCCCAGGGAATGCCACATACCACAGTGAATAGTTGGAGGGTCTCCCTTGTGCTACATTTTCTGTTACTATCAAGAAGGCATCACAAGATTTCACAAAGTGCAGGGACACTACTGGGTGAACTCCCTTCGGGTGAAGCAAGGCTGTATCAGCTAAACAAGGGACCACGGGAGTGACCTTAGAGTTGGCTCTCTGTATGCCGATCTTCTTCCATGCATGGAGAAAGGAGCAAAATACCTCTGGCACCCCCCCAGCAGTGTTTGCCATGTAAGCATATTTTAGAGGAGTTCAAACCAGGAGGAAAAGTAAAAGTATCAGAAAACAAATGCGTGAGCTGTGCAGGCATCAGCACTGTCCCCCTCCACACCACAGAGCATTATTGGAGGAACTTTGTGGGTCTGACCGGTCAGCTTTGTGTCAGAGCTTCTTCCACCAGGAGAAGAGACTGAGCCTGCCTCCATCCACCTGACCGCAGGACCTTGGGGTTCACAGAGGTGCAGTGGCAAAAGTACTTTCTGAAGCCTGCTCTGTAAGCAGGCCTGGATAAATAACGAGGAATCAATCATTTGCTGGAGAAGTTTCTTTGTCTTTTGTTTACAGATGGCCCCACGTGGACATTTCAAGTGAGTCCACTGACGAACTGCTGGGCCAAAGCTCTCCTTGGTGAGGCGTCGGTGAACTCACCGAACCTCCCCCGGGAGTCCTTGGCCCTCCAGTGTAGTGGCATCTCCTACTGCTGACACTGCTGCAGGCAGCAGCAGCATCTCCATCCCCCAAGTCGCATAGGTGGGTAAGTTGTCTGGAAAACCGCGTACACATCTGTCAACGGCCCTGGCAATCTCTTGCCCTCCTTCCCCTTCCTGAGACAGAAAGCAGAGGCTTAAGTGCTGAGAATGCCCCAAAGACAGACACATACGTCACTGCTGTAGGGCATCATGAGCCTGTGACATTCACTGCCACAGTGGCTGCATGGATAGGAAGAATGAGAAAGAAACAAGATGTTCCCACGGGTAAAGATAATCACAGTTCCTCAAACTATACAAAACCATATAAAACACAGAATTCTCTCAGGCACCAGAGAATAAACCAACCACTAAAAGCTGATGAAATGTCCCTGTTCTGAGCTAGTTTCTTGTCCCTTCCTTTGAAGCAGCTGCTCAGGAAACTGCATAAGAAGCTGATCACATCTGGCACTGCTCGCGTTGCTGTGTGTGAGTCCCCTGCCGCCGCAGTGTCTGCTGTCACCGCATTTGTTCCCCTCACATTTCCCTGTCTGGTTTCCATTCACTGTCTTGTTTCTGGGAGGCAGCAGCCTTCTGCTCATAACAAACTGGGGATCCACCCTGTACCTTCGCTACGTTCCTAAAGCAAGCCCGTATCTAGTCAAGCAAGAAAGACTTCAGCTTCATAGAAATAATCCCCCAAACTCCTATTATTAGCTTTTTGTAGCTACATTAATTTTAGAAGAAAAATTAGGTCCAAATTAGGCTCATTTTAATAAAGATTCACGGTCACAATTTAATCCCTCGACGAGGAAGAATCAGCTTTTGAGCACATGGGACTCATTGCAAACTCCTCACAAAGTCATCAGAGTCCGGCAAGTGGTGGCAGGGAAAACGGGCTAACGGTGAATGACTCTGTGTACGTATTGGATTAAACAGAAGTTACTGACCCTGCACTTCCCTTCACTGCCAGCAGCCGCGGCATTTCCAGGAGAGAGATGAAAGCACCCGGCAAAGAAGATAAACAAGAAAACAGCTCTGAAACAGGCGTGCTGATAAAAACAACCTGGGGAGGACGGGACTTGAGATAGAAGAGAAAGTGCCGGAGTTTTCGTAGTGACTTCCAGGTGGGCGTGAAGTTAGGGAGCGGAGCTGTCATGAGAGTGATCTCTCCTGAGCATGGTTAGGTGTGGAGCAGAGTAATTTTCTCCCACAAACGTCTCATCTCGGCCGTTGTCCTTTCCTTCTGCAACCAGCAACACAGCTGCAAGCCCCAGGAAAGTCCCAGAAATCTGACGCTGCCCCTCAGTGACCGTTTCATTCTTTCCACATTTGCTTTGGATCATTCCATCCCATCATTTCGGCTCTGGGCAAGGCAATGGGATTATGCAGGAGATCCACAGGGACTTTGTCCTCATTTAGTGTGCTTATTGGTGTTGATAAATTGAGCAGGAGGAAGCAGAGGCACCTGGATGTTTCAGCATTACCTTGGTCTGATACAGCCATAGCGGTATCACAGGAGCATGTGGAGTCCAAGTCTCAGCCACTGCTGGAGGCTGTGCAGACACACTAAGAAAAGACAAGTCTCAGACCCCAAATATTCTGTGGGGCAGAATACTTTACACTCAGTGCTGTTCTCCCGGGAGATATTGTTTTGCGAGACGCTCTCTGTGCCCTTGTAACATTTGGCAGAGAAGTATCAATAATTTATGTCTCAAGAACTACGGATCTTGTCCCTGAGGATTGCCTTCAGCAGCTAGCCTTGCCCGCAGGGGAGAGGATGTTGTGTTTTCTCCAGAGTGATAGCTCCCCTCCCCAGAGCAGTGCCTCTGCAGATACCTCAGTCTCTGCATAAGTGTGCAGGAAACAACCAGGTGAGGGGAAGATGCTGATTAGGACATCCTGATGCCTCCTACACTTTGCAAAGCACCTGCCTTGGAGAAGCAGGGACAGAGCTTCAAGGCAGCTCAGGGCTGAAGATGTGATTTTCCCCCATGCCGGGGAGCTGGAGGGGCCACAATGTTTGGAGGTGGCCTCCCAACATCAGCCAAATCTTCTTTACAACCTTTGACGTAAGGTTTTGGAGGACACCCATAGTGGGGGCACTGTCTTCAAAGGGTGGACAGATGAGCTTGGCTCACAGTATTTGGGGTTCAGAAGGTACATGCATTAAACCAGTTCAAACTCCCATCTGGGTGGTCACACGCCGCATCATTCTTAGGCTCACCTCCTTCTCGTTTGAGTTTGGGGACAGTTGCTGCTGAGGCCTGGGGACCCCATTGTGGTGATTTACCAGTGCGACCTGGGCACATCCATTAAACGCCATGCTCCTAGGGCCACTGCAGAGCGGGTCTTCTCAAGGGATGAAACAATCGATTTCCCCAGGTGCCCCCCAGCATCAGAGCAGCTTTAGATGTCAGAGCTAAAGCTTTTTTTGCCAACCTCACAAACCACGGGGTCACCTAAGAGAGTCACCCCCAGCCATGAGCTGTGGGCGTTCAAACCTAGGTAGCTTGAGGAAGTGATTCACAGGGTGAGAGGTACCGGTGAGGGGATTTTCAGGGGCGGTTTCCCCTTTTTCTCCACTGCTCTCTCTCTCCCACCCTACACCACCCTCCTGACAACTGCTTGCCTCCAGCTACAGGGCATCACTCCAGTTCCCGACTGCGCTGTGTGTGCTCCTCTTTGCTGGGATCCCTCTCTGTCCTCTGTGTGTCCTTACAGCTGGCAATGCCTTGTATGTCTTCAGGAAATGTTTGTAAAGGCTTTAGTTTGGTTTGCAATGGGACGCGGGGGAAGCACCAGGACTTTGAGGAAATTCTGGCATAGGGGCCCAGCGGCTCACAGCAGTGAAACCTCCTTCTGCACCTGCAGGGAGCGTGCTCAAAACTACCTTAAACAAAGCTGTGGTGGCCGTGCCTGGGTCACCGTGTATGGCTAGCCCAGGGCATTGCTAGCACATCCCTACAGCACCCCAGAGCTGCCCTGGAGGGGAACGAGTTTGGAGAAGTGGGGTCAGTATCCGACAGGTTGGGGTGGGGGATGCCTTCTTCTCCACCCTAAGCGCAATAGCTGAGCCCTTGCAGCAGGGAGTCGGGACCCAGCTGGACTCAGCGCACCTTCGCGGGCAGGCACCAACAGCCCCACGCTGGTGTAGCAATCCCCGGGAAGCCCGGGAAGCATGTCCCTGTGAGGAGGGTGGCAGGGCAGCAGGGACAGCGTGGCCCTGGTGGGCAGCATGGCCTGACAGCCCTGAAGGCAACATCTGCCCAGCTCCAGGTTGTGCTGCGGGCACTGCCCTGGGACAGGAACCTCCTGGAGAAGGTGAGGAAGCCAGATCTGCTTGGACACCCAGACTCCATTAACCCTGGGAGCCCGCAGGTGTCTCTAGGGTCCCTGACGCAAACCACTTGTGGACATTTATAGGGCCTGCTCACACGCATCCACAAGGACCACACCTCCCACACGCACTGGGACAGGCAACATATCATTGCATATGTCCAGAGGGTCCCTAACACTCATACACACCTATAGGTTCTATGTAGCCCTCAAAGATCCAAAGGGACCATATTCCCGGCACACATTGATCCCTAAACTCACGCACACTTATAGGCACAATGCCCAGTGCACACGCTGTTAGGGGCCATACAGACTGCAACTCTAGAGCCGTCATAGCCCCTGCATGCCCCTGTAGGCACTGCTGTCCCATGCCCACCTAAAGGGACTGCACAGACTGCTGACCCGGTGGGACCACATCCCCGGCCCATCCCTGTAAGGACCGCACCCCACAGTCAGGTAAGGGGCCACACGCACCTATAGGGACCACAGCCCTGCACACCCCTATGGGGACCATAACCCCAGACCCTGCACCTCGCACGCACTTATACGGACCACTCTCCCTGCAGACCCCCATGGGAACCACAACCCCACACCCTGCACCTTGCATGCACCTATAGGGACTGGTCCCCCTGCACACCCCTATGGGGACCATTAACCCCACACCCCGCACCTCGCACACCCCAATGGGCACCGCTCCCCCTGCAGGCCCCTGTGGGGACCATAACCCCACGCCCTGCACCTCGCATGCACCTATAGGGACTGGTCCCCCAGCACATCGCTATAGATCCATAACCCCATGCCCTGTGCCTTGCATGCACTTATACGGACCACTCCCCCCGCACACTCCTACGGGGACCGTAAACCCAGACCCCGCACCTTGCATGCGCTTATATGGACCACTCTCCCCGCAGACCCCTATGGGGACCATAACCCCACGCCCTGCACCTCGCACACACCTATAGGGACCAAAGCCCCGCAGACCACTACGGGGACCATAACCCCGGACCTTGCACCTTGCACACACTTATACGGACCACTCCCCCTGCGCACCCCTATGGGGACCATAACCCCACGCCCTGCACCTCGTGTGTACCTATAGGGACTGGTCCCCCTGCACATCCCTATGGGTCCACAACCCCACGCCCCGCACCTCGCATGCACTTATACGGAGCACTCCCCCTGCAGACCCCCAGGGGGACCATAACCCCGCGCCCGGCACCTCGCACACCCCACGGGGCACCGCTCCCCCCGCAGACCCCTGCGGGGACCCTTCCCGGGCACCGCACACCGCCGGAGCCGCACGGCGCAGCCCGACCCTCCCGGGCCGGCGGGGCCGGGGCCGGTGCGCGCTGCCCCGGGGCGGGGGGAGCGGCGGGCGCCCGTCCCGGCCCCTCATCGCCCCCGCGGGCGGTGGCGGCGGCCCGGAGTGATGTCAGGAGCGGGCCCGGCGGCGGGGGGCGGGCCTAACCGGAGCGCCCGGCGCGGCGCGGCTCTCCTCGCCTCGGCGCCCGCCCCTGCTCCGCGCCCGGCTCCGCGCCGCTCCGCCCCCGCCTCCGCGAGGAGCGCGGGCAGCCCGCCCGCTCCGCGGCCGCGCTGCAGTCCCGCTCCGGCATGGTAAGGCCGTGGGGCGGGATGGAGGGGGGGGGGCGTGGGGCGGGCCGGGGCGCCGGGGGCGCGGGCGCGCTCTGACCCCTCTCCCCGTCTCTCGCAGCCCCTCGCCGGAGGAGCACCGGCCGGCACGGGACCCCGCCGCCTCCAGCCCCGCTCCGCCGGGCTCCGCCGCTCGCTGCGCGCCGGCATGAAGCGCCCGGCGCCGGGCGGCCGCCGCTGAAGAGCCGCTCGGCAGCGGCGGGACAACCCACCCCCCTCCTCCCAACCTCCCGCCGCGCCCCCCCCTCCCCCCCCCCGCCCCATCCCCACCTCCCCCATCCATGGGGCAGCGCCGCGGCCGCTGAGCCCCTCTCCGCCGCCCGCCGCCGCCCGCCCCAGCCCCCGCCGCGCCCCGCCGCGCCCCGCGGCCCCCGCCGAGCCCCGCCATGGGGCCGCGGCACCTGCTGCTGCCGCTGCTCCTGCTCTCCCTGCAGCTCCTGGCCCTGCTGCTGGCCGCGCAGGCGGCCGGCCCCCCCCCGCGCCAAGGGCAACCGGACCCAGGGGGCGGCGGCGCCGCGGCGGACCCCCAAACCGGGCAAGGAGCTCCTCAACCAGACGCTGGCGGGCCCGGGGGCGGCCGCCCCCACGGCGCTGCCCGGGCGCGGCAAGGGGGCGGGCGGCGGCAAGACGCCCTCCGGCGGCGGGGGCGGCGGTGGGGGCTCGGCCCCGGCCCACGAAACGTGCTGGGGGTACTACGACGTGAGCGGGCAGTGGGACAAGGAGTTCGAGTGCAACAACAGCCTGACGGGCTTCCGCTACTGCTGCGGCACCTGCTTCTACCGCTTCTGCTGCAACAAGCGCGCCGAGAAGCTCAACCAGAGCCTGTGCCGCAACTACAAGAGCCCCGAGTGGGCCCACCCCACCACCGCCAGCGGCGCGCTGCCCGCCGATGGCAGCAACGGCGCCGATGGGGATGCCAACAAGTACGACCCGGACAAGGACAGCACCAACGCCACCGTCTACATCTCGTGCGGGGCCATCGCCTTCGTGCTCATCGCCGGCGTCTTTGCCAAGGTGGCCTACGACAAGGCACGGCGCCCACCCCGGGAGATGAACATACACAGGTGCGATCCTCTCCCTGCTTCCGGCACCCCTTCTGTCTAGGGACACCCTCCTCTCCAAAGGGTCCTTCTTCTTTGCATGGCCTTCTCCATGTGTGTCCCCTTTGCACCACCTGTCCAAAGGGTTTCCCCATTGCACTACTTGTCTAGGGGCTCCTCCTTTCAACCACCCATCCGAGCGATTCCCATTTGTGCAGCCTGTCCAAGAGTTTCCCCATCGCATGGCCTGTCCAAGAATTCCACCTTTGAACTGGCTGTCCAAGGGTTCCCCTTTGGCACCACTGTCCAAGGGTTCCCCCACCTCACTACCCACCCAAGGAGTCCCCCTGTGAACTACCCATTCAAGTCTTTATGCTTTGCAACGGCTGACCATGAGTTTCCCCCTTGCGCCACCCTTCCAAGGATTTCCCCTTTGCAATGGCTGCCTAAGGGCTTCCCTTTCGCGCCACCTGTCCAAATGGTCGTCCATTGCACTACCGCTTCGAGGCGCCCCCCCTCGAACCGCTCATCCAAGGGTTTTCTCCTTTGCGAGGGCTGTCCGAGTTCCCTCCTTTGCACGGAAATCCCAAGATTTTGCCTTCCCACCATCTATCCAAGAGTTCCTCCTTTGCAGGGTCTGCCCGGGGACCCCCCCACCCCTCGGACCATCCCTCCCCACCCCCTCCCACCACCCCATCTAGGGACCCGTCCCGGTCCCGCAGCGCCGCGGGACCTCTCCCCCTTCCCTTCCCCTCCGCGGCGCGCTCCCCGCGGAGTGGGCGGCGGGGACCCTCCTTCAGCACCGCCGCCGCGGACAGCTCCGCGGACAGCTCCGCGCCGCCCCGCGCAGCGACGCGCCCGTTCCGCCCCTCCGCGCAGAGCCGCCTCTCCCCCTCCGGCCCCCCATCGCCCCCCAGGGCTCCGGACCCCCCTCCCCAGGGCTCCGGGCCCCGCGGGTCCTGCCCTGCCCGCCCCGGCCAGGGAGAAGTTTAAAAAGCGCAAAGGAAATTGCTCTGCGTCCTCCCAGCGGGTGCCGTTGCCTTGTGGTCGCAAGGGGTGTTCGGGAAAGCAGTGGGAGTGTTATTTTTCCTTTCCTTTTTTATTTCTGTTCCCCTCTAAATCCAGGTAGCTCAGGCTAGCAGCCTGTCCTTTCTGGCTGGCTGCTGGGGAAGTAGTTTGGTGTCCTTTTCTCGGCGGTTTGACACGTTGCTGTAATAAGAGAGAACGCTCTCGACGTGTCAGAGAAAATCTTGTTTAAAAACCAAAGCTCAGGCTTCCATAACAATTCTTCTTTTGGACAAATGCATGCACTCTCTCAGTTCATATCTATTTTTTGGTGAAAAAGTCCCTCCAAATGATGTGTACTCCTTGCGTGCTATGAATCCAAGAGGTTCCTGTGTTTGAACATAAAAATTGGTGAGGAGCTGCTTTATAAGAACAGTTGTGAGCAGGAGTGGGGAGAACCCTTATCTCTAGCAGATACTGCTTCATAAAAACTATTTTAATTAAGAAATTTTAATCAAAACAATTACAATCATTGATGATATTTTTAAGGCTGAACTTCAATCGCAGTCAACAGAGTCTGGAGGAAGAAGTTTTAGCTTTTTTACTAAGAAAAAGGGATGAGTGACGCAGTTTTTATTTATTTGGGAAGATGTGTTTTATTTAGACTCCTCCCTTTGTAAGACTACACAGGGAGGGGTGCTGGCTGGTGTGAATTACTGTGTCTTCAGTGAGGACAGAAAGTAGTGCTGGTTTACACTGGCTGAGGGTCTGGCCCACGTATTCCATCGCAAACCCCCGCCTGCCCCTGGTCTCTGTGCAAGAAAATAACTTCACAAGCGTTAAAAACATTGTACTGTCTTTTAGGTCACTCGTGTTTGTATAGTAAAGGGTCCTGAAAGTAGCTTAGTCAGAAAACAGGCTCTTTTAAGTATTTTCTTAACTAAGGGCTAGTTCCCCAACTGGCCAGCTCTTTTGGCTTCAAGGCAACTTTGTCTGGGTCTTATCTTCACACTGAATTCGGGAATCTGACTCGGATGCCCATATGTTACTTCTGCTCTAGCTCCAGCGTGCTGCAGGGTTGGATCCTACACCCTTTGAAATCGCAGACAGTGTTGCCAGACTTGTCTGAATTATTCCTGATGTTTTCATTTCTTTGATGCTTGCTTTTCTTTATTTAGATAAGTTCTGGCAAAATGATTCACCTGTGTGTAGAAGCATGAATGGCAGATTGAGTGCTTGGAAAGCTTGACTTTCAGAGCATTTTAAGGAATTGATTGACTTCTATAATATGGTAGCTGCTAAAAAATTATACCTTTCAGAGCTGTGTTACCTGAACTTGATCAACACTGCACGATGGTTTAAATATTATCTCCAGCTGCATCTCCAGCAGACAGGGTCTGCATCAGTCTGAGGACAAATGCTATCAGTGCTCTAAGCAGAATGTAAATATGAGGAGTGGAATGGTTTGTCTTTGTCTCTGAGAACTGCTGCTGAGTAACAGGGAAGGAGAACATCAGAACGTGGTCAGATATTTCTGTCTGTTTGAGGTTGTGTCAATTGGAGTTAAGTGTAACAACCGGAATAATTCACTGTAGTGATGACAAGTGCATTAAATCTCAGTGTGCATCCCACCAAAACCTCTGGGATGAGGAGGACAACACTGTAAACAGAAATTATTATGGGGGACTAGAGACAGCCCGTCGTGAACAGTACAGGGAAGATTAAGCAGGACTTCCCCGCACTTCACCGTGAGCAAGATCACACTTTAAATTTTATTTCATCGTAAATGGTCGGTTGGCAGTACTGTGTGTAGATGTTATTTCTCTGCTAAGTTCTCATCCGGCTTTTGCAGAAAATCCTTATTAACTCAGTTAGAAAGAACATTTTGATGGAGGCTGGGCTCATTTTATGTCGTTTGATAGAAAGGAGGGTTTACAAATTCACAGGAGAACTATCACTCTCATGTGAAATGAAAGGCTGTCTGTGCACTGAGATATGCGTGTGTGTTTCAGAGCCGGTCTTGTTTTCAGGCACTACCACGTACCTTTAAAGCAGAGGCGCTGCTGTGATTCTGGGCCAAGCAGCGACAGCAACTGATACTGAAGTTCATTTCTAAGAGCAGTAAGTGGAAGTGCTTTGAAAAACAGCAGCTGAAATATTCATATTTTACGGAAACACTTGTAATGCTTTAAACTTAGCTGACTTTTTAATGATTATGGGATCTTTCAGCCTGACCATATATGACTGCCTCTTGTCTGGATCTTGCTTTGGAGTTACAGAGCCAGAACTAATGCATGCTGGGCGCCAGGTAGAAACTGGGGCTGATTTCTGAGAGCTATAGCCAGCAACGTTTTGTTGCTCTCTGACTGCGCTTGTGAGGATGGTTGGTTTGTTTTATTCAGCTTGTCAGGGTATTTTTGCTCAAGCATTTCTTAAGTGGGCAGAGTATTTGCTTTACTTTCAGTGTGGGAATGAGTTTGGGCATCTTTGACGGTGAACGAGGAATATCAGCTGTTTGTTTTCGAAGCTGGGTATGTTTTTCTGTAGCAAGGAGGGGTGACCCAGAATACTCTTTTCCCGTGGCCGTGACCCTAAATCCCCATGCTACAGTCCATCAATAATTCACTGCTAGTACCATCACTCTGTGACCCCTGTTTAGCCCTCAGCAGCGGTACCCATTGCACTCTCTGCTGAGATAGGAATGCACAAATTGGAAAGTGGTTATAGTTCGCAGTTGGGGTTTGAAGTGTTACCGGTGGCTTACCGCATGGGCAGCCGAAGCCCGTACTTGCCAGGCAGAGGGAGATGGTGGCAGTGGTGGCCCCGGGGCCATGGTGGGAGCCCAGCCATTCTGTAGCTGCTGGGAAGCAGCACTGGGATTTTTCCCAGCAAACTAGCTCTGTGTCCTGTTAAAGGGCCGTCTTCTGTATCTGTCCTTGCATGACGTGTCTCCGATAAGTGTTTTGGCTTTTGAAAGGGAGAAAGGAAACAAGCACCTTCTGCTCAGAGTGCTTCACGTTACCCTATTCCGAGGGCATCTTTGTTGATACAAAGAGGAGAGATATTTGTGCCGCTCTTTTCTTTGGTCTCTGCCTTTGCATCCTCTGCTCTGTGAATAATAACAGGGACCATTTTTATAAATGAACATCCTTCTCCCGTGTAGAGGCCACAGTTAAATTGATCAATTTCTTGCCATTTTTACTCTGCGGCTCTGAATTTCAACAGGAATCAGAGGCAATGGATCTGTTTGTCCACAGATCTGGGAAGGCTGCACGAACTGTTTTGCATGATGCTAGCTTAAAACACAGGAGGTTTTCTCTTCCTGCAGGCTGCATCTCACCACAGCTCTTGGATCCAGTGGGTGCTGGGGGGCAGTCATTGGAGGGCAGCTAGTTTCAGCCCTCTTTGCTAACAGCGGAGCTTGTGAAAACTGCCTGTCTCTAGACTTAGTTGTGATCACAGCTGGCTCGTTCGGCTCTGCTTTCCGCTGCCATGTGGAGCTTGAGCCAAACAATCAAACTTCATACCTCCCCAGGGCAGGGAGAGAGTGCTCTGAACGCACACCTGGCCATAGGAACTATGCAGAAGGTTTTCTTTCTTGGATGCTGTCGCTGCTTTCTTTCTCTTTCCACTGATTTGTTTTTATGCTCTGCTTTTTTTTTTATTTTTTTTAAATTCCACTCTCTCTCATTTATCCGGCTCACTCACGTGCCATTCATCTGGTCTTTGCCCTGCTTTGTATTGCTTATTGCTGTTGGGTTTTGAGTCTCTGCCCTCCCTCCCATAGGCACAGAATGTAGGTCCACAAGCACGTGTCAGACTTGATTAAAGTAACAAAGAAAAAAAGCACAGTCTTGTGGTCTCAGAGAAGTTACTCATGACTAGTCCTTCTGTTTCAAACCAGTACCGCACCTTAGTGTAGCTGGGGTAACTCCCGTGCAGAGAGAAGACCTGAATCTTGTTTGCACTGGTGAATTGCCCATTCCCAGTTAGCCAAATCAAGGCAAGGATGTGTATTTGTATGCATGTACCTGCACAAAATATTTTTCCTTTTGCCTCACTTACATGTACGGGGGAAGCTTCAGTCTGAAGCTCTGGACATGATTTGCACAGTTTGGTGACTGTTTTTTTTGCCATGCTTTCCTCTCTGAGTCTATTTTATAAAGAGACTGGCTTTGGTAGCAGCGCAGGGGCTGCCTGGCTCCAGACTTCCACCGACGGCTTCTGAGTCTTCTCCTTTCTTTTTGAACTTCTCCCAGTAGGAGAGGCTACTCTCCAGAACCATGCTGCCTTCACCAAATCATTTCAGTGTCTCTTAATTCCCATTTATTTGATATTTTTCTGCTTTCTAATTAACTTTTTCTATTAGTAACCCTCCATCATAAGGTGTCAAGGGAATCCAGTCTAGCTCTGAACTTCTATTTCTTTTAGTTTTGTAATCTCTTATATCCTCAACTAACAGTTGATGTGTGTGTCTTTGGAGATCAGACGCCTTTTAAAACTTCTGTTTCACATAAGAAGATCTGAACCTTATCAGCAAAATGAGATCATGGTGCTTTTTTGCTTGCCTTTGCCCTTACTCGCATGGGCAATCTGTATTTCCTTAGATCTGTGTGCGCTGTATTGCATGGAGGTCTCAAATGTCTCATTACCCAGACGGATAAGCCTGGAATTCTTTCACAATAAATATTTTGCTGTAGTTCAGCTCTTGCCCCAACCTCCTTTATTGCCATGACAGGGTTCTTCAGAGAAAGTACAGTTTCTGTCAATAGGTTTAAAGTCCCTTAATTGTTCTTACAGCGTAGGATTTGGTGCGAAATAGAGACCTTGTGCCAGAAACCGCTTCTGCGTGCACTCGTGTTTTCCAAAGCGCTGCATACCCACCCAGAGCTGTTACGGGCTTTGTGCGTGCAGGTACGCGACCGCGGGCAGTAACAGACGGACAAACTCTACCGGCTGCCCTCTTAGCATCATTCCTGCAGACTTTTGTGCCTGTGAAATACCTGGCGAGACCTGCTATTTTTTATTTTATTTTCTTTCCACGACCAAGACCGGCGCGGGGTTCGTTTCCCGTGGAAGAACACCGCTTCCAGTTCTTCCCAGCACCCGTGCTTGCTTTCCTGCGTGGGTGGCTTTTCCAGGGTCTCCCTTTCGCGCTCTCTCAGGCAAAAGGAGGGATGGATGTGGCCGGGCGGGTGGCGGGCAGGGCAGGTGGCTGCTCTGAGGAACAGTCGCGACAGTACAGCAGGTGGCAGCTCTGCGCTGAGCCGGCGGCCTCGCCGGTGCGGGGGGACACGGCTCCCGCAGGCGCCGACCTCCCGCTGTCCCCAAATACCTCCGTAACGGTTCGGAGGTAGATCTTGCCCCTCGCTGCCCTGGCCACTTTCTGCTCGGTGTAACAGCTCAGTTAAACTTCAGTGGGAAAGTTTTGTGTTAACTTTATTTAGTCACAAAAATCTTTACGTGGCAGTTTCTTTCTGTTTGGACCTGCCGTGCCACTGTTTGAAGGAGCGAGTATGACCTGCTGTGGGGTTAGTGCTTGTAGTAAGTTCCTCGCCCACATCACAGCAACACTGGGAGACTCACTCAATTTGTGTATTCGTGTCAGATGTGTCAAGTACTTGTGTGAGATGTTACAGTCTGAGCACTGCCAGTTTTTACTACTCTTGGTATAGAGCCTAACGAACCTGTCCCAAAGACAGGAGCTTTACTTTCCCGTTGCTGATCCTACCTCACGTGATAAAGACAGGAGAGATGATGAGCCCACAGCGACAGTTGTTTTCTTGCTGATTTATCAGTGTAATGCCTACACTACTTCTGTTTCAGCTGGAATGTATTTTCCACGTACATGCATTCGTACAATAGGTGTGTATCTATAATGCAGTTATGTCACCTATGTGTTAGTTTTGAGTTCACCAAGAAGAGTGAGTCAGGAAAACCACCAGCCTCATTCTGCTGTCATTATCAGGGGTCAGGATACGGTCCTTAGCACATCCGTAATTAATCTTTCAGTGAAATTTGTCATTAAAGCCGGACTAAATCCCAGGAGCTTCACAAATAATTCTTGTATTTGGCAAAGATTTTTCAGAAGACATCTGACTTTTCCTTGTAGTATTTATTTTTAAGAAAGAATGCTTCTTCACTTACACTGTGTGCTCATGCACAAATGCTTTGCTCTTGGAAGGGTGTCCTGATGCTTACTTAGCCTTTTTCCCTTCTGAACTCCATGGGTGCATTCACCTATTCTTGTACACACACACACATGCACGCGCACACACACACATACAGGTGTTGACCACATGCCTGTTCAGGTTACTATGAAAAACCATTTCCAGCGTTCCTCCCCAGAAACCCTGCTCGGAATCACCCGCTGCTTCTCATTCTGGCAGCTGCAGAGACCGGGTATCTCTTTTGCTGACCTGGGACTGGAGCATCTCTAGCACACCGCTGAGCCCCTGCACTTTCAGAAACAACCTTAACTTGGGCAGAGTTGCTTCCGCACAAAGGAGACTGCCTCCCAGAAAGGTTTGCTGGCAGCAATATCCCCATGTTTCCCTCCGTGGATCAGTCTGCAGCGGTGTTTGTGTAATCAATTAAAGCCCCATCCTTCTGGTGGTAAGACCACTGGCAGAGCGTGTGGTCAGCCGCCTGCCCTGGGGGTGATGCCGAGGAGGCAGCAGGGATGGGGAGAGCTGATGAAGGGAGGTGTAGGCTTGCCTTCCGCTGTGCTCTTTCACCGCTAGCACGGGGGAATAATGGGGTAAGCAGCACACAGTGTGGCAGAAACCGCACTGTGGGAGCCCGTCTCATGGGACGGCACAGACCCGGCTCGGTGAAGAGCGGCACGTGGCTCTGTGTGGTCAGTGTTTGAAACCTCACAAGGCGGGCGGCAGGTCTGGGGACAGGCGCTGAGCCAAACCACGCATAATGCACGACCGTGCTCTGCACTGGTGAGTGGAATCTCTCTCCCTTGGAGAAACCTGTCCCTTCCAGGGGAGCTGGCTCCGCGGCTGGATGAATCGCCTCTCTCACACTAACTGTGCTTTCTTTCTGGGTTAGTGAGAGAGTGTAGGGGAGTTTTTAACCTCACTCTTTTTTTAAGGACTTGTAGTGAAATCCTGGCTGTGCTGAAGTTGATTGGAGTTCTGCCACAAACTCCATCACAGCTATGCTTTTAGCAGGCTTTTAGCTCAGCCAGACACTGCTCTTTTTATTGTGCTCTGCCAGGTCTGTTTGGTCATTCTTTTTCCATTCTTCCCCAATTTCATAGGGACTTGGAATAGGAAATTCTGTTTTCTAACATCCCGTACGTGTGGTCTCCAAGAGAGGGGATTTTCAGAAGTCAACTGAGTGAAGTTTAGTGTGTGCACAACCTGCACTATTGCAAATAGTCAGCTCTTCCCACCGCCTTTTCCTATGCAGCATCCGCAGGCCCCTCTACGCCAATCTTATTTCCCACAGGCTGCATCCCGGCCGGCTGGGGCTGTCAGCAAGGCTCCCCTTGTCTTCAGTAGAAGAGAAACCCGTGCCCACTCTCGTACTGTCCATTAGTGTTGAAAATCTGTTTATATTGGGAAAACAGGACACTACTTTCAGAAAAGACTGTGAGGAAGGACAGCAGTCCTCCAGCCTGCTGTTACCTCATTGGTAATTAAGACAGCAGGTTAAGTTTCTGGGCTGGGCTGGTGAGTGGGCAGGGTGTGCTACAGCAAGCTGGTCCTTCACAGCCCCTGCAACTTCACGTTCTCTCTGGCTACACGGTCCCTTTGGCCTCGGCAGGTGGATGTTACTTCTGCACCGTATTCCCGCCTATGACACTGTCTGATGTGTCCCAGAGCTCATTGCAGAGGCAAATGTCAACGTCTCACAAGCTCACTTCTCAAATCAGACATTTTTCTCTGTTTCAGCTCTTTGCTTCTCCTTGTCTCCCCAGGATCCCTGTGGTTTTCTTCTTCAGCCCAAGAAGAGAGGGTCGTGTGTGGACTGGAGATATCCCCGTCGAATACAGTCCATAAAGTCCTTGACAGCCCTGGGGCACTGACATGAGTTCTACATTTCCACAGATAGGTCCTGAAAAAAACTGACAAACAGCCAGGGATACCTGGGGTGTGTTTACTCAGGTGGAGCTTCCTTAGCCAGTGAAAGAGGCACTAGACAAAGAAACTGCGGGCTCTGCTCCCAGCCCTGTCTCAAGCTTTCTCAGGGATATCAAGCAAATCCTTCCTCCTTCAGTCTACAGAACACTTAAGAGCAAGGAATTTCTCCCCATGGGTGCAGGAGACAAGCAAATCACCATGCTGGAGTTGCTGAGGTCGGGAAGCTAAGGAACCAGTAGTGGCGGTGGAAGATGGGAGTGTTTCACAGTGTGAAAGTTGCTGTAGGAGGAGCCGCTTACAAAAACAGACCTGGAGCTCTCTCCGCCTGGGTCTGCTGTCAGCAACGTTGCCTAGCCCGCAGAAACCTCGCTGGAGTCATTGCTTTAGTCAGGGTCTGGAAGGATCGGGATCAGCTCCCTAGTGGGGGTTCTCTCTGCTGTGTTTTGAGCCCATTTCTTTATGGTTCTTGGGGCTGGACCCGCGAGTGGGGCAATCTGGTTTGGCTACACAAACTCTACAGAATCACAGAATTGCTGAGGTTGGAGGCACCTCTGGAAATGCGGCTTTTCAGTACTTAAAGGAAAGATGGTGACAAACTTTTTAGCAGGGCCTGTTGAGATAGGACAAGGGGTAATGGTTTTAAACTAAAAGAGGGGAGCTTAAACGAGATATAAGGAAGAACTTTTTTACAATGAGTGTGGTGAAACACTGGCCCAGGTTGCCCAGAGAGGTGGTAGATGCCCCATCCCTGGAAATATTCAGCGTCAGGGTGGACAGGGAACTGAGCAACCTTGATCTAGTTGGAGATGTCTCTGCTCATTGCAGGGGTGGACTAGATGGCCCTTAAAGATCCCTTCCAACCCAAACTATTCTATGATTCTATTCTGTTCTATGTTTCTATGAGATCAGCCAGTCTGGACTCCGAGCAGGGTGAGCTAGAGCAGTTTGCCCAGGGCTGTGGGTTTTGAATGTCACGAAGGATGGAGACTCTGGGACCTGCTGGGACACTATTTCAGTGTTCAAACACTCTCAGCATAAAAGAGTTTCTTCTTGTGCTTAAGTGGAATTTCCTGTATTTCAGTCTGTGCCCATTGCCTCTTGTCCTGTCACTGGACACCACTGAGGAGGGCCTGGCTCCATCTGCTTTACGCCCTCCCATCTGTTACTGATACACATTGATAAGATCCTGTGAGCTTTTTGCTCTCTAGACTGAGCAGTCCCAGCTGTCTCAGCCTCTCCCCCATATATGAGATGCTCTAAGCCCTTAAGCACTTTTGTGACTCTTCACTGAACCCACTCCAGGATGTCCGTGGAGAGCCCACCACTGGACACAGCACTCCAGACATGTCTCACTAGTGCTACGTAGAGAGGAAGGATCACCTCCCTCAAGCATGAAGAATCATTACTGATGGTTTACTTCCCTACTGCACAAAGAAGCTCCTCTCTTCCCTCCCACATCTCCATGCTAGGACTGAGAGATGAATACCCTCCGCATATCTGCTGGACTTCACACCCCGTCTGGTCTTTACTGCGGTTTGTTCCTGTCTGTTTCCTCCATTTCATACTACTCTGCTCACTTTCTCCTTGTTCTGTTTTGGTTTTCTGTCACTCCCTGCCATTGCCCCTCTCCCAGTTTGCCTTGCCGTCACCCTCTTTTCTCTTTAGCAAAGTTCTGTTGATTTCATCTTTTAAAATCAGGGCCCCAGCTGATGTCCAACCTTGCTACCATGCTGCTTACACCCATCCCTTTTGGCACTTTGTATTTCCAACAAGACCTTTTTAAGACCTCCCCCTCCCCCACCCCCAGCCCACCCTCCCTCTTTTGGAAACGGCCACAACTGCTTCTTTGCATTAGGGTCCCTGCATTCATCCCACTGTGTTTCTTCCCAAAGTACTCACTTAGCCCAAAGTTGCATGAGAGCCTTCCCTGCTGATGTACTGGAGAGCAGATCCTGACCTGCTCTGCCTTGGGATGTCCTGCCATGCAGGACATCGGTATGTTTTTCTCCCATGCTGCTAGGCCAGCACTGGTCTGGAAAAACATCCCTGATGTCACTATGTCTATTCTGGGTTTACGTGGAAAGAAGCTTTAGTGCTCTCACATAAATGACGTTAATGAAAAAGCCGCATAAATCATTATCTCGGGATATGATTGTACAGTTACGCAACTCTGGCTGCTCCATCTGCTGCCACAGGTAACGCGTTCCAGTGAGTGAGGTTTGTTTTCCTGAGATAAGAGATGTGTCGTCATAGAAAGATTTCTGAAGTGTCTCATAGCCTTGTGCAGGTGATTAGGATGCTGTTGACATCAGTGGGACTAATTGTACCCAAATGGCTGCACGTGCCAGACCCAAATATTTCAAGTGACTCTATTACCCTGCTTGAAGCTTTTACAGTGGACAATTAGATAGCGGTACCCAAGAGACTTATCCTGACCAAATCCTTCCTCAGTTAAGTGTGACTGACCTTCCACCAGCGTGGGACTCGGCCCTCTGTGCTTTATGGAAATAAACTGGATCACACACAGCGATGTGATTGAATTGGCAAGGAACTAACCAGTTTGATCCAAGTTTGACTTTCTCCTCCACCTACAATATTGTGTTCTGCTGGTGCTGAATGGTCTTTTTTCTCTCTGTAGACGTTAAAGAAGAGGACAAAGAATGAGGACTCAGGACACAGTTTGTTGTGGGCTGAGGGCGTAACAAGATTACACTTTCAGCATTGCTGAAGCCATATTGTTTTATTCCCATATGCTTATGACCTAGGTCTGCTTTTGATGGTTGTGTTCAATTTATCTCATGTATACTCTGACACAGCAGACATTGCGTTCCTGTCACCTGTGATTTCTTCAGTTCGTTTGAAAGTAGGACTCCTCCCTTCCATGTGGCTGGCACCCAGCTAGAAATCATTTCCTTGTTATGTTTTGACCAACAACTAGCCCAGGGAGTAGCTCTTACTACTATTCCTGCAGGATGAAAAACAAAGAAGGGATTAATTTTGATCTTATCATATGAGTTGTATTTTTATTTGGGGTAAGGACCAGTCAGTTCAGGTACCGGCTGTAACCAAGGAACAACCAAGCATAGTTTTCTGAGAAACTGCTCACAAACTGAAAGATTACCCTGGACACATGGTTTTGTCCTCGTGGAGGGCAGCAGGCTCAGGGTTTGGCTCTCAGGTGGATAATGACTGAGAGGATGAGGCACTTCTCAGCGGCTCCAGTTGTTCCAGAGTATATTCACTTTAATTGCCTCAAGTATTTTTAGTGAATGGAGTGAAAATGTCCATCCAGGGAGTAGGGAAGCTGCGTCCTTAGGAGTGTATCAAACTCCATGCCAAGACTAATCATAGTAGGAGAAAGGACAACAGTTTCAGGAGAAACAAGGTGACCTGCAGTGTAAAGTGGTCCTAGACTCAGAATTGTAGCAGAACTTAGGTTGGAAGGCACCTCTGGAGGTACCCCATCCTGTCATCTGCTTAAAGCAAGGCCAACTTCAATGGTAGAGAAGGTTGTTTGGTGCCTTATCCAGCTGAATTCGAAGACCTCCAAGGGTGGAGATCCCTCAGCCTCTCTGGGTCCCTGTTTCAGTGTTTTGCTATCCCACTGTGACTTTTTATTTCCTTTTGTAACCAAGTGGAATTTCCCTTATTGCAACATGTGCTAATTGCCTCATCTTCTCTGCCTTACACCTCCAAGAACATTCTTGCGCTGTCTTCTTTGCAGCTCCCCATTAGTGGGATGTAGGTCCTCTCTTAGCCTCTCTTTGTCAGGTTAAACAAACTCAGCTCCGGGAAAAACTGGTCTGTATTCTTCAATTTCCATCCCACCAGTGCCTCCAGTTCCACTGGCTCATCTTTGAGTTTCTTGTGCTGCATCTGTGTACCTCATCCCACACAGCCCCTTCTGAGTGTACACTAGTCCCTGACCTGACCTTTCCTGCCCAGATGGCTCTATTATATTAAACTAAGTGGTCTATAGTGTTTTAGTGTTATCCACGCTGTCATCTTCCTCTGTACTCTGAGTGATTGCACTCTCGACACCGAGAGTGTCTTCGACAAGTGTTCAAAATGAGCCCAAGCCACTATGGGCTAGTAAATAATGGTCCTAATACAATCCTTGTGATTGAAAAATGACTCTTAGCATTTCTGTACTGCAGATACCATTAAATGGTCATCTGATGCTTAATATATCTTGGAGATATATACTAAGGGCTCGGTTCTGCCAACCTGCTGTCTTTAGAAAATGTGTTGTCTCCAACGGGATGTACTGGATGCCGGTGCCAAATAGACAGACCTCATTAGCTTCCCACATCCTTCCCAATCAGCAAGGTCTGTAATGCAGTGGGGAGGTATTTGCCTAGAAAAGCCATCAGGATTACTGGTGGTTGAACAAATCTTCTCCTCAGGGGGGAACCATGCAGTATTGCATAGGACAGGGACCTCAGGCCTCAACATCAGGTCCTTGTTCTGCCACTCACGTTCGGTACAACCCTGGGCAAGGGCCAGAATTTTGAATATGTCCTGTAAGTTGATGACCAGTTTGAGGTACCTCAGGCACGATTGCAGAAGATGGTGAGCACCCACAGATCTGTGTCAATCAGTAGGAATTCAGCTTCTTTTGGAGAACACCAAATAGTAGTTCCTCTTCTTCAGCGAGGAATAACCGTAGCAGCAAACAAAAGGAGCCCTGACCTGGGACAGGGCTAAGTATCTGTCTCTTATTGCTGCCACCTTCACCTCTCTCTCAGCCTATCTTAGCATTAAAAAAAATAAATCTGTGCTGTTACACCCCTGCATGTGATAACCCCTTTACTCCATATTTATCAGTATGTGTGCATGTATACTTATCATACGATTGGTTATAGCCTCTATGCTTGCTCTCTCTAAAAACAATACATAATCAAATAAGGTGAAAAATATTCTTATTTTGTGCAGGGTGGTTGTGAACTAATGTAGTCCTCTTCTGGAGCCTCTGACATCTTCCAAGAGTTTCTTTTGTAGAGCACATTAGTGTTGCAATTCATTATGCACAAGGATAGCAGTCTGTAGAGGAAATGATTTGGAAAATGGAACGGACTCAGGTCCCAAACTGTTTCTCATATGAAAGACCAGAAATATGGCATTTAAGGAATGCTAGTAGATATGAGCAACACCAGCATCATTCTCATCAATATGCAATGAAGGAATTTCTCCTCCTTACATCTTTCTTGGTACCCAAGGTGACATTAGGCATATTCCCTCTGCCAAGAGAAAAGAACCTTTCAAACTCTTATCATCTTTAAAATGCCACTGTCCCTTATAATCCACGCAAGCCACCCCCTTCCTCTTTTTCCTATGGCTCAAGAGATAGCTTGTGGCTGCACTAAGAAAATCAGTGCGTTTCATGCTGTAATTGCTCCACTGTGTCCATGATATTCACAGAGGAAAAAAAAAATCTTTGAGTATCCACTCATCCAAGGGAAAAACATTGGATGCAACTGAACTGTGTGACATTTCTTTTTCTTGGGGAATAGCAGAGGGACCTCAATACCATTAAAGCAATCCCTAATGGACAAAAAGCTAAAGGTAGGCTAACGGCTGTGTTGACATTAACCCATGAAAATTGTTTAATCCTTTTCTTCTGGACTGCTGGTTCTCCTTTAAGAAACCCACTCCTACCACTGCTGTGTATCGAGGTTCTTGCAGAAAAAAACCAAGGGTTTAAGGAGTATGGGGACTGGACTCCTAATCTGATTCACTCTTAGAGAAGTTTGGCTTGGGCAGGGCAGTTTTGGTGTAACCTTTAGAAGATCACAGTGCCTGAGCCTTAGGGCTCAGTGGTGACTCTTTATGAAGGCAGTGCTTTGTGCTATGGAGAACTGTTCATCTGCACTGTCACTGACAGCAAGGAAAATGATGGAGAGATAACATAACCCTGGGGTGAAGTGAATTAGTGGAAGCATATGAAAAACTAAACAATAGCCAGGCAAGCCCATAAATACATGCAGCAGACACGCAAAAAAAACCCTGAGCTTTTAAGCCATATTTTTTTTTGTTGTTGTTATTGTTGCTTTTTTCTGTTTATGGTAGAAATCCAACTACTGCTGGATTTGCACAGTGATTCTGGAAGTGAAAATACTGAATGCCATTCTAGCTACTGTGTGAAAATACATTTTTTGCCTATTTCTCTCTCCCCAGGGCTCTGGCTGACATCTTAAGGCAGCAGGGACCAATCCCAATAGCACACTGTGAAAGAGAGACTATCTCGGCCATAGATACCTCCCCCAAAGAAAACACCCCAGTCAGGACATCTTCCAAAAACCATTACACCCCTGTGCGCACCTCCAAAAGTAACCCAGGTAAGTGCTGCTTTCCTGCTCTCTCTCTTCAGAGGTGGTTGTACCGGTGCTATGTTGGAAGTCAGCAGAACATCGCACTTTACAATAGCGGATTTTGTAAACCTAAAATGGCTTTAAAAGGCAATCAGATAGAGCAGAGAAGTGCAAGGATCAGTGGTGATGATTCTTTAAGGTTTTTGCAGAACAGAGTGGCTGTTCTCTCTTGGCATTTTAAAAATTCAGAATCAGTGAGGTATAAATTCAGCTTATACCAAAATGCATGTGTTAAGCTTAGAACATTGTGTATTTCCGACAAAACACACATGCTATAGAGCATAATTGGGCTCTCTGCACACAGCAGCTGAGAAAGAAATCCACATAACCGGGGCCGCCTTATTCATTGAGGTGAACTATAGGCATATTCTGAGAGGAAAGTGTGAAAGTTGACCTAGAGACTATCCCAGCAGCTGAAAGACACTGGCCTGAGGTCCACCAGGAGCATTGGCCTGGGAATTGGGACACGCAATTTTTTTTCCAGCTTCTGCTGGCTGGGTGAATTTGGTCAGATCATTTGACTGCTCCTTGCCTTGATTTCCCCAGTGGCACAAGGATGCCAGCCTCATAGGTAAAGATACTGTTCTGATGTATTTAATGCTTCGTATATTGATAATTGTCAAAAAGATGTCTCGGTGGTTGCTGACCACCTTTGTGAAGTGGGGTGGGGTAGGCTTGCCATCACTTGCCATCCCTCAGTTGCAGCTGGATGTGTGCCTCAAAGATATGCCCTCATTCAGTCACAAGCTGTTCAGCTTCACATAGAAGTTTGTGGGTGGCATTTCCTGACCCGTGTCACCCGGCGATCAGAAGAGGTTTTGCTAATGTTTCCTGCTGGGGAAGCTTCCGAAAGAAGCTAGCAGGAGCTCAGGCTGCTCCACAACCTGCGGGGCTGGATGTGCTCTGCTCTTTGTGGAAATGGCCTGTGACTGAGGGCAGTGGCTGTTTGGTTTCCGTTGCTTCGTTGCGGTGACTGTTAGAAGGGTTTTGCTGCATTGTGTATCACCCTGTGGAGGCAGGACCAGGTGACCGTGTTCTATGGAAGCCTCCCCTGCTGCTGGGAACAAAATAATTTCCCTGAGAACTAAGAAGGATTTCTTTGTTCTCCAGTTTTCAGTCAGAGTCCAGTGAACCCTGTAATTTTGTATGCCAGAGGGTTATACCTGTAAAATAAAATGGGCTGGAGAACAGTACATGAGGTGAGTTTTCTGGAAGAAGAAGGTGCTTTTGCATATCTAGCGCTTGGGACTGGCTCTTGAGAGGACATGTGATTCTGCCCCAGGACAGAAACACAAGAAATAAGGGTTTATGGCCAGTGAACAGGTATAGGCACCATCGGAGAACAACTCTGACATAAAGCTTATGATGTGAAGAATCCCTTTCGGAAGACACCTTGTCTCTTCCTGTTGGTTCCCGTTGGTCAATTAGGGCAGGCAAATCCTGAACAAAGATGCAGAAGTAGTTCTTTGCTTGCAGCAGAAGAGACCGGCCGGATACTGGAAATCTAAGTTAGGTGTCACGTTTAGGCACTGTCAAGTCTGAGAAAAGGCAAATGGGAAGGTTTGGGAGGGGAATGTCTAATTGCAGTATTCTTCTCTGGTGTCTGTCGGTAGCTGATGTCTCCAATGGACATTTTTAAGAATTACTGCTACATTAGTGGAGGCACACAAGGGTGCAAGGACCAGAGCATAGGTATCGTGAGTGGGGTGCTAGTACAAACGGTCACAGTGTGACAGCACCAGGTAAGGAGTCTACGTGGTCCTTGCTGAAGACTGGGACAGGAGATGAGCAAGGCAAAATGCCTGGGAAGGAAAAGGCATGCTGTTAAAGATGATGGTCTGTTCATGCAGCCGCTGCTTGTCTGTGTGTTTGCCCACCTCGTGTGAAGGAGAAAAGCCATTACAGTTCAGTCAGGGCTGAAACAGGCAGACCACAGGCAACAGGAGCTCGCTAAGAAAAGATATTCACAAACCCAGCTACGAAGGAGAGGGGCTTTGCTTCCAGCACAGCCTTCCACAGCTGTTGGCAGCTGTAGGGGTAATGGATCACTTCTGCCTCGGGGCAGCCAGTTGGACCCAGTCTTACAGCGAGCCCTTGCCAAAGCTGGGAAGGGAAAACTTGCTCTTGCAGCTTGCCCAAAAGAACTTGTTCCTGGCTCAGTTGTCCCCGTTATTAACATGTCCCCATATATCATACAAGACAGAAAGCTAATCACTTACAAAAGATCATGAGCTCATAAAACAGCTATAGAGTTAATGTTTTTTATACTGTTTCATTTGCAGAATAGGGCAATGCTCTGTCATAACTATACTCTGTTACTCAGCTAATCTTCAGATTATTGCGGTAATCAGGAAATTGTATAAGTGAATGCAAAAATCTTTTAGGTTGGGAGGGAAGTAAAAGTTGGAGAACAAGAATGGGTTATAGCACGTTAAGTTAGAATAAAGCTGCTAAGCCCCGGTATGGAAGTAGAAGAGGAGTCACCATCCATACTTGTTTTTGGAGGGGGCGGGGAAGAAAAGAAATAAGAAGAGGGGAATGAGGGACAGCTGGGGGAAAAAAAATAGAGGCAGTAGCATGTGGTAGCAGGATCCAGGAAAAGCACTGCTCCCTGGTGCTGCAGATTGGCTTGAGAAGACCACAGCTGTCGGGTTTTGCAGCAGGATCTGAAGTATCAGGTCTGCTGGCTGTGGTTTGTCTCAGGACTCCGGAGTGTGAGAGGTTAAGCAACCAGAAAGGACTACAGTTGTTACATACAGGCTGAGATTGAGTTTTATATTTGTTCTACTTGGAACTTTTGTTTCCAAACTTATAACTAGAAGGGCGCCCTTACGTCTTGCTAAATAAACCATGGCTTCATTTTTCCATTAGGCTTGTTTGGTGTCAGTGAACAAAATGATTGTGGGTGACAATGACAAATGGAGGTGGTCTGTGTCTGAGGCAGTAGAGCCCAAATAAAGCGGCGTGTGCAGGTGCTGCTGAGGGCATGCCTGCGGCACTTCACTTGCTGTGTGGTGCCTGCTGTTTGCTCATGCAGCGTGGACAGGAGTCCATCTCCCACCGGCCAGCGGCCACCCTTCCTGCAAGCACTCAGACAGCCCTCAAATGGTCACAGCAGGACATCACAGGATGGGAACGTACAGCTTCCTCTGGTAGCCCACCAAGACATGGGCACTGTCTCCTGCTGCCACAGGTGCCCGGAAGGAGAGCTCAAGACCAAGACAAAGTCCTCTGTGTGTTTGCCCAGGCGCTTCACAGCAGGTGGTTTCAGAGCTCTCTAATCTCTGCAGTGGGGCGGGAGGACCTGGTGTTAGGTTTGGTCTGTACTTTTCTGTTGAGCTTTGAGATAGAAGAACCCAGGTCTAACTAATGCTTATTGAAGTGAAAAAGAGAAGTAGGTCTCTCTGTCCTAGTCATGGGGACAATTGTCGTTCTTCAGACAAGGCAGCTGGTTTTCAAGAAGGCTTCAGTCTGTTACCTTACAAAGGCCATGTTCCCCAGGTGTTGTGGGAGCTGCCTATCTATCAGAAGCAGAATGCATTTCCCACACTGCTGAGCTTGAGGGTCCCAAGTGTCTGAAGAGCATCTCTGCAGAGATTATCGCCACTTTTGCTTTCCGCTGAGAATCAAGCTGATGCCCTTTTGGGGTAGCGGGGGACAGTTCATCTCCCCTTCCGCCCACCGTCACTTCCACTGACATTTCTGTTCAGGGCTTTTATACAGTGCTGCTGTTTTGGTGGTGGTAGGCTCTTTGCCGATAAGAAAAGCTGAAAGCTGTGCCTACAGATTGCTTGGGTCAGAGCACACCTCTCCAGCTGCGCACCACCCAATTAGTATGAGCTACGGCACTCTCTGTAGACAGGAACGCTGCTCCAGCCCACACAGACCTCTTGTTAGTTCACTGTTTGCTATTGTGAGTAGCAGGTAAAATGTGATGAATCTGAGATTACAGGAAATCCATCTCATCTAGCTACCTATTGGCATTTTTGATGTCTCCATCACGGTAGCACCTTTAGGGGTGTTGGAAGGAAAACTCTAGCAACATTTTCCCTGTCTTTTCTCCTTGGCCACGTTATCTGTCCTGACATCTCCTGTGAAGGTCAGTGCCACTCATTTCTTCAGTGGATGGCCCGCAAACATAGACAAGAATGAGGATAGATGGGAGAAAGGTCAATAGTTCCTGTGGGCTTGGAAAACGTCACACGTAAGCAGCAATGTGCTCCCATAGAGGAAGGTGTTGCGTTTGGCACAAGAGACGGAGTCTGAGCCAGAGGCAATACTCCTGCAACGTCAACAGTCAACTGACATGTCAGAAAAGATGAGGGCAATTCCTGTGACAGCGATGCTGATGGACATTAGCATTAATGGAAAAATTAAGACTAGATTCTCAGCTGAGATGACTACCTCCAATACCATCCTTGGGTATTTGAAGGACTTTTGAAAATCAGTTGCAAGGGGTTGGTTTGCTTTCATCCCAAAATGTGGCTGAGCAAAGCACCTGCAAGATTCAATCCCCACAGAAATTGTCAGGTGGGAGTTTTCAGACTGCCTTCATGATAGACAAGTAGCCAGCTCAGGACTAACAGCAATGCGGGGAGCTGCCTCATTACTGTTTTCCAAACTGACACCAAACCACAAAAGACTCCAAGTAAGAACTGGAAACAGATCTTTGGCTGGTGTAAATCGGTGTTGTACTATCAAAGTGATGGGACATGGGCTTGGTTTAGGTAAAGTCCTATTGGCCAGGAAGGCTTATGTCCCAGACTCACAGCTGGTACAAATCTATGATGCTGCAGGACAGCGTATGGTCTGAATCAATCCTTTATTCTCTCAGTCTCATTCTGGCTCTTCCACACCGGCTCTTTTTCATACCATTCACTTTGATAGTATTGCTGACCTGTGAGAGAGGGGTGCTCAGGACCGTTAGGCTGAAGTGGGAAGCTATGTGGGAGGAGAATCTCTCCAAATGTGTTCAGGACAAGGATGTCCTTGCTGCCACTGTGCAATACTTTCAGCAGTGAAGGGTCCCCAGATGTCACCTACTTGAGCATGAGGCAGGTAGGTAAAATCTGTGCCTGGATTTATGCTGCTTCTGACTGCCTCCAGGATCAGGAGGCTGTAAGCGCAATGACAAGACTGTCTTCTTTTTTTACTTGGTGGAGAAAAGACTCTGGCCTACTTTTATATTCTTTTGGCCTCTTAATTCTCAGAATATCAAATTGCTTCCCCAACAGAATACGCTGGTCTGAAACCAGCTCCAGATGTGCCAGCGAAGAGCTGACCGCAGGGGTAAACTGAGATAATTTTCCAGTGTGAAAAATCTTTTGCTATTCACCTGAGCTAGGGACAGGGGTACCTGCAGGTGTGAGGAACAGCTTATTGACAGGATTATCACTTTGAATGCAGCAAACAACACAGGCTAGCACTCTGATTAGCCTGATATATCTGGGGAAGGCTTTTAATAAGCCGTTTGAGTCAGGATGTTCCAGAGATGTACATATTCAAAGTGCTGTTTTCAGCAGTGCCTTCCACCCAGAGGCATATTCTGAGCTTGTTCTGAATGTGAACAAATGCAGGAGACGCCTTTAATCTTTATGGAAATTGTAGCTAACGTCTCTAGCCAAATATAGGCAGAGCAGCATGGGGAGTGCTTCCATCCTCATCATCGCGCAGGGGAGGAGATCGCTGCACTTGGCCCCGCTCTCCCTGGGCCACGACGGGCTCGGCACGGGCTCTGGTCAATTCCTAAAGACCAGGGTAGCCCGGGCAGTCGGCTTCTCCGATTGCCTCCAGGTTGTATATGCCTTCTCCCTGTCCATCCTTCTTCCTCTCCCCGCTCTCCTTTCCCCCAAGCCTCCAGCTGGTCTCTGCTTCAAATTGCTTCCTTTATTCATTCATTGAATTCTCTAGCTTCTCCCCCAAATCCCCAGCAACTATTTGAATTAATTTACCGAGGATCAGTGTAGAAATGTATGTCGAAGGCGTTCAAATTCCCTGCTGCTTCACAGTTTGTGTTGTCATTTACAGCTGTTCAGGGGAATACAAAGCAGGTGTAAAATGATCCCCCAGTCCCTGCAGTAGCATTTTACAGCCCCTGTGCTCCGTTGTAAGAAACTAGTTAAGGTGCAGACCGGTGAAGAATTAGGGAAACCACTTGGAAAACACCCAGAGAGTTCCAGGAACGGGGTTTTTCTTTTCTCCGTACTCCTGTTGCCGTTCACTGACATTTGAAAAGAAAGAAACGGGACCAGCTTTGAAACCTCTAGGATCTGTGGAAGATCAGGCAGTTCAGTGCCACTCCGTCTGCGTTTTCCTCCAAGCGCACCTCTGTTACAGTAAGCCCCAATGCTTCCCATAGCTTTCCCACACAAGAAATTCCCAAATGAGTTAATGCACTTTCTGAGCAGCCAGAAAATGTCAGATATTTCTGTGTCGAGAACATTTTGAGGGTAAGAGTTACTCAGTGTCCCGGCATCCAAAATACCATTGCCAAAAGGGAGGATCAGTCCAGCAGAGAGTGGATGCTGCCTGAATTGGTGCAAGGCAACTAAGAGGGGACACAAGCTGCCATCTTCTTTGGTGTGAGGGATCTAGGTTCCTCACTTATTTGGGACCTAAGTTAGCCTGTACAGTGTTAGACATCATAGGTGTTCGCTCACCGCTATTCGTACCAGAGCAGCTCCCGCCCTCTGTGGCATTACCAGTCTTCATTTTACAGATGGGGAAAAGGAGCACAGAGAGGCTGAGGGCCTTACTTCAAAACATACTTGGGTTACCATCTTCCCTTGACTTCAAAATAAATGCCTAAAGCCTTGTAAATATCTGTCCCTGAGTAATTTATACACTTTGGCTAGGTACTGTGAGACCGATTTTGCCCTGGGACCAGCACTTTCCCTTAAGAGGTCACCTCTCAGAGGGGACTTGTGCTGCAGTGGGTGCTTTAGTCCTGCTCTGAATACTCAGGGATGCTTTGTCCTGCATCGTCACATGGGCACAGACCTGAGTCCTTCAATCCTAACAGCAAGAGAGAGCTTTTACACTTGAATTGGAAAGCAAAGAGTTTATCCCAAAGTACTTGTAATCCAAGAAAAACGAGAGAAGGGATGGGTTGGAAAGTTGGGTGAATGAGCAACAATGCAATGAGCTTAATTGCCCTCATTCCAAACAGATCTTTTCAACTCTTAGATGTTTCTTTGCTTGTTCTTTCTTAATCTTGCTGTTTTGGACATCCTCCCTCCCTCTTCTGTTGCTGCCAGAGGTTGGGAGCTGATGGTGTGGGGATGTTCAGTCGTGAGCAGCCATGGGGATTTAAGATGTGCTGCCCACTAACACCGACAGCCACAGCCAGGGATCCCCAGCAGCCTCCTTCTTCCCTCGGCGAAACCCGGGCTGCACCTACTTCTGCCTCTGGTTATTGATTTATGCTGGTCTCCTGGGTGTTTTACTGAGTTGTAAAGTTTTAGGGTAATCTGCGAAAAAGAACCTTTGGGAAAACTATGCCCCACTAACAAGACACATGAGACAACAAAATATCCCCACTGCAAATATATTTACCAGTGAACTTACTGGAGAATAAAAAGAACAGCATTTGCAACAGTTTCTTGTGTCTCAAGTCCATATATCTCCTGTGACTGATGTGAAGGTTTCATGCGTCAAAACAGCTAACAAGTGACACATTTGGAAAAAAGAAAAAAAAAAAAAAAGAAAAAAAGTCTGAGTGCTGCGGGCAAAAAATGGGTAGGTGGTGTGTGTGTGTATATACACACGTATGAGTACAACATCTTGATACTCACATGAACCACATAGCCACGACAGAGCAGCAACATCCAGAGCTACAGGATAAATATCAGGTGCCTGCTAAAAGTGTTTTGGTGGAATTTAGCATTCATTCGACAGAGTGCAGTCCCAGAGCCACAAGGCCAGGCACAGCAGCGCTTATCGTCCACAGCGATATCTAGAAACTGTAGGTTACTATGGTAACAGCATTTTTTTTAAGAGAGACTAATGCAAGTTGTGAGCAGGAGAGAGGATTAAGCATATAGATTTACTTTGAAACAAAGCCTCACAGTGAAACTCAACCTGCTGAAAACAATACAACAAAACACATGGAGAATGTGGAAATTAATTGAAGCTGACTTTTCTGGCACTGTGCTCCGGTGGAGAAGAGGTGTTACTGTGGAAAGAGTGACTGGGAGTCAAATCATAGAATCATAGAGTGGTTAGAGTTGGAAGGGACCTTAAAGATCATCCAGTGCCACCCCCCTGCCATGGGCAGGGACCCCTCCCACCAGCCCAGGGTGCTCCAGGCCCCATCCAACCTGGCCTTGAACACTTCCAGGGATGGGGCAGCCACAGCTTCTCTGGGCAGCCTGGGCCGGGGGCTCACCGCCCTCACAGGAAAGAATTTCTTCCTGATCTCTAATCTAAATCTCCCCTCTTCCAGTTTGAAGCCATTCCCCCTCGTCCTATCACTCCATGCCCTTGAAAAAAGTCCCTCCCCAGCTCTCCTCGAGCCCCTTGAGGCACTGGAAGGGTCTCTAAGGTCTCCCCGGAGCCTTCTCTTCTCCAGGCTGAATAACCCCAGGTTGTTCAGGTCTGTAACCAGCCAGGGCCCTGCACATTGCAGGGGACGGACTGGCTGTGGGCATGTGCTGCATCATGCTGAGTGATGCCCGGAATTGCACCGTGCGGCACCATCAGCTGCCCATGCCCTGTGCTGCTGCACACAAAAAGAAGTGGGAGCACATGGGCCTCCTTGCCAGAACCAGGCTCCGATTTTTGTGACATTTGCTGGGTTTAAGAGCAAATCCCAGGGCTGATGGGGCTGTGTGGTCCTGGGAAGTGAGACTGATGGGTGCAGGAGTGTCACAGTACCACTGACCAGGAGCAGCGAGAAGGGGTTACTGGAGGATGGAGACTCTGTGTGTGTAGGAGGTCCAACCTGATACATTTGGATGCTTTCCCAGTTCCCGAATCTGTACAGCTGGATTGGGAATGACAAAGAAATACTGATCTCAAAACATACAAAAGCAGATATGGAAATAGTTTTGGAGAGTAATACCTAAGGGGGGGGGCCAGTTAATGCCTTTGTCCCGTGTTGCTCACACTACAAAGTCTGTGTCGTGGGTGACAGGAAGGAAAGATGTTTAAGCCAGGTGGTACCCCTCACTCTGTTCTCTGTCCTCCTCCTCTAAATCTGAGAAAGGATCAGGAGCAGAGGGCCCTTGGAGCAGGTGTCTGGCACAGGTATCCTGGAGAACCTGGAGAGCTTTGAGAAAGGGCAGGACTGGGAGACACTCCTTTCCCTGGAGAGCACTGTGTGTCTGAGCTGAAGTTGTTGTCGTGCCACCTCAGCACTCACTGTCTGCCCAGGCACTAGTGAGGGCTGAGATGGCATGACAACAACTGGGAGCACCTGGGAAACAAGGCAGGGGGGCAACACAAAGCTCAGCCCCAGCCCCAGCAAGGGGAGGGCAGCAAGTCACCTGCGGCTTGAGGATGCAGTAGGCAAGGGGAGTCACGGTCCTGCTTAGGTTTTTATTTTAGCCCTGACTGGTTTCTTGATTTCAGTCTTCAAGCTCCAGTTTCCCGGCAGTTGAGTTAGCCTAATGGCTCTTTTGCCATTGAGGCAGAGGTCTCAGTCCTCTTCTTCTCCTCACATCCTCTCTTGCCATGGCTGCTGCCCTCTGCACCGACTCTGGTGTTGTCACATCTTTCCATCAGCTGGTTTAACTCATTAATCCAGCAAAGTCAGCTCAGGAAGAGGTCGTTCAACATACGATGAAACACAGGTGTGCAGTCAGGAGTGGGGCTGAAAGGGATCGCCCTGTTTAAACACTGCTGCATTTGTAACTACTGAACTGTGTCCCATGTCACCATAGCCTTGAGTAGGAGTTTTGGAGGTTGCCTGTGCGCAAGCGTACAGGAGACCATGTGCTTAGCTGTTCTGGGAACTCGGTGACCAACGGGGATTGACTATCAGCACCTTCAGTGCTACATGCACCTTGAGATTAAGTGGGCTGAGGTTCAGGCCAGCGGGTTTGGGTCTTTCCAGAGCTTAAATTTGACACCATGGTGGCATTTTACGATCAAAACAATTCTTCGTGCAGTTAAGGTACTTTAGCTTTAAGCTGCTCAGGAGTTTCCTTGGGGAAAAAAACAACTAAGCCCACCATCTAACCAGCTGTTCTGTCCTGTACCACCCTGCAGCTCCACTGGGCGCTGTGGAAGGGTAAAATCGTTTCTGTAGCAGGTTTACTTCTCTCTGTCTGCCTCTGTGTCTTGCTAGATCAATTATTGTTTGTAAAATGCATTAGATCTTCAGATGAAAGGCAGAAACACAATGTTTTCTTCCATTAATCAGAGCAGTTTACAGAAAACATCAATTTAAAATGTTAAAGCCAATTTGCAACTGGTATTGACAACAATTAAATTGGCCTCCACAAAGTACTTCAACTGGTTGCTTTTGACACTGTGAAGAATGAAATCTTTATAAGGACATTCTACAAGTTGAGCTTCCCCCATTTCATGATTGCTGATCCTATCACACTCTATAGAAGTGTAAACAGAGGTGAGGAGCTGGAGGCAATACTCCATTAAGAATGTGCCATAATCAGGAAACTTTCCGTCCCCTCTTGTTGGACCCCTGCCGAAATATTGCAACTCAATCTATGCTCTGCTTTCATCAGCTTTCTTTCTTTGCTGCCCAGTTGACTTTGCTGACTTTAAAATTATGCAAAAATGTACTGAAACAAATATTCACTACTTTATTCCTGGCATTATTACCAGAGGCCGTGAACTCCACAGCTGACCACTGGCCACAGCCTCCATGAAGAGCAGTGGCACGCAGGCTCTATAAAGCTATAAGTAACTCTTGCAACCTTGTCATGGAAAACTACCAGCTCAGCTTACAGCTGTGTGAGAATAAAGCTGATACTGGGAAAGTCATGGTTAACTTCTCATAAATCGGTCCTTGGGTATGCAATGGATAGCTCATCTGACATTCAGATGTGTAGCCTTCAGAGACCTTGCAAGACCCTGGCTAGGAGAAGTGGGAGCATCACCAGCAGAAGATGTTGCTCAAGTCTCTGAAAACCTAGTTGATTAGTGTTTTGGTTTAGGCATTTAAATCCTAAAAGGCTTCACCATTTGTCTCTTATTGTCCTGTCTCAAGCTCTGCTTGGCCAGAGCAAAGGGATGAGGAAGAGTCTGCAGGGCTGCCTTCCCACTTCTTTCAGCAGCATTTCTCTACATGAGGCAGCTCGGCTTCTCCTTCACGTCGCTCACATCTCCAGGGTATTCCCGTCTTCTGGGATATGCCAGGGGTGTTTTCTGGTGGCTTTCAGCAAGAGATTATTTCTAGACTGAAGATGCCAGGAAGGTTTGGCTGACGTTGAAGATCTCATGACAACTTTTATCATTGGCTTCAAACAGCTTTTATCATCGGTGCAGTCCCTGTTCTTTCTGGCACGCCAACCGTGTGTGCGTAGCTTGGGAATTTAGCGGGTCTTGCCTCACTTCCTCTTCTCCGAAGCTTTATTACTCTCAGATCGTCTTACTTGTTGCAGGTACTTGAAAAGACTCCCATGTGGCTATTTATATGAGCGTACCTAAGAGGGAGCGATGCCCTCCTCCATAAAAGGACAAATCTAACTACTCTTTCTGTTTGATTTAAAATATTTGAGGAGGAAGGAAAAGGGAGTACATCTGTCACAATCTCACTTACAATCAGAGAAGTTAATGGAAAGATTCCTTCTGACTCTCCTGGGCTTTGGACAAGGCTCTGTACTGCAACATTAGCAAATAATGGAGTTCACATCTCATCAAATCCTTCTCAGGAAAATAATTCTAATATATGTGGATGGCCTTTCGCAGCTCTCTCCCCAAATCTGTCCCTGGTTTGTCAGCTGTGCCAACACTTCTATCTTCTAGTGTTAAATCAATTCTGTGGCTAACTGTTGCTCTCTAAAACAAACCCCACACAAGATGTTCGATTGCTACTCATCACAGGGCACTGCCCCAAGGCTCGGAATGACCCCTCCAAAAAGGCAGTAAGATAAATATTAATTCTTGGATCTGTGACTTTCTACCCAATGTCTCCCAGCCGCAGTAATGCAGCCTTTCATTTCACGTCTCCCCTCCCCTCCCTGGATCCACAGCTTTTCCTACCAAGAAGGCATTTCTCAGCAAGCCCATGGACAGGGTGCAGTTCTACTGTCTTCATCATGCTTGCCAGAGGGACCTGAAATCCCAGTCGTTGCTGGAGCAGTGTGCCAGATCCCGGATCATCTTTGTGATGATTGGAGGTTGCAAGAAAGGTGTGGAGATGTGTCCATGCTGTAGGTTAAGTGCAGCATTAAGCAAACTGAAGTGCTGCAGGCTGCCTGAGATCACAGACAGTGAGTGTGGCATCCAGGTTGCACAGCTCAGCAGAACAAGTTTTTCTACTAAATCTTACTTAAATATTAATATATTCAGTGATCAGGAAGCAGGGTGGGGGAGGGGAAGTTGAAAGGGCTCTTGATGCGCAGCGTACAGTCAGGTAGTTCCAACTACCTCCATCTCTGAAGTGTTCCACTGCTGCCTTGGAGTTGGTCATTGTGGATCTCAGAGGTTCTTATTCCAAGTGTCCAGGTTTCTGACTGCCCTCATTGCATCACTTCAGCACCTGGCACTGGCAGAAACACTCAGCACAGAGTTAGCTGATGTCCTCTCTATTCTGAAGTTGCTGTGTGTGGGTTGTCCACCTTGATGAGCATCTAAGAGGTACAGGAATGACACCACAGGACTTCAGACGTGACATGGCTGGAGATGCTAGGGTGGAAGAGGAGCTTCCCTGTCACACCTACCTTACAGTCCTTTCTCTTTTGTCCTTGGTTCCTCTGCTGTCGCAGAGGGCAGCACTAGGAGATGGACTAATGACTCCACTTACCTCTCCACTTGCCTCCACTCTCCACTTGCCTAACATGGTTCTTGTCCATCAAAGGATTCAGGTGGATAAGTATGAGTTCTGATCAACACTTGCTGTTCTCATGACTTACGGGTGGGAGAGTTGTAGTGAGGGGTTAAACAAGTTGCCATGAGTTGTTGTTATACCATCTGACATGCAAGAGAGTGATTGTAGAGCCCTATGGCTGTTACTTGCCATGGGAGATTGCCCTGTCCTTCAGGAGACTGTCAGAACCCGTGATGGTACCTTGTTCCAGCCCTGAGAAGACGATACCAACTCTCATGCCCTCTGCAGATAGCCTGCAGACCCTGTGAGGCTTTGTCCACTGGTAGTTGGCAGGTGCAGAAGCTGGGTTGCTCCCACCTGAGCAGGGCAATAAGTTCTTGACTGAGAAAAAGGGAAAGAGCACTGTCTGCCCCTGTCTGGAAAGGGCAGGTAGTTGCCCCCCAGACTAAGTCCTGCAGCTCTGTAGGCCCTGGCATGGCTGGTGGAGCTGGTCTGTGCAGAGCCAGGCTGTGAAACTCCCCACTGCTTCCGTCTGGAGATACAGGGCAAGGCAGCAGTGAAGCAGCCCTCAAGTGTCTTCTACAGATATAGTTGCAACTTCCAAACCAAAGAGCAGTTGCTCCTCCAAGGACCCCAGACTTCTTGTATGAGGCAGAGTCACACATCTAAAATAGGAACAAACCTTGCTTTTGGAGAGTATCATGGGAGATTTGTCCCAGCCAAGACCTTCTGTTTGGTCTGGTTTGATAGTTCTAGCCTCAAGTTTTGAAGAAATTCCAGGTTCACCAACGTTTCAATTCTGAGCCCTTTAGTCCATTGATGTCCCAGACTGCCTCCCTGATTTATCTTTCTTTTTGTTCTCTGAAGTCAAGTTACACCTGTATTCTAGCTGGAGTCTTTTTGGAAGGTCTGTGTTACGCAGCTGAGCCCCAGTCCCAGGCAGCATAACCTGCGGTGGGCCTCCTGACTGATGGAGAAATGTGTCAGCTGCTGCATCCAGAAATAACCGGGCCTTCGTATTAGCGGTGGTATTATTTCTTTGGTCTGGATGTGGGAGTTAAACTCTCCCACAATGACGCACTTCTCAGTCATATATGACTGAGAACATTACAAAGATTTCTATTGAAACCTGTGTCTCACTGCGCAGGTTTGCAGCAAGCTTCAGGTCCTACGGTAACCTCCTTTCTAACACCTTCTCTGTAATTATTTCACCCATGGATTTTGAGCAGAATTTTTATTTTTTTTTTTAAATCCGGACTAGCATTTTTTATTGATTTGAGCAGATTTTGTCCTATCCCAGTTGTCAAACTGAATTTTCCTTCCTCACCTGGCACTCAGTGCCACTTACACCCTTCTTTCTGCCTCTTCTGAAGAGCAGACAGCTTTTTGTGCCTCTTTTCCCGGTGGTGTTATTGCTGCAGACTCCCTGGTACCCCTGCAGTGTCCAGTTGCACATCCCGTAAAAGAATTCAAGTTCTGCTTTCTTTTAGCTGAGATTCCTGGCAAAACCATTTCTGTCAATCACTCCTGACTGTATCCCATGGCTTTTCAGCCCTGGCAGACTTCTAATAGTGCTTATCGAATCAAGTCTCTTCCACATGCCTCTTCAGCCCCTTTTTGTGCGTTCTGTGTTCCACTGCTACTGCCTTATGTGCGATTGTGTCAGCTCCTCTGCCTGTCTGTCTCTGGTTTTGGGTTTTGGATGGGTGGAATGCAAAAGCATCAACATTTTGTGCAGGATCCCAGAATCTTCAGCCAGGATCTGATGGGGGTGAGCACCATGCTGAGCATCTGGCAGGTTCAGGGTCAATATGACTGGAAAGCAAGGACTACATGTGCCTGAGGCAAGGCAAGAGGTGAACACCAGTACCAGTGATCAGCATGGCTGATCTGGAGGAATGAGCAACTGGGAAAACGATCAGGGCCCTCCTCTTTTCAATTTATACAATTTAATAGCCAGAAGAGCAAGGGTTCTGCACTGTAGATCTAGTTCGTTCTTTGTAGGAGAACCTGATGATCTTGAGACATGTGGTCCAACCATGCTTGGACTCCTCTAGTGTTCAAGAGCTCAATAAGAAGAGCTGCTTTCCTGCTCTTGGCGCTCAGGGAGATCCCGTGGCAGCTTGGGGAGTGCTGGCTTCTTTGCAGAAGTACAAATGTCCCTTTTTGAACTCCTGTTCTTGCGTTTCTGCTGCCATACTGTGCACACGCGTCCACCTGTGCCCAGGCTTACGACATATGCGCTTCTTTAGGAGCTAACAAACCCCAACTGCCCAGTCGCTCAGGTGGGGATTTAGTTCTGCTTGCACAGACGTGGTCCCAGCGTTGTATTAAGTTGCAGGGTGACACCTGTGAACATCAGTTTAACATAATTGTCAGAATGATACTTGGTGGAGCTAATGAAATATTTACCTTTGAGCAGCTGTAAGATCATTAATGTTTCACTGTCTACTGCCAGCCAGCCCTTTCCTGATTTATGTTCTTGAATTGTTTATGAGGCTAATTGCACTGCCCTTCATAAATCAGGGATTTGGGCTTTTATGGGGCACTGTCAATTAGCAAAAACCCTCTGCCCTGCTGGTGAGGGCATCCGTGGCAAGAAACCAGGAGGTGGAGGCTGGCACAAGCACTACCGTTCCATGAGCCCTCCCAGGTCCCCCCCACCTCACCCCCCCCAGCATGTACGGTCTCTGATGACCCTGCTGCATGGCAGAGGCTCAGAGCACTGTGGCACTGGCATCGTGCTGTGGCCAAGCTCACACCTTCAGGCTCTCCAAGCAGCTTGGAGACACTGCTTGCATTCAAAGGGTGGCCCCTTTCATACTAGCACCAATGTCTTGGCACCTCTGGTACTGGCATGTAAGTGCCTAACTGAGGGATGCTGGCTTAGTTTAGGGGTAGGCAGGAGACACAGGGTAAAGTCCAGATATGACCATGCCTTTGGAGAAGGGGAATCCTCCCCAAGACAAGGATAAAGTGGGAAGGGAAGGCAGGTGTTCCTCTCAAGGCAGTGTCCATGTGCTTTCCAGCAACGCATTAAAGACCACAGCTAACTTCAGTTTGGGCTTGCATGTATTTTCATCCTCTCCCAGGAGAAAGTGTATGCAATGAAAGCATAGAATCATAGAATGGTTTAGGTCGGAAGGGACCTTAAAGATCATCTAGTTCCAAGCCCCCTGCCATGGGCAGGGACACCTCCCACTAGAGGTCTGGCTTTGGTAGGTTTGGGGATTCTTTTTGCTTTTTCTCTTGGTTTTCTATTGGTGAATTATGTCAATTCCTTTACTATAGCTAAATAAATGTTTTTTAAAAAAATCAAATTCCTTCCTATCAGAGGTGCAGAGGCTCAAATCTGTAATTGCCCTTACCTTTTGGGACAACACTAAGCTTGAAGGAGCTCTCTCTCCCTGACAAGTGTTACGTGTGCTTCAGGAATCTCCCCTGTGCTAGATGAAAGGTTTTACAACAGAAAAATGTTATCTTTTTTCTTGTGTAATTTGATGTCTTGATCTAAAGGAGAGAAATTTTTTAGGCAGAGATTGCTACAAAATTACAGCAATGTGTATTTTCAAAATATGGTGGTGCTCAAGGAAGAAAAAAACACTGACATTTTAATCTTTGCACTGTTAATCTGTAGTGGCGAGGGACGAGAGATTGCCACAGGCAGTGTAGGGGCTGTTTCTGATGATCCCCCTAAAACTGAAGAATCGGTGAAGTTTTATATAAAATCTTATCAATGAAATGGGAAAAAAGTAACCTGGACTAGACAATATTCACTTAAGGGATTCTAAAGGAGAGCAGCTGAGTTACGCTGAAGTTCAGTCTAACCATTTAATCAGCCTTTGTGCCAGGTGAGTGGAAGGTGGCAAGTGCAACGCTCATCTTCAGAAAGGCTTTAGAGACGATGCTGGGAATGTGAAAGACGAGCTGGTAGAGCAGGTGCACTGCGAGGGATTACAATAAAACGAGGTAGAAGAGTCAAGATGGCTTTTGTGAAAGGAGAATGTGCATCATGAGTCTGCTGGCGCTCCGTGAAGGAATTGACTGACGTGCGGATGGAAGTGATTCTGTCAAGGCACTGTAGTCATTTTTCTTTGGAAATTGTCAGTGAGGTCTTTCATCAACAGTGCTTGAGAATACCGTGGGATAAGAGGAAAGGTCTTCTCAAGAATTAGCAACAGATTAAATGATAGAAAGCAATAGATGAGAACAGCCAGGTTTTTCACTGGGTGAATGATTAGAGTCCTAGAAGATCTGCTTTGGGACATGTGCTGCTCAGTGTATTTTTGAATGATCTAGAAAAGATTTACAGTGAGGTGACAAAAGGTTGTATGTGGTGCGGAATTATTCTGAATTCTCAAATCTGAGATTGACAGCAGGGATTTAACTGTATGAAGATAATAATCTGGTGAAAAGATTTCCAGCATCAGTGAGATGGAGGTCAGCAAGCTGTCCATCGGACAGGGAGCTGTCTGGGGATGCTGAACATCTAGCTGGGGTTTTAGGTCTCATCTTTGTATTTAGTTGTTTAAAATATGAAGTCTATTCTGTGCTTGCAAGGTTTTGGACTATCCGAGTCTCTGACTGATCTCACCCTTCCAAGAATCCAAGACAGCTTCTGTCAACCAGGTTTCCTCTCAGATCTCTGGGTTCCAAAGCTGTTGGTCAGGTCCATTTAGAGACTAAGGGCATCTCCTTAAAAGCAATACGCTCCTGGAAGACTGAGCAACAAGGAGTGTTGCAGGAATCAGGGCTGTGCTGGGCAGTCCTCCGAGGAGGTGTGTATCACAGCATCCCCAGTGCATACAGCACCCAAAAGGGCAGTCTGGGTTAGACTATTTGCACTTCAAACATGCCTTGGACCACAGCCCTGTCCCCCCAGGGCCTCCCCAATGGTCCTTCAAAGCAGCCAGCTCTGCAGATGCTCAGGGAAGCGGCTCCTGCTTATAAGGCACATTGCTCTCCTTGACCTATTTGCTCATTACCTCCACAAATGTGATTTTGATTAAGGAATTTTCCTAAGTAATTACTATGGCATTAGCAATTCAGCCAAACAGAAAATAGTCCAAAAAGCAACGTGGCATGGTATCTGCCCTGAAGGCCAGCTCGCTGACTGCCAGCGGGCTGTCGGGGAAGGAGAGTGCGCGCCAGCGCTGCGGGGCAGATGGACAACGCTTTGTCCTGCCCACCGGGGCACAGGGTCCTCCAGGTCAGGTACCAGGTCTGCGCGTGGTTTCTGCTACTCACCACCGTGCTGCCCCGGAGTTCGGGAGAGGTTCTGACACCAACTGCAGATTCACGGGTTAAAACCACTCTTGCTGCCAGTTGCTTGTTAAAATTAAAACGCCTGCTGAGCTCTTGTTTCGAGCAGCGGGAGAGAAAGATAATACACCCCTTACAAAGAACAGGCTAAATCCAAGGAGCTGGTTCAGTGGTGGCAGTTGCACATCCCAGCCTGGTTCACAAACGACAGACTCACGCGTGTCACGTCCCCACCGATAGCCCTGCCCAGGGGCAGAGCACTTCGCACAGATGGAGCTGCTGAAAACACAGCCTGACTCGAGGAACCGCTAAAGCAGCCCCCCCCCATTTACAAGCTGACCTTGGCATCCTTCCACTTACAGCGTTGCTATGATTTTACTGAGCCCCCGCATGCTTTCTTGTTAGGAGTTTGCCACCCAGGAGCTCTGACAGAGTTTTTCCTGACAGGAGGCCACCAAAATCATGTGCAAATCTGGCCCAGGACTAGAAAAAGACAGGCTCAGAGTGACTCAGCCCAAGAAAATTGTGTCCCCAAGTAAAACTGCTTGAAAAAGGGGCTAAAGCTGAGCTCACTTTCACTCAAGAAAGGCAGAAAAATAATGGTGTCACCTTTAAGATCAAAGCGACTGGCTGAATTCCTCTCTGTGAGAGTAACTACCTAGTAAACAAAGCCAGCACTCACTTTCTGCAAGCATCTGCCTTAGCCTTCAGCAGCTTTCTAATGCGGTTCTGGGGGAGCGCTGCCAAACACAAAGGGACTCATTCCAAGGCTTCGGCAGTGAAAATATAAATATCCCTCTTGTTAATTTTGGGTGCCATAATCCATCAGTGGCTGTCTTGTGCAATTTAGCTCCAGGACATCTCCTGACAGCATGGGCAGTAAAGCATTCCCATGCTAATGTAAAATAGGCAGGTGCTGGGGTATTTTTTTCAGCTGCCCATTAAGCTGAACAGAAGGATGCAGGGGTGGTGGGACGGTCTGGGTGCGTGGAGCCTGACCGTCGAGGAGACAGAAGTTACTTGGTGCAGTCACCGGTGCGGCTGGTTGCGTGTGATCAGAGGTGCAAATAGTGAAAGGCACAGCCCATGAAGAGCTATAGGGCATGCACAGCGTACACATGACCTGGTGGCTGGGCACAGTGGTCCCAAAAAGGGACAGACATAAAAATGGAGCCTGGCTCACCCTGTACAGCAGTGCCACATGTTCTCCTCAAGTAAATCCTGCAGAAGATTCATTTAATGCTGCACTAAGTGGTTTTAAATTGTGATACCACTCTCATGGAGTTTGGTATCACATGGGGCAGGCTGGCATGTCCCGCTGCATTGCAAAGGGAGGAGATCCTAACAGGCCAGAGGGAAAGGGACTCCACCGTACGGGGAGAGGGCTTGCAGTGAAGAGCTTGCTTGCTTGAAGCTGTCTCATGTCAGTCCTCCTAAAAGAGCTTTTAGATCTCTAGAGGAAGAACACCTATGATACCTCAAGATAAATCAGGAGCCGTAGGGTGCCTGTCCTCCAGCAACTTGCAGACATTAATACTCATGCTTGAGTTCGGCAGTATAAGGCTCAGCACACTGGCCCTTCACAGCTAGGCAGGATATCTCCCAGGCTTTGTCTCCTTTACACACCCCTGCAGTGCTAGACTCCTCCAGTTGTCTACATGTCCTGATTTACTGGTATTTTGTTATTGTAGTGGAAGACACTTGACTGTCAGTTCTCTCCAGCCTCTTCATTCAGCACCAGCATACATTAAAACACCTCCAGGAAGCTTTCCCAGTCCTTTCTCAGTAGCCTTTTAACTTACACTTGTTTTCCTCTTCCTTATTCACTAACATTTTATTGATAACATCACTCTTGTCTTTTAGGCTTGCTTGTAGACCTTTGTTCCCTTTGTTTCTGTTCAGCCATTTCTAGCCCAATCTGGACTGCTCTACTTTCACCTCTAAACTCAGTTGGAGCAACTAACGTCAAGCATGAAATGCATACGAGACGTCAGTGTTACACTCAGCCTATTAAACTCGAGATCTCAAGTGTGTTACCAGCTCTCCATTGGGATACACACTGCACATTCACATTAGCAATTAAAATACACAGCAGGCCTGGCAGCAAGTTGCTTTGTGAAAACCACCTCCCACACTTGTGGAGTGAGGGATTCCTCAGGGAACACTGCTTTGGGATCCTGATAAGATCCCACTGCTAGAAAGCATCTCGGCTACTGCAGTCTGCACAGTGTGCGTCAAGGCACGGCTCTGCCGCGATCACCCATTGCTTGCCAGTACAATAAAGGATGGAGCCTGATGAGCAGTCCAAGTCCAGGAATTCAGGAAAGCATGAAAATGTAATCAGTTAATAATCCATAACAGAATCTCTGATAATCATGCAGGACCAGCATCCCTGTTATTCCAAAGCCATTTTTAAAGCAGTAATGACTTTCCCTCCAGAACAACCCTCCCTTGCCTTTAAGTGATATTTTTAGTGTGTTTCCAAGTACTTAATGATGGAGAGAATCAACATCCACAATTTATGGGGAAAATGAGTCAGAAGGAGGTATGAAGCATTTCCCCAAAGTCAACAAGCCTTCATGGAGTCAAGCCAGAAACGGTAGTCGGGTCTTCTGAGCCCTGGTGTTGATCTCGGTATTCTAGGAGACACTGTGTTCAGAAGCAGCATGCTTAACTCACTGCTTGGATCCAGGGCTTGTGTTGTGTACGGGTTATTGCAGATGGGTGAGTGTTTGAGTGAATAGGGTACTGAAAGCACTGCTCAGGTCAACTGCCTTCAAAGAAGAGTTAGTCTTCTGGTCCCTATGAAACATCAACAGCTTTGGTAGAGGAAGTAGGGAGGGGTGCCATGGAGGGGCCATCACTGAACTCAGAGTTTAGGCAACGACAGCAGGAGGCACTTGATGCTCAAGGAGCTCCACCATTACACGAGCAATGAGTTTATTAGAAATGTGCACTAGCAGTTGCCTGCTGAGTTGGAAACAAGGACAAGGTCAAAGACAACTGCTGATCAGGACAAAGAGGGATGGGAAGATGCGAAAAGACAACTAGGGGGATTCCCAGAAGGTCCCCAAAGGCAACCTACCACAGATGTCACAGGAAAATGAGTGGGTGATAAGATCCCAAATGCTTTTGAACATCTGAGCATGACGTCCCCTCTTAAGCCAATTTAAGAAAGGATCTAGACACTTCAGCACTTTTATAAACTTCAACAGGCATCTATCTACATCTTTAGGCACATGAAGTACCTACAAGAGCTTTTCCCAGTCTTCCCTAGTGTCAGCAGGATTTGCCTCTTAAGTACTGACTTTTCTTTCTTAATTGGGGCTCCGTTTGAGATGTGAGTTTTTGAAGTTGTTGTTCCTAACTTCTTGGCTTCCAAATGAAAGCAAAAACCATAAATGACTACATTTAAGTGTGTGAAACAGAACAACTTGCATCCTTAGACTGTCAATTCCATATACCCATTTATTTTCTTACAATTATGAGCAGAGCACTTCATAAATATTTATAAGGAAGCTCCTAAAGCCCAGCTGAGAAAATAAGTATTACCACCGTTTACCAGTTGTCAAAGTGAAGCAAGGTGGAGACACGACTTGTCCAAAGAGACCAAGCAGGCTAACATCACAACCAAGTCCCTGCTGTCAGCTTTCCTTCCATCATAGCCATCACTGCTGCATCCCCTTCCATCGTACTCCCACATTTAGCAGTCCCTCCACCCACTGTGCTCACGTGGTGAAGAGTCAAACACTTTCTTCGTAACACTGACTTTAAACTTCCCCCTTGTAGGAAAAGTTCGAAGTATCCTGGATTTCATGGCAAATCAGGATGGGGAGCATTTCGGTTATGTTTATTCTAGCCAACTGAGGAAAGTTAAATGAGTAAAGTTTTCCCAACCAGGTCTCAGAGCAGCTGACAGCCATCAAATCCCCATGGTGCTTGGGTCATCAGACAAAGGTTGAGAGCTGCCTCTCTCACCTCCAGAGACTCTCGTGTCCAAGAACCTCCTCTTTGACAGCCAAATTCAGAGCTCTAAGTCTGAACAGGTCATGGGGGCTCCTGGTGAAGTGGAGGGAAGTAGGCAACCATGGAAATGATTTCATCTCAGCTGCCTTGAAATGAAGATGTTAATTTCTTTTCCACTGAATGTAGAAAGGAGTGGCCAGGTGAAGACTTAGATGTCTTGAGGGCAAACAGGGCAAATGAATGCTTTCTGTACCAGACTCAACCTTATTTATCTGACAGCAAATATAATGGAAGGTTTAATTCTTCAGCTAAGAGTGCTGAGCTGAGCGCTTCCTTGCTCCCTCCAGTGTCAGGCACTCCAAGGCACTGAGTAACACAGCCTACGAGAGGCTCCAGGTTGGATGGCATAACTGCTTTTGCAGCACTCTTTCAGGAGTTACACCATGCCCTGACAGTATCCCAGCTTCTTCCCATCCAACTCTTCCTATTTAACTCAACCAGAACCTTGTCTCCAGCTCAGAAGAACAAAGGGCTTCTTGCCATCCCTGGAGGTGTTTAAAAAAAGGGTAGATGCGGTACTTAGGGACATGGTTCAGATGTGTTTTTGTCAGGTTAGGTTGATGGTTGGACTTGATGATCTTAAAGGTCCCTTCCAACCCTAGCAATTCTATGATTCTCTCATGAGGTACCCCCCACTTGGTACCTTCCCCCAGTTCACCTCTGGTGCTCAGCAGTGCAGGCACTGCTGTAGCATGTAGCAACAGGGAAAAACCCTAAGCCAGACAGCCCGGGCACGGTCAGGGAGTTGGGTGATGCAGCCCGGCTTCCCTCACAAGGCACAGCAGGCTGTGCAAGGAGGGCTTTCCACCCAGGCACATCTGGAGTTTCTAATAGCAAATTCGTTTTGCCAGAGGCACCCACAGCAGCTGGCATCTGTCAAGCTATGGCGTTCATTTGGAAATGATAAACTGTTCCTGCTTTCCTTGAGGGCTAGATCTTCAGCATACAGATGGCTGGTCAGAGGGCTCACTTGCCTCGTGTATAGTCCCTTCAGAGCTGGGTTAGATTACTCATCACAGCAGGTGACACTAAACTGCAGAGGCAAGACCTGGGCAAGGTTTTATAGTTTGCCCTTTTTTAATGCTTAGGCTGCAATGTGAGCATCACATCAGAAATGCAATGGAAACTGTGATTCTTCCTTCATAATGACATTTTGGGATCCTTTGGAAATTGTCAGGTGTCTTTCTGGACTTCAGAAGAGAGTTGTGTGGAATTTTGAGCAGTGTGAACAATAGCACAGAAGATCCAGAGGCAGACGGTGTGACTCAATCAGTGTTCACATTATCACAGGTGTGAGGAACCTGTGGAGTTCAGTGTCCCAGTTTCATACAGGGCTGAAAGAAATAAATACTGCAAACAGAGCTGATCCTGCTTGTGAAACGGAGAGAAATGCAGTGCCAGAATGGATTGCTAGAAGAAACTGCCAGCATCTTGTAACAAAGTCTGTTGTTTCTTAAAGACAGAAGGAAAAATGTTCACTGTGGCTGAGATGTAAGAGTTTTGGTCCAAACATCTGTCCCAAATGCAAAGTGGTGCAGGCCTGCCATGGGCTTAAAAAAAGCTCAATGTGTTAGACATGGACACTGAATTGCTTGACTCCTGGAAAAATACCTGTTTTCATCTTGCTCCTACCAGCCTGAAGAAAGAAATCGCTGACAGTCAGATCTTCTGACCAACCCAAACCACTTCCATAGCCAAAAAGCTCAGGATAAGAATGGGAAACTCAGTGTTTTGGTGTGTGACACTTCCCATAACCTGTCACCTCTGCCCAGTTCTGTTAATGATGCACCTCTCGCATCTGTGAGCTGTAAGATGTCCCTTTAGGAACTGCCCAGGGCAGTCTGTAACCTGGTATGAGTGGACAGAGGTGCTTCTGTTAAGGGGTTTTGGTTAAATTACACCCATCTCTTTCTCTTTCTTGCCTTCATCTCTCCTTCACCTTTCTCCTTTCTCATGTCCTTCCTATGCCTCTCCATGCCCTCCATTCTGTCTTTCCAACTACTGTATGTTAGACAGGGGAGGGAGGAATCATCCAGAGCTGCTCTTTGATCTGCTGAGATAAGTCTGAAAAGTCAGTGAAACTCCCTGACATTTTTTATGATCTAGGTCTGAAATTGAGGAAAGGGGGAAGAGAGGAGTTAGGAGAGACCCGAACAGAAATCCTAAGTCTCAGTACAGGCCAGAGGGCACCACAGTGCCATCCCCATCGGACTCTGACAATGACATTGAAGGAATCCCACCAGCATCAGTAATTCACCTCTCCAGCTGCATCCAGCTCTCCTCGTTGGGTCCGTGCTGTTCAGGGTTCATTGCCTGTCTTGAAATTAACTGATTCCTGGAAGCGGAGTGCCCAGAGTGCCCAACGAGCACGAGAAGCTTTGTCCCTGGGAAGAGAAAATTTTTTCATTAGTGTATCTGAACAGCACACTTTGTTACTGGCTGATTTTCATTAAAGGGCTAGGGCTCCCCAAGGACTCATTTACTTCTCCCTGCAGTAGCAGGGGTGGAGAGCACGCTGGGGTGGAGTCATCACTGCACAGCGCGCTGCGGTGGCTGCAGCAGTGCAGGGAAGGAAGCTGCCCACAGTCCTCAGCTGTTTCTTTGCTTTTAAGACACAACGGTCGTGGTGATGATGCCATATCTACAGCTATAATTAGTTCGTGCTTTGGGGGCTAATCAATGGCTTGCACCAACTGCATATCAATATCGCAGGGTCTGAGCCTACAAAGCTTTGTGATACGTGTAAGCCAGCTCCGTCCCCGTCTCTTGTCACTTACTGCTGAGCAGCATTTGCATATTAAGGCCTGATTACCCACTTCCATGTCTTTCCTCTCCTTCAAGTAGCATACAGAAATCAAGAGACACAAATTTAAGCAGTTCAGCAACACAAGAACTCCCAGCGGGAAGTGTGGGGGACAGAGGACCTCCTGCAGCATGTCGCTCGTGATCCCCATTAGCTATTGCCTTGGATTTAGAGCAGCGCAGCCTTTGAGAGACAGCACAAGAGGCAGTCATCCTCCACCCTGCCGTGTCATGGATATGAGCAGGTATATTTTCCATGAGTACAGCTCACAACATCATTACCACCATTTGTACAGCAGTTAGAGCACAGCCCTTTTTCCCTTCAAACATGAGCTGCCAGGGTCTGAGTTATGGGCATACCTGGTGATCTTCCTCCTGAGCCACCTGTACAGTCATGAAATTCTGGTGAGGAGTCTATGAGAGAGCTACAGATCACGTGTTTCCCTCTCTCTATTCCCAAAGCAAAATGGGAACATTGGCACCTCCAACCTGCTCAGACCTGCTCTCCAGTCTCATGTTTGCTTCTGGCAATGGCCAGCTTCTCCTTCACAGGAAGATGTAAAGCCAACCAGTGGCAGATGGATGATAATCTGCGCTCTTAGGAAGATCATCCCCCTGTCCCATAGTTAAAATTCACAAAACACAAATTCTTCTATACTGCTGAAATCTTTGGTTAGCATTCAACATTATCAGGATACTCTTACACCCCAAGGGCAGTTTTCCTCAGCATTTTAGGCTTGTTGCACTCTCCAAATCCCAGCTGTGGAGCACTGTGACATGTCTATGATGGCTCCTGCCCTTCAGGTTGGTCCCAAAGATGACAATCTCTCTAAGAGCAGCAGATAGTTGTTATATTGCCCAGTGTGTGTTCTTTCTTGGGTTTCCTTCTCAACGCACTGATGCATTTAATATTTACATTCTCCAAATGAAAAAGACAAGGTTTCCTGCTCAAAACAAGTTGCGACTTCAACAAGCTCTCACCTAAAAATAGTATACAAGTAATAGAAGTCCAGAGTGAAGTGTTTGATTGGCCTGACAGATTCTCTTATTTTCTTTCTAATGGTCAGGCAACTCATTTTTGTGCAATTTCAGGTCAGTTTCCAGCCAGCTTTGCCCAAGATCTCCAAAACTAGAAGCCTGTGCTGAATTAAAGAGCTAGTCATCTTGATGTCTTCTGGTTCCTCTTTCCTTCTGGATCAGACACAGAGAAGCAAATCTCACATACATTCAGCAACTGAATGTCACTTAAACCCAAAATAGATGCAGAAACATTCATCTACAAATACCTTGTGTTTTATTCTGCTCACGCTGCCCGTTCTCTGAGTATAGAGGGGATGTTGATCTGGGATGACACAGTCTGGGTGTCGTTGCACAGTACCTTGTGCTAGGATTTGTCTTTGTCCCTAGTCCTGTTCATGAAGGAAGGCTGCCATACAGGGCTCTGGTGTCCTCCAAACTGGCTGCCTGGCTGCATTCCACTTCGCTTCTGATTTGGGAGTCCAAGTTCCAGATGCAGACAGCTATAAAATGGGAGGAACTGCATTTTGTGTGTGGGCTGCATGAGCACAGAAAAGCCACACTACTGCATTAGGTAGAAAAAAAATAATCATGAGAAGTAGTGACAGGACAAAATTATCATGAGCCATCTGAGAAATCTTTGTTTTCCTCCTAAAACATGCCATAACATGAGTGAAAACTTTCCCAAACCAAACTGGAGCTGAAATTACTTTCCCTTCCAAAGCTTGTTCCTCTGTTTCACTACATACTTACTATAACTCACCTTTTAAACAGATATTCAGCAAAAGAGGCCAGGCACAAGCACACTGGTAGACTGCTTAATCGTAAGAGATCATTGTTGGTCATTATCATCACCACTGTCAGGGTCATGTCAGAATTGCTGTGTTCATGAGGTTAACAGCCATAAAACTGTAAAACCAGCAAAACAAGCAAACAAACAAAAAGCGAGGAAGCAGCAAAACAGACATATAGCTCAGACTAGGCAGTTTAATGTACCATTAGCAATTGTTATCAAATCTAGCTTTTTTAATTAGTACGTGATCTCTTGCATTTTTGAATCCACTCAGGGTTTTCCTTTTGAGGCTTTGCCACATTCTCCCCACTTCTCAACTCCCACCCTGGAGAGCAAGTTAATTACATCAAAATCTTGTGCATGTGTCTGAAATGCTTTCAACTGCTGAAAAAGGCCAAACTGGTATATGCTGCAGGGTAAAATCAGAGACCATTTCCATACCAAGGAAAAACCAATGAACTAGGCTTTGACCTAAAGAGGGAAAAACAGTATAGGATGCATTTTGCTAGCAGGAAATTGGTGCCCAGTACTGTCATTCTGAGACCTAAGACCCAACTGTGTTAAAAGACTTTACAAAGTTGGGTCTCTATTTTATTTCTGGTTTCTCATCATGATATTCACGTGGGACCAAGCGCTTAGAGAGCATCTCATTTTGCTCTTGAGCTCAGGCAGGACTCGCTCCTGCCATGCTCCAAGCTGGCAGAACCAGGCTGTGGAGCAGCCAAACCTCCCAGTCCAAAGCACTCAGTGTCTCTGGGCAGATCGTGGTGCACCAGGAGGCAGGATCACCCCAGGTGCATCTGCCTGTGCAGACTGTCTGGGAGCCAGCGGCTGGCTGCAAGCAGGGGTAGTGGGTGAGTTGTGAAGCACCTCATATTCGTGGCTGTTTTCATCGCAGCTTCTAATCCTCTCTCATACAAACCTGGGAGCAGTTACTGCAGGCTCTCCTGGAGCATGTGTCTGTGCTTAATTAGCTCAGCAGGTGTGATAGCTTTGACCTCTCTGTTGGATAAGAGGTGGTATTTGTGTGGGAACATACAGACCTGGGTATGTCTGGGCTTGTCTGCTTTTCAACTCAGAAGTAGGATGGCAGCTCCTCTTACTGTGTCCAGCTGGTTGGGATAAGAGCAGCAGCGTGGCTGCCGCAGCATAAACCATCTGAAGGCTTGTGGGAGGCAAGAGGGATGGTTTATTGATAAATCAAAGGTGGTTTGGGGAGACAGGCCTCTGTTTTGCAGTAGGATGGGCTCTGAGTGACCCCCATCAGATCCTCAATCAGACAAACGTTATCACTGACAGTCAGAGACAGTCTGACGGGACTGATATTTGTGAGGAAAATTACTCGGGCACGAACGTGTTTGCTGCACACTACAGAAGTGCTGATGTTCTGCTCAGGGGTCCTCACTCAGCAGGGAAGTCCTTTTTCTCTGCCACTGCCCTAAGGTGCTCGTTAGCACGGGGACTCTTCTCAACCAGCTCCTGCTAATGATCATTAAACAGGACAGGGACAGGATGCTCCATCATGGCAGATCAGAGAATCAGAGAATCATTGAATGGTTTGGGTTGGAAAGGACCTTTAAAGGTCATACAAGATGTGGTCTCATAGTGTTAAGTGTAGTCTCATGAGCTTCCTTGTCAGTGTCTCTGGAGCTGGTGTCTCCTGTGGCACCAGAGCAAAGGCTGGGAACAAAGCCAGCTTCTGCACTGCTTCCCCTGACCCCGCGCTGCTGAATTCCCAAGTGAGGATGCATTAAGTGTTTTCTAAGTAGAACAAGGCTTGTGTATCGGGTCTAGAAAGATCTTTCCTAATATGTGGCAGGCTGCTAAGTACTGGTGCTTTAACCAGCTTGTTGAAGGCAAAATACTTTGACACGTTTTCTTCCATTTCCAGTTATTTTAGGACTTACCTGGATGGTGACGTTAGGGTAAGAATGGACAGCCCAGGAGATCCCCTTCAGGAGATCCCTGTACATGCACCCCTTCCCGCACCCCTCACGTGCCTTCACAAGGGGATCCTACAAGTCTGGGAGCAGAGACATTCTCTGTCACCTTCCTGCCCACTGACTTTCCTTTACAGGCACTTGCTTCGCCTGTCCCTGGCTCAGTGCCGTGCCCCCGAAGACTGCAGCCACAGGAAACTGTCCCCTGCTGTTGGGGGTTATTGCTTTGGTGTCTCTGGCTTTCTGGACACCTTGGCTCCCAGACCTCCTCTGTCCCCACTGTTTCAGAGCCCAGGTCCATACAGGACCTGCTGGCACGTGATACCTGAACGTCAATGCCATTCAGGTACCTTAGCATGTGCCTGGAAATGTCTGCACTTCGTGCTTTTTGCAGCCTGGTGGTTACTCCTGTTATCACTGAATACCTTCGGTTGTGTGACTCTAACCAGTTTCCAGGAGTCTAACCGAATGGTTTCTTGTGATCAGGCATTCTTATTTGCCCCAGTTCCTCCTCTCCCCTCTCTTCTTCACTTTGCTATTTCTTTGCTTAGCCACTTTTTTATGCAATTCCACTACTTTTCTCTGAGTAAGATTTATCCCTATGCTATGGAGCAGAAATGGGCATGGCTGTGGGGACCAGACACTGGGGGAATGGTGCGATTTTGCAGAATTTCTGATGAAGTTTGACCTGAGAGCACCCACTCCTGAATCCCCTTCACATTGAGCATCTTGGGTAACTCGGTTCTCCCACTGAGAACGGGGATATGTGCTCCAGGGCCTCCCAGGCTCTGTATCAAGCTAGCCCTGGCAGAGATCAGGAGCAAAACCCTTTGTCTTCGTCTCCTTGGCGGATCCTTCTCTTGCAGCCCGTTCTCCCCATGATGGAAGCGCACAGGCCCCCAGGGTATTAAAGAGCATCAGAATCGAGATCTGCCACACAAGGTCAAGGGTGATGTGCAGACCTAATTTCACTGGAATGGTATCTGGGACAGATCTGAACAGCTCTAGTAATACACATCTGACCCTTGCAAAGGCATTCAGATATCAAAGAATGTTTATCTCTAACCTTAAAGGTCCTACTGGAGACAATCACTCCTTAGTATTCTTCCTCCAGCTGAGAAAGAGGAGCCTCTACCTTCCCTTCTGCTCATACCCTTGAAGCATGTGTGCGGTGTGATCAGCCCTCCCTTTGGCCTTAATCACTTTCTCCCAGCCTATATAATTAAATTCCATCAGGTATTGCATCTAATTTTTGAGGAGCTCCCAAAGAACAAAAGCCAGTTCAGTCGCAGGCGAACAGAACAAATTAATTAGAAGGGGAATATTAGGCTCTCTCTAAATTAGATCAGCAAATCTCCAGCAGAAGAAGCATGGCTTGACTGGCTGTGATGCTATTCGCTTCCTGAGCAGCTGCTCGGTTCCAGAGATCGCATGCAGCATTCAGAGACGCAGCATCGCTAGAAAGTGGATTAGGTTTGGAGCAACCTAGGCTAAAAGGCACTCCAGGGCACAATTTCAAAACACAGCGCCGGGAATTGGTGGCCTTGTGTCTCTTATTAAAGGCGGTACAAGTTGTGCCATTAGATTGCTTCGCTGTACTTTGGGAACGTCTCCCTGTCATATTCCTGCATATCTAACCCCAATAAAGTGGATGTTACTTGAGTGCAGAGCTCTGCATAGTGCTATTTACCAACATTCCTCCTAGCTATGGAGATCTTTATGAGTAAGCACGGGAATTATCATATAAAACCGGATCAAATACCCAGCAGCCAGTCTTTATAAGCATTTAAACAAGTAAACAGACGGCACCGACACAACTTACAGCTACCTCTAGGAATCTGCAATTTGGGGAATTGTCAGTACAGCCTCCCGTTATGCAGTGAGATGAGCATGCAGACTGTGCTGGGAGCTGTGGAAGGGCGCTCCTGGCAAAGAGCTGTGCCTGTCCCGTGCTCCTGATCCAGCGTGGAGAGCACCAGCACAGGCAGAGCCTCCATTCTCAGTAACATGCTGTTGTCACCATGTGGTGCAGGACCAAGTAGAGGGAACAAAAACGCGACAGAGATAAAGAGGAGCTTGAGGGGGGGAGGAGGTGGGGGTAGATACAGACTGCTGAAACAATTCTTGTTAATTCAATACAAAGAAGAGGTTTTAAAAACAAAATCAGTCTTATGTACCTTGCCCTCACACATGGCAGAAACGACTGGTTGTTAATGCACCTGCAACTCTACCAAACAACTCTACCAAATGGACACAAACTTGAGCATAGGAAGTTCCATCTCACAACATGAGGAGGAACTTCTCTCCTGTGAGGGTGGCAGAGCCCTGGCACAGGCTGCCCAGAGAGGTGGGGGAGTCTCCCACTCTGGAGCCATCCCAAACCCGCCTGGACGCCGTCCTGTGCCACTGCTGGAGGTGACCCTGCTCTGGCAGGGGGTTGGGCTGGGGGAGCTCCAGAGGGCCCTTCCAACCCTGACCAGTCTGGGATTCTGTGATTCTGTGAAATGTACCCTTCTCCCCATTTTCCCTGCTGGAAGACACCTGCTGAGCGTATGAGCTTTCTCCATGTGTCTGCCCTGGGAAGCCCTGGATGCGCTGCCGAAGGCTTGAGACATGTCCGAGTGGCCACCTCCTGTGCAGCTGGCAGTAGCTGTGGTCCTGCAGTTTCAGTGCAACATTGCTGATGACAGGAGCGCAGCAGGAGGGCTGAGAGCCAGCAATGGAGAGATTAATAAACAGGCATCTACTAATGAGTCCCGTATTGAATCCTCTGGCTCACTCACCTTCTGTTACAAAGAATAGAAGGCAGCAACTGAAGAGTTTCATGACAGAACCGTATTAGACCAGGAGTCTATAGGAACTTGCTGTCCTCCTTGTATGTAATGTACCGTATCGTTTGCCATTCTCCTTTTACCTGGGCTGTTTTTCCTCTATAGCTTTAAAAGTGCAATTGAATTTGGAAAAGATCCAGGACAAACAAAGAGTTGATCTCTCTATAGCCCTACATACCCTGCATGGACAGGAGCAGATTAAAGGTCCTTCTTACGTTAGCAAGGACTGCTTAATACCAGTGAGAAAGTCATCTCTGGGGCTCCACCTGAGAAGACAGGACGGGGCTTAGAGAGCAGAGCATCTTTGAGGGTTAGTCTACATGCATGTTTACACCTGAGGCAGACATATTCCCTAGCACTTGGGAGTGGGAACCTTCACAGCCTGCTGTGAATTCACAGGCTCAGCACATGAGCACAGAGCGAGCGCCTGAAGCCATTATCCTTTTCCCATGTACCTGGGAAAAGTGGAGTGCTTCATCACTGGTGGCACTTAGTCAACCGCTTTGTCTCCCCTCATAAATTCTCCTCATTTCCATTTCCAATAAGGTTCTGTAGTAAGTTGTATGCTATTGCATCTTTCAAATGAAGGTTTTCCCCCATCTTAACCAAAAAAAACCCCCAAACTTCAATAACGAATTCTCATTCCTGAATGACAAAGGTGTGTTTTTACATCCTCTGCCCTTTCTGTTCCTGGTGATAAGACCAGGCCCATCAAACGGTGACTAAGGCTAAGACGTACATACTGTTATTTCCTCTCCTTTCATCCCCCTGTCTCTCAGAGATTTCCTGAGATCATGTGCTTTAAGGTCTCAGCTCTTCAGAGCTGACTGAGACAACAGCAGGTACGTCCCCTTTTGCTGCCTTACCCAGAAGAAAAAATTAGTCATCATCATCCTTTTCCCCTGAAAGTCATTGCACAATGTGCAGGCTGCAGTGCTGATGTACATGTGGACCATGTATTTCTAAAAATTCTGTTTGTTGAGAAGTAACTTCATAAGCCAAATGCATTTGGGGACTGTATCTGAAGTTTTGTAGCTTCTTTATTCAAGAAGATTATTGTAAATGCAGACATTTTAAACATTTCTGAAATTAATATCTTCATATCAAATTGAAACTGCTGCTTTAAAGTCAGTTAAGCATGCAAGCATAAACCAGTTTCACTTAGTTATCTCAAGAGATGTTATTACTTGGAAATTAAGGGCTGAAGTTGCAGAAGTCCACGCAACACAAAATCCCAACACAGGACTAAAAAGTCTTGCAGTTTAATTCAAAGATCACGCTATCTCTCTTATCCTCTGGAGACTTTCCATTTTCAGTGTAATTTTGTAGCAACATATTCATCTCCTTTGCAGAAGTGGGTTTCTCTAGTGTATGGGTTCTTGACATAATTTTCTGAGCACCTGTTGTAACAGAGCAGTAACTCTTTCCTGCTGATTCCACTTGCTAAATCAGATTACAGAGAATTGGAAAAGCACTCGATGCCTCCCTCAGGTTAGTTTTCCGTGCAGGTGATTGCTGCTGTTCCCATAGGAAGGCTGTGAAAGTGTGGTTCGAGAAAGTAGGAAATACAGCAAACAGGAGAGACATTGACTGCATAACTGTGACTGGAAGAGGAGGTATCCACTGTAATCTCCAAGCTAAAATGTGTAAAAAACATTCACGTTGTCACAGAATCACAGCATGGTCGGGGTTGGAAGGGACCTCTGAAGAGGTCCCAACCCCTGTTCTGGTTCACCTGCAGCAGGTTGGACAGGAACGCATCCAGGCGGGTTTTGAATACCTCCAGAGAAGGAGACTCCACAGCCTCTCTGGGCAGCCTGTGCCGGTGCTCTGCCATGCACAAAGTAAAGAACTTTTTCTCATGTTCGGATGGATTTTCCCGTGTTCCAGTTTGTGCCTGTTGCCTGCTGTCCTGTCACTGGGCACCACTGAAAAGAGTCTGTCCCCGTCCTCTTGCCACCTGCCCTTCAGATAAGCATTGATGAGATCTCCTCTCAGTCTTCTCTTCTGCAGGCTGAACAGCCCCAGGTCTCTCAGCATTTTCTCATAAGAGAGATGCTCCAGTCCCCTGAGCATCTTCATAGCCCTCCACTGGACTCTCTCCAGTAGTTCCCTCTGTTTCTTGACCCGGGGAGCCCAGCACTGGACACAGTACTGCAGATGTGGCCTCACCAGGGCAGAGTAGATGGGGGGATGACCTCCCTCAACCTGCTGGCTACACTCTTTAGTGCATCCCAGGAGACCATTGGTCTTCTTGGCCACAAGGGCACATTGCTGGCTCCTGGTCATCCTGTTGTCCACCAGGACTCCCACCTTTACCGGGTTATTCCCCTCTAGGTGCAGTACCCTACACTTGCCCTTGTTGAACTTCATGAGGTTCCTCTCTGCCCAACTCTCCAGCCTGTCCAGGTCTCACTGGATGGTGGCACAGCCTTGTGGGGTGTCAGCCGTCCCTCCCAGTTTTGTGTCATCGGCAAACTTGCTGCGGGTACACTCTGTCCCCTCATCCAGATCACTGATGAATATGTTGAACAAGGCTGGACCCAGCAATAACCCTGGGGAACACCGCTGGTTACAGGCCTCCAACTGTACAGGCCACTGCGCTGCTGATCCCAACCCTCTGAGCTCTGCCATTCAGCCAGTTCTCTCTCCAACTCACTGTCCACTCATCTAACCCAAATAAATGTCCAGGTCTGTCTTGTTTGTACCCTGGCCACCGAAAGCAAGCCAAAACCCTTTAGAGAAGGAATGTGAAAAGCAAATTGTAGAAATAATTACATAAATTATATAATAATAATGCAGGAGCAGTGGCCCAAGAATCAGGAGGACACCTATGCCCAAGCTCTTCTTTGAGCACCACTGCAGGTGTTGCCATCAGTCCTGCATTATTTCTAATTTCTACATGAATTGCCGGTGCACATGTGTTGTCCTCAGGAAGTAGAGATTCATCCGTTTCTCTTAACACAGCAAAACGGCTCACTCACGAGTACCTCCAGCATCCAGGTCACTTGAGGTACCCTGGGTTACCTGGAGTTACCTAAGGTCAGCTGGGGCTAACTGTAGCAGCTCTGCCACCTCTGTTGGTCACCTCAATTAAAAGCAGAGCACAAGATGCATTCTTTGAAGCTATGGCTTCTTAATGACACCAATTTATTTTGAGAAGCTTAAAGGTATAATAACTGCAGTGCTTGGTGCTGCACCGTCACAGACTAAAATCCAACATAGTTTTGACCAGGAACAGGGCAAGAGACACCCAGTCTCTTATGGAGAGGAGAAAGAGAACTAAACCCGTCTCACCAAGTGAAGCTTTTAGGTCTGACAGCAAGTAAGAAATCCAGCTTTGCGTAAGAAAGCAAGCACACTTTGCCCCTGTGCTGCATTGCCTATGACACCTCAGAAATGAGGGGCAGTGGGAGCAAACGGCGAAGCAGGAGCAAGCGGTGAAGCACGGCGGCGTGCCACCAGCAGGACGCTCTGTGGGGCTCAGGTTGATGGAGCCAGCCTTCACCTGCTGCTGGGGAGAACACGTGTGCCATGGAATTTAACACTGTTACAGGGAAAGCAGCCAAGATATTTATGAGATAATTAATTAAGATTGTTTCTCTAAATGTGTCAACCAAAAGGCTTTATGTGCATCTAAGCTGGCATTTTCTCCGGCTGGAAACTTTTGAATTTCTTCCATACTGATCTGGGAATTAGTGCTGGGAGAAGGGAAACTGATTTATGACCGCGCTTCATATATACAGTGTTACACTCGAAATCCTACATAGCCAAAGGGACCTCACCTCGTATGTGGAGCTGGAAGTGTATTGTCAGTTATTTAATGTTTCAATGCTCTAATCAAAACACGAGAAATAGTTACAACAGTACTAGTGCTGATAGTTCAATACAGAAACACTCATTTATTCTGCCCTTAAAATGGATATATAAAACTTACTAACACTCACCTTGGTCTCTGGTGTTGTGCTCACTCTTCCCATGTCTCTCTGGATGGGCCATCAGTTTGTCACCAGGGGCAACCTGGCTTTGTCAGGCTGTTGCCACAGGCCAGTCCCCGAGCGGAGCCAGTCCGGGCTAGGTGACAGACACTGTTGCTATTGCAGCTCAAACAAGCCAAAAGCAGCTCAGGTCCAGGCAAGCCCAGCCCAGCCCTGACACCCCGCACTGTCGGGTCAGGACAAACCCTGGGGGTTTTCCCTGGTAATAGAAAAAGTCATATTTATTGGCCTGCAACAGCAACACCCCTTGGACACTGAAGGGCAAATGCCTGGTAGTCAGCAGAACCACGGCATTTACACCAGCCACCACCAGGTCCGTGATGCTAAAGAAACGCTGTGGAGATGGTGGCTGGTTGGATGATGATGCCTCTCCCACCGTCTGTTCTGTCACACCCCTGCAACTGCTCCCTGGAGATTCTGCCAGGGAAGTGCTGGGTTTGCCTCTTTTTTTTTTTCCTTTTATCTTTTTTCTTTTTCTTTTTTACTGCTGTTAAGTAGGTGGAAACAGGGAGGATTGCCAATGACTAGCCATCTCCCAACAGACCAGCTGAGATTCATGCACTGCTGAAACTTGAGAGATACACAGTCCTTCCTCAGGCAGGACTGGGTTTAAGTACAGATGAATACTTCAGGATATCACCAAATTCCCCTGCTTCACAGACCTGCCAGCAGCTTCCCATTATCTGAAGGGCACCTACAGGAGAGCTGAAGAGGGACTTTTTACAAGGGCATGTAGTGATAGGACAAGGGGGGATGGCTTCAAACTGGAAGAGGGGACATTTAGATGAGATATTAGGAAGAAATTATTTCTTGTAAGGGTGGTGAGCCCCTGGCCCAGGTTGCCCAGAGAAGCTGTGGGTGCCCCATCCCTGAAAGTGTTCAAGGCCAGGTTGGACGGGGTTTGGAGCAACCTGGGCTGGTGGGAGGTGTCCCTGCCCGGGGCAGGGGGGTGGAACTGGATGGTCTTTAAGGTTCCTTCCAACCCAAACCATTCTTTGATTCTATGATCTGGGGACGAGTACACTCACTGTGTAATGTCAGCACTCACTTATTGGTGCCACATGGATAAAGGATGGACTGTAAGTCCCACCTGGCAGAGATCAGAGAAGCCATAGATTGGTGTCTTGGTGCTTGCCAGGGAGGAGGAGGCATGGCCTTGAGTGCTTGTTGGCGGGGAGAGAAATTAAAGCTGCTTCTTCTGAGAGTGGGGTGAGCCGGCTAACCACTAAACTAGATAAAGCTGTATGCACGTTACTGTGAGAACCTGCAGCATTTAATTGTGACTGATATTCTCTGTATAGAATAGTTTAAATCAACCTGCAGTAGTTGTTTCCTTGCTACAGAATTCAGCAGGATGATAAAACAGTCCTCGGTCTCTATTGTGTTTCCCTGAGAGGTGTTATGTGGTAAGCATGAATGTGTGAGTACTAAGGATATGTGAACTGATTCATGGCCTGGTAAAAAAAAAACAGAAGGAAACTTTTTCTCCCTCTCCCGAGTCATACAAAACTTGAGCTCCTTCTGTACCACTAGCTGTACAATTATAGGGTGTGCTTAAGGACGCAGAAGAAAGATTAAGGGTTCATTTGTCATTAATTTTTGATACATGGCTGCCCTAGAGCACCTCTTTGGATGCCTCCTGCTCTGATCAGGTCTGGTCTAATAGTAGCTGTAACATCACTGCTGCAGGTGTAGAAGTGCAGCAGCACAGCCCTCATACCAATGGGAACAACTGATTTTCAGTCACACTGGGCTTTGCAGTATCTGAGACTGCTCTGAACGGGAGCCCCAAGCCTGTTTGGTTTCTTATAGGTTTGGTAGTGGCTTTCTTGTACTCACCTGGCAAGGATTGCAACCAGGTGAATTTTCTGTAGAGATATTAGCCAGTCTTGATCTGCTTGTGCTTTCACTGTGTTTTACGTGATGACATTGCTATAAATTGCACATATGATGAAAAGGGGTCCCTATGTCCTCAAGGGAAAAGAATGAGAGTCTCTTTCCCTTCCTTCTTTCCTTCCACGCAAAGGGGAACAGCTTCAGCACAGGGAATGGGGAGTACCGTAATCTGGCAAACCTGTTGTTTGTGTGAGCCGCTTGTCCCTGGTGGCCTGAAGGGCAACATCCATGCGGTCTCTTCCCGCTGCTGTACTGCAGAGGAATGGAATGTCCTTTCTTGGCTTTTGCGGACTTAAATGTTCGCTCTTTGGGGAGCTTCAGAACATGCTTCAAGGCATGCGTGTGTCACTTGTCACAGCTGTATGTTGATGAGCAGTGGCCCACGGGAGCAGAGCTGTTCCCTGCACAAACCAGGTACTTCAGCAGGTTTTCTGCTAACCAGCACGTGCATTTGGAGCCTTGGAGAGGTGCTGTGTTTTTTTTTCCTATCAATTTAATCCTCTCTCTTTGAAAGTGTTTTTATTTAGACATTTCAACACAATACGAACTCATCACTGTATTTCTGTCATCCCCAATGCATGTTGCCGGGGAGACCCTCTAGCATTGCAGTCCTGGACTTTACTTTCACATAGTCATTTTTTTAAGTTAACAGAACCTAAACCTGATGTTTCCTGAAGCCTCTTGCAGCTTGTTACAGCTTGCAGGGGGGTTGCAAAATCAAAAGAAACTGCTGTAGTTAACGGAGTAAGCAATTAACAAAAGGAGATGTTCCCTTGGTCACTTACGAGGAAAGCCAGCACAGCTTTTAGCTTCACTTTCTACATCTTTTCCAGTGCCAGAAAGATAGATGCGTACGACCTGGACTCCTGCGGCTCACTGCGCTGGATTTGGCTTGGTCTGCTGTGCAGCCAGTGGGCATATTCTTGGCAGGGTTCCTGGTCTGGACTGACACAAACCCCGTGCCAGGGAACTGTTCCCCAATCTTGCGATGTTGTGGGAAGTCTTCCAGTATGCGTCATTTTCCATAAAGCCCAGTTCCTGGCCAATAATTTTACTTGAGAGCTCCAGTATTCAGTTGTGAACAGTAAGCTTTTACCCACCCTGGTTGTAAAGAAGTCTGGAAGATGTGAGGCAAACGCACTCTGAAAGCTTGCTAATGCAGAAGTCACACTGAAATACACCAAAAGGAAAAATAAGTATGTCCCAGCTTTCAAGCTGGAACGATTGTCTTGTTCTGTTTTGAACCCAAAGTTCCTCCTTGGCTTGGGAGTGATCCTGGCCTGAGTTTTTACCATACTTGCCCATACACTGGGAACTCAGTTATGCCACAGCCGTGTGCTTGCTGGAGCCCACGCCAGCTGGTCAAGCCAGCCCCGGTGACACAGGACTACATGGCTCATGGTGGGCAAGATTTGGCTCTGCTCAGGTGAGGCAACCATTCTCTTTCAGAAACACCGCAGAAGCCTTGGAGACCTGTAGGGATCACAGATACCCTGACCTAGAAGACCATTCTTACTGTGCTGTGGCCAGTGACCCAGGCAAGGAGATGGCCAAGGCCATCCCCTATGATCTGTTTAGCCCAGTCTGTGGCCAGGTGGCCTCAGGGGGGCTGATTTAGGCAGAGTCTCTGTGGTCAGCAGTCATGTGTGATGGAGAATAAGAGGGATGAAGCAGGGAAGGACGTGACAAAGGCTTAGCATGAGGAAAAGGGAGATAAAGAAAGAAGAGGCAGTTATTTTGAAAAAAAGGGGAAATTATGGGTAGGTTTGTCACATTATTAGGACAGGGTGAGTAGAACTCATCTCACCAGTGGGATTTAGGCTGAGGAATGTCTGTAAGGGCATAGAAAACTCTATTATTCCCTGCACTGATGTGGACTACATCTTGTCCATGTCTGGCTGCACAGTACTGACAGCTCACGCTAAGTACCACTGAACTCTTTCCAGTTGCTTTTTTTTTTTTTTTTTACATTTGCATGTTCAGGATAGACAGTGATCCCAGAACTATGGTATTAAACCAGAAAAAAACATGTTCCGGTGGCCCTTACTGTGCCTTTATTCTGACAAGTGTGCGAGGTGCCAGCTGGCTTCTGTTTGTTTGGGTTTTTTTTTAAGAAAGAAAATGGTAATGTTCCAGAGACATCCCTTGGGTGCCCCTTCTTATCATTGTAATCTCGGCTAATCTGCACCCCGTGGTGTGGTGAGATAGCGGGATGCCCGACCTGCCTGCAAACACTTCCTTCAGTGGTGTAGCCCACAGCCATGTCTAATACCCACCGATTTCTGCAATTAGACTTTCCTCAAAATGAGATAGTTTGTGTGCTTGCTGGCTGCCCTGTGCAGCTCTGGCCCCGAGAATTCCTCATTTTGGGTCTGGAGCCGTGCCTCCCTGTGCATTCAGAGATGATTGTATTTGACTGACAGGATAGACAGAGCAATGCGGGGCAGTCTGCCGTGCGCTCAGCAAACACCTTACAGTCGTTTTGGCAGCTCATGCCCTTTGTCTCGGGCTGTTGGATATGGTGTAAAATAACTCCAAAAGAATCACTCCAGCAGAAATGAGCAGCATCAGAGGCAGGTAGTCTGTGGGGGTTTTTATCCCCCCAAAAAAGTAATTTTTTTTTTCCACAAAGATCTGTCTGAGAATAATGTTTGTGAGTAATAATGTAGTGAGTGTGGATGTGGGGACTCCTCTCTGGGTGTAGGGTTTTTTTCCGAGGAAATCTGTGGCAAGGGTGAGGTCAGGATCCCAGAGTGTATCATGCAAAAGGCTGTCCACGACAGTCCCTGTCTGCCCTTCTCGGGGTGATGTAATCCGGACTCAGTAATAACGTTTCCGAGAGGTGGATAACAGCATTTTAGTTCAGCTCTAATAATTCTGTTAAATCAGAGCTGGGGTTGTAATTGCTGTTTGTGACTGAGTTTGTTCCATATGTGTGTTATGCAGGATGCCATTGTAATGAAATGTTCCCTCTTTGAGCTGTATGCCCTAAAGAATATGCCTTTATTGTGTGGCAGGCAAAACACTCATCTGCTCTCTGCCTTTGCTGTGCCAAGGCAGAGACCGAAGGAGAGGGAAAAAAAGTCATGCTTTGCCTTGTTTCAATTTCTTCTGCAAATTTTAAGTTGTGTAAGTGTTAGTTTTCATTTGCTTTAGTAGCACACAGCCTTGCTGGAGCCCTGTTCATTTTTTTTTAATGAAAAAAGCCTGCGAGCTTGTGTGCGTCTGGGGGTTTACGTGCGTTAGAGCACAGGGGGGTGATGTGTAAGTGGGAACAGGGAGTGAGAGAGCAGGAAAAGCCTCTTCCAGGGAGTCAGACACAGTGCTCGGAAGCAGCATTTTAAATTTTATCTTAACCGTGAGAAATAGACCTTAGAGATGCAAAATCTCTAGAGAAATACTGTATTAAAAGATAGCGTGTTCCATGCCATGAGATCAGGTAGGTGGGCGGTTGCTTTGCTTTGGAAGTAGCGCGTGCTGTGAGACTCCATTGTCACCAAATCTGGTTCCTGTACAGCGCTTTTCATTCACAGGCGGCCCCGTGCTTTGCGGGCAGAGCCACTCCTGGTACAAACGGGGACGCAGAGGCGCGTGGAGGGGACACAGCCGCTCTGCTGGCCTGCTCGGTGGCTAGCCGAGTGGATAGCCACTGATGACACAGATGACACTGGTTGTCATCTTCCACAGCTACCGGCAAGCCCCAAAGAGAGTGAGCGAGTGCTAGCTGGGTCGGACATCTGGATGTGGAACACTGGCAGACGGCAGCTAATTTCACCCAAAGCAGGAGCTGTAAAAGAGGCAAAGTGCGTGCTGGGAGCCTGAGGACATGAGTATGCTGGGCTATGCTGCCTTTCCTCGCTCGCAGCACTGATCATAGAATCAAAAAATGGTTTGGGTTGGAAGGAACCCTGAAGACCATCCAGTTCCACCCCCTGCCCTGGGCAGGGACACCTCCCACCAGCCCAGGTTGCTCCAAGCCCCGTCCAACCTGGCCTTGAACACCTCCAGGGATGGGGCAGCCACAGCTCCTCTGGGCAACCCGGGCCAGGGGCTCACCACCCTCACAGTGAAACATTTCTTCCTAATATCTAATCTAAATCTCCCCTCTTCCAGTTTGAAGCCATTCCCCCTTGTCCTATCACTACATGCCCTTGTAAAAAGTCCCTATACATCTTTCCTGTAGGCGGCCTTCAGATACTGGAAATCTGCTGGAAGGTCTGCTGCTCTTGCTCGATCTGACTTCTAGGTCTGCCTCTGGGTCCTGGGTTTCAGCTCCCTGTTGGCTGCAGCCCATGAAATGTCTTGTCGATGCTCCCAGGGCAATACAACACCAGAAGGCAGCTTTGCTCTGATGTGATCTCACATGGGGAAGGAGGGAGAGCAATGTGCATAATGCCTCTAGATGGCAGGTACAAGATAACCATCAGACTGTCCCCACCTTATTTACACAGCAGATCTAGCCCAGAGATCTCCATTTTATTGTGTGCTTGGGGTTCTGGGAGATCTGGGTGCCTCCACCCTGGCCCCGCGGGGCAGCCCTGTGAGGGGACATGCACCGCACCGGGGATGGTGCAGCCTCCAGCACTGGGAAGGGCTCAGGAGAACCTTGCAGGGCTTCAAATAGAGGTCTTTTCTGTCTGGAATGGCAGGGTTGATTTGGTTGGGTGTTGATTGGCAATAAAAATCCCAAAAGTCTGAAACGAAATGAAAATCAGTCCATTTGCATTTGTTTTTCAAGGAATTAGACCATATTTAGCTCTCTCACCGTAGGGCAGAGGGAAACACCCAGCTTCAGCCTACTAAAAGTGAACACCTTGGATGAGCTCCAGGGGCTCCTTCTTAGCCCACGGGACAGGCGTCTCCACCAGCAGCTCAGCTTGTGGCTGAACCCCTCTTTTGGCAGGGCCAATCCCTCTCCACCAGCTGTGGAAGGACTCCCAACAGCTGGGTGAGAGCACACACAGCTGAAGGTAGGAAGGAGGAAAACGGCCCCAGCGGAGAATGAAAGAGGGATGTTTCTGGTCTGGCATAGCCCTGTCTGTGCTTCCACTGCTCTGCAGCCTTGTCTGCTTACGCTTGACCTTCTCTAGCTCTGCTGTGGCTACCGGGCACATGCATTTTGGCAAGGTACAAGGGAGCATTCACTTCCAGTGTGAAACATCTCAGTCAAGAAGTGATCATGAAAAAGTCTGTTTGAATAACAGCACCTGAGCTTGGCCCACCAGCAGCCCCCAAGGCACTTCTAAAGGTGAAAGCCGTGTACTGGTGTTTTTATGCTGCAAAGCCAAGAGGAGATGATCACAAGTGAGCAGGAATAAAAAAAACATACAAAACAAACATAGCATCCTATAACATATCTGTAAAAAGGCGAAACTCATTCTACTTGAAGTCTACAAATTCAAGTTTCTCATGGGAAAACATAACTCCTGTTCAAATGCTAATGGGTTGTTATCACAGGAATTGAACTTAGCATAGGAGTACTTACGCTCATACTTACATAGCAGTACTATGTACTATCAGAAGGGGCAGAGGAAGGTTCAGAGAGCAAATGGCTGATGAACGACCTTCAATCTGCCGGTAAATGTTTGCTTTTTTTTTTATATACTTCCCCTTCTTGATCTCTGTCTTGAACAGATCCTCCAAAGGGACATATAAAATACAGCTGATTTCAGCTAGAGGTAATAGCACGTATTTGTGTGTTTCTTTTATCCTTGTTTAAAATGGCAAGTTTATGGCACTGATAGAGTGTCAGTCACCAGAGTAGCTGGCCCTGAGAGCATAGAAATTGATGGTATATGAACAAAAATTGGCTTACTGGAAAGAAAAAATGCAGCACATTTTAGAAAAGTGAAAGAAAAAGAAAGCGAATTGGGCGTTGCAGCCACAAACCATCTCTGCAGGCTTCTTAGGACAAGAACAAATATCTCATGAAGCAAGAACATCTTCCAGGGACTCAGAGTCAAAGGTCTGCCACCCCTTTCCAGGAACACAGCAGCCAAAGCTTGCAAGAGCTAGGTAGGAAGAAGAGAGCAAGAGCCCATGATGTTTCCTGTGGAAGCAGAAAATAGTTTTGTTTTTTTTTTTCCTGGAAACTCTCTTCTCAGCCAATTTATGGGTGGATGCCTCCACATTTGAAAGTTTTTGCTACCACATTGCATTACTATAACTGTGAGAAGAAAACTGTCTTGCTGCTAACACTCCCAAACCTGTAGAAACACTTTATATGTGTTTTGAGAAGTTTATAGGGAGCACTTGACTGACCTTGACCAGAAAAAAAATATGTGAGGGAAGGGAGTGGGATGCTTTTTCTATTAGATAGGAATAAACATTTGTCAGAAGTCTCAGCATCTTCTGCCTGCCATATGTGAGCCTCCTCTGAGGATCTTCAACACGCTCATGAGATGGCGAAGTCTGTGCTAGGCTCTCCTGGTTGCTGGTGTCCTCCCTGAATGGGGAGTGGGGTTTGGAGCCTGCTCAGATCCATTGCAGGGCAGAACGGTGGGACATTTGGGGACAATTTAGACCTGGGGGTGGGGGGGGTGGGAGGTGTACTTACCCTCCTCCTCCTCATATGTAAGGTGGACTCTGGTGACAGGAGTAATGGCCTGCAAAATCAGTAGTAGCTGCCAGGATGCTGGGGTGAGAATGACTGGCTAAAAAGGAAAGAGGAAAACTTTGCAGACTGCTGAGATTTCAAAGTCTCTGTCCCTATTAGCTTTCACAGTGTTGCCAGAGAGCCTAAAAGTGTGTGAGAACAAGCGGCATTTGGTCTCAGTGTTTGAAAAATAGCAAAGGGCTGTAGCATCTGTCGGAGGCAATATGAGCCAGCCAGAACACGGCCCCGGGCTGCATTTCCACCTGGATCCCTGATGCCCATTTGGCCATCCCCGTAGCTCCCTGACTCAGCTCTCCTGCCTGAGTGCCGTGCGCTGGACCACCTGCCCTGCTGGACTTCCAGCCACCGTGGCTCAGAGGACCAGTGAAGCATCACGGGCTTGTGCAGAAAGGCATGGAGAAGATGGATATTTAACGGGGAGGGAGCTGCATTCCCGGCCCCTGAGGCTGCCTTGCTTCCCCCCCACTCCCCGCACCTATCTTATCTTTGCCTCTCTCTAAAATAAAAGGAATAGAAAAATTAACAACATGAAAAAGGGAGGAGATAATAAAGAGTATCTGAAAAATTATCTATGTCCTCATTTCAGAGCTTTGCATGGTAACAGGGAGGCAGAAGGCCCTTTTCTTTATTAATATATTCAAATTTTAAAAAGCTGGGTCTCTCCTGAACCTACTCTGGTGTCATGGACCAAGAAAGCTCCTGCGAAGTATTCTGCGGAAGACTATTGCGCTTGAAAAACTATCCAGGGATGCCATTCAAGGACCAGAGCAAATCAAAGCTAAAAGACAAAGTTTGCTATCGTGCTGTTAACGGGCACTTGAGTCCAGCCTGGACAAGAGTGATACCTGCACCTTTGCTTTTGTGCTGAGACAAAATCTCTACCAACGGGAGGTGAATGCTGCCAGGTGTCTGGCTGGAATTAGGAAGAATCAGAGCCACATCTCTTCTGATTTCCTTCCGCTCCCTAGCCTTGAAGCTTTGAGTGAGAGCAGTTCCTTGGGAGTGCTGCTCCTAGCGAACCTGAATCTGAGCCAGTGATGATCAAATTTCCCGGAGATTGGGGTGTTCGGTTTGGCACGTTAGTGGTTGCCCTATCAGAATCTGTTTGTTCCTTGGCAGTTATCAAAATATGCAATTGTTCTTCTTTGTAAATCTTTGCCAAAAAAGCAATAAGACTTTGATGCTGCTATAGCTGTTATGTTGTTATACCGTCCACTTGCTGTTAATAGTGTAACCATGTGGTTGGTACTCATATGAGGGTGACAGCAGGGCTGTATAGCATATATATGTATACACACACACACACTGAATAAAGGTTTCTTTGTTTTCTTTTCCTTGGCAGGTCATTATGGAAAGGATATTTATCGAAGTGGAGGGCCAGATCTCCATAATTTCATCTCCTCCGGGTTTGTCACATTAGGAAGAGGACACACGAAGGGTACAGTGGAAACAATTTTTTGCTAAATAAAAAGATTGTTTTAAATAAAAAAGCTATAACTCAGAAGCTGGGTTCTAAGTGCTATGAGATAACAGTATTGGACTGCAGTCAGTGGATTTAGTCTAGCAAATACTGCTGCAGGTAAAATACTGTGCTCCTGGCAGAACCTTTTAAATCTTAGCAAGGGAGACGGTGGGAGAGTGTAGAGTCAGACAGACAGACTCCAGACTCCACTCTGACTTTGCAGTTCAACAATTTATACTGCTTTGTGTTTCCTGGGTGCATGGTTGCAAACCACCATTGTGCTGCTGTACTTATAACGGGAAGGGGAAGGAGTGTCATGCTGTCCAAGGGCAGGCAGTGAACACCTCAAGAGTGCGTTTCTGGATTTCTTTTGTTTGACTTCTGGGCTTTTTGTGGGGGGGGGGCGGGAATTATCAATATTTTATAAAATTATTTCTTTTTAGGTCCTAAAACATATATTTTATGTGTTCATATAATGTGATATAATGTACAAACATGAAAACACACAAATATACATATACTGCTCTGTGTACGTTCTGTGTATATGTACTGTATATAAAATATATGTTGAGAGACAGTTGTAGCTCTATTAGATAAGTAACCGTATATCCCAGGAGTTGTGGTGACACAAAAGCTGTGAGATCTGACTCAAAGTAGCTGGTCACCAAAACCCCAGATGAATGTTTATTTTATGACGTTGTTGCATATTTGGTGAGTTTTTATAGTGTACAGTGAGACTATGTTTGGAGCATCTTTCTGTTCACACCCACACCCCGACCAAGTCACACTGGTGCACTGGCAGTGGGTTGCGACACTGGGAGTGCAAGCATGTGCCATGCCAGTACTCGTCTGGTTTTATGTCCTGCTGACTTCTGAGACTGTTGTACATTTCTATAGACACAATGTATGTGGAGATACCTATATAGCCACAATGTACTGTATGTGGAGACGTGTCCATGTGCTCGCCTGGTTGAATGCACCTGTGTTGTTTCTGTGGATGACCACGACTCACAAATTATTAAAAGAACCTTTATTTTTTCGTACATTTCCTGCACTTTTTCAAATTCTCCACGAGTGTCATCCAAAGCAGTGTTGGTCCTGTAGAACTGTCAGAGAAGAAACAAATATATGTATACTGTCTGTGTATGTCTGTGTGTGCTTAAATAAAGTTTACTGAGGCTGAGGCAGCACCCGTGGGACTTGTAATACAATACCCTGCAATTCCAGCCTGGCTCTGCACCATTGAAGGAAAGCACAGAAAACCACCATGGACCTTCAGGTGGGCTGGGAACTGAAATGGTTCAAGGAAGGACTCGTGGATGGGATTTCGCACAAGGTCTCCCTTTCTCCTCCCCATCCAAAAGGAGTTTTATGGTCATGTCATATCACATCAGGCCTGACAGTATATTTAGGGTGAGATAGCAAGCGTGCCCCAGTAGAGGCGTGGGCTACGGAGTGGTGTGTCCTGGTAGCCTTCATCAAGCACATGGATAACCCCAGGTGGGGCCGTAAAACCTGTCTCAAATGTTTGAATTATCTTCAAGCAGTTTTCTGTACAATACACTTTTCCCAGTTCCTTCCCAGATAAGAATAAAACCTGCTTTTCTTCTGTAACTGAAAAGTCTCGGGGGCTCTGTTCTTCCATAAATGGGCCAGTGATTTTCACACCTTTTCCACTGGCTTTGCTGGAAGCCCCACAGAGCACATTTCCTATCCCTGGGAAGGTGGGAGAATGGGCAGTGGGAGTCCAGACTCTTCATATGCCACCTCTTTCAACAGCCGTCAGATAGGGTGGTGCTTTCCAAAGTGGTTAAAAGGCTTTTATTATCTGAATAATTTAAACTATCTATCTTGGCTGTTTATGGATATAAAAGAATGGATTGGCCTTTGAATTTACTTTCCAGCTACCTGTAAATTCAAATTTTATTTGAACAGTACAATTATGTTAACGTCTAACTTCTTAATGGTAAATTCACACACCCACTCGTTACTGGTGCAAGTGATTAACATCTCCACACATTCTGCAGGCAAATTGCCTTGTTTGCTTGTGCAAATGTGTAGATTTGTCTTTGTCTGCGATATGATTTGATTGACTATTTGTGCTGTGAAAGCAGGGACTTTGGATGTAACAAATGACTTAGGGGCTCTTTCATTAGGATTGTGCCCTATATTGTTTGATTATTTCTGGAAATATTACATGATAGATTTCCTGTGTTCGGTTTGAACTGGCAACCCAGTGGTACTTGTAGACAGGAGGGATGAGTGCTCCAGCAAGGGTTACAGTCCTAAGCTTTAGCTGAGCAGCTTCATGCTCAGATTTTGTCCTATTTCACTTCAAGTGCATGTGCTAAAATCTCCACCTCAACTGCCATTAGCCAAATAACCTTGCCCTGCCTTGTTGTTACACCACCACGGAAGAGGGTTCTGCTTTTAGATTGAACAAAGCCAATGAAGTTTATCTCAATATTTCTTTGCACTGGGAGACACATTTTTGGTGTTTTCTCAACTGTCTTCTGTGCTGTGGCAGGACTCCAAGTGCTGAGTAATATTTAAGAGCTAATCTATTTTGGGCAGAAGACAAAGATGTGAGACATGCCAAACTACCATGGATACCAAATCAGCATATTCACATGTCTGACATCCACAGGCTCCTGCAAGATTGTGATTTATGATTCTTATATGACACTCCATTGGGCAATGCATCACTGCCTGGCATTTAAGTCTATAAAATCACTACATAGTGTGTTCTTCAAACCATGGTAAAAGACTTCACTGTCAGTCTGTCATGATGATCTAGGAATGAATCCAAAGTCTTCAGGCCATAGAAGTTCTCCATGGTGAGACACACTGCAGGGCTAATCTCATCTAACGTTAGATAGCCAGAAGTCAGACGTTTTATTCTGAAGTAGTAGCCTCCAATTCCATGTAGAGACACCTGGGAGACACCAGCACCTCTCAGTGAATCTTCACTGGACGGGCCCTAGGCACCTCCTGCAGCAACAGGGGAGCCGTGGGGGCTAGGTCTTTTGGCCATCAGAGGAAGGCAGATGATTCCTACCTGCACTTGCTGGTGTAGGAGTAGCTGCTGTTGCTCCAGTGGCTGTGATAGTTGCCGTGAGCATTCCGTGCTCCAGTGAAACAAGTAGGAGCACTGAAGACAAGAGCTATTGCATCCCTCTGTGCACTAACCTAATTTAAAAACCAGCTGCTTCAACCTATTCTCTCTCTGAGCATCTTGTTACTCTCAGATGTCCCAGGTTGAGACTGCCCTGACGTGGACTGTACTCCCTGCCCTGCTGGGGCTCTGCAGAGCTCTGCCCAGTCGCACAGGCTGCTGTAGGGACTTACACAGCTGCGACACAGCATGGAGCAAGCACCCACGCACAGTGAGGGAACAAGTCTTGGAGAGCAGAAAATTCACTCCAGGTTAACTACTCCAGATCATGAGTGTTGAGTTTTCAGGTAAAAATGTGATTTTTATTTTATTTTTTCACTACCAGCCTCAGACCTTGAAAATAGTTCCCAAATAGAACTGGGCTCCTTGTATTTCACCAGTCTGTGGCAATAGTGGAAATTGTGTGGAGCAGACGATAAGCTCACTTCATCGCTAAACAGCCTCTTTGTTTGCCTGGTAACTCTGCAACAGTATTAAAAATAGTGATTTTTCTTTTTTTTTTTTTCTGGAAAAAAGCATGATATCCCAGTTGAACTGAGCGCTAGGGGTCAGGGAACAGTGAGGCAGGAGGAATATGGGATTTCAGACTACTGCAGGGTCATCTCGTAGGGAAAAACACGACTTTCCTTACAATCTGCTAGTTTCTTGTAAGTTTATGCCAAACCCTTGAAGGGGTGCAGAGGTAGGGCTGCAGCTTGAAAAGCATGAGTGGAAAATTCGGGAAGAGCCAAGTGTCCCCACAAGCTGCCCAATAACACTTTCAGAAATGGAACCTCTCACTTTTGGTTCAAGGCTGCAAATCTTTACTGTTCCTGGATTCCCTAGGAGATGTGCTCTGAGTTAGGGCATCTGCAGGAGTCTCTTTTCTTCAAGTATCCCACTAAAATTTGCACCTAGGATGTTCTCCAGCGGTGCCAGTAGGCAGGAAAAAAATAATGAGCTGTGTATCCAAGTTGGTGTGATGTGGCTGTTAGAGCCTGACTACATTGCTGCTGGCATCGCTGTGGAGCTGCACCAGCAGTGTGGGCAATGTGAAAGCGACGGTGGTGTGGAGAAGCCAGCCTGGTGACTGAGCAACAAAAGCTACCCACAGTCACATTTTATCTTGTGGTATTTGGTGCAGAGATGGAAAGATTTACAGCCTGAATGTGGGATTTGCCTACCCGTGCCTCTGTTCTCACCGTCCTGCAGTATGGTTGTACCTCATGCATCTGCAGAGTGGCTCAGGGCACTCTTTTGGTGGTACAGCCCTTCACATGAGGTACAGCTGTCCAGCCTGAGCTGGTTTTGGTTGAGCGTGTGCCTGGTGTGTGTGGGAACATGGTATGTGTCCTTTAGCAGGACCTTACCCCCAACCAGGCATCATACTCCCCAGATGCAGCCTCTCCCTTTGCCATCTCCTGGTAAATATCCCGCTCCCTGTAACCTGAAATGATGCACAGCATCCACGTACAGGCAGAGGGGAAAGTGAGAGGTTAGCTGCTGTTTTTTCTTGCTTTTTCACAGTTCACAATGTCTCCCTCAAATCAGCTTTTTTTTGGTGTGTATTCAAAAGGAGCAAATTGTTCTTGACTTAGGCCCACCTTAGAAAATGATCACCTTTCTCTTGCAGGTCATGTGCATGTGCATGAGTTGTTTTGAGGACAGCCAGACCATATATCCCATGGTGGCAAAGCTGTGGAAGATGGCTACCCCATGGGCTTGAGGTTGGGTTTGTGAGAGTGAGAGGAGACAAGGCGATGTCAGGATGGGAGGGAGAGCTGCCAGGCTTGAGGTAGCAGCTGAGTCTCATGGCTCCTCCCCACGTGCTTGTCTGTTGGTGGGAGCTGGCTCATCACTGACCCGGCACCTCGTGCTGCCAGTCGGTGGCCAGAGACCTTCACCTCACTGGCAGTGCCCTGCAGCCTTCTGCAGATTCCGGCCACAGTCACCCCATGGGCCAGTACCGGGAGATGGAGGAACTGATGTCAATAGGGTCACCCAGGCTTACTGCAAGACAAGGTTCAAGAGTAAAGCAACAGCTTCTTTGTCTGACGGTGTAACATTTGTGTTTGTTCATAAGAGAACCTTGTAGAAAAGCAAACATGAAAGAGCACAAATGTAGATCGCACTTAGCAACCAAGATCTTCCTGAGCTGATTCAGTGTCTCAGCCAGCTGAGGTGGCCAGCAGCTCCACATTCTCATCTTTTTCTCCCCTGGGAGCTCCAGAGCTTTCCAAGCACCATGTCTCTGTTGCTCCCACTGGAAGGTGATGCTTTCCCTCTGTATGGAGGGAGGAAGCACAGAGAAAATGACTCATGACTAAGTCTGTGTTTGCCCAAGACGGCATTGCCAAGTTCGTGTTTGTGTGACGCTTAGAAGAGGTTGTCGATGATGACAGGGCTGTGGGACATCCTGTGTCAATAAGAGGATGAGGGCATTTCCTTCCTGAAATGTCTCGATCTACCCATTCATTGTGTTCCCTCATTTGCACATTCTTCCCACCTTCATTGGTTTTTCTGCAAGCTGAAGAAAACCTGACAGGCTCTGTATTTTATAAATGACATATCTGTACACAAACTAACCTTTATGCAGACACCTAAGTGGATTTGGAATATTCAGCATGCAGCAAGCTTTGCATACAGACTAAATGTGATACCACATGTGGTGAAATGGGACCAGGCACTGACACTGGCTGACAGCACTTCTGCACGTGTACATACGTTGTACACTTTTCCCTTTTACACACTCCGCGGTTCCGTTTGGAGCCCCCAGACTGAGCCCCTTTTACTAGCATCAACTCAGGAACCAGCATTTTACTAGTCCCTTGGCATGTAAATATGATTCAGAGATGAATGGGAGGAAAGAGATTTATTAATTTAATCATCATTAGCAGTTTGAGGATTCTGATTCCTCTCTCCAGCACCGCCCTGGTTCCCTGCTGTCGTGGCTGGTTCCCTGTCGCTTGGCTGGCAGCCTTGTGTTCCACTTTCTTTTACAAAGTGCTGGTTCATACCCTTAATTTGTTATTTTGGGGTCTTGTATTACATCTGTCGCAACCAGCATTGTCCCAACGCAGCTACAAAACATGCAGTGAATCAGCTCCAAGGTGCAACTTGCTGCCTCCCCCCGTCATTAATAATATGCACTTGCAGTAGATTCATTAATACAGAGAAAGAGAGAAGTTTAAGCGTCATTTTTTTCATACCTGCATCTGTAACACGCCTTGAATAGATTAGGCAAAAATTGAGGGTTAGGTATGTTGGGTCCTTTTTCTCATTAAACACTTGTTAGACATTTCATATCAATGGAGGGATGTCAAGCCAGAGCCCGCTGCATCCCAATGAATCATTTTATGTTCATCCTGAATAATATCTAATGATTTTGATGGTGTCTTGCAGTGTGTGTGCTAAAAATCACTTGCATTCTGATTCCAGATTAATTCCAACTATTGCATATTCTGACGCTTAATTGTATTGACTTGAAAATAGGATCATTGGGATGTGGAAACTGCTTCACGGCTTTGCAGAAAGATTCCATTACGCAATAGGGCATTTCAATCCGCTCTGAATTATTTAATCGACTTCAGGCGCGACCGGCCATTTCTCAGCAGAGTCTGGGACAGCTTTTTTTTTTTTTTTAATAGCCCTCTGAATAGCTGGGTGGGAGGAGAGTGGGAGGTCATGGAAACCATACCAATGCCTACAACAGTTGTTCAGCATGCCACTGCTGTTGGCCAGAAATGGGGCGAACATGAGCAAAACCACATCAATCCCATGGGCCACCTTCTGCAAAGTATGTTGGAATCACTAAGGTGGTGGGTTCACGCTCTTCTGTCTTCAGACAAACTGGCCACAAACCTGGCTTAAAGCACAACCCGGAGAGACTGTTTTGGAACGTGGCTTTCTGAGCAAGTGTGTCCCACACTATGAGTAATGAGCAGAAGGAGGATTGGCAGCTAATCTGAGAGCCTTGCTTATTAAGGAAACAGCAGAAAAATGACCACAAGCAGGGCACGGAGCACATACATCACTGATAAGCCAGGAGATTCAGCTTCCTGTGCCAAGAAGCCCACAGTTGCTCCCTAGCCAGCTATTAAATGGCAAGAAAGCAAGCTTCGCCCATGGGCAGCTTCACCGGTGCGTGTGAAGAGACACTTGTTAGTTGGAGATCATACTGTTCACCACCTAAGCCAACCAACAGCATTTTTAACTTGACCTGATCAAACATGCTTCCTGGAGGACCCAGGACTGAGGTGAGAAGATGCCAGCCAGGTTGGGTTGCCTCTTCTTTCTCACTGAGGGACAGTTAAACCCAGAATCTTGTACCTGAGCCAGGGGACGACCACCCGGTGCCTTTCTGTTTGCGCACATTCAGGCTGGGATTAGCAATGTGTTTTGGTAACTAGTACTGAAACATGCATTGTTGGAGCTAAATTTGCACTTGGCACTTTGCAAAAGGTCACGGGGCATCTCTGGCTTTTGACTTCAGCATGTGGTCCCCCGTACAGACCCAGGTATGCACGGGAGCTTGGGACTAGCCTTCACCACTGCCAGTGCTGAGGACCTTATGTTTCCATGTCAATGTAAATCACAGAAGTTATCACAACTTGTTCTCCGTCTGTGGGCAGTGAATTATTTTGCTGCCCGCTTCCTTGTCCAACAAACTCCATTGCATCCAGCACTCGTCTGAGTTTCCATGGGTGGTTTTCAATAGTCTGGTGCTCTAGAATGGATTTCTCTTCTTTCTGCTGTGTGTTAACAGTATATCAAAATAAATTACAATAGCTGAAAGGAGAAGAAAAAAGCCCTGCCTATTATCGGATGCCCTTTCACAGAGAGTCTGTCAACTCTCCATGATGTTTTGGCAGATACCTTTGGAAACTGAGCTGAAGGCTGGTGAAAAGCTGGCAGTTACAGCACAGCTATCTATGAAACAGCAAGCTTCAGCTGCATGCCACAAACTTCTCTTTGAAGAATGTCTTTTTCTATATTTATTATCAAAAACTGATGTATAAAAAGCCTTATGATTTCCTGCTACAGTGTCACTGAGCATCTCAGGCTGGTTATCTCCCCAAACGGGGATTTTAGCTGAAATTAAGAATCACCCTTAGAGTTGGCATACTGTTTCTTTAGCAGGTCAGCATTCAGTCTTAATTGTGTTTGCAGATTGTAGATAAGAAATTCAAATATTATGAAAAAATTGGAGATTCCTGGGTGCAGATAGGGGACTTTGCAGAGGGATCTGTAATTCTGAAGCATCTGTGATCTCACCAGAGCAACCGAATCCCATGGTCGGAGTTCGGCAGATGGAGAGCTTGGGCACGCCCAAAAATCTGCTGCTATAGCAAAACCAGTGTGTTATATAGAGTTTATCTTCTAAAGTTCCTTGGGAGGAACATTAGCTCATCATCAGAGAAGTGTCTTTGGAGACACAGGCCCCAGGTTTCCTTTCCAGATTTACTCTCTAGATATGCTACTCACTCATTGGGAAATTATTTGGTCTTAGGAGCTTCAGTTTATCCTTTAATAGTCAGTATAAAACTGTGGACAATTGTAGGGGGTTCATACAAAAAGTGCAACAAAAGTAATTGCAGACAGTCCTTGAGAGACAGATTTGAACTTACTGGCCTTCCAGTCCCTAAAGGGGCTACAGAAGAGCTGGGAAGGGACTTTTTACACGGGCATGTAGTGACGGGATGAGGGGGAATGGCTTCAAACTGGAAGAAGGGAGATTTAGATTAGATATTAGGAAGAAATTTTTCACTCTGAGGGTGGTGAGCCCCTGGCCCGGGTTGCCCAGAGAAGCTGTGGCTGCCCCATCCCTGGAGGTGTTCAAGGCCAGGTTGGACGGGGCTTGGAGCACCCTGGGCTGGTGGGAGGTGTCCCTGCCCAGGGCAGGGGGTTGGAACTAGATGATCTTTAAGGTCCTTTCCAACTCTAACCACTCTATGATTGACTTTTTCTACTCTTTGAAACAGACTAATCTCCATCTCTTGACATCATGGGGGCCCCTGACTGTGACTAGTTTATATTGTGGTAGTGTCTAAAGGCCACAGGTTGAAGATAGGAACCGCGATTCCTGCATGGGGACAAAGCAGAGGGAGACATGCCCCAGATGTCTCATTCCTTCTTGTATTCAATTTACAGGTGTGCAACAGCTGGATATCTGTTGAAGTAGGAATGTTAAGTTTCACAATTTACAGCATCACTTTGTTGTCCCAGTCCTCCTTCTACAGAGCTGTGGTTCTCTAGTCATTTAGCTCCTGTTCTGCTCCTCAGCTAGAGGAATTCTTCTTCATATTGTTCCAAAGTCAGTTTTGTTTAACACTGCCATGACTTTGCTACAGGTCTGGTGTCCATGCTCCAAGAGGTGCATGGTAAAACAGCTGAATGAGGGCTTTTCTACTGCAGTTGTTTTGCAGTCAAAAGGATAATAAAATTCTCTTTGCCTAAGCACAAAATCTGTGACTTTTAGTGTGTTGGGCCCTCAGTCTGGCCTTAGCTGAAATAACAGAAACTGAACTGTAATCTGCTGTTGTGTAAGGCCTGCTGCCGTTAGCGTCTTGCTCTGCTGGTTCAGGGACAGCAAATGTAGATGTTTCCATCCCTTTCTTGTCCTATCGGCTGCACTTGCAGCCAAGCGGGGCTGCTTTACACTTCCAGGACAGGGCAAATCCCATAGGCTGAGAACCTCCTTCCTTTTAGATTGTCTCACAGTGACTAATGCTGGTGACTTTTGTCAGTGAGCCATTAATCTTCCATTCATGGGGCTGCAAGGACACTTTAGAGGTCTGTAGTGAAGCCAGACAATTCCTACCCTCTCTGGCTTAAAGTCAGGCTTGTACACTCAGCTAGGCACCAAAATCCTTCTCCACTCAGTGGAGAGAGCCTGCGTATTTCGTCGATCCTGATGCCACAGGCTGAGGTCACCAGCAGGGCCAGGATGACTGTTGCCCTGCTTCTGTTCTTCATCGTGTGCCAGGATGGCACGTGGACTGCTGGCAGCCTTGGGCTTGTGGGAGAGACGGTGCTCACAAATGTAAGGCCTCTGCTTTCGTAGATTGGCACGGCAGATGCTGGTGGAAGTGCTAAGTTTGAACAGTTAAGCCCAGGTCTTACAAACCAGAAGCCTATTTTTCGCTCCAGAGAAGGAGCAGTTTCTCTCTGGCATGTATGTGAAAGTTCTTGCTTTAACTGGAAAACATTTCTAACTGTTGAGTTACTCTTTGTGTACTCAGGGAAAGGCAGAGCTCAGCAATTTCCCCCCCGCCAGAGAGACATTGCTGTGATTGAGTTTAGGTTATGAAATCAGGTTGTAGCATACCTTTTTATATAGGTGAGGGAAGTCTGTGCAGTGCAAAATTTGCTACTGTTTCCATGAACAAAAAGTGCAGAGTTCCAAAGGAGAAGGGAGGAGATAAGTGGAGCAACTGCACTACATTGTCCTTTGTAACCGCTCGAATTTACAGTTCCCCATGGCAGGAATTGCTCCTGCTGCCACAGCAGCGGGTAGGCAGTTGAGTCAAAGTGCTGCAGTCCTCTCAGGACTTGAGAAGAAGGAATGGGCAGCCCTCATCTGTCATTTGCCTGAAGATGGAGATGCCTTGCTACCTGGAGGTTCTCAGGAGGTGGTAGGGCCAGCCGGTTCTCCAAGAAACCCTGAGAGAAGAGCAGATTGTGCTGGGAAGCAAGGGAGGGCTATGGACTAATGGGTGAATAGAACATTTTCTCCTTGCTTGGACTTTCAAAGCAAGCCCTGCACTCTTCCTCCTGCCTCGCTTTTAGGGCACCAGCATGTGCCCTGAACATTGTCATCTGTTGAGAAGAATATACTCATAGTGCTGATCAGAGACATTGGATACAAGAGGAGGGGTTGCACTGAGTGCCCCAGCAGCTGTGCCAGAAAGCACCCCTTTTAGAGGGCTGAGCCCCTTCCCGCTGCTCGGCTCCTGACTGTTGCTAGGACAGCTGCTTCCTTTCTGACAGCACTTCCATTTCTCCTCGGAACTGGAGTAAACCCAATCTGTCATCCACACTCATCAGGTAGTGGCTTTAAAACTCCCTGGGGTCCTGAAATCCCTCATCCAGTGTCCATCACGCTCCTGAAAACAGACGCCCACAATCCTTATCGTAGCGGTGTGCCCTTATTTCCTTGTATAAAGGCAGTCACGATGATTTCTCCAAAGCTTTTCCTCGATGAGGGCATCATTTCCATTCAGTGCCTCGAGGCTGCTGCTGGTGCTCTCATGGAGCAAAGCTGCCAGAACCCAGGTCTGTGGCAGTTTCTGAGACTGGTGGTTAGATTGAACCTGTGATTTTTTTTTGTCTGACAGGCAAAAAGCAAGAAGCACCTCTTTTTCACTGACTGTTCTTCTAAATTAATGGCTGTAGAACAGAGCAGCATTTCAGCTGGAGGCAAGCGATGAGACAATGCCCATAGCAAGAAGATGCATGGAGCAGGAAGCCTTCGAGCAGGAACAAATCTCTTCATGACAGTTTTTCTGACTCTTGGATAGTCCTAGCATCAAGTGAATGAACAGAGAAATTGGGTTTTTGCCAGTAATTCATATAGCTGACATACAGTTCCTGGACGACAGCCTAGTTCCTCAACTAAAGAGCTGATTCCAAGCCCACTTTCTGCCAGTGAGTGGTATTTTTTAATTGATTTCAATGGCACAGGCTTGGATCTGCTGCAGAAAATGAACTTATGTATGCCAATGCGGACCATACCATACTGCTGTTGCACACCTGCCTCTTGAGAAAATGGTGGGTTTGCTTTCCCAATGTGCATTTCCCCTTCTGAACAAGGAATAAATTAAAGACATGCTACAGCCCTTTTTTTTTTCTTTCTTTTTTTTTGGTAAATGTAACTGATGTTCCTGGAAGAAATGTGCTTATAATGTGATATAATGCAAACAAAAAGGAGTTTACTGGTCAGGCTGAAAATTGATCCCTGACTGTAGGAGTCAAACCGGATTTTGCTAGTGGGAGTTTGTTCGAATTCTGTGATCAACGCATGAGACAGATTGAGCTCAAGGGCTTGCCTTCCCGGCTACGATAAGGAAAATGTTAGTGCAGACAGCGAGATGCAGATCTGCTGAGTAAAAACCCTCATCCTACACAATCATATTTCTGAGCAGATCTGCTCTTTATGTGGGGCCATATCTGCACACACAACTCAGATTTCTCTTTGGAAACATAGCCCTTCAAAATTTTATTAAGATACTATACTCTTATCTATTCTTTTTATGTCATCACCCTGCCTCAGTTGTTTAAAATGTAACACAAGTTTTATTCCAAAGTATATGTTACTGTTATTAATTTAAGATATGCTCAGATACCAAGAGCGTACAGTCTATAAAAGGCATGTCCTCATACTCATTTTAAACCAGGAAACTAAAAATAGAGCCAGTTCAAATATAGGTGATGAGAATAACCTGAGATTTGTACTAGGAGGTATAATATGAATAAAGACTTTAAAAGTGCCTGGCAAAGTTTTTGTGCTTGGAGGGAGCTGCAGATAAAAGTTTGTAAAGTAGATTTGGGACAGAGAAGGTAGTTTGGTGAGTACTACACGTCCTCTCCGTATGGCAACTGAAATATATTGAATTAAAAAAGCTGAATTCAGAACAGAGGGCAAGAAATGCTTTTTGACTTGGCGGGGGGGTATTAGCCTGTGGATCTCACTCTTACAAGGTGCTGTTGAGATCAAGAGTGTGCAGGACACAAAACACAGATCATGGTACTTTTGCAGTTAGTGAGACAGGCAAAGTTACTCTAAGTGTTAGAAGAGGAGTGAGGGAAGTCATACAAACGTTGGGACCGGAGGAAACCTCCTTGAGTTCATGCTGTCCCATAAGTGTCCAGGGAAGGGGTTAATCTTGTAAAACAGTTAATACTGTGTACCCACAGAGTACCACAAATACCCTCAATTTGTTTCAGTTTGGTATGACCTGAGTGAAAAATAGGACATTCCAACTGAGGGGAGTGAGAGCTGATGAACGACTACATGGGAAGAGGTTGGGTCACAACCAAAATGTCACTCACTGTGGCACGTTTGCAGATGGCATGAGGTGGGGGCCACAGCTGACCCTCACGGCTTCATTGTGGCCTCTGGACTCTGGGGAGGGGACACAGCTGTGATGCTGTGCTTGGTGACACCTCAGCCTTTCTTCTCGGAGTTCCTCGACCTGCTTGCAGCTCAGGGTCCTGGCTGAGGCTCACAGAGCCTGGGGGGTGTCCAGCTTTGTCTTGTTCCCCGGATGAGGCAAGAGCTTTGGTCTCCTGAGTGCTTCTGGCTGCTGCATGGAAACCGAGAACCAGCAAAACACAGATCCTACGTGGTTGTTGAGCTGACCCCAGTCTAAGCTCTGGGTGGTTTGTTGACAAGCCCAGTGGCTTGGCAGGGGGGTGTTTCGCTTCCTGCAGGCTCCAAGTCGTGGAGAGTGGGCTTCACCATCTGCTGCTGTGTCTAGGCAAGTACAGGGCTGGCACAAGTCAGCAAGCAGATGAGTCTAAGCAGTGCAGAGGAAAGATGAGGAGGAGAAGATAAATGTGTAACCCACCCTCCAGTGCCACGCAAGACTGCAGCCCAAAGGGACGCCGGCGTTTGAACCCACCAAGCCACAGCGCTTTGTCTTGCATCATACACGTTGTTTATCTCTCTCAAATGTTTAAGACCTGTGATCCCTGCAAATGAAATATCTTATTGGGAGCACGGTCCCCACAGTGTGCCAGACTGCTCCCTCCCGATCCCTGCCTCCAAAAGCAAAGCAGTGAGTGGTGAGACACAGGTCCTGTCAGCAGCTTGGCGGTTTCCAGCCTCCTTCTGCGTCGTGTGGCTCATCCTGACACAGCCTCTGCCACGTAAATGCACACATAGCCCCGTGACTCCATATCTCACTGATGTTGGAGCATCCTCCCCTGGCTCGTCAGGGCAACACCCGATGTCAAGTATCGCCAGTTCTGACTTGTTTTTTGGTGAGTGGTAGGAAGAGGTTGTGCAAAATGATTGTGCCCCGTGTTCCGGTGGCTTTTCCTGATTCTGGTGAGGTCTCTGGGCTCCCCTAGAGCCCCTCTCACGTGCGGTGCAGACAGATGTATGGTTACACTTTGTGTCATCCAGGCACAGAATTGCATGTTCACATACACTGGGTTAAGACCTTTCTTTCCGATTTCCCTGCCATTCCTTCAGTTATAAAACAAGCCTTCTGGAAGATCTTGAGTTTCAGGTCTTATTTCTCAAGATGCCTCAAGTGGCTGGCAGTCCTTTGAAATTCTTCACGTGCAAGCAGCAGCGGCGCAGAGCCTGACCGGGCGTGAGGGATGCGGACAGCCACAGCCATGGCCACAGCCAGCACATGGCAGAGAGCCACGGGGACAGCGTGCCCACGGCCTCCGTCACGCAACGCCCTCCAACTGGCCACAGAAAAGGGCTCTTCCCCCTGTTGTGAAGGGTGTTGTACAGTCATGATCATGCTCATTACAGAGCTTTTACCCCTTGGATGTGAATAAGGATTTGTATAGAGCAAGTGAAAACAAAATGGATAGCTGCTGCTGGATTTTCTAAACAAGCCTTTCAGAGCTGCTGGCTTCTTTTTCATATGCAGATAAGACGGAAGTACCTTGAAATATTTAGGCGGAACTGCACAAGAGATGCTGAACTGGGGACGGCAATCATAACAGAGTGAATTTTTACCATTTTCAAAGCCTTTTCCTGCACCAATATTTCCCAAGAAGACCATCAAAAAAATTGGGATGACTATCTTAATTTTGAAGCTGGGGAAGGAGAGACAGGAACAGAACTGGAATATGGATCAAACATGACACATAGATCAGAAAGGTAGTTTGAGGGAAATAAGCTGGAGAAGGAGAGAATAGTCACTATATCTACCTTGGACCATGGCATTAGTTGTGACCGCTGTACACAGCTGAGATGACTTTCAGAGCATATCAGAAAAGGGGTTCAGATCTGTGGCATCCTCAGGATGACCCAGGCAGCATGGGTGAGACAGTCAGAAACGGGACCTGTTCAACCTGTCCTTTGCACCAAAACAACAGGGTCTGGAATATCCTCATGACTTGATGGTGTCTGGGTTCTCCCTTGGTCAGTTGCTCATGCAGAAAGGAATAAACATCTTTTCTTTGGGAGGTTTTTTTGGGAGGATTCTTTTTCTTTCAGCTGCCGTACCCATGCTGAGGTGTTGTTCAGGCTTTAGGACAGTCTCATCCAGAAAGCCTTCTGTTCCAGATCTGTGGGATCTGGGAACAGTACTGGTCACGCTGAGATTTGGCAATAGTGACCTTTTTTTTCCATGGATTCTACAGCGAATCTTGAGCAGCAATTGAGATCAAGTGAGAGAACATAAGCAGTGTTAACTTAGCCTTTTCAGGCTCGGTTTTATCATCCTGCATCGCGGGCACTGGCTGCAACTCAAGAGACAATTCCCAGCAGAAGCCCCATGTCTGCACAAATGCCAATCCAGATGTACTTAGCAGCAGAAATTTAGCAGTGTCAGTATCTTCTTCACAGTTTGCAACGAACCAGGGGCCTTGTGACGGAGCCGTGATTTATGGTCCCTTTTGGTCCATCAGCTGGAGTGGCAATAGGACTACCTGCCAGGTTGCACTGCTGCCTAGGAGAGAAGCCCACATTTGTGGTTACACGTTTGCTCACATGGATTCCCCAGGCATGTATAAGTTACAGCAGATATTCCTCTTTACTTTCTGCAGCAGGCAGCAAAGACAAAACAGAGTTAGTGTGGCATCTCCATCTGACTTTGCTACTCAGTCTCCATTGATACGGCTGGGGGAGAAAGAGGCACTGCTGTGGAACAGCACATCCCAAATCACACGTCCAGAGCAGGCCAGAGAACCTTCATCTTAACCATGCCTAATTTCTCCACCAGCTACCAGGGTGATTGACTCAAAAAGTGACCTCTCTAATACACCCAATGTGAGGATCCCCACCTTCTGATAAATGCATAGTCCTTGCATTGATGAGATACCCTGGGACAGAAGCCTCCAGCCCTCAGTATGGATATTCGCCATCCTCTAGGGAACAGAAAGAAGGCACAAAAAAAATGGTGCCTTTGAGCTATTATCTAGTCCTCTTTAGATAAGAAATCACCCACAGGAGGTGCAGGAGCCACTGAGCGGCTTCTCTTTGTCTACTCTGTTCAAGGAAGATTAATTCATACTGGAGCAGGCACAAAAATATGCTGCAAAGAGGGTTTTTTTTTCTGGAGAGGAGTTGTCCTGCTAGGCAAGATGAGACTAGAGTTTAGATTGTTTAGCCCAGAAAGACTGGGAGGCGTGGGATCATCCTGCATCACAGCAGTGGCTTAATAGCTGGGAGGAAACATCATGTGTAAACTAAAGGACAATACCAGCACAAAGATGAGAGGGTGAAGATTGGTCATGAATAGATTTAATGCAGGAGGTTTAAAGGTCAGGGCTGTGAAGTTCTCCAAGAGTCACCCAGATAGCGTATCAGTGTGCACTGGGACAAGCACACCAGCTCTGTAGCGTGGAGCTTGGTCAGTTCTCAGAGGAGCACTCTGCCCCAGCATTCATGGTACAAGGCTTGGAGGATGGTTCCCTTTTTCTCATTTGGGAGCACTGTGAGGAGGTTTGGAGCCCAGCAGGACAGTGTTTCTGTAATAACCCTGTGCCAGCAACCCAGAGTGCCTGATGGGGAGCAGAATAAAGGACAATTTTCCAGAGAAGGGTGGATTATTTGAGTCTTTATAGTTCTGTTCTGAAAGGACAAATAATATCTCTCAAGAACGAGCTGCTGTACCTCTAAGTACATCAGCTTCCAGCTGCTCAGACTTTCACAAGAGTTGTGTCTATTCACAGCCTTGTTCTGTAGGAATTGAATGCATTAGAAGTAAAGCAGATCAGCCTATTGCATTCCTCTTCTGTATGCCCACTGCTTTTCTTCCAAAGATGGGTGCCATGCCTCAAACATCAAGCTTCCAGACCTTTCCAAAGAGGGGAGCAAATTCAGTCCAGTGGATGGGAGGGGGCAGCCCTCCAACTCATACGTAGGACTACTCCCTGCGCCATGTTACACTGCCATCCACCCTCCTTTCTCAGGTGTCCCCACACCTCACAAGGCTGACAATAGCTTTGGAGGCTCACACATTGGTCATGTAGATGGGATTCATTTCACCTTACCTACAGCATCTAAAAATGGGGCTTTTAGTCTAAGCTGGTCATGTAGGCTCTCCAGGGTCAAGGGTGAGAGGTGGACATCTTTGCAGTGGTTCAGCTCATCCTAAGTCAGGTGAATTTCTCTGTGTATGTATGAGCCTAGACGAACAACTAGAATTTGTGTACAAGCTCTGCAGCTAAAACCATGGGGTTTGGGTGTAGTTTAAAATGACATCCCCTAAAGCTACAGCTGGGAGAGGCATTTTTCCTTGTTTGTTCATTCCCTTCCTCTCAGTGCATTTTCCTTTGCACCAGCACAAGCGCTGGTGTGACCACAGAACGAGCCAGATCAGAGAATTCGTCAGGTGAAACCAAACCCAGACTGCTCTGAACCCAAATCGGTTCACTATGTGTCCTCATGGATGCTGTGCTAGCTTGAGGACAGGCATGGCAGGGAGCAAGTTGCCAAGGGCAGGGGAGGAGTGATGTGACTGTTTCAGCAGCATTGCTCCTTAAAACGAGCACGAAACTCCAGCATGAGTTGAAGCCCACTCTGTAGAGTCACAACACAGTGCATCATGGTTAAAAAGCATGACATTATAGAAAGACCACCCCGGATTTGTAGCTGGCATCAGATTTTGAGATTTGTGTTATGAAGTACAAGAGCTCCAGCTAGCAGAAGCTGTATTTATCTTGCTTGTATTGATCCTTGCTCTGCCACAGTAATTTCTTCTCTTTAAGGATTCTTGGGTGTTTTAATGTAAGTCTTCCCTGACAGAGAAGAAAAGACAGCAAAATCATTGGTTGCTATGTGCAAGCAGGAGAGTCCTGTTGGGGAGCCAGAAGGCTACAGCCACCCAGAGAACGGGGCTTATGACGGTGCTGATGCCAGAGCACGCAGAGGCTGAGATTTCTTTATCTGCATGTGTCAACACGAGGCACTCGCACAAGAGGGTGGCTTTCTCCAAATACACCCTCACTCTCTCTCTGGCTAAAAACACAGCAGTCCAGCAGTTTGTCCTATGAACAGCATTCACAAAGCCATACTCCCAACAAGCTCCGTGGCAGTAGAGGCTTCGGGGGTGCCCAGTTAGCATCTTTTTTCTCTAGCATGCTTTTTTCTTAAGAAAGATGACTGCAAATGTGGCTGGAGGCAGATTTGCCTGAACAGCAAGGATTTTAACACGCCTTTACTTCTACACCCCCCCCACACCTTAAGCCAGCTACTGATATCATGCTGGGGCTGCATGCAGATTTACAAACCGTATGCTGCTAAATTAGTCTCACCACCCAGTGTGAGGAAAGTTCAGAAGAAACCCAGGCTTCTGCTTTGCATATCTATAACACAGAGCTGGGCCCTTTGATGGGCTCCTCTGATGTCCAGGAGCTGTGAATATTCAAGAAGTCAACACCAAAAAAAGCTTGGAGAAAACAACAGAAAATGTGTCCCATCATCACCACTGAGAGCGGTGATTTTTCCCTGGCAAAAGCTGATGACAACAAAGCATAGCTATCACTTTCTAAATAGGATGAGGCCAGTACAGACATTTATCCTCTCGTGAACAGCCCTGGGCCAGGTAGTAAAGAGGGCAAACAGGCTCCAGCTTTGTAGATGAGGGGGAGGTCCATTTTACAGCCTTTTACCACAGTTGTGCTGCTTTGAACCATGGGGGCGAGAGCAAGGGCAAATATCAGGACAAGCTAGACAAGACTATGAGCTGTAGGCTTTGTCTTAGTTGGAAATATTTTTCTTTTTTTTTTTTTTTTTGTCACCAGGGAAACAGAAGCAGAAATGACAAATGCTTTCAATTTGTCAACATTTTCCATAGATATTTTTGGTCTTTTGATGAAAAACAAAGCATACATATTTCTCAGTTTAAAACTATCCCATTCCCATTCCAAATTGAATGTGGAAATGCTGTCAGAGGGCTGAAGGCACAGGCAGGGTTCCTTATATGTCCCTTGTCACTTTGGACCACTGTCTTCTCTTGGCTCCCTGGCTTGCCTCCGTCCCATGAGATATCATCGCCTCTCCTTGGGCAGAGCCACCAATGTGTGTCACAGCAGCCTTTGCCTCCTCGAGGTGTCTTCTGTCAGGGCACCATGACCCGGAAAGGGAACATGAAACACCTGAGCTGCAACTCAAATCTCCACTGAAGACAAACTGATTTAAGACAGTTTTGTTTCCAATGCAATTTCATTTTATAATAAAGAACCTTTTTCCTGGCTAGGAAACAGGTGCCTTTGTGCGGACAAAGGGTTTGGTGAAAGAATGTGTTTTTCTATATATTTTTGAGAGGAGAAATACAGACTTTCTTTCCTCTAAAACTCTCTCGGTACAGTCTTTTGATTTGTGAAGTTAATCTGGAAGAAATCGTAGGAAGTGAATTAAAGAGCTATGACCTGCTAGGACTTTCCTTAGCTAAGAGCCGTGTCTCTGGAGATTATGTTTAGCTGGACCGATAAATCCTGCTGAGATTTCTATGCAAGTGTCTCGTGGAGAGCAAAGCTCTTTGATTATCCTGTTGCTATTTGTCAAATGCAAAGGACCATGTAAAAAATCATTTTCAGCCCTCAGAATTACTATACTTTCCCTCTGCTTTTGATGTCTGAGGAGAAAATAGCCCTGTGAAGCAACTTGATTTTTTCAGAGCTATTAACAAATCTTTCAGGGTCCCAGGGTGACATAACAGGTCTGGTCTGACTCATTCCATTTAAGAGTGTCTCCTTCCAGACAAAAATAGCTCTGTGTGCAGCCATAAAAAACGTGAATCAATTAATGTCTTTTATTAACTAGAAATGCAGATAAATCCCCTCAATCAGGGGAACGCAAATTACTAGCTCCCGTTCCTTCTCCCTCCCTGTTCTCTTTGTATCTGGCTGCTTCTTTAATAGATCTTTTTGGATGTTGACTCCAGGTTCACGTGGCTATTTTTGCAGCTGAGTCTCAGACGTTCTGGGTTCGAGAAAGATATGTCAGGAAGATAGTGGATCACGCTCTAGGAGATCATTAGCTTGCTGGGAGAATAAGGAGTTTAAAAATTATCTTGGCCAGGGAGCACCAAGTTAAATAGGAGCGTAGGCTGGACTGGGAGAATGAGGCAGAGGTAATGGCTTCATATTGAGTACGTGGGTGTATAGTAGGAACTCAATGAAAATGCATCCTATGCACACACGTTAGTGGTATTTATATGAAAGACCGCAGCACACTCCTCCTGGTTTAACTGTGACTATAGCCTCTTTCCTTGCCATGATCTGATCAGTCAGGTCCCAGCATGTATTTCCCTGGAATTGAAGGGTGAAAAGAGTTTCGTTTTCTTCCCCACTCTGTTCCCACCGCGTGTGACCCAGCTGCGACAAGCTGGCCCCAGCGCCGCTGCGCATCCTGCCTCAGCTGGCAGTCGCCAGCATCACCCGGCTCCAGAGCTGCGTCCCTCCCCACAAGCTTCAGGCAAAGGCTCGTGTCCTCTTGAATCTACCGACCTCAAGCTTGAGGATGTCTGGGAATGCACTGCTACATTTTGGCTCTGTCTGTTTGGTGTAGTAGGCATCTTCTAATACTTAAAGGCCTGAAAGTATCATAGTTAGGGTCCGTATTTCCATCGCAGCCTTTTGTGCAGTAGTCAAACATTGTCAGCTAGCACTAGCAAGGGTGTTTTAGCATCCGTTCTTTTTGCTAAGCTGGGCACCAACGACTGGCCATACACATAGATAAGGCTTAGTCCAAAAACCTACTTGCTGCTATTTTTAAAGGGGGAAAAAAAATACCTTCTCTAAATAATCTCTACATGAAAATAGGTACATGACTCAGAATGCACATTGAGAAGCAGGCAGGAAAGGCTTTAAATAATAGGATTCATTCAGCTAAAGCATCTAATCACCCCTGAAAGTGAAAGATTAGTTAAAACAAAAGAGTTATTATCTGGGAAAGTAAAAAGGGAATCTGAATTTGTTCGTTTCCTCACACAGTGAGTACACGGAGTCTGCATTTCATTATGCGCTAACCTGAAGGGCTTCAATAGCCCCCACGGTGGAAACAGAACTACAACAATTTATGAATGCCTGCGAAAATATCTCCCTGCACCGTTGCTTCATTTTAACCTCTTTCCAGGAGAGTGGCTCGAGAGGGAGCAGCAGAGGAAGCTCTATCCAGGCTTGTGTCTGTGAGCACCTGGAAAAAAATAGTGCAATCCACAAAGAGTGGCTCAGTGTAAGGATTTTAAATTAAATGCAAACAGACTCCACCGCACTGTGCACACAGTGGGTTGAAATGGAAGTTCTAGGCAGGAGAATATTTAGAAAAGTTTCATTTTACTCCTTAAAAAAAATAAAATCCAAACCTGCTGTGCAATAAAAGGAAATAATAGTTAAGGAAATTGATTTTAATTAAAAACAAAAACTTAAACCTGGTTATTACTAACCATTTGCTCTGCTTTAATAGCTTGGATTTTTGCTCCAATCTCTTCCCTCAAACTTGAGATTTATTCTCGTACGTTTTTAAATGACAAATATGAATTACTTGAACTTTCAGGCTTCATTTATTATCTGCCCATGCTAAAGATGTTACTGTAGCCTCTGATCTATGCCGACACTCAGTGGAAAAATCAGCTTTTTTTTTCTATTTTTTTTATTTCATCATTCAGTTCACCAAATCACTGGAATCACTGAATCATGGAATGGTTTAGGTTGGAAGGGACCTTGAAGATCATCTTCATCATCATGAAGATCATCCCCCCTGCCCTGGGCAGGGACACCTCCCACCAGCCCAGGTTGCTCCAACCCCGTCCAACCTGGCCTTGAACACCTCCAGGGATGGGGCAGCCACAGCTTCTCTGGGCAACCTGGGCCAGGGGCTCACCACCCTCAGAGTGAAAAAAGTCTTCTTAATACCTAATCTAAATCTCCCCTCTTTTTGTTTAAAACCATTTCCACTTGTCCTATTGCTCCCCTCCCTGATCAAGAGTCCCTCCCCAGCTCTCCTGGAGCCCCTTTAGTGACTGGAAGGGTCTCTAAGGTCGCCCCAGAGCCTTCTCTTCTCCAGGCTGAATAACCCCAACTCTTTCAGCCTGTCCTCATAGCAGAGGGGCTCCAGCCCTCTGATCATCTTCATGGCCTTCTCTGGACCTGCTCCAACTGGCCCATGTCCTTCTTATGTTGGGGGCCCCAGAGCTGGATGCAACACTGTAGGTGGGGTCTCACAAGGGTGGAGCAGAGGGGCACAATCCCCTCCCTCACCCTGCTGGCCACGCTGCTGGAGATGCAGCCCAGGATGCTGGTGGCTTGCTGGGCAGCCAGCACACATTGTCAGGTCATGTTGAGTTTCTCATCAACAAACACCTCCAAGTCCTTCTCCTCAAGGCTGCTCTTGATCCATTCTCCACCCAGCCTGAATTTGTGCTTGGGATTGCCCTGACCCACGTGCAGGACCTTCCACTTGGCCTTGTTGAATTTCATGAGGTTCGCACAGGCCCATCTCTCAAGCCTGTCAAGGTCCCTCTGGATGACATCTCTTCCCTTCAGCATGTCACCTTCTCCACAATCCTTGGTGTCATCAGTGAACTGGCAAGCAAAATCAAGAGTTCCAGCAAGCTGCATCCTTTTTTACTTAGAAGCCCTAAAGACTATATTCAAAGAAAGATATTATTCATTGTTGCTGTTGTTATTGTTGCTGTTATTATTATTATTTTTATCATCATCATCATTATTATCATTATGAACATTATTATCATTATTATCAAAAAGATAAGGAGCCCATCTCTTCTGGTTAGGGCAGGTGGTGAGACACTAGTTGAGAAAGTGGCATTTGGTTTGACAAGACTCTGTTCCTTGGGGAAACAATTAATAGTCATGCTTGTATTTAGTCAGTAGATCTGGATAACATCCACTTAATGTGTCAACAGAGTTAGCTAATAAGTATTCCACACCTCCGCCAACTCTATTGAAAAGACATGGAGAACAGCAAGGTACAGGAAGCAGTCACATGTAGTACCAGTATTTGAGAAAGGGATGAACAGTTGTCCTGGCAGTGGTCATCTGGTAATTCTGATTTAATCCTCAGTACGTGCTTCATTATTACAAGCAGGAAGTATAAACAGCAGTGGGCATGAAAACAGAATTTACAGTAAAAATGGTGGAAATTTTATGTTTGTAAAGAAGGTATAGAATATCCATAGAGGACAAAGAAAGATGTTCAAAAAACAAACTGCAGCCATCGGATACATGTTCTGCTGATAAAATGCTAGACCAGTGGCACAGAGGTGTAGACGCAGGCTTTTCCCTCCCTTGGGGTGGAGACACAAAAACCCATCAGTCCTTTGCTGCTCTGCCCACCATGTGGAATCAGAATCAGACCCACTCTGTCTTCATTTTGGTTGAATGTTCCTGAATATTCCAGTCTTGTGAAATCCTTCACACAATTAATTCAAATTGTCTTGGAGATGAGTGCTGACTGGGCAAGAGCAAAAACTGGGCAAAAGACTGCAATCAACAGATAATGATACACTGCCGCATTTCAGCTAACAGAAGGAGCTGTAAAAGAGTGCTAAAAAAGGCCAGTATTTGCTCCCGTCTCTTCTCACTCTCCTATTAACCATCCCATGGAGAGCAGGCCATGCGTTAATTACATCCACACCAAAAACTGGGTGCAAAAATTTGACTTTGGCGTCATGCCTGGGGTAAAGACTCATCAGGTCTCTTTTGTCATCATGCTTTGAAGGATAATGTCAAATCTTGATTTATCTTCCCTTGAGGAGCTTTCTCTAGTGGCTGGATAAGGTCCTTTGCCAGGGAAAGATAGAGACAAGTCCTGCCACAGGTACTGCTGCGGGCAGAGCTCAGCCTTGGGGCAATTGTCCTCACGACTGTAGGACTCTAAGGGTGCCTCAAACACTTGATTCAGATGCTCAAGCTGCTAAACCGTCTCTGCCTTCATGTCTTCTAGTGAGGCATGAACTGGGCAACTGGCTGCCACTGGTGACACCAGATTCAAATGGGTATTTAGTCGTGCTGGTACAGTGCAACTTTTACACTTTGCGAAACGTCTTCAACTTCGTAAGTGTACAAGTTCCCAGGAGCCTGGGCAGAGTTCAGGAAACTGCTAGTTTTTGTGGTCTCTATGCACAGGCAGGGAACTAGCTTGTCGTGTGGGCAGGAGCTGGAAAAACAGATTGCAATAGTTGCTCTCTATCAGCAGGACTTCTGCAGATGCCACCAACAAAGCCATGCTCACTCCTGTGCAGCAGGGAGAATCTTAGTGGAAATTGCACTCGAGACAAATCTACAAAGCCCTCACCTGATCCCAAGTGAGACAATCTAGGAAGTTCTCAGTGGCAGTACTGGAGAGATGGAGACCAGGAGTGGGCCACGTGAGAAAAAAACCCACGCATCTTGCCCTAAGAGGATGGTAGAAAACCACTGTTCAGCTGTGCTGATAGGAATCAGGGACCCCTCTTCATCTTATATATTTTTGCAGAAGATCTCAAGAGCTCAAGTTGTACTCTGAAAAGCTGATGGGAAAAACACAGCCTCCAGAATGCCTGGAGAAGTAATGAGTGCCACTGAAGGGCAAATGAAATGTCAAAATGGCTCAGGCCATCTGTCTTCCGTCTGTTTGATCCCTGTTCAGAAGCACTCCCATTTTATGGGGAAGGCACCCAGCTCTTTGGTGACCACAGAACAGGCCCTGTGGCTCACAGGGTGAAAAAAGGTTGAACAACACTGATATAATTACAGAGCTGAAAGAACAGCAGCAGCTTACAAATTGTAGTTAGCCTCTCATTAGTACGGTTGAGTGATGACTGTATATATGCGTAGGGCTTATTTAACAATAAATGTCATATTTACATAACATATAGGATGATACTGGCAAATGTAACCAGCAAATACATTAAATCAGGAAAGAAAAATTTGGGTTGAAAACCAGGAAAATAAAGGATTGCTGGTGCATGCTGCAGGCAAAAGCAGTGTGGAAGCATTTAGAAAGATTTCTGTTATTTGGATCCTAGCGGTATCACTGGCAGTCAGGATGTTTAAATCCCCTAGACACCTCTGGAATTACTAACCTTTAAGCTAAATTGATACCAACTATATTACTGGGGCTGCCCTGTTTTACTGGAGGGGAAAGGAATTGTGCAGTACTAATGTTGTAACTTTGGGATTTGCTTTCAAGAATAAATATTGTGTGAGTGCAAAATCCCTTTTATGAAGTATCACTTGTCCAAGGAGAAGGAAGATGATCCATCCTGGGTGCTGCCATGGACTGTTATCCCAATAGTCTTGTCAACGTCTTGAATTTATTGTCTCAGATCAGTAAACCATCTGTATATATAAATGATGCAAGGTCATCCATTAAGCAAACCACTTAGAAGGGCTCCCAACAAAATTACCAGAGATCAAGCAGCTATTCCAGCTGATAAAGCCTATTGGAGTGGCTATGTAGTTACAGCGTGTTGCAACAGCAGCTTCACCTCATTATGGAGTTGAGTTATTACCAGCTTCAGCAGACCAAAGGGACTAAATAAGCGCCGTCCGGATGGGATTGCCAGAGTACCTCTGTGACTCGCCAGATGAGTGATGAGCCTGAGCTGAGGACCTGTAGCAGCAACCACACATGACGCACCAGCTCCAGCTGGAATTGTATATCGAGTCCTCCTCCACGGGGGCTTTGGCTAATTGGCACGAATGAGAGCTAAAGATGACATTAACACTTCCGCGAGATGGATAACAAAGACATTCCACTTTATAGATTTCTCAGCTCGATGTTACTTATCTACGTGACTGCCTACAAAGCTGTACAGATGAAAATCAAACCTGAGCCATACAGGAGTTGTAATACTCTGCATTGGGCTCACAGCAGAACATGCGTTACCTGGCAGTAGCTGTGTGTTTGGTGAAACCTGTGAGCAAACTCAGTGTTTATGTGTGGTTGGGTGTGCAGGCAGTAGCAGGACCTTGTGGCCGGGCAACGCTGTGGAGGAGGAGAGGCAGCTGTGCTCAGAGCTGCGTCCTTTGGGTGAGACGGCCATCCAAAGGTCTTCTGCCACCACTGCCACAAGGCAAGAAAACCTGCTCCCATGCACCCTGTATGAAAAAATGAAAGAGCGAAAGAAAACCCTCACCCGTACCCACTTGCCTGTCAGCGTGTGCTCCGGTGTCTGAGCGGATGAGTCCAGCAGCAGCGCTCAGCAGTTCAGTTCACCTGAGACAGCTTTGGAAGATGTAGGTGTGAAAGTCCACGTATCTACCTCTTTGGCACACCCTGCCCAAAACCCACTAATGGCACTCACTGCATTGGTGGCCTTTATTTTGGATCGACAGGGCCGACACAAGCTGGGGTACATGCAGATGAGAATCACAGCACTGTTAAAGCAATCAGCATGTCCCTGGAGTCGGTCATGGCCTCATGGGTGGTGTAGGAGAGTCTTCTTCCTTATCCTTATTTCTTCAGAAATGTCACATACCTGGGCTTAAAGGCAAAAATATAGTTGGTTTAAAGCACTCAAATTTTTAAGATACTAGGTAGCTGAAAGTGCAAAGAGCATACGGCTGCATTTTCAGAGCACTATTGCAAATTTCACTAGGTGCTTTTTAGTTACTCAGGAGTCTGACTTTAATTGCATTTGATGTCTAAATTAACATTATTTCTGCTAATATCATCATTCAAAATAAGCAAATAAGATGACAGCCAGGGTAGTCTGAAAGCCAAAATGCTTGGAGGGCACTGCTGGGTCAGGGTAAGGAGACCCAGACACATACTTTCCCTTCTCTATGGAGAAAACGGTCTGGTCTCATCCTGCGCACAAGACACATGCTATTTCCGAATGGGTACCTGCTCAGTATTTCATTAGTATCTCCAGGTACTTGCCGTGCCAGACATGCTTTACTGCATGCTGCCCAAGGTCTGCAACACATGCGGAAATATCAGTTTCCTCTTGGTCTTTTCTATGATGCTCAGAGTATATTAATTCTCTCATAATAATTTTTTACTTTCTTTCACACCATTTTTAGGAGAAGGGGTGCTGGTTTTGTTACAACCAGGTCGCTATGCTCAGATTATAGCCAAAGGTGTCAGCACAGCCAATTTACTAATGCCAAATTGCAAACTTTCATTCTTAATATTCTCACATCGCTTTTATCATCTAAGTTCCCTAGACCAACTCCTTTCTTTATGCTGTCAAATATTCCAGTTCATGCACAAAATCCTGGTTGTAGTGTTTTATGGCACTTCTTGTGTTCACAGGTGCATCGTCATTTCATTCAGCTGTAGGGATGGGAGCAGAAAGCTGTTGTTGCTCTGCTCCTGGAATTTCAGATCTGCTTGGAGTCTATGCGTATACTGCTCTTCATTGAATAAGATGGAGGATCATTCTCAAAATTTGTATGATGTTTGCAAGAGAAGGCTGTGGCAGGGAGCAAATGCAGAAGAGGAGCGACTTGGTTTTGCAGAGGCCTAATTTTGGCATCTTGACCTGACAACTTGATTGCAACTTTACTGAGATTCTTTGATTTGGATTCATAGTGCAATTTGAAGAGAATAAACAAACTGAAAAATATGTATTCCTTCCTGTAGGATGTTATTGGTCCTGCTGTGGCAGTTACGGGACCTTTAGATTCACAGGATATCTCTTAGGAATTAGGCTAAAGAGTACTCGGTTCCACGATGCACTGTCATCACCTGTAGGGACCTGGCGCTACAAGCAGGCAGAGTCACACAGCTCCTATGTTCAGCAAGCAACTATATTAAAATTTGGGAATATGAAGTTCAGTTCTGGATTTCCACATTGCTCTGTGATGATCTGAATCTCTTTATGTTATGTGGCCTCTTTATGTCAATCTCTGTTTTCCTCCTGGTATGTCTCCTGTTGCTGTCCCACTGCTCCTCTCCTTAGCCACCTTTGGCTTTGCTTAAATCTGCTATTTCCCAATCCTCCTTCTCTTGTCCTTTATTTGTTTTGGTTCCCTGGTACTTCTCATAATCTCACCCCCCAATGAATGGCAATGTTCCATCATCCCAATGAGTTCTATCCTTCTTGTCTTCCCATCTTAAATTTCTTTCTTGCCTCTCTCTGCCTCAGCCCTATCTTTGCTACCCTGTCTCTTGTGCCATTAACCTCCAACTTCTGCTCTCAGCCCTTCTTTTCCACCTCTTCATCTCCTTTTCCTCTTACCCTTGCTTCTGCCCTTTTAATTTGTGTCTGACCCTTCCTAGATACCTTTTCTCTCTTCTTTTGTGCCTAACTTCAATTTTTCAATCTTTGCATGTTAGTGGCAAGAAAGACGGTTACTGGACATGGGGAACCCAGGACAGACAGGACCTCTGCTTGCAGCTCTGGTGCCTGGTGACAGACGTGGGAGCCAACATCCTTCTCAGTGTCTCCATCCCTGTAACAGAGCAAGCTCAGGCCATATGAAGGATGCTGCAAGTGACAGCCTGCTCAGCGTGTAGGAGCCTGAGGGAGAGAGAGCATCCTTAGGACAGATCACAGCCTTAGGGAATCTAACTGATACATTTTAAGGAATTTTATTGATAAAGTCTGAACTGCAATTTTGAATGTTCATAACATTTGCAGTGTGGGTTAAGACTAAAAAGTGCCAGTAAATGAGACACCTTGCTACCCTGAGTGCTCTATCAGACCTCAAAACCCTACTTCAAAACAGATAAGTAAAGTTATAAAAACACAAGCAAATCCTTTCCTTGCTATTTCTTACTTGGAAAAGGATACGACTGTTTTTTTTTGTTTTCTGAAAATTAAAAAAGAAAAAGGAAGAAAAAAATCAACCTTGAGAGATACATCTAGCATGGAAGAGTTCAGCCCAATTAATTCAATTTTTCAAGTCATTATCACCTAGAAACAGGTTTTCACAATAGAAGATGCTAGACAAAGTTATATTTAGTCCTTGGTATTTTAACTGACCATAATGATTACTGAAATCTTCTCTTCAAGAATTTCCACCCAGCACATGGGGAAGCATGGGGCTATATGCAATGTTTTCGCACAAGTATTTTGTGGCATGGCTTGAATTCTGCACTGCAGTATTGCTCAATCCGTTACACTATTTGCTGTAAACGTCACTGGAATTCTGTTTTTCCAGATCTAGCTAATATATATGTAAACACTTACTAGTTGCATGGATTTCTTGCAAATAGCAGGGATTTGTGAAGCACCTTGCAGATGAAACTTGGCAGTACCTGTGAACTTTGTAAACTCTATCTAGGTCTGGATGGTTCATTCTCTTGGGGTTACAATTGTCCAAAACCAGTTAAAACCGTGACTTGAAATCCACAGCTTGAAAACTGAAAAAAAACACTCCTGAATGTGAACACCAGCCAAATGCGGGCTGGAAGGAGAACCTGAAAATGATCGGTGACCCTCAGACACTGGTTGGGACCCAAGAGCAGAGCAGGGTTGTAGGAGACAAGAATGTGAAGCCTGAAAAACAAAATATGACCCGTGGTAAAGCGTGGCTAAGTTATCAGAAGTGGTAAATACAGTGTGGCTGTGGCAACATTCTGTGTTGCAGGTCAAGCAAGCATCTCCCTGGTGGGTGCATGCTTGCATGGTGAAGGACTGGGGGGAAGGAAGGGAGGATTGACTGGGTGAATCTTGTGGCAGATCTATGGCTTGGCTGCACCTGACAGCAGCATTTGGTTTTGTGTGGTCACTGTTTGTGGCTTGAGTAGTGTACCTGGGTATGTCTGTCTTTATCCCCCATTTGTGATCTTATTTGACAATTTTCTTTCGGTTGGCAGAAACAAGCTAATTAAACCTGAATTCTTTACTAACCTATGCATCAAAATGCTGTCCTTGGAGCCAGTTGGACTCCCTGAGGGTTTGCATACTCGAGATACTGCTCAAGTAGTCTGAATCATGATCTCATCAGAGACAATAAGATGCTGAAGACGGTTCTTAAGTGCTCAGTTTAAGCTCCTGTCAGGGAATCTGTCCACTGACATCACTCCGTTTCTAGAGACATCATTCAATTTAGTCCCAAAGTTACCTTTGCTCCATACTAATTTGGGGTCAACCCAGTTTAGCATTGAGGAAAAACATATTTATGCCAAAATTATAGGATTGCAAAGGAGGTTGACAGTAATGAACAAGCCCACTTAGAAAACATCTATTATTCACACATACACATGTGCACACACACACACGCACACATACAGAAAACAAATACAATTTTCTGAATAAAAATACAAAGCCAGAAAACACGGGGAAGAAAACCACTGAAACAGGAACAAGTTCAGAATAAAAAAATCAAATTTTTCATTGAAAACATAATTTGCATAAAAAATGTGTGGCTTTCATCTAGGTCTCAGTTTTCTGTTGGAGGAAAAAATGCCTATCGATAGTATTTCCTGTACCATAAATTTCTCAGGCTACCAGTGAAGCCCACCTTACTGACCCCCATCATAAGCTCTTAGTTTACCCCAATTCCTCTCTCCTTGTGCAGCCAGGGACAAAAGGGGATATCAGAAATACCAGCATAGCTCCAGTAAGTTTAACTGGTAATAGTCTTGAAAGAAATGCTATGAGTCTTTGAAGCATTGATCTAAAGTCAGTGGAGTTCACTTGAGGCAGGAACAGACAAGGGAAAAGGGCTGAGGAAAATCTCTACTGTGCACCCACGTATGCATCTATGCCACAGGGTGATGGGCTACTTAATGGAGGAGTTAGGCAAAAATGAAGACTCACACCTCCTTTGTGGAGGACAAATGTGCTATTGCCAGCAAGGGGTACAGTCCAGTTGATTCAATGTTGCACTCCTTGCTCAGACAGACATCACACTGACCTTATGTGAGTTTCTTTGGGTAAAAATGATTGAAAAATTGGCCCCTAAGACCAACATTTTTAGAAAAATCTACAGGTCATGACTATGCTAGCTTTGTCCTTGGCGTCTGGTGAGGTTTGTACAGGGAAAGCTGCTAGTGATAAATACTCCACAGCCATGTCTGAGAGGGCTCCATCCAAGTGCAACGTCTTTGATGCCGCTCCACCAGTCACATCCCTCTGGTGACAGTGGCACTTGGCAGTGGAGCATCTTCAGGCTCTTGGTGAGGAGACTATTTCACCTCCATCCATGCCCATTTTGTCCAGTAAAGTGCAAGTGCTAAGGCAAGATTTTGCAGGGTCTGGTCTGAAGAAGCGAGTGCCATGTGCCTACCCTCACACCATTAACTGCATGCACCTTACTGCCTTCTCTTGCAAGGAGAGTGAGGTGTGTCAAGTCAGCTTGAGAGAGCTGTGAGTCACTAGGTAGAGTCTTCTGGAGCACTCTGATGGTCTCCAGTCTTACAAGAGAATCCTTTTTCAGCTAAAAATCCTAAACAAAATTAACAGGAGTAAAGCTATGGCTGGCTGTCACTTGTACAGGAGGATATTCCTACCCGGCCCTTCTTTGTTTCCAAGTAATTCAGCATAGTTCAGCAGCTCACAGCCTCTTCAGAAGAGCCGATATCTGAGGAGACTTCCCATCATTGTTCCTGTGTTGGTGACATCATAACATGCCAAAACAGGAGCAGAAAAGTGATTCCTGTCACTACAGGTTGCACAGGAGGCATTTTAGAAAGCTGCCCTTAATTCCAAACTTACCAGCTATGCCAGGTTTACTGCTTGTATCCATAGTGGGGCATGGCAACAACTGATCGATATAAATTGCAGCTGAGGGCTCACAGATTGGTAGCAGAGTATGTTATCTGCCACCAGCCTAAAGCTTGGGAGACATTATTCAACAGAAACCAGAGAGCAGGATTACTCAGTACTTATCTAAGGAAGGCTTCATTTGTAATTATTGTTATGGCTGACTAATGGTACTTCAGTAGGATCTACAGAACCCAAGTAAGATCAGGACTTTATTGTATTATTGTTCTGTGGCTGCAGGAAAAGAAACAGTTGCTCCCCAAAGTGCTGACAATTTCAAAGGAGATGACAAAGAAAGTGTTATTACACCCAATTTAAAAATGGCAATGTGAAGCCCTGAGAGTATAAATTGCCAAAAAAGCTAGGCATGTAGTCTAAGTTCAGACACGCCTCTCAGGATGGGATGAATCGGCCTTGAAAGTGCCCATTTCTCTTCACTACAACCAAAGAATCTGAAATTACTACTTTAGATGGGGCTCCTCATAGTCCAAGAGGTAACTTGGGCAGAGAAATTCTCCCCAAATGGCTCATTTCAGTCACCCACTCCTCTATTCTAGATACCCGTATCTGACCCCATCTCCAGGTTGCTATCTTCCCATCCAGAACTCTAACACGAAACCATCCAACTGCCTACTGAGACATTCCATTCAGAGACAAACTGCACCGAGGAGGAACCTCCACAGCCACCAGCTCCTCCCTGGGGCTCCTCTCACATGGATGATGTGACCCGTTACATTTGGGCACGTTCCCCTTCTGAACTCGGCCCTCTGATCAGGTCTGCTGAACACCGTCAGATAATTATAGCTAATACCATGTCTCTAATTATTGTTATTAGCATATTACTATTATTACTTCTTGTTCCATCATATCTTGTTCATCTTATTATTATGCTATTTATGTTTTGGTCATTATTCAGATAATAAAGCCAGATGCTCTGACTTGCTTCAGAGCTTCATTGTGCTGGATGCTGTAGTGTCCCCTGTGAAAAGTCAGTCCTCACCCTGAAGCACTTAAAAATCTAATTAGAGAAGACATACCAGCATTATCTTCGTCTATCAGAAGCTTCAGCAGCAAACCCCCACTCTTCAGGATATTCAAGGTCACCTTACTTACTGAAGAATTTGTAGAACTCCCAATGTTCTTGACGCCTGTGCCAACGCCAGCTCCTACACAGCTCTGGAAGCCACCTTATTTCAGCCTTGCTTTCCTAATTCCTCCCGAACCGCACACACTGACCCATGCAGATGCTTACCCTGACTCACTTATTCCTTTACACCCTACACATTATCTCCTGAGACATGTAATCTTTCACATAAAAACAATTTTAAAAAATCCCAAGCTGTAAATAAATGGCTTAAACTACTGCTGAAGAAGGAAGGCTGTTACTGCGGGTACCGTTTCTGGGGTATCGCTCGGGTACCACAGTGCCGGAGCGATGTACTCCCAGGGGTACACCACCGCACCCCGGGGGAGCAGCCCCGGCCGGCCCTGGGCGTCCCTTCCCGGCAGGGACCCCCGGTGCACGGGGGGTGCAGCCCCCCCGCTGGCTGGGCTCCCCCTCGTTAGGCAGAGGAGCAGCAGTGAGAAGGGCCGTGCCCCCGCCTCCCGCCACCGCTGGATGCTTTCACCTTCCCAGCACAGCCACCCTCATCCGGAAGGGCTCTAAAACTTGTCGGCAATTGGCTATTTTGCCCAGACACAGCCTGGGCTCTCTTGTTTGATTTCTCTGCATGTTCATTTAATAACTTGAATGTGGTTAAAACACCAGAATTAGAGCCTCCATTTATTTTGCCGTTTCCCATCTTTTCCAAAAGGTGAATGTTTAAAATGATGTATGAGCCGTGAGCTACAGTGCTCATTTATGGCTCTTGCAAGGCTTTCCCCGTGACTGGAAAACAGTGGACATTCGCAATCAATAAGACTCCTCCGAACAGCCCTGTCCCCAGTTTCATTAGGAGGTTGTCACAAAGTTATTTCAAAACCTTGCTCAAGTAAATTGGCTGCGAGCAGCGACTGCTCAGTCTGCCGCCACCTGACACTCAGCTCTGAGGAGCGAAGTTCCAGAAAGGATTTGTTTCACCTCAATATTAAATTCTGACATGCAATAAGACTGCTAAAACACTGGCTAGGAGAGATCTGTAATTATCTCCTGAAAGTACCACATGTAAATAGCCACTGCATGGCCTTGCAGTGTCAATACCTGATGGAGAGCTGCAAAAAGGGTGTCTTTCAGATATGATGTCACTTACAGCTTACCTTTTGGGACAAAAGATTCTGATCTGGTAATGCTGATGTTCCAGCACATCCCTCTGGTGTGAGATCCTGTTAATACTAGTCCTAATTTTTTCCTGCTGAAGTCAGCAATACAGTTGCTACTGGTTTTGGTGAGAGCAGAATTAGGCTGAATTTTTAAAAGATACCATGTAACTCTCAATCTGAACCCTTCTGGAGGAGATCCAGCATATGGAGTGGCAGTTCGCATTCTAATAAAACATAGAAGGAATTACTGTTCCCTGAAATCCATATATATTCTCAAAGTCTGCCACTTCCTATTAGAATGCTGCAGAAGCCCTGGGAGAATGACGACATTTTTATCCAAAAGGTTAAGCAAAAAATACTGAATGGAAAATATTAGCTTTGATAAAACCAAACCAGAAATATTTAAGTTTTAAAAAACATCCAGATACTTAAGGCTTTTTGAGTGAAATTGAAATATTTTGTGAAATACGTTTGGTATGTGAACACTGAAATACACTTTTTAAATTTCAAGCAATGTAATCTTTCCAAAATGTTCTACAAGCATTTTAAAAATGCAATTCCACTGCAACTGAAACACACTCCTTCAAAATTAAAATTTGAAAAAGCTTTGTTGGGCTGTAGTTCCAAAGGCCATCAGCAATTCACCAAGAGCAGCTGCCAGGTTTGCTCTCTGGGTTGTGCATTTATAGACACCATTGGTAAAACCCTGGGAGGACTTCAGTCTGGTTTCCTTTGCTTCTCAGAGTATGATGCTCCTGGGCCGGGGGTAGGTGGGCAGTCATAACTAGCTTCCAAGAGATGTCTCTCCATAAGCTCACACAAATGACCTGTGGGAGGTCATTCCCCTTCCAAGCAGTTGCTGGGGTGACAGTGAATATCATTCATCCGGGTTTTCATAGATATTACATCTTGCTCTTTTCAAAGCTTCTTCGTGCAAAGAGGACATTTCATGTAATCTCATCGACAGCTCTTCAAAATTCATTTTCCTGTATTTCAAGGAAAAAGAAAAACAGTTTGGGGGGCTTGATGAGAAAGCAGGAGACTGACTGTCACTTGTTTTCACTTTGCAGTCAGAGGAAGAAGGTTCATTCCTCCTGCCACAGGACCATTATTTCAACAATTCAAATTTTAACTAATGAAAATTGAAATGGTTCTTCTATGTGAAAGCTCCAATTTTTCTTTTATAGGGAAAACATATATCCAAATTGCAGAGGTCATACTGAGAAATCTGTAGCTTACTCTGGGGAACGTGGGGATTTTTCACATGCCACGCAAGTGCTGCAGGTCAGCTGGGTCAGAATTCACACAGATTTTCTTTTACTTTCTCCATTGAGCATCCTTTCCAGAGATCATTTAATTTGGTCCTTCCTTTAGATGCAGGTCTGGCACAGACTACTGCCCTCCCATTATGCCTGTATTGTCTGTGTTATGGCGAAGCAAAGAGATTATTGGAAACAAGCACAAAGAGGAGACTGTGGAGCTTGTTGGTGGGTGATGCGGTTCAATCTCTTTCCCAGTATGTCTGCAAGTGCCTCCTCACCAAGGCCTGGAAAGAGGGAGCAGCCAAGATGATGATAGTTGCCTGTTTTACAGCTTCTCAAAAGCCTTAGTTTTACTGAAGTTCGAGAATTGTCTTGGGGTGGCACACATGCAGATGTGATGGATCAAGTTACCAAGAGCAAAATCTTCTTCCCCCCAAATTAGGGGTAAATTTGCCTTTAACTCCAGCTGTACTCTTAAGTCTCCCAAGTAGTCTGCCAGATTCTCCTGGAGAGGTTTTAGAGAATGTGGACCACGTGGTAAAGTGGTTTTCGTAAGACAAGTCAATGCAAGCCCAAGAAATACTTGCTGCTTGACATTTTCCCCTTATTTCTCCATTCATTTTAGCACTTAAGGGAGGAAGGTCATCTCACTTAACCTCCTAAAAAAAAGCCACCTAAAATGCCCAGAATGAATTGCGAGAGATTCCTCTCTCCTCCAAATAAAGGAGTCCAGGCAACTAGGCGAGTGCGGACATCTAATTTGTGTGTGGTTTAAATTAGAGGGATGAAATAATCCCAGTGGTAACAACCAGCAGAGGCTGCACGTGTTGCGATTAGCTTCTGATTTCATCCCTGGCTAGTCAGGATTCTTGCTCCTGTTTGCAGGACTCTCGGCATAAATGTGGCAGCAGCCATGCAATAAATGTCTCTTCATGTCCCAGAGTCGCCGACCTGCTGTAAAACTTGAAGGAGGGATGATAAGTTCGGCTAAGCTGCAGCATTTCCTCACTGCTTTGTGGGAAGTCTGAAAGGCTGGAGCACCAGAACCAAATCTTGAGGGCAAAAAAAGTTTCCAGAAATACAGCTGGTGCCCATGGAGGTGCCTTGCTGCCCAAGCACTACCTATCACCATGAGCTCTGACAGCACTTGACAGAGAAGCCCTGTGAAACTGGCATAGAGAGAAATGCTGATGCAGCAAAATACTCCATGTTCTTATTTTGAAGTTGCCGTTCTGTTTAATTGCTTCAGAGACCTGCCCTAAACTTATGAAAAAGAACCACCATTTGATCCATCTCTACCCCTCCACGTGGTCTTACAGGATGAGTGACAAAAGACAGCTCTGAGTGACAGGTGCTCATCCCTCATGATAGCCTGGTGTGCCCTTCCAGAAGAAAACACCTGCTGGTCCTAGTGAGAGTCAAATGTCCTTAAATGCTCTGTCCTCAGATAGCTGTCATCCAGCAGGTACACAGGGTATGGCCAGATACAGCTGCTCAGAGCTGGAGGGCAGCAACCAGTCGCTACTTCTTCCACTATTCCCTACTTGTTATAGGCAAGTGTTTGTTGTAGTACCCCAGAAAAAGCCTGCTTGTGCCAGACGTACCAGTGAATGGAAGAAGAACTCTGTGCCAATCTCATCACAGACCCGTGCGTTGCCCGTTTGACAAGCTAGGCGAAGGAATGAGTCTCTCTGGTTGGGAAAGCAGTCCCTGATAGGAAGAGGCTATCAAGAAGGCAGATGGACTTGTACAGCAGCAGAACCTAGCTAGGAAAATAGTGTTTGCCAGGATAACTGGAGCTAAGGAAGGATGTCACCGGCATCCCTTCTCCCTGCAGCTTCCATGTTATCTGCCATGCTTGCTGGTGGGAACACACAGCACAGCAAACATCCATCATACAGACACAGAAAAGGAGCTGATGTACTCATCTCCTACTGATTTCACAGGAGAGGGCACCTCAGATGCTTTGTTGGTCAAGGTATGGCTCTGACCTTTACACCATACATTTTCACAGAAACTGCACTTTGGGGCAGGTTTTGCTCCAGGACAGAGTAGATGCAGTGCAATGACACGTGGGTCACAAGCCCTGCAGTAATAAGAAGCTCCTTCAGCAGGTCCACAAGAGGACACAGCTGAGATGTGCTTTGTCCATGAGCACAGCCAAGAGCAGCTGTTTTCTGCATTGCACAGGGTTACAGGGAGCATTCAGTAATACACCGACAGCACTGCATCTGTCCACACCTTCCCTTTGAGTTTCTCGTCTTTCACTTAGGGTGAATGCCTCAGTGAAAGTGCCCCAGATCCAACAGAGTCATGTGGCTCAGGCTTTATTTGCTGTTATTGCTGCTTTCAAGTGGAAAATTGATATAATAGCAGTCCTTTCTCAACACACAGTAGTCTGCACATTTGTACAATGTTCTTTGAGGACGATCAGCATCCACTGGCATAGAAAAGTGACAGATGCTGTCTGCAAATAATGAACTGAAGCAGTTTCCTTTGGAAAGGAACTTAAGCAAAGTCCCTTTGAGTTTGAAAAGCCAATGAGGTTCCCATGTGGCCTCAGAAGCTGCTCACAAGCCTCTGCCGGAACAGACATATTCTATTAGCTCATATGGCATAATTATTTTTTTAACTGTTTCACTTATGCAGACTTCTCAGAGAATCACAGGACAGAATCACAGAATGGTCAGGATTGGAAGGGACCTCTGGAGATCCTCTAGTCCAAATCCCCTGCCAAAGCAGGGTCACCTACAGCAGGTTGGACAAGATCGTGTCCAGGTGCTTTTTGAATATCTCCAGAGAAGGAGACTCCACAGCCTCTCTGGGCAGCCTGTGCCGGTGCTCTGCCACCCTCAAACTAAAGAAGTTTTTCCTCATATTCAGACAGAATTTCCCGTGTTCCAGTTTGTGCCCGTTGCCCCTTGTCCTGTCGCTGGGCACCACTGAAAAGAGTCTGGTCCTGTCCTCCTGCCACCCGCCCTTTAGATATTGATCAGCATTGATGAGATCCCCTCTCAGCCTTCTCTTCTCCAGGCTGAACAGCCCCAGGGCTCAGCCTTTCCTCATAAGAGAAATGCTCCAGTCCCCTGAGCATCTTTGTAGCCCTCCACTGGACTCTCTCCAGCAGGTCCTTGTCTTTCTTGACCTGGGGAGCCCAGAACTGGACACAGTACTCCAGATGTCGCCTTGCCAGGGCAGAGCAGAGGGGGAGGATGACCTCCCTCAACATGCTGGCCATGCTTTTTAATGCACTCCATTATACCATTGGCCTTCTTGGCCACAAGGGCACATTGGTGGCTCATCGTCAACTTGTTGCCCACCAGGACTCCCAGGTCCCTTTCCACAGAGCTGCTTTCCAGTGGGTCAACTTCTAACCCATACCAGTGCATGGGGTTATTCCCCTCTAGGTGCGGGACCCTACACTTGCCCTTGTTGAACTTCATTAGGTTCCTCTCTGCCCAACTCTCCAGCCTGTCCAGGTCTCGCTGGATGATGGCACAGCCTTGTGGGGTGTCAGCCACCCCTCCCGGTTTTGTGTCATCAGTAAACTTGCTGTGGGTACACTCTGTCCCCTCATCCAGGTCACTGATGGATATGTTGAACAAGGCTGGACCCAACACTAACCCTGGGGAACACCGCTAGTTACAGGCCTCCAACTGGACTCTGCGCTGCTTATCCCAACCCTCTGAGCTCTGCCATTCAGCCAGTTCTCAATCCACTCCATTGTCCACTCATCTAACCCACACTTCCTAATCTTACCTATGAGGATGTTATGGGAAACAGTGTCAAAAGCCTTGCTGAAGTTGAGGTAGACAACTTCCACTGCTATCCCCTCGTTCACCCAGCCAGTCATGCCATCATAGAAGGCTATTAGATTGGTCAAGTGTGGTCTGCCCTTGGTGAATCCATGTTGACAACTCCAGATAACTTTCTTTTCTTCCATGTGCTTAGAGATGACATCCAGGATGAGCTGTTCCATCATCTTTCCAGGGATGGAGTTGAGGCTGAATGGCTGGTAGTTTCCTGGGTCCTCCTTCTTGCCCTTTTTGAAGACTGGCATGACATTGGCTTTCCTCCAGTCCACAGGCACCCCTCCTGTTTTCCGGGACCTTTCAAAGATGATGGAGAGCGGCCCAGCAATGACTTCTGCCAGCTCCCTCAGCACTCGTGGGTGCATCCCATCAGGGCCCATGGATTTGTGGGTGTCGAGTTTTCCTAAATGATCTCTAACCCAATTGTCCTCAACCAAGGGAAAGTCTTCCTTCCTCCAGATGCTCTATCTTACCTCCAGGGTCTGGGATTCCCGAGGGCCAGCCTTCGCAGTAAAGACTGAAGCAAAGAAGGCATTCAGTAACTCTGCCTTATCTGCATCCTCCGTCACCAGGGCACCCACCTCATTCAGCAGCAGGCCCACACTTTCCCTAGTCTTCCTTTTGCTACTGGAGAGAGGAAATGACCAATTACTTATTTACTGAGCATTTTTTACTGAGGACAAGTAATGAAAAAGAATGAAGCTTATGACTTCTTCTGTTCAGTCCTCTCATGTTCCATGTGGCATCTGCACAAGTTACAGTGGCAAGGTATAGCTGTGTGATGTATAATCACATGTTAAAGCTACCACATGCCTTTGTGATCTTTGCTCTTTGCATCTTACACCAAAAAAAAATCATTTTAACCACCTAGGCCTGTAAGGAGTCTCACAATTGTGAGATTGAAAGAAGACCATTGAGCTGTTTCCTCCTGATCCTTTGATCCTCTCTCCTTCCTTTTATCTCATGCAGATACAATTGTGTGCCAGAGGCAGCTTTTCCAGATGTAGCAGTATCAGGCATTCAAAGTCATCCCATTACCTCGTAGTGCTACAAGAAGTCCAAGATAGTGAAAATGAAGGACTCAAAGCTTCCTAGTCAGATATTTCCAAACCTGCTAGGGGAGTAGAGGCACAGTTTTCATTTAATTATGCAAATCTTATTTCTATTGTAATATGTACATTTCAAAGTTTCATAATTTGTGATTACTGCTATAGCCCTGAATCCTGATAATAAAATAAGACCTATTTCTCTGGGAGCCTTAGCTTCTGAGGTCTTGGAGAGATCCAGTATTTGTTACTCTTCCCTCTTATGTAGATAACTAAATCTACAAAAGGATACCAAATGCATGGGGCTTCCTGACAGTAAAAATAGCTCTTGATTTACTATAACTTTCATTAGAGGCTTTAGAAAGTCTATAAGAATTGATTTTCTTCCAGCATGACCTGTTCTCTTGGTCTCCTTTAGTAGTAGAAGTCCAGCCAAATCCAAAATATGATGCTGTAATTTACCATACATTAGCTGGTATGAATAATGGGAGTTATGCTGCACAGAACATTAAATTGACACACAAATGTATCAAAATAATGAGACACCATCCTTTAAGGCATCGGGAGGTAGAGCTAAGGCACAACCTCAATCTTAATTCTGTTTATTATTTCTAAAAGCATGATTTCCAAAACTTTATGTGGCGTTGACATGGTTTAGTGGTAGACTTGGCAGTGCTAGGTTAGAGGTTGGACTCGATGATCTTAAAGGTCCCTTCCAACCTAAACGATTCTATGATTTCTCCCAGGATTCATTTTACCCCTTTACTTTTCAACTCTCTGTATTCTTTTTTCTGCACATCTACAGCTGAAAAGCATATTTGGACAAATTTAAAAATGTTCAATGTTGTGGTAAATTAATCAATACTTATAATTATTGGTGAATTCTATAGATGAAACACATATAACAAAGGACACCAAAAGAAGGCGATCCGGTATTCTCTTACGATAATGATTCCCCGTGGACCATAACTTGGTCACAGGGATCATCACGCGGTAGGTGTCCTGATCCTATGGACAGCAATAGTGGTGTGAGCAGTTGTAACGAGAAGAGACTTTTGTACTACGAAGTCAGGTGTGGAAAGCACTGGCCAGCTACAGAACTGCCCTTCCTGTCTGCTGCTTTCCTGACTTCCCTGCACTCCTGGAATCACCAAGGGTTACTGCATAACATATTCGTAGCGTTGAGGCTAGCCGCTGATAAACAACAAACCAAACATGAGCTCTGCTCACAGAGCATTCAGTTCACATGAGCTGCAGTTCTGTTGCCTTTAAAATCTTCCAGCTCCGGACCTGAATGCTGAACATCTTTTTTGTCCAGAGTTGTTTTTTGTTTGTTTGTTTGTTGGTTTGTTTTCTGTTGTTGTTTTTTGTTGGTTTGGGCTGTAGGTTTTTTTTGAGCTCTGTGTTGTTCAGTGAACTGTACTCTGTGAGATGGAAAACCCTGGCATCGAAGGGATAATCATTTAGTGACAGGAAAGGACAATACAGTTGCAGAGCACAGAAAGTAAAAAATCCTCATCCCTAAAGTGACACACCAGGTAGGGTTCATCTTGCTGCCTTAGCTGTCAGGTAGTTGTTTGACCTGGGTAGGCAGCCTGTATGGTTAATGGGGAAAAATGAGCACCTCCAAGAAAAAAATTCATCCCGTGCTGGGTCTAGAATAGTTAGGGTGAAAACACAGCCGTATGCAATGGAGATAGAGCTGTAAGCACTAAGGACTTTGCAAATTAATCTGTAGGTGCCAAAAGCTGAAAAAAAGGGAAAACAAGTGACCATGTGGTGACAGGGTGAGGATTCATCTGACATCACATAGAAACGTTGGCGCAGAGACAGGCTCCAGGTCTTCAAAACAGCTCCTTAAACACAAACCCATCTTTCTCTCCCTGCAATCTCTTCATCTGTTATTATCCTCCTTCAAACTTTCACCACAAATGAAAAAGACATCTCCTAGCCACAGCTAACCCCAAGCACGGTGAGGACAGAGAAGAGCGTTCTATAAAAGGGTATTATGTGCCCATGGAATTAAAACCTGCTTTCTACAGCAGCTGCATAGAGACCTCAGGACATGGACACGCAGGTCACACGTTTTCCCCAGAAAAAATTATATGATACCATATGCGAACAGGAGGAGACTGATTCAGAGCCAGGAAGCTGTTTAACCCTTTTTTGGGCAGTAGAGGGGTGTGGAAGCTGTGTTGAGGCTCTGGAGGAGGCCAGCAGGACATGAATAACAAGCTACAAGGCATCCTTGCAGGTGGGGAACCAGTTCAAGGACAAGGATGGACCCTGAAGGAGATTCTACATTTGCAGCTGGAAGGTCAAGGGAGTAGCTGGAGGAGCCTGTGAAGCCCTAAAAAAGGGCTGTGAGGACAGTGCAGGGGGCAAGGGCTTAGCCATGGCCTCAGGCATGGACAAAGAGATACTCTGCATTGTCTTATTTTTATCTCTATTTTGGTGTTTCTGAAGGAAGACTTGGACACCCAGGCAGGAACACTGCTGCTGTCACAGGAACCATGATTTGCTTTCTCCCTCGCTTCTCTGTACAGTTTCCCAGATGAACAAGCACAAGGGGACTTTGGGAGGAGGATTCCCATGGGAAAAGCTGGTGGGCAGCCTCCAGGAGTTGGCTCTCCCTGCGCTGCCCTCCATCTGTAGGGCTGCAGCACAGGGTGAAGGGGGTTTGGTGCTTTCGGCAACCGGTAGGCCAAGGACTTCCTTACCCGTGGGTCTCTGAATGGACGTGTACTGCTGTTGCCCTCCCCTGATCACGGTGCCGCTGGGACTCGTGGGTGGGTTCCCAGAGGATGGTGTGCAGGGGCAATTTGAGGTCCACCATCTCCTTCTGCTGGGAGGTTTGTCTTCCTGATTTGGGCAGACAGATGGGGCAGAGGTTTGAGAGCATCCCTGAGGGCATCCAGATCAGGGGGCTGATTGAAGGGAGCCGGCGGGGTGGGGGGTGGAGGGTGGGAGGGAGCGTGGGAACGTGCAAACCCCAAGGAGTTTGGGTTGAGACAGGGAGTGGCATGAAGAAGCCGACAAAACAGTTAAATTGCCTGCCATCCCCCACTCTCCTTAAAGCATCCCTGCCCACATCGGCATCGCTGCTTCCCCTGCCTGCAGCAGTCTGTCCTGAGCGTGCAGAGGCCTCCGCTTTCTCTGGCGCAGAAGCCGCCTCCTTCAGCCTAATTGCACCGACAAGAATTAATGGGAAATGTTGTCTTACCTTGCGCGCCACACGCTTTGTGAATCGCGGAGCAGAGCCCGTGTACGTTTGGGCCCTTCGGCCAGGGTGGCTCCGGAGTCCTGATGCTTCCTGCAGCACCGGCACGGCTGCACTGCCTGGGTGCAGCAGGTTGCAGACACACGGCAATACGTCTGCTGGACAGGGTCCACCATTTAGAAAACACAGGCACCAGGAGCAACATCAGACCGGCGTAGGTGATGCTGGGACAAGCACGGTTTCTCCCTAGGAATAAAACCCACCCGGTCCAGGCTCCTCTGTTCCCTCCTCATTATCTTGTGTCTGACTGCAGCAAAGCCCTTGTAAGACTGCTGCCAGAACAGCTGGCTGCCAGCGATGTACGGAGTGATCGATATGTTTGGCTTTTCATGTTCATCCATCGTGTGAATCTGCTTTCATGCTTTCATTATGTGAATGAGGTTTGAAGGCAGCTCTGAACTTTGCTCTCATGTCATTTACAGTCTTTGGCCTGAATCCAGAGTCCATGCAGCTCCCTGCTGCTCACCTGGCGCTCTAGAAAGCTGGGTTAATTACAACCCCTCCTCATCTCCCTTCCCCGCCCCCACCCCCCCAAAAAAAAAAGCATCAGTTTTAGAATCCAAAAAATCTGCCCGGTGCAGCCAGGCATTCTCCTCCACAGACAGACAAGGCTCTGGAGTGAAAGCCAGAGGAAAAACAGAGCTCCCAGTTTGTTTACTACCTCTTGGCACATATCCATGCCCAGCTTTTTATATACCACTTCCCAGACTTCGCAGCCTCGTGAACAAGACGCAGTTTTGCCCTAGCTATCAACACACCGATGGTTACCAGCAGTACTCCGTGCTGCTCCAGCAGCAGCGCTCAGGACCCTGCTGTGCTGAGATTTGTATGTGCATGTATGCAGCTTCGTGCCTGTAAAGAAAATTTGCAATCTGTAAATACAAGAGTGTGTGTGTGTGTGGTGGTGGTGGTGGGGTGGGATAAGGGATTTCAATCTGAGCTGCACTGTAAAAAGCTCTTTTATGGGTTTCCGAGCTATCACGGGGAGGAAAGCTGATGTCAGAGGAATATTTCTGAGCAGGGAAATTTGTGGAGGTTTCTGGGTTGCGGAAGGAGAGAAAGGCTAATCCAGAGGCACTGATGGACAGGACCAGTTTTCTTAGATGTAGCCCAAGGCTGACAGCAAGTAGTGCTTTGGAAACGACCTTCATTCCCCGGATTAAGGGAGCGACCAGTTAAAAATATTTTTTTCTGTAACCCTTTTGTAACTGTGGCAGTGGGGAAAATGTGACCATAATGCTTTTTAAAACTAGAATGTAATTCTAAAATAAGTAAAAGAAAAAAAAAAAACAACAAACCACTCATTAATATAAAACCAATTTCACCAAGGACCTGACTTCAGCCCTTTTCTAGGGTCAGCAGTCCTGGGCACTGACACTGCCAGCACTGTGCCCTCCATCCAGCTGCTGCCCAAGGTCTCCATGCTTGCCACCATGTTCCTTTCAAAGTGTTGGCCCCATAGGGTTTCTCCGTTGCAGCAGAAACCTGTTTTCCCTTTGGAAGCGTTACAGGCATGATGGTACCACTCACCCACCCCTCCCCTCCACCTTCCTCTCCTTTGGTCTTCAGGGCTCCCCAGGTATCCACGCTGCCTGTGCTGGGTGCGAAAAGGGTCGGTGCCATCAGTAGGTGACAGTCCCAAAACGGCAAGCAGTTCCTGCTTCTGTGCCATGTTCCCCAGACAGGCATGATGAGTGGGAGTGGTAGTTATTTTTCTACCACTCACATTAATTATTTCAAGTCAAGATGGCAAAAACATGGTATTTTATGGTGGACTTTTTAATTGGGTTGTGATCGAGGTTAACGACTTAACATTCGAATCAGTTACCATAATAAATGGAGTAAAGAGTCAGGGGGCTGGAAGGAAACAAAGCTAATTAAAATAATCAGCTTGACTTTGATGAGAACTGGCCTGGATCCTGCAGCACTCGTTGAGGCTCGATGCTGTAAGCACCATCCACAGCCTGGTCGTGGGTGTGTGTTGCATTAGCAGGAACAGTGACAGAGACACTGCGCAGGAAGGCGCATTCACGTGTCAGCTTGTTTCTTGCAATGTTTTCATTTCCTTGCCTTTCTTTCTTTTCCAGGAACAAGGGAAAAAAATATCCTCGAAGACCTTTTTAAAGAGTCTCAGGCAGCATCCAAGTGATGTGTCTGCTGTATTGTAAGAGCAGCAACAAGGACAAGTTTAGAGGTCAAGTACGGCCAAGGACTGTCCACCCTGTTGCCCTCTGGAGCATCTCTGGGATGACTCAGAGGGTGACCCGGAGGGAAATCGCACATGGAGTGGTGCGGGTGCCCTGTGGTTGGCATAGCTGCCTCCATCCGTCCTGCCTGGCCTTGAAATGATAAAATGTGGCAGGTATCAGACAAATAACAAATCTCAGGGTGGTTCTTAAACATGCCCCAGTGGTGGTTACTGTAAGATCAGCTGTATTTGAGTCACCATGAAGATATGCCACTCGGTCCTTGGTTTGAGAAGGTGCCTGGTAGAGGATGGATTCTGGCTTTTAGTTGGCTCACAATAGTCTCCTGCACAACCGTTGCTGTAACATCTGTTAAGGGTTTCATAATGTTTCTTACCCTTACAGCCATTATAAGGGCGATATGTGGCATTCTCAAGAATTAGTCTTAAACATTGACATATTTATAAGTAATGCCCTAATTTGAAGGGATACAGAGTTCTCTTAGATGTAAGTAGTTATTAATTACAATGCAACAGGAAAATTCATTAGGGAATAGAATCAAACTTTCAATTAATGTCATTTTTATCCGGGAACATTAGATGAGCTTTTTTCTTTTTTTGCCTTTAACAAGGATCTGGAAACATTTGCTAATTTCCAACTATTATAGTTACTTCTATGAAAAAAATGTGATCTCTCATTTGCATATAAGAAAACATTTTCTGTATTCACTCTGACTCTGAGCTGCCCTATTTGTATCAGTAAATTGAGCTGAAGACTGCCTGCGCATTTAAAGAGGAGGCTTTTCTTATGCAGAATAGCAACACATTTTACCAGTCCCATGGTGAACATCTAGCATTATTTCTGGGGTTTATTTAACCTAGTCTCTAATATTGGGCTCTGCATGAGTCTTAGCAGTGTGGCTGAGCAAAAGCCAAGCGGTGTCTCTTGCTGACTCTTACACAAACATTTCCTTCAGTCTTTTTTGAAATGCTCTTCGCACTTCTTGTTTCAAACATTTTACTTTCAATTTCATTTTCAGTCTCAAAGCAAAACCTGCTTGAAATAACAGAGAGTCTTCGGGTGCCAGGCATGAATGCTGTATCATTTAAAATTGAACAAATCAGCCACCTCCAGACTCATTTGGTAGTGGGCTTAGTTTTCTTTCTGACCTGTGAACATTTTGTTCAGGTGTAGAGTTTGTTTTTTCTCCATTGCTTATATATCTGAGGGCCGTTCCATGGCATCCCTAATCTGCATGTCCCTGGAAACCTGATCTTTAGCTGCAGAGAACTGACCCAGTGATATTCCATGTCTATCTAAGCTCTGAATGGATGTTTTTGGTTATATCTGTGTTCTTCTGATGAATCCTAAACAGCTACATTTAAATGAAAAAAAAAAAAAAAAAAGCTTGCAAAAACTCCCTTTGCACCCTACTTGAGAGGATCTCATACAAATCTTCTGTCTCCTGGATTTGAATGTTTATCGTTGTTGCAAACATCAGATAAATCACCTGTATAAAAAAAAAAAAAAAAAACAACACAAAACCACAACAAACCCAAAATACCAGTAATCATCGTTTCATTATTGATCTTGGCCAGGGAGCACAAAAAAGGAGAGCAAGCCAGATAGCCACCTGGCTTATGCAGGGAGTCAAGAAATCTCTGATGTTAGGTTTACCAACAGTGGGAAACTAGCTGTCCTAACTCAGAAGTCCTGATGTCCACCAGGACTATATTCTCCTTCAAGTCCAGCTTCATTCAACACCTATGTGAGGCCCATAGCTGCATTCCTCTGCCTGTCACCCCAAACAGATTCCCCAGGTAGATCAGCTTGATCTCACGTCTTGAACGTTAGCTCCTGGCTCTTCTGATGTGCTTCTTAATTGCTGTCTCTGTGACCTTTGACAGGGGTAGCAGGGAGGGTGCCCACTTGCCACTTGCTGTCCCCAAATGCATGAAGTCAATATTTAAACCTTGCAGAAAACAATTAAAAAATAAACCGAGGATCATTCTCTGCTCATGATTCTCCTCGAGAATGGAGGATCTGTCTTGAAGTTGTCTGAAATTATTTTGAAGAGCTGGGAAAACTGCTTTGTGCAAACCTGTTTTCATGGAGAAAAATGGCACTGGCCAGGCAAAACAGTCTGGTAGACTGGAGCAGGAGGGAGGGAAGCGTTAAGAAAAATAGGTCAAACTGTTTCATTTTCCAGATTTGAATGCAAGCATTTCAATTTTTCCATTTGAAATGTGTTTCCATTTGAAACGCTTCAATCCCAAGTTAATTTCAATTTTTAAAACAGAAAAATCCATAAATGTTTCATTTGACCCTAGACATTTTTGTAGGGTGTTTTGTTTGCTCTTGATTAAAAAAAAAAGTTTCAGATCATTGCAAAATAATTTTATTGTTATTTTTTTTCTGAACTTTCTCCAGTGGAAAAAAAAATAAATCCACAGTTCAAAAATCCCTCTTCATTAGTCCCATTATATTGGTGAGGAGAGGTACCCCAGGCCATGGGATAAATAAGAACAGAAAGGAACTGAGCCAGCACCCCTACAGGTAAGGCTCATGCTATAAACCAGGGACCGGGTTTTCTCTGAGAAACCTCTTTTTTGACGAAACCTCTTGATTTCTAAGCCAGTTCAGCTGTCAGACTCATCACTGTTTCACACTGATGTCATAAAAATGAGCTCAAAAAGGCAGCAACCAGAGATGCTGTGACCTTGACAAAGTGTTCTTTGACCCAGTAGTTAAAGAAAATGAAATGTCAGGGAGGAAGTGTCACGTTAGTCTTTGAGGGAGGTGATTCAGGAGGGATGGACAGGATCTCATGGGCACGTCACTCCACATCCACATCCAACTCCCCCAGTGTCGAGGTCCCCTGGGACAAGGGTGGTGCCATTGCATCACCAAAAGGTCTCAGACCCTCAGGACATGGTTGCTCTGCAGGAGTAGGGCCACAGACTTACTGTGTGACCTGGGAAGCTGCTTTCTCTCTCCATGCCTTTCTCTTGCCCTTCAACTTAGGTCCAGTTACTTCTCTTCCTCTTGCTGCTCTTTGTGCAAGCCTGTTCCAGGATTTTGTTCCTTTGATGGCTGAAAACTTCCTTCAATTTTCCAGTCTGAATTTATTCATGGCTAGTGTATACTTTTTGTTCTTGTGCCAAGTTTGTCTGCTAGATCTTCTCCCTCCCCAGCATTTTCCCTGCCCATATTTATTTATAGTAAGCAATCTTTTTTTTCTTTTCTTTTCTTTTCTTTTTTTTTTTTTTTTTTTCACAGAACCTTTTAAGTTCCTACTTACTTTTCCAAAACCCGACTTTTGGACAGTTGTCCAGCCTTCATCTCTAGCCATCTTTTAGAGCTGTGGACCTCATCTCTCCTTGGACTTCTGAGGTTCATTTGTACAACCCTGGGTCAAGAAGGAGTATGTCACAAGCTTGTTTTTCTTGGTGAGACTTAAAAGTGCCTTTCAGCTGTCTCTGAGCCCTGTGTTTTTCTTGTCAGTTTAATATGCTTAGTAATAACACCTACCACTTTTATATGTCACACTCTGCACTCCTTAGTCAACTACACATTGACTGGCAAAGCAACACAAAGAAATTGGATTTAACCAGAAAGGAAAAATGTCTCTTTCTTAAATAACCTTTGCCTCCTCCAGGTACTTTTGCAGGTCGCAGGATTGGAGTGCCTTGGTGACTCACAGCTCTCCTGCCTGGCAATTATTAGTGTGTGGAGCTCAAAGCAATTACTAAAGCCTTAAACAAACCTTTTCTGGGTGCTGGAACCTCAGTGACACTATTAGCATCTTACCAGCGAGTGCAAATCTGCTGGAGTCACTGCTGGGGAATGCGCAGTAGGGCTGGTAAAAATACCATTTGCTTGAAGTGGGAAAAGTATAAATAGATATTTTAATATAGCTCAATAATACGTATCTTCACTGGTATTTTACAGACAAAGATGGATAATATATTGTAATAACAGTTCCTGGGAAAAGTGTATTTTTAGATGAAAAGTGAGAAAAAACCTGTTTTGAGAATTGAAAAATGTTTCAAGTTTTCAAAACATGAAACCTACCAGGAGGATATTTCAAAAGGAATTCAATTGTTCAAGGGAAATGTTTGTTCCTTTTGAAAAGATGATTTCCCTTCAAAAAATCTCTTGGCCAACCCTGTTCAGATGGTTGTGTCTGAAACAGAAACCAAAGGGGACTCAGAAAGGGGAACTGTGGCTGATCCTGAGCACAGGGCAATCTATAGGAGTGTTTCTGTTTTAAGCAAGCTGTGGATATGTTCCCATCGGTGTTTAATGTTAAAACTGCGTCAGCTGGGTACAAAAATGGAGCTACATCTCTGGTGCATCCCTGGTTGTGTGCCTTACGCTCTCTGCTTGGCACTCCTGGGACACGGAGCAAGTTCTCCTGGATTTGGGAAGCACAAGGGTCTTGCAAGTTTGGGGATTTTGCTAGAAATGCAGGGTTAGGGAGAGTTTGGGAGCCAGAGGGGAGAGTCTGGGAGCCAAACGGAACCTGGGCTGCGAACATGGGAGGTGTCAGCACTGGAGCAAGGGAGTGCGGTGAAGAAGAGTTCAGTGTCTTCCCCAGTGTCACCCAGGGAGCTGCAGGAAGGGCTGAGAACACATAGCAGCTCTCCCCTCCCCTTTAACCCCGCCAACACAGGCTTGTGTTAAAGGTGGCTACACTCTTCAGCATGCCTGCTTGAGTATGAAACGTGCAACAGAGGTGTCCCAGGCTGCACATAAAGAGCAAAATGAGGGAAGGTGCTCACCACAAGTCCCTTAAACGTCTTTTTGCAGCAAAGCTTGTATAGCCAATGAAGAGGTTTTCCATGACATTATGATGGGCCAACCATGTAGGATGCAAATTGGCACACAGATAAGCAGCCCTAATTACTACTTACCTTGTAAATGTCATATTTTGTCAAACGGGAGGTAAAATGTATCATCCTAGCTAAGCTAGAGGAATACTGTGAGGTGTTAGCACAGAGATTTTAATGCTCAACTAATTAAAAAAAGTCATCTCTCACACTGCCGAGGGATTTGATTACTTTTTTTATGAAGGCTGGAGGTATCACATCATTTTCAGATGATGTAATTAACCTGACCTATTTGGTGGCTCCATATTAATGTTTCTTTGTGATGGATTTACAATAAAGCTTCATTATTAAAGACTTCAGAACAAGATTTATTATGATCTTGTTTCTTTCCATTCATTATTTCGTTCTTCTCATTTGGAAGTGAGTCAGGACCCCTGGGCGCTTTTCTTGTGCCTCCGAGTAATCTGCGCGTTGCTCTGGAGAAGACTTATGGGTTTGACCTCTCTGTTTCGCAATTTACTGCGTTGCAAAGTGGGTACAGAGATAAACCACTTAAGAGTTTCACGAGGCTTACGTAATTCATCTAAGAGCACAAAGAACCAGAGATGAGACAGGCTAGCAAAAGGCTGTGAGTTTTTCAGCTGGTACATATTGTTATTCATGGTCATCTTTCTTCTTGCAGTTCCAATCCCAAATCCGCTGTGTTTAGTGGAACAACTCCCACTGACTGCAGTCAGCCTTAGTTCATTTGAAGAATTTCAAAGGCACCACATACCGTTGGGCACCCAGCTGCCATGGAGGGCAAGGAGAGGTTATTCATTAATCCCCATTTGTATCTAAAAGAGAAACCTATAAAATCCCTGAGCTGAGCATTTCTTTCAGCAGTAAGTTTCGGGTTTTTTTGAGCCTACAATAGGTTTAGAGAGAATTCTGTATTAGGATCAGAGCACAACATTCAAACTTTTTTTCCTAGAACAAACTGTTACAGAGGAAACTGCAGACAGATTTCTATACCTGTCTTAACTTCAGAAATCAGCCCAAACCCCACTGCATACTTTGTTTCATTGATTGCCAAGGGCAGAACATTCTTAATGTATCGGTATTAAATAAACAGATGTAAAGCTAACCAGAGATTTTAATTTCTGTTGAGATAATGATGAAAGTTTATTGACCCATGGGTGATACTGATGGAGTTACTATTATACATCAATAGCTGTGGCCAGGCCTTTTGTAGGACACTGAGAAACATACTCAATATTTTGATGCCTCAGTTGGAGCTGAGTTTTCCTAAAGACCTGCTAACAGCAAATGTGCTTTCTTTGGTCCACTGGGAGCCTGTCTTTAGATACAGGATTACCCACTGCTTTCCACCAGCACAGAGTCCAGCCATCAGGACAATGCCATGAATATTTCAGGTGGTGCCACGTATGAACTCCGTTCTCTCCATAGCCTGAGCGCATGAAGGAGGGATGCTAGACAAGGCTAATAGTGCAACATGCAACACAAATTTAATGAGCAGAAAGTGTTCTCTGCAGTGTCTGGCTAGGTTGTTCCTGGCATCAGAATACCTCTCCTAGAGTAGGCAAAGCTATTTTCCCAGTGCAGAGCTGTCCCTCTGTGTTATGCCTGTGGAATAAGAACTCTCTCTGTCACTGGACACAGAAGATTTATTTAAGAGATGAGGTGGCCCTGAAACACCATCCCTGCAGTAATTAATTGGCTACTGCTGTAAAGCACAGCAGCAACATTTTGAGAGACATTATCTGCTGTCCTGCTTGAATTAAGAATTCATAAGGGCACAAATCATTCCACAGGCTTTGTTTTGCTTTAAGTTATACTGTATACAAATTATCTGAGAAGAGAAGCTGATTAATGACATAGAAAGAGAGAGCCCAGAAGACAATACATCTCTTCTCTATCTAATCTCTTCTGCCTTCCAGTCTGCCCGCCTGCCTGCAGGACAGCGCAGTGGAGAGCAAACCAAACACTCCAACTCCTGCCCCAGGCCCCTTTTCTGTTTCTCTGTGTCTCGCTGGGGTTATGATAAATACACACTTCTGTAAAAAGCTTTCAGTTCTGAGGCCAGAGGAAAGCAACTGTCATCCTCAGCATCATCTCTATTGTGTTCAGTACTTGCATCATGGCAGGAGGCTGCTTTACCACATCTTAATCACCTTCCATTTGCACCAGGTATTCATTGGATTTTTGAGTAGCAAGATGGATGAGACTAGTTTGTCCTTATCCTGCAATCCATGAGATAACTACATTTTTACTTCCCCCCCTGTCCCCTTTAAGATTTCAGATCCCATCTCAGCTTTCCAAGCATGGCGATAGTGGCTGGCATGAGCTGAAACAATGGATGGGACAGAAGTGGCATGAGTCAGACATGAACTTGCCAGATGTGCTAGATTCTTCATTTAAACATTTACAAGGCCAGGCATGTCTTCCCAGGCTGGTTAGACTGGGATGTGGTCTTCATCTCCCAGACAGGTCAAGCACAGCTTAATACAAATGTCAACTGCACCTTTCCAAATCCCTCGTGGCTCCTTCATGTCCCCAGAGGGAGGCAATGTGAATAGTTGTGCCCAGAGGCTTGCACAAGCATAGAATCATGGAATCATTTTGGTTGGAAGAGGCCTTTAGGGTCATCAAGCTCAATCATTAACCCAGCTTTTCCAAGTTACCACTAAACCGCATCCCTCAGCACCACATGTACTCATCTTTTAAATACCTCCAGGGATGGTGACTCAACCACTTCCCTGGGCAGCCTGTTCCAGTGCTTGATAACCCTTTCGGGAAAGAAATTTCTCCTAATATCCAATCTAAACCTTCTGTGGCACAACTTGAGTCCCTTTCCTCTTTTCCTATCACCTCTTACTTGGGAGAAGAGACCGCCTCCCCCTCACTACACCCTCCTTTCAGGTAGTTGTAGGGAGTGATAAGGTCTCCCCTGAGCCTCCTTTTCTCCAGGCTGAATGCTCCCAGTTCCTTCAGCCACTCCTCAGACACTTGTGCTCCAGACCCCTCACCAGCTCCGTTGCCCTTCTCTGGACACACTCCAGCCCCTCAATGTCTTTCTTGTCATGAGGGGCCCAAGACTGAACACAGCACTCGAGGTGGAGCCTCACCAGTGCCGAGTACAGGGGGACGATCACTGCCCCAGTCCTGCTGGCTACACTATTGCTGATACAGGCCAGGATGCTGTTGGCCTTCTTGGCCACCTGGGCACAGTGCTGCATATGCTCAAAATGCAGCCTAAGGACCTTTTTGATGCATATCTGTGCCTTCAAAAAAGTTCCTATAGAGGTTGTGTCACTTGGAGCTGCTTGGCTGCAGCTACGAGTGGCTGTCACCTGTACTATACTCACACCCTGGGCCAACTGCAGACCCTCTTCAAGCTGGTAGTGTAGCTCTCATGCCAGCTGGTAATCCCAAGGCATGACAGTGGGTGAGGGCTGTTACAAAATCTGTTTCTGTGGCCACTCTTGCCCAGTGCTGTTGGTACAGTGTCCACCAAGCGCCAATGAAGTTGTTGGGGCTCTGCCTTTCCCGAACCAGCCCTGAACCACCATAAAGTTGGTAAGCCGATGTCCTTTGCCAGCCTGCAAGGAAACAGTGCCAGTTGTGGGTGTATAAATAAAAGGCAGGGTGAGAGGAGAGCATGCCTGGTGGAGTCGCCGCAGCTGCCCCTGCCCTGGGTGTAGCCTGAAGGCTCACACCAGCAGAGCAGAAACTGTTTTAAACAGAGGGATACGCCACAGCATCCCTAGAGTGGGCCAGAGCCTGTGGGTGTTGGAAAGGAGCCCCTGGCTGAGTGGCAGAGCCATCCTGGAATGATCACAGAATGACAGAATGGTCAGAGCTGGAAGGGACCTCTGGAGATCCTCTAGGCCAACCCCCCCTGCCAAAGTAGGGTCACCTAGCGTAGGTTGGACAGGATCATGCCCAGGTGGGTTTTGACTATCTCCAGAGAAGGAGACTCCACACCTTCTCTGGGCAGCCTGTGCCAGTGCTCTGCCACCCTCAAAGTAAAGGAGTTTTTCCTCATCTTGAGATGGAACTTCCCATGTTCCAGTTTGTGGCCTCACCAGGGCAGAGTAGAGGGGGAGGACCTCGACCTGCTGGCCACGCTCTTTTTAATGCACCCCGCGATGCCTTTGGCCTTCTTGGCCACCAGGGCACATTGCTGGCTCATCGTCAACTTCTTGTCCACCAGGGCTCCCAGGTCCTCCACAGAGCTGCTAATGATCTCAGAGGCCTTTGACACAGCCAGTGGGAACATAAAGTTATAACCTGTCTGTTATAACCTGTTCCACGGCATCCTCCAGCTTTTCAGGGAAGGCAGGCAATGCACCTGGAATAGGGATAACTTCTGCTGAGTCAGGGCTTGGACTCTGCCCATGGGCTGAGGAAGAGAGACGTGTAAGGCCACTGCTTGTGTGGGCTCAGGGCAGAGCACTGGGGTGGAAATGGCTGGACAGTTTCATGGTGAATAACATAATTCTGTCAAACTTGGGGGGTCCCCCCCCATAGCCCACCCCCCCCCCCCCCCCCCCCCCCGAATTAATTTCAAAAAATGTTTTTTCATTTGTTTGTTTGTTTACTAAAGAAGCTTTTCAATCATAGGAACAAAAAGTTTTGACTGATGAGTTTTTTGCAAGTTTTTATTAGTTTTAGTTTTAGACTGACACAAATATACGTTTTTACTGCCCCAAACCAGAACATTTTTGAGTGGAAAAAAAAGATGTGAGGAAAATTTCAAAATTTTTTTTCTTTTTTATTCCAAAATGGAATTAAATCAAATTTCAGAATGGTGGAATAACGTTTTAAATCGTAATCACAGAGCCCTCCCATTCCCGCAATAGCTGTCATCCTTCATTTAGCACAGGCAGCAGGGGAAATAAATACGTCCACAAGCAATCAAGCCCACAGTTTAACAGGTTCCTCAGCCTTCTGAGGTGTTTAAATCCAGGCTAAACAGATGTGTCAGGACTGACACAGGGAGGGTCAGTACCTCCTAGCAGGAGGGTGAACTAGATGACCTCCTGAGAGCCGCGCCATTTTTCTATGAGGCATCACCAATGACTTAACCTGTTGCAGCACACGCCACTGAATTAAGATCACCAATTACCGCAACATCGGCTTCCTGATGGTCTTGCTTGCCATGACCCAGCCTGGCTTGGTTTATCTGGTGAGGATCAGCCAGATCACGGAGCACAATGTGCTCTGGCTGCAGAATGATCTATGGAGCATCAACTCAAGTTAAATTAAGCTCACAAAATGAGCTTTTCAGTGGGAATAGAGCAGAGCTGCGGGGACTGGAATTAGACCAGACCCAAAGTGTCAAGCGAAGAGGCAGGCTGAACCAGAGCTTATTTGCAGAACTTAAAATGAAATCACAACATACCTCTTTCCCGAGCTGCCACAGGGATCTGAGTTGGAGCCTCTGACCCACAAAGTACAAATGCAATTTGCCACCATTCTGGGAACGTGGAGAGACCAGAATTGGGGATATCAGTATGCAGTAAGAAATCAAAGCAATAAATCTGCTAACAAATGAGAATTGCAAGAATAATTGATTCCGAAAGAGGAACACAGCAAACAAAGCTCCACAAATTTATTTTACAGAACATCCTTACTTCCAGAAAAGACCATTTGGAGGCTCGTGAAAAAAAAGAGGGGGGAAGGGGAAGGTGACCCTCAAACCAAGACTCTGATTTCATATCTGTAGAAGACCTAGCAAAACGTCCATGAGATTTGGGGCCAAATCTGGGCCTAAATGTAGAGGGGGCTGGTTTCTGAGAGATTAAAATGGGAGAAAAGAGCCAGGGGAGAAGAGAAGGAGGTGGAGGGAGTACCCAAGACTCCCAACATGGAGAAGTGCCAAGCTGCAATAGAGCCAGCACAAGAAACTCGAGGAAGGTGGGAAAATTATAGGGGGAAAGAAAAAGTAGCAGACGGTGCCAGAAAACAGAGACAGGGTGTTAGGTGACCTTTATTCCAGAGTCTATGCTGCTATGGTCAGAAATACTGTGATAACAGGGGAAAACAAGTCAATGGCTATGTAAAGATCTCAAAACCTCAAAAACTTACCAACTGGGAAGCAGAGGCTCTGCACAGTCTGCCAGCTCTCAGATCTTGCAGGACTCTGCCTACCCTCAGACTTTGCAGAGGCCGTAGAGATACACATTATTCTTTAGGCTTTTTTCATATGAATATAATTAAAAATAAGAAAACTGCATCGTCTCCAATCTAATGGGGAAAGGGCAGCTGATATTCTTCATACAGGGTAGCTGAATTAACTACAGAAAAGAATAATCAAAAGTGATCTTTGCAGCTCAGAGGCAGTAACTGAAAGACCACAAGGGAAGCCAAAGTCAGATATTAGCTCTCTGATTTAAAATTAAAACAATTGATCAATTGTCCTTGCTGGAATTAATAGCAAAACAAATAAGCCTGCAATATAAAACTGAAATTCATTGTCTAGATCTGGCCAAATCCAAATGTATGGGGTCTCTCAGGACTCTTGTGGATATTTATTATGGTTGAATGAATTGCATTTTTTTAGTACATAAAATACAGATATTGGGCAACTGAAAAGTAAAAGTCATTCTAAAAAGAATCATAGAATCATAGAATCATAGAATGGTTTAGGTTGGAAGGGACCTTGAAGATCATCGAGTTCCAACCCCCCCTGCCACAGAAGCTGCTTTTTATTTTTTTTCAATGTGTGAATTAGGAGTTTCCAGAGCTGGTCAAACTACATGCAGCAAACAGCATACTTGGAAATGGGCAGCAGGGTCTGTAAAGAATAAGGTGAAATTTCAGTCAACTTTTTATGCCGCAACTGAAATTAAAGAAACTGCATCTTGTCTGATCTAGGTGGGGAAAACAGCTGCTCTCATTGTTCAGCGTGATCAGTCACTCATTAGCTTCTGCATGAGCCTTAGTGGCAGAAATCTTGCGATTGCATTCCTCTCCCCTAGTTCCTATGAGAGTATGTGCTTATTAGTAAGCACAGGCATGTTACCACAAGCAGAGCTCACACCAGCTTGAGCTTCCCAGCCGGACCTGAGAACTGCTGCATTCGACACAGCAAATGGGGATGTGGTTGAAAATTTTGCTCAGCTTTTGCAAAGGGGCAGAGAGAGGCATAAGCGCACAGGCGCCTTCATAGCTTGCTAGAAAGTGTGTCGTTAATTTGCACTTGAAAGTCCTGCTCTCGATAAGGTTCCCTGTAGGAGCTGGTGGGAATCACTGCAGCTCCAACATCAGTATTGATCTTGGCTCCTGAATCCTGCCCAGGACAGCTTATGATGGTGGTCAATGGTAGCCCTTCCAAGTATCATAGAATTATAGAATCATAGAATGGTTAGAGTTGAAAAGGACCTTAAAGACCATCTAGTTCCAACCCCCCTGCCATGGGCAGGTACACCTCCCACCAGCCCAGGTTGCTCCAAGCCCCGTCCAGCCTGGCCTTGAACACCTCCAGGGATGGGGCAGCCACAGCTTCTCGGGGCAACCTGGGCCAGGGGCTCACCTCCCTCACAATGAAATATTTCTTCCTGATATCTCATCTAAGTCTCCCCTCTTCCAGTTTGAAGCCATCACCCCTCGTCCTATCACTCCATGCCCTTGTAAAAAGTCCTTCCCCAGCTCTCCTGTAGACCCCCTTTCAGATACTGGGAGGCTGCTATAAGGTCTCCCCAGAGCCTTCTTTTCTCCAGGCTGAAACAACCCCAACTCTCTCTCCCTGTCCTCACAGCAGGGGTGTTCCAGCCCTCTGATCGTCTTCATGGCCTCCTCTGGACTCGGTCCAACAGGTCCATGTCCTTCTTGTGCTGAGGACTGCAGAGCTGGACACAATACTGCAGGTGTGGTCTCACGAAAGCAGAGAAGAGGGGTAGAATCACTTCCCTCGAGGAAGTATGATGAGATAGACTACCCAGACTTTCAGTACTTGATATCTCATGTTGTTCTTTTACCTTCTGAAATGCAACAGGCTTTTTAAAATGGAATAACGTAGAATTCCTGCTTCCTCTTTATAGTTTCGTTCCTCAGGGAGAAATATTCCAGCTTGGTACTACCAGGCTGTTTCAATAGCTTCTGGTCTTGGGATCCTGCCTGTGTTTGTCTGTCTTGCAGGCATTTGGGCATGGCCCTTTGCAGACCCCCCGCCTCAGCATGGGAATATAGTTGACCCCATGTGTTGTTCTCATAAAACATATATAATGTACAAGGAATCCCACCAAATATGGAGCTCACTGGGGATATGGCACCAAAATGCCTTTTTAAGTGAACAGCAAAAGGGAACCTCAGGGTAAGGTTTGGGTTCAGTAAAATAAAGGGCAGCAGAGTGTATCTGCAGAGCATTTGAATGAAGCCAGATAACAAGGAATTAATGACCCAGAACTCAGGCTTATTACAGTGTCCCGCCTTTGTTATTGCTATGTGCAATTTCCCTGTTGTATTTAATCTCTTCTTGGATACTGATGCATCCTTAAAGTCTGCATGTTTAAACAGGGTGTGGTGTGCATTGTGGTTCTTCCTGAGGCTGCCAGGACTGCAGGTGCTGCCTCTGAATCGGCATTTCCCTGGATGTGATTGCAGAATAGGACTTCTGCACAACGGGACCGGTGTGCTGGGGTGGGCTTCCTGCTCACTGCAAGCAATCAGCTACTCACTTTCAGTTGGAAGTGTATTGTTTTGTGTTTAACAATGTGTTTCTTTTCAAACTCAAGATTTTTCTTTAAATGACAATTGAAAGATGTTTTATAATGAGCTAGCCTGGAATGAAAATATAAATGATTTCCCTTGAAAGACGTCAAAATGAAACATTTCATCTGGAGTGGGGGGAATTGCTTGTTTGCTTTTCTTTTCCTTAAGGAAAAACAGATAGTTCAGCAAAACTAAGATGAGTTAATAAAATATTTCTGATTCTGCCATCTTTTGCAAAAATAATCAAGGACTTGCAAAATGCTGCAAATATCCATGACCCTGCTAGCTCCACTGCAAAGATACTTCCTAGGACTTTTTAAATCCCAAACACATTTCCTCCCTTCTGCTCCTCAACTCCATAACTCCAGTTCCTTTGCTGCCTCTCAGAGCTCCTTCTTGGTGACTTGGTGACCCAGCTTGCATGGGTGCACACACATGACAAGAGTGCCCTTTCATTTTGAGCTGTAACCATGTGGTAGTTCAGCAGAGAATTATGAGATACAGCAGATGCAGGAGGCATGGTCGGTGGTTCCCCTGACTGACTCTGCATTTCCCTGGCAGAGGGAAGGGCATTGTTCTTGTAGTAGTACAAATCAGGAATATCTCCTTAGCTGTTGATGATTTTACTCCTTAAATTCAGTGACACTGGAAACAAATGCAGGGAGTGATTTTTGAAAAGCTATTTCTCCTTCTTTGTATTGTTTGATTATCTGCAAGACGGAGGGAAATAAGTGCAAGAGCAGTTATAAAATGATGGTGAAGAATCAAGTATGTTAAGGGGATTCTGCTCATGCACTATCTCACCTTGCCTGTGTTATGAAGTGGTAGGCAGCTGCCAGTGCCATCAGGCTGGGAACAGGCACCAACATGATGGTACCAAGATGCTCAATCCGTCCATCCAAGTGCTTGCTTGACAGCCAAGTGAAGCACCTCACCCTGATCCCACCCTGGTCCTCCTGACCACAGAAACAGGCTTGACTGTCATGGTACAGATGGAACAAGGAGGCATGGAGTATTGCTCTGCTCCAGCTGTGGAGATCAAGTGCAGGATTACCCAAACAGGTACCCCTGGGCAGCATCAATCACAACAATTGCATACATTATTACCTTTTTTTCTCAGTTCCTGTTTCCCCTTTTTGGCACCCTTGTACCTCTGTACCTCCACCCCAGACTCCTGCCCAATAAAAAGCCTTGCCCCAGTGAGTATTTCCCCATTCATACCAGTTCTACTACATAGGTGCTGAATTCTGGTATTTCTGATACTGGTACCTAGGTAGTCTTGGCCTTATATACTGTCGCCAATACGGTTATGCAGATGCTGTTGACCTTGCACAGCTGTGCAAAGCTCCCGAAGACCTTTGCCATGTTATCTGTGAAGGTCTGGCCATTCTCTCAACCATTCCCCCCTTAACCACCCATGAAAGCCAACCATCCTTCACAGGGCTATCTGTAAATTTTGTCCCGTCTCACACAGTAATCCATCACGTCCAGCCATTTCTCATGTGATGTTCAGCTGTTTTCCAAATCCTGTTCGGTTAGTGTAACTGCAGGCCCAGCCAATAGCCCAGGCTTCTGCCTGCAGCCCTAGCAGATCCTCCTTGAAATGGTGTAATGGAGGGACAACTATCTAGGCAACCATACAGGAGGCAAAAGCTTCCTGGCAGACACTCATAACTAGAGTATGAAGAAAAACTCACTGGTAGCAGCAGACAGCAGTTTAGCATCTTCCTGTGTTAACGATCATACTTAGACTACAGTGTTTAATAGCTACTTGTAGACCAGGGGAAACCTCCTTCAAAAAAAGGACACATTGCAACACCTTATGAGATATGTTGTAATCTGGGACCTTTGGGACCCCTGGGTCTTCGGGCAAGGTAATAGGATGCAGTCACCTTGGGATGGAAGACTAACTGCCTTTATATATCACAGTAGCCCAAGTGAAGTCAGTGAGTCTACCTTGCACTGAAACCTCTGAGAGAGGAAAGCCAGGAACAATGATTGCTGTTTAGTTTGAAGTTTGCACCCAGTGCCTCAGGGAAGTAAATAAAATATTAAATCAAATACTTCAAAGCTCCCTGTGCTCCTTCCAGAAACCTCAGCAACATCATGCTGTCAGGCTGTCCTCGAGCAACCAGGGCTGGGTGAACTGTACTGGGAACTGACTCTTCCTGACCCTCTTTGACTTCAGCTGGAGCTGTGCTTAGTCAGCATTTCCAAGCACAGCCTGCCAGAAGGCCAGAGGGACCACACTAACCATTGAGTCTCAAATCTTGCATTCAAACCAGAGAAATCTCTCCTTATAGTGTCTGCAGCAATGCTGTAGCTTTGCTGGAGTCAGGACAGCCGTTTTGTGAGAATATCTGGTTTTGATTTAAAGGCTTCGTCTGATGGAGACTCAACAACATGCCCAGATGATTTATTCCAGCAGTGAGTCTCCTTCACTTGTGTATATTTCCACCATACTTGTAGAAATACATCTGGTTTCAGGTTCCAGTTGCTGGCTTCTGTGCAGCCTTTTTCTACTTGACAAAGGCACATCCCCACTACGAAGCTCTCCTCCCTGTGTAGTTGTCTGCAGACTATATTTGACTCACAGCAATTCTTCTGTTCTGATAAATTCAGTAACTTAGCTCACGTTTCTCACTAGAAGTGCGTCCTCCAGACCATGGTATGCTCTCAGAACAGGTGGCACCACTGTGCACACCGGCCCAGTCTCATGCAGTACCCCGCACACCAAGGGACCAGTGTGCATTGGGGTGTGCTACCCAGGACCCGTTGCCAAGGAAGGAACAGAGCAGCTTGATTACTGAGCGGGATATTACTGGTTTTCTTCCAACTCATATTGCATCTGGATCTTCTTGGTATTTCAAGAAATTTTTCTGTTGCTCTCACATCAGTCTTCTGCCATCAGTGAAACTCACAGGATATTCAGAGAATTTGTGTCATTTCTGGTATGTAAGTTCAATTTATGAGGAGGATCATAGAATCATGTAAGTTGGAAGGGACCTTTAAAATCATGAAGTCCAACCATCAACCTAAAAACACTGCCAAACCCACCACTAAACCATGTCCCTCAGCACCACGTCTGCCCACCTTTTAAATACCTCCAGGGATGGTAACTCCAGCACTTCCCTGGGCAGCCTGTTCCAATGCTTGACAACACTTTTGGTGAAGAAATCTTTTCCTAATATCCATCCTAAAGCTCCCCTGGCGCAACTTGAGGCCGTTTCTCCTTGTTCTATCACCTGTTACTTGGGAGAAGAGCCCGACCCCTCCTCGCTACACCCTCCTTTCAGGGAGCTGTAAGAGAGCGAGAAGGTCTCCCCTCAGCCTTCTTTTCTCCAGGCTGAACACCCCCAGTTCCCTCAGCCGCTCCTCACAAGACTTGTGCTCCAGACCTCTCACCAGCTCCGTTGCCCTTCTCTGGACATGCTCCACCACCTCAATGTCTTTCTTGTTGTGAGGGGCCCAAAACTGAACACAGTGTTTGACGTGCAAGTAACTGGTGCAAATAACTAGAATAAAGTGGTATGGGATATAAAATGGCAACCGAATGGATTTGTTTACTTAAAATGGTCTAGTTTCACTGTAATTTGCCTAAATGGAAAGGAAGGAGGTGTTATACAGCACCTTTTAAACACCTAGGACTGTGGAAGAGATGAGTGCATATTTGGTTGGCTGTTGAGACCAAATGCCCTCTCCCCAGCTTGAGTTCATGAAGGAAGACTCCAAGTGTGGAAACACAAAACTGCCTTCCTTATTTCTTGTCTTGTCTCTACTATACTATATAGAGTGCACATATCTCACACTTTGTGCTCGGGTATCTACCTCCTGCCTACTTAAAATCCCAGTTCACCCTGTGTGCACAGAGAGAAGGGGGTAGCGTGAGGAGAGCTCAGCAGGCCATGGGAAGACACACAAAGTGTGTCATGGCTGGTTATGCCATGTGTCACTGCTTCCATAAGCCAGTGAGCGCTCAGGGCAGACTCAGGAGAGTTATTGACATCCTTGCAAGTTTTTTCCTCTTCTGCTTTGGGACTTCTGTAAGAAAAATGCTATTTCAAGGTGCAGGGAGTGGAATTTAAATACATAAACCACCAATTGCCTGGATCTGTAGACTGAAAGTGTTTACACAGAATAACTAAAAAACCCTACAGGGGTTATAGGATGACAGAGCTGGACTTAAGTAAACTCCTATATACCCAAACCTTCAGGCAACATCTTTCAGAACAACCTGTATGATAAGGCCTGTCCTGTGAATGCACCCCAGTATGTGTCACCAAAGGCCATCAGAGAAATTGCCATGCACACCTGCACACATCTGTGGAGTCTGAAATCACAGACAGAGCAGTATCACACTCAAACATCATTATGGGCAAAAGGAGCTTGCTCTATATATATGTGGAGCACGGAATTCATTGTTTCAGTTGGTGTTTTAACAGTGTAATTGTCCAAAAGGTCTAAATAGTAGAGAAAGGCCTAATTAAGAAAACAGTTAAAACTGTTATACAGAATCTCCCTAGTACATACCTCTGTCCTCTAGGGTTGTGCTCAGCCTTCCCATGTCCTTCTGGGTCCTAAAATCAACAGTTCCCGCTGTCCCCAGGAAAGGGAGGAGGAGAGTTTGCAAGAAGTCATTACCATCCTTCATCCTTCTCTGGGAGGAGTTAGGAGTTGATGGTGGCAGTTTCTTCCTCCTTGTTTTGGGTCTGCTTCTGGCTATTTTTATACATTTTTCTTATGGCAACCTACAGCTGAAGCCTGACAGCTGCCCGGGAGCCTCCCGGGTCCCTGTAACACAAAGGGCTGTTGTTTATCACCAGGGGCTGCCTGGCTTCATCAGGCCATTATCACAGACTGGTCACCGAGCACAGCTAACCCAGGGTAAGTTTACTAAGTCATAGTTACTGCACTGTTGTAACAGCTAGAATAAGCCAAAACCAGCTCAGGCAGAGGCAAATCCAGAACAGTCCCAAGACTCCATGCTGTAAGATCAAAAGAAAGCCTGGGGACTTTCACTGGTAATGGGAAAAATTATATTTACTGGTCTCCCACTTAGGATACCGACAGAAATAACTCTAGTACCGAAGAGAACTCCTTTCCTTACTTAATATTACTTGTAGGCGGGCTCCAAACCTATGTAGCTGGCTTTGTGCAGAGCTTTGTCTAATGGTGCATGTTCTACCAAACACCGCTAGGACTGAACACACCCAGCACCACATTTTTGGGCAGAGTAGAAAGCCACTGCAGGTGAGTAGGATAAAATGAAGTCAGAGAACTGGGATTATACATATTGGTAAGGTGAAGGAGCTGCAGTCTGGAAGGGATTGTCATGGAAAAAAAAACCTGAGAGGTGTATGCAAAACAATAAATAAGTTGGCTGTTTCGCATAATGGACCAACCCTGTCCGTCCCTTGCATGACCTAAGTGCTTCTGTCCCATGGGCACCACAAGTTCATTTTCTCCTCATACCCTCTGGTGCTTGCTGCTTCTGTATATTTGCTGAAGCCAGACCCCAAAGCGCTGGATTTGGTGTCACATGAGGGGGGGGTAAAAAAAAAGCTCTGGAGCTTTGCAGCCCAGGTTTATTTGTAGTAGAATAGGGACTTTCCTGAGTCATTGTTTTAAGGGGAGCTTTGCCTATATCAATGGGTTCCCATGAGAAAAGATTTCATATTGGTGAACTGCCATCACTCCAGGAATAAAGTCTTGCAAAAAATCTGAACATTGCTCTATTGTTTGTTAATCATTTGATTGGGTTGTTCTGCATGCCTCTTGCGCTGCAATATCAAGCTGAAACACCAAGTGACTAGATGGAGGCAGGGAAAGCTTCTCTGATGAGGACTACAATAGATGTAGGAGATTTAAATAAGGCTTATATGCCCAAAGTGCAATTTACAGATGAGCTGGTGTCTGTCTGTGGAGACCAACTGTAAAGTCTAGGTGACCTCCTCATGTCAGAGAGAACAATCCATCTAGCAAGGTTAAAGGACTGGATTTAGATTAATTCAAGAGCTTGTCCAATAAGATAAAGCAGGATAGTGAAGGTAAATATTTGCAGCTTTATTTGCTATGAGATTAATGTAATTGGTTTGGATTCCTTCACATCCTCCAGCCTCTTCATAAACACTGCACACTGTTAAATGCTGCAATAATGAAGGCATTTTGTCTTCATCATACTGGAGGGCAAGAAGCAGGGGAGAGCTATTCTTGCAAAATATTAGCCCAGTTTTGCAGACCCCAGAGGATCTATTAATTTAGGTTAGTCTCTCTGCATCTAAGCAAAGGCTGAGCTTGATAAGCATGTGAAGCTTTCCATAGCCCCACCTCCATCTCCTTCTGGGCTTTTTTTCCCCCCTTTCTTTCTTTCTTTTTCTTTTTTCATCTAGCCAGCATGGAACCCAGGCACAGAGTAACCCAGAGCATGGGGAGTTTGTCTGGATTGCCTCCCCAGGGGCTGCCAAGTAGGGCTTTAGACTGCTAGGAAAATTCCACAGCTCTCTTATCTGGCATCACTGTTATGAGGTATCACACTCAGAAATCCTGAGTCTCAGCTGTCAGATGATAAATGGAGTAACGGATCTTAAGGAAAGGGGAGATAAGAGGGAATGGGGAAGGGAGAGTTTGATCCTCATCCAGCCCCAGTGACCAATGAAAGTGTCTCTCTGCTACATGTAATGGGAGAGGAAAACATGGCTTCTCTGGCAGAAACTCAAGATAAACTCAGCATCACCCCAGAATAATTATTATTTGTTAACAGCTATCTCCCTCCTGCCAGCCACAGCATTGCTGGGACTAGAGGCACCTCTGGAGACCACCTAATCTCACCCCATTGCTCAGTGCAGGTTCAGCTAGTACAGATTGCCCAGGACTGTGTCCAGCTGGGTTTGGGATATGACAAGAAAAGCTTTTCTTGTGTTTAAATGGAATTTAAATGGTATTTCAGTTTTCCAATCATTTTCTCTTGTCCTTTCACTGAGCACCAATGAGAAGAGTCTGATTCCATCTCCTTTACTCACTGCTGGGTCGCTACAACCACAGGGATTTGCTCCCTCCATCTCTCTGGCCAGGTCAGCCCCCTGCCAGTTTCCTCTAAAGCAGGTGGAAATGGAAATAGAGTTCAGATCTGTTATTCAAGAGGTTTGGCTTTCCACCCGTTCCCCATCCTCCCAACACCAACCGTCAGAAACACAGATGGACAATGACAAATCGAACAGAAAGCAGCTCTCTTTCACTCTGCAAGCTGCTGGCAGCAGTTTGGTGTTTGGGTAAATGAAGTCCAGCCTCAAAGTATAACTGGCTTCTCAGCACTCAGCCAAACTACCGTCTGTGTGGGTATTGATAGGCAGAGTCCCAAACTGTCCGTTATTGGAAGCATCTCAGTGATCAGAAAAGTGAATCTGTACCAATATGTGCAAAATCAATTAAAATCTGCATGTGTCCAATGTAGGACATGCCAGCCACTGGAACCTGCTCTTGTTTCTTCAGCCCATCATGACAGCCCCTAATTACTTGCTTTTTGTTTTTTTTTTTAACCATCCGTTCAATGGCTGTTTCAGTGCTCTGAGACTGTTAAGTACTTTTGGGACTATTTTAGATATCCACTTGTCTGTCTCTCTGCTCTGTGATTTACTTTCCAACCTGGAGACATTCATTAGTGGGGTGCTTCACTGGAATTCATACAGATTCTATGATTATTGTTATCAAAATGACACTGTACACATTGGCTTGTGCAACAATAATGACACATGGCTTGATGAGCTATTAAGCAAGTCCCAGCCAGAGATATTGATTAGGTGGTTTTGGCTTAGCTATTGAAGAACAGCAAAAATTGTTTATTGCAAATATCCTCTGCAGTGACAGGGATAATTCATATCATACAGCAAACTATCATGTAAAAAAGCAGAATTATCTCTGTACTTTTCCTCTATGCCAAGTGTGTGGAAACGAAGCACAGGGGATGTGGAGAACTGGTGGGGCTGGAGTGTAGGTTGCCACATGACAGGGGCTTCGGGGGAGGTGGATGAACATTGTAAGCCAAGGCTGGAGGAAGTGCTTGTATAGAAAAGGAGCACCACTATTCTGTGACCATATCAACCATTTCCACATTACAATTTCTGGAATAATACAAGGCTTTCCTCTACTATAGTTGAGTGGATTTTGTCTTTCCAAATTCCTTACTGGTTAGGAGACCTGGGCACCCAGAAGGACTCTATTGTTTCACTAGTGACTGGACAAGATGATTTAGTGATCAAAACGAAACAACAGTCAGATAGCATTGTCTAAATGGCACTTTGTCCACCTGGTTGTGCTGCCATCCCTGCTGGTACCAATGAGGATTGACGGGGGAGGCACTGCCGCTGTAGGGGTGCTGCCTCTCGGCAGCATCCCCAGTCCCCCACGTGCACATTGTGGGCCTTGCTCGTACTGGCTTCTCTTAGCTCTAAAAGTCTCAATTTCAGCCCATAAGTGGACATCAAGACACAATCATCACATTACTATTTCTACAACCTTACTGTAGGTGACTGTCTTCTGACTGTCATGTGGATCATATATATGCCAGAATGTGAGCATAAGGTAATTTCAGGTCTGTGATTTCTATATAGAAATTACCATCAAATTTAGATCAGTTGCTGTCAGCACAAACCACCCACCCGGAGACCTGAGTTTTCCTGAGGTATTATGGAAAGCATTTCCCTTTCTGTAAATTCACCGTATGCCCTGCTTCCTAGTAGCACAGGAGTGGTTCTCCTTGGTCAGAAATCTATTACAGACCTATCCAGTCCCATCCAGCCCCATATCTCATCTTTGACAGGAGAGGCTTAGAAAAAAAGTGTAAGACCCATGAAAACACTGAATTATCTTTCCCCTGTCTCCACAGTCCTCCTACCACTCCCAATAATGAGGCACTTAGAGATTTCTACACCTGACATTGTAGCTGGACTGTCATGTGATTATTTGCCTGTCTAATCTGCTTTTGAATTTCCTGGGGTTTTTTTGCCTTTTTTTCCCCTTCACGTGGCAATGAGTCCCACAGTTTAATTAGGCACTGCATGAAAAAATGCTTCCTTCTGTTTTCTTTAAACTTGCTGAAATGATCGTTTCCTTGGGTAACCTCTCACGCCTGCGTTTTGACAAAGTGTGAATAATCTGTCTTCACTTTCTCCTTTGTCATTCACAATTTTCGAGGCCCTGCATTCCTGCTTCCTCAGGGTGAGCCCATGTAGAGAACTTCTTGCAATGTAGCTTCCCAATCAAACCCATAAATCAGCATTGACATAACACTGGAGCTGAAGAACATCTGTTATCTGCCAATGCCAACAGGGAGTCAGAAAATAGGGCTATGTGGACATTAGAGAGAAAGGAGCTGTGCCTTCAAATAATGGGGGACTGAAACACAACTGAAACATTTGATAGCAGCCCGGCCTAGTGCCATGGTCCAGCTCTAAGTTTGTGAAGCACTTTCTATAGGTATCTATAGATAATGTGTCCTGGTAATTGAACAAACTAGCACTGATGACCAGCTTCCCACCCAAGCATCCTCAGTGATTTAACGCAAGCCCTGCCTACTATAATAACACGTAATCGTGACTGGCCCTGCTGACCTGGAGATCTGATCAGCACTGAGTGGATTACATTCACCAAACCCTTCCTGGTATCTCTTGGGAGTGAGTGCCAGGACCTACTCTCAGGATGCAAGCTGAGGATTTCTAACGGGTGTATCTGCACAGAAGAGGCTCCAGGCAGCCATCAGTGATGAACAGTGTCTTTAATTAGGACTCTAAATAGTTCTGCCCTGCCCACACTGATGACCCCTTGTCTGCCAGCGGAAGTCTTTGAGGCACGCTGCAGACCCTAGGAGCTGTCAACCCTGTTGGTATAACGAAGTGGTAGCCTTGGCTAAGGTAACAGTTCCAGGTCCTCTTGCAGTCAAAAGGAGGGAGGGTGCTGGATCACTCCCAGCTGTGGAGGAGGCTGGAAAGAAGACTGCAGGTATTAGGAAGGTGGGAGATGAGGTTTAACACCACACATCACAGGATACTTCCTGACATACTTCTGAAGTTTCAGGGTCAACACCATTCCTGTCCCAACTGCGTCCTGAGTGTGGCCAGCGCAGGATGCATCAGGTTCATCCTGGGCTGCCAAGCAGCCAGGACGCTAATGCCAGTGACAAATAAGTGTTCAGCCGGGAGGAGGTTTGAGGAACAGTGTAAAGTCTTTGTTTGTTTCTCTGCCTCATCCTCAGGAGCCTTTCTGTTATGTCAGCAGGGAACACTGCTTGAACAAGTCAGGTGAACAATTATCAGCGCCCAGCTGCTGTCTCTGCAAACACCATATTTCTGGCCAGTTTTGGGGAAACCTCTTTTCCCTCCTCTTCACAATTTCCTCCTTCTTCTGTGTCTAGCATAGGGGTGGGTCCCTTAGCAGATTGCTTGGCAGAGCAGCATCCCAAGAGGTTCCACTAGCTCTAGGGAACAGGGTCTGCATTCACAAAGAAAACATTTGAAAATTTCCAAAAGCTCAGGCAAAGGAAAATGTTTCTGCCACAGGGAGAAGGAGGCATTGCGTATGTGTGCTAGTACCCACAGCGCTACCATACAGTCATTTCTCAATGGCAGTCTTCCTGCCTCGATGGGCTGAGCCACTCCTATCCATAAAAGAAAGCAATGGAGAGCCTAAATGGCGTGTCCACTGAGCTTTCTCTCAGCGAGCCCTGCACAGCGCAGTGCTGCAAAAAACCCCAGGGTTCACCCCCAGGGGTAGCAGCTGCCCAAATCTGTGATGACAGCCAGAGGGAAAGGCAAGGAAGGTGTCTGCAGTAACTCCCCTGGTCCTGAATCCTTAAAGCTAAAAGGAGAAGACTTTTGTATTCATGTCAGGAAAGGGTTCCTCTTCAAAGCAAGGAAAAGCAGTAGCACAGTCAGGATTTTCTGGGGAAACCTTGGTGATCTGAAGGTCACCAGTGACAGTGAAAGGGAGCTGGGTTGTCTCTGAGAGGAAGGTGAAAGCAGCCCTGGCTGCAGTTTCTAGCCTGCAATGGAGATGACCAGAGCACCCGGTTTAGCATGCAACCAGCACACCCACTGCAGGTGCTGGCTGCAGCGGCCACTGGAGGTCACAGCCAAAACTGATGCCAGACAGCAGGTCCTGGAGGCTCTCTCAGGGGCAGAAAGCTGAGGAAATACATTTTGGAGCTTGTACCAAACAGCATCATCAGACCTGAAGTGCTAGCATCAACCAAAGAGCATCATGATGTCCCAAGGGAGCAGAGGGTGCATCCCAGCTCCTTGTCCCCTCTGGTCCCTTCTAACCGCACTATTGCTGTGTGCTGGGTATGGACACAAGGCCACTCCGGTGCTTATTTCTGGCCATACCGACAGGTATTGTTAGCAGCCTCACACTCTCCCATTGTCTGAACTGAGGGGCTGCTCTTCCCGATGCTTTCCTTCTCTGGGTTTTGCCTTCCCGAGCCAAACCAGTTGTTAAATTGCTCCGTCCCTTGGGGGCTGCTACTGAAAATCGGGAGGGTCCCAAATTCTTGCTTTCTTATTGAAACTGCCTGCCTTCACTTTACTGCTTTGTCACTCCCAGGGGCTCTGCCTGCTCCAGCACACGTATGAGAGCACAGCCCTGGGCTGAGCTTGCTTTCTCTTGTCTTGTGTGATATTCACACCCCACCCTTTCCTGAGGTTGAAATGCTGGGGATTTAATAGGAGATTCAGGAAATTTAATATGAGTAGCTTACAAAACATTTAATTCGCTCTCTGAGATATTGTAGCTGAAGTCCCTTGAATCACAGAGCGATAACGCTTTCCTCTCTAAAGGGAAACCATCATATGATCTACTTAGTAATGTCTTTATCATTCTTTAATTGCTGCTTTTGTTTTTAAACAAAAAAATAAGCATGCAAAGAAGCCAAGAAAAGTATATATTTACATAAAAGTAATTCAGATACATGAATGAAAGGAAATGAACCAATTTAACAAGCAGGAAAGGTTAAAGATGATTATATGCCTTATAATCTATGCAATCTCTTTGCAACGCCGCTCATTCTAGACCATGGTTACTGTAACATAAATAGTCCTGTATTTTATACCATTCCTTTTAAATCACTAAAAAAAGTATTTTTAATGCATTAGGCAGAGAATGATGCTGTTTAAGGAAATGGATTGGTGCCAAGGACCAGCACACACCTGGCTTTTTTGCATGCTGTGTCAAAATGTGCCCCAAATGTTTCTGAGACCTGGAGAGCAGCAGGCTGAAATGTCAGCCCCTGCTAACAAAGGCATTGTGTTCCTCCTCATATTGTTGTGGACTCAGCAAAAGCAAACCCGCTATGAAACTGGAATGCCTCATTAAACAAGCACAGATCAGAATAAATCCCATGTGGGTCCCCTCCAAACGTGCTCAGCTGGCTGAGCCCGGAGGAGATGTGTGTAGGGAAACTACTACAGTCTAATTACTAACACTGAGGGGCCCCTCCTGGGACTGCGCTGGGCACTGAAAACACATACCCTGGCCTGCAGGACAGACAGTCCGAACACACAGCTGGTGTGGAGAAACACAGGGAGAGCTCGTGAAACCTGTCCAAGCTCTCCAGTGGCAGAAATAAGACTTTGGTCACTGGAATCTTCGGCCCTGACATCTCGCAGTTTTTCTGCATAGCAGCTCCTTCCTCACGTTTTTACCTCTTCGTCAAAGCTTTCCCACGTTTCCCTCCTCGGTTTTATTTAGGTCCCCCATTCAAGTCTTCAGCGCTCTGCTAGGCTGCTCTTAGTGGTGGTTTGGGGTTCAGGAGCAGGAGGCTTTTCCATCTTTCTTCTTGTCTTCAAATACTTATTTAAGATCTTAGTCCTCAGAAGCCGTTATGCCAACCTGATCATCTACTGTCCTTCAGAGTCAGAGGGAACCTCTTGGACGTGAGGGATCAGAGTCCACGTAAATGAGCCGGCACAAGGCTTGCACAGTGGCTGTGATGTGACCATCTGCTGAAAACCTTGCTGCTCTCTGGAAGCACGTTCTTTTGATCTCACGGTTGTCTTCAAAGCAATACCTCCCAGAGCCTGCCCCTGTGCAGGGCTTGCAGTCCCTGCCCTGTCCCATTTGCTGTGGCACCCCAAGGAATGGAGATATACCCATTCATATTTTCTTCCCCTGTTCATGGCAGATTGATAAATTCGTGCCCACTCATCTTAGGGGAAGGCATAACTGTTGCAAGGCAGTTCAGAGCTCATTGGGACAATTTCATGTGCACTGCTTAATTCTATGCTATTTCCCCTGTTTTGTGAATGCCTTGGGCGTTCTCCTTACTACTTCACCTCAAAACAGGACAAATGGAAATGGTCTTCAGAAATTCAGGCTTTCCTTTCAGTGGAAAGCAGTTCACACATTTCAGATATGAAGTTTCAGAACTGCACACGTTTCAGTAGTACATTGAAAAATATGAATGAAAGGCAACACATTGGAGCTTCAAAATAGCCTGGGGTGAGATTTTTCTGATGAGAAGGAGGGGTAGTGGAAAAAAAAAAAAAAAAAAGAAAGATAATTTTATGCACAACCCAAGATGGATCCGGGTGCCTTTTTATGTCAAGAACTGATCATCCTATTTTTGAAACAGTGCCTCTTTTTTGTCTACATGAAGCAGTCCCAGCGAGGGAGGACTGTAGCTGAAGCTTTCTTTTTTACATTTTTCTCACAAATCTGTGCTATGCGCGTGCAGGTGCCAGTGTAGTCAACAGGGAAAGAAATTGAGAATTTGGTGCCGAAAGAACAAGTCAGTGCTACTAAGAAGAAATGCCCTTAGGCGCCAGGAAGCAAGAGTCCTTCTGTCTTTGTCGAAGTCAATAGCTGGCAAGAGGCAAATGTCATAGCCCCGGCTGCAAGGCTTCAAGAAGGTCTTTTTGATGTGCTGGGAACAGCGATAGCCAGACTTATATTTTCAGTCAGCTCCAGGACTGAACAAACTCCACTCTAATTCCTAAGAAATACACTTTTTTACTCGTCTCTGTGGATTAGCTGTGCAGGCAGGTCCTCTGTGTCTTCCCCAGACCCTCCCTGGTTGCCCCAGCTCCCGGCTGCCCTTTGCCCTAAAGTTTTCTCTTGGTGGCTTTGCAAAGTCCCAAAGTTCTGTTGCTCACAGGGGAGGAAAATTTTCTGTCTTTCTAAAGAGTATTCATCCTGACTTTGTGTGCAACAGAAGGAAATTATTAATGGGCAGACTTCCGTCCAGCATGCTTAATAACATGGCACACAGGGCTGGGAAATCTGCGAGCAGAGAGGTCTCCCACTGGTATGTGCCCAAGTGCCAAGAAGGACAGTGGTAGGAAAGACAGAGAAAACTGTAAAAGTAGGATAAGACAAGGGGATACAATTTTGTATTTGTCTCCAAGGATGATCCCCTACCTTGAAAGTTGTATTCAGGACTCTTCCAGGCTGCAGGGTAATCAGTACGCCTGACTTTAGGGGCTGCATAACAGATAGGTACAGCTGGGAATTGCCACATGTGTACCTTGGAGCTCCACGGAGGACAAGCTCCGGGAATAATTCACAGCTGGGCTATGACCAGGGCTTCCATTGCAGGACTGACCAACACACGGTGTGGAGCAAGGCTGACAGGTGAGACTGATTTCTGTACACCCTGCTGGCTCCCTTCCCTCCTGTGGCTTCTCACAACACCCAGCAGCTCCAGCATCAGAACAACCTTGTTGCTGACCACAGCACATAATGCAACACATGAATTGCACGTGGAACTACACATGAATTGCTGAAGAGCTGTGAACAGAGGCTGGTCATTGCAGTGTAGAGGCATACACATCATTAACAGGCTACCCAGCCCCATCAGCCAGACAGCAAGGCAGCAAACCATTGAAAAGATAGTTAAAAATATTAATAATTGATGCCACAAAGCTCAGGCAGTGCATTAAGCTACAGGTGACCTGGACTGCAGAAGATCATTCAACCGGGTAGAAAGCAGACAGCAGTAGCACAGAACACTGCAAGTGGTTAAATTACAGAGCAAGTTGAAGAGCTGGCATGATTGATTAATCTCTATCAGAGCATCAAGAAACTATGAAACAAACAGACACTCTGGTGGGGTTTATCTCCCAAGCGACCAGCAGAAGTGTCAGGTTTGGCTGCTCTTTATCAGGAAGGTGGTTTGTATGCAGCCAGGGTAGTGGCACAGTTAGCAATCCATGCAAAACGCTTTCCAAGGGGCATGGATGATACTGCAGATCAGCGATGGATATGCAGTCTCAGGCCCAAGGGATGGAGCTCTTCCATGATGTTGTGCTGCTCGGGCAGTGCCAGAGCCACGGCATCTTAGCACAATGGCTGCAGATCTGAATTTCTAAAGCACCAGAGGTTTCAATGGGAAGCAAAGGGGAAACTGCAGTTCCTCCAAGGCAGCTCTTTATTAGAATCCTGGTACCTGCTGTCATTGGTGACACATTAAATAGCTTAGTAGAAAGAGACTTTTTAATACTTAGAGGAACAGCTAATCTCATGGAGAGCGAGTGAAATTCCCACATGCAGCCTGCTCCTTGTGCTGCACTGCCTCTCCCTGCTCCAGCTGTGCAAGCAGAGCTGCCAGGACCTCTTCGCAAGCTGCTTTCCTTCTGTTGCCTGTAAGCATGCATGGTCTTCTGCCGTTGGAGGGGTCACCAATGGAGAAAGCCTGGGTTCAGCTTGAATCCTAGCTGCCTGCAAGTCCCCAAAGTCCTTGAGCCAGGCAGCGTTGGGGTCCTTCTAAGCAGGACAGACCATGGATCTCCGTGTTGTCACGTGCTGGGCATGTGAAAGGGTGGTACGGGCAGATGAAACAGGTGAATGTAGCCAGGCTCAGGACAGAGCTCTGAGGCCATCCACGGACCAGAGAGGGGAGCACCTCCAGGGCACACTGAAATCTGAATCATGTGCTGGACATCTCTTGAGTTGTCTAGTGGGTCACACTGGAGCTTGTCCTGCAGACCTGCTCCAGCCTTAAGGCTACTTGTTCGTGACAGTGGCACAGCAGTATCACAGCTCTTGGTACTTACCACACCGGCCTAGTGAGAAAAGAGGTCCTGGGAGCAGAACTCAAATCGATGCAGGACAAAAATTTGGGGGAATTTTCTGGGTCTGCATGCTAAGCAAAGAACAGCAATGGCAGAACAAAGGGTTTGCAGCCCCCTGGGCTGTGAGGAAGGCATTACTGTTCTGTACAGCCTAGCCTCTAATTATTAAGTATTCTGCTTGGGTTATTCTTCCTGCAGACTGTCACTGTTTCCAGTCAGTCCCAGAGGGTGACAAGGGATGCTACTCTACCAAGCTGACAGAAGGAGCTGCGATGATCCAGGATATCTCCAGGGACTGTTCAAAGGACAATGACTCCTACAGTCCACCCTGCTGTAGGGCAGAGAGAAGGGAGGCAAAGTGACAGGGGCTTGAAATATTGACTTCGGCTTTGAGAGGAGTCTTGCTGTAAGGACCTCACCAGGTAATTTGGCCCAGCAGAACAGGCTCTGTTGGCAAGCTAATGCTGATTTACAGTGGAATCTCACTGCAAATACTTGTCTCATCTAGGTGATCATCTGGTGAGACCGATCACAATAGGGTAAATCACGTTCAATAAGAAGCTACTGACAGGAAAGCATAAAACTGTGCAAATATTGCCCTGTTGTAAGTGCTGTGTCTCTTCTTTCTGATGAGGCAGAACAGAGGAAGAAAGGCCAGTAAACTCCCTGCTTCTCCCAAGCCATGGGGATGCCAAGTCACAACCTATGTTTGTATCGTCAGCATGTGGTCAAGGAGGGATGTTCCACTCCTCCCAGTCTCAGGTTTGGTTTTGCTGGAGGCACAAACTATTATTTTCTTTCTTACCATCTTATTCTATTTTTTCCTGTGGAGGCAAGGCATCTGTACTTTCATTTCTTTGTATGTTCTTAGCCTTGTTCCAGTTCTCCAGACCTTTACCTATTTGGCTCTGGCTCCAAGTACCAGGAGTAAAACATATATTTATGGAATAAGTAATTTTAAAATTTGATCTTGCTAATTATTACCTTCATTATGGCTCAGTCCCGAGGGAGCGCTTGAGGTTTTGAGAGCTTTCTAATCAAATTGTTCTAAAGCTCATTTTGAGGTTCATTAAAACATGCAAGGATCTTTCATCTTTATATATCTTTTGAAATTGCTAATGCTCTTAAATAAAATAGGAGTCTTGTGAAAAATGCAGCATGGCACCAAATATACTAGGTAGGACTTCGAAGAAAGGAGTGAAGAGGGTTGTAATTTAGAAGCTTTTATGAAGAAAGTTTTCCAGATTAGTTAAAGAAAATGGAGTGGGAAAAGTTTTTTGAGTTCAGCAAAGAGCAAAATTAGCTCTAAGGTGACTAAGGTGAAGTGTGAACCTGTTGGAAATTATCTCAAAAGACTGGCATAAAACCCTAAGGTCAGTTCTATGAAATTACAACTTTCTAACACTGAGTCACCAGTGTTGTATCCAGCTGGAGGAGGATCAGTAGTCCATGCAATAGCTGGTGAAGTAAAAACGTACCAGAAAGGAAGAAGGTCAGCTATATTTCAAGTCACCTTCATTCATAAAATGCTGCTTTACCTGCTCGGGGTGGGACGTCGGGAACTAACTTTGTTTCTTTCCAAGTGTATTCTGCACATCACCGATTATTTAATAGCATGCATCTCTGTAGCCATAAGGGAATCATGACCATATTTTTTCCTTTTAATTTACAAGATTGTTTGCACACTGGGATGCCAGATGGCCTGAACTTTAAGTTAGGAGATAATGAAGTCAAATATCAGCCTCCCATCCTGAGAGGAGGAAAGAAAATCCCTCTGAATAGACAGCTTCTTGCTGAGTGCTCACAAACATCTCCATGAAGGGCTTAAAGCCTCTGCGGGGGCAGCAGTCACACCAGCAGACTAAAACATCACCTCAATCCTTCCTTAACAATGACTTCAGGCTATTTTGGTGAATAGCAGCTGCAGACCCTCTCTGCCTGCTACGGGACATAAAGTCCATTGGACATGCAATTATGGATTCCCAATTCTTACTTCCAGGCAATACCTCTCTCTGCCCCTGCACAGTCTTCTCCTGCGAGGTGCACAGCCTTCTGTGGCCAAGCTGACCCTGCTCTCTGTGACCTTGCTGCAAGGCTGGAGTAGTTGGAGCAAAAGGTCCCAAACACTTCTCCCTGCAAGTGTGAATTTCACCATGATGGGCATCTGTTCAAAACGAGACATTGAAATCTAGATAGTGCATCAAGCTAGTTGTGGACAACAGAGGATGCAAAGAACATAACTCATAGGGCAGATAAGCCTCTTCAGGGAAGCGTTTGCTTCTGCCTACTCACGAGAAGCCTAGGTGGGTAGGTCAGATATCTGCAGCATCGTCTTTTAGAGAGAGAGAAGAATCCTTCTCTCACTGTCACCATAAACTGCAGGTTTTCACACACCTGAAATGCTATTTATGGGATTGGTTATAAAGAGGTCACAGGCACCACAAAGACAGAGAACATATCTGTCCCTCTGAGGCAGACTAGTGCTGCTTCTCATGATATAGGTGCCCTCCCAACTGGGGAGGGAAGCCTAATGCAGCTGGATGGTCCAGGCCAGGCCATGATGTGGCCAACCTAGACACCTCTGCCAGTGAGGAAATGAAGTTTGGTCTCCTGAACCCAAATCACTGGATTACTTCCCCCGAAACTCTTTATTGCTGTACTTTATGCTGCAAATCTTGTCACTGCCTTCAATGGAGCCTAGTTAAGTGACTATCACTGCAATACAGAGGGTAGCTGTCTTCAGACTCATCCTGTTTTTTCTCCCCTTTTCTTTCTATATTGCTGCAGTTATGATTCGGTTTTCAGCAGTGTTCAGTGCTCTCTATGGGGAAACGATTGGCACTAATTGATAAAATGCTTTCATTTACTTGGTGACAGAATTATTAGAGGCTGATAATTGATGGAATGATATCACACAGCTTTTTTCCAATGATCACATTAATTATATATCCCTCCTGCTTTCTTGTCTACAGCACTGTTGCTTCCATTCATGTTCATTTAACGAGATCGTGCATTTCATTAGAAAACAATAAAGTATGATTATATGTAGGAAGAATCCCAGCCATAAATAGTGGCCTGAGCTTCACAATTTAACATTAGGAAGGCAATCATTTTTTAGAGTGTATTTTGGAGAAGAGTAGTATTTGCTTCATTTCTTCAGTAAGAGGCTGGTCCTGAGTCCATAGAACTCAGAAAGCCGTCCCGTCCATTCAGTGTGATGTGGATCTGCACGTTAATGAGTTCAGCACAGTGAAAGGAGTATCCACAGGTGTTTCATAGCTTTCCAGCTCTTTTTAATAAAGATTAAAAGTTCAGACTTGGGAAGACACACTGTGCAACACAAAGGATTTATTATAGGGGCCACGACTTTGGAAAAGGCGGTTGTGGGAGGGTTGTGGGAGCACCTTGGTCTCTTATTAGAGTTCTGCAGAGGCACTGAATTGCTGCATGTCCAGTAGCTGTCACTCATTCCACGGATTTCTGCCTCACTGGTCCCTTAGGATAACACATCCCATCACTCACTCATTTTGTTAGGCAGGAAAAACAATACATGTTCCTATGGAGTAGGGCATTCTTGAGGGATTTCGGTGCCTTTAGGTACATCCAGCTGCCTAGAGCAACAGGAAAGCTTTTAACATACATATGGAGACTATGTACAAACCCAAGGGCAAAGCCACTGGAGATGGAGGAGGCTGCAGTAAGAAAGTCAGGCTTGGTGTTTCTCTTTCAGTACTTTCTTTTATTTTTTGCACCACATTTTTAGCCAGCTAATTCATTTAAGAAAGAGAACAGACAACATGGTATATGAAGCTCTCATCATTGCAAAGACTACAATGTTCCTGCAAAGCCACCCTGAACCTTTCTTTTTACTTATTCTGGGCATGTGAGTGTACATTCACTTTCATTACTCACGGAGGTCCCATCTTAGGGAGGAAATAACTCCAGCCTGGCAGAATTCAAACAAATGCTTAGCAAATTGGGTCATTTGTGCAAAAAAGACAGGTGTGTCCTTCTCTGCAAGGCGAACATCCTTGTATTGGATTTATGGAGTCACCATATGGTTACAGTGTGTAACAAACTGCACATCTCTGCTATGAATGTCTCTTAAAGCTTTTTCATGCTGGGCCTTAACGACAGTGCTCTTACCTCCCAGCAATTTTGGTGGGAGCAGAGCTCCTTCCTGCACAAATGCACGTGGTGCTCCCATCCAGCACACATCCCACAGAGAGGAGAAAATGCAGCTGCAGACTGCAGTGAAGGAAAGCACTGAAAATCCTCTAGACCCGTCCTATCCTGCTATCTGCCCTCTGCTTTCTCTGCTTTCTTGGGATGAGATTGAGAGGTTCATGACATCTGGTGTGTTTATACTCATAGTTCTTAGAAGGTGATGATTATAGGTTTTATCTCTGATCTTGTCTTCCAGTTAAAAAGAACTAAAAAGTTAATTTCTAGATCCCCTGGTTAGAAAAAATTGAGCCATAGAAGTGTTGAAAGACTTCCTGCATGACCGTGAGAAAGTCAGTTTGGGATAAAACCAAGAAGAATGGAGCATGGTCTTAGGTTACTCTCCAAGGGACTTAGAAAGAATTTTTCACCCTCAGATGGTGCGAGAAAATAAGCCATGAATTGAGGCTGCCCCCAGCCTTTTTCCATTGCCTCCCATACAAGTATGAAAAGGAAAGAAACACTCAAACCCTCTCTAAGCTATAGGACAGCCATGGAAGAGCGCTGCAAAGGCCAGGATGACCAGTAGTAACTTTAAGGCACAATACAGTGGCTGTAGTTGGTCATGGTCCCACCAGTCTACGAAGGCAGGAAATACAGCTGTGCCGTTTCAGTTCACTGGTCAAACTGGAAAGTAATGTAAAATTGTTGACAGACAAAATGATTTGCCTTAGCTGCAGAGATTTCTTTTTTCATTTTCATTACACCAAAACAACCAAATTAAGCAAATGTTAAAAATCAAAGCACTTAATTCTGAAGATGTCAAGGGAAAATGCTCCTATTGTTCTGAAATTAAGAAAAAAAACCACCCACATATTTTTTTTTTAATCCCAGACAGAATAAACTTAATAAATTCACTGTGAAGATAGATGTAGTCAGCCTGAACTTGCCTCGTTGCCAAACAAAAGACTTTCTTTCCTTCCCCCCCCCCCGCCCCATTCACCTCAGTTCTATCGTAAAACCCTCTCTGTCCTGCCTGCACTTCTTACAGTCCCCAGACCCTCCTGACTCTAGCACTGAGCTCTGCTGTACACACTTCCCTCACCCACAGCAAACTCTTCAAGACCCTGTCATCTCAGCCCCTGACTCCTTGGGGATAAGGGAGCTCCTTTCGTGCCCTTGGGATGACTGATTAAGCAGTTCCTACAGATACTGCACATCATAAGGCGTAATCCCACTCCTGCTGATCAGGGAAAAAAAAAATCTTCCAACTCAGAAAAAGCTCTCAGTGGATGCATGTTTAAATCCCAGGTTTCTTGGAGGGGCAGACACACCTGCCTTTAAATTGGGAGGTGGGGGAAGGCTCATTTAGCAGTGTGCAAGCTGCGGATGTTCCCTCCTAAGCTAAACGAAGAGCCGGGCTGGGTTGTGCTGTACCATAGGGACTGTTTTGCTGCAGCGCTCTCACCATCACATTCCCAAGGTCTCCAAATCTTTGTAGCACAATGTGGAATAGCCCCATCTATCTAATTCTCCAAATGCTTGGCAATTTGCTGAGTTTGATAGGCGTGTTCACAAACGATTGTAGCATCGCTAATTCATTTACTGCTCGCTGCTGTGCCAAGACTAACGCTTCATTAGAGACAAGGAACAAAACACGCTTCCTTATATGCAGTCACTGCAAGCCTCCCTGATTTTGCATGCTCTATCGTATTATGCATGCCATCCTGCTAACTCGATTTAGCATGAATAAAAAAATTGTATAAAGCAGAAGTGAAACCCAAATCCTACTATACAAATCTTCCCTTCTATCTGTAGGGTCTGTTCCTTTTTCAAAAATGCTCTATCATGTACTCCTGCTGTGACCTTTGCTAGTTTTAACCACCTTTGCTTCCCTGGAACTGGTTCACTCAGCTTCAGTTACGAATGTTGCGATAATATTTTGCTTCTAACTGTGGTTACAAACCAAAAAACTTGTTCAGCAGCAGTGGCAGGGCAATTTGCTAGTGCTATGCCTTTAAGTAATATATCCATAATCTCTTAAATCTCTGCCATTCGAACCAGGTTGTGATGATGTGCGTCAAGGAGAGCTTCTGGGAGCGGCAAAGGTTTCCACATGTGGATTGGTGATGGGAATCAGGGGGAAGATAAAAGAAATAAGATTGAGAAAGGTGAAAAATGTGGTGTGTGGTACTGCACACGCATCCCAAGTAGGAGAGAACTGCAGGTGCGACACTGCACTGGAAGCAGGAGTGGGTGCCATGCTGTGCAGAGGGAGCGAAGCTGCCTCGGCAGGAGTGGGGCTCACCCTGCTTGCGACGGCGTTGAAGAGCCTCTTCACTTTGGTTATTCAGACGCTGAGTCTTACCCGTGCAGGGCCACCCTGTATTTAACATACAACTGAGTTTGCTGCTCTCTGAATGGTGATCTGCAGTTCCCTCTGCTCTCTGCCTTTGCCCCCTTCGATCGGCACGTTCTTTAAGACCAGACTGACACGCAGCCTGAGCACAGAGGATTATCTGGGGGTACCTGTTCACAAGACTAAAGGAATGAAATACATACATTACTTCTATCAGCAGCATTTTGCTGCTGTTCTGGCTTGGGAGCCAAACATATGGCCTTCCTTGCGATGGGAACAAGGACTCCCCTGACAGTTATCACTGACATATGAGGCAGGACAAACTCTAATTTGCTCTCCCCTGGCAGCAGGAGGCATCTGTGATGCTGGGAGCACTGGGACAGGGCAGGAAAACCACAAGGTAAAGGGCATTGTAGAGAGGAGAAGGGAAAAAATTGTTAATTGAGATTGAAAACAATCCTTTGGCTCAAACTGAACTGAAGTGAGGGAGGCTCTAGCGTCAGGCAGAACTGTGGAGGTATTGCTAAAAATGCAGCAAATGACCTAAAAGAGAGTGCCTGGAAGAAACCTCCCTCTGAGGGATGAGGTGGGTGTGTGCCCCTTGGGCTCTAAAGGTGGCCATTGTTTGAGATTCAAAAACATCAGTTTGAGAAAATGGCACCAAAATGCCCTGCATGGGTGAGCTAGGGAGTGGTGACCAGAGGGGACAGTGTCTGTGCAGGGAGGGCAGGGTATGGAAAAACCCAGTGTTTTCATGGTGAAGTTTTACTCTGGATCTCTTTTACTGAAACCCTGGAGAAATGTCGGAGTGTACGCCCCTGCCAAGGAAGCAAACAGGACAGGGAGAAAGAAAATCAGGGTGAACTGAGCTCCTCACAAAGATACAAACAGTCCCAGATGACCCCCTGCTGATGGAGGTCTGTGCTTGAGTGGCCTCCTGCAACTCTGCATCCAGCAAAGGAGAGCAATCAGATTTATTCAAGGAAGGTCCGAGTGACAGAGTTCACATCAGGATTAACTCTGGCCTCAGCCAGTGCTCGATTTTATAAAGTATGTTCAGAAACCTGGTGGGCCTTTGCACCAAGTGTTTCATGTTTCAGCAGAACAGGCCACTTGAAGTTCCCTGAAGACTTAGTTTTAATCCGCATTTCAGAATACAACCCTTCCTTTTCATCTCCTTGTATCTTTCTGTCAATGGCACAAAGGTCAGGATTTTGTCAAAGGCTGTAGAAACATCCACAGAAATGGATCTGGACTGTGTAATGTTAAAACCCAGTCATCTGTGACGCATTTGGCTTCTTTACCTGGAAGCAAACTCCCTCCTGCACTGTGAGTAAAAAAGAAGTGTCAGGTTGATGGAATCAGCAATGGCTTTATTCAAATTATTTATATAGCATATTCAAGACAGGATGCCTCAGAAGAGGTTTCTAGATCTGGGAACAAATAGTTGGTGTCCCAGAGCCAATGTGTGTGGCAATGAAACAAAGCCGAAACTTCGCGGAGAAAGAAGCAAGTCATAGAGCTAAGGCATGATGGAGCAGAGATTTGTATCAAGAAAATACAGTAGCACTGTGCTGAGGAGCCCTTATAAATAACCTTCCTCCCAGGAATGGCACACATCAGTCGCACTGACGCTGAGTTTATAGATTGTGTACTGCTCTGTCTTTATGTACTAGATTAAACAGTCTGAAGATGAATAGTCACACTAAGCTTCAGGGAGGCAGATTCTGATGTTATTTATTGCCTGTGTTGTGCTGGGTGCTGGTACCTATGGAGATGCAATGGGGCCCTGAGACAGGAGTGGTAGGAACAGGCGTCCTCAGGGCTGTGCGTGGGCAAAGGGATCTTCCCGTGAGCAGGTTACATGCCAAGCGTAAGACAAGTGACAGCAGGTGGATTTAGAGTAGTATGTGTGAATTATATAGAGCTGTTTTGCTGCAGGTACAAACCATGTCTACTGCACAGATTCTGATGTGGATTTTGGTGGACTGAGAGGAGTCTAAAGTGTATATCTGCAGTCACACTGTCCCCAAAGGTCTTAGAGATAACAGACTGGAAGTCCCAAAGCCTGTAGAAGAAAATGGGCCACCCCATATTCTGACCAGCATGTGTTCGCTGGCTGATTCATATTTCATCTCCGTCACTTTGGACTGCAAAAAGCTTTAATTATGATATGTCCCTCTGTGGTTGGGATGGTTTAAATGTTGTCACAGTGCAATTATGACTTGCCCCAGTAGCAAATAGAATGATATTGGCTGGACGTAATCCCGGGTGTGCTAAGTTTCAGTTGCCCAGCGTCGTGTCTTGAGTGGTATGGGAAAAGTCATGTCACTTCTGTCCCTTCTTTCCTAACACATGTAATGGCAAGCTTGATTCTGGACTTTGTATTAGACTGCTTTGAGGGATGTTATCATAGAATCACAGAATGGTTTGGGTTGGAAGAGACCTTAAAGCTCATCCAGTTCCATCCCCCTGCCCTGGGCAGCGACACCTCCCACCAGCCCAGGTTGCTCCAAGACCCGTCCAACCTGGCCTTGGACACCTCCAGGGATGGGGCAGCCACAGCTTCTCAGGGCAACCTGGGCCAGGGGCTCACCACCCTCACAGTCAAGAATTTCTTCCTCATATCTCATCTAAATCTCCACTCTTACAGTTTAAAACCATTACCCCTTCTTGATTAAAACTCTGCAGGTTAGGTAGTCCAGTCTGTAGGACTGGTGCAGGGTGCAGAGCAGGAGAAATATGAGGAGCAGGGAAAAATTATTCCATCTTTCTGTTATTGCTTATCCCAGCATTAAAACATCAAAAAGTTGTTCTCCAAAACTCATGAAATTTTAAAAGAAATTTTTTTTTTTTACTGTGTAAATCCGCTGAATTTGTGCATATTGTATGTTAATCCTCTCTCTCCAGCCAGCAGGACTGAAAACTTTTATTTGTTCATAAAGCTAGGTTACTCAGGGAGTAGATAGAGTCTAGAAGATGGAGTGTAAAAAAGCAGCAGGAAATAATGCTGCGTTTCACTGGGTAGAATCATTGGATTCAATACCATTAATTTTTTTTATTGAACTACTGAGCTTTTTGACTGCAATAGGCAGTGCCACAGTCCCTGTACCTGGCAATACCAAACTGGTATTACTTAAAAGCAGAGAAAACATTTTAAATAGGTAGTCTCAGAACTGGCCAATACACTTATTTTATTGAAACTTATATTTCATCACTCACGAGAGACATGAAAAATCAATTCCACAAGACATATTTTTTAAAGCAACACATAATTGCTTGCAAATAGGGACTTAGAGCAGAAGTGCCTCCTTCAATTATACAGCAACAGTATTGCAGAATTATAACACGATGTATATTACTTTCTTGACAAATCAATAAAAAATAAACCAACAGCAACAGATTGGTCCCATGCTGATGCCAAGTCCACTCCCAGAAAGAATTTTATAGGCCTTATAAAAACAGAGTTTATATTATGGCATCTTAATTAGAGCAGCACTTCCAATGCTGCTGTGTATGTATGTAAATTATTGGTTTCTGTAGATGGGATAGCCAGGCTGGAGTCGCTGCTTTTACGGGTGCTCACTGTAGCTATGAAGAGCTGCTTTCTTGCAATTTTGGCTGCTTTGAGAAAAGATGAGACAGGAAAGTGAAGTTGGGAGGGAAGATTAGATGAGAAATGCTGCGATTTTATTGTTTTTTCCTGTCTGAAAACAGAAGAGAAAAGATATTTTAAAATATTCACTCTAACTGATAACAGAAATTTGGGACAAATCTTGCAACATTTCCATTTCGCTTTAAATCCTTGAAGATATTTATTTCTCTTGTAGTATGACTATAAGTGAAATTTTGAAACAAATGTCATTTAGAATTAAAAAAAGCCCACAGATCTTTTTCAAAATCTGAAGAGACTTTTAAAGAATTTATGATTGATTACCTTTACATGTGTGATTCAGATTTGTCAAAATTATATTTTGTCCTAAATAATTATGGTTTTAAGAAACCATCATTTGCCACCTCTAGCAAGTGATGCGAGAGGAATTTGGAGATCACTGAATGGTATCACTACAGCGTTAAAAATTAATAATAAGTGTGTATGGAATGCTTTATCTGTAATTTGAACCAAAACTTTATAGATCCTTGTAAAACTCTGCTAAACTCTGCTGGAAATGAGTTCCCATTTCCTAAAAAAATAATATTTCTAGTTCTTCTCCTACAACTACACATAGATAATATTTTTTTATAGTAGAAAACAGTGGTGTGTAGGGTCAGATGAAAAGTTGTATCTATGCCACATTAATAGACAAGCATTTGTTTTAGTGTTATGGCCACAGTGTAGTTCAGAACAACCGAGCGCCTAAGAAGAGAGGAGACACTCTTCTGGCTACCCCAGGGAGGCCAGATAGTTTGAATATTTGTCCAGAATAAATATTTTAACTGCAGGCAGCAAGCTAGGATCATTCACTAAGTTTGTGGACAGGAAAAAATTGGGAGAGGGCTCTGGAAAGTAGATAATTCTCATGAACACCAGCAATTTCTCTTGCCCTGCACGCTCAGACACTCGCAGAGCAGTTCACAGCTGCTGCTCCTGCCTTGCAGAGGTCAGACTGGAATGTTTTTTCCCAGGAAACCAACAGGTGAATGGGCATAATCCAGGATGGATCAAATGTGTGACTGGACTGACGGACTGGGGGTGAAGAGAGCCCTGATCTTTCCTCTATGTGGCAATAGTCCCAGAAATGTCAAGTCCGTTCCAGAATTTGGAGCTGGACAGTGATCAGGTTTACTCAGTTCAGCCCATTTTGTCATGGAATTCAGGTTCTCCGTGTTTGGAAAGGTTCGTTGGTGGGGTCCTAGTCCAATTTCTTGGCTTGCCCTGAGGCTGAAGGCGAGGTCACGTACCCAGAGGGCAGCAGATTCTGAGTGCGAGTCGGTGACTCTGTGATACAGTCACAGAGATTTCCCCTGCAGACAAACTGTGCTGCCCTGGGAAGTCTCAGACAGGACGACCTGCTTGGACCACGCAGGGAGAGGATACAAGAAGCAGGATAGTCCAGACAAGGTCCCAGGCCAGGGCCAGCTCAGCAGCGTGCATCCCTGCTGTGAACACTGGCAGAGCATCAGCGGGACCATGCACGTACCCAAGATGCTCCTGCATGCCTGTGCTAGTCTCAGCTGTGCTACAGCAGATATCTAGCAGGGCTTGCATCCTTGTTTGGAATCTGTCTTCCCTTGGCACACCGGAGGCTTAGCTGGTCTGAGGTGGTGGCAGGGGTTTTCTCCTGCTCAGAGCTGTTCCCCTGCAGGGGGGCAGCCTGGACATGCCTGTAGTTTCTTGCCTTATAGCAACTGCTTCCCTGTCACTTGAGACAGACCTGTTTGCCAACAGACTCCTTCAGTCTGTCAATGTCAAGTGATGCTGAAAACAGCCACCGACCACGCGGCGTTACTCCTGCACCTGCAGCGTCTGTGGGTTTCTGTGGGCACTGGAAATGCTCAGCACTCCCTCGCCCAGCCTCTCTCCATTCCTCTTCTAGCAACACCCCTCCACTCACCGAGAGCCATCCAGCAGTGATAAGAGCCTTTTCCTGAAACTGAGATTTGCACTGAAGTGGTCAAGTTGCCCTCCCATAACAACTGCCTGTCGCTCTCCTGCGGTGAAGGTTGTCTTTCAGGCCGGCTGCCGAACAGCCAAGGTGCAGATGTAAATGTACAAATACCTAGACAGGCGAAGTGGCAATCTCACAATATTTGATTAACCTGAATTATTTGCTTTCATAAACAAGTAGGTTTTGAAGATCTCTCCAGGACTGCAAATGATTTTGGCAATTATCTCAGAGAGATAATTACAGATTTCAAAGGAGGATGCTCTAACAGGGATAAGGGAGGATACAAGGTGACCTACTGCAGTAATCCACCATGAAGATTAGGGAGGAAGACATCAAAAGGAGCTGGGTTTATTGATGCAATTTCTATTAACAGGATTAGTGGTGACAGCAGAGGAAAACTGCCCCAGACAAGAGATGTTTCTTTTCAGAGATCTGAAAACAACACTCATAATCACTATCCTGGAACTGACAATTTCTGCACGCACCACCACCTGGCTGAGAGGCTGGTGTCATCCTTCAGTCCTGCTGAGGATAAGATATTGTGAGCTGTGTTGCAGGCCACTACTCTTGGTAAAACACCCAGACCCAGGAGATGTGGGTGTGAGTCTTGGCACTGTCATGGTCCTCTTTCCAGCATGAGGGAGTCTCCCTGGTCCACTCTTGTCTGCCCCGTTAAGAGGATGCACAGACTGGGCCCTCACTGGGACAGGCGTTACTTTAGTACATGTTCTCTAATAGGAGAACAAGAAAGATGGAGGAAAGGAGGGGGGTGATTTCATGATTTCACATTTCTCTAAAAGCTTGGCAAAATCTGGCATGTTGTGCATTGTTTTTCATGGGCAAAAGATCTTGTCTGTTTTCAAATGCTCAGTATCTGGGTTTTAATGAAGCTAGAAAAAAACCAACGAACCAAACCCAAAAAAAACAGAATGAGAAAGAGTGTCTTTCTGTGATTCATATTGATCTAGTCAAGTTTTGGTTTTCCTTCTCATTTGGTTAGAAAACTATTTACAGCAAGTTATGGGATAGGAAGGCTTCTTGCCTAGTTCTGTTCTTTTTGCCCTACCAGTACTGTGGTCAGAGGAAGTCTTCATCCCAGCAAAATGGCAGAGTCTTCTGCGGCTCTCCCTGCCCATCTCTAAAGGTGATGTTTCCGTCACCTGTTCCAGTGGTCCAAAGACTTAGATTACTGCAGGGATCTACTAAAGCCAGCGTGGAAAAGCAAACAAGTTGTCTTAAGTTCATTTTGCACTGGCAGTATGCATAGGAGTCCACGGAGCCATGAGATGTTTCGGCTCCTGCTTCATGCGGAAGAGATGCTGTGAACACATTTTTATAACAGAGTTTGCTATCAAATGACTGAGAAATACCGGTTCAATTGGATTCCAAGACTGCCCCTTCCCAGGTCATCTCCTGGTGTTGGTGTGTGCTTGTTTACCCTTGTAGAGAGCTAGGACTTCTTTAAAAATCTTGATTCTTTTTTTTTAACTCAGGAGAGAAAACATAAGAAATATAAAATCCTCTTGACTTCTCAAGCCATTGAGTTGGAAAAAAAAAGTTGCCTCGTTGGAGATGCCAAAATGGGGATTCCTAACAACTTGGAGTTTTTTTTTAGCGGCTCATGCTGCATATTCTCCAGTTTAAAAAAAAAAAAAAAAAGTCTGATTTCTGTACTAATGAAGTGGGATTTGAATTTAGAGATCTTCTTGTTGTTCTTCCATCATGAAAAGTGGAAGGTGGCAGGCAGGTGATGCAGGCAGATCTCAGCCAATGCTGAGACTCCCATCTTCAAGGAACCAGGAGCCTGACCACTGCCCCTGCTGCCAGGTGCCCTGAGCCTGGGCATCACAAAGCAAAGCCCATGGGACTTAGCCCATCTCCCCAGGTGCTGTGCCGAGAGCACACATGTACACGTGATACAGACCCAAGTAGTTTCCCCTGTACTTTCTATTTTAATCCTCCTCCCACTCCTCCATGGAGACGCCAGGCTGCCTCCTCTCTGGGGGTGCTACATGGTGCTCCCTGGGGGGACCCATCCTCCCCCACATGCAGGAGCAAGGGTTCAGCTTCTGTACAAGGCAAGCACCACCTCCTGCCCCCTCCTGAGGTCTGTTTGCATAAAAATCTGCAATTTGCCAGGTCTAAATGAGATCAGATGAGTGCCCAAGGTTGTTAATAATATGTTTGTCTGAACAGCTTTGACTCTTCTGCACACATAAACTTCCTTTACTCCTATGCCAGGCTATTCTAAAAAAGCAACTCCCATTATTAGAACTCCCGCCATGAGATTTATGAAGTGTCACATACCAAACAAGGTACAGTGGAGTATCCACCACCCCTTGGCTTTCTGATGCATACATAATAGTCAAAACTCTTACAAGCAGTGACTGGAACTGTCATTTTCTTTCAGTCTAGGATTGCTAAATTTTTACCAATAATTGCATTTTTGTTCCCCTAGAATACTTGAAACTGTCTGATAAAACACATGAATCATTCTTGATTTTGGGTATGGACCCCCAAAGCAACCATTGGGTTGGAGTGAGAGGGATATAATGTTGTGCTCAGAGTCTCTGATTAAATTTCCAGATTGCAGAGCTGAAATGTAAATGATAGATGGTGACATGTAAAGGTGTCACAGTGGCAGGTGGCCTATACATTTCCAGAATAGCTTTATGCAGAAGGAAAATTGAATTTTCAACCAGCGAAAATTTTCAGAAATTGAAAAAAGTATTATTGAAAATGATTTGGATTTCAATTCCCCCCCCCCCCCCCCCCCCCCCCCCCGATATTTCTTGAAGGAAAATGCAGCTTCTGCAAGAAAAAAAATGTCTCTTTCAACCTGCTTTCCCTGTGATACAGTATTCTGGCATGGACACTTTGTTCAATCAGACCCAGATAATTCTGTCAAGCTAAAAATTGACATAAAATTTCCCCCCCCAACTTCGTATTTTCAAAAAAGTGTTCATCTGATGTAATACCAAAAGTTCAATTCTTAAAAATATCACCAATATCACCAAAACAAAGAGAATATTTGAATTGAATAACCCGAGAAACAAGGAATTTCAGGGTTTGAACATACATACTGTCTCCCAGTCAAGGAACCTGAGCCTCCAGCAGAGGAGTTGCTCAGTTTGTTGTCTCTGGATAGCTGCAAGGTGCATCGCTTCATGATCTAGGATCTGTGAGTATTAACCGTATAGGCAAAAACCCGCTTGTTGCTCCTGGATTGTCTGATGCTCTATATGAATTCTGGGGCCAATATAGAGCACAGACAACATCTGTTCCTGTTCTACAGTTTCCCAAGGGAAATTTCAGCCCTTGCTTGGCATGAAAGTAGAATCAGAAGGAACAAACAACAAAATCTTTCGGAAGTAGGGATCATAGTGGCCATTGATTTGTTGTGTGATCCTGCTCCTGAGCAGAAGTAGTGTCCAGAGACCTTTTGTGTTAGTGCCTTGTGTGCGATGAGTTCTGGACCTCACCGACACTGTAGCAGCCAGGTGTGAGATATTCTGTTCTGGGGGTCTCACAGGCACTCAGGATGCAGAAATGGTACCTGCAGTGTCTTCCATTCATGATAACATTTCCCATCTTGAAGGTCACTGAGGACCAAGACGGTCCTAGAAATTGTCAACAGAGAAAGTGTGGCAGAGACAGCTCCTCCCCGACTCTCACTGGGAGGCAGTGGTTGGCCATCACAGACAGACTAATCTACGTCAGCAACACTCAGGGCAAGTGGCCTTCTGGGCAACTTTCTGGCCCCTTGGCAGCACCTTTAGGAATGGTCCACAAGGATGTCATGGTCTAGAGAGTTGGTTTTAGGCTTTTAGACCTGTCAGGATGAAGTGCTGATGGTGGAAATGGGAATGCGCTTAAGATATGCCTACACAACATGAAATGCGGAGCGCAAATCCCTTCCAAGGAGAGATATCTGTTGATTCCTCCCATGCCCAGAAATGGGTGATAACTTGGGTGCTCCCCAGCTCTAGGACATGTTAGAAAAGCAGTAGGGTATTTGGCTCAGGGCTCTATAAGCAGTTTCAAGTGACAGAGAGCCGGTAAGCAGCCACGTGGCACAAAGAAAAGAGGGTGCAGGAAGGGGTTTCAGTGGTAACTCATAATTTGATGATTGGAGGCTACCCAGACACTGGTCTGAAGGCTCCTGCTTGGAAAGGACTTGCTGGAGCCTGGCCAGCCCCCAAGAAGCAGCATAGATGAGAGCAGCACATCTTCAGAGATTCAGTACTCACCATATTCTGTCCTAAAGGATGTGCTAACGAGCCCCTCCTTATTCACTTCCTCTTGAACAAAAAGTGAGAGACTCAACACCTAATCAAGCATATAAAATGTATATAACCAACTGCTCCATTTAGCAGATGGAGACTTCAACCTATTCCAGCATTGAGTCCAGCTGCAGGATTAATTTCTCCTTGAGCAGCAAACCAATGTCACAATAGAAACAGAAGTGCTGTGAACCTCACACCCACCTCATCTCTTTCACCTGCTACCTGGCCCAGATTAGGGGAGGAGAAGTTAAAAATAGTCCCATAGCAAAAGCTGTGTGAGACCACCTGGCTTCAGCATGGAGCAGGTTCACACCTCTCAGTGTCATCTTCTCACCCCAGTTACCTTGCTGGCCTCCCACACCCATCCCCAGACCCAGCACTGGCTCCCTCATGCTGATGTGAAACATGCTGAATAATTGATGATCTAGTTTGCTGACTGAACTAAAACGGTTTTTTTGGGTCAATCCAAAATGAAATGCTTCTCCTTTTTTTTTTTTTCCTTCTCCCCCCAACCCAAGAGCTGCAAAAGAAACCCACAGTCAAGCACATTTAAGAGTGAATTAAACATTCCTTTTTGAAGTTTAGTTAAAGCTCTTTCCTTTGTGCTCTTGGGTTAAAACAGACAGAGGAGAAACAAGGGGAGAATAACAAGAGATAGAAAATAAACAGGTTATGTCCCTGAAAACTCTGTTTCCATGCTTGGCTACCCACAGACTGGGCTTATGCTATGTGACCTTATCAGCTATGCAGTGTCCTAGAAAACCGTGAGGCAAAACTGAGCTACAACGGCATCCTGCATGTTGGCTTGAAGATCCTTGCAAAGTCTTGTGAGAGTGACCTTACCTGCTGTGGTGAACATGGTCTCATTAGCAAGGAGATGAAAGAAAACACATTAAAAAAAAAAAGAAATGTAGAAAAAAAACCTGCAAAACTGCAAGGGTCCACCAGAAAGGGACAGACAGCAGGAGCTTTGGGATATCTCCAGGGCTGCTGAGGGCACAACAGGCTGAACTGTGCTGAGGCAAACCTCTGTTTGCCCTCCCGATTTTCAGACTATTTCCAAAAGATAAAAAAAAAAAAGACTATTTCCAAAAAGTCAGACTATTTCCAAAGATAAGGAAAAAGAGATGTATTGAAGGTGACACCCTGTGTCACATCTGCAGGGATAAGGAGGAAGAAGCAGTATGTCGAGGATCCTTCATATCTCTATATAGGATGTCATGAATCAGCAAATAGCTACGTGAATGGCCCCAAGAAAACTGCAGAATTCCCACCTCTCCTGGTCCACAGAGGAAGGCAGTGTCACCACTCTGGTGGCAGGTCTGTGCGCTGGTCCCAGCTCACTATGACTGGTCTGCTGCACATTGAACAGCTTAGAAATGGAGGAAGCAAGAGGGGCAGATAATAGAAAATGCGGATTCCTGTTGAAAAACTGAAAATGAGAGACTTTTATTTGAAAGCCATTTTCTGGGGAAAAAAAGTAAATATCCCTTTTTGTCAGAAAATTGAAATTGGCAATAGGAAAACATTTTAAAGAGGAAAATACATCATCCCTATTCATGGTGCCACCTTGCTGCTTTGCTTGCGCCCTGTTTTGCACAGGCCAAAGGAGAGTCCCAACACGACGTGCCTTCCTGCAGGACGCTGAGATCCGGGTCTGCTGTTCTGTCTCTTCGGTCACCATGACCAACTAAGATACCAGACTGGGACCATTTAACATGCCATTACCTGCCCATTCACTGCTCTGTTCAGTTCCCTGTGTTGCATGGATCAAAGGGAGTACAAGAGGCTCCTTGTAGGTAATGCAGGACTTCTTCTTCCCTCCAGGCTACCGCTGCCAGACAGCATTAACTGAGGTCGTGGTGGTCCACCTCTCTTGCCTGACTGTGCAAAGGACCCATGCACATGCAGTTTCCCTCAGGCATTTTTCAAGCGAAGCAAGCTTATTACTTGCTTTTGAGAAAAATGCTTCAAAATGATGTGCTTGTCTCTCCCTGAAACAATACAAACTCCAAGTTCAGATAAGATGTGAATTTAGAATTAAAGGCAATAAAGTAAAGTAAAATAAAGCACAGTACTTTTACAACCAATACAAAAAGAGAATTTGCAAAACGGAGTATGCTGTTATCTGTATTACATTACTGAGACTCCTGCAGAGTTTAGTACTGTGCAAATCTATCATGAAAGGCCTGCTTGATTTTAGACCTAAAGCTTCCTGCTGCAGAAGAACCTGGGATTATTGACCCCTGAGTCATGCTATAATGGCATAAATATTGACAATCATTGAGGTAAACATCAAGGTTTATTGACCAAGGTGCAGTAGCTATACAGGTTTACAGAACTAGAAGGAATAGCAAATCATGTTTCATGAGACAGGCTGTCAATACGGACTTTTATCACTTGCCGTAGCTGGAAACGTCTGCCCTGAGATTTCACGCAGGGAGAGCTCTTCCCCGCTCCTGGGACAGTACGCTCCCAGGTGGAGCTGCCCTGGCTGAGCCCATTCCCCCTCAGTGACTCATGACAATGCTTGCAGGGGATGCATTTTTATTAGGCTAGCCAACGTAAAAGACTTTCCAAGGAAATTAGTCTGTGGACAATTTCCATGCAAACCACCTAACATCGGGTAGCAGAGAGCCGAAAAGACTCAGGACTAAGAGAGGAAAAGTCACGCACGTTCAAACTCCTGCACACGTGCACATGGTGATTAAAATGGCAATTAGGAAAGCCTGAGTGACATTTATTAGCCGGTCAGCCCGCATGCCGATACATATGTACACTTTTCAAACGTGGTGTGTGTCCATTCATATACCTGTTGATACACCACCTCGGGAAGCTTATGCAAGCTCCACTTAGAATCATAGAGTTGTCTAGGTTGGAAGGGACCTTTAAGATCATCAAGTCCAACCATCAACCTAACTTCACCCTTTACTTGTGTGTACACATAGGAAATATTTCTGGGTCATAATCTGTTATCTTTCAGAGCACAAGCCAACTACCAATAACTGATGCAGTTCAAAGAGAACATTTTCCCCAGGCACTTTATTTGATAATTATCCACCATGGGGTTCCTCATCTGTTATCGGCCCCTGTTCGGACAAGAAGCCAAGCTGGAGGGAGTCCTGTTGTGATCAGGTCTGGTGACTTCGTTATTGTAGGTCCTACATGATTACCTTCCCTGAAGCCTTTTCTCTTCTGAGGAGACTGACAGATGTTCTCACTTGCCACCATGACTCTTTCCAGGCAGTCCCGACTCAGGCTTTTCCTATTCTGACAGGGGGAATTAGCTTAAACCGTGCCTCAATGCCACCTGCATCCCTCATCCATTTAGATACAATTCCTGCATATCAAAGTATCAGTCTTCTGAGAGTTTGTTGTTTCAGTGGCAATTTTTCCTTTCTACAGAGGTGGAACTGAACTCAAATGTGAGGAGATACAACAAACAAGATCGCTTATTTTGCACAGCAGTTTTCCCTCTGTCGCCCAATATTGGAGCTACCTGAACACATGCATAACTGTATGAGATTCATAGTGGTGGAAACTCTCGCAGTGTCAGATATTTCATTTCCACCCACGGACTCTGATGATGGACTAGTCACTATGGAAACCCTCCCAGCCTCCTTCCTTCACCTTCTATTATAGATTGTCACTATCTATTTGCCACTGGCGGCAGACATCCTATGCAGAGATACTCAAGAAGATGGCCTTGGAGCTCTGGGGCTGCTAAAGGAAGAAAATAGAGGACACTTACATGCCTGGCTTCTTGAGGCAGCTCCGCTATCTTACTGATACTCGTAGCACACATCCATCCTCATTTCAACAGGAAAAACTTCTCCTGGATTAATGCAATTTCAGGGAGGGCAATGAATATTCAACAACCTCCAAAAAGGAAAGAGGGAAACACAATGAAATTTCAGGCTGAATATTAAGCAATAATTCCTATTAATTAAAATTAGACTTCAAGGATTTGAACAGAGATCGCAGTCAGCAGTAGTTAGATGAAACCGAATGAATATTTAGCATCTCTTATTCCTAGGATTCAAATTCTCACTGAGCTGTGTAATATTCTGACTCTATGCTGTCCCGAGTAGTAGTCTGAATTTGAAATATATTATGAGACTCATATAGGAAGTGGCAGAAAGAGTCTCATTGTTGCTAAAACATATCTTGGCAGGTAAACTGCTTTGATGCAGCAAAGTAAGTCCCTGAATTACTTGATTATTGGTTTTTAGAGTGTTTTGCATTTAGCTTTGTTCATTGTCCACATTCTTATTTGTCTGTTGAGGTGCCATAGGCACTAATTTTGCAAACGACTGTGCTTTTCACAGACTTCATTGGTCATAAAATAGAGAGATGGTACGACAGCATAAAGGCTCTCTCTTAAAAGTAGTGTTTGGCTCAGGAAAGTGCTGGATTGTATTTAAGCACACGCTTAAGTACCAGGCTGAAAAAAGACCCCAAAAGCAAGAAACTAGCAAGTTCTCGTTAGCACTAAGTCAAATGGGCTTGAGTCGCAGTGTTCATTCCTACTAGCTCTGAACATCAGCACATACAGGACTCAAAGGCGATCTCAGCTTCAGGACTTCTGGTGTACATTGTTATTGCTACTGCTATTGCTGTTGATATTCCTAACGCTATTAACATTAACAATATTTTATTTATTTACTTTTTTATACCTTCCCCACAGGAATTGTTATTATTATTCCCCACACTTGTTATTAAGTCTGATATGAAATCTTTCTGTTACCAATTACGTAATGTCTAGGACAGACCCTGCAGTGCTGAAATTTCTTCTTCAGCCAATATTAATATGTTTTTAGAAAATAGAAATTTTGCGTTACAGTAGATTATGCTTTTCCTACCTACACTGGTGACTTTGCATACGGAAGTTGCTTTGTCCTTTAGTCAGCCCAGGAGTCTGTATGTCCAGTTTGCCATTGCAGTTGCTCATCTCATAGAAAGTAATAAAATATTCATTGTTTCCTTGCTCTGGCGATAATTTTTTTGGACGATCACATTTGCCCTGCAGCCACCATGAAGTATAGCTCTAAGTTCACTGCAAGGACCCAGTAGGATATGTCATTGAACTGAAAGGATTTAAGCAAAACACATTTAGATAGTTCAATGAGTACCTGTCTTGTAATTTTGAGATGGTAAGACATGGGCCAGTGCATTCCTTACTCCCATGAACTGTATAATGCAGCATAAGTGAGACACAAGTTGAGCATTAAAGCTTCTGTTGAACTGGACACATCTTGAAGGACACAGACATCAGATCTGAGCCTCTTCCAATGCAATCTTAAACTTGACCTGTTAGGTCTGTGATCCAACCTCGGTGCTGGCTGACAGCCATTAAGGACATGATGACAGTTGAACATGCCATAGAATAAAAGAATTAATCAGTCAGGTGAAGCCCCTTACATGTTTCTCTTTAGTCACCAAAATAGATCTCAAACATAGTATTAATGTAATGGTCTGGTGCTGAATTTACAGTTACTTCCACCAGAATTGTCACGGTTAACGCCAGCTCAGCCACAGGGCACGTGTACAGGGCACTGTGGCTTCGGTACAAAAAAACTGCAAAATACCTGTCTCATGATGTTTGACCTTGGCCCACTCTTGGGTTTGAAAATCTATCTAACACCACTGTTTTGACAAGTTAGTTATAATGGATTAATTAGCATTCTAGGGGTAATGCAGGGTCCCTCTCTTGCAGTGAAAGGTTCTGACTTCCTCCTCGGTGAATTAATCCTTTTCTTCTCAGGTTTGGACTTACTCATTCTGTGGAATGACCCCAAATCTCTTCAGGGGCTTTCATTAAACACACATGGCTCCTGCTTGAAAAATTGCTATTCCTGTGGTGAGCAATATTCAAGTGTTGCAGCTCCGCTTAACCAGTTTATGGCCCCCCCCAGGGGCCACACATTTCCAGTGACAGAAAGTCCTATGTTTAAGTGTTCTCATTCAGAGGAATCAAGTAACCTACCAAGCAATAACTGCAGCGAAGGACCCTGCTGTCACCGCTTGCTAAAAAATGCACGTCCATCCCCTGAACTTGTCTGCTGCAACTCCCACTCACAGACTGCAAAGGCAAAACATCTTGAAAGCTTTTGTGAGCTGGTTAAGATCAAAGAAATTTGGTTGCATAAATCATAATATTTCTGGAATACTAAACTGGAATAAAAGGAAGCTAGCATTGCAAATGGAGGGAAATGTAAATGCAGAATGTTGAATAGTCTCCCCTAATGGACCCGTCTCAAGCTCTCCGACCTCAGCCACCGGACAGGCTGGCAAGGAGTGTTGTCACTTTTGACACAAATGAGAGGCAGTGAGGGTGCAGTGCTGGGGCTGGGCTGAGATGGATTCCTGCTTGCTGGCATTCCAAGTGGGCTTGCAGACTGCTGGGTAGCGCCTGCTAAGAGTGAGCTGTGCATTAACACACTGGATGTTCGTGTGGAGAAGGTGACCCTGTTGCACAGAGCCCATGGGGCTTGTTGCTTAACACATTGACTGTTATCCCAAATCCCCAGAACTGTTTATTGTAGCAGAAATACATACAGCCCCTGATTCAAGGTAGAGCTGGAAGCCGGCCCAGGCTGGAGTGGTTAGTGCTGTGGTATTGTGTGAGTTAAAGGACCACACACCTGTAACACTGCAACCCGGCCTCTGGGGTCTGGTAACCTGCATAAGCTGCTCGAGATGAGCTCTGCTTCCTCCTGCCAGCCAGACAATAGCATTTTCTCAGACTAGAGACTGACTAGAAGGTGGCTTTTCAGAAAGGGATGTGGGAGGTCTTATGGGCTACAAGTTGAATGTGAACCAACATTGTGCCCTTGCAGTAAAGAAAGCCAATGGCACCCTGGACTGGAGTAGGCAGAGTACTGCCAGCAAGCTGAGGGAGGTGATCCTCCCCTCTGCTCAGCATGGGCGACAAACATCTGTAGTGCTGGGTCCAGTGATGGACTCCCCAGTAAAAGATAGCCAGGGATATCCTGGAGCAAGTCCAGAGCAAGGCAACAAAGATGATTAAGGGACTGGATATCCATGGTATGGTAGGAAGCTGAAAGACCTGAGAGCAATCAGCCTGGAGAAGTCTCAGGGGCATCTTATCAATGTGCATCCATCCCTGAGGGGAGACTGTGAAGAAGACATAGCTGGACTCTTCTCTCTGTTACCCAGTGGCAGGACAAAATGAAATGGGCACAAACTGAAATACAGGAAATATCATTTAAAAATAATAAAAGACTTTTTTTACTGTAAGTATGATCAAACACTGCAACAGTTTGCCAAAGAGGTTATGGAGTCCCCATCCTTGGAGATGCTGAAAACCCAGCTGGCCATGGTCCTGGGCAACCTGCTCCAGCTGACCCTGATTTGACAAGGGGGTTGGGGCTGGAAAGGCTCCAGGGGTGCCTCCAGCCTCAGCAATTCTGTGATTCTGTAGTTCTGTGATGCTTCTAACATTGTTATTTAGGCTGCTGTTTTGTAGGGCAGTGGCTGACTTTAAAGGTTCTCACCTTATCTAAAGCTTTGTGCTTCCCGTAGGATAAAAGTAACCCCATGCTAGGACAAATGCCCTGGCCCAATGGAAAACAGCTTCCCACTGAATCCTCAGTGCTGGGCTTCATAGGTCTTTGGGAAGGGTATGAATTCACCCGCATGGTCTATTTGTGTGTGGCATATATTTCTGACCATAGCAGATAACAGTAGTGTTATTTCCACAAGACTTTAAAACAAATAATTAACTTAAGAGCTCTTTTAGATTGGTATTTCAAGTAGATAATAGAAAAGGCATGGAGCTGAGCAGGAGGTTACAAGCAAAAAACCATGTGTTATTAATCCCAGATGTAGCACCAATGATTTACCTGTCAAATCACTTCATATTACTACTCTGAATACCTCTTGGAAGCTAAAAGTGCCCCAAGCAAAGCCAAGTCACTACCTTGTACATAATAAAAAACCCCACATTTCTGAAAATTGGTGTTCTGCTTAAGAAATGAGGCTGCTTTATATTAAGTCTATCTATAAAGGGACCGAAAGAATTGTCCTGAGCATGCAGTCACTGGTGTGTAGGTACCAGCTGAAACCGTGGAGCAAGGATTTCTGTTATAAACTAGCCCCTCTGCATCCAGTTTGTCTAATCATTTGTATAGAGTAAGTTTACCCCTTATTCCCTGCAGAACCAGGTTTTCTCTGCAAATTTCTATGAGACCCAGTGAGACTAAACTCTCTCCTTCTCTGAATTGGTCCAGAAATACATCTGTGGCAGGGCAAAACCAAGAGCTTCAGGATGGAGAACGTGCACAGGTGGTTGGTACCAGCCAGGGCTCCTGTTATATCTAGGAGGTGCAGCCACACTTCAGCAAGCAGCTGGTAAGCAAAACCATCTTAAACACTTCAAGAAAGCAGCCTGACCAGCAGCCTTTCTCCCGAGTTGGAGTGGCTGTGCTTGAACCTACAGGACTGAACCTCTACAGAAGGTGAATGCTCTCACCACAAGGCTCAAAAAACAGTCTCTGCTCAAGTCTCAGCTCTCTCCTTCCCCCTGATTTTTGACTAGAAATTCCATCTAGGTGCCAAGACATGTTTCCCTATTAAGAATGTGTTGACACTGGTACATTCCCACGAGCAGCATTAGTTTGAAGACGTCTATGTTTTTTGAGGAAAAGCTGTTTCTGGGAAGGCAGTAATCCTGCTGTGATCCTGCACCGTTCTGTGAGCCATCTGGGTGACATTTCCTCCCACGCGCTAGGCCAGCACTGGTCCTTTCCTCCACTTACCTCTACCTCCAGCACATGGTCCCTGCACCCATCTCTGGCCAGAAGGTGCTTTGCATCTCTGCAAGGTGCTGCAAGTGGTCGTGCTCCCTTGTCAGAGCATGCAGCAAGACATAAAGTGATGTGTGACCTGACCCTGTTGGATCAGGGCTTCTATTTAATTTGTCTTCCACAGTCTCACTGCTAACTATCTGCGTACAAACGTTCATTAATAGGGCAACACATGATTTGCCCACATTAGGGAAATGAGAACAGAATTGCTATCTGTCCGTTACATTTGCATAGGCCACGAGATCATTTTACATTCAATTGAAATTCCTACTGAAGACATGTATGGGCCTGCAGAAATGCAAATACATTCCCTTTTCTTTTCCACAGGGGTGACTTTTTGAACTCAAAGCTTCACAGAGAAAATATTAATGCTGCTACAATTAGACACCCCAGAAGAACTGTCTGAATGGGATAAGAGTAGCTGGGAAGTGGGGATCACCTTTTTCCTCAGGTAGAAGGACAGAAAACAGTTAAAAACTGCCAAATCTGAAAAAAAAAGAGAACAGGAAAACAAAACACCTCTGGCAGTGTCCAAACTGCCCATTGACAGGTTGCACCCTGCTTGAGTCTTGAAGGATCTTACCAGCAAAAGCTTCACAAACTCATTGACCCCATGAGCACTTTGCACAAGACCACACTCCTCAGCAGCACAGTCAGTGAAGCAAAATCCCACTGCAATTCCACCAGCAGGACAGAATGAAAAAGTGAGAACCAAGGAGCCAGTCTGGCTTCAGAGGGACAGACTGAAAGATGTAGATATATTTAAACTAATAACTCAAGTTAACACCTAAAGAAGATGAGAGGGAGAATCACACTTCTGAACATACTTTGCACAGGGAGGGCTGCAGCAAGTTAAATTCACCCATAGCGTGCTGTGACGTTGTGGATCCAAACAGACATGTTTCATAAGTTCAAGCATGTTAAGGTTGATTCAAGTCTAATTTATTCAGGCTGATCTGGAGGACCATCTTTAGAACTTCCCAAGGTGCGGCGCGGTCCAGCCTCTTGATGTAGTGCAGGCCTCAATATTGGGCAGGTTTTTCTGTCCTGTGATTGCAGGCAAATCTCAGCATGCTTTTGTCAAAGTTTGGGCACCCAATATAAGACCCCAGGCTCCCCTTGTCTGGTGAATACTTCAGGAAGATGGAGGCATTGACAGATGGTCATCCACCCTGCCTGACTCTGCCAATGTATACACCAGCACTCTCAGGGAATTTGATAGTCATAATTTTTAAGCTAATGCTGCGATTTTGAGGATATATTTCCTGCTATTTAAATGTCAAGCAATAGTTTTCAGATAGCTGGTTTCTGCATGAGTCATGTTCTTTCCCACTTCAGGGAGGAAGAGGCAGGTTACACCAGGGCTGGAAAAAGCGCTACCAAATGCTCTGTCCAAACATGCAAGGTGATTATAATTTGGGAGAGAAAGAAGGAGGCAAAAATTCTTGCAGCTCACAGGATCATAGAATCATAGAATTGTCTAGGTTGGAAGGGACCTTTAAGATCATCGAGTCCAATCATCAACCCAACACCGCCAACCCACCACTAAACCATGTCCCTCAGCACCACGTCTATCCACCTTTTAAATACCTCCATGGATGGTGACTCAACCACTTCCCTGGGCAGCCTGTTCCAATGTTTGATAACCCTTTCAGGGAAGAAATTTCTCCGAATATCCATCCTAAAGCTCCCCTGGCGCAACTTGAGACCATTTCCTCTTGTCCCAGCACCTGTTCCTTGTGAGAAGAGACTGATCTCCCCCTCAGCTACACACTCCTTTCAGGTAATTGTAGAGTGCGAGAAGGTCTCCCCTCAGCCTCCTTTTCTCCCGGCTGAACACCCTCAGTTCGCTCAGCCGCTCCTCATAAGACTTGTGCTCCAGACCCCTCACCAGCTCCGTTGCCCTTCTCTGGACACACTCCAGCACCTCAATGTCTCTATCTGTGAGGATCTATGAGTCTCCCTCAGAGAGCACCAGAAGACACCAGACTGTTGGATTTTGCATTTGACGTTAGGCAGTCCCTTCCAGTGCAATTAATGCAGCGAGAGACAGGAATGAACCGCTAACAACGAGACTCAAAGGGAAGTCCTTTGCATTTTGAGCTCAGGGAGGAACATGTCCTTGCTCAAGAAGTAACAAGTTACAAGGAAAAATTCACTGCTGTGCCAACTGAATACCGTGAACACTCAGACCTTCTGCAGTGGGACACATGAGGGCAATACTATCAGGATAGCTTCTCTGTCTTTCAAGCATGAAAGCGATGTAATAGGTTTCAGCATGCTGTAAAATTAATTATTTTGCATATATCTGACAAGCTTTTTCCATGAGCTAGGAAGGCTTGTGACATCTTCCAGAATCAAGGCCAAAACTTGAGTTACCAAAGGACAATTCTCCACCCCAAAGCAATTCTTTAAAAGAAAGGAATTTTAGCAGGCACCCAGGCCTTGGTGGGCTGTGGGAGTAGGACAGGTCTCTTTTCTGCAGGGTCATGTGTATGATGGGGTCTAGCCCGTGGTGATTTGGTGATCAAAGCATTTAGCACAGGACTCCCACAGGCTGTGCAGGGATGTTTGTTCAGCCTCAGTTTGCTGGATGTAGCAGGGAGTGGTAAAAAACAGTTCTTAGTGTCATGGACAGAGAGGGCTTTCCATACTGTGCTGCCTGGACCTTTACATCTATAAAAGATGTTTTTCCGTTTTTCTAGCTTCATTTAAACCAATGATTCAGTGTGTTCCTCCCCACTAAACCCACACAGACAGTACCACTGGCTTATTATCTGCCTCAATAAATTGTTTTTGACCGACGTTGATTCATGTTTGACAGAATTGTCACCTACAGTATTGTTCATCAAGTTATTTTCTTTAAATTTTAGTGATGGTCTTGTACTTATTTCTCTTGTCAATTAACAAGGCCTCAAAGTTAAATGTAGTGGCCTGTTATTTCCTAAAATCTTGTCTTTGTCTTTTACAATGGGTTCTCACCCCTCTGTTCCCACCTGAGCTGATGGCCAGTGAATCCAGCATTCAGCCTTTCCTTTCCACTGTTTTGGGGCTCATTTCCTCCTTCTCATCAGCAATAGGCTCCCCCTTCCTTAAGTCCAGGTTGTTTAACGTGGATCTTCAGCTTGCACAAAGGGTTGATTTTTCCTTTTCCCAGAAATGTGACACACCAAAACACCCCTCTAATCCACATTAGGAAGGGTTAGTCTTAGTCAATTAAAAAAAAAATAAATCAATGAAATTAACTTTTTGCCGTGGAAAATAGATCATACTAAAACGTTCAACCAGTTTAGCAGGATACATCTATTCCCTCAGCTCTGGTTCTGGTCATCCACCTTCTCCAAAGCCGTGATCAAGGAAACCTCAGACTGCTCTTGCTGCTTCTGGCTTGTTCCAGTATCTGTGCAAATCAGGAGGAGATTCCCTAAACAGCTCCATGGTACTGCCTACAAACTGGTGAGTGCCAAAAGAGGCCAAGTACTATACTGGACTCTCTTTGGAAGGGTTCAGAGAAGAGCAAGGACAGTAGGAGGTGGAATAAATCATAGATTGACACTGGGTGAGTATATTTATACAGTTTAGCTAAACAACCCCTTAAAGCCCAGTCTGGGGAATCATGAACAACAGCCACTGCACAACTCCCTACATCATGCAAGGACCTCTCCCTCCTGGAGTCCTGGGAACTGCAGGAACACAGTGGCTCCTTCTCGGGTGCACTGTGTCCCAAAGAAGTGAGGACCATCAGGAGGAAGACATGCCCTTCCCCTTCCACACCAGCTCATGGCCTAAGTTGTACCAGCCTGCTTGTTCTTTCCCCAGTGTCCTGTGTAACGACATCACGCTGTGCGCCCCTATCTCCTCCTACAGAGTTCAACACCACCATTTAGGACTATGAAAGTATATGACTGATGGAGAGTGGAGGGGCTCATGCAGAGGAGAAGAACTGAAGGACGGTGTTATTGGGACTGCAAAGCAAGAACAAGGACGAGAAAATAATTAAAATTCTCTGTTTCCCTCTCTGGGCTCATACACTTCTATCTTTTTGCTCTCTCATCTTTGCTTTTCGAACACAGTGAACAACCTCGCAGCTGTCATTTCCCAGAGACTGGCAGGTCCTTTATCTCCTGAGATATTTTCTATCAGCCAGTCTGCAGAACCACAGGAGTCTTTGGTCAGGCATCAGCCCACTACTGAGTATGTAAGAATAAAGGTAGCTTTCTCTGTCTTTAACTCATTAATTTGAAGGGACAGAGGTGCAGGTAGGGCAAAAGAGAAGCTGCTTCCTTTGGGGGAACACAGCTGCCGAGTTTGGAGCCCTGGCTCATAAGCTCACACCCCTCAGATTAGCAGGTAACATGACTGTTAGAGACAGCAGGCTTTCTGGAGGCGCATGCAGAGCCTTTAACCAAAAGGCTATTTATATGGAAATTTGCAGACTTGATTCATGAGTCCTCATAGGAGTTTCAGCTACAGCAACCTTCAGGAGGAAAAAATTGTGTGTTTGGTTTTGATGGTCATGGGGACGGGATGGGGATCACAGCAGGGGCAGAGGTGTCTCTGTATGCTGCCGGCACACCTTGGAGTGAGATGAGGGAGTTCTGAACATTAGGGAACTGAGCCATATGTTCAGTCATGAGTAGCTGTTTTCTTTGACCTTTCAAGGTCCAGCCCGAATTTGAATGCAAGTTAATTGATTATGCGATCCAAAATGACTGAAGGTTTTATGTTATGAACATGGCTGTATAATAAGTCGTATTCAGTTTTGTCTTAAGGCACAAAGACTATGTACATAGAATGTTTGGTCCAAGATTTGATTCACATACAGTTTATGATGCTCAGAATAAAAAATAATATTGCTTGACTTGAAGTGCATTGTGTGCTTGGCTGCTATCACCTTGAACATAGGAGAGAAACAAGACAATTGTGAGAAGTGTGATCCCACAGAAGTTAGTAGTTATCCACGCTACCTTCCCATGGACTATTGTAAGAACTCTCAAAGTCTTTTTCCATCAGGACTGCAGCCCAAGCATAAGAATTAAGAAAGATTTTAACTAAATCTTTTGAGATTGAAGTTTACCTTATGGTTTCCTTGTGTTGGCCTTTTTTTGGTATAGCAGAGGATTACCCAGGTACATGTACTGGTGACATGTCAAACTTGGGTAACCTGCCACTGATTCGCAAAGGACTAGTTTGATGATATCCTTTCAAGTTTATCTTAAGACACAGTTATCATAAGATAAGGTTATCTTATAAGACTTATCTTAAGTCTTTTGGTACCCCCTCCACTTGCCCTAGCTACCTGGCACATGAGTGTCCCCTCTCACATCTCTTCTTAATAAAATGCTCAGATTACTCACCCTGTCTGCTGGTAGCCTTCCTGTGTACCAGCGATCATTGAGGATACTCATAGCAACTTGATGATGATGCAATGAAAAAATGGGATATACTGCAATGACTAATGCTAGTTTCTGGATGAATCTTGTTGTATCGGAAGTGTTTGTGGATTATCTGAAAGACTTTAAGATTTCTTAACAGCAGAATAGTGATTTATCCTACCAGGAAGAAGACAATAATATGTATGATGCTGGGATTCTGCCGTTAATATGGTTTATACACTGAAATATCTAAGAATAAGAAAAATACAACACACTTATTCTCTTACATAAGCTTCAAAAGCTGCCCAAGCTAACTTGAACTTGATGGAAAACTTTGTATGTGTGGAAAGTGTGACCACATCTCCCAAGAGAAAACCCAGTCCTTTTCAGATCAAACAGATAAAGGACACACTGCCACTTAACTCAGGGAGTAATGACAGACGACAAGAAACTGCCTGCAGACATTTATTTGAACCATTGAATTAAATTTCTTTGGTTGTACTTATGACAACATTTTTCCTCAGATTTCCAGGTGTTCTTGTCACCTGCCTTTTATTAGGTGAAGTTACAGGAAGCCAGTTTTAAGACTTTGTTTTTTGAGTATTGGCACAGGAAACTAGACAATGAAAGGTCCACTGTCTGAAAAGGCATAAAAATGCATTGCTGACCTTGGGGTACTACAATACTTACAAAACCTTGGTTCCTGTGCAGTTTTGAAGTGGTGCATCACATGTGTGCAAACAACCACAATGAAATAGCACAGTTCTTCCTCTGAACTTAAACCAACTAACCATGAAGTAAGTGAAAATTGTGAATATTAGAGTTGAATAATTTCTTGATTTGAGAAAATTGGGCTCTGTTCAACAAAGAAATGAGGGAGTCAGACAGCACTGAATATACTTAATACAAAGCCAGCACACACATATCAGGTAAGCTGAGATGAGATGACAGATCTAATAAATCGTTTCTTTAACAGCTAAACCCAGGCAGAAAGAGAAAAAGCAGGTCATCTCAGGAAAGCAGTGTGACCAATAAAGTCCAGAGGTCCTCCATCCCTGGAGGCTCTCAAGACAAAGGTAGAACAAAGTTCACCTGATGTCGCTACAGCTGTGCAGTAGTTGACAGTGACCAGGATCTGACTGATCACAGCTGAACTTTAGCAATTTGCTTGATGTGTCCAAGTTCCCAGTCTAGTCTCAATCGGGAGCCAAGGTGCCTTCTGCAGTCAGCAGATAATAGTGGGACCTTTCTAAGTACGATTCCTCTTATCTAAGATGGGAATTGCCACCTGGAGGGGGCTGTAGAGAGAACGTAGACTCCTGGTTTTCAGATAGCTGATGTTTGGTGATATGTATCCCTTCTGAGTCTCATCCTATACTCATCACAGTATTTATTGAAGGAATGTGCTGAGAGAAGAATTTTGCCTGGGTTTTACTCTACCTTCTCATATTGGAAGCTCAGCAGTCTCCTTTGCAATGTCCCAGCTGCTTGTGATAGGAGGTTAATCTTTTAATGAGATTTTAGAAGTCTTTATTGCTAGTCTTATGTAAGAAGTCCAGAATCCCAGTGTCAGGAGATAATAAATAAGTTTTGTTGGTCTGGGGGAATTCCACGGATCTGGAGCAAAAATTACAAGAGAATTTACTCGTACATTAGGCTGTCTAATAGTCAGGAGCTTATTCTTCTGCACAGCCAGTGAAGAGAAAGAAGCTCCTCTATTTGGCAATTCACATCTCAGATGAAGCCTATTTTCTGTTGCTTCAGCAATTCTTATAGTGTATTAAGCCTTGAGCTCCATCTTTATAGCAGAGACATTGGAAGCAAAACCAATATACACATTTTTTCCATTATACCATTATTATACAGAACAAATGAGTTCCATATAACAATAAAAGTCATGTTTATTAAATACTATTAATCAGCTGTAAGCCCCAAAGTGGCTTAACGCTACATGTGCAATGAAGTTTTAGGCTTGGATATATGATTACCTGAAAGTACATATTACCTGCTAACTGTAACTAATGGGTATCTCGTGAAGATCTCAAGAATTCAAATTCTTCATGAAGGCTCCTCAGTTTTCTCTGACTGTTTTTCATTGAGCCTTACATTTTTCAGTTGAAATAGGAACGGCATGAAAAGCATATTTCTTCGCCAGCTTCAGAGATTTGAAAGTTGCTAGCATGTGCTGCTTTTTCACAGAAGAGATTTCTTGGTTTTATTAGAAGGCCATTTCTATAGCTGTAAGTAAAAGGAAGCTCACGCGAGAGGGACTGCAAGGAAAATTTGAAGGTTCATTTCCATTTTTCTCAATAAATTATGCATTGAAATCAGTCATTGTATTAAAACTCCTGACTCTTCACTGTCAGTGGGAGCTGAGTAAGAGCCAAGGATGGTTTCATTAGGAAGACGGGACTAAATGGCAATGACACTTCTCAACCCAGTAGGATCTCAGTTGGCTAAATAGAAAGCAGCTGCTGAATTGTTTGTTTAAACTCCAGCTTGGTAGTCTGCTATTGCACTTCCTATGCTTTCTAGGAATTACTGTCTAGAAAATGGAACTTTGCTGGCAGCAAAGCTGGCTTTCCGGGCACCTGCAGATGAGAAGCTAGTAGGGATGTGCTCGTACAAGATGCAACTGTTCCAGCGGTCTGCCATCCATATACACTGTACCTCACTCTGTTCAGTGCTTTCAGCAAGGATTGCCGCCCACCCTTCTGTCCTGCCATCATTTTGCAGTATACTTTAATTTTTGGCCTGAACTGAAACATGTGATTATTCCCAATGAATTGTTTGTTGTGATTCCAACCTACTTTGCTGATTTTCTGCCTATGTTTCTGGCCTCTCTCAATCCTTTAATGCTATTTCTCGTCCTTTCTTGTGTTTGTATTACCTCTTCATGCAGCTCATCTGTGAATTTAATCAATGGGTGATTGCAGTGGTGTGGGAAAGAATAGATATAATGTGACATATTCTGTTCTGCCTGCACATGCTTTTACCCGTTACTGTCCCTCCCCGTCCTTCCCTTGCAGCCTGTGATCTGTTGTTCAGAGCTTACAACATTGCTTGTGAATTATTCTGTGGCAGGGTTTTGAGGTGTTACCTTAAATGCCCTCACTGACTCGCTCCGGGCAGGTCCCCGTGCAGCACCCTGGCTCTCCACGCCAGGCAGGGCCAGCTCCCACCCCGCTGCCCAAGACCCTCCCACCCTGGCTCCGCAGGGCAAGACACCCAAAAGTTGGGCTCTGCAACACTCAGCATTGCAGGGCCTAGACTGAGTTTTGGATCTAGCCCCTAAATCAGCTTTTAAAACAGGAAACTTAACTGCTGGCAAATTTGGAAGGTTTCTCTTTCAATTACATGTGTTAAGATTTCAACATCTTGGAGAAGCGTTTCCACAATTTCTGAGCACCAAGCTGAGACGACCAATCGCATTTTAAATATTCTTTAGCAGAAACATAGTGAACACCCCCAACAAATTCCCGTTTCTTGGCTTCCTTGTGACTTCTTTTCTTTTTCTCCTCCTCTCCCTCCCCCCTTCTCCTTTTTGCTTTCCAGGAGATTATAACAGAGGTTGACAAAGTGCTAATCTTGCTGAGGATTATGCACGAGGAATCTCTATTGATTTCCTTTTTTTCTTTTACAGAAATAATAAAAGCCTGCATTGCAGGGTTTCGGGAGCTGCTGGGGATGATAAGGCATTTTTTTTCTAACATTAACTTTAAGGTTTTTGCTTGCGTAAAGTATTGATTTATTAGAGAATATACAAATAATATACTTAGTAGAGAACAGGTTAGATTTATATAACTGAAAATCCTTATTAGTATATATAATAGCTAAGACATAATAATACAGGCAAAGGGATGTTATTATTATTATTTTTATATAGTGCTATAAGTTTATACGGTGCTATACAAACTGTGCATGTGGTCCCTCAGATACTTACTGTACAGTGTCTGTCCTATTGGGTATTTAATTTCTAGCAAGTGGATATAATTCATTTTTTCCATTCCATTTTCATGAGATTTGCACAAATTTGAAAAGAAAATCTGCCTTGACACCAGTAGTTACTATAGCCGGTCAGGAGAGGTTGTAGGGTCGTAGCTGGAAGAAAGAGACGATCTCACGAGCATTAGGCAGAGGTGTCTCACACTGCGTGTGTAAGAGGCTTGAACTCAGGATACTCAAAATCTTAAAGAACAATATGAAACAGCACTGTGAAGGCTATGGCTTCAGACAATTTATTATCAGTGTACCCTGAGTTTTGCATATTGATGCTGCAGCCGAAAAAAGACCCAAGTGGGTACCTTCAGCCTGTGACTCAGAGCCCAAACCTGAAACCTGAAATGGCAAATGGGGAGAGCTCCTTGACAAAGTGACAGAGTGTTTCTGGAGGGCAGGTGGAGAAAGAGAACATGAAGGGACTTTGGTCACCCAGCATAGCCCTGACTGTGCAGGCTGGAAGGGGTCTCCTGGCAGTGCTGTTCACTGGAAAGAGGACTGCATTCAGGAAGATGGGTAAGGGCATCTCCACAGGTAGCAGAAAGCTGTGGTTGAAGTTTGTCACGGCGAGGGGCATCTCGTCAGGCTTACTGGGAGAAGCAGCGTGTTGCAGTCTCTGAAAGGAGCCTGAAGACAACTGTGAGCTTGGCTCTTTCAAAATTCAGGACAAACAGGGAGGGAAGAATGTTCCTTGTCGGTACGTGCAGCATGGGCGAGTACATCTAACAAATCCCAAGCAGTGAGTGCTAAGGTTTGGGAGGCACCTCATAATGCTAACGTACAAGCAAAACAAATTCTCGACGTCCCAGAGAGGAGCATGGCCAGGAGAGAGGGTACCTTGACCTCTCAGTTGCCTATAGAAGAGGCCACTACTTGCTTAGGAAAATGGGATGGTATGTCCTTTCATTCCTCTGACGGAAGGTTTTGCAACAGGCAAAGCCTCCTTTTGGTCCCCTCCCCTCAAGGCACAGACAGAACCTGGTGCCTGATGTCAGAGATTCATCAAGAGTAAAGATCAATGATGGAGACTGTTATCTCCAACTCATGTTAATCCACCTCCTCAGACAGCCTTGGGTCATTACATACTGCTTGTTATTTATTTATTTATTTAGATTTATCCAGAATAAACATGAGTGTTCCTGAATGTACTCCAAGGATCTGTGAAGGTCTTTAAAACCAGCCAGATCACCAGCCCTCTCCTCTCTTCTTGCCACTTAGCTTCCCCCAACAAAATCTGGACAAGAGACAGTGAAATAAGCTTAATTCTTACCCTCCTGCCCTTCCTTCTCAGAGATAGCACAGGTCCTGGGGCTTTCAGAAAGCCACAGAGTGTAGCAATTTCAGGTCATTTCCCTCCTGGGATGTACATACTTGATGTATGTATCTACCTCTGGAAGGTATCTTGTCACCAAAGGGCAACTTGTTTGCCTGCCTGTTGCAGAAGAATCCCTTCCACTGCTTTCACCAGTGCCAACAGTGCAGGATGGGAACAATGCATACATGGTGCACTGGAGATGATGACCGCGCTGCCAGTCAGGACTGCCAATTGCCAGATTGCTAGAGAAGCTCACAACATTTTAATGTAGTGGACATTCTTTAGAAGAACACGGGAGATGGACAACCATCTCTGCTCTTCTGTGGGGCAATTCTAGTATCAAGGTGCTCAAGAAGTGCAAGATCTTGGCTTTGAAGGGCTGGTGGGTGTCTAAGCTCCTTCTGTAAAGGCAGCACCTGTAAAAAAACCATGGTAGCATGTAGTACAGTGACCAGTCTGTCCACCATGGGTGGGAGGGGAGTTAAAATGCACTCAGTAACTATAGGCGTCTTTCAATGACTATAACTGGCAGGATGATGCCTCATAGCTCCAAATCATCTGATCTGGTCCCGCACACCATAGGACATTGTAGGGGGGTAAAATTGGGTGCCTGATGTCTCTCTCCCGAGTCTACTAGCCGTTAGATCTGTAGCTGCAAGGTTTAACACTCCATAAGTTTTTTATTCCTCCTCTTCTCATTCTAAGTAAAAGATTCCCAGTTACCTCTGTAGAAAAAAACACCTTGTCATTTGGAAACTGAGAAAGTCCTGAATACTTAGAGCTCTTGGGATGCTTGGCAGCTGTTCCATCAGATGTTTCTTTATAGCAGACTCCAAATCATATCGTTCAAATGGAATATTTGGAATGCCTGTATCGTGTCCTTTGCTCCAATAACAGATTATTTCCCTAGAATGACCATAGAGAAATAAGGGTGAAAGATCACACTACTAATCCTGCTTCAGCTGTTATCGTTCTTTTTTAACTTCCCATAAATTAGGTTTCTTTCCTATCAGCAGGTCCAGAAGCTGAGTCCAACCAGTAGAAAGTCATTTGCCATAGTGAACAGTGTGGTTTTGGAATTCAGCATTAGTTTTCAAGGGAACATTCCCAACTATTTCAGCAGGATAATAGTCAGCAGATTAATGTGAGAGATTTGCTGTTTACTGCTAGAATTGCTCACTACTTTCAAGACTAAAAAGTAATTGTGATAGCTATCAATACAGTTATGAGGCAGTCACAACGTTAACTCCAGGAGAAATTGTCCATCCAAAGAGCTTCTAAAGCAGTTAACCTTGAGTTTGTGAAATATATAAGAAAATGATTGCTACTGGGGCATTATTAGAACTATTTACTACTACAGCTAAATTTAGATACCCCTTTAAATTGAGCTCATTCCCAAAAATTTATAGGGTACTTAAATAAATACATCCCGTTTACCTGAAACTCTTGAATTCAAGGTAATTCAAAATGCAATCAGTACATAAAATCTGTTCCTTGCGGAGATTCAGCAAAGAGACATAATTTGTCTCTTAATTTCCACACACAGTTTTGTGTTACAAGTCTCAGAAACACAGCTATTCACTGCATTTATGTTTTTAGCAACTGTCATGATTCCTTTATGGCTCTTCCACTGTATGGAATAAATGTCCATCCTGACCTCAAGTCACCAACCCAGAGGTCACAGAATTTCATTAAGAAATGAGACAATTTCCCACATATGAAAAGAAATACTGTCTTAAACTCAGGGAGCTTTGGTCACCTACATAAGCCAAGGATCTTTCCAATAGACAATAGCCAAGGCTTCGGCCACTTCCTGACTTCTGCAGTACTCAGGAGATGGACACCACCAGAAGGTGATATACCACATCCTAAGGCTTTCTCTGCTGTCCTCTGGAGATGCCTTTCTTTCTCCTTGTATGGTGGGAGGAACCCAGAAAAATAACTTAAGACACCTAACTTTTAGTTGACCAAAGACAGTGGGATGAACCCCACGCTGTGGTCAACAGACATGTCAATGCATACAAACTTTTCTCACAAGACGACTGGTTTAGGGAGACCCAAGAACAAAAAGCATGCTATGGGAAAAGCAGTTTCTGATGTTGTAGATCATGCCTCACATTAGGCTCAACTCAAAGCTGCAGTACTAGTCCATCTTTTCTCAATGCATAAAGACATGGAAGTATACCTAAGGATAAAATTTGCATATTAAGGAAGGACCTAAAATTAAGCTACATATTCGGATTATGGTACCTATTACAGTCTACCTTAGAAAAAGGTGTTGGTTGGAGCAAAATATTTCACATTAGGTATATCGATACAATAAAATAGCATAATCACACACAGACACACCCCTAATATGGTAGATAATGGATATATCCTACTCGCTTCTGCTATTATTAAAGTTTCAGTTGTACAATTCATACCGAGATTCCCTGAGTACTTACTGCCATTTGAATTAGCAAGAGTGTTCTACTTAAGACTTGCCAACAAGGATACAAGAATTGCACATTCTAGCCATAAATAAGTGAAAGCCAGGCTTCCGGCTGTATTTGTTTACCTAGGACCTAGTCTGTATTCTGACATTGCACTGGATTTCTAGAACACTTTGAAGATAAAAGCAGTCTGAGGGCAAATCTTAAAAAAGAATGGTGGGGAGGGGAAAGAAGAAAGTCCTTATCACCCCTTTCAGGTCCTATTTTGTCAGTCTTTTCATAGATAAATCAAAAAGAGAACCAAGATGCCAGCACGTCTTGGTTGTATTATCTTAAGATGGATTTATATCAAATACACAAATAAATCGATTTTTTAAAGTCAACTACACAGATGGTTGCATAAAGTTATTGACATTTAAAGAGACTCAGGATTTTCTGTTCATTAAAAATGTTAGGGAAACCATTCTCCCATTTAATACCCCTTTAACAGATGAATTTACTTTTGTTATGTATTCTATTAATAAACATCAATACATCAGCATTTTTCCTCCAAGTCAGAGCTTGGGAGGGTGAAATTTTCCAGATAATTGATGGACCATTTAAAAGTCATTATGAAGAAGAGGAAAAACTGGAGTCATGCTGGAACAGTGCAAGGCTAAAAGCATTCTGGACCCATTCTGAAGATGCAGCCAGAGGCACTAGAGGGCTTGCCCCTCTCTGAGGCTTCTTTGCCAAACCCTTGTCTCCTATCACTTGGGTGAGGCTCATCACACCCAAAACCTGAATTGTCCTTTGGAGACAAACATGATCCCTCATTGAGTGTATAGGCAACCCACTGTAAGATGGGCTGCTTATGGAAGTGCCTGGGTCCTTATCTGATACCTAAATTATGTGGGAAGTCTCCAGGGCTTTATCTCCTGGGCCAACAGTTTCATCAACTTGACTAAGCAGAGTGAAGGAATAGGAGACTGACAGAAGCACCTCATAGCTCACAGTGAAGGTCTGGTGTCTCAGCAAACAGCTTAGCAGCATGCACACACAGATTACCCTTCTGCTCCCATCTCAAGGAACATCTCAACTTTTAGCGCAGTGCTGTCTGACTTTCTTTATGTCTCCCACATCTCTGAGCGTGTTTCAAGCTTGTACTGAAGGAACACACTGAAGTAGCCGTTATTTTTGTGTTCTCATTACCTAAAATGCATCATCCCTGTAGCAGCCACTAGCCAGCTATTGAAGAAAAGACAGGAAAAGAGGGGCAAATTCTTGGATATATCAGAAAAGCTGAAAAAAAGGGGGAGAATTACAAGGTCCCTGACTAGCACTGAAAACACAGCTGCTATAGCTGCCCAGCTCTTAAGAGTGATTTGCAATGTGACCTTTCATGAACTTATCAGCTCCAGTGTCCATGCACTCCATGTCATTCAAAGAAACAACTCGTTCTGATGAATTTCATCTCATTTCAACATGTTTAATTGTATCTTAGCAAAGGGATAACCGCTGTCATCCTGCTTCTCTGGAAAGTAGAAAGGTGGTAGCTGTGTCTCCTGTGACAGTCGTAATAAATGATGGCGAAGATGTGCTCCTCAGAGCTGGGTGGGCAAAAAAGGAATTTTTTAGACTCGAACCACTGGGGATCAGTATGGAGATCTAGGCTGATCTCCTGCATGACCAGGACAGACGCTTCACCCAGTGATCCACGCAGCTTTCTTATCTCTGCTAACTGAGACAGAACATTTGGTTTAATAAGAGACAGTCAGATCTTTATTAAAGGCCTGAAGGGAAGAAAGTCTCCACCATGTCCTTTGGGAAGCCATTCCATTTATCATTAGACATATCTTTTACTTAATATCTTGTGACTAATTTCATCCCTTGCCTGAAGAATATTCAAATGTATATTCATTTTCCATGAACACCATATGAATTTAGATCACCAAGGTGATGCTTATGGTAACTCAGGTTTACTCCCAGAGAAGGCTGGGTGAATACATTATTGATGTGGTAAGACAGGGATAGCTTTCTCTTTCCAATCTAGGCTGCGGTTTCTACCACAGCTGGGTTGCGTGAAATGGGGTTCTCACGCAGGGTTTTTAGTTTGGGGTAAGAAGTATCCCAAAGGAGGAGGAAAGATCAGTCCTTTCTATACTTAGATGGCTAGATTCCATTTTGGAAAGGGGAAAGTTAAGAAGTAAGGGAGTCTTTTGGGGGATTGATTTGAAGAACTCCTAGACTGTGGCTGCTGAAATCTGAGCTAGACTTGGCAAGGCAATGGGGAACCTCTGGCCTTGTCCGGGATTTACTTTTATTTTGGATTCCTAAAGAAATCTGTTTTCCGGGAATGTTTATTAGTTACCCTGTAAGGCAAGGACTATTTGGTGCCATCAAGAAATCCCTCCTTTTTGAAAGTATTGACTTGATTCCTAATGTAAAAATTGCATGTAAGATAGTTTCTTCCAGAAATGACCAGGCGTTAAATGATATGTGTTCATCATGTCTAAATCAAAGCACGTGGTGTGACTCAACCCTGGCCAGTTTCGTTGTTGTTCTAATTATAGGATCTCCTGCAAAGGTCACATTTGTTTACTAAAAATAAATCCATAGCCCAAAAAACATTCCTTTCTCAGCAAACAGTTTGAGAAAATATAGGCTACTCCTGTATTAAAGTACAGATCCAGGTCACTGAGCTGACCTACTTAGGGGATATTTTAGGGCTTCCCAAAAGATTTCATGTCCTCCAAATGTCAATCTTATTTCAGTTCCATGCATCAACATAAGTCTTCTTACTTCAGAGGAGACTGTTATTTAGATGTAGATTTTATCAAAGTTTTACCGGCTTAATATTTCATATGAGAAACTCATAGAAAGTCAAGATGAACTTGACTATAGTGTTTAGCAGCAGGAGGAGGACTTGAGTAAAACCTTATTTTCGTCCCAAATGATATGACTGATTCACATCTTAGTCCCTTTACTACACGATGTGTAATTCTCCCAAAATCAGAGAAAACCTGATATGTGAGCAGAGTCGGGCCTCTCTGTTTAAATGCTCCTGCTGGTGCCATTTTGAGAACAGTCCCTTTCTGAACTCAGACAAGGGATAGGACCGAAGGAGCAACCTGATTTTCAACTTTGTGTTCCAGCTCACAAAATGATGAGATGTTTTCTCTGTACCGTCAGCATCCTTAGCCTTTGCCTTTCTCTGGTTCGTATGATATTGAGTGGAATCACTTGGGGAAAAGGCATCCTAGAATTGAGGTGGTAAAGTCAAGTCAGCATGACCACTGGCCTTCGTTTAGGCTGGTGTGGCTGGACTATCTATGTTGGATCACCACCTACACCTGATGAGGTGTAACTTTCTCTCAAGAAATTGCTTTCACTGACCATGGGCTTGGCCATGGCACTCGGGATGTTGCAGTCATGCAGGCATCAAAGTCTTCTCAGCGTTCAGCTGGCCATTTCGTCAATGGCTGGTGCAGGATGACTTCTCCAAACATACTTAGTGAGCTGGGCTCTGCATGGCATGCTGCAAGGAGAGGACAAGGGTGTTACAGCTAACATGTCAGAGAAAAAAGTGTAGGAAGTTGCAAGAGAAACCTGAGTGGAAGGGGAAGCCAGGAGCAAAGCATGAAATAACACAGGAGGACCGAGGCTTAGGTTTCCCTCTTCAGCCTTTCTTACTGACTGCCCTGGGGATATCCCTGCCCTGTGCATTGGTTTCTCTGCATTCTGCCTTGAAGTGCTGAACTTTCTCTACCTTGTGCAGAAAGTCTGGCATTTCACTTCAGGCAGACGTGGTAGCAGATACCAGTCTGAGGTTTATGTGTGAGCCTAGTTCTCCCGCAAAGCAAGGAAACTGCTTCCAGCTGAGTGGTCCTTGACAAAATAACCTAGACGACCTGTGTGAAAATAATCCAAGTAACTCTGAGCAACGTGCTTTTACAGACCCTAACAAACCCCACAGGATATATTTACATACTACCAAAATCTGATATTGTGTACCCCCTCGCCAGACTTCCCCATCTCACTGCAGGAAGGACAGAACTATCCCTCCTCCCGAGAGAGATGTGGGGAACCATCAGTGAGAGTCTATGAGCACAGAGCCTCTTGTGATGGGCACCTATAAGGGCACAGGTGCAGATAGAGTTAGCCGGAGCAGAAAATCCATTAGGATTATTCTAGTAGTACCTGCATGGGGAACAGAGCAGACTGTAACAGAAACCAGTGAGCAGGTGAGCTGGAGACCATCCTGCAGGGCTCTGCCCACCCTCTCTCTCCCTGCAGAATGATCAGTGGCTGCACAGGCTCTGCCTTCTGCTGATTGTACCCAGAGGCCACAACCTGCCTCCTGCTTGCCTCACAAATAGGCAGTGCAGGATTTCCAAGACTACTTTTCCCTGTTGATAACACCTCACCCTTTTTCCGTGGTCTGTGCCCCATGAAGAACAAAGACCATTACACTGAAAACTCAAATAAATTTCTGACCATATGCTTCTAAGTGGCAACTATTGCACTGTTAAGTCTGAAATGCATCTTTTGGAAGAAACCAAGATTTTTGGGACAATATGCATGAATGAGTAGAGTCAGGTGGCAGTTTGAAGTGTGAGAGACACATCACTAATGGGGAGACTGCTTATTGGAGCCTGCTGTAGAGGTATTTCCTGGGCGGAGTGAAGGATAGCACAGCCATGATATCACAAGGAATTCTAATTAACTGGGGACATTACGAGAGCAAGACCATTTAACCCAGCCTTGTGCATTTCAGTCTAATCACATCTTTAGATAGAATAATACTTTAATAAGCCTTAAGCTGGAATTGATTTTTTTTCATACACCAGGAATTGAAATCAAGGCAAAAATGGTTGGAAATTTTTTAGCAGTTACCAAGAATTAAGGAAAATCCTTTATTGTTATTAAAAGTGGATTAATATTTTTTTTTAGTTTTGAGGGTTTATAATATATTTTACCCAGTTTATTAACTAAGCTCAGCTGAGGATCAGTTACTCAGAACAGCTGTCATTGAAGATGACTGCTGTTTGCTATTGTATGATTGTTTATCTGCTTGCATCCAAGCAGCCCTCTGATGGATAAGTTGCCTTCCAGTGCTTTCAATTTGTATAACAGCATGGTGCATCAAGATGCCATTAACACTGAACAAAAGAAATCTATTAATAGAGAGGTCTGGATGGTCAATAACTCCTCAGCATGTATGCATGGTAAATACTCAAGACGCCCATACTATCCACGGCTTGCTGTGCTTTGGGTCTCTGGAGATTATGTTCCGTAGATCAGATATCTGGCCCTGCTACAATAGCAGAAGCCACCTTGTGGCTGTCCATCAGTCCCAAACACAGCATCTCAGCAGTTCGGTATTGACAAGCACTCTGCAGCCTCCTCTCCATTCTCTAGCAGGCCTGGTGATCTGTTTGTTCGGGGGATGAATGCATCTCCTAGAATCTGTCCAGCTCTTACCTAGTGCAGGCAATGCTGTGTCCATTCATTATTCCTTGTTCCTCTTCAATTCTAGCTAAATGCTTTTCTTGAGACATGTGCTCTCATGTTTTCCTGCAATTGGCCCAAGCTCTTTCGTTGTTTCCATGCCGTGTGCCACCTCTCCAAATGGCAGTGTTTCTCTTGAACCTTCCTTGCTCTCAATTCACCATCAGTTCTGCCTCCTGGCATTGCCAGGGAGTCTCATTAGGCAAAAATGACTTGTCTGGCCATCCTCCACAGAGCAATCCTCCCAGGCACCACCACTGAGGCTGGTCTTCCCCGAACTAAGGTCCCTTCCAACTCTAACCATTCTATGATTCTATGTTGGTCTTGGCATGGAGACTCCAGTGTTGAAGAGAGCTCCAGCTCTTTTTAACCACGCTGTGCAGCTCCGCAAGGAGAGTTCCTGGAATTATTTCACTCCTCCTCAGTCCCCCTAAATTTTGCTCTAAAAGCCAACTATTTTTCCATTTCACTCATGACTGGTTTCCCCATAAGAGACACCCACTGTACCAAGGCCACTGGGTCACTATCAAGCAGTTTAATGTAGGTCTGCGCAAAGCAGACTTGCTTCACCAGTGCCAGAAACTGTCATTGTCTTTCTGAGGCTCCTCATACCAAACCACTGCCTGAGAAACGTCTGCTGTGGAATCCCACCTCTGCAACACATCATTCTGCTGTGTGGCTCTGTTGGTGTTTTCCACCCTTTAACTCTTCCAGCTGTCTCTGTTGATAGCATAGCCTGTCTGATTTATACTTGCTGCTGGTGCAGGTTTCCTGGAGGAATAGGGGTCAAACAGTATTTTTTACTCAGGGACACTTCCTTCAACAGGCCGTGCACTCCTATCGTGGCATTGCCTGTGTGACTCCTGCCAAAGCAGCTGCTAATGGTGACACTGTAATTGTAACCACTCAGAAATGTAAAGCTCCATGCCTGCTATCACACTATTCTGATAATTAATCCCTATTACTGGTTAGTGTTGAAGGAATTTCAGACCTGTGAAGTCAACTTTCACAGTCGCTTTGACAAAGGCGGTGCTGAGCAGCCTGGTAGATTTACTACATGGCCCAAGAGCCTCTGTCTCAGATGTAGAAATTGGAGTGGCTGGCCTGCAAAGACCAGATCTCATCCTGAAGCTGGATCTTCCTGCAGCATATATTTTGGCAGGGGTTTTATTCTCGTTTGCTGAGGAGGGGAACAGCTGTCCAAGGAACCTGAAAGTTACAAACACTGAGCTGTGTGTGCATTGAGAGTTAGGTGGAATCCTGAATGGTGACATTCAGGAGGGCAAATTTGAGCATAGATCTGTTGTTCTACTTCCAGTGCCTAATTTTTTGTAAAATTGGCATTTTAGGAACTGGACAATAATACAGTGTCTAGCTTTTGGAGCAGTGTGACCACTGTCACATCATGCACTAATTATTAATTTCTGTGTTTACACAGGTTTGGATATATCTATATTTAAGCCTAACTATACATCTCATTTTCTTACATTCTTAAATGGAGTATTTGTGAAATATACTTACTGTGAGCAAAGGTGTCAGTCACGTACGCTTGTACCTTTGTTCAAGTGCAGATAAAAACGTCTGCAGGCTTTTTTGCTATTCAGACTGCTAAAAGGTGTATCTGAGATGTGGGGTATAGTGCCTCTTTTTCTCATCAGTTTCTCCAGCTCCCACTGCCTAGCCTATCAAATTTATTTCTGTTTTCTTAACTCTTTCTACTGCAACTTCATGTCAAAATAGATACAGTATTTTGGGTGGCTTCTTATGACAATCATAGCCATGTAAAGAGTACCAATAACAGATGATGGCTCTATATGTGTTGCTGAAAATTATATTGGCCTCTTTTGATTCTCTTTCACATTCCAAACTTTATTGCAAACTTAATCAAATGTTTTGAAAAATACTAAAGCCGTGCAAATAGAGATTGACAGAAAGATATCTTGGAATAAATAGAGCTGCTGGAAAAAACAGAGAGTTTTAGAGTGTAGGAGAATGCCAATCTCACAAGCAGACAATTTCAACAGAACAGGCTGCTGTGAGTGAATAAATATATGTGTAATTACTTGTGTGGACTGGGTGGAAAGAATCACTGGAAACAGTGCAAAAATATGGCAATGTATAGGGCAAATTTAGATGGCTCAAGTAGAGCAGTATCAAACTTCAGATGGGAGTAGCTGTTTCCATCTCCTGGGGGAAACATCCTGGAAATACAGGCAAACACGTTCAGCAAAATTTTCTATGTTGTTGGTGCTGCCTGTGCATTCAGCACTGCTATCTCATCTGGTTCCATCAGTGGTTAGTTGTCCTCCCAAGAACAAGGAGAGGCCCCAGTGGCACTGAGAGGAGTTGAACTGTGGAGATCTTGCACAAAACTGGATCCCTTCTAAGATCTATCAGGTATTTGTTCAGTGCAGCCTGTAAAATTACAAAATTAATTCATACCTTACAGACATTAATTAGAATCCTAACTATCATCAATTAGCCAGGTAGATAATAGTAGTGCAAATAACTGATTAACCTACTGTGTGAGATGAAGCCCTCCCCACTCCTGCTTTGAGCACAACCATTTGACAATGGGCACAAAATTATCAATTATATTGATCAACTATATTGATCATCCCAGCATGTTTTCCCTCTCTCATACTGCTTCTTACTCACCCGCTTTAACAAACTGTGATACATCAACAGAAATTGTGGTGTCACATATGTCATAGAATCATAGCATGGATAGAGTTGGAAGGTGATCTTAAAGATCATCTAGTTCGAATCCCCTTGCCATGGGCAGGGACACCTCCCATCAGCCCAGGTTGCTCAAAGGCCATCCAATCTGGCCTTGAACATCTCCAGGGATGGGGCAGCCACAGCTTCTCGGGGCAACCTCGGCCAGTGCCTCACCACCCTCACAGGAAAGAATTTCTTCCTAACATCTAATCTAAATCTCTCCTCTTCCAGTTTAAAACTGTTACCCCTCACCCTGTCGCTCCACTCCCTGATCAAGAGTCCCTCCCCAGCTTTCCTGGAGCCCCTTTAGGCACTGGAAGAGGCTCTGAGGTCTCCCTGGAGCCTTCTCTTCTCCAGGCTGAACAATCCCACCTCTCCCAGCCTGTCCTCACAGCAGAGGTGCTCCAGCCCTTGGAGCATCTCTGTGCCCTCCTCTGGTCCCGCTCCAACAGGTCCATGTCCTTCTGATGTTGGGGGCCCCAGAGCTGGAGGCAGCATTGCAGGTCTTCTCCTACAGTGGGCGATACATCATTCTCCCAGTCCCTGCCTTTGCCTTCTGCGACTTGGGTGGTGTTGTTAGAGCCCTTGCCAGTGAAGACTGAGACAAAAAAGTTGCTGAGCATCTCAGCCTTCTCCATATCCCAGGTAACCAAGTCTCCCATTTCATTCTGGAGAGGGCCCACAATTTCCCTAGTCTTCCTTTGATCACTGATGTACCTGTAGAAGCTTTTCTTGTTGCACTTGACATCCCTGGCCTGATTTAATTCTATCTGGGCTTTAGCTTTCGTAACCTGATCCCTGGCTGCTCAGACAAGTTCTCTGTGTTCGTCTCAGGCTACTCGCCCTTGCCTCCCCCCTCTATAGGCTTCTTTTTTCTGTTTGAGTTTCTCCAGGAGCTCTTTGTTGATCCCTGCAGACCTCCTGACATTTTTGCCTGACTTCCTCTTTTTTGGGGTGCGTTGCTCCTGAGCTTGGAGGAGGTGGTCCTTGAATATTAACCAGCTTCCTTGGACCTCTCTTCCCTCCAGGGCTTTATCCCACGGTACTCCACCAAGCAGATCCCTGAAGAGGCCAAAGTCTGCTCTCCTGAAGTCCAGGGTAGTAAAACATGGGAAGTTCTTGACTGTATGTTGGAAATAGCAGGCACCTAGTATGTCTCTCTCTAGCTATCCTGGTCTGACTTGGCCAACAACATTCTTTTTCTGCTGTAGGAGAGACCATTCTTTTAGATTAGTGTTAAGAAGGATTTTAAAGAGAAATCAGAAAAGATCTATAAACCTGTGAGAAAGTGATAGCCTAGAGGCCCAATTCCAGAGCCATCAATCTACACTTCAGTTATACCAGATGTCAAGGATAATGGGAAGTAACAGATTCCCACTGGAGTACTGTATTATACATAATTGTTTCATCTTGACCAGAAGTCAGGAGATTATAATTGGGTTGATCTGGGTCTAACACCTCCCATTCAGTGACAGCCTGTTGAGTGCACAGACATCAAGCTCAGAGAAGGTAGTAAAGGAAAGACAATACAGATGTAAGCAGAAATAGTGAAATATTGGTGAGCTCACAATGTTTACCTCTGATGTCTTGTTTATGGTGTCCATCTTATGGCAGGTACTCTTAAGCACCAAAAAGAAACAAAAAGGCAATGGTAGTAATTGTTTCTGTGGGCCATCAAAGGAGTTCAAGGAAAACATGGGGCAGACCAGCTAGCTAATGTGAATTGGACCTAGGTATCTCAGGCACTGTTGTAAAAGTCCCTGTAAAATAAAGCTTTGCAGAAAAAAATCAAGTAGTTAGCTGATCCACCAGCATTTCAGTTGACATTTCTGAGCTGAACAAACTTTTGCAAAAAACCAATGTTTCCAGGAATCCTGACTGTCCAGCACAGGGGTGGTCTGCAGCTCCAGGACTCAAAAGACAAAGAAAGAAGGGAGTATTTGCTAGGGAGAACTCAGATAATACTTATTCTCTCAGTGGAGGAGACTTATAACATCTCAGATGTTGTAAGTCTGGTGGGACCCACAAGGAAACCAGCCTGATGCTAGAAGATATGTCTCTTTCAAGCCCCACAGTAGTGATTCCCTCAGGACCATACCTCAGAGTCCCTGTCTCCAGGAGAATCAGCAATACAGGAGATGCAAGAATGTCTGTGCAAGTAGGTACATGACAGCCCAGGAGCCTGACTTTAACTGGAGCCTGAATTTAACTGGAGATGCTGAGCAGGGAATCCAAGGGAGGAATAGACATTTCTGTCTGCTTCACTGCAGCTTGTATCAATTACACTGAGCAGCTACTGGGAACAGATACTGTTTTGTTAACACTGCATATTATTGTTGCCAAAGTGAAATTTTCTCTGAATTTCTATTTTGCAAGACTTTAGTTCAGTCAGAAACCAAATTTCAAAAAACAACAGTTCCTGTGAAGTGTAAATCATGGGTTTGTGGCTGCTTTTCCTGAAGTTTGGTAGACCAGATCTCTGCACATTTTATTGTGATCAAGAATTTCTGGACATCAGCTTTGTGTTTTGCTTTCAGTCTAGTCTGTGCATCTGTCGGTCTCTGTCAAATTCAAATGCTATCCTTTCAGTCAAGAATGAGAGCTGAGACTTCTGTCTCGTATTGGAAGGAAACCACACTCGCATTGAATTTTTCAACGTAGGAGTGCACTGACCAGCCTTCCTGAAGTCTGTATCAAACTCGCTTACAAGTGCTTCCTCTGAAAAGCACGAGATGTCACAGTGTGCCTGGGACAAGTGCCCAGGGAAGGAGGGAGCTCGGCCATGTGGGACTGACGCCCACCTCCAGAGGGAAGAGGGCTTGGTGCCTCCCTCCCTTGCAGCCTGCACCCCAGCATCTCTCTCCAGGGAGTTAGTTGCCATCAAGCTTTTTCTCTCCAGGGAAGCTGTTTCTTCACAGCTATAGCAAGGTCCTCCTGCCTTACTGCCTCCTCTTACTCAGAGTATATCTTCTGCACAGAGGGGAACAACTTCAAAGGAATCCTTTTTTTATTTAACCTCCTGTTAGTTTTCCAGACAGCCCTTCCACTATCTTCCACAGAGCAAAATGAATGGTTCGGCATTGAGGTGCCTGCTTCAGGGGCACTTTCTGACCTGACTTGACTTGTATCTTCAACCAGCTGAAGTTTACACCTGATCTAAAAGCAGATGTCTCCAGGCTGTTGAAACCAGCTGGTTTCTGCTTCCAGTTACCTGAGGGGTGAAATGTGGAGTGACCCTCTGGGAGCACCAAAGCATCCAGGGCTCGCAGAATCTGCACTAGGGATCCTCAAAATTGTTGCTCTTGTTCTGAACTAGTTTCATGGAAACAGAGATTGTGACGGTTAGAGAATGAACACAATCCTTCACCTTCATTTTGTATTAAGGCAGTAACAATGGGAAGAGAGAGGAAAGGCCCAACCTGCAGGAGGAAGAACCTCAAGGGTGCTATGCTGGGACACCTAGCAGAAGGCGGAAACCTTCCACTGTGCCTGGGAGAAATGTCAGAGGGAGGCACAGAGGGAGGCAGCAGGACCCTTCCCTCACTAAACACAGCAACTCCAGCCTGCACTGACCAAACTGGCATGGCCACATCAACGTGACCACTACATGGCAGAGCCATGTCATGTGAAATAACCTCCAGATCTGTCCCAGAGCTGGCCTTGTTTCAGGCAGGTGGAGCAAAATCTACCCAGCGATGACACCACATGTAGTACAATTTTCTGTGATTCTGTAATTTGGCATCTTCAACTGCAGGAGTGTGGCTCACTCACTGAGCTTGCCTTGGCAGCAATGCACTTGAGGATCAAAGACTTGCTACTCGAGGCTAGCTGGGCTGTGGAGAGCGGGTGAGCAGGAGATCATCATTGTTTTGCTCTGAGTCCTATAGCACAGCACCGGGCAGATGTTACTCTTTAGCCCACTGAGTGGAAAATGACACCACATGGTGGTGTTGAAGCCGTGTTTAGGCAGCATTGCCTTCTGAATCCTCCGTAAGAGAACAAGTGGTGTGGTGTTCAAAGAAAGGTATGGCAGTTTAAAGCATAAACTCCAGTAAACGAATTTACCTTTCAATGTGGCAGCTCAGTCACTGCTCCTGAAACAGAGGAAATGGGGGAAAAAAATTACTCCTGGCTCAGAAATGTTCTCTGCCTGGCACCTCAGGGACTCAGCCCTGCCCTCCTCACCTGAGAAACTGCTGGAGTCAGGGTCTGAGGAAGGGCTGAGTATCCTCAGTGGATATTTACAGAGAAGACATAGCCCCTCTTCTTCCACACTCTGTGCTTCCCTGGCCTGCCCTGCTGCATTGCTACGGGAAGGATATGATGATTTGGCAGTACTTAGTGACACGGATTGTCCCTTCAACATTGACTTGTCAGCAGAGGCCTCCCAGGAGCTGTCCTACGACCTGCAGCTGGCGATAAGCGGTCTTCCAGATGTTCCTTGCAGCCTGGCAAGAAACACGCCAATATACTGAAATTTCCTGATTCATTCTGGAGTGAAACAGCCCAGGAATTTACCTGCATAGGGGGGTTAATTGCTTTCAGGCAAACATAGTCCCTCCAGCTGTACTTGCTCAAAACCGCAAGCAAGTGAAATCTTGCATGAGTTTATCTGTATTGTGAAGAAGATTAAGTTCCTGGTTACAAAATTGGATGTACAGTTGTAAAAGAGGAACGTAATAAGAAAAAATGCAATCTTAGAGCCCCCCCCTCCCCGCCCCAACTGCTTTCCCTACTCTCCTTGAGTTTCTGCAAATCAAATCAGAGTTGTAGGAGGTGAGGCCAGCTCTGAAAGCTGCTCTCTTCCCTGCCCAGTTATATTCATAGTTTCCTTGCCGCTGTTGAATGTAAATGAAGTTTCAAAGTGCTTTGGAAGAGCTGCCTCTCTTCTCCCTGTCTCTCTTCTCTTTGAGGGAATCTGGCTGGGCTTCAGCTTGTTGTGAATTCTTGGTGTCTGAGACTGCAGATGAAGCATCCTTAAGCTTCTCTGCGATGACTGTCCTTTGATGTTTAAAAGGTTTTGAGGAATGTTGACTCCTCATTTCTGTTCACCTTTTTTCCCTCAGGAAGGCAATTGAATTGTAGCCGTATCTGCTTACCTTGTGAAATCCTCCGGATTCAGAACCATGTGCCAGCTATAAATCACAAATGTGCCAGCGGGCTTTGTTTTTTCCCTGAGACCACACATTGCACATTTACCGAAGCCGATGTCAAATCTGAGGAGGTCTTGAGCTGCCTGCCCCGTACCTGCGCTCTCAGCTGCTGGGGCACAACCACGAAGGGCCTTTGGGCTGTAAGAGCCAACCTTCTTTAGGTCATGTGTAACTCTGTGGGATGTCTCTGAGGTTCCTTAGTGCTTTTATTTCATATGTTCATTGGAAAATTAATTGCTAAGATTCATTTTGTAAGACCCTGATGCCTGCAGCTCCCGGAATGCTCTCCGCAGCGTGTTTCCCGGGGCACTGAAAGGAGGATGCCGTGCTGAGTGTCTGCACCAAACCTTGCTGACACCCCTCGTTGGCATTTCCAAAGAGACCTTCATATATATGATATACGACTCAAAACTTGTTCTAAATCTAGAGGATTTCCCAAGCTCTGCAGAACAATTGCATAATGATGAAAGAGCTTTTAAACCCCTCAAAGGTTTTTTTTTCTCTTTCTCTGGCCATAAAATGAAATGTTTTATTCACAACCATACTCCCATGGGTACAGTTTCTGTAATAAAATATGCCACAAATGAAACTCTAACACCAGCATTGGATTAGAGCATTTTGTCATTAAACTGCTTAGAATTGTTTTCAGTCTTTTGCTTTAACTTGGATAAATTAGTTCATCATTAGTTTCCACAGTGAGATTTCCATTTTCCTTTCTCCGTGTTTGATACCGAAGTGCTTCAAAGCAGCTTTCCTAGCGAGATACTGTACCAGGAAGGAGACATGCTGTTCCCAAACATGATTGCCTCTCATTTCTTAACCAAAGTAAGTCAGAAAGAATAGTTCCAGAGAAAAATATTGTTGTGTTTGTTATTAGGCATGCATATCTCATTTAATATCAATGTCAAAAAGTATTAATACGTCAAAAATGTATTTCATTCGAACAGGAATTATTTTTTTTTTGTTGTGATACTTCTGAATTAAAATAATTCTTAGCACTCCCTTGCATTAAAATGTTTGCCTTGCTCAGCAGCAGCAGACATGAGTGTGCTGACTAACAGAATTTCCAGCACTGCAGTAACTATCCTGTTGCACTCTCATGGCAGGAAGACTGGTCTAACCTTCTGCTTTCTTGCAAGTCACCACTGAAACCTTGTCAGGGAGCTGTGACAGTCTGAATATCCTCCCTCCCCATCATTATATCACACATGTGTCTATAACAACTGGCAGCAACAGTCAGTCTGAAGTGAGCCCTGGTCACTGCTTGGTTGACTTTTTCAGGTGGCTGTGCTGGAGGCTCTTAGTCAAATATTCTTCTTGCTGGGTGCTCTTCTGCAGTGCTGATGCTCAGTCTGTCACCAGCAATCTACTACTGCCCCCAGTATATGCCCTCCTCTGCTATTTCACCTCTTGGGTCTTTATTTAACACAACACATCACAAAGAGAGGCAAAGGTGCATCAAGACCAATTTCAAGCTTTTACTTCAAGTGTCTCACTTTAGGACCGTGTTGTAGGTAAGGTGCATAGGCTCCCTCTTTAGTCAGAGAAGAGAAATGGGCACTTTCAGGAGAACAATGAATTTGTTCTTCAAATGGCCATCAAACTTGGCCCAAGAAAAAATTGGGAATATAAAGGGCCACTTACAGTTTGGTCTGTCAGGGTTATCACTGCTGGCCACCTCAACCAGAGATCTCTTTTCACACAACTCTGTGTCTAAGCAGAACTCACTGCTCCTGTGGAGAGATCCAGGTGCCAGCCCAGGACTCAGGGCTAGAGTATCTCTCTCGGCACCCGTGTTTTAGGTAACCCTCAACATCTGTCTGTGTGCCTCAGTCTGTGCGTATGGTGGTGGCAGTGGCACTGCAGGGCAATAAGTTTTGATCTAAACTCATCTGAGGTTCTGCACGGTCATTCCACCTGTGAGGACACAACCGGGGTATCATGTCATCTCTGCCCATGCTCATTCCACTGGTTAGGCCACAAGGTGGGCATGATGTCGCAGAGAAGTAGAGCTGGAGGAAGTCAGCTGGAATGTAGAGGTCTATGGGAAAGGGGTGGGTGCTCAGCACCCTGCCCATTTCACCACACCATAGCAACAGGTGGAGCAGCTGGGGAGAAAAGGAAGATAATCTACAGGGCTACAGGGAGGAGTAGCTGGGTTGTTTTTCAAATTATTAAAATATCATTTCCCAAGGTAATTTTGCAAAATGCTGTGCGGAGAAATCCTCACGCTTACTTGAGGAGTCAGACTGCCCAAAAGTCTAACGGGATTCTTTGGCTCAAATAGGAAATATGCTCTTTGTGATCGTGATGTACAGGGGATCCGTGTCTGCCCGGTAGCAAGCGGTTTGGGAGCACCCTGGGAGCTGGAGCAGCTGTCTGTGTAGCTGATACAGGACAGTTGGTGCTGGTCTGACACTTGGAAACAGCACACAATCTGGGATGAAGGTGACCTTCACACTCAGCCTGTTAAATGTAGCTGGTCTTAAGGGGCATCGTCACTCTGTGGAGGAGAACTGGTATTTTTATGACAACCAGTGCTTTCAGATGTATCCTGCCTTTGAAATTAACTCTTTTTGTTTTTGATTTACTGACTTACTAGAGTGATTTCTTTCTCCCCATTTGTGTGACAGTGGGTCATACCTTTTTTTCCATCATTAGCTTCTGTGTAACTTCAGTAAAGAAGAATGCCGCTGCTTTGGTCCTGTGAAAGCAATCAGTCCATCACATAGGGAGGAAGTCCTGTGGGCAATCCAGGTTTGGATGTTGCTGATCTGACAGTACCCACAACCCAGGAGAGATGCCCCACCATCACTGCATAGTGGATCCTCATAAACTGAGCAGGCAGCTTGGTCTGAAACAGAGGGAAAGGGATGAGAAAGGGTGTAAACATCCCATCAACATCATGTCTGGTTAGAAATGAGCACCAGGCCAGATTTGTGCAGGACCCTAAGCCATGAAAATCTCTCCTGGAGTGACGTGCTGAGAGTTCCCCTGTAGGTTCGGTGGTTTTGGCACAAGTTAGGCCTGCTACGTCCATTACCCGTGATGTGCCATGGGACAGCAGAGATAGACGCCAGGCAACATTCAAGATTAGCACTGTGTGAACAGTGGTCCTCTATTATACAGCCTGAATCATAGAATCATAGAATGGTTTAAATTGGAAGGGACCTTAAAGATGATCTAATTCCAACCCCTCTGCCATGGGCAGGGACACCTCCCACCAGACCAGGTTGCTCAAAGCCCCATACAACCTGGCCTTGAACACCTCCAGGGATGGGGCATCCACAACTTCTCTGGGCAATTGGTTCCAGTGCCTCACCCCTCTCATAGTGAAAATTTTTTTTCTAATATCTCGTCTAAATCTCCCCTCTTCCAGTTTGAAGCCATTACCCCTCGTATCACTACATGCCCTTGGAAAAAATCCCTCTCCAGTTTTCTTGTAGGCGCCCTTCAGATACTGGAAGGCTGCCATAAGGTCTCCCCAGAGCCTTCTCTTCTCCAGGCTGAACAACCCCAACTCTCTCAGCCTGTTTTCATAGGAGAGGTGCTCCAGCCCTCTGATCATCTTCGTGACTGTCCTCTGGACCTGCTCCAACAGGTCCATACCCTTCATATGTTGAGGGCTCCAGAGCTGAACGCGATATTACAGTTGGGGTCTCACTGGGGTCTCCAGTGAGGAAGGAATACCTAAACACACTGGTGAATTTAGGTCTTTGTGTCCATCAGAAAAACAGCTCATAGGTCTGTTGTATGGCTAAATACACAACAGGCTGTGAGGCATCTAGATGCTGCATTAACAGATACCAACAACTGCATGAGCTGGGTAGATAACTGTCCATGGCAGCAGCCAAATGTTATGTTGATTGCAGACATAAATAATAAAAGTCCCTTGAAGATTTATAATGAAAGTGAGCAGAAAATTTTACCTGGTGGTACAATTTTCAATCAGTAGCCAAAGTTGTGTGCTGTAGCCTGGTTTCCAGATATGCTTTGAGCATATATTTATTAATGTTAATTAGCACAAGTTGTTCAAATGTATCTGCTAGAAGACAACATCAGCATATCTTATACTGATTCATTTCCCAAGGAGGACTCAATGCAATACCTGAGAATAGTCATGCTGGTTCTGTAATGAGATCTTTATTATTCCAATAATTATCATGGATGTGAATAATATTTTACACTTAGAAAGAAAGCTTATTCTTAAAGGATCCCCACAGGCTGTCCAATCATCTTTATTTCTAGAGTACGTCCTAAAAAGACCAATGACTCAGTCCATGTGTACTGCATACCACGTGCAATGCTGAGAGATAATGGACCTCAGGACACTTTGCAGCTGACCATTGCCCCTCAGAAGGTCCTCCCAGGAAAAGGACTTTTTACTGCCATTCTAGCAGGTTTCTCAAGAATGCAGGGATCACTATGAGTCATCATAAAATTGTATTTATATATCTATTTCACAAAATATTCTCCATCCTTGGAGGCATTCAAGATCTGGCCAGACAATACCACAGCCCACCTGATCTCCACCAGGACTGTTTCTCTCTGCTGCAATGTTGGTAATAACAAGGCAACTCAGTCCAAGTTCTAACCACATTCTGAAGACCTTCCCTCCACCGCACACAGCCCGTCACAAGGAAGCCGTTACTAACAGGATCAGCAGTAACAGCACAAGCGCTGAGCGCCACGTTGGAAGTGGCAGCACTGGCTTTCAGAGGCAGCTCTGGTACTGTGCCTCGGGCAAGGCACACTTGTCCCTGTGCATATTCTCCAGCATTTTATTAAGTCCTGTTTTAAATAATTGGATTTACACCACCCTTCAGAAATATAATATTAAGCGGTATTAGAGCTTTTCTTAGAAAACTTTTCCTGTTGTGCAGTCCCAATTTTCCACTATCAGTCTCCCCTTTTAACTTTAGGTTGCCCCTCATCAGACTACACTAAACAGTTTTGTTCCTTGCCTGGCTATTTAATTACTATTTGGCCAAGCCACGCATAATTTAATTCCTTTAATCTTTCCTATTTAGCTTGCCCTTGAGTCATTTTGAGGCTGCTCTGAACTCCCTCTGCTTCCTCTATGACCTTGTGGTGCTGACATACCCAGACCTCCTGCTGCGCTCCCCGGGATGTGCAGGACTCCTGTTGGCTCTGTTGCCTACAGATCTATAGGGTGATTCTTTCGTGAGGCCTGTGTGTGGATGAGTGTCAAATTTGTTGCCCCCTTCTACTCCAAGATTTTCTTACCCATAATCACTGCGCATCTTTCCCTTCATAACAAGTATTTGCAATCTGTGCTATTTCCATGGAGGTTCTTGAAATATTTTCCCAAACTTACTCCCCCTGGCTCTTTCCTACTCTCTCGCAAGCTGCCCTTGCCTCTTTGCATGCCCTCTTCTCCACTCTCAGGCCTGAGCAATAACCACTCATTCAGCTAGAGACATATGTTTTATAAAAATCTTAGCCTTTTTTAGTGAACCTTTTGGACAATGCTGAGGTCAATATAGACCTAACCTTTCTGGACATTCTTATATCTGCTGCTAAATGGGAAGTGGGGCATCTTACAGAAAAAGTGAAAAGAGTTGCGATGTAATCAATCTTGGCTGAATTTCCCTGGCTAAGATGGAGAAGAAAGGGTGTGAAAGGTAGGAAAGACCTGCTGAACTTTTCAGAGAGTTTCAAATCTGTAAGCACAGACTTTGACAGGTCTTCTGAAGCAGAGCCTTCCACTCTGGGAAAAGCTCCTTTGGAGGGCCCCTGCACTGTGAGAAGATATCTGAGAAGCTCCTCTCTCACATTAGGCTTCCAGCTGGGAGAAGGCCTCTGAAAACAAGGACATAAAGACTTCCTTTACATGTTCAGAAAGTCTGCAAAGGTATTGCCCCTGGAGCAAGACTGTCCACTTTGAGAGCACAAGAAAGGACTGAGTGCTGCTTGGAAAGTACCAGGTAATGTCCACGCCATGGAGAAAAGCAATAGAATAGGACTATATCTTACACTGGTTCATGTAGTCAGGATGATAAGAATGCATGTCTGTGTAGTGCATGAAGAATGGGGAAGGCATCTTAATATGGGAGCCAAGAGGAATAAACTCTCCGAGACAGAGTTTAACATTGTCTCCCCAGCCGGAGAGGAGGGTTTCTCATGCTTCAGCCTTCTCATGCTTCACTGCAGTTTCCTGCGCTTCTTCCCACGGGCTGAGCCCTGGACTGGACCCTGCACCCCAGTCACCGGGGTGGCTCCTATCCCTGCCTGTCTTGCGTGGTGGACTTCCCCAACAAACACCAGCCACTGTGACGGCTCCCACGCCTGGTAAGCGTGTCAGCTAGCCCATTCAGCAAGGCCCCAGCTCCACCCCATGCTGAAAGGACTGAAACAGCTCCACAGTAAATACAAACATCTAATGGAACGTAATTACCATCTGCTGCTTTCCAAAGCAACACATCCGAATTACCAATTGGGAAATAATTACAGCCCACAAGTCTCCATCACAAGGGCCTCAGCTTCCCTCTTGAATCTGCATAACTTCCCAATTCTTCACAAACTGCAGCCCTGCTGCAGGTGCTGACACATCTCTCACCTTCCTTTGGTTGCTGAAATGCACCAAGCATCAGGAATTTTTTCACTGAAAGGGTCATCAGGCATTGGAACGCGTTCCCCAGGGCAGTGGTGGAGTCCTCACCCCTGGAAGTATTTAAGGGCCATGTAGATATAGTGCTTAGGGACATGGTTTAGTGGTGGGCTTGTCAGTGTTAGGTTAATGATTGCAGTAGATGATCTTACAGGTCTTTTCCAATCTAGGAGATTCTGTGATTCTGTGATTCTGTGAATGTATTTGTTGACGGAGTAAATAGTGAGATCCATTCTCTGAGGGCTTGTCTTGTATCAGCCAGAGGCATTTTATAAGCATTTGATGTTACTTACCCCTTAAGCAAGGGTTTGAAGTTGTGAGGGAAAGCAGGGCGGTACAAGCCCAACTTCTGTTCCCCGCTTTCAGGAATTTTAGCACCTATTTAAAAAACTAAAGCAAAGAAGGGAAACCAGTTCCTTGCAACAGGATCCTCCGGGGCATGAGTTCCACAACACTAATCACAGCACCAAATCCGCTGCACAAAAGACCCATATACATCTGCCCACATGAGGTCCCAGGCTGAAAACTCTGGGTGCAAATTGGGCAAACATGTATATGAAAAATGGACTCCTTTGCTTGGCTTTGTCTTTGCCTCACCCTTCTTCCAGCCTGGCAGCAAACGGTGCGAACTGTGTGCGCTGGGGCGTTCAGCTGATGCTCCAGCTACACAGAATCGCAGCCATCTGAGGCACCTCTTGCGGGGCGCTCAGCTCATCCCACAGCAGCACAACGAAACTGATTTCATTGTGTCAGAGCCTCCCTAATAGCTGGCTGTATATCAAAAGGGAGGTGGAGAGAGCAGCTTCTGATCTGTGCACTGATAATAGAATGATTAGCAAGGCCTGACTCAGATTTTCACTCTGTTAGCAGGCTAAAGACTTCATTAGCCCACAGTTAAGGGTGCAAATATCTGACAGTTAGTTGTATGGTGAGGCTTTTAACTCTCCTGAGTGCACTGTGCTTTTCTTATATTTGTCCCTACGTTAGTAAGCCCAGACTGCCAGGGAGGCTGGAAAGCCCTTCATAGAGAACAGCTGCAGAAGGAAGAAACTTGGCACTACAAATTCCATTTCAACTTGATGTGCAAGTTATGTTCTTCAAGGTGCAGTTTTTAAAAGGTCACTTTTTGGAAGCGCTGTTTGGAGGGAGTTGTCCTCCATAAAACTATGAGCAATGGAAGAAGATTCTTTATCTGATGACTAAAGAAAGACCCAAGTCATTTGCCATATGGTGTAGAAGTGGACTTCAGTTTAATTGCCAGAGTCAAGTGCTATCAGTTTCGCAGAATGAGACTAATCCAATTAGATCAAGTCCTCAGAAGCCAGAATTGCCATGGTATTTGGCAACACCTTTTAATAGAAGCTGTTTTTTCAGCTTTTTTTCTGTAGCTTACAGTGTGAGGCAAAGCTAAGGTTAAGATAGCTTTTTTTTGTTATCATATCCTTGTTACCTGTTGTCTTCAATTTATAGACCTTGGTCTGTACAGAATGCAATGAAAAAGGTTGTACCATGGCCCAAACCCCAAATGCTTGTGCTGAAATCGCCCCTAATGGGAAAAGGCCACTCTTTAATCAGTCAATGAGTTTTCAGGATGTGTTATTGATGTGGGTAGAGATGGAGAACTGAACACTGAGTCATGGACCAGTGGAAACGATGGGTTGAGGCTGGCACTGGAAAAAAAGTTTAGAAAATCAAACAGAGAACTTCAGGATGTCTGTCCTTCATGGAATAAAGCCAAAAAGTCAAGGCGGTGATGATGGGTTAAAGCAATATTAGCGTTCAGAAGAATGCTAGGCACTAGAAAGGAGGACTGGACACATACTACTCTTGAGGGGTAGCTCTCCAAGGTCAAATATACATACTGAAAGACAAGGGCTGAAAACAAACCGACAGGATGATAAATTTAACATGGAAACAACAGACAAGGTAGAAATAACTGTCCAAGCAAGCCAAAATTTGCAGAAATAAGGTGATCAGGAGAATTTGGAGGCCACATAGTAGAGGAAGAGGCCAGATGCTGATACAGAAACAGATGTAAGGAATAGATTTGCTGCAGCAATGAATATGCAAAAGAAAGCACAAATGTAGATGAGGTGACTGTGGAGCAGGGAGGAGCACCTCATTCTTTAAAAATAAAAGAGGACAGTAAAAGTAAGAAAAATTGGAGTCCAAGCAAAACAGAGGGCAGAGTATATGGAAAATGAAATAGGAAAGCAGAAAGGAGAGTGTTCTCAGACAGAAGACAAAGGAAGAAGACTGGAAGCACACAAAGAAGAGTAGAAAGGTCTATGTGGTCAGGGAGGCCTTATCAAGAACTTCTAGTGGGACTGACACCAGAAGAAATCAGGTTGAAGGGAAGGTGATATAAATATAGCATTGAAAAGCATTTGGGACTGTAAGGAAGTATCCAGATCACCCTTTTTATAATAGGCAAATGATATGGCTGCATTCCCAGTTAAATACTTCACTTGAGGAGAAAGCTGGTACGATTGAGGAAAAGTGAAGGAAGAAAGCTGTGTTCTCCATATCTAGCAATAGTACACAGGAGAAGGGAATTCTGGTAATCAAAGACAGCGCAGGAATCTTGGTGAGGGAAGGAAGTGCAATGAAGAAAGGAATGGATAAATACAAGCCAGTAGGATTCTGAATAATAGTAAAAATCTGTCAGAGCACCTAAATGGGTCAGTATAAAAGGACTGGAGCATTAGTGTGTGAACAGCAGCGACAGAAAAAAAAAAGAAACATAGCTATTGTGAAGATGGGAAATTGGAGCTGACAGTTAACAAATACAGAGGATCATAATTGAGACTGGTTCTTGGGTGTGCTACGCAGGTTAGGTGGTAATGTGATGGACTGGCGAGAAAAACAAGGAGACCATGTCAATGACCATCCCTAATCTGCGACAAAAGAGTAAAATGGTAAAAAAGGTTGTAGTGGAGAAGTGTTTATAATGAGCTGAAGACTTGCAGAGTTGAGTCTGGAAATGGGTAAAGATTTATGCAGTGTTAGTGGAGGAATTTTGTCATCATGGGGGGGATTTTAACTTCCTGGATAATAATTTATAGAACAAGAACAACTCACAGTGGTAAATCTCTGGTGTCTTCAACATGATAACAACTCATGAGTTTCTTTACCAAATAGTCACTCCATAAGCAAGAGGCAATACTTACACTGAGGGATTGTGAGGGTGGAATGATCATAAAAGGTTTCAGATGAAATTAAATAATAGGACAAAGGGTGTATCTGTGGGTAAAATTCTTCAGTTCAAAAAGGAATGCTCTTACAAACTCGGGGAAGTGTCTAGCACAGTCTGAAAGGCTCTATGAATTCAGTTCAGAAATGGCATGTCAAATTCCAGGCATAAAACTATTACGAGTCTATATCCAGGCAAGGTTTTCAGAGAAGAGGGCTCCACAATTAACTGAATTTAGAAAAGACATAATAGGGATAAGCAGAGCCTGGAAGGAAGGAGAGCAACTTGTTCTGCAAGCAGTGCAAACCCGGAAAGCGTGGTTGCTTATGGATATGTGTTCTGTTTCCTGCACTCTACCCCAAAATCAACCACCAAAACCCAAACAAAACAACAACAGAAAGCCCAACCTCAACACCTTAAACAAACTCTCCCATACCACTTACATCATCCCCACCCTGCAAGACTCTGCACAAGCTGTGGACAGCCCAAAGGTAGGCGCATGCTCTTTTGCAGGCAGAGAAGGCTGGCTGGGAGGCACGCGCTGACTGACAAGAAGGCAGCTGCCAAACGGAATGTATAATGGTGGAGAGATGGTTCCTTTTCTCTCAGTGGAGACACTAATTTGAATCTCTCTCATCTGCCAATTTTTGAGAAAACTTACAGAATCTTAACTACGTTAGGTGCTTCTACCATCCTTTCAGGTGGGGTTGAAGTTGGCCATTGGGTTTGAAAGTTATTAGAGGAGAGGAAGGGGAGGGAATGAAAACCTTTTTTTTTCCTTGGGAAAGCAAGCTAAAAGAGGTTGGTCAGCAAAATAGTGCATCTTAGAGGTCAAGAAGCATAGTGATGAAGGAAGAACTGTCAAGTGTCAAAGTGAGTTACATGTTAAACCAAAGGGAAAAAAACCTCTTTGGTTATGTAAATGTAATGAGGATGAAAAAAGAGTAAGTCAGACTTCTGCAAAATGAGGGGGATGCTAAATTAAAGCCATATTCAGTGAGACTCCAAAATAAAAGGAGGACTTGGCTTCCATTTTTAATGATGTGGATGTTGACCAGGATATCAGAAACAGAACACAAGGATAGAGACAGAGCAAGTGTAACCGAGTAGAGGTAATACTCCAGGAGCTAATGCACAACCCCAAGAGGCACCAGATATTTCACCACAGGTTCTGAAACAAGCAGCAGCACTGCAGACTGCAGGGATTATGAATCTCCCACACCAAGCCAATTGCTACAGGCCTGGAGAAAGGCAATTTATTGTTGGGTCCCCTACCCATACACAACTCCAGAGTGGATCTCCTTAAATATTTTCCTTAATGGAAGCTGGCCAAATCAGACAAATAGCTTTCAAACCCACTAAATTTAGTTTCGTTTGAGGAGCAACTGGGACAGGTAGGTCCATCCGGTCAGACCTGTTCAGTCCAGTTGCCTGAAAGAAGTAGCAAACTTTACACAGTCCCTCTAAGGGACCCTCTTAGGCTCGTGTCTTGGTGCCACATCTGAGGTCTGTCTGTGAACCTGTTTCCAGCACTGACTGCTACCCAGCCTGCCAGAAACTCCTCTTAGCTGTGCCTCACCGGTGAATCTCTGGGAGGTTTGATTTCCCCTCCTGATCCCAAGCCCCACAGCCCAGAAGGGAGCACACCCCACTCGGAGGTACCCTTGTTGGGGACAAAACAGATGCCATCCGCCATGGTCATAGGGTCCTGATACAGAAGGGCAAACAATGTGATTTGGAGCCTAAAAGATGAACTCAGCTTGAAGCAAGCTTTGAAATAGATTTTGAAGGCAGAAGTAATTAAAGGCACAGTTATAAGTGGGAAATGGGCTAGAATGAAACATGGCTTTATCCAAAGGAGATTTTGGCAGGCTAATCCGATATCTTCCTCTGATAAGGTAATGGAGTTTTTAGACAAAGGAAACATGCTAGATACCATCTTTGTGGACTTTAAGAAAGCATTCGATATGGTGTCACGTGAGGAACTGATTAGTGATGCTAGAGAAAAGTGAGGATTACAGAAGAATTATAAGGGAAAGGAGGAGCTGCATAAAGACAAAACAGCAAAGGGCTTGTGTTAAAGGGAAGAGTCGGGCTAGAAGGAGGTTACCAGAGCTCTTAAAGGGCTAGGCTTAAGGCCAATCCTATTTAATATTTTTATATAAAATCTCAATATAAATATGTAAAGTGCTAATAAGAGATGGATGGGGAGCACTGTAATTACAGCCAAAATCTGGATATTGTGGCAAGAACCAGATAATCTTGAGGTCTAGAGAAATCAAAATTGGAAGAAACATTCTTCCAAAGCAAATTGGAGCAGAATCTGGTTGTGGAGGAGCCGTGGTGACCCAACGAGTCTCTCTGTGTCTAGGCCCTTCTTTGGGTGTAACTGCTTGCTGCTGCTTCGGAGTTTTCCATTGCAACATTTAGTTTGACTTGCTGAAATGCCCATCGTTTCTCAATTTGGGATTGAGCTTCGTGAACTACACTGTTCTTGAGGTATTTTTTTCCTTTAATGAACTCCCTGTATATATTTTCAAATTTATTGGAAAGTTACCTAATTTTGTAGATCTCTACAGTTTTCATTCCCATGCAGGAAACACTCTGACTCTTCATCTCCTGGACATTTAGTCAGGATTGACAAGCATGACAGGACTGACTTCAGCTGTAGCACACAACAAGCTCAGGTTCCAAAGTGTTGAGGGGGAAAGGCAGGTGGTGAAGTTTGTTGCCATGGATGGCCGCGTCCCATGTGGCTGAATGGCTCTGATACAGCCCTTTGGATGAAGCACCATCAGGTTTTGGAAGGAAAAAGTTGCATGGAGCTATACAAACCTCAGAAACATCCATTGCATGATCAAGAGTAGCAGAAACACTTTATTTGGTTTTTCTTATGTTCTGTAGAAAAAGCTTCTTTTTGGTGCAAATTTCTGCACTTCTGGGGACCAGCCAAAACCAAACCACTTTGAGTTTATTCAGTCTTTAGGCCATCGTAATTTCTGCCTCTCAGTTACAGAGACAGACAAGCAGATTTTCAGGAAGGAAAAATCATAATTCTGCTGAAGATGTATCAGAACTAACAGATTCTTCATTTACCAAACTCCCAAGCTTTGTGTCAGACTCCTCTTTTGCCCTGGCCCACAGGTGTGCTAGATTTTGGGGTGACAGCCACAACAGGAACTACCTGAAGTGCTTCTTTCCCATTTTAATGTAGAAAACCAAGTGTTTGCTCTCTGCAGGAACAGCTTGCTTATCCTCCTTCCCTCTCCCCCTTTCCCTTTGCCTCATGGAAAAAAAATACCTATTTGTTTAAAGTATTTAGTCCTAAATATCTCTTGAGACCTGTATGATTGTGCATCATGTATCTTCTTTTCTTCTACAGGCCTTTATACAGGGGGAAAAAAGTGTCATTATCTGGAATTTTGCATGTGCTGGAAATTCCAGGTTTTTCTCACATGTGGCATATTTAAGATTTTCATTCTGACCTGGGCCATGTGTGGATCATTTTAGCAATGGGTCCTGGATGTGGTGCTCAGCTGGTAAGTCTGGGTGTGAATCCAGCTGCATCCTGGCTACATCTTAGGGTGCCATCTGGTCAAACATCTCCCCCTTTGTGGTCGGTTTTCTGTACAAAAAGACTCAGTCTGTGACCTGGATATATGTCTACAGTAACCTCTACAGTCCCTGTGTCAGAAAGTGAGTTCTGCAGGGCCCCTTTGCAGATTAGACAGAGTCATCTGGAGCAGCAAAAACTGGGAGAGTGTGCAAAGCCCATTTCCATTCCTCTGAGCTGATGAGCCACTAAGTACAGGTTGTCTGTACAGGAAGCGTCTGACCACATGCAGATATCTCCATCTAAGACAATCCCTCCAGGCTCTCTTCAGAGTCACCAGAAAGAAACAGCCCTTTCTAAGGTACAACTCAACACACACATCTGAAAGAAATGCTTCCCATTTCTCCTCCTGCCTGTAAAGGGAGTCTGGTCTGAGTGGACCAGCTCAGAGGGCGATGTCTGCATCAGAGGTGTCACAAAGCACAGTTTTGGAAGTCAGGGTTCATTTCACCCAACTTCCAAGTGTCATGATGCTGAAAGAGCCTCCTGTTCCAAAAAGGTCAGTTCCCTTATTCCTCATTATTCATTATCTTTTCACATCTATTTAACATCAGCTGTTTGAAAAGCTATTATTCCAGCATGTTTAGTGGTGAAATGGATGAAGTGCTCTTCTCCCCCAATGCTGTGACCTCTGTGATGGTCGTGAATAAAACTAATGACAATAAATTATAGAGGTGTTGCTGGATATTGCCAGAGGAGTGATAAAATGTGATGGCAGTTAATAGAGCATGTTTAAGAGACACAAGGCAACTGTTGTCTACTGAGAGACACCCAAATGCATTAGTAAATAGAGAGAAGTGGCATTCTGGTTCTCAGGGCTATATCACTCAAAAGCTCTCTGTGGCTTTTACCTCTAACCTTTCTGGTGCTCTGCCTCATAGGACATCTGTTGCACAGCTATGTGCTGCTTCTCACCCTGAAGCCTACCAAAAGCACATCTGGACGTGGAGCTGCCAGTCCCAAATTCACCCACAGCACTGTATCAAGCATGTTTGACACATACTAATGCAGGGTACGGATGTCTTGATCTGTATTGTTCTGATAGGTTGTAATTAGTTGCCTGTATCAAAAAATAAGTGAGTCTTTCCCTAGTGGACAGCCTGGCAGGCTAAGCATAGCTTAGGCTCAACCCACCTGGAGAAAATGATATACATCTGTTTTTAGCTTTGCTGTTGACCCACTTGTAAGCTGCTTGAATGCTATCCCATCCCCAAGTCTGGCTACCAGGTGGCTCAGCTCACCTCTCTGTTGGCTGCTTTCCTTCTCAGATGTTACATCACTAGCAGTGAGCCAGCTGAAGTGCTGGCACAAGTGGCCACACCAGGTCAGTCCAAAGGCCCATCAAGCCCATGACCATTGACTAGAAGCTGAGGCTAAGGAAAGGTGAGAACAAAGCACATCCAGGATGGATGGTGTATTCAGATCCCCAACTCCTCCAGCCACACCTGACCATGGGGAGCCTTCTGCTCACCTACCCTCAGTGTCAGCTCATCCAGGTCCTACACCAGAGGACCAGCTGTCACCAGGCCCTGGCACCTTCTCTGCACAGGTACCTACATTTTCCGAGACCCCTGAACTGCAGCTGCTGCTCTGTTCTCTTTCCCTCAGTAACTCACAAGACCATGGTTTTCCAGTCTCTAACACTGTGCCTGGGATGAACAAATGCACTAGTTCCCTTCTAGCACATTCCAGAACCTCCTAACTGTTTCACTGACCTGGGTAATTTGACATAGACCTAGTGCTTTTTGCAGCTCCCATATGCCAATAAGGTTGTAAGTCCCTTCCCATCACTGTAACCACCCCACAAGCCTGACATTTCCTCTATTACTCACCTGCCGCCTGGGAACTCCTGTTACCCTGTCCCCATCCCATGAAATAACGACAGCCTCCATACCTGACCAGGGCAGTGCCAACTCTCACCTGCCTCCAAAACCGTGTTTTACCCCTTGCTCCTCTAATGTGAGCTAACTCTTGTTAGTACCCTGCCTAATAATAATCATTGCAGCCCTCCTGCCTACGACAGCCCAGCCCCCTTTGTCCCAAGCCTTCCTAAGACCAAGAAACCCTTCCTGTGCCTGAGTCAAGCTGAAACCCCACCACCAACAGCATGGTTAACCTGCAGCACCTAAACCCACCACTGGGCCACTGCAAATGACAACCTCCTCATTTGCTCCGCAGCCTCCCCAAAACATCCTCTCTGTAATCCTATGGGATCCCTTGTTCGCAAGCCTGTGCTTCTGCTTCCCCAGAGTCCCGTCCCCTCTGTGTGGCGGGGATGTGTCTGGTGCTCCATTCATGTGCCTGTACTGTTTTTCTCAAGGTCCAAGGCCACTGGAGTCTAGTTTAGACACTGAACCAGCCAGCTCAGCTTTCCTCGCAGCCCAGGGCTCCCTAGGAATTGCTGTCTGTTGAAGAATATCTGTGCTGCCTCTCGCCATCCTGGCAGTACTAAATAGTAATACATCACCTCGCTCTTTGCTGTAAGACCTTTCACTCAATGTGGGATGTGGAGCATTTGTGCAGGAATTGGGCAGTCAGTGTGACTAATAGGTAATGAATGATCTCGCTCCAGGTTTAATACAGCAAAGGCATGAACTAAGATCATGTTTTTCTATAGATGCAAGGTTGTAACAGACCTTTTCTACATAGAAAGGCAGAATTACTTTCTCAGATATGCCACGGTCTAGCAAAGGAGTAGCTATGCAGTGTAAACCAAGTGCAATTCTAGTGCCCACATGCCAGGCTGCAGAGATGGAGAGCACGGAGCAACAGGGAAGATGAGATTGGACAAAGTCTCCACTTGCTCCCTTATCACAGGCCCGTGCCAGCCACTCTTCTTCCTGACTATTCAAAATGCTGTCAGAATCACGAACAGCCATCTCCTTTGAGAACTTGGAGCTCAAGCAACTCACCTGACTTCCAGATGGCTGAAGTTACAGGAGGCGAGTCCTGCACCAAGTAAATATTCAGACTTAGAAGCAACGGGGGAAGTGCAAAGTCAGTTCTTCCTTCCACATCTTTCTCCAACACATTCTTAAATGTCAGCTGTCTGTGAAATAAATTCATTTCAGGCCATTCTTAAAAGAACCAATGGTAGACATCAATGTGTAAGGTTTCTGCCTGCCACAAAGGGCCTGGGACTTCCATACCATGTAGACCTCCATGCTTTGTAGCACTGAATGTGACTGCTAGGAAGAAAACAGAACTTTTCCCTAGATATTTTGGTCTGGGTGAGTGCAGTCAGTTAGAGGGCAGATTCATTTTGAGTAGCTATGTCAGCACCTGATCTGAACAGGGGAAAACTGTGCTGTGTGGTAGGAGAGTGTGTGTTAGCTGAGGAGGTGGGTGGAGGAGTTACAGCCTCATAAAACTGCCTAGAAAATCTCTGTCCAGCATAAATGATTTCAAATACATTACTCTGAGTCTCCTGGGTAGGTTGTCTGGGAATACAAAGGACGTGAGGCAATGACTAAAGTTACACTGAAAACAGCTACCCAGGAAGGTATGAGCATTGGCCAGAGACAAGGCTTTTCCCAGAAGATAATGCACAACGAAAGGACTGCACTTGCATCTCAGAACCTAAATATAAGGTCTACGCATCCCACTTCTGCAGACCTACGATGTCCCACAGAAAGAGTGTCAGGATGACTGGCACACTGCCTGTACATCACCTGTACAGACGGAACAGCTCTGAGCTCCTCCAGGCTCTGGGAGTGCTCCCCACGTTAGCAAGGGCTCTTGTAAGCAGGTGTGGCGGAGCAGTGCCTCTCTACCACGGGAGCCCCAGGTTAGCCCAGATGTGGGCTACAGCAGCATGGTAGTGTTGGTGGGTCAGATACTTTGTGCTGCACAGATGTGCTCTTGCCTTGAGAACCCAGCTGCCAGCAGAAGGCCCTTGTGCACCTCTGCAAATCAGCTCGCCACTCCTCCACTACAGGAGCAGAGCAGCATGGGTGATCTCCTTGGTGCCAAGTTCAGATCACTCTTGTCCTGATGGCTAACAGAGTTGCATGAACTTCCCATCAATCATTGGCCCATATTGATGCCTTTCTGGATCTAGTTGGTCTAGGGTATTGCCCCAATGGTAAGGATGCTGTGAGGACATTTCTGTCACCAGGTTCCAGTCTTGACAGAAGCAGCATGGGAAGACAACATGCTTGGCTACTTAAGAAAAAAAAAAAAAAGGAGAAATAGCTCAGGTTTTTAGCAGCTTCTGAGTGTCTTTTTGCTTTTCTGCAATACGGTTTCCCAGCAGGACCAACAGAAGCAAGAAACTCAGCCCTGCCATGGCCTAAGTGAGAGTGAAACAGACTCCTCCTGACAGATTGTTGCTCCAGAGTTTGCTGTGTCAGAGCATGTACAAACTCCCTGTCTGCAGAGATGAGATAATCACAGGCTGTGTCTTTAGAGGCTGATGGGGGATTTGAGTAGCTCTGAATGTGTTTAACAAACATCAAGGACAGCAAACCTGGAATGCTGGAAAAAAGGCCCATAAGCATGTCCTCTTCACGACTGATCCCACCCAAGGCTGAAGTGCAAAGTGCAGGTGCCTACCTGATCTCTTAGCAAACTGAGATTATCCTTCATACCCACTCTTGTAGGTCCTGTCCAACTCTCTAGATGTGTGAGGAGCTCTGGTACCTCTGCTTTTGCCTCTGGCTTTAGAACATTCTCCCTCAGTCCCCTTCCTCCCTCCATTAACATGGGGTTGCAAAGCCCAGCTCACAGCTGGTCTCCTTCGAGCAAGGGTTACTCCAGCTTATTCTCCTCTGTGGTCCGGTCTAACCACTAGTCTCAGATGGCTTAGGCTGGACTTATTTAAGGAGCTACCCACCTTTAAGTCTACCCCAAATTTGGGAAGGTTGAGGCATTTCCATCAGTATGAACTTACTGTTCTTATCTCTTCTACACTCTTGCCAGAATGTCCTTAGGAAGGACAACATTGCTAGAGTGCTGAGGCCAAGCAACTTGAGGGCTTTGGCGCCATGGTGACAAAATGCAGCATAAATCCCAGCTGGAGGCTGAGAAAGATGGTCGTGGTTGTCACATTTGAGAAGCAGATCCTGGAGGAGGGCATCTCAAAAGAGTGCCCTGCTTGCTCTGTGGGTCTGAGAGCAACTGCAGATAAGAAAGGCCACATCCCACTCCTGAAGAAGAACAGGAGGAGAAGAAGGAAGGGTAAATAAAGCGCAGCAGCACTCATCTCCCATTCCAAACAACGGCAGCCCAGAGGCTGTGATTGCTAATTAAACAATATCTCCCATGCAATGCAGGCAATGAGGGTGACATTTACCTCTTGTAGGCTATAAATATCCAGCCATAAGCAAACATTTCTAATCAGTGATTATGGGTGAGATTATTTTCCCTGACGTTATAAGTGATTGTTTGTTTATGCAGACTTAATGGGCAAGATCATGCTGGAGGTGCTGGCCAAGGATTCAGACCTAGCACCTGCACCAGTGCTTTGGCACCATGCTGAACTGGGTCACCAGGCTTGAGAGGACATCCCAGACCCTCCAACACAAGCTACATCTGAGCCCTTCAGATTTTGTTTTCAAGATCGCTGAGGCAAAGGGTAGAGTGGTAATGGTTCCATCTCAAGGAGCAGCAGTTCAGCTCAGGGAGGGCGGCTATTCATGGCCTCCTTGTTTCAGAGACTGCCTCCCAGCCAGACATGGAGGCTCTGCCCGTGCTGTGAAGTGAGCAGTGCATGGGGCCGTTGCTTGTCTGCCTTGCTGGGTACAGACCACATCTCAGACGGGCTGAAAGCAGCTATCATACACCAGAGGAACTGAGCTTGGAGCTTCCTGACGGACTGGAGACAGGAGACCTTTGCCCAGCCCACGTTCAGCCCCTCCAGAGTCTGAGACCATGCCAAGGTGGCAAGCTCCTCTTCTCTTGCAGGCTTCTGTGTAGGGACTGGATATGGAGTATGAAACCAGCGGGGACAGTGAATATGTTTGGATCAGCCTTTAGCCGTTGTCATAGCCATCTGGGGACGTAGAGATGTTTTTTGCTGCACCAACCTTTTCCACTCCAGTAAGCACCCCTGGGCTCTCCACACCACCCACCGCCTTCAGCAGCTGTATAGCAGCACGGTGCAGGGAAATCCAAAGGGTCTGCCTGGCTAAACTCCTGCATAGTGACAAGCAGCGCCAACAGCCCTGCAAGGGATGCAGGGGGATATGGAGATGCTCATGCTGTAATGATTTGTGACAGCTCCTGTCTTACTTCAGGGAGTGAAACACACCAGTGTGTGGGGAACATGCGGCAAGCAAATACAGCAAAACAAGCTCGGAGAGCTGGGACCAAGCGGAGCTAGGGGATCTCCTATGCCAACAGCATCTTTGCTGATGTGTCTATATTTTATTCAGTATGTTTTTTCCTCCTAAAAAAAGGAAACTGGAGGGACTGAAACAATGCCCTTTTCAGAGGCATGGCAATATAACAGCTGGGCTTATCCCTCCTGGGAAGATTTCTTCTCAAGCTCTCCCTGCTGTAGTCTACATGTTGACCTAGCAAAGCACCTGTACCTGCTCAGGACTCAGAAGCATTTTCTGGGCTGTTCTCGTGCTCATTGCTAAACTACCCATTGTCTGTCTCACCTGTTGAGACTGGAAGGTTGTTATTGCATACTCCTTAGCACACTGGGCCCTGGCATTGGCGGGTTGCTCTTTGCACTAACATCATGCAAAGGCAGTAACTAATCCCTGTTTACCTGCACAAAGTAACGGGTAGCCCACAGACCACCACTCTCCTGAAACAGAAATGGCTGGTTTCTAGATGTTGATCTTCTGAGTGGCAGTGGTGCTGATGGAAAGTATCATTGTCAAAGCAGGTCAAGCTCCAATGCTCAGGTGTCACATGTTGCCACCCAGTAGAGTTTCAGAGATGAACTCACAGCTGCCCCTGGGCTACGAGCGCCTGGGAGGACTTGTTCTTAACCCTCGTCACAGGGACCTTGCTGGTTGCATGGGCACTGAGGCATTCCTGTCGCAGCATGGATTGCCAACTGATCATGAATTGACAACTCAACTGTCACGTCATTAGGTCTGATGTATTTCTCAGATATGTCTGCTAGTTCCTGACAAGTCCTCCAAGATAGTAAACAGATGAGGTGAAGAACTTTAATTTAGTCATTAAATATCCTAAATAAAACAGTGGTTACTGGCTTGGAAGCTCAAAGATAGGGAACCCCTCAAAGCAGGCTGGGTTCCTCTGTATTGTTCCTTGCAAGTAGCTTGCTGAGAGAGGTTGTGCTGTTGGAGGGAAGCTAGCAACTCAGTGAGCTGGTGGCTTACTCCCCACACCTGGAAACAGGTGTCTCCTTATGCCTTTACAGTTCCAGTGGCTTGGATGTGCACTGAGCTGTTCAAAATATTTTTAAAACTATTTTCCTTGGAAGCTGAATTCACAGCAAAGTGAAATTTACCATAAAAAGTGTCTGCTGCCTAAGGAAAATGCTGACGCTTTTTCTGAAAACAGTGCCTCCAGAATCAAAGCATTTCTGGTTCCTTGCCAAATCACATAGTCATGGACTCCTGTGATATGCACTCTTGCTCAGTAAGAGAGAAAGAAAGTGATGCACCATTGGAGAAGGAGTCCAACCAGAATGTCCTCATAAAACCCCACAACTACAGCCGCAGCTACCAAAACATGTTCAGAACTGAACTTTGCAGGAGCTTCTGTGAGTTCCAGGAAAGCTAGAGATTTGTGCAGAGAAGAAACCATGAGGCTGAGTATGGACTTTGATAGTGTCAGCATCAACTGAGAAAGCAATACAGTAAGCTCCCTCCATCACTGCATGTTTGCAGAAGAATGTCATAGGTGTAGACGATGTGGGGAAAGCTGTCCCACCTAGCATGGTTCTTCTGCACACAGCATGAGCTACATGCTTGCTTCTTTTGCCAAGTCATTAATATCTGATGTTTTTCTCAGGGTCATTTCTTCTCACTTCTTCCTTGGAAGTCACAGTGGGGCCTCCAGCCCCATTTAGAGGGCAGCAGGGTACCTAGGGAGTACCCAAAAGAACAGAATCCTCTAAAAAATATCTGCTATAGCATGGCAAGTGCTGCCTGGTACTGATTTCAGATCAGCCTTTCTCTTCTCTCTCCAGCCAAACAACTTTTGCTACTATGATAAGGCCACTTGCCTTATGGTGACTTTATACAAGCCAGAGAGAAATACCGTTAAACACCAGCAGCTCACTGGACACTGGGAACCAGTTGTCCTCCACCTTCCCAGCCTCTTCTGGGCACTGGCTACAGCAACTTAGCATATATATTGCTGCAAAGTAATATTACTTACTGCTTTATTTCCAAAGCCAATGTCTCCATCACAAGAGTTATTTTCCTCGATCAGTCAGTGACTAGCAATGCTGTTAAAGAGGTAATGAGAAGATAAATTGTGCAAGGCAGCTGACAGCAAGAGCATGAAATTATGTCTCAGAGGCTTGTTGTCCTCAGGGAAAGAGGCCCTGATCACTGGCGCTGATTGCAAACCTAACTGGGTTGGTAGGAATGCTGGGGTTGCCCTCACAATATCATCCCCACATTTCCCACCAAGGCAGTATTGAGGCTGCAGGGAAGTTTAGCAGGGACTAATTGATCTCTTCTTTGAAAGTACCATTCAAGAGGTTCAAGCAAAAAGGAGGGCAAGGAGGAAGGGAGAGCACTCTACTCAGGGCTGAGCAACAGCTCAATTTTATACATAGAAGTAATATCTGACTGTGTTTTGCCACATTGACTGCATGCCTCGGAAATCAGGCTCCATCTGCTGATGCTTGTAAGAAAAAATTAGCAGGGTTGAGTCCTGGGATGCAGCTGGTGGCACCCTTTAGTTTTTAGAACACGACATATCCAGACAAAAAAAAATGTACAAAAACCATGATAAAATTGAGATTGTAATGGGGACATAACAGCGCAGCTATTCCTTGAGTACAAGGGGACCCGCTCAGCAAAGGGCTGCCTGGTTCCTGCCTGTTCATACCCAGTGGTTAGGTCCAGCCTGGACCTCCTGGTCCATGCTGGGCAGAATCATTTGCACGTGCAGATCTTGGTTGCTTTCAAAATCCTGGAAGTGGACTTTGGCCATGCCCAGCAGAGCAGTTCGATTACCCTGCCTCCAGTATTCACAGAACAAGTTACCCATCATCCACACTCCTGCTGGAAACACGACTACCTACTGCCATCTAAGGAGGACCAGACTTGTAATTTAGCTACAAGTGACAGAGCTCAAAGAACCTTTTATCTTTTTATCTTGATTTTGACCACCTGCAACTTTAACTTGCTCAAAGGCAGGAGACCTTCCTAAGCACATTCAGTGAAAGAGTAGCGTGGAAGGGGAGCAATAAGACATAAGGTGATTCGAGGATCTGAACAGGACATGTCTGGTCAGTCATCAAGGGCCAAAAACATGCAGTGGACGGTGGTAAGAGATATGTGCCACAGGTGGCAGGTATTAAGGTGTGTGTGGGATAAGTGCATCAAAGACAGCAGCCTCATACATATTGTGTGGGAAGAGACACGAATATCATGGACAACATAGTCCATACACAACAAACTTAGGAAACGATGTGAATAGACCATGAAGGGTGTCTGTAGGACTGCCTAGCTTTAGATACAGTGCTGCACTAATAAAAGGGATCTGGTACCGAGGAAACAGGGGCAACATTGGTCGCACGGCTCTGGGAAGCCCACAGTACAGAGCAAGTGAGGATTTTGTTAGACAATAGCAGTTTGCAATATTACTGACTTCCTGATGGGTACCAAGTGTTGTCGCTGGGCTCTGCTGTCAGCCTGAACACTGCAGAGTCCTGTCTGTTTTCCGTGATAATGATTCATCTAGCAAGAGGGATGCACAGGAGAGCAGCAGAGAGAGTTCATGGAGAGATTGCATTAGGAGCTTTGAAATATTGATGTGTCTGTGCTCTGCATAAACCGTACCTCCCCCCACCAAAGCAGAGAAGAGTGGCTCTGGGGGGGCTGTTTGTGAGCAGAACCCGCTGCAGCACTGGCAGTCAGGAGATGCAACTCTCTCGGCTGCAGTGTGCACAGCGCAGAAAGGGCTTTTAATTCACAAGTGGCTAGAGAGAGACCGGCAGAAGCAGGACAAGGCTGTGGCTGACAGATGGGAATTGCCATGGGACTCTGAAATGCAGAGCTCATCAGGGACCCGCTTCTCCAACCCCGGTCTGCTGAAAGCAACTGCACAAAGGGGGAAGCAGAGACCACCCCACTGATGTGGGGGCTGCTGGCGCCTGGCAGGGAGTCCCACATTCAGCCACACACCACAGCCTCCAGTGGCACTGCGCCGCTTTGAGTTGCAGCTAGGAACAAGGTTTGGGTTTTCCCCAGGCTGTCTTGTCACTGAGATGAGGGGACAAACTGGTGTGGAGTGTGCTGCGCAGGGCTGGTGGGTGAGCGGCAGGGCTTTGCATATGCAGCAAGGAGCTCATGATGACAATGACAAGAAAAAACAGATGTCAGGGGCCAAAAGATGCTTCTCTGTGCGAGCAAGGACGTGGGTCTGTGCTGTGACAGCTATGTGAGCTCTGATGGAGTGCGATCTACATAGGAAGATGCTCCTGCATGAAAACTCCATCTTCCATGGTGAAGTCCCCCCTGAGCCCGTAGGAGCTTGCTTGATACAAAAAGGTTGTTCTGAGCCCCGTGAAATGCCGTGCCAAGTTAAAAGAGCCAAACACAGGGCTGCTTTGTTACCGCATGGCATACTCTGAAATAGTCCTTAGCGTCTTCATCCACACCCTGGGGACAGAGCTGCCTTTTGTCTTGATTCAACAAGCAGCCTCACCAACCATCTATTTTGTCTTCCAAATACTCATCGAGCTCCAGTTCAGAAAGGCAGGGAGAGTGAGCTCTGACAGAAACTGCATGTTATCCCAGGATTCCTCCACAGGAGGAGGTTCATACCTTCAGAGGCTTCAGACCAAAGCAGATATTCAGCGGGGCTGCTGCTTTACGATTCCCTGGAGGAAGCGGTGGGACCCTTCTCCTGCATCCCAGACTCTGGATCAGGCCCAGAGACCCTGGCCTGGATGCTCAGCATTTGCTGCAATGGTCCCTCATGGTTTTGGACCATGTCCTGATGAGAGGAAGCTCTGCCACAGAGAGGACTTTCTGCTCTCCAGGAAGCTACCTCTTGAGACCTTTCCTGCAAATCGGAGCTGCTGCTGTAGAGTGAGCATTCAGCACAGGGTCTTGAGCAGGCACTGTTCCCTGGCATGGTTGCTGCGGGAAAAAAGTGAGCAGGGAAGGATTCAGGACTCCCTGTGGGTTTGGTTGGGGTTTTTTGTTTGCTTGTGGTTTTTTGTTGGGTGGTTTGGGTTTTTTTTGGAAGCTGCTGGCATTTGCTTGAGATAGCTCTTCCATAGCAATTTTCCCTGGAGGTGACTGCTGCTCTCCAGAAGAGACCCCAGGCCCTGCCCCATCAGTGCTCCCCTCTGCACTCTCAGCCCATCCCCAGAGGTGACACTGCTGAATGATGTCCCTTGTGCACAGACATGTGCCAAATGCTGCGGCTGTGCAGCAGCAAAATGGCTCAGCTTTCTGGGCACTGATCTGTACTGCTAACAGGAGGGTGAGTGGTCTTTCAGGAGGGTGGGGAGGAAACAGGTCTTGCCAGAAAGCTGCTTGCAGCTCCCTTTGGGCAAGAGGACACTCCACCTGCACCCGTTTTATCTCTACAAGGGGTGCCGATGGTGGGGCTCGCAGGCTGCCTCCCCTCCTCATCTCTGCTCTCCCAGCCGTGCTGGCGTTGCAGATGTGCAGCCACAGTCATCATGTTGGGACACTGCAGGGGGAACACGATGTCACAGCACTTGCTTTGACCCTGGAAGCCTGAGACCGTGGCAGAACCTTCCTGGGCTGGTGGCTCCATCTCCACTGAACCTCCTAGAGTGCTCCCAGGACTGGGCTTTAGTCAAGCTCCTCCAAAGAGATGCCATCTTCTCCAAATTGTCACATCTACCCTCACCATAGATACTGCCAGTCTTTCTGCTCCCTAGAACCCATTTTTCTGCCTGCTGGCATCTCTGCGATGGCAGATGGGACACGGCAGCTGCAGAGTCCTCAGGTCCATCAGTACAGAGTAACAACTCTTTGGTGGACATCATGGCACAGCAGCAGGGTTACCTCATCCCTGGCCCCAAGGGCAGGCAACGTTTCTGCCTCCAGCAAAGAGACAGCTGACGGCACTGGATGGTGGCCATAGCTAAGAAGCCCACAGGGTGCACACGGGAGAGTCTCATCCCACAGGCTGATCCATCTCCGGCACACAGGTGGCAGAGCTGGAGCAGGAAGGCAGCATGTGACAACATCCAACTCCACACCTGGAGTGTGGAGTGCCAGGAGTGCCAGGGGACAGTAGGACTCTAAGTAGAGTGGAGAAGGGGAGATCTGGGGTTGCAGGGAGGGCGATGCTCGCTCACCAGGTCATTCCCCCTCCATTGCTGAGGCTGGTTGAGGATTTTTTCCACCTGGGTGTGTTTATCTGCCCCCACGCTGCACAGCCGTGGACTAACCAGGCCACACCACCACAGAGAGGCCAGCTGGGGCCTCCACCACACCAGATGGACAGAAACTGAGGCTCTGGGCAAAAAGACCCTTGAGGAGGGAGCCACAGCTCATGTGCCCCACTGGCATTGTCATGAGCTGGAAAGCCTTTGGGACCCAGTCCAAAATGATTTGGGCTCTGCTTCCCTGATTTCCCACTGCAGGGTGGGAGCAGCCTTGACAGCTTGCTGGGCAGGACTCGGGGAGAGCTTGCTTTCAGCCGTTGTCCTGTCTCCTATCTCACAACTGCAGATGTTTGTTGAGGGGTCTGTCAGTAGGTAACGCTTTCTTCCCTATAAGGGTATGAAAGCCAATTTTGAAAAACTTAAATATTTCAAAGAATGGCTGTTCTCTGCCCAGCCCCAGGGAGTATCTGTGAATGTGAATAGTTTCGTCTGGCAGCCTTAGCCTGGGACACTGTAAATGCTTAGGCAGCTGCCCATGGCAGTGCAAGTCGAGGGGTAGCTAAAACCAAAGCCTTCTGAGCACAAGCAGATCTTGATAACCTGACTGCACGTCCATTTACCCTGGCTTCGCTGTTGGGCAGGCACTTCTGGTAGAGGTCTGGGATGGATGGCTGAGGGCATAGAGTGTGCAATTTATACTTTTTTTTATAGCTCCTGATCTGGCTTGGTGCCGTGTCCATAGGCTGCATGCTGCTCACCAGGCAGCAGGCGAGACTTGTGCCATTTACAGCAACCTCACAGACAGGTGCTGCTGCTGCAGTGCTTTCCCAGGCAGCTGGAGACTTGCTGGCTCTGATGAGCTGAGCACCATGGAGCCTGGTCCAAGGAGGACTACCTTCTCTTACCTTTTCCCCAGGCCCTTCCCCTACCTCCCCAGCCTGCGGGGTCCCAGTCCACAGACCCCCTTCCCCAGAGAGTATTGACCTCTACTTCCAAGTTCCCTCTCGAAAGCAGCTATCATGCCCCCTTTATGAGAAAAATTGTCCATTAGTTCCGCACTCCACTTTCCATCAAAGACCCCCTGCCTGAAGCCTCAGCCCGCGCCCCTCCAACACCCAGTGAGTGGCCGGTGAGCAGCGGGTCCCTGTGTAGCTCAGCCTTTGTATCCCGCTCCTCGGTACACCACCTCTCTCCGGGCCACCCTGCAGCTCTGCTCCGTACAGCTCAGCCCAGTCAGCCTTGCCCACGCCAGCAAGCCTGACCTCCCCTGGGAAATGAGGGTTTTGCCCTAAGCACCGATGCGGCTCTGTACCATAATCTGCCCTGCTGTATCTCTGCTTCTCATTGCACAGGGGTGGGGAGATGGAGGGGAGGAGAGGACAAGTCCTGGTAGCTACTGCCATGGGCCAGATCACACCTCAGCCTACACGGTACTCATTAGCCTGCAGCCTTGCTTCTCTGCTTGTCTCCCCGTTGCCTGCAATCCATGTGATACTGGAGAAAGGAGCTCTTTGGCAAAGTGGGAGAGAGATGCGAGCAGGGGGAGGGGAGAGAGAAGAGAGAAAGACTAGATGAAATCTTCTTGACCCTCTTACGCACCCAGGTTATGTTCCTGCAGGAGAAACTCTTGTCTCAGGCATCACTCAGTGTGTGACTTGCAAATGCTGCTCTTAGCCCATATCATGCTCCTGTCTCCCAAGAGTCTGGGGAGTTGCCGTCTGCATAGACATCTCAGCAGTTGTGTCCTAGAGCAAATTGTACTCACAGATACTATAATCCCACTCATCCATTTTTAGCATTGTCATGAATTGTTGAACGGCTACAGTGTTCCACCCCAGAGCAGCTGTGTTTCGGTGGTGGGTGTTAAAGATTTAAAGCAATATTTTTTTCAAGTGTGCTAAAATTCTTTGTAAGATGCCATGTTCATTCATTGTTCGTCAGCTCCCACCATGCTAATGTGTCTAAACCGCTGGCCGTGGCACCTTGCCGAGCTGCGCTGTGCTCCTGGGAAGCAGTGCGGCATTGTAGCCCCAGCTACAGCATGGGAGGGAGCGCCTCAACGAAATTATGGCGCTTTCATCACCCGTTTTTATTACTGCCAGACCCAGCCTTTGCATTCTGGTCAGGAGCTAATGAATCACGATTCATTGCTTCACTTGCAGAATGCAAAATATCCATGAGAGAAGAAATAGGAAAAATCCCAAGTCTTGCTCAAGGGTCTGTTTGCAGCCTGTCCCCAGTGAGCAACGTGGAGAGGTGCCAGTGCTCACCCTGTAACCGAGTTGCGGGCCAGGGGACGCTGCCTCTGTGACTCTCCTCTGTCCCAGGCTCATTGGGCTCAAAAGGGTGGCTGGGGTTTACTGAGGCCACTACAGGCTGCCGTCACAGGACACTGTCTCTTATCTTCCTGCCATCTCTCGCTTTAAAGGCATCAGTTTTCTCACCTCTTTTCCTTTTACCCGATGGGTTTCAGAAGCCACTCAGTGGCTTGTTCAGGACCTTCTCCTGATTTCCAGCCCAAATATATTCACGATCAGATAAGTTCTGTTTGATCTTATATCTGCTCCTCCCTCATTGCTCCTTAGCACAAGAGATATTAATTAGCATCAAAAGGAAAAAAAGTTAAATCTTTAGTTCTTTTTACCAAAAGTCATGTAAAATCCAAAAGCTGTTAAGCCAAAAGTTAAAAAAAAAAAAAAAAATAAAGTTATACTGACAACAAGAATCAGAAGCCATTGCCATTAATAAATAGTAATAACTTATTAAATTAATACATTCATAATTGCCACCGAAAGTTGGAAAGCACATTAAAATCTCAGATCCAGAATTCATAACCAGTCCCAACTCCCTAAGACCAGGCAAGCTGGAATGTGGAAAGCGAAAGCCACCTCCGCTGAGGCTGTGGGCTGTTCCACCGGCTGGGGCCGACTGCGGGCAGGACTGGGGACCCGAGGTGCCTCTTCACACACCGCCGCCCGCATCGCTCTCCACCCATCTCTCAAAGTGTCTGGGGCTGATAGCGCAGCTTTCTCCCTGAAAGTCTTTCCCTGCCACGCGTGGGTTTCACGCGCAGAGGCGGGCTGCTGCGAAATGAAAATTGACTTTCTGATCGCTGTGTGTTGCCTTGCCAGGAGGAAGTTTGCAAAGGGATGTTCCCCCAGTCCTCGTCTTCTCCCGCAGCCCTCCCTCCCGCCATCGGTGCTTGGTGGGGAGCAAGTCTCTCTGAAGGGAAACACTGGCAGCTGTCGGGCTGCCGGCAAAGCTGCGAGCAGCAGAAAGAGCAGGGTGTAATGAAAATAGTGAACCTTATTAGCTGCCTGCGTGCAGGTGGGGACTGGCAAGAGAGATTCCCAAATCACAGTGAGTCACTGCCGTAGCCTTTCAGAGCAAATAAGCCTGATCAAAATATTAAACTGCAAGAAAACTCAGTGACATTTTAAGCAAGAAGAACTAGAAGCCGCAAAGTCTGTGGATGCGGAGGGTGGGCTGTGATCCCGGGCACTCTTAGAAAATTGTTTTCTTCCAGCCTGTGCCAGACAGGCAGCAGCACAGCGGGTTTGTGGAGCATGCGGGCCCCCGGGGTTAACCTGCACCCTGGCGGAGCAAGCCAAGGGGACGCAGGACCACTTTGTGGAAATGACACGTCCCAGAGCCACCGATCCACAGCATAACACCTTTGCTCTGGCCACCGACCCCAGGCAGAAGCTTTCCTGTGACCCCGCTGCCGTGCAGGGTGCCGGAGGCTCCCTTGCGTTCGCCAGCTCAGCCCACAGGCAGTGTTTGTGCAAAGCCCTTCTCGGCTGGAATGGCAAATGCGGGGCTTGGCACGGGCTGAGTGTTTTGGAGGGATGGCCCGCACTGGAGGACTCTCATTCCTGGATGTCAGGGCTGCACACATCCCTCCCAACATCCCTCCTGGGAAAGATTTGGGAGGAGGAGGGAGAGATGAGATCAGACTTTCAATGGAAAAGGCAAAGCAATTACATTAGCCCTTTTGAATTGTGCTCCTGCTTACCAGGGCGAGGGCCTTTCTCTTTCAAATGCAGATGATGCACTGCCTGGTGCCTTTCCCTGGGGGCATTCCAGGGTGAAGGTGGTGAGGAGAGGGCTGGCCCTCAGAGACCCCCGTCCCCTTTTCTGCAGGCTGCCAGAGCACCCTCTTGGCTTTTGGGGTACAGCAGAGAAGACAGCAATGTGGGGCTGCTCTGCCTGAAGAGCAGCTAGGAGACATCTGTGTTCAGCGCACTCCAGCGCTGGGGCCCAAAACAGACTCATGGCTGGACTCGATGATCTTAAAGATGCCTTCCAACCTAGACAATTCTGTGCTTCTATGACTGCCCAGGGCTTGTGGCCCTGTGGCCGAGCTAAGGGGCGTGATACCCGGTTTGCTTTGCAAAGCATCTGAGTTTTATGGATGACAAGTAGCCGTAGCAGTGTAGCGTAGAAACGTGTGACTGTCCCAGGAAAGTGACAGCCCAGGCCAGGTCTGGCCGTGGAGTGGTTTGAACGTGGTAAATGCATTGGTCTGGATGTCAGACAGTCGGTGTAAGATCTGTCACCTGCAAGCGAGGGCTGCGGGGCTCCTGGCGGTGGCAGCAGCGGTGGCCGTGCAGGGCTCAGGGCTGGCAGTACCCAGGGGAGCCCACTCTGCAAGGCTGCGGGTTTGCACAGAAACTGCTCTCAGCCGTCGCAGCTCGGCTGAAACCCTGCACCAAAACTGAGCAAGGAAGCCACTGAGCAAGCAGATGGGGAGCAGCTCTCAGAGCCCAGACACTCTCCCCTGTAACAGATGTTGGCTCAGATCCGGGGCAGCCCTTTCCCTTCAAGGACGCTGATTTAACGTTTCTGTCCAAATGTCTACTGCTGTATAATCCTTGGAAGAATTCTTTTTTTTTTTTTTTTCCCATGCCACACCTAGTGCATGGTGCTGCCCGGTCTGGTTTCCCCAGAGGCATGTCCTGCGCCGGGCGGATGGGCAGACACAGGGCTGGAGCGCATCTCATGGCAGAGAGGAGCTTGCCATCTAATGGGCACTTCTTTGCTGTGCACCTGCGGCAGGATTAGGACTGTTTTGCACTGCAAAGTGGCTACCAGCCCTGCTGGGACCCTGACCCAGGAGCCACGAAACATGATCACAGCTGAAATATTTGTGTTTGTGACAGCCGATCACATCAAGTGCATCCATCACTGAGGAAAGGCTGTCGGTCGGCTGATTCCAGCCACCTATGCAGCCTCACTTTTCTAAGCCTGTGGGTTTTCAGTGCTTAATGCAGCAAGTGCGGCTTCAGCCTTGCCTTCCATCCTCTTTGCACAATGCTGGCACAGTCCTACGGTCAGCCAAAATGTGGGACTAATCCAGCTATGAAAAACAAAATTTTGGTTGATCAGTGCCAAAATTTTTGTTGATCAGTCTAGTTATCTCCCCACACCCCGGCTCAGCATGAAGGATTGGGGAGACAGGACTGTAGGAGGAAAAAGGGCCAGCAGGGCCACCACAGCATGACACCCGCTCAGTCTCTCCAGGCACATAGAATCCATATTGACACCACCACCACCACAACCACCACCCCACACCCCCTCCCAGCTGCTACGTGTCACTGACTTTCACATAATAAATGGTAGATATTATTTGCTGTAGCACAGAGTCTTAGACCTTTATGTGTATTTCTCCAAGGAACTGCATTTCTCCAGTGGAATTGGCTTTCCTACATTTAAAGCTGCAGCTGGAGGTGATCTGGGTAAAAGAAACGGGGATAAATACATATGATGCTAAGCAAAATAGCAATCTCCTCTCAAGGGAGGAGAGCCCATGTATGGAATTGTGGAATGATCACATGAAATGAGGCTGCCCTTGTATTTGGTAGAATTTCTCCAGCCTGATTTTGGAGAGATATGTCTCTTCCTCCAAAGGGAAATGCTTCAGAAAAGAGCCTGAGAAAGGAAACTGCAGGGAAGTAAGTTGTCTCCAATTTAGCTGTTAGCCAGTTCATTTAAGAGGGCTTGGCTGGCAGGCACTCGACACCTTGCCAGCTTCACGTACACAAGGCTTTTCCACAGCATCAAATTGGTGTCATAAAACACAAGGTGTGAGGAAGTCAGTTGGCCCCTGAAGACACCAGGTTAAGTGACACTGGCCACCACCACACTGATTTTCAAATGTTTGCACTAGGAAAGCAGATGGAATTACGACCTCTGACAGCATGAGCTTTCCAAGCTCTGAGACAGTGGTGGACTGTGTGAAGTAGGGGTTGGGAGAAGGGTCTCAAAGGTACTTGACAGGAGGTCTGGTGGATCTATGTTTCTGTTATCAGTTGTGTATCAGTACATCGGTGAGATCTACCTCATTAAGCAGATTGTGCCCGTAGTCTGGAGAGCAGCGCTAAGGAGAGGGCAGTGTCATGCTGGTTGTACTGTAGCATGTCCACAAGTCTTGTACGGCATATTGAATGTGATCAGTGCCAAAGAGATGTCCCCCTCCTCTCACTGCTTACACTGAGCACCTCACGTTTTCCCAGGAATAGCTTTGCGCACTCACGGCTTTCATGACCTGCAATTGTTTGCCTTTGACAAAGACCTGGAGTAACAACCAAGTATTTGGCTCAAAGTTTTTTGAATTGTTTCAAAATGGTTGTAGATTCCATGTAGGGATTTCAGATAACATCACCTCCTGCTCAGCTTGCTCCTCCCTGGCTGCCCAGAGACTAGGTCTCCTCTTTTAGAAGAGCCTCCCCAGTAAGTTTTGAAGCTCATCTCTTGGTGCCGAGGGAGTCACCTTCCTCAAGGGACAGGCTTTGCATCTGGACTACACACGCTGCAGTGTGTCAGCACCATCTGGACAGCAACTTACTGCAGCATTGAAGGGGAAAAGCAGATGGAGAATAAAACAGGGAAAAGGGAGAAGAAAAAAGGCCTTCTCTGCACTGGGAAAATGTCCTGAGCACTATCCTGCGAGAACCACTTTGCTATTCAGGGAAATTCTCCCTTTCCTTCTCCCAGTTTCTCAGTTTGAAAAACAGTTAAGGGATTTGCCCCAAGCTCTGGAAGCCTTTTGGAGTCAAAAGGGAGAAAGAGAGATGTCCACATATCTACAGCTTGACTTGGTGATGTGCTTTGGATATCAGATGAGGAGAAGCATGGGCTCACACTATCTTTCTCTCTGGACCTTGAAAGGAGTCCAGACCAGCACAGGGGAGACAGTCACATTTGTTGTGTAAATATCACTCCAGATGTCTGCCCATGGGATTACTCCAGACAAAAGTACTTTCACTTAAATTCATCCCTTAACTTACTGCTTGCTCATTTTTTCGGGTGGGTGCTATAGAGACGGGCTTGCTCAGGGTGGAAACAGCGCGGTCAGTGTGGTTTTGCCACCAGCCTTTTGCAGTCCTACCATCCTGACACACCTTGCTTGACTTCATCTGTAGTTCACATTTCTTTGTCTTCTGTTTCACATCTTTACTCTCCCCCCCCTCTCCAGGGACAGCCCTCTCAATGAGCAGTGGAAGGGATTGCTAGGCATCCCATGTCTTGGGCAGATTTGACCCAAAGGCTGGACTGCTTGCCGCATTCAGAAGGATGCAGTTGGACTCCTTTGCATCATCTGAAATGCTTTGGTCCAGCTGGTCCCAGATTTTCCTCCAGTTACAGTGTGGTCCTTGAGCGGTTATTGAACTGGAGGTTTTTGCAAGCTTTCAGAAAACAAGTTTGTAAGGCTTGAGAAAACTGTCTAGCTTGGACAAACATCATCTGTCTTATTGAAGTGTAGTTTTGTGATCTTTACTCTGAAGAGACAGTCCATGTGCTCATGGAAGTTCTATTCCTGTAGCAGCTTCACACCTGGACCAGAATTACTGAAGTAAGCCAGTCACTTCGCACACCACCCCAGTCCCTTCCATCTGACGCAAACGTCATTCACCTCTGAAAGGGGCAGCTACGTCCTCATTCCCATCTCAAACTGCCCACCCTGCCTCCCACCTTTGTACAGAAAGTGAGATCAGGAGCCTGATCTGGCTAAAAAATAACCTGGATGAGAAAAAATAAACAAAAAAACCAACAAAAAAAGCAGAGAGAATTTTCTACAAGGTCATACATATATGTACTTACACAGGCACGAAAGAGGCAGGAGAATCATGTGGCTGAGGGCTGGGCAAGACCACCGCCTTCAGTAGCATCATCCACGTACATCCAGTTAATATGACCACAGAGCTGCTTTGCTTGGCCTTTGTGAGCTTGGTGAAGAAATAACATAAAAAAACAATAAAAAAGCTACATTCCAGCAAGCATAGCTGAGCATCAAATTTGCTAACATAAGTATTCCCATGGAAGGCAGTGAGTGAGTAAATAAATAGAAATCGCTTTACCTACAGGAGAGTAGTTCATACTGCTATAAATATTACACCCTGCCATATTGCCAGGTTTCAGTACAGAAAGGTAGTAAATATTGCATAAGTTATCAGGGGAGCTGCAGTATTGCCAACCATATGTGTTAAAGAAACCACAACTGAGATCTGAAAACAAATCTAAGGTTGGATTAAAAACCACAGGTTCAAAATAAATAAACGTTGATGCCTTTTGTTTGCCTTTTGCCTTCAGGGCCTTCAAGGTGCAAAGTGTTGTTGCTGCCTCTTTACAGAAAAGGAGGCAGTGATCTCCCTTTAATGAAAAGACTGAGGAAATTCCTGTCTAATCAAATGATTTCAGAACCTGGGGCTTTAAAGATTTATGATAAAATGCTACACTTTTGCTGAAACTGGGACAATTGGACAGACAAGCATTTGTTTCAGGGGATGCTCATTTTGTATGGAAAGAGGTACCAGCATGCCACAACTAGCAGCACTAGTTTTAAAGATGTTACTTCAGTAGTTATCATAGGATTTTCCAAAATAAAACCTGTTTGAGCAAACCTAAATATATCCTAAATACAGTAACTTATTTTCAGCATGGACAGATTAATTATTTAGAGACCATTCAATGCGCCAAGCAATTTGTTACACAGAAATCAAGGCAGATTTCCTGGACTGGCTGGACTTTAAAGTCTGTGTAAGGCTAACACCGGACATATGGAGGTCACGCTCAGCGCCTGCTTGTGTAGACCTCCACCCTGCTTTCCCAAAAAAGAAAGCAAGTTCTTCTAAGCACATCCATATTTTCTAATTTTAAATAACTTTTTCCCCCCTTTAACAGTAATCCAATTTTCCCAACATCTAAGTTGCTCTGAGACTTATAAACGTACAAAAGAAAATTATTAAAAAAAAATAGTAGTACGTCATTTCAGCTTGTTTTGAATTGGTCATGCAGAAAAATTCTAATTACAACATACGGAAAAGGACTTTTTAATTAAATATTTATTTTTTTAAAATTAAAATAATAAGCATGTATTAAAATATGCAAGGATCTGTGCTTCATATGAGGAACATAGCACTGCTGGTGGTCAGAGTTAGTACATCTGTGCTCAGATCCTTCAAAGGGTATGCGTCACCTTCTCCCACATCACGTCTGATGGAATGGAAACACTGCAAGAACAGAAAAGGTAATTTTTAGTAAAAGGCTAGATTTTGACACTGTCATATTCAGATATTTCTACAGAAGTGCTATTTCAAAAGCCGCTGTTTAATGTGACTTTCGTTAGACTTAAGCAGATGCTTAAAGTTAACCATCTGCTTAATTGCTGCTAGGATTAAGGTGGCTTTAAATAGAGCTTTTAGTTCTTCCTTAACATAGTGCCACTTTATTTTTGCCTTAATAAAGCACTTATGCCCATGGTTCATTTTAAGTGCTTGATTAGTGCTAGTGACTTCACTTACATGCTTAAAGTTAGGAATATGATCAGTGTTAGATTGTATCTGGATCTCAATTGTCTGTAAAGTACTGGCCCAAAGCCATGTTTAGCAGTTAAAAAGCGTGCAAACAAGTCCCGCATGAAGGAACAGAAAAAGCCAGAAATCAACAAAAGGACGAAATAAACTTCAAACAACCATGACACACGCGTTCTTGTTCCTGGCCCCTAGCAGAGCGCCGTGTAATATAAAGAGAAAGTCCCTGCTTCTCTGCCCAAACGCTTCGAGGCTGGCCATGGCTTGCTGGCAGATTAAGAGCAAGTGAATTTCTATGCCTTGAGAGTGATTTAGAATCAGCTGACGAGTGAAGAGTCTGGTTATCTTGATCATGTTGGTTAGAACGTGGCACATTAATCACTCCTGAGCCAGAAGAGAGGCTGGAAAAGCCTCGCTGGACCCTGGTCTGCTCCGTGCAAGCTGGCAGCCGTCCCTCTTGGCGGTGCTCGCTGGGCATCCTCCTGTAACGCCCTGGTGACAGGACAAGCACCGGTTCCGAGCCATTTGGTTCCATGGGAATCCAAATAAGATTTCTTTTCCTGTGAATTATGCTTGGAGTGTAACAAGCAAGGAAGCTTCTGCTTTTAGCTTTCTGCTAAACCCTGTGTCTTTTCAGTATAAAGAGAGGGTAAGGTGGGACAGCCAGGCGCCCCGGCTGTTTCCCAAGGCACAGCAGTGAACAGGGCCTTGGTGACTTCTGCTCTCAAAGTGCAGTCCAGCCCCGGTAAACTCAGTGGAGAGCCCTTTTTGCAGTTACTTAATCCCCACCTTTTTTTTTTTTTCTCTTTGTACTTCATGAAAGAGGGAAAAACAGGGGGAGGACTTTGTGTTCCCTTTGCTTCTCCTTCCTGCCAATACCATGGGGTTAAAAACGACCATGTGTTTCTTCCGAAGGTATTAGCATAATTATCTCTCCACTCTGAATGTGCACTAGCTGGCTGTGTTCCACAAAAGATTGCATTTAACTAATCCCGCTTTAGAAACCCATACTATTTATAGCTTCTAAAATCAACTTCATCTTCAGAAACGCCCTTTAAAGGACGCATTTTATTCTCTTCTGACCATATGTTTTCACCGTGATCTGCGTATTTTAAACGTGTTTCCAAAGGTTAGCATCCAGGACTGCTCTCCCAGATGCTGTTTGTGCATTGCTGTCTAACGTTAGTCATGCAGCCTGCTCAGCTGTTTGATTTCTCAGAAAACCAGTCCATATTTATCTAATTACTTTCTGTTTGGAGAGTCAGTGTGAAGTTCTCAAACACAGAGGGGATCCCAGGCACTGACTGTCAACACCAGCTAAGTTTGTCCTATGGGGTTTGCCACCAGCCGTGCAAAGTTTTCTCTCACAGAAAGAAAGTCTTTGTTCTTTCTCTGCACCTGCATTTCTTCTACTCATTTCACCACTTCTTTCTCATGATCTGTGCTGGAACATGCGAGAAATGGCAGCACTAAGTAAATTAAAACCAAAGAAAATCAGAGCAAATAAAGTATGAAGTGCTATTGCTTATCAAAAGTGAGTTCAAACATTCCCATTTGGGGAGGGTGGGTGTCATTGTGGCTATTGCTCTCTAAAAGCAGAGGCACTGCTCTTGAGAAATTCCCGTGCAGGATATGCTCTTCTCCAAAGCCTCCTGCTGGTGAGTCTAGCGAGGCTCTGTTAGCATTGGAAAAAGCTGCCCTTTTTGATAGATCTCATCCTCTGTTGTTTACACGGAGGAAAAAAACATTTCTTCATCAAGAAAACAGCCTTTCGAAAGATGCTTCAAAAGGTATCAGTTTCCTTGGAGAGAGATATTTGGAGCCCTGTGTAACCTTTATCTTCACTGTGGTGTTGCTGTTTTTTAAAATAACATTTCAGCCAAGACTGGGAAATATTCTTCTTGTGGTTTTGTTTTTCTGTAGGTGTACTTTTTAGCTGTAGTTGCTCAAAAACAAAAGTTGTATTTTCCTCATACCAAGCTCTTCCAGACAGTTTGCTTTTGCAGTTTGGCACTTTGATGCTTTTGAAAGAGTCAGTGAGTATCTACATAAATGCACTGTGAAGGAGAAAAGTGCTTGTGTGTAGGGCGTTCATGAGTGGGCATGGTTTACATGATACTTGTTCCATCGCTGGATATAAGGTGTGTGTGGGAGGAAGAGACTCCGCTGTGAATGAGTGTGTGAGTTTGTGCATGCTTTCAACAGAGACATATTTTTGTGAGTGAACTTGAAGCCCTGTTGTACGAGACCGTCCTCCTCATGCTACTCATTTTTACTCAGATGTTTGGGGGAGAAGGATTATTTTCCACCTGCTTTTTGGCGTAGCTCAGTGGGCCATGCTGGTTTTTTGAAGTGGTCAGATGTAACCTCCAGAACTTCAGTGCCCACTGCAGCTGAGTTTTTTCAACTGCAGTTATACATTCACCTTCTCCTCGATTTCTTACAGTTTATTTAAGCCTCCATCTCCTATAGCCTTAAAATAACAAATGAACAATACCCATTGCTGTGAAGAAGTTATGGCTGCAACGCACATACCTACCTGTTGCAAAGTCACAAAGATAAAGAAGTGAAATGACCAATGTCCTCCCCTGTTGTTCTGCCACGAGGACCAGGTGGTACATACGTGTACACGTCAACATCTACACGCACATAGCACACGCACTCATATGTTATGTGCCTGTAGATATACATACACACTCACATAAAAAAATCTACTGATAAGAAACACAGTTTGTAGCAACCCCAACAGTAAAATCATAGCTTTCCATCAGGAACTTGCTCAGTTAAAGCAAGTACTTCATTCAGAGCGATGGTTTCTGCTATCTCCTTCCTTTTCTAACTGGACTAAGCTCTGCCAGTAAGTATGTTTACAAAGTTTAGAGAGACTTCCATTTAAACTGTAAAAACAAGAGGTCAAAGAGTAGCAAATGACCAAGTTGAAATTTCCTGTGAAATGTTAACTCATACAGTTTTTGGTTCCTTGATGGATATTTTCCAAGTGTCGTGGTTTAGGCCAAATCGGCCACTGGGGACATAGGGGACCCCAGATGGGACCGACAGATGCTCCCCTCTACCCCTCTTCAAAGAGAGAGGCAGAGGAGGAAAAAGAGACTTACGAGTTTAGAAGGATCTAAACTACTTTAATGAAGTATTAATAATAAAATAAAAGGAAAAAATGAGAAATATACAAAACCGTATCAAGCTCCCAAGCTGACAATCACGACACCGGCTGGCACTGGGGCAGTCCCAGGCTGGACTCAGTGACGGACGGGAACTGGATTCCGGATCTGGATTCAGGATCGGGTCCAAAGGCAGACGAACAGACAGAGTCCTCCTCAGACGTCAGCCGTTGAAGCAAGAAGGGAAAAGAAGGGCGAAAAAGAAGGGGCTGACCCTTTGCTCCATCAGCTTTTATACTGAGCATGAGGCAGATGGGATGGAATACGCTGTTGGTCAGTTTTGGGTCACCTGCCCTGTCCGTTCCTCCCCGCAGGTGGGACCCCATTATGCTTTTCCGCTTCCGACCCTCCAACGTGGCAAATAACACAGCCGGTTGGCCTTGGGTGTTAGAACAATAAGTGTAAGCAAGAGCCTCCCTGCATACCATGTCTGGACATCAGCTATAAACATCGGTCTTATCACTCTGAGAGAGTGAACATTGTCTGCACAATATGCTGTTAATTTCAGTAGTTAAAAGAGGCCCAGCTAAGAAGCGAAGCTACTGAACAAAATTGGTCCTGTTTTACCTCAAACCAGGACACCAAGTAAAATACCTGCCTTGAGCACTGCTTGGACAGAGTAGCTCTGGGCATGAGTCACCGCTGTGTAGTGAGGGAGGCTCATAGCAGTGCCAAGATGTGAGAAGCACGAGGCACCAAATGACAGCTCCAGGAGGTGGGCAGGACTCAACTGATGTCCAGGTGAACCAGACCTCTCTTGCCGCTGCCAGGGAGCTCATGCAGCCAAGTCCACAGTGCAAATCCTGCTGACAAGTCTGCAGTGGCTGCAGGTGCAAGGAACACTAGCCTCCTGCCTGACCTTGCTACACCAGCAAAACATGGAGCATCCATGCAACTGGGGACATCTTAGAGCCCCTTCCAGTCACTAAAGGGTCTCCAGGAAAGCTGGGGAGGGACTCTTTGTCAGGGAGGGGAGCCATAGGATGAGGGGCAAAAGTGTTAAACTGAAAGAGGGGAGATTTAGATGAGATATGAGGAAGAAGTTCTTGACTGTGTGGGTGGTGAGCCCCTGGCCCAGGTTGCCCAGAGAAGCTGTGGCTGCCCCATCCCTGGATGTGTTCAAGGCCAGGTTGGATGAGACTTGGAGCAACCTGGGCTGGTGGGAGTTGTCCCTGCCCATGGATGGGCGTTGGAACTGGATGATCTTCAAGGTCCCTTCCAACCCAAACCATTCTATGATTCTGTGAACCGTGCCTGTGGTGACAGCTTCAGCTGCCCTCAGAGATGCTGCTCAGGAGGGTGCAGAGTGGAGCGGGCAGGAGGGAAGCTTCTGTTGAGGCTGCTGGGAGGCTCTGCTGATGTGGGTGAAACATCAGGGTCTGCCTCGTGGGAAGAGCCTGGAGGAACCTGAGCTAGTCAGTTAATCGGAGCCTTTCAAAGTCGCTTTGGTTTCTTGTTCCTTACGTTTCAAACACCTGCAACAAGATTTTCAAAAATGTTGAGCTCCAACAAGCCGCCACAGCGCACAATCAGGCAGGGTGTGCTCTACGCTGCTGTGGCTGGCAGGGTTGCAATGGAGTGCAGTAACGAAGCCTGGGGCTGAACTGGGCTGGGGGGGGGGGGGGTGTGTGTGCATTTCCAGTCTTCCTGGTGTTACCATGTGGCTACAGGGAGATGATTGCACCTGCCTTCATCGTTTTACACACATGTAAACCAGGAACAGTTGCACCTGCCTTGCCTTCCCCACAAAAGTGGTATGATTAATTAGCATCTGATTTATGCTTGCAAAATCCTATTAAAAATCCCCTGTGTGATCTGAAAAATCTGACCTGAGCGTTCCACGGCTGTTCCTCAAAAGTAATGAAACCGTGCAGATGTAAGTACAATTGCTCTCCGGCTCATCTTAAACCTGGGGCTGACAGACCCCACCCTGCCTGTAGTGGGAGTCTGGAAGCTGTTTGTGAGGCTTCGATGAGCACTAGAGGAAAGCCTGCATGGAAAATAACAGTTCCATAATCAGTGCAGGATTTGGATGGCGTGGGATACTAAAGAACAGGGCCATTCACCGCTTAATGAGGATTAAAATAACTCTTGAATAGCTGCCTTATTCCCTGAGCATCCTGTTCAATGAATGAGTCACAGGATTACAGTTGAAAAATAGGCTGGAATGGTAGAACAAAAACCTGACATAATAAATATCAAATTAAGGGTGTGGGGACAGCCTTTAATCTGGCATTTCCAACCCCTGTAATGACTGGCATACTGACTTTACTAGTAGCTTAATTTTTTGGGGTTTTGTCTCATTTGCCCCTTGCTACAGTCTCTTTTATAGGGGTCAGTTTGTTTGGATATCATTAGCCAGCTGCAGAAACACTCTGCAAGCAGGATATTCACGGCATAAAAGTGTAAAGTTATTGGCTAATGTACATGAAAGGCAGCTGGGATTTAATGATCTATTAGGCTAAGTGCTCATATGCTCATCACCTCTGATAAGGCACCACAGAGGCCAGGTTGGCTGGGCAGAGCTCTTTCAGGAGGGGATCAGGGGCTTAGCCTCCCCAGTTCCCTGGGCTGGCTGCTGGTGCTGGGAGCTGCCGTCTGCTACCATCTCTGTCTTGTGGAAACTAATGGGAAAAGGCTTTGTGTGGCAAAGGGCTGATCCTGCCCCCCCCCTTGCCCCGGCACATGGTTCGGCTTTGCTCGGCCAGCGTAGCAGCAGTTAAAGGATGTTTGCTCAAGGGTTCACCTCTGGACTACAAATTGTGAATGGAAGATGCCGGAGGGGGGCAGGTGGATGATAAATGAGTAGCTTTATGCTGAAAGTATTTACATTCTCATCATCAATTTTTGGTCTGCTTTCCTCCTTGCCTTTGGGGTCTGTATTTCTTTTAGTTCCTAAAGCCTGAAGTCTTTTGTTGTGTTTAAGTACTCCGGAAGATTAGCCCTTGAAAGGGATTTTCTCTTCATTAGTGCACATGCCAAACAGTTATCTTGTCATCAGAAAAATAAACTGCTTGTTACATCCTTCTCTGGAAATCTCAGCTGGGGAATAAGGTTGAAGGTAGGCAAATGCTGAGGTTGCTGAAAAAAATAGAGGGGCAGAAGGCGAGGAATTGTATTTCATAGGCTGATTGCTCCTGTTTAGGCCATTTCTTTTGTCCTGTCAACTATAGATTTCAGAGCAGTTCCCAGTACTTTAATAAATACTATGACACTAGTGCAAAATATTGCATGACTGTCAGAACTATCATATATCTGTAATATAGCTGGCATATATTAAAAATTTCCTTGCTTTGCAGTTTTTATAAGGAACTTTATTAGGAAAGACAGGCTGGAAAATTCAGTGTTTTCTTTCCATATTCTGACACTTGATATTTTTTCTATTATAGAACACAATAAATCTAGTTTTTATTAACAATAAACACATACGAAATCCCTAAGACTGAAAAAATATGCCCTAGAGAAGACTAAAACCAAGTACCAAAGGAAAGGTTAAGTCCTTACGCAAAAAGATTGTTTCTTAAGAGGATCTCCTGGATAAGAAGTGCAATGGGAACTCTTCAGGGGCTATTTAAATTTTTCTTCATCAGTTACTGGAGTTTTGCACCTTGAGACAGACAATTCAGTTAGTGATTTACACTGCAAATCAGAGCTGTCAGCTGCTTCTGACCGTGGGAAGAAGAGCTCCTTTCAATGCTGAGGTCAATACCTCAGCAGATGAGGAGACCCACCTCTGTGAAGAAGGGGATGAAGGGCTGCCTGTCACCATCCCATCACTGGAGCTAAGCCAGAAGCTCTGCTTTCAGTTGCCCATTAGTGGTGCTCTCAGGTCCCCAGGGCCAGATCCTGACTTGCTCTGGGCACTTACGGTGACCATTACCCAGAGTTGTCTGAAGGAGTTGATGTTGCTCCACATCAAAGTCTCTCAGCTACTGCAGGACCATAAAGCACTCTCCATATTCACTGAGAAAATCATAGCTTCATGTTTTATCATCCTCGTGGAAAAGCTGTCTGAGCTTGGAATCAACCGTTAAATGCCATGGGCGACACTAGACTAAGTCTTTTCAAGGACAGGTTAGACGGGGTTTTGAGCAACATGGTGTAGTGGGAGGTGTTCCTGCCCAGGGCAGGGGGGTTAAACCAGATGATCTTTAAGGTCCCTTCCAGCTCTAACCATTCTATGATTCTGTGATTCTATGGTTCTATGAAACATGCACATGCACTCTCAGTGAAATTTCAGGAATTAATAGAAGGATCCCTCCTTTCCATCTTCAAACACAGGCTGGGGACATTAAGGAGAGAGGCTCCTGGGGAGTTTAGAAGATCCCCAGAACCCCTCTCACACAGCTGCCTGAGCACTCACTCCAGGCACAGCAGAAACCGCCTTTTCCAGCAGGAGACACATGGTCTGACCGTGTTGGACTGCTGGCCCATCTGAGTGTCACCTCCATGGAGAGACATGGAGAAATGTGAGGCAGCGATCAGGAGAAGAGAGACAGCAAGGACTCAGCGGTGGTACACAGGCTTGCTTGCTGCACTATCAACTAGGTGCTGAAATTGGAAGAAGATTTCTTCTTTTCAGGCTCCAAGATGTCTCTGCGACCGGCAGGAGTAGGGTGTTAGGGCCTGTGGGTGCTGGCGCTGGTGGCTGTGGGGATGCAGGGTGGGGAGCCTGGCTGGGGACTGCTCTGGCTGGTCATACTGTGCATGTTGCACGTTCAGCTGAGCCACTTCCCCAGGGCTTGCAGGGCAGTCATACAGGTTCTCCTGCAGGGACGTGGTCAGGGCTAGAGATGGGGCTGTCAGCAGCAGCCTACATTTGGGTTGGTTTCACTGTCTTCTGGAGTGTTTAGACAGGTTGGTAACTGGAGCAGAAGGGCCACCTCAGCATGGCAGCAAGGCCATCTAGGCAGAAACTTGTCCCTTAGCATTTCCCAGTACCTACGGACTTCTCTTTCTCCCTGCAGCGTCTCATCCCCTTTAACAGCATCTTCCCTTCTCCTTTCATAAATGCACCCCATCACATACTCCCCTTCCCCAGGTGGGTGAAAAGTTGTATTTCCCAGAGCAGCAGCTGCTGAATTCACATATAGACCAGGGATAGAATTGCATGGGATGCAGCATTTTGTGCTGTCCTTACTATGTGAACGCATTTTCCTTTGGGAAAAAACCTGAAACCCTTGAAATCCCTGGCTGTCCACATGTCTTCTACTGGATTGCAAAGGGGGTGGGAGCACTGGTTTCCCTTCTGCCAGTAAAATGTCATTCTTTTCGCTGGTTATTGTATCTGATCACTCCTCCAGCTGTGCTCAGAAATTTCGTATTGTGGTCTGGCAATTCAGAGCACTGTGAATCCTTTATTTCCCTAATGGAGTTTCCTAGTAAATAGCTTTGAACTCAGATCCTTGTCTCTACAGTAGATATGCTGCTGCCTAACTGGCACTTCACAATTAACAGCATTATCTTGTTAAACCTGAAGAGGTGCAGGAAGGCTCACCCATCATTTTAAAGCATTTTATTGCTTAGAAAGTGTTTACAATAGGCTACAGAAGTGGTAAATGAAGCCCAGTGCTGCATTCAGATGCCTGATTAACTCAGCCACATGAAAATGCCAATAATTCAGGGTCTGACTATTTTGGATGCCATTTCTTAAGCAGTAGCCTCAAAGCACCTGGATTTTTTAGAGGGAAAAAAGGGAAGGGAAGGGAAGGGAAGGGAAGGGAAGGGAAGGGAAGGGAAGGGAAGGGAAGGGAAGGGAAGGGAAGGGAAGGGAAGGGAAGGGAAGGGAAGGGAAGGGAAGGGAAGGGAAGGGAAGGGAAGGGAAGGGAAGGGAAGGGAAGGGACACAATTTCACCCAGGAGTGAGGCTGTGAGAGTAAGTCACTGCATGGGAATACTCTGTGTTTTCAGGAGAGATAAACCTTCGTTGTTTCCCTTCTGGAACGATTAATGTGTTCAAGCTATGTCTGCTGCTGTTTTAAATGCTTGCATTTCACACACGCAAGTGTCTCCATCTCTGTGTAACCTTTTATCTGTCAGCTCCTGCAGTGTGTAAGCAACATCAGTTGAGAAGAGGACAAACAGTTTGGGTGTTTGGATGTTTTCTGCGATTTGATTTGTAAATTAGCTTTGCTGTAACCAGGCTGGAAGTCCTTGCTGTCCTTAGCTACCCTGTATGACTGCAGCCCTACACCTGGCTGAAACCCAAAGGGACTAGCACGGGAGCCACAGGCTACTGTACAAAACGTGTGGAAGGATGGAGACCTCCTGGGAAAATACCTCACTTTCTAAGGGTTTCAGAAGTGGCTGTATAGAAATTCAGTCATGCTCAATGAACTTATCAGCTGCAAATGTCAAGGAGAGGTCATCGAAAAATACAACAGGCTCATTACTCACTACCTAGTTTGCAACTTGCAAAAATAGATTTAATAACTTATAAATAAGGTAATAAACGTTGGGTAAAATAACTGACAAAATACGTGATGGACACCAAGTTGAACATGAGGTAGCAATGCGCCCTTGTGGCAAAGAAGGCCACCAGCAGCCTGGACTGCATTTGGAGGAGTGTTGCCAGCAGTCAGGGGAGGTGATCCTTCCCCTCTGCTCAGTACTGGTGAGAAATATCTGCAGTGCTGGGACCAGTGATGGGTTCCTCAGTACAGATGAGATACAGACAAACTAGAGTGGGTCCAGCGAAGGGCCAGGAAGATGTTTAAGGGACTGGAGCATCTGTTGTAATGGGAGAGGCTGAGATCTGGCTCTTTTCAGCCCGGAGAAGAGAAGGCTCAGGGGGGATCTCATCAATGTATGCAAATAACTGATGGGTAAGTAAAGAAGATAGAGCCAGGCTCTTCTCAGTGGTGCCTAGTGACAGGGCAAGAGGCAATGAGCACAAATTGTAATACAGAAAATTCCACTTAATCATAAGAAAAAACTTTCTTACTCTGAGGGTGATTGAACACTGGAAGAGGATTTACAGAGAGGATTTGGTGTCTCCATCCTTGGAGATATTCAAAACTCTAATGAACATGGTCCTTGGCAACCCTCTCTAGCTGACCCTGCTGTGAGCAGGGGGTTGGACTAGATGATCTCCAGAAGTGCCACCATCCTCAGTGATTCTGTGATTTTACGAGCTTCATAAGAGAAAACCAGCTGTAAGAGAGAAATAGTTGCTCTCAGGACACAGACATCCCTAATGTACACTGTAGAAAACAGCTGCCTTTGCAACCAAAAACCCTAAAAATTCTGCATAGAGGAGACTGCTCCAAAGCTGTGTGTCTGGCAGTCCCAGTAGCCCCGTTGCTGGCTGCAATTACTAAACACCAGTCTGACAGGAATATTCAAAACACATTTCTGCTTAACAATGTCATGAAGCAAATCTGATTAAGTCTATACACACCAGCCTAGACCTTAGCCCCACAGCTTTTTAGAAGCACAGAATATTTAGATTATCTAAGAGAATAATCAAGTTGATGGCTGACAAGCCTCATGATCTAGAAATATCTACATGTGGAAGAGCTTTCCAGTAATAAATTGTTTTCTTAGTCCCACAAAAGATATGAAAGCTCTAACAGGAGTTCAAGCCAGATGATTCAGTTAAGACCTAAAGTATATTGAAGTTTTTGGTAATGAAGACTAAAAACACTGCAGCTATTGTTTTTAGTATCAGACTTACCATCACATACAGTCTTTTAAAATCATATTACTAAAAGCATCTGTTTGAACTCCAGAAACAGTTAAAACCTAATGCAGAAAATAGTGAGCAGGAATCTGCATCATTCTTGCTGGAAACTAGATGAAAAGTGTCCCATCTGATCCCGTAGCTCTGAAAATCCCCCTGGATGGCTATAGGGATTCCAGAAATATCAAGTTTTTTATTTGTCCCGCCCATCCTCCAGTCCAGTTTTCACAGTGAAGTGAAATTAGACTATATGGAGGAATAGAAACTGAAGTCACAAAAGTCATTACTGCAGGATTTTTGTTTGCTAAAAGTAACCAGCAGTGGAGCATCCAAAGGAAAATTCTTAGGTGACTTGTAGGCCACTTATTCAAAGGCACTTTAGGTGTCTAGGTGAATCTGGTCTCCTTTCAAGGTTTGCTCATCACATACTGGTGGCCAGGCTAATATCCTTTCTATATTTTCAGCTGTCTCTGTACATAAGTGCCTGTTTTCTAGATGGAGAAGTAAGGAAGCTAAGGTGTTCAGTCTGTTGTCACCCAAATAAATAACCTCTGATTTTAATCCTGGCTGTACACAGACATTCAGAATGCTGTGCAGGGAGATGAGTTTCCAGTGAGATAAAGTAGGAGCCAACATGGACTTCTCAGAAACAATCATGTCAAGCTAATCTTATTTTTATTTTTTACTGTGTTTTGTGGCCAGGGAGAAATAGCTTATATTAAGCATCATGACCTTAGCAAGATTTTCAGCTGTTTCTGGGAAAGTAATGTGAGACTAATTTGAGAAGCATGTTCTTAATGAACCTCTACAGGGTAGATGCCATAATAGCTGACTAACCATAAAAGGTAACCAAATATCAGCAGAAGGGTGAACTAATGTGGTTCTGCATTTAGTCTTTTTGTTACTGGTGGAAAAGGAATTTGCTTATTAAATTTGCAGATGATATGAAGCTTGGATGACCATAAGTCTATTAGAGGATGGGATTGGAATTTAAAATGTTCTTGACAAATTACAGAAATAGACTGAAAATAAATTGATTAAAGGAAGAAAAGTGCTACGCATTGGACTGAAACAGGAATACTAAAAAGCTTTGTATATGTTGAATAACAGTTAGACAGGTAGCAACAGTTCTTTGGAAAAGCAATAAGGAACCATAAAGGATCACAAATTTTACATGAGCTAGGAAAAAAAAATATCAGGCAAGTTTGCGTGAACAAGAATAGCTGACTGGGGAAAAGCCAACTGCTCGACTCTGTACTGGTAAGGCACAGAATATGCCTCAGACTGTATTCCGGTCTTGAGAAGGATCTAGGTCAACTGGAGAGAGCACAGGATGCTAAAATGACAATAATCAAAGGCAAAGCAAGTTTTATAGGGAATCATAAAGGAAATGGCATTGTTTAGCTTGAAGAATAAAGTTAAGGGAACACATAGTAACAGCTTTGTCATAAAGAGCTATTGCTCTCTTATTTAAGAGGGATTTTCTCCGTGTTCCTGGTAGACAGGAAAGAAGCAATTGGACTAAAAAGCAGTAAGAAAGACCTAATGAAACAGATCTTCTGGGAAGAAAGTGAAATGTCCATGATAGGTTTGTAAGAATAGCAGACTAGACATCAGACTAGCCCAGCCTGCACCAAGAGAGGATGAGATGCAAGATTTCTTGAAATCTCTTCTCACCCTACGTTACTACAATTCCATAACAGGCTGTAAAGATCCAGACAAAGAGTTCATTCTTTATTGAAGGCTTGTCTGGAAACTAAAGATGATAGACGTTTATCAGCAGTCACTTATCTAATGGTTTTATTACAGTGAGAAAGAGAGAAAGTTGTTTTCCAACCCAAAGAATAGTTACTAACCACAATGGTAGCAGTCGTTGTGTCATTGATTGTTCTTCCTACTTTGCAGCACAGTGCAATTAATACTGAATGCATCAGGTCTTACGGGATTCTCACTCCTCAGGGGAGGGAGATCTACAGTCCATGTGCAGCTATTTAACTCTGCCTCCTGCATTTATGAGGCCATTTATTTGATCTTTTCCTGTACTCACACAGGACATTGTTGTGGTGGTTGTGGTCACAGTGGGAGAGTCTTTTTTTTTTTCCTTGTGGTTGGGGGTAACATCCTGGAAACCTCCATTCCAGATGGAGATGGAGCAGTGGAGTAGGGGCTGCGAGGTTACAGCAGTTCCCAGGAACACACCACCGATGCCGGTACACCAGTTGTGGTTTGTTCCTGTCTGGACATGCTTCTTACCTTTGCAGATAACGCTAATTTGCAGGCTCAGCAGAAGGAGAGCCATTTCCCATTATCGTGTTCTTCTTGCATCTGGAATTTTAAGTGAACTACATAACAGAGTCTTCTGCTTTCTTAAGCATTTTCTTCTCCTTTCTTTAATCATGCTGAGATTTCCTGTGAATACTGTGAGCTGTAATTATCATCTGCACATCAGTGGGTATGCTAAGCTGTTTCTTAAAGGGATTTTTTTTTTTCTGTGAATTTCAGATGACCAAGAACAAAATTATAATCACCTGATACTAAACAGTGCCACCCAGACACCTACACATGGTAAGAGAAAACAAAGAGCAAAATTACACACGTTGTAACTTTCCTCTGCCAGCCAGTAACATTTACTGGTATCAAAGTATGTTTAATGTTAATAGAAATGTTCCTATGGCAATAATGCATGAATGATGGTTTCCATTAACATTAAACATAGGACCATATTTTTAAATAGTGTGCACAGTGAAATATGGCCCAGTCTTTTATAATTTTACCTATCAGCCTTGTGTTTCCCCATGTCTGATTGCTCCTTTCTCCCTTCCACATCAGCAAGGTGCTGTCAGATTTAACTGGCCAAAACAGTAAAGCTGTTAACCGGTCCATCTTGTCAGCCAAGCCACTCAACTTAGAGTGCTGCTTGTGCATATTTCTAAAGTAGGTTAGAAGGAGAGTGACATGGGGCAAGGGCTCCTAAGCTGACATGGCTTTGACATAACAATATGTGTCCAGAGTTTGGTCTCACAGCTAAACCCAAGCGCTCCAGCCCATACTTGCATGGGTCTGGATGGGATAACCTACTGAAGCCCCTGATTCACTGCACAATGTCTCTCTAGCTTCTGGTATGCAGGACCATTAAGAAATTCAGGACTCCCCCTGCCCAATTCCATAAACAGAAGTGCCTCTTTCTAAACCAGTTCCAGTGGTTGCTCTCACACCCTGCCAAATCCCCTTCATTTTATTGTGGAAACATGACATTTCTCTGACCCTAGGAACTTATGAAACCCAGAGCACCTTTCATTTCGCTGTGCCCACCACAGAGTGGACCAGCACTGACCTATCCCCATAACCTCAGAAGTGACACCTCAGGAGATGTCTGGGGCACCATATAACCTGCGTGGTCATCCCTCTAAAGGGTGAAAGCATCCCTTTCAGCGTTCCCCCAAAGCTCACTTGGGTTTGGTCTTTGTACCCAAACAGTTTCATAAACGTTACTACCCCTTCTGACAGTGCTGTTGCCGAGAACTGAAAATCCACATTTTTAATTTGTCTCACCTCTACACATGGTTCAGCGCGTTTATTGGCAACTATCTATCCAGCCCTCTTAACCTAATATGCTTGGGGATGCCCCATGTCATACTTTAGCCAGTTTCAAGAATTCAGATGCTATTCAAAGATACTCCTTTGTTTCCCCTTTTGTTTCCACCATTTCATCCCAACCTGGAGATGTTTCTTCACATCCTCCATGACCAAAAACTCGGCCCCTCTCTGCTCAGCCCTGTCCCTCCAGCCCTTCTACCTCCTCTGCCCTACTCCCTCCTCCTTTTGGTTTCCTTGGCCCCACACTAGCAATTGAGAGTGGGCAGCATGTCCCTCCCTGCATTGTAGCAATCTCAGGCCACACAGTCAAGTCACCTGCAGCTTTCTGGCTCCATCCAAATCCAGACCAGTCACTGCCACCCAAATCAGCAACTCCCCCTGTCTCTGTGCAATCACACCAACCTCTGAATGAACCCTCAGGTGCTCTCTGTTTTCTTCCCTCTTCTGCTGCTACCTTGTCTTGGTCTTGTCCTTGTTCCTCCCTGCGCCCTTTACCCTTTGAACACGATATATTCCTCCAGCATTCGCAGCTGGAACCTTCCTTCTATCGGGGAACCAGTAAGTGATGGGTAAATCTCAATATACACTTCTTGCAGCTCTGAATCTCTGTATTTGTTGCTCTTATTGTTCTGGCATTTGTTTTTAATTCTGAAATTTCATCTTGATAACTATTCTGGAACTGATTTATTGAGTTGTGTGTTCTTGTATAGAAATTTCCACGCTTCTTTGCTGCATAAAAGGGTGGGAGAATAATTGCCCTCACAAAGGTCACCTAAAACCTTTGGTGTTTCTCCTTTGTAGAGGGTGGGTCAGGCAGCTCCTCACCCTGCAAGTTACTTTCAGTTGTAAGACTACATTATGAGGTTGGATTTTTTCCATCTCACAAAAACCCTGTGAGAAACAATGTCAGCTTTAAACCTGGCAGTAACACAGGAGTAGTTATTGAATCTGAATTGACAGCCTCAAATGCTCTCCAGACTACTTTGTTTATATTTTTACTTTCCCGAGAAAAAGAAAAGAAGAAAAAGATGAAGGAACAAGGCTGAAATTGTATTGTCTTCTCTCTGGTCTTACTACTTGTTCTTCAAATCTAGCACATGCTGGGTTCTGAGATCTGCCCCAGCAGAGCCAGCTGAGTCCCGTTTACCTGTGTCTGCCCAGAAGTTTTAAGGTAGCTCCACCATCAGGTCCCTATTGCATTCAATAACTCAAGGTAACGGTATGTGCTAAAACTTCCCTCTGGCCCTGACAGATGCTTTTAGTTTTTATGTACTTGAGAGACAAAAATCAAAGCAGATAGACTCATGATTAGAAACTTTCACTTTTTTCTCCACTCATTTCTTGCGCTTACTGTATCTTAATTTTGGTTGTACAAAGTGACTTGAATGATCTGACTACAAATAACTGTATGATTCAGAGTTATATTTTATTCCTAAGTTACCCATATGGTCATGGATGCTTTTGTTCATGATACTCGTGTGCTGTTGCTGGTGATCCACTGCTTTGTGAATCTAAAAAGATATTTGGATTTTTCAAATAAGGCATCAAAAGAGCTTGCATTCTACATAATTACTGCTGAAATTCTGAGATAGTTCAGCAGCACCACAGGTTTAATTTAATTCCTTTCATGGGTAGGACATGGTGTACATTTTCTGCGTGATTATGCAAGTTTGTAGGTGGACATGAGCTCTGTCCCTTAGCCCTTAGCACCCACCATGCAGTGAAACCATCTGACATGAGCGGAAGAAAGGAAAGAAGCCAGTGTGAGGCTCAAGACATGCCCTGTGTTGCATGTGGCCCGAGTTCAATTTGCTCTTAACTGAAGTAACACAGCGCAGAGAAATGTTCTCAGGCTACCAGCATAGAGCAAGCAGGGCAGCAGTTCTAAGTGATGTGCCACCAACCAAACAGCACTTCAGCCTGAACAGACAGAAGACCCCTCCCATGCCTGGAGGGGCTCCCGACAGCCTCCCCAAGAACTGCCTCACTCGGCAGGGATGCACTTGGCCTGGTATATGCGAAGGGAAGGGTGAGCCATGGTAAATTGGAATACCTGCCAGGATGAGAGCTCAGCTGCTCTGGGCTGGTGATCTCTCTCCCATCTCCTGCCATCATAGGAACCACACAGGTTTCTTACCTTCTCCTGTAATTCCCATTACAATGAGTCTCTGAACTCATACAGCCCTGGGGCTGAGCAGTGGAGGCATTCCACAGCCCAGCTGTGGCAGACAGGGGGCCCAGGGCTCTGCAGGAGACCTCCTCATGGAGGACAGATGAAAGCCAAGTTCCCTGTGTTCCCCTTTTCCCTTCCTGTACTGGATAGTCCTTTGCAAAAGTAGAGCAAATGGCAACAACCCATTCGTTTCCCCAAAGATCTGGTGAATCTTACTGCAGGAGTGATCCAGATGTGCAGTGGGGCAGCTATATCTCTCAGCCCCAAGACAGGCTGAGAGAGTTGGGGTTGTTCAACCTGGAGAAGAGGAGACTTTGGGGTGACCTTATAGCAGCTTTCCAGTACCTGAAAGGGGCCTACAGGAAAGCTGGAGAGGGACTTTTTGCAAGGGCATGTAGTGATAGGTTGAGGGGTAAGGGCTTCAAACTGGAAGAAAGGAGATTTAGGTTAGATATCAGGAAGAAATTTTTCACTGTGAGGGTGGTGAGGCCCCTGGCCCAGGTTGCCCATAGAAGCTGTGGCTGCCCCATCCCTGGAGGTGTTCAAGGCCAGGTTGGACTGGGCTTGGAGCAACCTGGGCTGGTGGGAGGTGTCTCTGCCCATGGCAGGGGAGTTGGAACGAGATGATATTTAAGGTCCCTTCCAACTCCAACCATTCTATGATTCTATGAAATTAAAGGGGATAAGGACAACCTGTGGCCACAAAGAGCCAGGAAAAAAAAAAAAATGCAGATTTGACCTTAGCTCTCTGAGCTTTGGTTTCAGGTTTCCAGGGTTAAAACCCCAACACCCTCTGTTCTAACCTGGCTTGGGGGGTTGCGGCTGTTGGCACACACCTTCTCAATGCGAAGGGTATGCCCATCGCAGTGGGTTGTGCAGCCATGAGGTCACTAGTGTGATTACACTGAACTCTTCTGATGCAGGAAGGAATAGCTACTAATTAACGATGGCATCGCATATAATCTGTTCTGTCAGGCTGCTATCATTTAATTAGCATAGTGCAGTTCACGGCACAGTTAACAGAGTGAGAAGAAAGTGCCCCTCCTCTCCCTGCCTGGCTGTCACAGAGGGTTCACAGAGGAGAGAAACGTATGTCTGTCCTGTTTTTGGAAAATGTGATATGTTGGGAAGAGAATTTCCAATGGAGATCAAGAGAAATGACCACAGGCAATTGAGTCTGTCAAGCTGTGATCTGCAATAGCAGGATTTATTTTCTGCTGTTGTTGGGGGCTCTGAATTACCCAGTGTGACTTTGAGTATCCCAAATCTTAAAGAATTCTGTTGATTTTCTTCTGATGTCGGTCTATTCATGAACCTAATTCACTTCTAGGACACTGAATGTCCCATTATAGAGGTATCTACAGTCCTTTAGAAATTCGAAATCAGTGACGGACTTCAGATCTCAATTCCACTGAAATTAGAAGTTTGATGTGGGTTTCCTTAGCTCTATACTTTAGTTTCGGATCAGCTGCAGATTTTAGCTGCAAATGAAGAACTCCTCACCCTTTTTATTAGGGAATGTAGTGATAGGACAAGGGGGAATGGCTTTAAGCTGGAAGAGGGCAGGTTTAGATTAAACATGAGGAAGAAGTTTTTCACTCTGAGGGTGGTGAGGCACTGGAACAGGTTGCCCAGAGAGGTTGTTGAAGCTCCGTCCCTGGAGGTGTTCAAGGCCAGGCTGGACGTGGCCTTGGGCAACCTGGTCTGGTGGGAGGTGTCCCTGCCTGTGGCAGGGGGGTTGGAACTCGATGATCTTCAAGGTCCCTTCCAACCTAAACCATTCTATGATTCTATGATTCTATGATTTTTGGAAATGTAGTGATTTTGTCTGTAAAAGGTGGCTGTGAGTGCTGAAGTACTAATTTCTAAGCATAACTAAGTTTTACATATGAAATGCTGGTAAATCTTTTGATACATTAATTTATCTTCTTTAGCTATTCAATCTTTATACAAAACAAGCACATAAAATTATTTTCCTATAAAAACATTACAATATGGAAAAAAAAGAATCTAGGCACACAAAACAGAACTGAGGCAGTGTAGCATCAGCTACAATGGAAATATATGTTGACCGCCTGGGCTCAGTTTCTGTAAAGCTTATTACTTTATTTTTTACTGCTACTGAAGTTTAATCTCATTATATTTAGAGCATATTTAATTATGCTAACCAAAGAGTCTTGTATAAACATTTTTACATCTATATAAATAACAAGCACATTACTAAATAATATGGTTAGTAGGAAGTTCATATCATAATTTTTATGTCAGTTCATTGCATTTGATAATCATCTTAAAAAGTATTTGGTAAACCACCGTAAGCAACAAATGGCTTTGCTTCAAGTTTTTAATTTGGCCAAGTATTTTCCCATAGATGATGTCTGGGTTTGCTCTGATGGAGATAAATTTCATTTTATAGCTGTATTTTCCTATATATATACGCATGTATGTGTGCATATTTGTTATATTCCTTCCTTTCTTCCTTCCTCCCTTCCTTCCTTCTTTCCTTCCTTCCTTCCTTTGTTTTTCTTGTTCCTCCCATCCATCCATCCATCCTTTCTCTCTCTTTCTTTCCTTCTTTCCTTCTTTCCTTCTTTCCTTCTTTCTTTCCTTTCTTTGTTTCTTTGTTTTTCTTCTTCCTTCCATCCCTCCATCCATCCTTTCTCTCTCTTTCTTTCCTTCTTTCCTTCCTTTCTTTGCTTCTTTTTCTTCTTACTTCCATCCTTTGTTTCCGTCTTTCCTTCTTTCTCTTTCTTTTCTCTCTTTTCTTTCTTTTCTTTCCCTCTTTTCTTCCTTCTTTCTCTTTTCTTCATTTCAAAAATCCAGGGCATCTTCCTTCCCACACAGTAATAGGGCTTTGGGGGATATGCTGCTGAAATAATTCTTGCATCAATTTTCTAACATCAGACCAGAAGCTTCAATTTGGGACAATCCCAGAAGATATGAAAATGATTCCCTATACTGTCACATCTCCTCAAGCAATTTGTTGAGAGTTTTGTGTCTATTGTGTTTAAGACACTGTTTACAAAATTGTAACAATTAAGGACTGTTTAAATTAGATTTATCCCCAATAGAAATATGTGTGAGGAAATTAGAAGATAATCAGTTCTCTAGAATGTAACCTACAGAACAAATAGACACATTATGTACACTGCTCTTTCTGCAAAGCAGCAGGGCTTTAATGAAAGTGGGAAGGGAGATGAACCAGGTCGTCTGACAGGACTGGACAACATAGTGCCAGCTTTTTGATGCATACAAGTTGCCATTTGTGACAGGGACACCAGTTGATGATTCAACAGCTTTGCTCACCAGCTTTGCAAAGCAAAGTGCACAGGTCTTTGTGTTGCACCACAGCTCCACTTACACAATTTCAAAGCAAATTGGAGTGAAGTCATTAGTAAATCAGGATCGCTATTTACCTGTCTTGACCTGAGAATTCACTACCAATAGCCTACAGTGCAGAGCCAACCTCTGCACAGGGGATGTATTGGTTTGTTGGTGCCATGGTTGGACTTGAGCGATGTGACTTCCCTCTGCTGACATGTGTGCTGACCTTCCTTTCGTCAGTGAAGTAGAGGGCAGAGAACAACCCTGGGGCTGAGAACGGATAAAGGATTTCAATGGCAACTTCCTTGAAAGCGCTCAGCGCTGAAGCAACTGGTCTTTGCTTTTTAGAGTAAATACATTGTATGTTTGGACAAAGAAATCACTCTTTTCATGGTCTCAGGATGGCAGGGCTAAAACAGCCTCCCAGCTGGAGGTGCAGCCCATCTGCTGAGTATGGAGGCCTTGACTTGCAGGTGAATATTGTCATGCCACTCATGACGTGGCCCATGTTCCACCCAGCAAGTGACTATCGTAAATAAAACACTGAGGCTTGTGGAGTAAAACGCAGCTGTGTGACTGTGTCTCCACCCTCACCTGTGGGAGGAATATGAGGAGCTTCTCTCTGTGACAATACAGTCATTAAGAAAAGGGCTGACATGAGATGAGTAACTGTGACACTGGCCTCAGGTTCCTCTTACAGAAGCAGAAGATCCCGAACCATAAGCATGGGGAAGCAGCGTCTTTATTCCTAGTGAATGTGAAACCAGTGAAAAAGACCAGGAGTTCTGGAGGCAAAATCACAGCATTATAAAAATCAGCAGGTAAAACTGCTGAGACAAAGGATTTTTGTTTTTACCATTTGCATTGCTAGAACTGCTATCAGTGTGGAGCTCACTATGACGCTGCCAGAACGTTGTGGTGGTCCCTGCACCACCTTCAGCCTGTCTGGGGGCTTATGCCTCACCCTTGTCCCAAAGGGCTGAAAGGAGTCACACATAGCCCACTCAGGATGGGTGATTTGTTTCTCTCAGCGGATAGAGCTAGTTTTGGCTCCCTCACCTTGTCTGCTGCGAGGACCAAACGTGTATGCATTTTCCTTTTTGAACCAGCTTCCCCTACATGCAATGGCAAGCTTTGAGCATGTGGTGCTCGCAGAGGTGGAAGGAGTTAACAGGCTGACAGTTTTCAATTGCACAGTCTCACATCCAGCAAGAACGAGTCCCAGTCCCAGTTCTGCACAGTCTACATGCTGGCTGCTCTCGTGCCAGAGCCGTGTGTTGTTTTCTGCATCCCCATGACAAGGCAGCCAACTCAAGGAGAAGTGAATATATCTTTTGCTGGGATTGCTAAGCATAGTTCTACTTTCTGTAGTTTTTCCTTTGATTTTAATCAGCAACGTTATTCCTCTCACCCTGTGTTGTAGTGTGTAGCTATGCTATGTTCAGTTAAGCACCTTGTGTACTCCACAGCATCTTCATGTTAATAGCCTCTAGGTGATACAATTCAGGCATATTATTATGCTGTGTGTATATATTGTAGCATTTAAGGCCATCATCTTGCAATGTGCTGGTGTACCTCATCCTCTTTGCATCTTACCCCTTCAGATTGCTGCTCAGTTCTCAGCCACGAACCCTGAAAGACATAATCCTAGCACCGTCCTGATACACAGAGGTTTTTTATCACTGACTGAATTTAAAATCCCACATCTCCAGCTCATATAAATGAGGGCAGCTATTCACTGGAGAGCTGCTGATTTACACCATGGAGGATCTGACCTGGAAATGTATAAACCTCTTTGAGATTCTTCATGAGAGATGTAGAAGACTATTAATAACAGTGTTTGTAACATCAAAAAAGAAGTGTGAAAACACAGATAGTTCCCCCCCCTCAAAGACTGAAGATATGTGTTATAAATTTTAATTTGAGTCTGTGAACATCAGTTCTTTGCCTGCTATAACAGTATGTCACTTCCAGGATGGCTCAGGAGGTGCTAAGTCTTGGCACAGAAGGCCACCAAACGCCATCAGCTACTACCAGATTTTCCTGAGGAATGCGGTCCTTTGTAAGAGCTTGCGTCGGAATCGGAGAAGTCTTTGTGTCTGAGCCTTCAAACGGCTGAGCAGAAGGCAGTGCTGCGGGAGCAATGTGTGCTTTGACAGAGGACTGAAGCTATGCTGAGCTGAAGCTGAGCAGCAGAAGGCTTGGTTGTATCAGCTTCTCCTAGGTGACATTGTTTGCTTTCTCTGGGTGAATGTTTTAAAAGGCATCTGTTGAAATGTCTTGCAAAATTCACACAACATATGTGCAGACTCATATGCAAATATGGAGCACATCCCTTTTGCCACTTGAGCTTTGTTTAAAACTTCGCCATAAATTCACTTTTTTTTTTTTTTTTTCTTGGGTATCATCTGCTCCTGTCCTTGTACATGAAAGGTTCTGTGCCTTATGTAAACACACTTTGAAACAGAAGCAGGGCAGAGCAAGACGCTTCAAGAAGGCTTCAGGTCTAATTTCCACAACACAAGTCTCCAGCTTTAGAAATCCTGAAACTGCTTCTGAGCCCTGTGCTTGCAGAAAGTTTGCAAAGCCCTGACGGGAATGAGGTTCTCCCTCAACTTTGAGTGACTTTCATTTCCTTCACAGATTACAAAGCAGTCCAGTGCATGCAGAAAGCAGAGGAGTGAATCCACGTCTGCTCAGAGGCCAGCTGTAACCGCAATCCCCCATGCACAGAGGGAACTGCAGCCCCCTAACATCCGTGTGTGTGTGTCGTGGCCATATAGTCTTTTCAGGATACAGGATATAGCAGGAAACGTTCCTCTGGCAGTCCATCGGTGCAGGCGGTACTCCTGGTTCCTCAGGCACAGAGATCTCTGCCAGTCTGCTCCAGGGCACCACCTTGACAAGTTTTTATTCAAGAGCCTGGTCCGAATGGAGCAGGAAAACCATTCTGAGCCTGACCCATGATTCCACTGGTTCTCATGGAAATACAGCAGGGTTTGGACTGGCCCAAAAATTCTGGCTCATGAAGCAGAAGAAATGCACAGTTCTTGCTCGGTAGGTGGCCAAGAAGAGACATTAGAGCTGCAAAGGAAGAGTCTTTCTCCACAGGGATGCCTGCTCCCTTCCTGAGCTTGTTGTGCCAACATTGTGCAGCCCAGTGAGTCCCTGGCAGAGCTGTGCCGTGCTGCCAGGCCTGCCAGCGGCTGGAGCAATGCAGCGCTCTGGTCAGAGCGCTGTGAAACCACCGATGCTCAGCACATGAGGAAATGCTGCAGAGTTGAGCCCTCTCCTGCTGAATTAATCAAAGAGACACTGGCAGAATTTTAAGGTGTTGCATTGGCTGTAAAAAGGTGCGGTTTCTTCGAGGCTGCATCAAAGAGAATTTAGAAACCAAGAGAAATGGCAGTGCTGGATGATGTTCCCATCTCTGTTGTGTGTTCTATGCACTGGGGGAGCTTCATTTCCTCCATGTTCCTCTGCAAATTTGCAGCTTTGCAAATTGTGCCCAGAACCCATGATGTATCGGAGAGGCATAAAATGGCATGTGGGTGCAGGATGGTGCTGAGGAAAATGCGGACTAATACTGACTTTCAAAGATAATCCCAGTAACCATGGGACATTGTCCGTTTTCTGTTACCCAGAATGTATAGCTGGACTGGAATGAGTGGGAATGTTGGGGAGCAGAGCAGTGTACAACTTCAGCTGCCTTGCAGGGAAAGAGGGGACCTTTTTATTTACATCCTGTTAATTAATTATCCTGCATCTTCCACAGAAGCCAACAAACACCACAAAGAAAAAGGAGAGAGACCAGAAAAAAGCATGACTCAAATATATTGCAGGAGTGAAGAACTACTAAGAAACTTCTGCTGAACTGGTCCCAGAATATAAATTGTACAAGATAATTCTCCTTACTAGAGTCTCCCAGTTCTCTGATCTTGCCCTCAAACTACATTATGCAAAAGACATCTGAAATTATCTTTGGTCATTTCAGTTTATCCCTTATTTTGCTGAATGATGGGTAGTGGATTTCAAGGTGACTTCTCATTTGCCAAAATCATTACGGTCTGTTCCTGACTGACTGGATGGAAAAAGCAGTAAGAAGATGTACCGATTCTGCACCAGCCCATCAGATAAATGTGTGGCACTTAATTTCACACACCTCATGCAAGCAGTCAATTAATGCTCCTGCTTTGGCACTGAAAACAAATTCCATACATATGACTGGGCTTATTTCAGCATGTCCAAACCTCCATGCAAAATGGAGATTAGACACAGGTTCTGGCTGAGAAATCTGCAAAGAAATGTTACCCCAGGGTCCTTGCCACACAAGCACAAATAGGAGTGGGGACATAGTTTCAATGCTGATATAGTCTCTGTTTACTGGATAATATCTAATCAATTGTTTCCAGCGCCCTGATGAATATGATGCACTTCCTAATCCTGCAGTCAGTCTATTAGACATGGATTGAAGTCATCATCAAGAAAATAATGTTCTCAGAGAGATGACACATGAGCTATATGCTCACTTGGGTCTGTGTTCTTTTTGCCAGACAATAACCTTGTTCCAGGAGTGCAGAGACATACATAAGCAATAGGAAAGAAGAGTTTATTAACCAAAAGGGCTGTTGCATTGTTAAGAGGAAATTTTCACCATTGCTAAACTCTGTAAGAAAGTGCCTTGTAATTTCTCAGAACTGGGAACAAAATGATGCTCTGGCAGAGCGCTGGGCTGTTCCTTTTCTGCGGGGTGGCTGACATTGGCTGCCAGTTGTTGAGCCCAGGGGACAGCATGCAGGTGCTTGCTGCAACGTGCCAAGCCCCTGTTCCTTCCAGAGCGGTTTACTTCCCCTCACCTTGCTGTGCCGGCAGCGGTGGGGGATCGTACAAGATGGGGTATGCCATGCTGGTGCCAGACTGGTGCTCAAGGAGAGGGGAAGCTGCTCCTCTCCTTGCAGTCATACCCTGGACATAACTGGGAAGGAGTGCACTGTTGTGATTTGGTCTGCAGGAAACTTCATTGTGAGGAAGCTCACAGAGCAGCAGAGCTCATGGAATCAGTGGTGACAGGGGCAGGGAGCAGCAAACATTGGGGTTCTTGGCATGGTGGTTGCAATTCAAGTGTCTAAACATGGGTGGCATCCAGTCTCTAATAGGTGCCACATCACTTCTTCCAGCCCTTTGTGAGTGTCTCAGATACCCCGGCATACTCCAGATGGATCAGGTGCCTCTGAGTTGAGCACTGGGCGTGTAATTCTGCTGAGAGCTGCAGAGGAGTGCTCTGACCAGGCTGGCTTTAGGAAATCTTGAGCAGGTTTGTGCCAGAAGACAAGACTGTCTCAGCCTGTCTTTGACTGAGAAGCATGTGTACAACATGAGGGATGAGTGCCAGAAGGTCTAAAATATCTAGGGAAAGTCACAGTGGGAGGAAAGCTGAGGAGTCAGCTCTACATTCCCATGCACAGACAGGCATGGGAAATACTGGGTACATATCTAGGCAACAGAGAGCACCAAGGATATAGTGAAATGGGAGCACTCAAAGAGGAGGACGAAATTCTGCTGTTTAACTCAAACAGGACCCCATGCAGGAGAAAGGCAGCAGGGGAGGAGATGGCCTGACGCCTGCAATTTATTTTTTTTTGCAGGAAACAGTTTAATTTGTGACTCTTGAGAAATATCTTCTGAAATATCTGCACTCTACTTGAGTGGATTTTATTTACATTTTTTGTGGGAGATGAGGGAATTTAGCAAATGTTTGGACACCAACACATTTGTCGAGGTGAAATTCCCCTGCCGCTCAGTTACTTTTGCACAGAAGCAATGCTATAATCTCAACCAGTCTGTGGTTCAGTGGAGGTAAGAGGGTCTTGAGGCATGTGAGTGCATACTGAGCACAAGTTGCACTGCTCTTCATGAGCACACTTTAGCGGGGATGCACAACAAGAATGTGTGAACCCAAGATTTGGGCTCCTCAGCTGTACCGGAGAACTTAGCCCTCTGATTTCATTTTCAGACCGTACTTGAAGTGGCCACCTCCTTGGCCTTTTGACCTAGTTAGTGCAATCCCATCACTGCTGCAAGCTCCCACAGAGCCCGCTGTAGTCTGTTCTAGCTTTGCTTGTAATAGTTGAAGCTCCTGCTATTTTTAATACTCTTATCCCTATCTATTTTAATATCTGAACACCTGGAAGTTATAAACGCAGTTCAACAGGTCTCTGTCCCTTGGCTGAGCTGATGAAAGTTCGTTTTCCATCCAGCTTGCAGCAAAGGACCATGATTTCAATACCAGACAAACTCTGCAGATTGTCTGTACTTGACTTTTAACATCCAGGCTCGGTGCTAATCTTTATTGACAGTGTGCTCAGCATTAGCATCCTGACAGCGGGCGTTTTGACACTGGCCGGGGACTCCCTCAGTGACTGACAAAATGAAAACAAGCAGAGGGCATTCTCCACTCCTCTGGGATGGCACCTCCTTTCCTGCTTCAGGAACCTCTCCAAACCTTGCCTTGTCTTCTGTCTGCACCCAGATGTGCACCCCACAGCTCCATGGCTCACTACTGGTGTGCAAGGGAAGCATGGCCATCTCTAGAGCCCACCAGGACCCCTGTGAGGCCATGGAATGGCTTTGCCCAGGAGCCTCCAGGTTCAGGTGGGGAAAGCACAGCTTGCTGGGGTAAAGGTAGGTGATGCTGCCTGAACTCAGCAAGGCCGCAGTGGGGTCAGTTCACAGCACCCTGACACAGCCCTCCATGGTAAGTGGGGCAACTCACAGTCCACCAGACCCGCTGTCCCCCTGTGAGGAGGGATGGTTGGTCTGCGTGCTTTCATGGCAGCAGTTTGCTTCTCTCCATAATCACTGTGGACAAGGAAACAACACCACAGGATCCCTTTTTCACCAGTCTGCCAGTGCCAGTTTGAATTATGTCCAACGGCCTGTCACTGAGGCTGGCTCAGATACAGCTCTTCTCCCTGGTGGATTTTGTGGGAATGGCTTGCCTCTCTCAACTTGTTTTGGTGCACACTGTGGACATGCCTTTCTCTGTTGGTTTTTTTTTTCCAGACAAGCCGCGAATGAACAACATCCTAACTTCTGCCACCGAACCCTATGATCTGTCCTTCTCCCGGTCCTTCCAGAACCTCTCTCACCTCCCACCATCCTACGAGTCTGCTGTCAAGACAAACCCAAGTAAATATTCTTCTCTGAAGAGACTAAGTAGGTGTCACCTCATTTCATTTCTTTTGTATCTCATTGGCTTGTAAGCCGCAGTGGGCACAATGTTAAGGCAATAATCTTCTCTCTGTCGTTGTACTGCCCAAGTTGGCATCTCCGGTAATGATTCTTTTGGCTGTCACTTCCCATCAAGGAAGAGCACAGAGAAAGAGTCACTTCATTACTGTGAGAGCACATGTGATTATTTGCTTACTGACCTCCTTGCTGTGCTGCCTCCCACTACTCCACCTTATATCTGCTCCTGATAGAGTCACATGAGAATCCTTTTTATTTCTGCCAGAGTCAAGATGAGCCAAACTGGCTGCTTCAAATCAGCTGAGCTCACCTTGGCGTACTCAGGGCAGATATCTCACCAACCGTGGGGGTAGCTGGAACAGATGACAAACTCAGGCCAACAGAAAACTGCTGAAATGGTTGGGAGCATCTATTTCAGGAGGAGCACATCTGCCTGCCTTGAGCAGTGCTGCGATCTGCCATGTTTCATGGTGTATGTGTCCGGTCCTGATCCTGACCTGTGCCCGACACTGATCCATGGTGTGTCTCTGATATTTCAGCACGTTGCTCACTGCCCTGTTCACGCTAGTTAATATCTGTTCTTTCTTGCTGTTTTACGTATTGCATTGTTCTGCCAACTTTCCTGTAATGCTCCAGCCCATTACCTTTACCGATGGCAAACTCTTCAGCTTTGGTGAGATTATGAAATAAGTGATATTTGTATGGGCAAATGCTCTCTCCAGACTCAGACACTCAGGGTTTATAGTATGTTTCCATGAACTTTTTCTGGATGCAGCCATGTATTCACACTGCCTAATTTAGAGAAATAACTTGGATGTTTATACTTGCAATAGCTTCATTGAAGGTAGGTGAGGATAAGGAGCAGATCCTACTTCCTTAGTCTGTATAAAATCTGCATTCCCAATTTAGCCAGCTAAGTGAGACACACCAAATTAAGTGGCAGAGAAGCCTTTGAACTGTCCATAACAAATCTCTGTGTAGAAGATTTTCCAGAAGAGAAAATGGAACAGAAATGTAGCACACAAAAATCTCAGCCCCACTCCTTGATGCTTCAGTGTGGGGTTTATGTACATGTTTAACATTAAGGCAAATACATTTGATGTGCTTAAAAGCAAGCACGTGCTTAACTGCGTTGGAGAACAGCGATGAGGTATTTTGTGATTGCAGCCTGCCATCTTCCCTGTTCAGTGTGCCATGCACACAACTCTGCTTCTGCCATGAGCTTTGTTCCCTGGTCACATCTGAATCTCACACTCCCAGCTGCATCCCAGTGATGAACTGTCCATGTTCTTGAGTAGTTTTGATGCTACTATCTGATACTGGAAAACCCTTGAAATCATGGCAATTTAATATTTCTGCTTTAAAATACCCCCATTTTGAGGTGATGATTTGTTTCCATTTGTCAGCTGAAATGAAAATTTCTCAGCACGAAAATTGTACCCCCTGGACAGGCCCAAAACCTGCTATTTCATTTGTAATTCATTTGCAGTGCCTGGGATTACCTGGGATTTCCTGGGATACATACTTCTTATTCAGAGCCTGGGAGATCTCTGTCCTGGCGTCATTGAGAGCAGGTTAGAGAAGTGCTCACCGGGAACAGCAGCAATGGATGCTCCTGGCATGATGCAGGGGATGGTCATGACCTCTTCCAGCCTGTGGTTTATTTATTGCTTTACATATTGTGCATAGGTGCTCAGTGAAATCTCCTTAAGCTCTATGTTAAAGTTATTGATGTATCTCACTGAAACATTAAAAAAACACAAACGAATGCTGACTGAAACTCCCACCCCTTCCACAGCCAACATCTGGAAATGTATGTCAGATTTGAACGCTATCCTCTACCTACTCCTACAATGCTTATCTGATTCACACCGAGTATAAATTCACTCACACCAAGCAATGCCATTTGCACACTGAGCAATACCGTACGAAGTGGCGTCTTAGCAGCCTGACCCATTGGGTGCAGAAAGTTTTGCTCAGCAGCTGAAGAAAGGACAGGCTCTTACCTGTCCAACCTCAGCAGATCACAGAAGAAGGGAATAAGTATTGACCTCTAGCACTCTATTTCCTAGATATTTGTCTAAAATGACAAAAATAGGCTTATGTTAACGTGCCAAGCGTAAATGTCCTCAAGAATGTGCTAAGCATAGTCAATCTCCCTCCCTTCAGCTTTTCCTGACCCTCTGGACAGTTAGTGTCCCTGTCGTCGTTCAGAGGATACCTGATAGTCAACCTGAATCGAAGAAGATGAGAGTTAGTCTTTGGCCATTGGCTAGAGTGGGATTCGTTCACCCCCTTAACTTTTCAGCAGCATCAACCCTAGGAAGGAATCCCTGCACAGTGCAGTGGAAATACCAACTATTTTTCCATCAATGGTAGGTCTAGATACAGTTCAGTCACCTTTGCAAGGCACCAAACCATCCTCTTGCAAAGCACCTGACAAATGCCAAACCAACTGCCTCACACTACATGTCTGAGTAACTAAGCAGTTTCAGCTCTAAAAGTGCTAAGCACTCTGTGCTCCCACTGGGCTTGCATATACTCAGCACCTCTCGAATCACTGAATCACTTATAGCTGATCTTCTCCAGAGCCAAAGGAAAATAGGCACCCAGCTCCTAGACCTTCCCTTGTAAAATACCAGCAATATAATTTTCCTATTATGGACATATGAAGGAGGTAAAGGCAACACAAAATCCAGAAAAAGTAATATCTAAATGTGGGCTTTACAAACGAATTATTGGACATTTATTTTTGAGATTACTTGTTTTTAATGAACTCCTGCCATGGTTAAAAATATGAATGTTGTGAAAAGCTCATAAACAAACATAATATTTCTATTTGAGTAAAACAAAAGGCTTTAGATACTTTTAAAATCTGTGTTTCAGCTATTTGTCTGGGTTTCTTCAGGCTTGCCAGACAACTAAAGGTCACTTATTTTCCCACAGTTAGCAGAGACAAGTAGTGAAAGACATTTAAATTGAATAACCAGGGCACATCCAGGAAGAAAGAATATTTAATATCTCCATGCCAGCGATGAGGAGACAGAGCTCAGCAAGGGTATCATCAGATCCACCTCACCCTACTTTAGCCATCCAGCAATCAGGCCTCTTGTGTCTTCGGTTGATGCAGACATCTCCATAACCAGTGAAGAAGGACAGTCATCTCCATATTGTGATAAACCCTCCGAAGGTCCCAGTCTCTCATTGAGACTGGAGTTGCTCTGGCAAGCTACCTAGCTCTTTGCTGGATAACGAACTTAATTTATGATGCCAAGAACGTAATGAAGTACCTCCCACTTTAGGAGACTCGTCTGAGTGATTCGTGCAACAATGTAGAGATGAGCTATACCTGCTGCCTGCCCCTGTGTGTCCCTGGGGAATGCTCCCAGCTTTGGGAAGGGAGCTCCTCACCGCTGGATTTGCAGGGCAACTTCCTTCTGTTGGCATTTGACTGGGAAAGCAGCACCATGGCTTATTCTCCTTCCAGAGTAAGGGCTTGAAGGTGTCCAGGAGCAGTAGGAAACAGGCTGTTGGCTGCACAGAAGCGAACCAGAACCAGGTCCCATACAAGCAGTGAGCTTTCTGCTTCCATGGTTGTTTACCTCCCCAGCTCTCACTTCAGGGCACAGACAGCAGGAAAACCATGTGGGGCTGCTGCCTGTGAAGCCAGGCAGGAGGATCTCCGAGGAGCAGGGAGCCATCTCCATGGGAAACCCTATGCCATCTTTGCCCCGGCGGCTCCGTCAGGCTGGCGCGTGGGAAGAGTGGTGGTGGGTGGGTGTGGGATCACACGGCTGAGCAAGAGCAGCCGTATTAATTCTGTCCTGCCCAGCACTCCAGGGAATCGCTGTTTCCAGCTAAGTGAGAAAGGTCAGTCAGGAAGGAAGCTCATATTTTCAGGCATATTAAACCACTTGGTATCGGCTAAAGAATCATCACAAATGACTAGGCAGCTTGAAAATGTTAAAGCCAATTAAAACAGGAAAGACAAGCCCAAAGAAGAAATACACTGCAACCGCAGAGAAAGAAAATCAAAGAAACGACTGTGATGGCCTTACATACATACACACGTGCACATATTTTAACCATGTTAACGTACAACCATGGGAAGAAAAAATATCCTTGACTTTTCCACAGTCTCTTCCCAGAACGCCACAAATGTACCTTGGTTCCCTAATTACAGTGTCAGAGGAGCTGTGCTCTGCCTTTCTGTGATGGTGTATTAGACATGTTGAGGTGAGATGTGTCAGTAAGAGCACTCATTCGGGGCTCTACCTCCAAATGGGAGGGGAAAAAGTGCTGCCTGAGGGCAAATCAGCTGATTCTAAATCCAAGTCAGATGAAGCACTCAAACACTCCCGCAGTTTGGTGAGACCAGCCCTGGACAATGTTTCAGAAACTGCCAAAGGAGGAAAGAAAGGAGGGAAAAAACAAACAAACAAACAAACAAACAAAACCAATGAAAAAACCTGCAGAAATAGTGTGGAAAATGTGATACCCAGCAATTCTACTTCCACATATTTGAAACAGATTAGTGAAGCCCCAGATTTATGAGACTGGCTTAGAAAAAGAGAAATTTCTGTCAATCAATAGAGCAGTGATTTCTTTCTGTCTGCTCATCGGTTATGGCCTTTTGGAATCCACTTCAGACACATTTTTGAATTTTTAAGCACATCCATGAGGGAGAAACCTATTTGATTGTAGTTTTATTTCAGCTAAAGTTACAAATGTCAGCTTTCATTTGAGCGTCAATGGGAAGATAAGGGGTAGCAGTACCAGACCCTCACCGTCCCAGTGAACTTGCTGCTGCAATGAGGATGAGATGAATCAAACTGGATGGTTTTGGGTCCTGGAGACATTTTGATTTTAGCAAACTATGCAATCAGATGTCCACAGTTCCAACCCCCACCCACTGGGTGAAGCACAGCTCAAAAGCCTGGAGCTGTATTTGTTTCATTGCTTTCTCCATGTGCAGAAACGCTGCGGTTACGGAGCCGTGCTGAGCTTTTCCCTCAGCGCGAAGGGATGTGTGTGATACAGCACACTCAGCCTCTTGTCGGGCTACGTTCTCCACGACTGGTTCAACAACGTTTGTGGACTGACACCACCTTTCAGAGGCAACAGCCTGTTAAATGTCTGTCTGGTGCCTGCTTAAACCGGCATGTTGTTCACAGGAAACTGCCGTTTCGGCTTTGATTCCTTTGAGATGGAGATGTGAAGTTTGTCTACACCTGAAAATGTTCCTGGAATAGCTGTGCCAACATCTAAATGTGTTTCTCAGCATCACGGGAGGAGACAGCCTGCCTGAGCTTAGAAACACCTTTGAAATGAAATCAGTCCCCTGAACAGTTTAGCCACTGCCAGCAAAAGGCCATGCAGACTTCTACACTGTTTACAGGGATGGAAGAGGGAAGGAAAGGATATTTTTAATGCTTCTAATTGGCAAAACTTTTAAAGTGTAGAGCATGCTGCATTTTTTATGCAAATTAGCAAGGAACAACTTCAAACCACTTTTAATCATCTGATTCTCTTGCCTCACTAGCAGACTCAGACCACTGTAAACCGCACATAAGCTGGTTTAGCTCCTGCTGGCAATTACCACAGCCAGGTGTGAGCATCCAAGCACATCTCCATTTGGGATGTTCTCTGCTTTAATTACATCTATTTAGAGTCACTTGGGCAAATCCAGTGGAACTTGTCTCATCCAGAGCAGAGGCCAAGTGCCAGAGTGCTAATTGCTTAGCTCCTATTCTGCACCCAGCCTCAAGCATCATTATCAAGCCTGTGCACACTACGTGTGTGCAACTCTACCTATGGCCACATTATAGAATAAAAATGTTTAAAATTATTCTAGCTGTATGGCATTTCCCCAGTCCTTCTCAGCCTTCCTAGAGGTGATTTTAAAGACACAAGAGTTTGAAGCCAGAGGAGCTGCTGTCTGACATTTGCAATGAGATATTCTTCCAAGAAGTATTTGGTTGCAAAAAAGACTAATTCCTACAATATATACTATGGAGAGCAAACTCCATCAGCAGCGAGCATGCCAGTAGAGGAGATCTCTGGGCAATCCCCACACCTCGGTGGTATATATGCTATAAAGAAGAGGTTGACAGCAATAGCAGTGCCAACAGGCTGTGCATTTCAGCACACGTGCTCTCAGCTTGTACTTTTGGATGCTGAGAAAGGGGGAATCAACCATCGTCTTCACAGGTCCTCTGGGTTATGTGGCCTGTTTATAGGACCATGAAGAGCAGGGTCCAGGGGCATTGCTGAATGTGTGGGAGAGGACATGAGGAAATTAGTGGGTGAGATCATCCAGCACAGGATGCTTATGGCACTCCAGGGTTTGGCTGAAGACCTTAAGGCACCAATGTGTAACTGTTGTCTTGTGAGCAAACTCCTGGGATTTTGTCAGCACCAATCACGTATCATAAGGCATTGACATTTCCTTTGGAATTACTCTGTCTCGTGGGACAGCCAGCCAATTGTCTTCATTTCTCAGCAAATGTCATGCATAAAACTTATAGATTTATGGCTATGTCAGAGGAAATAGGAAATTTCCACACCATATTTAACTAGGTCTGCTAAATGCCTACAGAGACACTAAGCATCGTAAGTGGAATCGTCTATCTCACCCACCTCATGAACACCCATACTGTCCCACAGCAGAGCTTTGCGCTCACTCAAACATCCTCAGAAACTCCATGCATGTGAAATTTTCCTCTTCCACCATCTGATACTTTTCCATCTTACAACACCTGCTGAAATACTGGAGCTGAGAAAATCAATGGAGTTCCTCTTTATTATCACTATCATGTATCTTTATCATACTTGTCTTATAAGGAAGAGACTTTCCAAAGGAATTTTGTGATAGGTCCCAGAAGCTGTCCAGGACATATAGGAGATGATGTCTATGCCCATCAACACTTGGCTCAAGACTGGTAGGGAAAGTACTTGTCGGGTCATGTGTGTGTGTTGCCAGCTCTGTAGTCTCTAGCCACGCTACTCCCACAAGGGTACTTTGCAAAAGACCTTGTTTTCTCTGTAAGGTGGAGAAATTTGCTTTACCTTTGCATGAGGAATCCCCTTCCTGCACACCAGTGGGTGTTGTGCTGTCTTCTCCAAGGAGAGGATGGCTGCCTGCCAGGTGTCTGGGATGAGTCTCACTCTGGGGTCTTCTGAAGTCAGTGACAAGTCAGAAAAGATGAGAGGTGATTTGAACACATCAGGAAAACATCTCAGACAAATAAATAAGGAGAAAGGCTCATACAGATGATCAGTGTTGAGCATTAAATATGCCTTCCATCTCCTGACCCACAGAGGCCAGCATTATGCACTTCCACTTTTCACGGTATATTTCTGGTAAGGGACTGATGTTCCATGCTTTACACCTCTGCGGCCACAGGTACATCACAACAGTTCACAAGCTGCACTGGGTTTGAAGCCCACAGACTGCTAATCCTCCTTCCAGGTAATCCCAGTGCCCCAGTTTAAGGCATATGAACATCAAAGGGGTTTACCAGAAAGATTTTGTGTTTCTGCTGTTGTGGTTGTTTTTTTTTTTTTTAATCTGAAATAATTGTGAAGTTTCTTCTTCAAATTACGGGTCGGTTGAACCAGATCATTCCAGCTGCTGTAGGACTGAAGTGATATATCAGGGTACATCTGCAGCAGCCAACATACTCTCTGATACTGAGACATCTGTCTGAAAGCGAAAAAGAGGAGGGTGGGTATGTGTGTGTTCGTGCTGAGTTCCTGTGCAGCCAAGAGATCATTTAAGACACAGAAGAAGCAAACTGAGAAAGAAACATTCCATAAGATAAATTCTATGATAGCAACCAAGGTATCTGAAAAAATGAAACCTTAGGCAGTTGATTCAGTGTCTCAGAGAGAGCATCCTATGCCCACCAAACCTGCTTTGTTATGACATTTACAAGTATTCAAAAATAGTAATTAAAAATGTGATGAGGGCACTGATGGATTCCAGAGCATATCCACACCTGAGGCCAGAAATGAGGTATGAGTTTCCTCAAAAGGGGAACTTGTCTGCCTCAGCTCACCTTCTCTGTGCTTTCTTTATAAGCGTATTGTGAAGGTGACATTTGATAATTTCTCCATAACTTGTCATTCATGTAAATCATGCAATACCATGGTCCGGATTCGACAGTGTATGGAGTCTGCTGTGTCATGGTGCGAGAAGGTGTGATGCATTGCAGATGGACTTGTACCTGTCTGCATGCAGTTGTAACTCTCTCTGTCTGCCATAAGCCCATGGTGACACAACCCACACAGGGCTGGCACCTCTCTGACAGGCAGCACCCTGATGTGGATGTCCATGCCCAGGTCCAGCTGCTGGTAAATGGTCCCTTGGGTGCCACCAGGAGGCTGCTCCAAGGCCATGTGCCGTACACAGCCCCTTTTCACCCTGTGGGACAACACTCTGACAGATCTAACTGTTCCCTTTCCTTTCCCACAGCTGACAAAGAGGCTGATGAATACTACATGAGGAGGAGACACCTGCCCGACCTGGCAGCCCGGGGCACACTCCCTATCAACGTCATCAAAATGTCTCAACAGACCAACCACAGGGACAGGCCTCGCCGTCCCATCAGGGCCATGTCCCAGGACAGAGTGCTGTCTCCCGAGAGGATCATGCCTGAGGAGTTTAGCATGTCCTATGAACGGATCCTCTCAGATGAGCAACTTCTGTCTGCTGAGCGCCTCCACTCCCAAGACCCCCTGCTCTCCCCAGAGCGGTCGGGGTACCCCGAGCAGTCTATGTCACGGGCATTGTCACACACAGACGTCTTTGTATCAACACCTGTCTTGGATCGCTACAGGATGACAAAAATGCACTCCCATCCTAGTGCCTCAAATAACTTGTACAATACCTTAGGTATGAACCCAACCTCCGCCAAGCGCCAAGCGTTCGCCTCCCGACGGCACAACACGGTAGAACAACTGCATTATATTCCAGGACACCACCATCACTACCGCACAGCGAGCAAAACAGAGGTGACTGTTTGATATGACCTCGTGCATTGTAGATACTCATTAAGGACTGGGGTGGCCACGGCACCCCATACTGCAGTGGCCTTATAGGCCAAGATAACCTCTAATAACTCAGTGTCTGAAAAGACTTCTCTGACAGTCCCATCCATGTTGTTGTTTTCAAAGCCACCCCTTCATCGGTGACATAAGAAGAAACCAAGCAAGCAAACAGACGATAGTGAGGGATAATAGAAGAAATTTCCTGACGTGCATCAGTTTCTGTCAAAGAAAGCCATAGTAGTAGATGGCTCCTTCCAAGGGCTCACCTGCATTATCTCATTGTTTTTATGAATTTAGGACTTTTCAGTTGCTACAAGTAGAAGCAGTCTCATGCAGCCCAAGACAGGGAGGAGGAAATGCAGCACCCCATCCTGGTGGGAAGGGGTCCTGTTCTCACTCGTCATGCCAGTCCTCATGTTTGGCCTTTCTGTAGCAAGTAGGTAAGCTTCTGGCTGCTGGAGATCACCTCCAGACCGCTCGGTATTAGCCAGCACCCATACATCTGTTCTTCCTCACCCTTGGAGTGAATTCAAGGGCAGACTTTCCTAGGGGACTGGCAGATCTAGGGACAAGAATAGCCTGGCTGAGAAATAAAGTTTTAGTTTATATTAAATATACTCATAAGATAAAAATATACTAGTGCCTACAAATCGCCTGCTCTCTCAGTGTAGGAAGTAGTGGGGTTGATGTGTTCAATAAGCACAAATATGCTGAAATGCTTGTTAGACCCCTTTCTCCACTCATTCTAGTATCTTGGTGTCTCCAACATGTAAATAGGAAGGAGGAATAGGGCTTCTCTTCCTCCAGCTTCTTGCCACTGCTGAACCTAAAGCATCAGAACTCGTTCAGCTTCGCACTGCTGACCTGTGCTGGGGGCAGTCCTGACTCCACTGAGACCCCTGCAAGGCAAGGCTACCACACATTTCACCGAGCCTGGATTTCTCCCTAGAAGTTTATTTTCCTGACAGCATTTTCCACTGGCCCAGTTCGCCTGTTTCTGAACATATTTTCTCCTCTCAGTTACAACCTAGACCTCCATATGTAGCAAATCTTTTTCTCGCCCTTAGCAGAAGCACAAAGCTGAGGGTGTCTGTCTGCCGAAAAGCAGGTCGGTAATTTTCCATGATTTTCTCTCCATGTAATGGCCCCCCAAGATAACCTTCCAAATTCCAATTCCACTGAGTACCAATCCTAATCATGAAGACAGTTACATTTCATGCATATAAAATATATATCCAGCATAATTATAATAAATGGGCATGTTGTATATCTGATATAATACTAATTAGATACTGTATATTTGTAAAATCTTCAAAACGTAGACTCGTGGGTCCAGAATTTGTGAGGGTTTTATCTTTGGCTTTCCAGCCAAATTGGGCTTTGCTTTGTTTTTTGTTGGGTTTGGTTTTGTTTAGGTTTTTTTTTTTCCTTGTATTGTGTTCCTATCAAATTCTGTAGAACTAACTCACACTAGAACATACTTCTGTGGCCACAAAAGGGTCTCAGAGGTTTTGAAGGCCAGCCAGACCCAGTGCTGTAGTGTTAGTGCTGGACACTCTCCAGCACTCACCATCCATGGTGTGCACTCAAAGCCCCACCACATGCACACACCCATGCTGCCAATCCGAGCAGCAGGCATGCTGCTTCCTCTGGATGAAACGACAACTGACTTCAGGCTGTAAACACATTCCGATACAGTACTGCTCTCTTCATGTCCTGCATTCCCACACTGAGTCTTTTCCTACATGGCTCTTCACTAAACTTCATCTAAATTATCTCTGCCCTTCTCCCTCCCCTGAAATACCTCCCACCTCCCGGCCTTAATGACGTTCCCAGCTCATCATGTTGGTCCTGTAGCATACAATGATTGTACGTTGCTGTGAGCTTGAGTCTTGAGTAGATGCTTATGATGCAGCACCAGGTTTTTCTGGTGCAGGGTAGGCAGGAGGACCATGCCATCTTCCCCTGGTGGGATTTAGAGGTGGGCCTCAGTGGGGTGGCCATGTGGTCTTTCTCTTTCCCAGACTGTCCTGGGACTGCTGGCCCTAGTTCATGAGCTTTCTTCTGCCCCACCTGATGGAGACTGTGTTCAGAAAGGACTCCATCTGTGAGTACTGGGGCTTTGTTTGACGGAAACTGAGCCGAGAAGGAATAAATAAGAGTCTCCATGGTTCAGATGGTCACTACCATGCAGACCTGGGAAAAAAATCGTCGTGGGCAACAACCAGAATTGTCTATGGATCAGGGTGGCAGTTCATGGCAAGGGAGGGACAAGAGAGAAAAGGCTCACACCTCATCTCCTGACCCCTTCCCTTGATGGACACTTCTCTCACCTGACTACCTCCAAGCTCCTCAGCTCAGTCATTGGATATTTCTTCAGAGAAGGCAATCCCTGTGAAAATATTACCCTTGCTGACCTTCCCGCAGACCGAAGTTTGTGACTCTTGTGAAGAGAAGAGAAACGCACATGGCTGACGGGGAGGCAGTCCCTGCTGAGGTTCTGGGGTTCTTCCATTCTCTCTTGGCCCAAGCAAAGCCAGGATCTTCCCCTCTGCAAGCAGGGAGATGTGAACACTGTGGGAGAGGAGAGTCCACCCTAGAGTCTCCAGGAGTTGAGGTAGCAGAGCCGGAGGAGCAGAGGTGTCCATGTAAGGCCATGGGTAGGTGAACACTCCTCTCTTTCCATTTCCATAGCTGTATGTCTCAAGCTCTAGTCTTCATCTAAGTGTTCCATTTGTGAACTAAGAAGCTGCTGGACCAGATGCAAATACGGAAATTTTTCACTCAAGTAGCCCATGCAGATGCTGTGCTGTGCTCCAGGCCATTCGACCTCAGCGTCTTCTCTTGTTCTGACTGACAAATATCACAGGCCCTCTGCTAACTGGTCCTACCTGGGCAATAATCCTCCAAAGAAATCTTAGTCCCATTTTCTCGTCTTTTCCACCCACTCAATGGTTTCAAGCAGATGTGTCCCACAAGAACCATCAAAAAGCATTTCTAGGCCAAATCTCTTCAGGGACTCTGCCACCACCACAGAAAAATTTCAGCGAATTTCTTTGGAAGGTACCATGCCCTGGATGACTACAATTCGTTCCTGGGTACCATGTGTTCCCATGGCTTGCTTTGTGTGCTGGAATGGATCGGTAGCTAGAGCAGTGGCGTTTCCGCACACACAGGTGTTCTTATGTCATTTTTTCCCTTATTCCTCATTCTGAGAGTTTCTCAGTGAAAGGACACTTGGTCCAGGACCGGGTGTCATGATCCACAGCCTGGTCCCCAGCACTTCAGTTCCCCATGGTCATCATGTGATGATGATAACAGTAACACTTTCCTATTCTGCAGAGGCATTATGAGGGCTCATACCATAATGTCTATGAAGTGCTTTGAGACCTTCTCACAACAGACACTGTAGAACAGCAAAGCATCTTTACTAATACTGTTTGTCACCGTTGTCCTGCCACATCATGTCTGATGTGTTGCAATTCAGTGTCTGTCCAGAATGAGAGTGCTGGGGTAGGCGGGCATGCAGTTCCCCAGATTTCCCAGTGCTTTCCTTCTGGTCAGGGTCCCTAGTAGGCAGCAGCTCTAAAGGATGCTGTTACCTGCACTTTGACCTTTCTGCTTTCTTCTCCTCATGTCTGAGTCACCATAACATTCCGCACTCAGGAGAAAAGCAGGAAGAAGTCACATTCCTATGTACAGTAAAATATAATCCGCCTTGATTAATCTAATATACTCTGAAGAATTGATCTGTCTTTTTCTCCAACCCACAGGTGGAAACACACATCTGTGGAGTGTCCAGTTCCCAGAGTGCATGTGCAGGGACTGGGGGAGGGTGATGTAGAAAAGTTTATATTATTTCTTACAAACTGATAATTATTTGCATTCCCCAAGCAGCAACACATAACAGTAAGCTGCGGCGGATTTTATAAAACTCTCTCATTAATATAGATACATGTATGTATGTATATATGTACACACAAACTCATATATATACATACATACTGTAAAATGCAATCATTAAGTTCTGACTGACCCTGTACCAATCTAAGCTTCCAAACTATACTGAATCACTCTTTGAAATGTGGAAAACTATTTTTAATGAACCACACAGATCACCACATGGAACGGAAATTTTGTCATAAAAGTCTTCTAACCAGTGAATCGTGTTTTAAGGAAAAATGAAATATTTTTCAATGTTTTAATGTTCCTTTTATAAATGATGATCTGTTACTTGGGGATGGGGGTGGGTGGGTGGGAAGAAACAGGGACAGTTACCCAGGAGTAAGCCCTCCTTTCCTGGCCTAGATTTAATTTCTGTCTACTGTTCTGCTAGCCTGGCTGGCTGCAAAGCTGGTCCCATGAACCTGGGCTTCCTGCATGCATATTTCTGTTCTTGTGTCTATCAATCAGAAGCATTCCCACCAGGAATCTGCAAGAGCCTGGCATTAAGTTTTTGTAAGAGATGGGTAGATCCTGGTAGCTGAGAAGATGTCTTCATCTTCTCCCACCACAACAAACAAAATCATCGTGAAACAGGGTAACTTTAATTGTATTTGAAGTAAGTGTTCTACTTTGTGATCGATTTGCCACCTTCAGTTCATGTGATGGAGAAATAGCTTGTCTTAGTTTTGTTCCAGACTTAGTGCTTAATCTGGAAGGAGGGACTCTGCTGAAATATATTTCACACGTACAGATTTCATGTTCAAGTATATTTCAGACGAGTGAAAAGTTAGTAGGGGAAATATGTGAGAAAGGGGCTTAAATATTTTCATAAAAAGTGTTGTTAGCAATAAGCCTGTGTTGGGGCTGCTTCTCAGAGAACAGCCACTTCTGTGTTGTATGTCCGTGAGTGGATGGTAGAAGGTATGGTTCCCAGCCTCTCTTAGCCAGTTCATGGCCGTCAAGGAGGTGCCCTCATCGAACCCAAAACCCAGCTGGGAAAACCAACCTATGCTTCACCCGCTGGCAGCCTGGGGGCAAGGGGAGAGTTGGACGACCCCGTTGGAGCACGTTAGGGTAAATCTGAGAGATCTCTGCTCTCAGCAGTGAGCAAAGCAGCATCCTGTGTCTCTGCCATGACCACATGATGGCCGGGAGGTCTCCATCCCCACCACCTCCACTGCACGGAGAGGTGCATCACACCACCCTGACCCTCTGCCCATGGGCTTCGTAATGGCTCCTGACCTTCCGTCTGCAAACCCGTTAGACATTTTTGTAGCAAGAATTTATTGGCTCTGAGAAAGACACTTCTTACTGTAATATTTTTAGTTTGGGGGACAATATTTCCTAAGAGGGGTTAAGTGGATATTTTTGTGCTTTAGCCCAGTTTATGGATTCCATGTTTATTATACAGTAGTACTGAAGAGGAAGTACATTTGTATCTGTAACTTTACACAGACTCTTGGTTAACCATTAAACAAGCTTCAAGATGAGCAGTATTTGACTGTTTTTCTCTGTATTATTCTTGTTGTTATACTTACCTGTAAAAGCACATTCTGTATGTACTGTAAACAAAAATATTATCAGTTTAGTAAAATTTAGAGTCTTAAGGATTTTTCCACTTTTGTCAGTAACAAATATTTATGGATTAAAAAATAAAGGCAATTTCAACATATAAATTGTTTCTTTTTTGATATCTATTGGGGAAAAAAAAAAAAGGCCATTTTCTTGGCTGCCTTCCCAATCTTTGTAACCAGCGTTTGAAAGGTAGATATCTATATTTCTGTGTGTAGTTAAATAGCATCTATTAAAATGAATGCTGCAAGGTCTGGAAGAGTCATTATTTTTATGTATTTATTTACTGCATTTCATCATCGTGCCAGAAAATAGCAGGGGGAGAAGCGAGACATTACTATTTGCTGTAAAAATCTGTCATGCAAGCCTATAGGATTTTATTTTAGAGTTGCCCTTCTTTAATTTTGCATTCATAAGCCATGATTCATTCTCCATCTAGAAAGCGTTGTATTGCAAAGTCAAAACTTGTGAAATGTCCCATAGCACTGGAGGCTTCAACAGGGGCTTTGCTTTTGCTATTGGCAATACTTCTCACACAGAGGTTCCCCGTCACTCTTCCAAGATGTGAGAAGTGCCAAGGAGGCCAGAGCGTGTTCCTCACAAACAGCCCCCACTACAACCACGGAGGGTGAAACTGCATTTTCGTTTCTACCAGCCCTGAGTCTGGGGTTTCTTACTACTACTAGCTGGGAAATGTGGCAGGGTTTTTCTCTTGCTTTCTATGGAGGAAATGTCAAATTTTACATCTCCATTTTCCTATTAATTTGCCTTCAGCGTTATGCAAATTTGCTTACATTAAAAATGTGATAGCTGGTAATTGGGAAGGGTTGCTGGAAATCAAAATTGTTGAGGCATCAGCAGCCTTTCTTGGCCCAGCACTGACAGCGGACGAAGGAGGGCAAGCACTGCGGGTGGTGCTTCCCTTCCAGCATGGAGCTGCTGGCAGCCTATCCCAGTACTGCAGGGCTTTGGGAGAAGCTCTCCTCATCCAGTTGTCCCATGTCTCTGCCCTTGTCCCTTCTCTGCCACCTTGCAGCTCTGGCACTGGGCTTCAGAGGAGTGCTGCTGAGATAACATCACAGGGTTAACGCCCCAGGTATCCTTCCCCACCGCTGGCTTCATGTGGTCTTCATGTGGTGCAGAGGTCATCACATCACCATCACTCACCCACCAAGCCCCAAGCTCTCCTTGGAGCTCTCCTCTTCAGTCTCCTCAAGCATAGCTTTCTGTTGTTTTGCTGCTTGGCTTAAATAGATTAAACAAGCTTTGAGGAGTAACACGCCACTACCACCAAGAGAAGACAATCATCTTCCAGGGTAGGTCCAGTGGGAAGACAAGGCCCTGCTGTAGCCCTTTGGCCAGGTTAGCACTTGGGGTCTTCTATCTCCAGAGCAGAGCTCAGAGTCAGCAAGGCATAATCAGCACTTCCTAAGAAATGCATGAACCCAGCAGAGTTAATTAAAATGCATTTTTAAGGGAGAAGTTTCATTTTGCCTGGCAGTTCTATTCATAATTACCCAATCCTTTGTAGCACTAATAAGTGGGGAGGGAGCAATGGGGAATTAGCTACTTTCTCCACTTCCCATAAAAGGTATTGAAGACAACAGCAGGATTTATGGTGTTGAGAGCCAATGATGACTGAGATGAAGCTGGAGCCAATTCTTACCTCAAAGGACAATAAATCCTACTGTTTCCAATTCCTGTAATAATTGGTTTCAGTACTTTGCTGAGGAGCTTACGCTCTGTTCACCAGCCTTCATTCAGGCCATCTTCAGTGGCCCCACTAAGTGATCTCTGCAGGATGTCTGGTGGTGGCCCAGAGAGGTATCTCCAGTGGCCTGCGCAGCCTGGCACCAGCCCAAATGTGGTCCCCGCAATGCAGGGTATGACTTCACATGTGTGACTGGAGGGACACTTTGGTGGATGTCATGGAAGAGAGTGGGCACCTGGCCTAATCCAGCGCAGGCTATCACAGCCGGTGGCCCTATTCCCGGGGAATGCCCAGGCTGCAAGGCAGGAGGCAGTGGTCCCTGCCCTCCACTGGCATGCACCTAGGCAGAGCATGGCACAGTTCATTGCCACGCTGTCTGGGGGAAGGTATGGTGATGAAGGCCCCACCTCGCCTCTCTGGGGAATGGTGCACAGTGCAGAGCTGTGCTGGCAGACCTGTCTTGTGGGACAGGGGCATGCTGAGCACGTCCCCGTGACTCAGTAGATATCCTCACTGAGGACCCAGAGGCAACAGAGCACAGAAAGGGCAAGACCAACTGTGGGCAGGGGCTCTGTCAAATGAAAGACTTTTATCTGGAAGGACTTAGGGATGGGCATGCCTATAAGAAAGTTGGAGAGGGACTTTTTACAAGGGCACGTAGTGATAGGACGAGGGGGAATGGCTTCAAATTGGAAGAGGGGACATTTAGATGAGATATGAGGAAGAAATTTTTCACTCTGAGGGTAGTGAGCCCCTGGCCCAGGTTGCCCAGAGGAGCTGTGGCTGCCCCATCCCTGGAGGTGTTCAAGGCCAGGTTGGACGGGTCTTGGAGCAGCCTGGGCTGGTGGGAGGTGTCCCTGCCCATGGCAGGGGGGTTGGAACTCGATGATCTTCAAGGTCCCTTCCAACCCAAACCATTCTATGATTCTATGATGGTATGGGTGTGGGGTTACCTGAGGAGCTGGATTTTGCCATCTGTTTCTTTTCCTTGATGGAGACAGCTTGGTCACAGGTCACTCCTACAGCAGGGTCCTGGTATCACTCCCTCACAGCAGTGCTGGCACAGAGCAGAGCCAAAGCTGCAGGAAGGCAAAACATTCAATTAGCAAAGCAGCAATCCCTCTGTCTGGGAAGGGTAAGATCCCCACACATGAGAAAAAGATAGGACTGTGTCTACTCCTTGAAAGGCAAATCCAGAAACACTGTTGGGAAACCCCAAAGATGCTGTTGAAGTCTGAAGGAGGACAGAAGTCCAAGTGGGAGGGGTGGTCACTCCATCAGTTACATCCTCCCAGCAGCTCTTTTGCTGTCCCTAGGCTCCAGCACAACATATGAGAATGTTTCCCAAACCTAAGGATTAGCACTGCTCCCAGTTGCCTTGGAAAGATGTTTAAAAATGATGAAGAATTAAAGGACTGCAGGATAATTAACACCTGTCAGCATGGGTTTAAGAAAAGCAGATCTTGTCAGACAAACTTGAATTAATTCTCTAATGTTCTTACAATTTGGGCTGCAAGGATGTAGATGCAATACTTTTCTACAGTACTGGATCTTGTGCTGCTTGACAATCTAAGATTTTATCACTCCACATCCTTGAGAAAGTTGATGTTAAAGGGGTGCCACAGAGGGGAACTGGTAGATCTCAAAGAGTGGGTTTTACCCTTCGAAGAGCTGTTGCAAGTAGCATTTGGCAGAACTTAGCACAAGACCACACGCTTTTCAACACTGAGCTCGGCAGTCCAGAAGTAAAGATGAAATTGCTATTGCTAAAAGTTTCAGGAGACACGGAGGGTTTGGGATGCAAAGAGTAACAAAAAGAGGGAAGTTCTGAGTCAAGGGTGGGCTGGGTCCTTTGAACAGAAAGTGCCACAATGCCCCAACTGAAATCAGACCTGAAGGAACTGGAGCAGGGCTTCTTGGATACATATAAATGCCTAAGTGGAGAAGCAGTCCAACTCAAAACTGAGTTGGGGAAATGCTTTTCAGTGAAGTTTTTACAAAACTCAGCATTTTAGTTTGTAGCAAGAGGCTGAGAGGTGACTTAGTCACTAGGTATAAGCATTTTTAGGGGGTGAAAAGGATAGGGTATTAAAGAGCTCTTTAATCCAGCATCAGAAGGACCAGGTGATGAAAGCTAAAGCCAGATAGACATCCCTGGAACAAACTGTCAAGGAGACACTAGATGGGCAATTTTTCTGGTTGTAATAAGTACTGTGTGGCTGCTAATGCTAAGTCTTAATGCCACAGTCATTCTTTGAACAGGACACCAACTTTCTCTCAGCTATTTTCATAGACAAAACCTACAATTTGGTGAGCTCTTCTATGAGTTGAAGCTCACTTCAAACCTAGAAGTGTTTTCTGCCCACGAAGGAGGGGTCTGTTTCCACAAGGCATTTCCTCCCATGCAGTAACACACTTAAAGGCATTTAATAATTAATGAAGCTTTGCAAGAGCTTTCAGGAGCATTACCATTCCCTGCAGAGCAGAGGACATTAGAAGGAGAGACCTTCGGAAGTGACTCACCCCAGTCACAGGGTGAGTCAGGAGCAGACTGGGAATACAACACAGTCCCCCATCTCCCCCCTTGTCAAAATGCCAGGTAGCAGCTCTTCTTTTTTACCTCTAGGTTTGGGGAGCACTTTTTGTTTATTTTAATTTGCACTTCAGGTTGCCGACAAAGCTCAGCATCTGCCAAAACAGCAGCGTGCTTCAGCTCTGCAATGACCACACAGGGTTGCTGTAGGAGAGGGAGATCTAGTGGAGGGCAGAGGACAAATCTCACAGATGATTTGCAGCACCTGATCATTTCACTATCCAAACATGTCCGGGAAGGACTTTTGCTTGTCTTGCTGTCTCTTCTTGCTTTACACAAAAATACATCAGGTCAGAAATCAACCGAGGGCTGACTTAATGGTCTTTCAGAAGATTTAGTGCCAAAATGCTGCCTCCGAGCTCCTTAGGAGCTGTATCTGCTCAGGGATTTTGTAGGGTTATATGTCGGACTGAGGTGCCTGCAGTGATCAAAACTGTTTGGCTTCAACAAAGACCAGGAGCAGCCTCAGTCCTTTCAGGCCAGGATTTATCTGTCCCTGCTTCAGTAGCTGAAAGTTAGATGTTCCAGTGCAAGCTGCAATAGGTGTCTAATACTACTTGTCCTCTGGGAAGGCCCATAGAGGGATTTTTTTTTTTTTTTTATTGGGGCATTTAATTCTGACATATTTAAAAAGTGAATGACAACTGCATTGTTCAGGGTTCCACCAGCAAAGTCTCCCAGGCACCATACTTTCTCTCTAGCTGGCTGTGATTACCCAGGCTCTCCAGATCCCAAAGGTTTCCCCAGCAAGGAGTGGTTCTCCTACTTCAGCTGTCAGGTCTGCTCCATCAAGCTGCCCTCAAAACCCCGGGCCTTGGGCTACCTAACCCTCACCCATGACTTTACCCATCTTCTGTGTTAGTGACAGCAGTAGGAGACTGAAGGAGCCTGGGAGAAGAGTTGTTGTGAGAACAGCATACATTTGTAAGGCCACCTTTGTCACTACTGCACCTGCCATCACAAGCAGTGATCAAGTACTTGGCTCAGCCACACCTTTGGGATTTGTAGATCCAACACTGCTGGGAAGTCTGGAAGGTCTGTGCTGCTGCAGTATCTGTGATGGAGGCTGTTCTGCCAGGAGCTGACCTATCTAGCACTGTTTCATTTGGAGTGTCCTCCAAGGAGAGTGAAATATTACACAGAGGTTTCTATTCCAAGCTGTAGTGAGAAATGGAAGAAGAATAACTGGGCCATGTTTTCAGGACAGTGAGGGTTGGATCTGCCCACACTAACACCTAAAAACACTTGAAAGCTGCTTTGACCCTACCAATCAACCTGCTGCTCCTGTGCTGACTCCTGGATCACATGCACTGAGCTCACCTGTATCACAGGCTCAGCCGGACAGTCGTCTTCTTTCACTGATTAAGTCCAGCACTCAGGTTTTTCCATCTTGTTATTGGCCTTTAAAAACAAGAAGACTACTCTGGTCCATGCAGCTTTCTAGGTCAGCAGGAGGTGTGTCGCTTGCTGAGCTATGTGACTCAGACACTTTCACAAAGCACACAAGGCTGGCAGTCAGTCACTAGCAAATCTTCCACCAGGAAAGTCAAGTGGCAACTCCAGTACAAAAGACAGTCACAGCATGGAACTGTGAAAGGGAAAGATGTTCTAGGCTTCCCATCTTGCAATAATCAAGGGGTGATGGCTGCTTGTAGATCAGCAGACTGTAAAACCCCCAGTGCTCCTTTTCTGGTTGTTTGCTTCGAAGCAGCAGAAAGACCCTGGCTAGGAGCAGGGACTTCACAGGATGGCTCCTGGAGGGCAAAGATATCCCATGTATGAACAAGGGGTTGGCAGCAACTCTTCATAGTCAGGCTTGGTTAACTGCAGTTGAAAATTCAGCAATAGCTCCAGGAATAGCTCAGACCTGAATTGGCCCCATCCAGAATGCTGGAGATGAATGTTCAGCCAGGGATGCTGGCGCCATGTGCCTCCTGATGACAGTATGACCGTGTTCCTCAGGGGCTACCAACTTTAATAAACCAAATCACTTGAGGAAAGGGTGCAAAGAACTAAGAGGAGCTGCTTGCAGCACTCATCTAAATCATCTTTTATGTCCACATTCTTCTCGCATATGACTTGAGACTGACTTACCCCAACAGGGAGATCATGGCAGAGCATGCAAGCAGGGAACATGCGCTATGGTGTTTGCTGAAGTTTGCTTTAGGGGTTGGGAGGTGGGGGAGGAACCTGTCTCTGCAGGTCAGGGTCGTTGCTGTTCAGATGCATAGGGCAGGCAGAGGAAGGAGATGTACTGCCAGCAGCCCAGCATCCATGCAGAAACACAGCAAACAGCTACGATGCAGTGATAATAAGCAAGCGTTATGGCAAGATGCTACCTGAAACAGGGCAATAATCCTTTTTCTTTTCTTCTCTGCATCAAAAAGTACATAAAGTTAGTTGTGAAGAGAAGGTACACTTCTTTTCTCTGCCATCAGACCCCTGTCAGCATGAAAGAAAGCTTCGTTTGGAGACTTTGAAGCTTCCACTATTGACTAGAACCCCTTGTGATCCTGGTGCCTGAACTGTCCTTCTCACCCCAATGACTGCAATGTCATGTCTATTGGTCAGAGGCACATCTCTTAACCTAATTCTGCTGATGGTGACCCTCTTTATCTAAAATGGGGAATGCTTGTGCCTTCTGAGTAGGGGTCTCTAGGCTGACGCTGTCGCTGTCTCTGAAGTCCTGGGAAAAAAAACCTGATTCCCCCCCTCAGCTCATAATGCCCAGATCCTGTGCCACTTGCTTACATAGCCAGCCTGAACGATGCTCTCTGGCAGAGCAAATTCCATCTGTTATTGTCCCCTCCTTGCTCACTGATCAGCCTGGTATTCACAGCAGATGAGAGACAAATTCCTAGTCCTGGTCCTGAGAGAGGATGCCTTTTTCACTGTCCACATTTCACACCCTCCGCTGGAAAAGGAATGACTCATTTCCAGAAGTCTTTTCTGTGGCATTCATCACCAGCACAGATCAGGCTGTATAAAGGTAAGTTTATCTCCTGACACCCAGATGAAGGACCAGTGTTATCCTCATTGTACAGAAAAATTGTTGAGGCTTGGGAAGGCAAGAGTAAATGTGTTGGTGCATTCTCAGGGCTGGGTTTATAAAAGGAACTGATTTTTGGCAGATACACCATCATACAGCACCTTTGGGGCTTAAAGAAAAAGCCTCAGCTGCAGCTATGAATTTGGGGTATTCCTGCAAATCAGGTGCTATCTGAACCAGAAAATGAGGCACACAGTCAGCACTGGCTTTGGCAATGATTATCCAGGCAGCACATAGAGACACAGACACTGAACTTACAGGCAGCGTTCTACCCATGACCCCATCCAAGAGCCTGTAGCTCTTCCCTTCTCCATGCCCAAAACTGCTTCTGAATTTGAGGTACGGATCTACAAGCAACAGCGTCCTTTCAGCACTCAGCCCTGGGTCATCCCTAGAGAAGGTCTGGTTTGTGCAGCGAATGAGAGGGGGCCACAAGAAAAGTTATCTGCAATCACGTAATGGACCCTTGGGCTGCAGCGCTGGTTGTGCGTTGGTATTTCCTAATTGTTTTAGAGCGCTGTGTAATCCTGTGGAATCACTTCAGTTTCATTCTTTTTAATAAACACTCAGTAAAATACAATCCCAGCTTCATCTTCCAATCCTCCTCTATTTTTCTTATGCCAGCTCCTGACTTAGATACTGATCAGCTTCCAGTAGCTTTGCCCAATTCACCCCAGTTCCTCTCCTATCCCACGCTGATGACACCTCTCACCGATTCCCAGCAAGCCAAGTTTTAGCCGCTGTGCAAGCAAAGCAGACCTCTTCCTCCCCCTGTGCTGCGTAGGCTCAACAGTGGATCCATGAAAGCACAAGACAGATAGGAAACCTCTGCTCATTTCTGGATTCCTTGATCCACCCAACCTGGCAGGAGGACGAGAGGGAAAGGTCAGCCCACGTGGGAGGAGGCAGCGAGCGCAGGCTGCATCAGAAGCAGTGTGGCCAGCAGGTCAAGGGAGGTGATTCTGCCCCTCTACTCCACTCTCGTGAGACCCCACCTGGAGTACTGCATCCAGCTCTGGAGCCCTCAACATAAGAAGGACATGGACCTGCTGGAGCGGGTCCAGAGGAGAGCCACGAGGATGCTGTGAGGGCTGGAGCCCCTCTACTGTGAGGAGAGGCTGAGAGAGTTGAGGGTGCTCAGCCTGGAGAAGAGAAGGCTCCGGGGAGACCTTATTGCGGCCTTCCAGTCCCTAAAGGGGCTACAGGAGAGCTGGGGAGGGACTTTTTACAGGGGCACGTAGTGATAGGATGAGGGGAAATGGCTTTAAACTGGAAGAGGGCAGGTTTAGAGTAAACATTAGGAAGAATTTTTCACTGTGAGGGTGGTGAGGCACTGGAACAGATTGCCCAGAGAAGCTGTGGCTGCCCCATCCCTGGAGGTGTTCAAGGCCAGGTTGGATGGGTCCTTGGGCAACCTGGGCTGGTGGGAGGTGTCCCTGCCCAGGGCAGGGGAGTTGGAACTCGATGATCTTCAAGGTCCTTTCCAACCTAAACCATTCTATGATTCTATAATTATTGTATCAAGGCTTATAAAGTCACCTGAATGTGGGTGAATTTTCGTAAGGACAGAGAATCTGTGGCACTGGGGCCGCTACTGGGCCAAACCTTCTGTCCTGTCCCCACTAGCTCCCACCCCAAGAGTTCACACATTCTGAACTTTTTTGAATGACTTTTGGCCAAATTTTGTGCAGAATTTTTTCATCTTGATGCAGAAACTTTCCTGAAAAATGTCACCCTGAGTAAGGTTTGGGAAAATTATAATCAGCTGGAAAGGAGGTCTCTCCATGCAGGACACACTGAGCAGGCAGAATCAGGCGTCTCCCACCAGCCCCAACTGCCACGACAACACACGCACATTTAGACAAGAGCACTACGCAGACAAAGTAAGCACCAAAAGGAACTGAGGTAGCTTTAAATTCTGGGATATCTCTGCTGTAAAACATAATCTAATTAGTAACAAAACCCCCACATTACTTACCCAGAAGCTGTCCTTCTATCAAGAAGCCATCGCTCTGTTCCAATTACTCTGCTGTCAATTATGGTATCTTCTGCAAGGAGCCTCCCTGTTCTACGAGCCACCTTTGATATGTGGCTGCTCTGTTCGATCTCCTTTGAAGACCATTATAAATATTAAAATTAATTTAGGATTCTTTGGATCTCTGACTGTAATTCTCTAATAGGAACAGTCTCGGGCAGGAGGGCTGGTGTTAACCTGTTACGTTGTGCTCAGGTCTGACTTTGGGTCAGGGCTGGAGGCAAATTCATTCCTGGCTTCGCACTCCAGGGAAACTGAGCACTTCAGGAAAAGACAAATGCAATTCTCACAAAGTTTTAACTGTGGCCTTTTTTTCATGTGTAGAGGGAGGTAGAAAAAGTAGTCCAAGCAGCAGGCTAACTAGAACAGTTAGTTTGGCAGTGTATGCCCTTGTCTGCTCTGTGAATAAGGGTGCATGAAGCTTTACATCCCATACTGTGATATGGGATCGGATAGCAGTTTGGGAGAGAACTCCAACTGCTTTCCTATTTACAAGTCTTTGTTTTAATATTTGAGTAGTTTCTGGACCAACAAATATTCTTTTTACTTGGGTGGAGCTGTCCTTTACACCAGCTGAAGATCAGAATGGGAATATCTCTGAAATACACCCAGTGTATGGCTAAAACCCCTTCTCAGCTCATCCCCGTACTCGCCGGGAGGCTGGAAGCAGTGCAGCCCCCCCAGTGCCTGCGTGTTTAATGAGAGGATGCCATTCGGGATGTGCCGAACCACCAGTGAAAGCTCCTCAACTACTCATTAACAATTCCCCAGGAACCTCTAGGCAGTGGTTCCGCAAGGATTTGTCCAAATCCCGTGCTTTTGGACAGGCAGGACCACAGAGACCAGGATCTGTTCAAGCCCTGCTGCAGACCCACCCCAGTGATCTGCGCTGAGTGCTGCCCATTCGACCTGAAGCAGCTACAGCCCTCACATGGTCCGCAGGCCACCTGCAGCCAGAGCTCCTGGCAGTGCCCTGCCTCCACCCCCTTGCCCGCATGGTGGGGGACCACAGATGTGCTTCATCTGCAGTGTCCAGCATGGGCTGGAGGGAAGGAAACGCACCTGACCGTGGGCAGCAGTCATCTTGCTTTCCATCTTCAGGTCCTATCTCATCCTCAGTCAAGAGGAGAATTCACAGGCAGAAATTTTGTGTTTGTGAGCAGAAAGGGGTCTCAATATTCCTTGCTGGAGATGTGCCCTGGCCTCTCATCTAAGTGAGAACTGTTTGCCTCTGCTGCTCCTCTGCAGAACCAAGTGAGCCACAGAAACCTTCTCATTACACAGCACTAATAAACACCTGAAGGAGGAGAGGAACAGCTTCAACAGGGGAGGAAGTCTTAAAAATGAAGGGGGACAAATTGCCTGCTCATATGCGTGCAAGGCCACCGATTCCTCTTGCCACAGAATGTCTCTGCATGAAAGCCTGGGGTTGGCAGCCGCCCCCCAAAACCTACTGTCCATCTGCGGAAGCCACCATGAAGGTAACAGCTGCTGACACAGGGTCCCAACTTGTCTCTCCGCTGCATGGCAGCCTCTGCTCACCCACTGCTGCGGCCGCAGCAGCTAACTCCCATCGCTGGTGCTGCAAGATAAAGGGGAGCCCGTTCACCTGAGGCAAGGAACTCAGCGTCCCCATGGCTGCTGTGTCAGACTGGTGACACAGGTGGTCCCAGGTTGCTGTGTCAGATGAAGCCGTTGACTGTCCTCTTCCGACATGCACAGTGGCCTTGTCGCAGTGTTTGTCAGGAGCTGCCGCCGAGCGCATTGCTGTGTGGCAGGGGCGGTTAGCTGGTTATCCAAGCTTTCTGTATGCAACTAGTGAGTCCGGAGTAATTGCTATGAGTGATAGCAGGAGAGCGTGTTAGTGCTCATTAGAGACAAATTGAGCTGCCTGCTGTGAGCAAAATAAAGAGGCATTTACCCAGGCTTTCTCTGTGGCTGTGTTTACACAGAAACATCCCCCTGTCTATGGGATTGAAGAGCTGCTTTTACCCGAATTTCCCAGGGCTGGGTGGGGGAATGAGGACTGCCGGGGAACGATGAACAGGGGTAGTGTGGTCTATCTGTTCTGCCCGTGTTTGAGGGAGCTCGGCCTGGGGACATGCATAGCTGGCTTGAAATATAAAGAGAATCAGCAAACTGTGATGGAAAAGCTTTACCACCAGGGGAATCTGGCAGTCGGTTTGGACTTTGGTTTAATCTCCTCCACTAACTCAGCCCCCTCAGGCTGTTTACATGCTGGAATCAGTTTGCTGCAGCTAGGTCACCCATCAGCTCTCTTTGTCCCTCCAGGCTGGGCTGTTTTCCACAAAACACAGCACACTCTGCCACCTTTATTTGCAAGTGAGTTGACAGGAAAATAGCACATCTTTGCTTCAGGTGGAGACGAAGAGGAACCAAAGTGTCTTAGGACCTGGCTGAGTTCAGCTGCTCATCCCACTGATGGTTTCCCATCTCTGCTCCCAGGACAGGTTGTTGCTGCAGCCGTTGTAAGGCAGAGGCCGGACACAGTTGGGGGGAGTCTTGATCTGCTGTTTTCTGCGCTGCGCACTAGCAGTGGTCCCATCCCTGCAGTGCTCTGTGCAGTCACTCCCTTCCCAGCACCACCCCCAGAGACCCCAGGATTATTCTTGATACTCAAGTGACTTTGCTGCTGGGGATTCAAACCCGACCCACTGGAGCATCCTCCTCCTGCATCTTCTCTTCTCTCACAGCAGCAGAGAACAGCTTTTAACTCAGGTGAGACAGTAGGAGACATTTGCCTGTCACTCATGGGGCAATGCATACTGAAACAGAGGGAGGGGGCCAAGTGTTTCAGGCATCTGCTGGTGGCGGGTGCTGGCTGGACGTTTGGCGAGAGAGACAGAGCTCACTGGTTGCACTGCTTGTTCTGGAGCCCTGCAGGGTGCTGGCTGCACGTGGCCTGGCTCCGTCCCCAAAGAGCTCTCACCGCAGGGCCTGAGCTCATTCACTCCAACCATTTGTCACTGGAAAAGTGTGTGCACTCAGGGACACCGCTGTGTCCAGGAGGCACAGCTTTGTACTGGCCCCAGCATCAGTGAAGGGCTCATTTTGGCTTCCCACTGGGACAACCCAAGCTCCGGGTAACCTTCATCCATGCCCCTGCTCCCGGGCTCCTCCGTGACTTTGCCAGGAACAAATTAACTCTGAACAGGGTAGACCACTTGTAATTATTCATTCCGTGGGTGCATGGGAAATCCTCACACTTAAGGACTGTTTCAGGACTGTGGGGATATGGGTGTCCCATGCAGCCTGCAGCATGCTGTCTGGGACATGGCACCTCTGAAGCAACCTTCAGGAGTAGCAGTCGCTCATCCCCCAGACATGCCAGGCCGTGTTGGACCTGCTTGCCCCCCTTATTGGCCCAGCTGTGAGTGCAGGGGGTGCTAATTCATGATTTTCACCCATCCCTGTTATAGCTTCAAGATATTTTTCCAAGGCAGCTTGGTAGCAGGTAATTGGACAGATCAAAGAGCTCAAGAAATGGATTTAGTCAAATGTTGGATTATGTGATTAATCTGCCTTCCACATCACGTCTTTTTCCCAAGGTAAATTCAAATTAGCACCTGTTGGAGAGCCTATTAGTCAATGTCTGGGCTCTGGTGCATTGGAATTCAAAGGCATTCCGTGTAACACGAGACAATTTCTCATTGTCTCAGAAGCCGGCAGCCACCTTCTTGGTTTATAATTAACAAAACCACAACACGTAGCCACTACTTCCAGATGTGTCCCCCCAGCCTGTACAGCCTGCCATGCTCTCCAGGACATGATGGCTGCATCTTCCCATCAGACACATGTGTGTGGTCCAGATAATTGGATCTCAGAGTAGGAGGTGCCCTCACAGAAGGGCTGTGTTGAACAGAGTAGCCCTAAACCAAACGATAAAGGATTTCAGCATGGAGATTTAGGGGATACATAGGCAATTGTGATGGTTGTGGGTACAGTCATACCACTTTGTGGTACATTAATGATCTTGTGCTAACACAGACAGGACATATTCCCAGCCCCAGGCACATCTGAGCACAGCTGGACCAGGCACAGCTGAGGCCCTCTACAACTGACTTGGGTAGAGCCAGGTTTTTTGTCCTGGCTGATTTGTCCAAGCTGTGAATCAAGTTTTCGGAAGCAATCCAAAGCCCAGCTGCTATGGAGTTCTTCAGAGAAGGAAGTTCATCATCCTATGTGCAAAGCTCTAAAGGGACATCACTAGCAGGTTGCACAACATGGCCTCCTCCGTGTTCATGTGTTGTGGGGAGGTGGGACCCAGTGCTGAGAACGTCCCAGGACACCTGATACCATCTCACTGGCATCAGAGTGCAGAGGCCATGTCCTGCCAGACTCCTCAACAACACTGCACCTGAGGAGACTGGTAACTCAAACCTCAGGACAGGGCACAGGGAGCTAGGCTGTTCTCCCAAAGGACAAGAAAGTTCTCCAGGTCTGTGATCATGGAAGCTCCAGCATCCACGTGGGTGCATTAGGAGAAGGAGGTCTTTGAGGCAAATGACATCACAACACGTACCCAGTCCTGGCTGCACAGAAAGCTGAAAAAGTTCTAGATACAATTCCTTTATTTTTTCTAAATGTGTCTACAGAACACTTGGTCTTTCCTGATTCAGGCTGAGACGTCCATCCTGCCAGGAAAACCTACTAAAAGACTTGCTGATCAGTTTTGGAAACTGAGCCAGTAGCACGTTCGTCTCTATGTGCACAGACCCTGCAAGAAAACAGCAGGGCAGATGTACTGCAGGATCAGCTGTGAGTATCGTGGGGCATGGTGATAACCAAGGTAGGACAAAACTATGGGAAAGCCACCTTCTTTCCTTCTTCCAGCCTGCACCCTCCCACTCTGCTCTCCTTGCAGAGTCAGATGCAAGTCCAGGCACAGGAGCTGGGAAAAATACCACCGGGAATGGTAGTAACGGCATTCTGCTCTGCAAAACAGAGGGCAACAGCAGACTGGAGCAAACCCAGAGCAACTGGTTTTAAAGCTGATGAGCACAGGCAAGGTCCAAGTTACATCTTATGCAATTTTTTCTGTTTTTTGGGGTTTTTTTTCTAGTTATGCATCCTGGTGTTGTTGTGGAGAGGTCTGGCATGGCTTTGCGGCTGACACGGCTGTGACCAAAGCTGATCCCAAAAGCACCAACACTGACCTGGATTTAGGGGTCAGAGTACCACAGCAACTCAACATGACTCAGCAGCAAGAAAGCTAACACTGTTTTTAGATGTGCCAACAGAGGAGAGGAACCAGGGCAGGGAGGTGACCTTAACCTCTGGGGATGACTGCACACATTAGAGGGATGATAAAAAGTGAGCAAGGGCAAAAAAGAACCATAAAAATGATTTGAGGGTAGGAGAGGACACTTTGAAGTGAAGGATTTAAAAGCTTGCTCTGTTTAGCTAATTGAGGAGACACTTGAAAGGCAATGCACTCACAACATATAAGTAACTTAATGTGGAAAATCACCAACTTCTGAAAGGCTCTTCAATAAACTAGGAAAGACACTAACAGGACCAGCATCTGGGACCTGAAGCCAGGCATATTCAAGTTGGAAAAAAAGGTGCAGATCTTTACCAGGAAGGATCATACAGGAACAAGCACCTACAGAACTAATGACCTCTCCCTCTCTTATTTATTTCAAGGTATCCCTTTTGGGTAAGGTGTGTCATTGATCTGGTATGGTTTCACCTATCACACTGCTCTCTGGGGTAGCCCTAACTACAGCCTGCAATAGCAGCTGATCCCCACAGTATTGCCAGAGCATCCTTAGTTCCCCAATGGGCTTTGAGCAGAGAGACATGATTGTGCTTCAACTCTAGCTAACCCACCACCTGCCCCAAGAGTCCATTCATGCATACACACATTTTCCTGACTGCTCTTTGCAAGGGGAGGTTAAAAGGTGAGTTAATCTTCTGTGGCATCTAAAAGAACTAGGTAACCAAGTGTTTGTACAGCAATGACCTGGGGAAGCACCAAAATACTTTTTAGGGCTGTACAAATGGTCTTCACCCACTTCCTGGCAACTCTGCATCCCCCAGAGGCTCTGTTGGTGAACAGGACCTTCCTTCTGGATCTGCCAGCCAACACACGTCTTGCTTCATTCCAGTACAAATGGGTGTTTGGAAGATATCTCTGTGGACTGCCCTTTTCTTAGTTTCTTGCTGAAGCATCTCCCTGAAATCCATGTTGTTCTGCTACAGGTTTAACCAATAAAACAATTTTACAGGAAGACTGAAAGCATTTGCTTGCTGGCTTGTTTGAAGATGAATGTGGGCAATGGACTGCCTCAGGCACTTCTCTGCCAGGGAAGAACTGGATGCATCTTGATTTCCCAGTACAACCCTTTTGGCTGCCATGCTGTCTTAGAAATCATACATTATTAAAATAATTATAAATAATTATTTTGTATCCGTCATGTGTGTAACACAATGGAAAGCTGCAAGGGTTTAGCAGGATGGCGCCACAAGGAATGTTTGGAAGAACCCTTGTTGCTTTTCATATTGTGATCAGCTCATCAGAAGCCTGTGGATGGACGAGCAAGCATAGGTGGGTGATACGCGATCACCAGGGTGGGGAGGAAGTTCTCTTGATGTGTGTCACTGAACAGCAGTCCCAGCCTATTCTTTAGACACAAATTTAACCTTAAACCAGACAATCTACTGCATGCACATGGACATTGAGGGGCTAGAGATGGCCCCTGACAAAGCACTTCTCCACTCTCATCCCTTATCAGTGTTAATAGAGCTTTTTTATTGTTATCTGCATCACCTCATACCAATTATTCTATTCTTCTGGTTACTGGCACTGCTCCCAGAGGCAGAGGTCACCTGAAGTCGAGTATATCCCAGCTGGCAATCAAATGTCTCATTAATTTGCAGAGGTGCCTCCCATTCCTTTTCCCACGCATCATCATCTGTGCAGCGAGCCCGACACTTTGCTCCAGAAGTTCTTTTACTCCAGGTTCCCATTTATCCTGTCCCACCAACCTGGCCTGGACTGACACCAGATGCTGTCATTGACTCAGCCCAGATGTTCCTAAAGCAAACAAGCTGTGGACAAATGACTCCTAAGCCAACAGATAAGGAAGCTGGCCTGGCTAGTACAGGTAAAGAAGGGGCAGGATCACAGACCTGTAGGCAGGCAAAGCAAACGACTAGGCTTGCTGAACACGAGGTAGTGCTGGCTCCACTGTGATCTCCAAGCGAAGCCGGGATTGGTTCTTCCAATTAACCTTGGAAGCATCTTCCATGAGAGACCAATTCACCCTTTGGGCTAAAACACAGGAGACAGAGGACTGAGTGAAGCGCACACAGTCCAGATGTGGATGGTTTAATCTCTGCAAATAGCCCTGTGATGACTAATCTGCAGGGATGGGGAGCAGAATTGAAGACAATCACTCTCCTGTCCTTATGCCTGCAGGGGCAGGGAGATCTCAGCTCTGCACCCGGGATTACAGCTGGGCTAATAACTAAACACAATGCCCTGGAAGCAGAGGCCAGCACTCAGGTATGCCTGTCAAAGAATGAGCTGTTCCCACATAGCTGCTGTGCTGTGGACATCCTTTTCCAACTCTGCCAGGTAGATGTGTTGCCAGCACTGGTCAGATCACCTTCCACTGTGAGAGCACACGAGGACCATGATCCCTGATGGAGTCCTTCCTCCTAATATCTGTCAAGTAGCCATCCCCACCCCCTCACTCTCCATTTCCTGAATGAAAATTTTATTAGCATATTATGCATTATTAAATGAAATGCCTCCCATGGACCGTCTATTATGTCTATGCAGTTAGCTTTGTTAGCCCAACATTTAATTGCATCATTTGTTTGTTTCACAAGACCCCAGGTCCTATAAAGCCTCAAAGTCTGACAATAATTATATTGCTGGCACTTAATTCAGCTTTAGAGGGATTCTATATGGCCTTTCACTCATGCACCTCACCTAGTTTGGTCATCCCAGGTGGCCTTTTCATGACATTCACGTACTTTGGGGCCTTTGGAAATTCCCTGGTATTCGAGGGCATCTCAAGTGTGAAAAACGTTGCGTGAGCAACGTCCTCAGCTCTGCCTGGGGAGAGCCATGGGCAAGTCAGCCGAGTGCATTGAGCCCAGTAGACGTTAACACCCTTGTCTAGCTACAGATGGTGGGATTCATTCCCCTGCTTTAGTGAATGCAGGCAAATGTCTCCCAACATGCCAAATTTACATTGAAAACACAAGGCTCTGGTGCCCTCCTGTCCAAAGCAGGGATTGACCAGGGGACATGGCATGGCTCCCTCTAGACTTCCTCCAAAGAAACCACAGGGCAGGGAAAACAGGAACAGGCAGAGGGACATACTTTGTGTCTGTCTTGATCATCCTTTCACACATGGCCAGGATGCACTTCCACGCCTGATCCTAGAAATTACACCCAGTGTCATAGTTCATATAAAGCCTGGGGACAAATCAGCCCTGGAGGTGTTTGTGTCTGCACACTCACAGAATGCCGGAGTGGTCAGGGCTGGAAGGGCCCTCCAGAGCTCCCCCAGCCCAACCCCCTGCCACAGCAGGGTCACCTCCAGCAGTGGCACAGGACGGCGTCCAGGCGGGTTTGGGATGGCTCCAGAGTGGGAGACTCCCCCACCTCTCTGGGCAGCCTGGGCAGCCTCTCTGGGCAGTCCAGAGACCAAGTCTGTGTCAGAAGCTGTGAGCAGAAGCATGACGTCAGTCTAACCACAACAGGCGTCATCTTCCTAACCTACTTCATAGCATCACAGAGTCATAGAATGGTTTGGGTTGGAAGGGACCTTAAAGATCATCCAGTTCCAACCCCCCTGCCATGGGCAGGGACACCTCCCACTAGACCAGGTTGCTCAAACTTCTGCCCTTTCTGCATTTCTACTAGAAGTTTTCCCCACTCTTAGAGTGGGGGCATCGACCCACTGGGAAGGAATCCCATGACTGACTGACTGTGCCTGCTACAGGCTTTCTCCTAGTGTCTTCACTGACCCTTAGTAATTTCCCACTTCTGGTTTGTGAAGATTTCTTTTTTCTCCTTTTCAGCTGTTCTGCATTCAGCATTACTTGCAGTTGCTAACACCATCCATCCTCCAGGCTTTTAGTCAGAACTGCCTCTCTGCTTGTGGCACTTTGCTCCCAAATACCTTTCTTTAAAGAATTTTTAGGTTTTGTTAATTTTTCTTTTCCCCTCTACAATTTTCTATTCCTAATTATTGTTAATTTGGAGAACCTGGTCCTTTTAAAGAACAGATAATTAATTTTTAGGGCTGACATGTTTCTCCACTGTAATCAGATCCATATCCGTGTTCCCTTGTGCCCCGTATAGTGCCTTTTGTGCTGGAAAGTAAGGGCTGGTTCTCATGAGGCTTTCAGCTTTCTGCTCGTGGCCTCCAGCACATCTCCAGGGCAGCACGTGCTATGGCAGCACCTCTCCTCTCCCCATGCTTTATGCAATCAGCAGTGAGAAACGCTCCCTGAATGGGAGGATCTCGCAGGGCAGAGTGTGATGCACAGGTTAGGGGCGTGAGTGGCAGGAGGGGTGCTGGAATCTCCCCATTTCGGTAATAAATGGAAGAAATCTGCCAACAATAAGCTCATTTGGTGGTGAATAGCTGACAGATCTCAAGCTCTCAGCCTGGTCCAAGCATGAGCTAAACCTTTTAATAGATTCAAAGCACCCACACATCACTTATCACGAACCCATGTAATGTCACAGAGTTGTTAAAGGGAGGTGCAGAGGCAATGCCCTCAGCTGCCCCCTCCAAAATGTGCCAGGCAAAACCAGGCCCCTGAGCCTCAGGGTTCCCCATCTCCTCCAAAAGCTGAGCTCAGCTGTGCATGGAAATCATCTTCCTATTTCACAGCTCACCCTGTCCCTGCAGAGCTGCCCCCAAAGCATGGGTACACATGTAGGCAGGACAACTGTGTTGCATGGTCAGCTCAGCCACCTGGCACTGGGGGATGTTCTGGCTGGGATGATGGTGGTACCCTGGGGTAGAGGATGCTCTAATGCGCAGAGGCTGCTCAGCACGGGCCCCAAGCAGCATTGCCTGGGAAGAGATGCGAGTTGTTCTTGGCATGCTACTGGTGGGGCCACAGCCTGTGCTCAGCAGTCCTGGGTTACCCCAGCAGCTTTTCATGAAAAATGCATCTCAGACCCCAGCAGGAGCAGCTCAGGGGCACCCTGCCACATCACACGCCGAAGACGAGGCAGAGGTTGTGAGCATCTGGTGTGACCCCCGACTCAGGGCATCTCCACTGGTACCTGTCTCTAACGGGGTGTGTGTCTCTCACAGGGCTGCCCTTCTTCTCTGGCACTCAGGACATGGTGGTCAAGCACGTAGCTGTAGCACTGGAAAGAAGATGTGGCCTGTGTGATCTGTCACTGATTTCCCAGCAGACTGATAGTAATAGAGCTGTACGAGCTGGCTGCAGAGAGCAGAGCCTGCCCCTGAGCCTCACAAGAAAATTAATGAGCGCTCCGGTCATTGCATTGAGGTACATGAGCTAGTCCTCACCTGAAAGCACCACTACGCACAGGCAGCTCCTGGTCTCCCTGGGGACCTGGGACCTGCAGGCAGCAGGGAGGGGGACACAGCTGGGGCAGGTTTCTCTTGCACCCTTGAGCCCATGAGACCTTCCTCAGGAGGGTTAATCCCCAGCTGAGAAAGGGTTTTGGGGGGAAGGTCCCCCTCTGCTTCTGGCTGCACTTCTGCCAGCCCAAACCTCAGCGGCTTCAGGGGGATTAATCTGATCAGCAAACTCGTGCCTGCTGGCAGCCAGTCTGCTCCAGTCCCTGGGGCCACTGGAGACCTGCACTGCAGCAGGCAGAGTCCTCATTGGTGACACATGCCCCGGCAGCCCCGAGTCCCAGGGTCCATGTCCCCACTGATATTTTGGCAGCTCTGCTGCCTTTGAACCTCACATCCATGCTGACAGTGAGGCATTGCCACATCTGCTGCCATCCACGTGAATAGCCGCACTCAGCTCCAGGTGGCCTCACCCATGCCCAATCACAGACTTCTGTAGGCTCCCCTGCCCTCCTGCTGACCCTGCCAAAGGGGGATGTTAGCACATCACCTCCCAGGTGCCACAGCGCACACTGTGAGACTGAGACACCCACACACAGTGGTCATAACAGTATCACACACTCTCTCCTTGCACGCTGTAACCACAGGTGTGACCAAGGGGCAGGACATCCTCCATGGCAGTGTGATCTCCTCCTCTGGCTGGAGCAAGGATGCACCGTGCCCATCCCAGCAGGGCCAGATATGGGATATGGTCAGTCCTCCCGCTGCCCTAGCAGAGGAAAAGCCCATTGATCCTTCATGGCTCATCATTACTCAAAGCCCCATTGTTCCCCCATGGCCCTTCGTTCCCCCACAGACCACCGCTTCCCCCAGACCATTGTCTTCTGCTGCATTTGCCAGTGCACATGGGATCTCAAGGCTCGGAGGATCCAGCTCTGAGGGTTTTCCATCATGCTGTCTTTAAAGTTCAGGCCTGGGAAGAGGCTTGCCATCCACCCAGGCTTCTTGAACGCAGGCCTGGACCAGGTGCTGCCCACAAGCTGGGTCAGCCCTTGAAGATGAAGGCAGAGTGGGCAGGCAAGAATGTGCCTGCCAGGATGCATCAAGTCCAGCTCCACCTTCTCATATTCTGCACTGCCCATGCTGCCTCCTTGGAGGGGCTGGTGGTGCAGCCAGTGAGGCACTGTGGGATGCGACTCCCAGATGTGACACAGATGGGGACCCTTGCCCAGGAGGCTGGTGTGAGCGCGGGAACGTTCACGTCTCCACAATGAGGAACGGCTCCTGTGTACATGCTGCTCAAGTCATCCCAGCGTCCCTCGTACATATTCAATTAGGAGATTAATTACCTCAGCCTGTACCAGCGTCCTTGGGTGGAGGCATCTCTACGTGTTTACCACCAGCATCTTCTCTCAGCCCCATCACCTCCCATCACTCACGGGCAGCCACCGCCTCCATCCATTATTGAACAACTTTCTGAAGAGAGGTAAGCCACTCTGTGTTCAGCAAGGCACCTCAGATAGCAATTTATTTCTAATTACCTAGTCATTTTGCTCCTATCTGCTGCTCTTCCCAATAATAACATTACAGTAATTAATTGAAACACTTAAGTAGACAGCGCACAGTCAAAGTGTAGGCAATGTTATAACAATCCAGTTCCATAAAAAGCACACCGCGATGGCAGATGGGAAGTGGGGCAGGATTTCCAAAGATCGTTTTGTTCAGATTTATCCTGCCTCTATTCTGACAAACTGAACGGACACATCTAGCCAAGCAATCTGCCAGGCTGCAGCTATCAAAACTCTTATTTCACTTCAACAATTATGCATTCGCTGTGTAATTTTCTAAGGCCCTTTGAACCCTGCCTGTCTCTTATAATCATTTCCCTGTTTATGCAGTCCCACACGTACCAGGTGTTTCGATGACTCTCAAGCATGATTCTGCAGTAAAATCTCCATTAAGCAGAGCAGATGATGCATCACACGGCTCGTGTTTGTCTTCAGCAGAAATCCTGGGTGCCCTGCAGTAGTCCATGACATCCCACTGCTTGTCCAGCTCTCAGAGGTGAGTCCAAGCACCCTGTCCAGCAAAGCATCACCCACCTCGTTCTGATACCAGCAAGGCGGAGTTCTGCAGGCAACTGGAGTTAGGTCCTCCAATAGTTGGTGCTGTGGGTGCAGAGGAGAACCACAGCCCCCCAAAAAAGAAACGTACAACTCTTGTCAACAGTAGATCAATGGGCTAGATCAGTTTGCTAAGGTCCAGATCTGACCACAGGGGTGTGCTCCAGATGCCAAAAAGGGTGGGTGCAAAACCCGTGTGAGCTTAAGAGTTAGGAAAGTGAAACCCATGCTGGGCGAAAGTGTGTGGAATCAGCAACAATAATGGATTTGGTTCTTCCCAGGGCAGGTGGTGGTGTGAGCTCTAAGGTTTTGGCCCATCACCCTTGCCTGTGCCCTATGCTGGAAGGCCAGGAGGATGCTTCACTGCCTGCTGCTCTGAGATCCTGCAGCTTCCCGCCCTCCCCAGTGCTTGTCCAAGACCAGATAAGGTCTCTGAGCCAAAAAGAAATTCCTGCAGCTTCTGCACCCCTGAGAAGTGAGTCAGAAAAATCTTGGAATTTATTCCCATTCCACATTTGGATTATCCCAAGACCTTTTCAGCTTTGTAATGAGAAATGGGAATAAGAGCTTTGCCGATGCTCTTCCACTGAGTGGAGCAGTGCCACACTGAAGAGTGTGCACCTGGGAACAGCCAATTGCTTGGGTTGTTCTCACCAGAGATATGTCCTCACATGCATCTTCCTCTCCTGACTGCCTAACAGCCTGGTGGTGAGACCCAGGCATCTGTCAGTGCTCAAATCCTCATTCCAACCCAATTCAAAGTCTCGGGACAGATTCCCATGTGAACACCCTAAATGCCAGGGTCTCCAGGGCTGTGGGGCATGTTTGCTGACTTGGACAAAATTTTCATCATGGACATGGGCCACTTTTCCTTGTGTAGCTTTCATCAAACCTCATGCTATACCACAAATATTCTGATTTTTTCCAAAGCAGCATTTTCAACAGCGAGACTAGGGTGCCTGAAATAGCCCTTCCCAGAATCTGGAGGTGCTGCAGACACCAGAGCTACCACAGCACACGCCTTCCCCATCCCAGCCCCTTCTCTACTCTTGGAAACGTTGAGCCCAGATACTGAATGCAAGCTCGGGGTTTCGCCTCGTGGCTTTTGGCACTAATCAAAATGAATGCTGTGAGAGTGTCCTAAAAGTGAACCTTAAAGTTTGCACGTAGGTAAGTGGGCTTCAAAACCTTTGGACAATGTATTTATAGCCTAAAACAATCCTTCTGCACTAACAAGCACACTAGTACTCAAATTAGAAGGGCTGATTATAACTCCATGAACGCGTTCTACAATCTAAAAGCTTTTTAAATGAGGTTCACAACCATTAACTAGGTAAATATATTTGTGGATTTGTTTGGGCAATTATAGTCATTTAAAAAACAATGCATAATAACGGACATGAATCTAATAAGCCATTGCTAATTAAATGTATTAATGCCACTTTATAAAATGAATGCATCTAGCTGATAGGTTACAGCTAGTTTTGTTCTGTAAATAATTGAGCAGTGATACATGCAGAATTTGCATCACTGGGCATTGCCAGTGCCTGATAATAGATGCAATAAATTTGCCGCAGTGGAACCAATCTACTGACTACCAACCAGGTTCTTCTTTTATGTGTCCAGTCTACATTCTCCTTTGCTCGGTGAGAAACAGTTGCAGCAGAATGCAGCTGGTTAACCCCAACACATGGGACACCATTATAAAGCATTTGTGAAGGCTTTACTTTGAAATGTGCTCTTCTGCCAATTATAATTTGCCGCAGGTGCAACACTCCCAGGCTACGGAAAAGCCATTTCTCTGTCCCGGGAGAGTTCATTCAATTTTAGCTGATATTAAGTGTTCAATAGCAGAATTTTCCTTCTTTTGCTTTCATCCCTTTGGAAAACATCATCAGTCTGGAGTTAACTAATTGACCGCAGACCTTTAGAGGAGCCAGGTCCAAAGCAGCCCCACAGGGTGCTGTGAGGTGTCAGCAGCTGCAGAGATCCGCAGAAAGGATGAGAGCCAGTCTGAGCTCCCCGGGGCATCCCCTACCTGGTCCTGCATGTGAAATCACGGGATGCAGGGTACGGCTGAACTCTTGGGACATGGCAAAAGGGAAGGACACATGGGCTTGACCTTAAGTGTAAGAAAGGTCCCCATCTCAGTGTGACCTGGTGACTCCTAGGCTCCACGTGCAGTTGGCAAGGAGACCCAGCACACCTTGGCAGATCCTGATCTCACCATGAGATTGCTCGAATGGGTCAGGCGAATCACTCACTCGCTATGTGAGCCCATTTCTTTCTGCTGGCTATGAAGTATTCCCAGGGACAAGTGATGGCATTTACCATTCCAGTGCCTAAAGTCAGGGCACACGAACGTTGTGCTGAGATTCCAGCTGGCACGCGAGCCTGGTACTCAAGGGCTGACTCAAGGAATGACTTTGTATTCAAAGCTTCCTGCTGATGTAAAAAGGGCAAAGCTGGGACAATGCAAACAAAAAGGACTAGTTTTTTATCTTATTTTTCCTTGGCAAAAATTGAGATGTGATTTCCCCAAACATATAAGGTTTCCAGCAGTAACTCCTTTGCAGCTGCAACATCCCCACTCCCTGCAGCTTTGCACACATCTACTGCCTCAGACTTCAGCTGTGCAGGAGGCGTGGAGGGCATACACCTGGCTTTGCCCTGCAGGATGCCATGCCCAAGCCCAAGCAAAATGCTAATTGCTCCAGGCACTTACCTGCTGCAAGTCCTACAAAGATGCGCAGCTTCCTTCAGCCAGAAGAGTGGCATCATCCCACTCCCTGAAACCACCAGATCCTGCCACAGGGTGCTGAACACTTACTTCCCAGGAGAAAGTGCCATCTCCCAGGACAACCCCTGGCAGATGACGTGGAGGATGAACTACCTGGGTTCTCAAGCCCACCATGGTTGGCTCGCTGCATGGCTTCTGCTGGCACTCTGCCCTTTTGCCAAAGGCCAGGGGGCCTTTTTCCCAGGTGTTTACAAGGGGATCACCCTCATTTTTTTATGTGGGTGCTCAGGGAGGACAGGAGCAGCTGCAAACATGGTCTCACTGGTGGGGAGTGATAAAATATGAGATCACCCTGGTCTGAAAGAAAAGTCATCCTGAAAAAATGTGGTCACTTTTTTTTGCATAAGGAACCCTGACTTCTCACTTTCCCCAGCCTCCAGCTAAATCCCAGGTCCTCCAAGCAGCTATTCTCTAATTGGAGGGTGGTGTGCGAACACCAGAGAACTGATGGCCACAGGGGTCCTCTACCTTCAGGAGCAAAACTCTGCTTGCAAGAGGCATTTCTGTGGTTCAGAAACACTTACACGCTTTTTTAAATCTTTGTATTTTCTCATTTTGTGGCCAGTGTTGGGTTTTGTGGAGGAGAGGTTGGGGTTGCAGCAGGCTTGGGGAAGTGAGTGTTGAAGCCGAGATGAAGGAGAGGGTTTAGGGCTGAAGGTGCTGTAGGGCAGGAGAGCAGCCTCCGGGCTGGGCCTGGGGACTGGTCTCATGAGACTTATTCCAGTGATGGAAAAGCACTTCACAGGGTCTCCAGCTTTCCCCAAAAATGAGCAACCACATGGCCCCCTCCTGCCATACTGCCCTAAAGTGTCCTACTGCTGCAGCTGCGCAGCACTGCCTGGCCACCCCGGCTGCCCCCCCTGCCTGCCCTGCCCGCCCTGCCTGCCCTGCCCGCCCTGCCTGCCCGGCTCCAGATCAACCTCGGCTCTGCCTTGGATGTCCTCCAAAGGGCTGCAGCTCCGCTGGCCCTGGAGTCTCAGCACTGGGCTGCGCTGGCTTTGGGGACGGGGTTCTTCGCTGCTCAGTCCCTTCCACTGAACCAAGGGCAAAGCGTGGGAAGGAAGGAAGGAAGGTGTGCACTGGAAATGCCAAGCAGGCAGCTATCTCCAAGAGCTCACAAACGGAAAAGATTCACCTTTGACTAATGCATCGCTCCTAATGAATGGCCAGACCAGCTGTATTTAATTGCCTGGTTTAGGCAGATACGGCTGGAAAATCTCATGCCTGTCAGATTTGTTCTTCCCCTAAAGCATCAAATTATTCACTATCCTCTTGTAGCATTTTGCAGCCAACTCTTTCCTGTGATGATTTTCAAAGGATGAAGAATGAGCACCCTGGTGACATTTCTAGTATCTATAAATATCTCCCCACTATCCTGCCTGCCTAACTGGTGAATTATGCAGGAAGATATATATAATAAAACAATCGGATCCATTTTGTTGTCAACATCCCATTCTTCTTCAGCTGGCAAGAGAACAGCCCAGGCTGTTGCTCTGGAAAGAGCAAGCAGTGCCTGGGGAATTACTGAACTTATCGTTTCCTGAAGGTACAGGGGCACATTGGAGGGCAACACTGAGCAGAGAGAGGCCCTAGTACGCTGGAAAAAGGAAGATGGCTTTTGAACAAGAAGTATGAAGTTTAGGACAGCAACAGTCTCCGGAATGGCAGGAAATCCCACATATGGAGTGCTGAGAAGCTTGTGGTAAAAGAAGCATTGAAGAAATACCAAAGAAAGACTAATCCAGCAATGTTATCTGGAGGACAATGCACTTACTATACATTCTGGTCCTCCTTTTATGTGTTTAACTCAGCAGTGCTCTGTTTATGCAACTAAGTCTCCTGCATGCTGAGATACATGGAGAATTTAATGCATCCAACTTTGCAAAGCCGTGGGAAGTGACCAGTTTACATTGCATACCTAACTGGCAGGTTTTCATTTAAATTGGCAGGAATTTAATTTAATAGCATAGCTAACAGACCTCTTCTAGCCAGATACTCATTATGTGTGGTAGTGTACAGAATCCGTTACCTCATTTACGGGTTAAGAGGCATTTTAAAATAGGGAGCTTAAGACAGCTCTCTCTCTTGCATTAGATATTTGTAGATGTCTCTCGCTAAGCCATAACTAGCTTCTTCATCATTAATTTTTGGGGGCTGTGCCTTGGAGACACTGTCTGGCAATTAAAGGAAGTTCTTACCAGAAAGTTTTCCCCCCTTACCTTGGTCCAGAAGGTCGTTGCTCTCCACGACTGCAAAGACAAGGATTTTTCATCTCCTCATTCCTGCAGGAAGACAGCTGTTGTGTTCCTCAGGCCAAGGAACAGACCGAGGAACAGATGTGAGTTACTGTGGATCTCCTGCAAAGCCTGGAGACTTTACCCTCCTACATTACTCTGGGTAGGAGGACAATACACTGTGGAAAGCTGATACGCTGGCCTGGCAGAGAGGGGACCGTGTCCCCACCAGTGTGTGCTGAGGCCACCCATAAAGCTGTTCAGTTTGGTATGAGGCCGAGAAACCAAACACTACCCACAGAAACGCCATCGTGGTTTAACCCTGGTAGGCAGCCAAGAACCACACATCCACTTGCTCACTCCCTCCCAGCGGGATGGGAGAGGGAGTCGGAAGGGTAAAAGTGCGAGAACTGGTGGGTTGAGATAAAGACAGTTCAACAGGTTGAACAAAAGCCACATGCACAAGCAAAGCAAAATAACGAAGTAATAAGGAATTAATTCACTGCTTCCCATCACAGGCAGATGTTGAGCCATTTCCTCCTCCTCCAGGAGAGCAGGACTCCACCACACATAACGGTGACTTCAGAAGACAAATGCCATCACTCAACATCCCCCCTCCACCTTTTCTTCTGCTTCCTCCACTTTTTATTGCTGAGCACGATGCCATATGGTACGGAATATCCCTTTGGTCAGCGGGGGTCAGCTCTTCCAGCTGTGTCCCCTCCCAGCTTCATGCGCACTGCCAGCAGAAAAGCCCTTGGCGTGGTGCAAGCACTACTCAGCAACAACTAAAACATGCCTGTATTATCAACACTTTCCATCACAAATCCAAACCCGCACAAGCTACTATGAAGAAAATTAACTCTGTTCCAGCCGAAACCAGTAGAGCTCCACACATTCATCTTTTCAAGGCTCTAATTACATTCTTAACTACAGCAAGGCCTTCAAGAGTGGCAGGATGCAAGTGAGAAGGGTTAAGGATGATCAAAATGTGGATCAGCTCCTTGGCAACAAGTTGAATAATCCTTTTCTCCATCTCCCAGCATCGGGCTCTCCCCAGGTCTCAGTTTAATAGACAGCCGGATGAGTCCTTGCAAGGAATCCATTGCCCATACGCGAATGGCACCCAGGGCTCTGAGGAGCCACCCTGAAAACAGGAGCATTTCCCAGCAGGCCAGGGAAGGGTGGTAGTATATGGTGTATGGTGATGGAGTGACTGTGGTGCCTTCTGGAAGTTTCTTGGGGCATGGCATGCAACACACCTATGCTTCCAGGCACTGCAACACATGGAGTACCGTAGAGCGTAGAGGGGGACAATCAGGACTGTTGTTTCCTGGATTTTGGCTTTCTGTTTGTTAGAGGATTTCATACTTGCCTGCCTGCCTCTTTAAGGTGCTCTGGCTGAGGAACAAAGAGTCTGTTGAAACCTCTGATTATAGGTCTCTCTGGAAAGCTTTCTCTGTAGAGCTCTCAAGTGATGCTGGTGGGCTCCTGCTCATTGAGACACAGCAATGGGCTTGGCCCAGGTTTTGGAGGAACCTTTCACAGGATTCCTAAAATGCTCTTCAGAGTGGGCTTGGTGACATATGGCAGGTCAGAGTGGGCTCAGTATGATACAGCAAGAAAACCCCAGATACCCTTTGTGGTTTGTGCATGAGCCTCTTACCCATATTCCTTCCAAGATCCACTGCACCATCCCACTGCACAAGCACCACAGCTGCATTTCAGGCCAACAGGCCACTGCTGCTGCTTGTCCCAAGTGCAAATACACTGTTGGGTGACCTAGAAGACACAGTACATGAGATGCACCGCCTTTGCCAACCCCAGTGGGTTTCCTGTCTGCTGGTGTGCCAGGACTCTTGTGATGCTGAGCTCCAAACTCAGCTGGGAAGCATAATTTCTAACCTGGAGGTAGATCCTTCTCCCACAGCTGCATTGGCCATACCACAGGCTGATCAAGCTCAGCTCACCTCATTTAAGAAGTCTAGAAGTTAAACGTCTTGGTCTGAGCCACTCATTCCATTACTTCACAGTGAGCGCAGGGAAACGAGAGCCAGCTCTGACCCCTCTTTGATAAACACTGCAGGATGAGGTGGGAGGACCAAGTCCCTCATGGAGCATGAGGGCAGCTCGAGGTGGCTCATTCAGACCCGCAGGTCTCTCCAGGCTGTGGACCCCCACCCTATGAACCCCACGGCTGCCTGGAAACAGGATCTGGGAAGATTCAGTGCCACCATGTAGGCAGTGGAAGAAAGTTTGCTGGTGATCCCCTTCTTTCCCCAGTGGGTGCTAAACACCTGAGCCCATTCAGGGCCACCTCTGGCCAGTGGGGACCTCTCGAGATGAGGCAGTGTTTGTCGAGGTCATCACTGACTCTGGGGCTTCATCTGAGTAACAGGGTTTGTCGTCCTCCCAAAGGAGGGTCACAGTCCCCGCCGAGCCTGGCCGTGAGATTGTAACCCGGCACTGGGTTAGGATGGGAGAGTTTGTGGGTGCTCATTGGTGCTAATTCCACTGAGACCAAATCCTCTGCACATCTGCCATCTCCCCCGTCCCCCCTACACAGTCTCGCTGCGACACACAGGCTGGGACCAGCGGTGGGCTCAGAGACGGCAGAGAACCCCCCAGATGACAAACCCCTGGCTGCTTGGTGGTGAGGGGCAGGAGGATGCTGTGCACCCTGTGAGGATGAGAAACAGCAAATATTAGACAGAGGCAAGGTCCAGTGCTGCGCAGTGAAGCACCACAGATGGCACGGGGAGCGCGGCACAGCGGCATTTCCCCAGACAAAAGAACTGCTCGCATCGCCTCGTGCCCAAGCGCGCAGCTTCTGCCGCCAGAGCGCTGCTCTGTGCATGTGGCTCATTAAGATAACGCACACCCCGGTCCCTCGCTGTGCTCTCCGCTCTCGAAACTCGACAGTTCTCACCCACTGCATTTGTAATTGCAAGTGCAACTATTGAAACGGCAGCATTCGTCCCACCTGACACTGCACGCGCTCGCCATGCAGTGAGCAAACACGTGATACAGGCCTCCAGGCAAGTTTTGGAGACTAGTCCAGGAATAATGGCTTTTATTAGTAAATTTCTATCATTATGAAATATTCTTCTTAAATAATCCCTGTGCTGTATTTTTACTGTTGATGACATTAAGCACATCGGATAGTAACACTAGTTTCAAGGTTTCTAAAGTTTACAGGAATATTAGCAAGAAGCAGTTCATATCCACACCACCTGCTGATCCCCCAACTTTCGACATCACACGTCTGACAAAGAAACACTCATGTAGAGAAAAAAAACAGGCCTAAAGAACCACACAGGTCACTGAACTATCTAAGGGTGTCGGAGAAGGCCACTGACTTCAAAACTACTTTGAATCACACAGGAGACATAAACATTAAATTCCGATTTGAGCTTCGCACTCTCTGGTGTGGAAGATCCGGCTGTGGGTTGGGCTCTTCCAGTGCAGCAGTGTGGGAATTACAGGACATCGATCCACAGCAGCCAAGAACCTGGTCCGCGTGCCCCTCTGCACCTCTGTCACCTCCCTGCAGACTCCGTTTCGGCCAAGTGCCCAGCACGCGGAGAGACGGAGCTTGGCTTCCATCTCAGGATATTATTTTTTTAATTGTCTGAGAAAGGCGTCGTTAGGGATTTGCAAATGAGGTGCTCTGCCGGTGGGCCTAGATCTGTAGCAGCAACGCCACACCAGCAAGCACCCACTTGGAAGGATTTTCTCTAGTTTTAAGGTTAAAAGTCCACACATAAGTTGGCCCTCTCTGGCGTGTTTTGTATACAGGGCATGGGTACACACTGCGGACATCTTGTTTGTCAACAGGAATGGCTTTGATGAAAATGACAGGCATGGCCGGGGTTAGTTCCTTGAGCCTGGCATCTGTGATTATCCCGGTCTACAAGGGAAAGAAGGTAAAGTCTTAATTAGATTTCCAAGATATCCATCAGCTGTACCCCAATACGCATGATCCTCTGCGATGTTTATACAAGCCGGACTTACTGGGCAAGTGCAAGCATCTTTCCTGAGATCCCGGGGGTGGATGAGTCTATTTGAGGTAAGGAGGATCTGGATCAAAGACCAATCCTCGATCATCGGTAGCCTCCCTCAAGCGTATCTTATTCCAAGGGGCGCGTACAGACGCCTGCTCTCACCAGATGCCCAACCCCCCCCCCAGCCTGAGCTGGACTTCGCAGGGGAACAACGTTCCTGGCTATGTCCAGCCACATCATCCTCATGCTGCTCTTAGTCAAGGTTTTCCCAGAGCAGAACCACCTTGCGGGGAGTGTTGCTTGTGCTAGGACTGACTGTGGACACCTGACATCTCTCAGGATGGAGAACAATGCTCAACTTGAGTCTAAAAGGCACCAAGGAAGGCTCCAACCACACCACCGAAACTGGAGTGTGACCTGGGATATACATGTCTGTGCAATGTTTTGTGTGGCCCCCAAAAGGCACCACAGGCTGGCTTCCACTCTCACAGCTGCTCACACCAACAAGGGGGATTCAGAAAGACTACTCCTGAGGGATTATTATCATTAAAAAACAAGTCCACATCATCCTCTTCAAAGCAGTGCTCTCGCTCAGCAGGCTGCCCGAGCCGGGAGAAGGATGGTACACTGTCAGGGCGTGAAATCAGCAGCTTGTTTCTCTAGCTTGGGTCTCTCCGGCAACTTCTGTTTCTCTTTCTGTCAATAAAATGCCCTACACATCAATCAGTTTCCAGGAAAGCCTGCAAAATTGCTAAATGGAAGCTAGATAGACCAAATGAAAACAAATACAGAAACGGAAATCAAACTTCTCAGTGCTAAAGAAACTGCCTCTCACTGCAGCTTAGCTTCACATATTATTATTTCAAATGCTCTTAGATCAGACTTGCGGGATGAGAGTCAACCTCTCTGGTAGTTTATTTAGTTCTGCAAATGAGTGAAGAAAAATAATCCCTCTTGCGACACACCTCGGTTTAATTGTACTAATGCCATCTGTTATACTAAGCTGTGATAAATCCAACTGTGATTCAGAATTTTATATTTCCAGTGTGCTGAACAAACATTAAATAATTCTTGTAATACCTTGAAAAGAAGCTATTTATCAAGCATTATTATGCACTCTTTTTAAATCCACATCTTTCATTTCTGAGGCTGGATTTTGATCAGATCTCTTTTTTTACTGCTGACGATTCCTCAAATCAAATTTCCAAGACATATTCTACCTATTTCTGGGTTAACAAGAGTTGAAATCTTCCTGAGGTATCATCTCTGCAGAACACACCATTGTGTTATGTCTGGACTGATTTGCATTTGCATTTTTTATCGCTCTCATCATCAGAAATTAATTCTACTCTGAAAGCAATTTTCACTAACTACTGGCACAGCACACCTGGTAAAAAGCCACTGTTCTGTGGCTCAGAGAGCTCAGGCTTCTAACGTAAAAGAAGAAGACTTTTGCTTGTCCTGGCTCCTTAACAGGCAATTTGAAGAGTGGACATATTACGCTGCCAGGTACCGATGGGTCCAAAGACACAAACCACTGTCACAAGCCAGGGGTGCAAATCGATGGGCCCAAATACACACGCAGTGAGCCAGTATCTCCCCCGGCAACCGCATTTTGAGGTGTTACAGCACAGGCACACATGCACCACAGCTAATTTAGGGTCAGCTGGGTTAAAGACCTTCAGCATGGGTTGGTTGTCTTTCAGACAGAGTTGCCGCTGTTTGCAGGGCGGGGGGCTGGTGATCTGATCAGCAGTGTAGCCAGCAGGGCACATCACTCCAAGGTGGTCCAGAGACTGCTGGGGTTAGTGGCTGCAACTGGACATGGGGAACGAGACAAAGAGCCATCCACGGACCATGCAGTGAAGAAGACCTAATGATCCAGAGGGACCTGGACAGGCTTCAGAAGTGGGCTCATGCAAACCTCATGAGGTTCAACCAGGTCAAGTGCAAGGTCCTGCACAGGGGTTGGGGCAATTCCATGCACAAATCCAGGCTGGGCAGAGAATGGATGGAGAGCAGCCCTGAGGAGAAGGACTTGGGGGTATTGTCTGATGAGAAGCTCAGCACGAGCCGGCAATGTGCGCTGGCAGCCCAGAAGGCCACCCGAATCCTGGGCTGCGTCCCCAGCAGCGTAGCCAGCAGGGCAAGGGAGGGGATTGTGCCCCTCTGCTGCGCTCTGGTGAGACCCCCCTGCAGCGCTGCCTCCGGCTCGGGGGGTCCCAACAGCAGAGGGACATGGAGCTGTTGGAGCGGGGCCAGAAGAGGGCACGGAGATGCTGTGAGGGCTGAGCCCCTCTGCTGGGAGGACAGGCTGGGAGAGGGGGGGTGTTCAGCCTGGAGAAGGGCTTTTTACAAGGGCATGTAGTGATAGGACGAGGGGGAATAGCTTCAAACTGGAAGAGGGGAGATTTAGATGACATATTAGGAAGAAATTTTTCACTGTGAGGGTGGTGAGCCCCTGGCACAGGCTGCCCAGAGAAGCTGTGGCTGCCCCATCCCTGGAGGTGTCCAAGGCCAGGTTGGACGGGGCTTGGAGCACCCTGGGCTGGTGGGAGGTGTCCCTGCCCAGGGCAGGGGGGTGGAACAAGATGATCTTCAAGGTGCCTTCCAACCTAAACCATTCTATGATTCTATGATTCTATGTGCTGTCCAGTAAAGCCAAATGCGAGAGGAATTTTTATCACTGAGTACTTTAAGAGTTGAGATACAGATGGAAAAGGGTTTGCCAAGTTATTAATTTTTCAAAATAACCATAAATAAGAGACTGGCTGTTCACAGCACAATTTGCAAGTGTCCCCTCCATGGCTGCATTGTAAGTTTATCACTGGAGACCTCAACTTGAGCCACATCCTACTCTCGCTCTCATAGCTCATAAATACACGGGCATTACTGACAGTTGACATCTGCAAGAAAAGGCTTCACGTGACGTCCCAGCTCACCCCCCCAGGAAAAAGTTTAGTCTCTGATGTGTGAAACTTGATGTACCTGGTGCCTCTGCAGAAGAATGCAGCCAGCTGTGATGTTTGGGGCTGTAGCACCAGAACCGGGCTGGGCCAGCGCTGGGTTGCACACTGATGGTGTTTTCATCTGCATCCGCTGTTGGGAGCATCTCAGATAAAAATGAGTGGTGCGCAACTGTTCCCAAAGATATTGAGCTACTTGAACCGTCAAAGAAATGCGGCTGCTCCTTGCCACACAGCTCTGCCCTTCTACGCCTCTCTGCTGGTTTAAGACTGGTGCTTTACATAGGACTATCTTTTAAAAGTGCACAGCGTAGCTGGTGGGGCTTGAAGGAGGCATGATAGAGATCACAGTCATCTTCATATATGTTCTAAGGAATCACTTTGTACTGACTTTTTGATTCCCCCCCACTTTTTTAAAATCACATAGTGCTTCGTAGAGGTCAGAATGGTTTCTTTACTGTTTGTCCATTCTATTATTTCAATACAGAACAATAGCGTTTATAACAGAAATGCTTATATAACCAAAATACATTTGCTATTGTACATTACGATTGTCCCACAGACCATGAACGCTCCTTTCGCTGGATTTCTCTCAGTGTTAAGCCACGCTGTGCGCTGCCTGTGCATCTCCTCCACGGATGAGGTGGAGTACTGTCTACACCCAACAAAGTTCTGTGTGGCGCATGTGGTGCAAACCCCACCTCTCCCCTTGTCCTGCCATGCTCCAGCACCCTCGGTGAGGCGCAGGGCACAGCCTTGGCATCAAACTCTCCATTGCTGGGAGCAAGAAAGCCAGGAATCAGTCCACAGTCTCCCATGGCTTGAGATAAAATGTCTCTTGGTGTCACCAGTCGAACCATCTCTCCCTGAGTCCCACTGGCTTTAACAGTGCTCCAGCAACAGATCATTTGGACCCAAAATAACCTGCTTGGTTTCATTTCATCTAATAGCTGCCTGCTGTTTTGTAATGAATGTTTTATAAATTTAAGACACCCAAGGGCAAACATAAATGTTTAAATAAATAGAAAAATGTGAGTAGCAGAACATAAGAAGGACTTTTTCCTTTTTTTGGAGGCCTAATCTAAATGTGAAATATTCTCTTAAAAGTGGAGGTGTTCCCCAGAGGAGTTCTTCTAAACACGGCCTGCCATTCTCATCAGAGGATTCATTTGGAAAGGAGTATACAACCCAAAAGAACTGTGCACCTGATTTAAAAACGCTGCATCCATTAATATATACTGGTGCTCACTGGATTACGGGTAAAATGAATAGTTCCACTAGGTGGAAATGATATTTCAGTGTGAGCAGCAACATATGAAAATATTCTTTTCCTTTCTGAAAGAAACTGAAGCATGATATCCAGAGATTATGAATGGTTCTATAAACGTAATTGCTCAGTATCTTTCAATCACAAGGAAAATGTAACCAGAAAAACACATTTACTAAAGTGTGGATGGTTTCTGAAGACAAAGCTCATTGCTGAATGCAATCACCCATACAAGCTACTGGGGGGAGACAGAGGGGAGAAGCCATGTGCTTCCCAAAAGACTTCTGGCTTTGCACTGCAAAAACTTCTCACTCTTCACTTCCATTATCACTTGGGGATGGGTAAAACTTCCACAGAACTCAGCCATTTTGACCATTATATTTGGTGGTAATGACAGTAAAGGAAGACATAACACCGGAATCTGTTTTTAGTGGAGTATATGGTATACAAGACCAGGATTTTTTTTAAACTTCCTCTGTACTGTTGTGTCCAGGTGATTTGTATCAGCTTAAAATGTCACTTTTTGAGGGTAACTGAAATCCATTGCTTCCAGTAGTAAGGGGTTGTGATCTCCAAGAGCTGCACGAGATTTTGTACAGCAGCCACACCAAAGGCTCGGACATGGGAATAGGCAGGGAACTGTAGGACCAGGGCTGGGGAAACGGACTGGGCTGGTCTCTGTCCTCCTACTGCGACTTCTGCTATTAGCAGAGCCAAAATCAGTGAGGCAGGAGATCGGACCTCATATCCACATGAGATCTTTATCACAACCTTCTGACAGAGCCTTTGCCAATGTTCCTGACTGCCTGTGGCTCTCCAGACCCAATGCGCACGTCAACCCATTCCCAGAGAGAAAATGGAGCCTTGATCTTCCCAAGGATTTGTGACAAAATGCACTGGATGCTGTCAGTGAGTGAGTTCAAAGCTTTGCCTAATTTCCTGTCCTTCATGGAAAACCGTTTCAGGGAGGGAGCAGAAATATAGCATTAGCGTATTAGATGTGAATTGCAAGGTCAGGTTGGGTTATGGTACGTAACAGACGTGGCCTCTCTCCTCAGCATCCTGCCACCAAGGCCCACAACAGATAAAGGAGGATCTTCAAGGTTAAGACTCTAAAGAGCTGCCTCTGAAATAAAAGTCTCTTCCTGCGAGGGGGTAAACTTGACACAGATAAGTAAGTTCTGGGTGACCCACTTTGCTCAGCCCTCGCGCTCTCACAGATCACTGGCAGCAGGAGCGCCGCACTGGCTGCCCAGAGTAAGAGCCGCATGAATCACTGTCATTTAATTCTCACACGCAGCACAAATAGGGAGTAGCGGTACCACGGGCCAGGCAACGCGAAGGACTAAGCCCGGTGGGGATTTGTCAGCCTAATGGCTCTCTCTCTGCAGACTGCTCTCCTAACAGCTGACAAATGTCAGAAGGAATGACGGGGACAATCGTGCTCCTCTGGGATGCTGCGCTGAGAGGTGCTCTGCAAGAGGAGCGCTGACAGCTACACGGGCAGCAAACAGCACGCGTGCACGTTCCCCTCAGCTGCCCGGTCGGAGGGTATGGTTCTCACCGTGGCTGCCCTGAGGCCGGCTGCGCTACAGCTGAAAGGTATTGGGCAACATCCAAAAGGTGAATGAAGAAGAACAAGGGATATCCACACTGTCTGTCCGTCCCCGCCATGCTGAGTCATCAGCTGGAGGCCACGCTGACCATACAGGTTAGACTTTTGTGCAAGCTTTATTTGCCACCATAAAGAGATGGCTAAAGCTTGTGATTAATTTGTTGCCACAAAATCTCTATCTATGCAGATGACGGGCTGCAGCACCCAACAGCAGAAGGACAGGATTTGGTACATCCTACCCATTCAGCTCTGGGGATGAGTAGGAGTCCTCTCCTTTCTCCTCACTGCTGCCGAACAGGTGACAGAGTAATGACAATGCAAATGTCTGCCACGTCGTTTTTGGAGGCAGCAGCGAAATCACAACCATGCGAAGGTGCAGGGACAATACAGCCCTGAGGGGACACCATGTTTTCTGTCTGTAGTAACACCATGAGTACCGACCACAGCTTAGTCAATGTATGCTGAGGTTGAGATTCACCTTGTGAAAACTAGATGTACCAGTCCAAGTTGGCCACCCTGAACTTCCTTGAAACAGAAGCCATAAAACAAACGCTCCAAGGGGTGATTCATCTGACCACCTTGGTTACCCACTCTAGGCTGCAGAGCAGAGAGCCATCTTTCACACCTTTCCCATTCCTGAAGAGGCAGCTCTAATGACTATTTTAGATGAGCACCTTTCTGGGCTGAGAAGTTCCCCACAGTACCAAACGATAAGGGCATAACATCCATGGCTTCTCTCTCAACACAAGAGCCTTGGTGAGCTCACCTGTGCATCCCAGCGGGCACCCTCCATGAACAAACCGTGGACATACGCCCCTTCCCGAGGAGGACTGGCAAAATCTTCTCTGTTCTTTTTTGTCACATCGCACTGCAAGGTCATCTTGTCCAAAGGCCACTCATTCTTTCGGGCTGTGGACTGCATGACGGCTGTCAGGAAAGACTGGGGATTGAAGAACCCAGCAAGCCACACTGCAGAGGGTAAGGAGAAGTCTCCTGTCCAGGCCTCCAGTTCCTTGATGCGAGTGAGGAGGTCAGCAAACCATGAGCCCAGGCTGGCTGTGGAAGGGTAAGCCCTCTTTATCCAGGACTCAGGCACTGTGTCCAAGAAGAGAGCATTCTGCAAGTTCTCCATGTCACTTGTCATGGTCAGTTCTCCCTGGGTGAGAAAGGGCATAATTAGCACTGACAACTGTTCAACCTGAACAAAGCCTGCTTGAAAGCAGAGGCTGAGCTAGGAAGCGTGGAAGAGCATGACACCCTATGCACTCATAGGCATTCATACCGCAAATTTCTTAGTGAGTTTTGGATTTCCATAAACACCTTCTACTGCATATTCCTGTACTCTCATCTTCCCTACTGTAAAAATACAACTTGGAGGAAAAAATGTGTAACAGAGGGACAGCAAACATGAGTGTCCCTCAGTTGTCCCAGTGGCGTTTCTGTTTTCTCGCATTGACTGAAGATCTTTACAGGGTAGATTTTCAGAGGTGCAAAGCTCTTCTCACTCACACTGCCAGGGCAGGATACTGGCGTCTTTGATGATCTACTCCAAAACTCTCCAAATATTCGTTACGTCAAGTCCTATCTCCCTTCTCTCCTCCACTTCCCCTCACTCCCCTCCTGCTTTATTACTTTTCAATGCAAGTCTGTCGTTTTGACTTTACACGGTGCCTGCAAATGTAATCACAGTTTCTTTCACAGCAGGGAAACACACAACAAATTAAGATATGATTCAGCCAAGTGAGAGATAGAGAGAGGTTTGGCTTTTCCTTTACCCAGCAATTAACTGTTTTTAAAGCTTTTAGAAACCTGTATCAGTTCTGCCCAGGCAGGAGAAGAGCTGGACCACATCACTGCATGGCCAAAAAAGGGCTTTTGCAGAGCAATAACAACATCCCTCTTGAACTTCTGCAGAGGGTCCCCAGTATCTGCCAGTCTAAAATTAAGAAAATTCCTGCTGTGTGCAGCTGAAATTACATTAACTCTAAGCAAGAGATGGCGGGACGGTACCAATGCTGAAAGGCAGCCAAGAGAAGCCATTAAGAGATGCAGCAGTTTGTGCATCAGGGCATGCAGCGGGACACAGACGGGGCTCACAGGCTCTGCCCAGGGCAGTGTACAGGTGGTGACATGCCACAGGGCACTCTCCCTGCCACCATCTGGAGCAACTGTCCCTGGCACAGCAGAAGCCTCAGTTCAGACCAAGCTCCTGATGGAGGCTGCAGCCCATCATGTCTGGGACTGCAGGCAGTGCCTGGAGTCCCGGAGCTGGGAGACTGTCTCCCTGCCTGTAGGAGATGTGCATTGGTGGAGGACCTGCGCTACCAAGTAAAGGATCTGCAGGAGGAGAGCAGCAAACTGTTTAGCATTAGCAATGATGAAAAAGAGACCAACTGGATCTTCTCTGAGACCCTGCAGATATGAGAGGAGCCTCAACTCCCAACAGTACCGAAGGAAGGCAGGCAGAGGCTGCGCTTGTCTGCCTGGGAAAGGGCAGCTCCCATGATGGCGAAGGCTGGAAGCTTGTGACTACCAGCAACAGGAGCAAGGCTTCTGTTCTCCTGCAGATCTGCAGCTACAGAATAGGTTCAGTGCCCAGGTAGGAGATGAGGGGTTGGGGACTCTGTCCATCACAGCATCCACGCCCATGGCATGCAGCAGCACAGGTGAGATCAGCGAGTGACAGTAGTAGGTGACTCCCTGCTGCAGAGAACAGAGGTCCCCATCTGCCAACCTGTCTTGCTATCCAGGGACATTTACTGCATGCTGGGAGCTTGGATCCAGGACACTGTGGAAAGACTGCTGAGGTTTGCCCAGCATTCAGACTGTCACCCCCTTATGCTCTTCCACAGGACCACCAAGGACACCCAAAAATGGGTGTGCTGCCATTCAGAGGGACTTGGACAGGCTGGAGAATTGAGCTGAGAGCAACCTCATGAAGTTCAAGAGAGGGAAATGCTGAGTCTTACACTTGAGAAGGAATAACCCCATGCATAAGTACACACTGGGGACCATCTGCCTGGAAAGCAGTTGCAGGGAAGGACCTGGGAGTCCTGACCAGGAGTCAGCAATGTGTCCCCTGCAGCAAAGAAGGCCACCAGCATCCTGGGCTGCATTAGCAGGAGCATTGCCAGCCGGTTAATGGCAACACTCTGCTCAATGCTGGTGAGGCCACATCTGGCATGCTGGGTCCAGTGCTGGGATTGTTCAGCCTCAAAAAGAGAGGACTCACGGAGGATTTTTTCAGTATCTGTGAATATCTGATGGTAGGAAGTAAAGAAGATGAAGTCAGACTCTTCTCAGTGGTGTCCAGTGACAGGACAAGAGGCACTGGGAACAACCTAAAATACAGGACATTCCGTTGACACACAAGCACAAACTTTTTTACTGTGAGGGCGGTTGAGCACTGGAACAGGTTACCCAGAGAGGCTGTGGAGTCTCTGTCCTCGAGAATTTTCAAAACCCAGCAGAGCGTGCTCCTGGACAACCTCCTCTGCCCAAGCCTGCTTTGAGCACGGGGTTGGACCAGACGCTCTCCGGAACAACTAACCTGTGGTTCTGTGAGGTGCAAGCCAAGCAGTCTGCAAACCCAAAAACTTGCACCGGCAGGCTCAGCTTCTGCAGGTACGTAATGCCCTTCACAATTTACATCTTCGCATGCCCCATGCTGAGCCAGAGCAGTACGACACACCAGAGCAGTTTGGAGACTTACCATTAACGTTGATCACTGCTTTTCATTATAAATACTTACATTTGTCCCCTTATCATTTTGCCAAAATTCATCTGTCTTACAGTTTCTCTTTGCCTCAGGCTGAGTGTTTTTGGAAAGATGATTAACTGAAATCAGTTGAGCCGTTGTTGAGAATGAGGGCGAGGGAATTGGGTCAGTCTATTCATATTAAAAAATTCCAACTGTTCTTTCACAGGACTTCAGTGCCTCCAGCCATGAGGTCAGCAGAGGTGCCCTTTACTGGGGCCACAAAAATCTATGAAGCTTTAGCAAAAGCTGAAACCCGCTTAAAGCAACCCCAACGCATGTTTAGCAATGCTTGTCAGAGTCCAGCAGTTTTGCCGTTATTCCTACACCAACCATGCCTCGCAGACCTCTCATCTGCAGATCACACTGATGGGCTACAGGAGGACAAGATCACAGCTGGACACCCAACCAGACCACGGCAGAGCAGTAACGAGCGCCCGTGTTGATGACCCGCGCTGCATCTGGCACTGACAAGTGGAAGCGGGCTCAGCGCTGAGTGATCAGGACTTGGGGCAAACAAGCGTGCTGGCGCTTTTGGGTCAGCGAGCGTTTCCTCAAAGGAAGTACACTGCAAAGAGACCAGAGACTCCTGCGCTTGTAAGACAACTTGTCATTGGAACAGGAATCCTGTAAGCTAACTATGCTGTTGCGAACACAGCGCTCAGAGCTGCTGGATGACAGCTACAACAAAGGACTTGAACACACATCTACCCCACACACTGTGTCCTGTCAAAGGGAGGAGGGTGTCAGATGAATTCAGGCACTGGAAATGTCCACTCTACCACTTCTGGGTTTTTTTCCCCTGCTTTTTCCCCCCTCCCCATGAAAGTTTCTGAACATCCACAAAAAAATTCATTTTGTCTGGCAATACGCAAGGGCAGTACTTCAAGGGGATGTGTCTCCCCAGCACCCACCAATTCAAATCAGAGCTGAGAGCACATTTGTACTGGCCCCATGCCTGGAAGCCACTGCAGCCCTGGGATCCCCGTTCGGAATCGCTCCCCAGAGATTTGTGGTTTTCTGTGCTGAAATCCCCTCCCTGGGAAACATCCATCTCTCAAGAGGATGGACTGGCACAAGGCATTGTTAAACCTCTGCTCCAAAGACAACTTGTTAAAAGTAGTAAACTTTCAAAGGCAGCAAGCACCTGAACCTGCTGGGTTTCCCCACGGAGAACAGATTTCCGGGGGACACATTTCATGTTTACATAGGTTTTAAGATGGTTTTTGTTTTAACACTCTTGAAGCTAAAAGCAACAAATAAGGTTGAATGACAAGGTGGAAGCAGGACTATTTACAATTAGTCCTACTAAAACATGAGGAACAACTGCAACCACCTTTCAAAATACACATCACCTTCTGCCATTTCACGTGAGTAGGGACCAAGTAAGTCTGTGCCAGTAAATCATCTCATTATTTCTACTCAGTGATTTTACATTTGTAAGAAATCTCAAAATGATGGGTTACCTGGTAAAAGGTCTTTAAAGTCCTGCGTAATTCCAAGCACAAGGGTCAAACACAAATTAAAGATTTCTCCTTTTGGTATTTGCCATGAAGTGACAAAGAAACACAAAGGCATTGTGTGCCCCCTGCATTTCCTTTGCACCTGAGCTGTTTCACTTTATCTATAACACACTTTGAGACAATTTACTGACGCACAATTAAAGCTCACACAACAGAAAAGCATGGCCATGTCTAATCTGAGGGTCTGGTAATGAGCTTCACAAGGTTGTCACAATGATGTGACCTCATCAGGGGGCAGTTGCCGTGGCTTTGTGATTTAAGTATCATTGTGGCAAGTGTAGGGTCCTGCATCTGGGGAGGAATAACCCCATGCACTGGTACGGGTTAGGGGCTGACCTCCTGGAGAGCAGCTCTGTGGAAAGGGACCTGGGAGTCCTGGGGAACAACAGGATGACCATGAGCCAGCAATGTGCCCTGGTGGCCAAGAAGACCAATGGCATCCTGGGGGGCATCAAAGAACATGGCCAGCAGGTCAGGGGAGGTTATCCTCCCCCTCTGCTCTGCCCTGGGGAGGCCACACCTGGAGTACTGTGTCCAGTTCTGGGCTCCCCGGGTCAGGAAGGACAGGGAACTGCTGGAGAGGGTCCAGCAAAGGGCTACAAAGATGATGAGGGGACTGGAGCATCTTTCTTATGAGGAAAGGCTGAGGGCCTTGGGGCTTTTTAGTCTGGAGAAGAGAAGACTGAGGGGGGATCTTATCAATACTTATAAATACTGAAAGGGAGGGTGCCAGGGGGATGGGAACAGTCTTTTTCCAGTGGTGCCCAGTGACAGGACAAGAGGGAACGGGCACAGACTTGACAATAGGAAGTTCCATCTAAACATGAGAAGGAACTTCCTTCCTTGGCTGGTGGCAGGGCAGTGGCACAGGCTGCCCACAGAGGTGGGGGAGTCTCCCACTCTGGAGCCATCCCAAACCCACCTGGACGCCGTCCTGTGCCACTGCTGGAGGTGTCCCTGCTCTGGCAGGGGGTTGGACTGGGGGAGCTCCAGAGGGCCCTTCCAGCCCTGACCAGTCTGGGATTCTGTGGTTCCTTCTTCATTCATATCACATGGGTCATCATCTCCTGTCCCTGAAGAACTTAGACACTAAGAGGGCCTGTTCAATAGGCTGGTCTCTGGCTAGAGACAGTGTAGGAAGAGAAAAAAGTCAGAGGGGCAAAGTACTGCACCAGTCACAGCAGGAGACTGAGAACCGCAGGGCCTTCTCATGGCGACAGGCAGTGTTTTGCATGCCGGGAAAGCTTTTCAAGCAGGTGAAAATATTGCAAAATGTGTGCAAGCAGTCAAATTGATTTAAAGACATAACCCTCATGATCATATATCCTACCTAGTTTCATTTTCAGGAAACAAATGAATTAGCAAATGTAATTCTCAGGAAGGATTAAGAAAAGCAATTTTTAAAGCCTGCGTGCTCAAGCATACTTGTTGGAATCTCCTGTGAGGGTTGAAAGCATCTATAGCAGCTATCTCTTATAGTTGTCCAAACACAATTATGCATAAATTTGCATTTCAGATGCTGAATACTAAAGTGCATCCGGAATGATTCAAGTTACTTTTTTTTTTTTTTTTCAAAATGCTGGGAGTAATTTTCATTAAAGACACCCTTGAAGGAAATCCTAATCAGCCGGCAGACAGTCCCTCAAGATGAGCAGACTATTGTCCCAAATTGTTTTCTCAGTTAAGGTTATTTTCCCTTCATACAGTGAAATACCCAGCTAGCCTCATAAATTTGGTCTTACTTTATCTTTTTATAATATTTATTAGCCTCATTTTGGAGGCTTATCCCTCACTGAAGTTGCAAAATAGAAAACCTGCTCACAAAAATTACACTGGGTACAGCATTAACATGCGAGTGGTTCAGCCCAGCCTCTGGTCTCACCGAAGTCACCCAGAACAAAGGGCTTTGAAATGCAACATGCCAGTTATTTTTGATGGTTACCAGTCTATTGCAATTTCTCTTCCTTTTAATGGGATGTCTCCTATTTTTGGACCAAACAATCACTTTCCGCTACACAGACACAATGAATTATTCAAAAATTCAAATTAGGCATGACATTTCCAAATCGCCTTCTTTTAGCAGATAGTCAGTTAAAAACAATAAGACTTGCTTCCTCTGTGTTTTATTTATTCTTTTCAGAGATCTGTGGTTCCTGTTATGTAAACTCTCCTCCTCCGAGCGCTGTCAGTAAAGATCCCCAATCCCAGAGATTAACGTGCATTAACAGCTCTCCCAGGAGCTGCTCTCAGAAGGAACGATTAAAGAATGATTTCTCTTCCAAACTGAGCGTGAGACCTAGCTGTCAAGTCAGGACAGCAGCGCTGCCTGCAGACAGAGCCAACAACATGGCCAAGCGTGCCCTGGCCGTTACGTGGTACCCAAGATGTGGGAAGGGCCCGTTGGGGGATGCTGGGCAGCAGTGTGGGTCAGGAACGATGTCTAACTCAGCTCTGCAGGGACTCACATGTAACCTGCGCATGCAGACACAGAAGAATTGCCCACTGGTGGTATCTCAGACCCATCACATTTGTCTCTTCAGCATACTCAAGATGAAGAAACGCTAACACAAATAGATACCTCTGGTGAGGTATAACCTCTGGTGAGGTTCCTGCCGACTGGAAAAGGGGAAACATAACCCCTATTTTCAAAAAGGGAAACAAGGAAGACCCGGGGAACTACAGGCCAGTCAGTCTCACCTCTGTGCCTGGCAAGATCATGGAGCAGATCCTCCTGGAAACTCTGCTGAGGCACACAGAAAACAAGGAGGTGATTGGCGAGAGCCAACATGGCTTCACCAAGGGCAAGTCATGCCTGACAAATTTGGTGGCCTTCTACAAAGGGGTTACAGTGGCAGTGGACAGGGGAAGAGCAACTGATGTCATCTACCTGGACTTGTGCAAAGCGTTTGACACTGTCCCACATGATATCCTGGTCTCTAAACTGGAGAGACGCAGATTCGATAAATGGAGCACTCGGTGGATAAAGAGCTGGCTGAATGGTCACACTCAAAGAGTTGCGGTCAAAAGCTCAATGTTCAAGTGGAGACCAGTGACAAGTGGCGTTCCTCAGGGGTCAGTACTGGGACTCGTGCTGTTCAACATCTTTGTCGGTGACATGGACAGTGGGGTCGAGTGCACCCTCAGCAAATTTGCTGATATCAAGCTGTTTGGTGAGGCAGACACCCTGGAGGGGAGGGATGCCATCCAGAGGGACCTGGACAGGCTGGAGAGGTGGGCCCAAGCCAATCTCATGAAGTTCAACCAGGCCAAGTGCAAGGTACTGCACATGGGTCGGGGCAATCCCAAGCAAAAGTGCAAATCCCGAGCACAAATCCAGGCTCGGCGGGGAATGGCTGGAGAGCAGCTCTGAGGAGAAGGACTTGGGGGTGCTGATTGATGAGAAGCTCGACATGAGCCGGCAATGTGTACTGGCAGCCCAGAAGGCCAACCGTATCCTGGGCTGCATCAGAAGAAGTGTGGCCAGCAGGTCAAGGGAGGGGATTCTGCCCCTCTTCTCCACTCTCGTGAGACCCCACCTGGAGTACTGCGTCCAGCTCTGGAGTCCCCAACATAAGAAGGACATGGACCTGCTGGAGCGTGTCCAGAGGAGAGCCACGAGGATGATCCGAGGGCTGGAGCACCTCTCCTATGAGGAGAGTCTGAGAAAGTTGGGGCTGTTCAGCCTGGAGAAGAGAAGGCTCCGGGGAGACCTTATTGCGGCCTTCCAGTGCCTAAAGGGGCTACAGGAGAGCTGGGGAGGGACTTTTTACAGGGGCATGGAGTGATAGGACGAAGGGGAATGGCTTTAAACTGGAAGAGGGCAGGTTTAGATTAAACATTAGGAAGAAGTTTTTCACTGTGAGGGTGGTGAGGCACTGGCCCAGGTTGCCCAGAGAAGCTGTGGCTGCCCCATCCCTGGAGGTGTTCAAGGCCAGGTTGGATGGGGCCTTGGGCAACCTGGGCTGGTGGGAGGTGTCCCTGCCCAGGGCAGGGGGTTGGAACTCGATGGTCTTTAAGGTCCCTTCCAACCTAAACCATTCTATGATTCTATGATACTGCTACTCATCTGCTCTTCAGTAGTCCCTAAGTCCTGGCCCTGTGGTGTCTTTGAACCACACCGTTGGTACTGAGGCTGCTGGGACCAACCCATGTAGTCATTAGAAGCGCTTTTTCTGCAGATACCATCTCACTCCCCTGCTATGATTTGTGGCAGGGTTTTGGGCAGAAATTTGCACCCTCTGTTATTGCCTGATTTCTGTTGTTTATTTTGTCTGTGGTCTATTTAAGCCCATGCAGCCACTCATTCCCCCTACCAATATTAAATAGCTTATTCTTCTCCACATTAAATCTAATTGCTACACATTGTCCCAGTTACAATTATATCTTGTCTGGTGCTCCAGGATTGGAACATTAAATCACTTCTGTTTACCTGTCTCAGGAAAGAGAATTTTCAATTCCACTGCCTTATACTAGAAAATAAAGGAAATCTGTTTGTAATAATTGACTACATAAATATCAGCCTATTTTAAAATGGATTGTACGTACTGGGCCACCACAAAGTCTATATGATATGTCTCTCTCTTTAACCAATACAATAAGCATCAGCAGTGAACGCAATGCAGAACTGTCTGAGCCAGCGTGGACCCAAGCTGCTGGGTTCATAGCTTACAGCACCGCACGGCCGGGATCTGGAAGCAGCCTCGTCCTGTCCCTGCGGAGCTGCAAGTACCGCAAATCCCAGGGCCAACGCCAGCACCACTGCCTGCACGCTGCAGATATGTCTCTTGACGATCTCTTTTGGGATGGTCATTCAGCCTCAAGACAGGTCCTCCTTGCCCACCTGTCTGCTCTTTCTGCTATCAGGGTCAGAAAAAGTAGCTGCAGTTCCTTCAAGTGCGATGGTTCCCACGCTATGCAAAGTATTTTGGCCAGCTGAGTGCTTTGGCGAAATGGGATGACAGCTTGTCATTCAGGAAGCGATGGAGCAGGGAATGCCTAGCGATGGATGTCTCACACCATGAATTCATCCAGGGAGCAACTTTGTGTTGACAGTGCAGGGAAGGCATCGGGGTAGCACTGAAGCCACCAGCTTTGTGCTGCAAGTTCCAGGCAGCATTCCTCTGCTACACTTCACAGAATCCCAGAGTGGTGAGGGTTGTGAGGGCCCTCTAGAGCTCCCCCAGTCCAACCCCCTGCCACAGCAGGGTCACCTCCAGCAGTGGCACAGGACGGCGTCCAGGCGGGTTTGGGATGGCTCCAGAGTGGGAGACTCCCCCATCTCTCTGGGCAGCTGTGCCACTGCTCTGCCACCCTCAAAGGAAAGAAGTTCCTCCTCATGTTAAGATGGAACTTCTTATGTTCAAGTCCTGCTAGAAGCAGACACTGTCTCAAAATCATGACATTTCAGAGCAGCAGAAGAGGCTTAACTGAAAAGTAAAATTACTGAACAGAAAACTGGTTCTGTTTTACCTCAAATAAGGACACAAGGTGAAGGGGAAGTGCTGCCACAGGGCACCGGGGTCAGCCAGGCAGGTCTTGCAGTGCAGCCTGATCTGTGCTGGTTTATCCCCTACTGGGCAGCCAGCAGCCTTGTATATTTTGTCCCACCAACTGCCTGTGTGGGGATTCAGCAAGATGAATCCCCCTCCCAGTGGACGCAGCCTCAAAGCCCAGCCCTCTGGCACGTCCTGCTCAACCCAGCAGTCTGCGTCCTGCCAGGTGTGTCCTGCCAGCCCCACAGCTCCTCACTCTTCTGCATACGCAATGGCCAAAGCCACCACCCAGAGGGACACGGACATCCCCTTGCCGGAGCAGAGTCGAGTTTCTTACTAGGGTGGTGAAGCAACTGTGGGTGGAGCAATCATGGACAGTATGTCCATAGGGAACGTCGGCTCCTGACCCTCCTCCATTAGCAAATGACTCATACTCAGCAAGGGGAGCTGTACCTCTTCCAAAAGTGTTGAGTTTTTAGGCTTTTTCTCTTATAGCTCTGGACATTTTGTGCCCTTACACATGACTAATCTTTCTTTTGATTTCAGCTCAGCTTGTGCCTTTAACGACACTTTCTTACAAGTTCCCCCCAGTACCTGGGCATTTTGTGAAAAGGTGTGATTTTTTTGGCTTATGTTTAAATAGGCCATGTCTCAATGTCTATCATTGCCGTGCTACAATATCAGGGGGACAGAGGTGCGTGGTCTCCCTTCTCAGAAAGCAGTCATTTCTATGTGTGCCTTTAACCTCTCCCATGGCCTGCGGACAATGTGCCGTTTGAAATCCATCTCTGAACGCTTCCCCATGGAGTCAAGTTGGTTTTGCAGACAGCAGTGCTGAATGCAGTGTGACCCCTTCTATCCCCTGAGCACCTCTTCCATTCATCAAGATCGTACGATGACGCAGTCGCAAGCCACCAGAGCTCCTACCTTCAGCCCCAGATCCAGTTCCTTGAGAGAGCGCTTTATTTCACCGGTGAGGATGTTCATGCGCTCACATTCCTGGAAGGCAACCACAGCGTACGGCGTCCTCTCCTCCACCTTCGCCATCAGTTCTGCAATGTTAAACTCATCCATCAGTTTCTCTAACATCTCTTCCAGCAGAGCTTTCACCTGTGTGCCAGAGGGAAAAGAGAGCGGGATGTTAGTGAACGACCCACTGGGCTGCCTCGGCTGACAGCTGCCTGAACACGGCACGAAAACTCCATCTGCCAGTTAGTGTCTCCGAAAACAATCAGTGTCAACTGTGCTGGGCATAGCACCTTTCAAAGAGCTTGCCCCATCCTATTAAAATTCAAATGCTTACAAAAGTTAATGTCAGATGAGAAGCTTTCACAATGACGGTTTAAAAATGTCACCGTGACGTGTAGCAGTCTCCTTTCTTCACGGGTCCTACACCTGTATTCCTACTTCTCCTAAGGTCAGAGCCAATGCAAGAAGACGGATGGGGCTACAGCCTCAGCTGAGCCTCAGGACAACAGAGCTCCCGAGCTGTTTTTCTGGGGTATATTGACAGAGAGAGGTGATTATATAAAATTGAATTTTAAGCAGAGCCGCAGAAGAAAAGCATAATGAAACAAAATTATTTTCTGGTCAACATTACAGCTTGATTTGGAAACGGTGCTTTATATCTCTAAAGAGTAAACAGGGGAAGATCCAATGCAACAGGATGTTCCTCGTGTCTGAAAAATAAAATAATACAGACAAAAACTCTTCTGATTGACAATGAGGCTTGAAGACCCCCATCTTCATGGGATCAGCTCTATCTCTCAGGTTTTTGTGGACTGTTAGGCAACTTGCTATGGAAGTCTCTCACACAATGCTTTGCTTTACTTGCTGGAACCCAAGCAAGACATCTGCTTCTTGGGGAGCTTTCAGGAACACGTAAAGCAGTTACAGCTCTGCGATCTGACGTGCAGACTGTAGCGCGCGGGCACAGTGACAGCTGCCAGCCAGTGACAGAGGCAGCCCAGGGTCATTTTGTTGCCATGCCCAGCGACATTCGTATTTTGGACTCTGTACTCCAATTTCCTCCCATCGCTGCTCTTCCAAACCCTCCACACTCATGCCAGACCTTATGAAGCGGTGATGAAGCGTAGGCTGTTATTGCGACCAGCGCGGTGGCTAAAGTTAAAGTTCCGCTAGAAAAGCTCTTCAGCTGCACCTCGAGTGCAGTATAGAAATATCCTCTAATTTGAAATTCCCCTGCAAATCCCCTTGGCTCTGGTTTTTTTTCCACAACAATTATAGCTCATTTTCTGTAATGTGGCCTCAGAAACCTGTGGGAGTAACTGGACTTGTCAGAGCCGCAGGAAAATGACAGGCTCCTGGTTTGCCTGCAAACTCCCGAAAACCACCTCAGCCAACGCAGGGGCCGCAAATCCTCAAATGAAGGAGCTGAGAGACAACTCGTAACTCACTCTTGTTCAAGGACCAAGGGAAAGGGATACAGCCAGTGCCAGTTACAGCTCAGAGCATGAGAGAGATCACCTCCAGAAGAAAATGAGCCGTGGGAGCATCCCCCAGGCACAACGCAGCGCAGTGGGGCCACACTCAGGCTGCTTTCAGGCAGCTTTTCTTCTCAGAGAGATCACGAAAGCCATGAGGACTTCTGTGGCAGTCTTCTGGGCTGTCACCAGGAGTTTGCAGGGTAGCCATGCCCTGTGACACCGCTGCTGGGTCACTCACTGGTAACTTTGCTCCTCTGGCCAAGGAGTTAAATTGTATTTCAATAGCAAAAGGACTGGGAGGGGAGAAGAGGTAGTCACATTTGCTATCTTTGAGCACCTCCTTCGGCTTTGCTACCACTGGATTAGTCCCCTCACACCAAATTTCAGCATAAACTGAAAACTGAACACGCCTAGCACTTCTGAGAGCCCCTTAGGCAAAGGCAGTAAGTTCCCCAGCTCCACACCAAGCCAAAGGAAGCATGGGTGAAACCACAGACTTCATATGAACTTTCTATTAGCCATTCATTAATCTGCAGCGCTTGAAACACCGAGCTGGGACCTTAAGACTGCAGAAATAAAAATGTGAGGAAGTGTTGGCTGGTTTCAGACCCTGGTATGAATGCTTGGGCCAGATCATAATGAGCTGTGAGTTTGGAGAGGGAGGGCTGAGATCAGGCCGGTACATAGGCAAAGCGAAGGAGTTCAGCTGGAAATAAGGGCTAACAAGGCCCCTGGGAGCTTGGGAGCTGGGTGGGACCTGGTGGCAGCAGTAAGAGGTGGGCTGAGCTCCGGGTGGCAGACGGTGCGCTCAGGGAGCCCACCAGCATGCCAGTCACAGCATGGTGCGCAAGGACCGGTGGCTCAGAGACAGCGGAGGCCACAGAAGGTTTATTTGCAGCATTGTCACAGGATAATAATGAAGGCACTGCAGTTCAGGGGGTAATTAAAAGCCACCGTCCTAGTACTGACAATGCTCCAATTACGTCCCACCATGGTGATGTTCTGCATAATATGAGGTGAGTGGTTTTAGACACCCAGTTTGTCCCCAGCAAAGGCAGATCCCATTACAATGAGCCAGTTGTGAGGCAAACCTGAGCCAGATAGGACTCCTTAGGAATGAGACAGGTATCAAAACTCAACAGCTCCTTCCTCTACCACTCTCACCGTTTCTTCCCTGGTCCCCACTCCTCCTTCGCCCATGCTGCTGTCCCGGGGCTGCATCCCCAACAGGATGCGGAAGAGCTTCTCCGATGTCTGGGTAAGGAAGCCAATCTCAGCGTTGGGATGGAGCCCATACAGATAAGGAGACTCCGGAGGCAAGGCAGCGTCTATGTACTGAACAGAGAAATTCAGGTTCAGGTTAGATACAGAGTCCAGGGAGGGCACTTTGCCCACGGAATTCACAGCGCTGGAATTATCACCCCTCCAAGTAAGTAAGCCCAGGCTGATATAACCCTGCTTATGGCTGAAACACCAGTGAACCGATGGGCAAAAGGAGTGTACGATTGTTTACAGAACTGCTTCTACTCCTGCTGTGAAAATGTAGTAATTGCTGAAGTTTGGCTTGGCTACAGATCTCAGGCCTGGACCTTCTCTAGCAATTATCCGCTGTGCATTTCAGCATCAATATCCTGAAATCTCTTGTGGGAATTTAGCTTCCAGTAGTTTAGTTTTATGAACAAAAACAGCCTAATATGCCCATCTCTGCTACCGCATTTGCGTACAAAGAACAGATGAGATCAGTAAGTAGATCAACAAGACCCTTCAGTGTTTCTCATCAAAACTGATGATAAAAGGATCTTGAAAGGGCCATTTTAGCAAACAGTATGTGGATGTAATTTTCCAGGAGCCCCGCTCGAGTCTCAAGAACCAATACAGTTGTTCTATTCATGCATGAACAGAATGAGCCCATGATGAAGTAGCAAATTACCATTAGACTTGGTTCATCCAAGGGAATGCTGAAACGTCTATAGAAACAGAACATAATGGGAAATAACAGGAGGTGTGCTGAAACACTGCAGTCCTATTCACTGCCTCCTAAGACAGATTACAGGGCAGTTATGGAAGACATTACATTTATGTGTATAAATAATGCCAGAAAACAAACAGCTTACCTGATGATAGCCATTATAGTCCATGTTCCCTGGGAGGGGGAATCCTGGAGCAAGGAGGAGTTCTCCCTCCAGCATTTCTGGCTTAATAAATTCTTCCAAATAGGTTTTGCAAAGCCGCCTGTCCCAGTCATCTGTAATGTGACCTCCGTACATAATCTCACCAAAGAGGTAGCGCAAATCATCATATGGGACCTGAAGAATGAACCAGGAGGGCAGGAAGGAGTTCAGCCAGCCAGAGCTCCACCAGCGGCGTGGTTGAGCTGCAGGCTGCTGATCTACAGGACGAATGCTTCTACTTCGCTATTTCAGTTTTCTTAAGTAAACAGACATCAGGTAGTAGTTAACTCCCGCCCAAGGAAAACTGGATCACAGCATAGATTTCCTGCAGTTTCCCACTGAAATGAAAATTTATTCTAAGCGCTGTTAAACCAAAGCCCGCTATGTATTTTCAATAAATAGACCACAGGCACTATTTGCCGTGAGTCGTAAGCTGCTACAGACGTGAGTGGCACTGAAGCTTCCCATTTCACCACGTAGGTAGACTGAACTGTGAAGATATAAACGCAAAGATACCAAGGAAATGGCATTTAAGGTGACTTCCCAGGAGTTTCAACACAAGACAGTCCTGCAGTTAAAAGCCACAGCCTGTTGCTGGTGGTTAAGCCGCCAAACAGCCCACCTTTGACTCACGCACCTTTGAGCTGGCCTCCAGGTAATTATACAGCACGTTCACAGAGATAGTGAGGTCTCCAGTGTTAAAGGGGTAGGGACGGTTCCAGCCTTGGGGGCCAAACTTGCGCCTTTCTGCCACCACAGCATGGAAATAGCAGAGGGCGAAGAGGATGCTCTTGAACTCATTCTCCCGGGTGCACATCTCCAGGGTATCCTGCAATACAGGAGGAAAGGCAGCGCTGTGTAAGTCCACACTGCCCTCAGTCTCCGCCACTCTCAGGGGGGCGCCCCAAATGCACCGAACTTTGGACAGGGGTGAACAGATTTGTCCAGTCAGTTCATTTCTGCATAATATACACATTCACTAATTTTCTAAAAGTGAGTGGCTTTGTATTGCAATTTTATAGGCAAATTCTGATGCATATTTTCCAAATTAATAGTTTCTTTTCCAACTCAAAGTGGCTTTGCACAGGAACACATACTGACAGCCAAGGAGGGAAGGACACGTGCACCCACCCAACGCCCCATTGCCTGCACGTGCCCCACACCAGAGAGGAGAGAGGCACCGCGCAGGGCGAGTGTGCCAGCAGTGGGACTGGGACCACGGCCTTAAGCAAGGCTCCTGCTGAGGAGGACCGGACTTGGAAGCACTAAAGTCCAAATGATTTCTTTGGGCAGCGTGTTTTTGAGCTGCAGGGCTGAAGCAGCATGGAGCTACCCCAGAAAGGCTGTGCCCTCTGCACAAAGCCAGCCCGGCCGTGTGCTGCAGCAGCAGATTCACAGAATCATAGAGCCATAGAATGGTTTGGGTTGGAAGGGACCTTGAAGATCATCTCGTTCCACCCCCCTGCCCTGGGCAGGGACACTTCCCACCAGCCCAGGTTGCTCCAAGCCCCGTCCAACCCGGCCTTGAACACCTCCAGGGATAGAGCAGCCACAGCTTCTCGGGGCAACCTGGGCCACTGTCCCACCACCCTCAGAGTAAAGAATTTCTTCCCGTATCTCATCTAAGTCTCCCCTCTTCCAGTTTGACGCCATTGCCCCTCGTCCTCTTTGCTGACATGACAACCTTGCGCAGCACACCAAAGCAGAGATGCGAGAAACTGCGAAAAATCCGAGCAGGGGAGATCAAACACTTGCAAGAAAAATCGAAGGCAGCCCTTTAAAGCCAGCACAGCAATGGGTGTCTCCTTTCCCACCTTCCAGGTGATGCTTAAAGTTTGAATAGCTACAAACGAACAGGCAGAATCGTGATGTCGGAGGTGGAGGGGCGGGAGCCTGAGTCATTTAATCAATGAAAATGAACAAAGGGAACCAAAGGTCTCCAAAGAACTCTGCATGGTGCCGGGAGCGACGTCTCAGCAGATGGGCACCACGGGGAAGCCTGGGCAGCCGTGCCTGTTCCCAGCAGCGTGAGCATCGGGGTTACAGGAGAGTGGGGGCGAAGGGCTGGAGCTGTGTGCGTGGCACAAGGGGGACGCTGAACCCCCTTTCCATGGCTGCAGCCCGGCGGGGCCTTGCTCAGCTCTGCCCCTCGCTCCGCGCTGGCAAGAGCAGCGTGGCTGGGCAGCGGATCCCCTACCCATGGCAGGAACCTGATGGGACCTCCCACAGCCCACAGTGCAGATGTCCCCAGGCCTCGGAGATGAAGGCATTGGGAAGGGCTTGCCTGCACCTTCAGCCACGTCTCTGCAAACCCTCCCTGGGAACAGCACATCCAGGGTACGGCGGCCCCGACTTGCGCAGCTGAGTAAGGGGGGAGCAGCTACACCGGCCCCTCCATCCTCCCTCCTCAGGGACAGCCCCTTTAAGTCCACTCTGCTGTGTGACAAAGACTAAGGGCACCCGTGTGACTTCCCTTCATTATCTTTATCTTAAAAGCCCCACAAGGTTAGCCCGCGCTCAGCTGGGGAGCAAAACAGAGCTCAGGGCCTGTGCTGGGAAGGGGGAATCCATTGCTCTAAAGTGCGCGAGACATTGAGTAACTGCATAAGGTGATCAAGAACATCGCAAACCCTGTTTTCCCCGTGATTAGACAGCACTCTAAGCTCCCTTCATTACCAGCAACCTGATGAAGAACTGGTTCAGATATGTGCTGAGCACCTTTCCCATTTTTTAGCAGAGGCCCCCGGACTCCCAGAGGAGCTCGTCTGAGCGAACACTGAGGAAGAATCCAGCTCAGTCGCACTCGGCCTCTCTATTTAGTTGTGCATTTTTCTTCAGCTACAAAGCAGAACAATATTCCCCGGACAGAATAATAGGCTGCCTTTGTAGCTTTCAGCTGAAAGCTAAATTTGAACAACCATTCCGTATGCAGCGGGCAAATGAGGTGTAAAGGGGCCCCACCCACTCGCTCCAGGATTTCTGATAAGAGACATTTTATAAGACTCCAGCAATTTAGCAAATGCTAATTACTACCTGATTGAAATGAGCAGAGGCAGGATGAAAATGTTACTTGGGGTGAAGGTTCTCCCCTCCCTTGCTCTCCAGGACGTTTCATGGAGTTCACGATGACGAATGACAGTAGATATAAATGGAATAATCTTCCCTGACTGCTGGCATTAATCCCTGCGCGGTGTCTCTCCGCCTCACCTGCTCGGCAGTGCCAGCTCCGGCGCGCCAGATTCCCTCCATACCCGTGCCGAAGTGCAAAGCCAGTTGTGAGCTGCCCCCATTCTTTCCTGTACGGGTGGCAGAGCAGTGGCACAGCTGCCCAGAGAGGTGGGGGAGTCTCCCACTCTGGAGCCATCCCAAACCCGCCTGGACGCCGTCCTGTGCCACTGCTGGAGGGGACCCTGCTGTGGCAGGGGGTTGGACTGGGGGAGCAACCTGCCATCGGCCATTCTTCTTGTGGGCCAGCAATTCTCAAGATGGCCTACTTTACCCTCATCTGGCAAAGCCAGTCCTCCCTGCAGGGACGTTTCAGCTCGAATTTACAACGCTTCTGATGGCAGCAAGGTTGTGAGCTGAACGGCCTTTGGGCACAAAGCACCAAGTCCCCTCGTGCTGCTCTGAAGAGTGATGTGGGATGTGATGTGGGATGTGTGTTTGAGCAGTTCTGAACCTCTAACCCCAGCGGAACAGCAGGGCAAGTGAGCACGGTGTAACCTGCTCGCCCCGCCATGTCTTTGGGTGTTAGATGTAATATGTCACTCATCAGCCCAAAAAGGAGTGACACAGACACAGAAATCAAGTTGAAACATGACAAAAGTCTCCCAGATGCTGCATTCACAAGTTTGATTCTGTAGCAAAATAGCCTTTCTAAGGATCGTACATTGGTGAGAAAATTATTGAACTGGGCAGAAGTCCGGTATCCTGTGACCTTCTGCCAGGAAGAGGCCATTCAGGATTACCGGAGTCCTCTCTTGGGAAAATCAGTGCTTGGAAAGAATCATAGAATCATAGGATCATCTAGGTTGGAAGGGACCTTTAAGATCATCAACCATTAACCCAACACTGCCAAAACCACGTCCCTCAGCACCACATCTACCTGTCTTTTAAATACCTCCAGGGATGGTGATTCCACCACTTCCCTGGGCAGCCTGTTCCAGTGCTCGACAACCCTTTTGGGGAAGAAACCAGAATCATAGAATCAAGAGATCTGTGCCCAGCTCCTGGAGAAGAGTGGGGCGGAGTTGTTGGATTCAGAGACCTCACGATGCAAAGGGTCATGTCTGCTGCCTGGGAGCGGCAATGCCCACCCACATCACACCCTCCCTGGGGCTCCAGCAGGTCTGAGCCCACCTGTCGGCCAGTCGCCGGCGCAAGCCCCGCTGCGCTCCTACCTGGCTGAAGTTGTCGAGGGCTTTGTGCAGGTTTGCATGCATCCCGGTCGGGGCCTCGTTGGTGATTTTGATGGAGTTCTCCAGGATGCCCTGGGGAATGATGTGGCTGTCAGGGGAGGGTGCCGGCTCTGCACTAATGAAGACACGGAAATCCTGGTGACTGCCCTCACTGTGCTGCTCCAGCTTCTTCTCCAGAGAACTCAGCCACTTGGCCACTAGGTGGATGTTCTGGCAGGGACAAACGGGAGAAGGCTTCATCAATAACCCCCCATTTACACCCGCGCTGGGCAGGCACCGAAGCCATCACGCCAATGAATGGCACCCACCAAGGCCACTGGTTGGTACCATCTAGAAGTTGGTACTTGCCCCTGTAGTCACCATGTGTAATTCACAGCCCCAAATACTCTATCACATCAAATACACTTTTAAACTCGAAATAATGAATATAAATCCCCGGGAACGAAGCAAGCTACCATTGGGTTATTTGGATTCTTGGTGACGATACTCTCCTCCTCGTTAGAGTAATGTACGGCTGAGGAAGTAGAGTTATTTCCCCAGATCTACCAAGCTCAAATGAATATGTTTGTTCATTTTTAAACAGAATATCAGTGAGGACCCTCAATATCAGTTACTGGGAAAAAAACCCAAGCAGGTGGTTTTACAAAGACCTTTAACATAAAATACTTATTTATTCATGCAACTAATTCAAAATATCCGTCAGAAAATTAAGCAGCATTATGCAGATATGGTGAAACGGATGAAGACATGCCTTGATTTTTCAGCTACAGTCCTATACAGTGTTGTAGTTTCCAGGCGAGAAAACAGGGTTTTTATATATATTAGGAACTGGGCGGGTCCCACACACACAGCAGGGATTCGTGGGCTAGAACTGCCCTCATTTTAAAGTCAGGTGTGCAATCCAAGCCGACTGCGTTAACAGGCACTCTGGAAGGTGATTTATTCCATCCAAAGACAGGACAAGGAACTTGCTAAACTTAAATTAAATGCAGCCGCCAAAAAGATAAACTGCTTGGAGGTGGCAAGGAAATTACATAAAGGAACCATATTAGAGGCTTAGAATAAATATATATCACCTATAAAAAGGACCAGAAAGGAGCTCTTGTGGTTAAACAGCAGAGTAATGGAGACTATTAGGAGTAAAATGACATTCTTCACAAAGTGGAAATTGTGTCCAAATGAGAAAAAAACAGAAAGCAGCACAAAATCCAGTCATGGTAAGGCCAAAAAGGGTTTTAAGAAGCAATATTCTGAATTCCATAAAAACTAATAATAAAACCTTTTCCAGAAGCCAGAAACCTACCAGAGAGCCCATAAAACTACCAGGTGCTCAAGGTGTCCAGGGAGTGCCCAAGACAGGCCAGGCCACCACAAACCACCTCATATTTGCAGGAATATTCCCTGCCAAGCCCCAGGAGGGTCTCGCTGTTACAGCCTGTGTTACCTGGTGGTGTCACTCAAACGCTGAGGCTGGAGGCAGCTCTGGAGATCATCCACCCAACCTTCCGGCTCAGAGCAGGGTCAGCTAGAGCACGGTGCTAATTGGAGACAGCTGGGTTTTTTGATATCTCCAAGGATGAAGCCACCACAACCCGTCTGGGCAACCTGTGCCAGTGTTCAACCACTCTCACAGTAAAAAATTAGAATAGAATAGAATAGAATAGAATAGAATAGAATAGAATAGAATAGAATAGAATAGAACACAACAGAATAAAATAAAATAAAATAAAATAAAATAAAATAAAATAAAATAAAATAAAATAAAATAAAATAAAATAAAATATTATGCTTAAGGGAAACCTGTATTTCAATTTGTGTCCATTGCCTCTTGCTCTTTTGCTGGGCACCACTATGAAGAGTCTGGCTCCATCCCCCTGCCATGAGGTATTTAAATACACCAATAAACCCCTCTGAGCCATTGCTTTTTGAGGTTAAATAATCCCAACTCTCTCAGCCTCTCCTCATATCACAGGTGCTCCAATCCCTTCCTCATTGGAAAGACACTTAAACTGAAGCAGCAGATGAAGAGTATTTCAGAAAAATTGATAAACTAATAATAACAATTTACGAGGACCAGATGGTATTCGCCCTAAAGAAACTCCAATATGGAAGTGCCGCGCTGCTTCTTGGCACGCACCAGGCAAACCGGCAGGGGCTCGAATAAACCATGAACTAACACACAAACAGCAGGAGCTAGAGAAAACCCAGGAATCTAAAATTCCCAGCCCGTTTTAGATAGCTAATAGGGCGATATCCAAATCGGAGCCCGTCGCCATAAACTTCTAGCACCAGTTGCTAGAAAGGTAAGCTCCAGCAGGAGCCCACCACTTCAGGCATCACCCTGATTGCCTCCATGCTCAGATTTTCATGGGTATCAGCTATTTATCTTTCATTTATCAGTATTATTGGAGTTATCAGTATTATCATATATCAGAGGGAAGGTGACATCGGCTACCAGCAGTTAAGACACAGCAAACAGGGCGGGAAGCTACTGATGGAGTTTGAGCTGCTCACCATACTCAAAAAGCACCTGAAGGAGCAAATGATTAGTGAGCTGACAAAATTAGTCATCAAGTGATTTCAAGTACTGAAAATAAAACCTGGCGGTAAAGAACTGCAAAAGGATGTCATTGTTCTAAGCGACTGGAAATGATATGGCATCAGAAATTCGATGTTGATAGATGCAAAGTGAAGCACACCGAAACCCAACTAGCTACAGATATAAACAATGACAGGGGCAGAATTAGCTATTACCACTCAGGGAAGAGATCTTGGAGTCCTTAGTGTAATTTCCTGCAATTAACAGTTCAATGCTTCACAATGTGAAAGCAATCAAATGACAGCAAAAGAAGAGAGAATAAAGCTGCATACATTATTATGCCACTCCATAAACCCACGGTGGGCCTTCACCTTGAAAGCAATACCCAGTTCTCACTTCTCTGTCCCCAAAAGGATGCAGCTTCCACACAGGGGGACACTAAACTGATATGGAGTCCCCAGTCTGGAGAGAGAGGAGGTGGGGTTGGAGGGGGGCGAGTGAAGAACAAGAACGGAGGGATGAAGAGAGCAGGCTGCCAGTTTAAAAAGAACAAGTGGAAGTACATTTTCATACGACCCATAACGGAACTGTGAATTCGTTGGCTCGGGTGGTTGTGGAAGGAGAGAATCACAGAACAAAACCGAGCGTAAATCCACGGAGGGAAACATCCCTGCGCTCCTGCCCCTGGGAGGCTGGAGGTGCCCCTCGCCGGCGGGGAGCCGGCCGGCAGCGCTCTGGGCTGCCCCAGCACGGGGCCTTCACAGAGGGACAGCCCATGGGAACATCACGGGAGATCCCTCAGGAGAACACAGAAACCTTCATCTGGCTTTTCTGTTGGAGGTTTCAGGTGCCTCTCGTGAGCTACTTACAGAGAGATCCCAGCCAGGACTGAAGAAGAGGATGGACAGTTGTGGAAAAGGGAAAGCTGAGGCCCTGTCCTGGTTTCAGCTGGGAAAGAGTTAATTTCTCTATCTCCTGATTGCTGTGAAAGGAATGTCAATGATACCTACTGGGTTTAGTTGTTGCTAAGTGATGTTTACACTAGCCAAGGACTTTTTTTTTCAGCTTCCCATAGAAGAACAGAGAGAAGGACAGAATGGCCAAGGAACTATTCCATGCCCTGGACCTCATGCTCAGTGTATAAATGGGGGTGAGCCCGGGGTGGGAATCCGCAATCACTGCTTGGGACAGTGCTCATTCACTGGGCAGTGAGTGTGACCCATGTCATTATTATTTGTTATTGTTGCTATTATTAGTGCTATTTTTCCTTTTCTGATAGTGTTCTACTGAACTGTCTTTATCTCAGCCCAGGAGTTTTTTTTCCTTTCCCCTCCTTTTCTCCCTCTTCTCCCTTGTGGGGGGGAAAGTGGGGTGAGTGAGCGGCTGCGTGGTGGGAGTTAAACCATGACAGGTCCTTTAGGCATGGGTTGGGACAGAGCGGGGGCTGCTGTCACAGACCATCAGCAGGATTTGCAAAAGCCGGAGGGAAGGCTCCGCACTCACACATCAGAGATGGACCAAGTGGCTGGAAGGATGGGATGGTGATATATCTCCTAAGAGGAGCTGGGGTGCCTCGGGAGAGAAGAGACTAAAAATTTGGTCACATCCAGAAAGAGCCCCCTTTGCACATCAGTGGCTGTCCGTGCACATTGCCATGTCTTTGCCAAGTCCTGGGGGCAAAAATCAGTGTTACCTTTCACCTTTGTAGAGGGATCCTGTTAAGGATATGTATGTTTACATTTGGTATCTCAACTATACCTTTTTTTGGGCCCTATTTATACATAGAATGAATCATAGAATCATAGACTGGTTCGGGTTGGAAAGGACCTTGAAGATCATCTAGTTCTACCCCCCCCTGCCCTGGGCAGGGACACCCCCCACCAGCCCAGGGTGCTCCAAGCCCCGTCCAACTTGGCCTTGAACACCTCCAGGGATGGGGCAGCCACAGCTTCTCTGGGCAACCTGGGCCAGGGGCTCTCCACCCTCACAGTCAAGAATTTCTTCCTAATATCTAATCTAAATCTCCCCTCTCTCAGTTTGAAGCCATTCCCCCTCGTCCTGTCACTCCATGCCCTTGTAAAAAGTCCCTCCCCAGCTCTCCTGTAGCCCCTTTAGGGACTGGAAGGCCACAATAAGGTCTCCCCGGAGCCTTCTCTTCTCCAGGCTGAACAACCCCCAATTCTCTCAGCTTCTCCTCATAGGAGAGGTGCTCCAGGCCTCACAGTATCTTCACGGCCTCCTCTGGACCCACTCCCACAGGTCCATGTCTTTCCTGTGTTGGGGCCTCCAGAGCTGGACACAGCATTCCAGGTGGGGTCTCATGAGAGTGGAGTAGAGGGGCAGAATCACCCCCCTCGCCCTGCTGGCCACACTTCCGATGCAGCCCAGGATACGGTTGGCCTTCTGGGCTGCCAGTGCACATTGCCGGCTCATGTTGAGCTTCTCATCAATCAGCACCCCCAGGTCCTTCTCCTCAGGGCTGTTCTCCAGCCATCCCCCGCCAAGCCTGGATTTGTGCTTGGGATTGCCCTGGCCCGCGTGCAGGACCTTGCACTTGGCCTTGCTGAACTTCATGAGGTTGGCATGGGCCCACCTCTTCAGCCTGTCCAGGTCCCTCTGCATGGCATCTCTCCCCTCCGGCGTGTCTACCTTGCCACACAGCTTGGTGTGGTTGGCAAACTTGCTGAGGGTGCACTCCATCCCACTGTCTGTGTCACCAACAAAGATGTTGAACAGCACCAGTACCAACCCCTGAGGAACACCACTCTTCACTGGTCTTCCACTTGGACATTGAGCCGTTAACCACAACTCTTTGAGTTTAGTTTTCATGTTGAAGGCTGACTTCTAGATTGCTAATAATGACAGACCTGAGTCTTGACTCTGCAAGCAATGCCACCCAATGTCTACAAGAATCTGAACTGGCAGGCATGCTTACCTTCTCCTGACAGTAACTGCCCTCTCCAGTGTCACAAAGCAAGAGCTCTAGTCTGCTCTTGCTTGCACAGGCACGACATCAGTACAAGTTGCCTTCACAACAGCTTCATGCCTCTGGATCTGTACCAGTCTCCACGAGTACGGGCTATGGGTATGTCTGAGCACAGATGTCTGTGGCTGAACTAGTCGTTCCACCCACCGGAGAGTCATGGAGAAGGTAGGTCATCTTATCCTAAAGCAGATGTGTGCAGTACATCTGACGGATCACTCCGGTGAAAGTGCCCAGCTCTGCCCCTGGCCTGGAAAAGGGGGCAGCGGTGGCTGGGCCAGATGGAGTTGTTTCTGTTGCAGGCACCCGAAGTTAAGTGGAGGAGTGATACACACTAGTAATACAGGAGATACATCACTCTCACTGCCTTCGGGAGCATCAGAGAATAACACAGCAAGTACAACTGCGTTTTCAAGACTGTAATGTCTTTTAAAAATGCGCACTGAACTGTTTCCATTTTCTTACCCTCTATGGGACTGGGTACAAAGTGTACCAAGAACTCAGGAAAAGCTCCCGTGCTTCTGTCTCCTTGCCCAAGACCTCTGTATCTTAGATGTAAATACCACCTTTTCTGCTGCTTGGTAACTTCAACATTGCCCTCTTCTGCACAAGATGTCACGAGGCTGTCTTGACGCTCTAAGTCAAATGAATTGCTAGACAACTCCTGCCAGAGGTCAAGCCTCCATCTCTGAGACAGCAGCTGCTTCAGAAACATGAGTCAAGAGAATTACTGTTTGGGGAAGCCATGGACACCTTGCACCCTCCAGTCCTGTTGCCCCAGATCTGATTCACATGGCTGGGAACAACATTTCTTATTTAGAACTGCATAAACTCAGTCTCCTTCCCTGAAAGGATTTAGGGTTGTGCTCACATTGCATGGATGGAATGAAGTTTGAGGGGTGGGGGGAGACAAGGAGGAGACACCTGAGCAAAGGAATCATGTTCTGCGGAACAGCTGTTCTGTTGTAAACAATGACCTTGTGAAGAGCAGCAGACAAAACGCAATTATATCTGACTGCTAATGCCCCAGTGCTTGCCTGATGCATTTAGGATTTCAAGAGACGAGGTGATCCCCAGGGTCCAGGCAACCAACTCACTCTAAAAAGAGAAGTCCAATAATAAAGTAGGAGTGGACTGAAACCCGTAACCAAAGTGTTTCATACAGCCACAGAGAGTCAGTAATACAGGGAAAGAGCTCAACAGAATAGCAAACGAAAAATTGTGCATTAAGTATCAGTTTAATCATAGACTACACACCTGACCTTAAGTATTTTCATCTTTAATTGGTAGTTTCTTCCTATATTTGCTTTTGTGGTGTTAGATGGCTGAAAAATAATTGCTGTCGCTTGTGTTGACATGACACCAACGATCATTATTTGTCAGTATCACTGCCTTCTAACAGCCGACGTAGGGAATATTTCTAATCTAATGATAATTGAGTGCATTTATATACTATCCTTTTCTGATAGAACGGATGGAAAAGAGGAATATATGCAGCAAAACTTGGGCTGGTACTAAGAATTCATGACTTGATCAAATGAATGTGTCTGCAAAAAACAGATGGAGGGGGTGTGGAGGGGATTCACGGGTTTGAAGGAAACTTTGCAAATTAATTCTCAGCATTCAGATAACACAACTTGACAGAACATGACTAATGACAACATATGCAGTCATAATAACTGAATGTTATGTCAATTATCAATAACGACATAACACAGACAATGCTGCACTAACACCAATGACCGCTGAGCTACGTGCTCATCGAAGAACCGCCTCCTCTTGCTTGTTTCGAAACCCACTTCCCACCTATTTCACGGGCTACTTCTAGATCTTTTTCAGGAGAAAGAGTGGATAACCCATCCTGTCTGCCTTCCTTTGGCTCAGGGCTTCACGCACTCCCAACGCTACTTCCCTAAACCACACGATACAGTTACACTGCACCCGGTTTATGTTATCCTCCTTCTGAAGACCCCCTGAAGACATTTACCCAGGACACAGCAAGGTAATTCATTGCTTTATTACATTTTTTCTTAGCCAGATCTGTTGTGCAAGGGAAAAAGACAACTCCCTGGCACCTCTGTTTTTTCACAGCTCGTGTCTGGGTCTGTGCTACAGGCAGAAATGGTCCCAGACTCATTACCTTGCTTTATGAAGGGAGGGTGGGGGCCAAGTCCTGCTAAAAAGCAAACTGCTGAAAAGAAGGCAAAAAAGAAATCTGAAACATCTTCCCATGCACCCTGCCCGTTCCCACAGAACCTTGCCCCGTGTTGTGTCCCCACTTTGCGTTCGGGAGAACGAGTGCTGAGGATGGGGGTCTGTGGCAAGAGCCGGGCTGGGGTGCGCGTGCGGGAACGTGGCAGCACCAGAGGCTTTTCTTTGGGAATTCACTTCCAAGCACCTCTGTGTGTTTGTACCTCACAAGGCAGAACGTATATCACAGGACGCAAGCGTTGCTATGGTAACCATCAGAAATAGCACCACATATATATACACCAGCACACACACTCCACAATGCGCTCCCTTTGCTGATAGCAACTGGAGACCCTTCACATTTCTGAAAGCGTCTCTCTCCTTCACGCCTTACCACAAATCACCTCTCGGAGCAATGAGAATTAGTTGTTTTTACAAAGCCTCATTCTCTCGCGAGGTGCTCTCAGGAAATAGTCACTACTTTTACAGTAAATCTGAAAGCTGGGCTTGCAGAGACAGCCCAACACTTTAATACTCACCACGTTGTGTTGGGGTACAAAAAAGGACAGGGAAGGGGCACTGCAGAGAGTCTCTTCCCTTGGCCATATCACACAATGGTAGTGTGAGGTTTCATCACGTGAGGAGATGCCACACACAGTCAGGAATGGCTCCATCCTTCCACAGCCAGCCCTGCGGCCATGTGACGGCTACTACAGAGACCAAAATGGACAAGCAGAGACCTACCACCACCACCACCTACTCATACATCTAAGAGACCAGGCTATTTCCCAGCAACAAGTTTGCTGTTGCTCGATGTGGAGAGAGGCAGTCGCAGAGCTCTGGGAGCAGCAGGGAAGTTTTACCCTGTCTCTGGCATGTGCTTTCCCTGAGCTGAGAAATTCCGGCAGCCAAGTGACCAAGGTGCCCCACTGGGCAGGCAGTGAGGCTGCATCCCATTCTCACCTGTGTGAAGTGCTTGGATTTAGCAGTGGCACCCTGAGGCTTTTTCAGACCTCACTCCGTGACAAGGAAGTCAAGGACACTCACTCACTTGACAAGGAAGAACACTTGATCCTTGCAGAGTCAGCACTATCGGATCCCTCCCTGAAGCCCTTAACCCCACCGAGCCTCTCCGCACACAAGCCGGGGGAGGATTACAGCACCTAAGAGTAAGTGCAATTAATTTGTTGCCCTTCAGTCTCACCTCTGAACATGCAGTCTGTTCCTCGTGTGTTGCTGGGCCCTATGATGTTCCCCATCATCTTACTCGGGCCGGGCCAAACTAAGTAGCTCTGTCATCTACAAAGAGGGTCACTTCTCTGCTCACCACCTCAGCCACAAAGAACATGATGGCACCACTCTGCCTTTTGCTGCATTAAAAACTACACATCTGTTCCTACCCTCTGTTTGTGGACGTGTCTCCTCCACAACGTGTGATGTGATTTCACCAACACAGCACTGCTCTAGCTATACAGGTACTGGCAATGCTGAGTCAAGTCAGTACAAGCATCAGAGGGGGCTTTACACCTCTATGGGCACTCAGGATCTTGACTGGCCCCATACTAAAGCTGTGCTGCAGCAACTTCCCTGCTCCCAGGATTTGTACATACCCACATCTGCTGCAGTCCCTTCTCCAAATGAGAACTTAGCCCTCTTCTGTTAGCAGTTGAGCAAAAACCAGGCTGTTCTACGACCCCTTTGCTGGTTAAGGTACGCAGAAGGCAGATGCAAGTGGAGAAAAGGCACAGAAGACAAAATCCAAAGAAATCTTCGCAGCACTTCCAGGATATCAGCAAGCATCTGATTGTTTTTAAGACAGTTTTTTTGAATTAAATACAATATATTTTGCATGTTCTTTTAGCACAGACATGTCTTAATGTTGATGATAGTCAATCAAATCTGCCTAGGACTATTCCTGGGCTAATTTGTTCACAGTTGCTCCTTTCTACACTGTTGACCTGTTTTACGCTCCAAAATATGATGGGTAATAGATGAGATGTCTATTAGAATGATTCTTGGCCTATCCTCACTCCTGAACTGTCAAGGAGAGAGCAAGACCTCTTCATCCAACACCAGGAGCAGAATCCGTGCTGAAATGGGACAGGACAGCCAGCTGAGGTCCAGCCCCACCAGATGTCTCCTGGCACCGTTTAACTGACAGGTACGGACATTGCCTCAGGATGATGGCAGAGAGGAAGGAAAAATTCAGGTACAAAGACAAGTACAAGAAGAGAGGAAATGGGGACGGCACGAGTGAATAGAGCATGATGAGGGTCTAATGAGAGGCTGGTAGGACCAGGAGAAACAGAAGGTCAGCTGGACTCTGCAGTCCATGGTCAGACAGGCGAGGGCACTCAGGGGAAAGATGATGGCATGATATTGCCTCTTCTGAAGAGGCGCATTGAAACCATTGCTGCAACAGCCACTGCTAGCTCAGGTCTGTCTCTGGCCTCTTCTTTCTTTTGATCCAATACGACAACAGAAAAACAGGCGTCACGTGGATCCACTTGTATTTATACAGAAGCTGACACAATTTAAGGCTTTTGAGTTTGTTCTCATCTCTTCTCCAACCAATCCAGAGCTTCACCCTTTGCTCGAACCCCACAGTCCAGAGTTGAGATCTGAACATCAGCCCAAATGCAGCCATTAGTGGTACGGGAAACTGCTGGGATTCTCCAGGCTGGAGAGCAAACCAGCATGATCTACAGAAAATCTGGACTGACCTGAACTCCCCAAAGTTTTAAAGACAATGTTGGAGCCAAATTTCACTTCATAAGATATAAAGATGTAAAGGCAGGTAGTGATGAGCAGGTGAAATGCACAGCGAAGGACAATCGCTTGATTAATCTCAAGAAATGGAGGAAAATAAACTTTATTTTCAGGAAGACTCTATTACGTTTGTGTTTTAACCCAAAATATGTCCAGAGACAGAGGTTTCCAGGACAGTTGTACAACAAAACTGGGATTGCAGTAGTTACCGAGGTATTGAAAGCCCAACAGAAACTTAATTCCATCCCAGATCAATATTTGGATTACTTGCTGCTCTGTAAGTGGATTTGCAATTGGAAAAACCTGGGAATGGCTGTTGTGACATGAGGTAGGAAGGAAAACAGCTGTCTGAAATCCAATACCTTTCTCTATCAGAGTATTTGTCCAAAAATCATGGAGGAGAACTGGAGGTAGAGTGGGTATTTCTCCTTTTATATATATCTAGGAATGAAAAGATACTGTGGCTGGAAGGAGTCTCGCCTCTACTGAAGCAGAGGCTTAGTGCCAAATCCTTATTGAATGGGCAATATATCTCATACAGGACAATATATCTCTTTTGCTTGTAGCTGGGACTGGTTGTGAAGTGCACAGAAAAAGGCTCCATTGCATTCATGATGCAATAAGAAGGGCTCTGCCAATGTCTGAGTCTCGTACAGTTTTGCTCTAGGAGCTCACTGTTTGATTCAATTTAGCACACGAACCTGACTCAGTGAAGCAACAACCTATGAAAATGGAAAGATGCTCAAGAATTAAATTAACTTGATCGCAAAGAGAGGGAAGTGACATTTTGGCTAATGGATGAAGACTGCAATTAAATTGGGAATATCTAATGTCTGAACTTTTCCCTGCATCGGTTCATTCGGACGTGCATCTGTAAACATGGAAACAAATTTCACTGTTTCTTTGCTATTAGGCTGATGAACATCATTTGGTGATTGTGACGGTCACTGTTTTAGCAAAAAGCTTTCATGTAGGCCCAGAGAGGGAAACTGAGCAGACACAGTTTACGCTAGCTCATAGCTTAGTGCTCCCTGACGTGCAAAGCTCTTTCCTCCCTACACGAGGGAGACTACGCATGTCAGAGAAACCATACTCATGGCTAACTTGGCAGCGGGAAAGCAGAGATCACAGAATTACTGAGGTTGGAGACACCTCTCGGGATTTTCTATGCTCAAAGCCAGCTCAGGTAGAGCAGGTTGCCCACAACCTCAGCCGGGTTTTGGATATCTCCAAGGATGGAGACTCCACAAACTCTGTGCAACTTCTTCCAGTGTTTGACCACCTGCACAGTAAAAAAGATTGTACTTACATTTAAGTAGAATTTCCCCTATTTCAAGTTGTCCCCATCTCCCCTTCTCCCGTCACTAGACACCACTAAGAAGAACCTAGTCTTTACTCCCTACCATCAAGTGCTGATGATTGATAAAATCCCCAAGTCGTCTCTTCTTGAGGCTGAACAATCCCCAGCACTGGACCCAGCATGCCGGATGTGTCTCACAAGAGCTGAGCAGAGTGAAGGACCACCTCCCTGACCTGCCAGCAATGCTCTTCCTAATGCAACCCAGGACACTGGTGACATCCTTTGCTGCAAGGGCACGCTTACTGGCTCATGTTCAGCTTGTTGTGCACGGGAACCCCCAAGTCCTTTTCCTCCAAATCTGCTTTCCAGGGAGTTGGTCCCCAGAGCATACTGGTGCATAGGGTTATTCCTCCTCACGTGCAGGACTTGGCTTTTCCTTTTATTGGAAATCATGAAGTTCCTGCCAGACCAATTCTCCAGCCTGTCCATGTCACTCTGAATGGCAGGACACTCATCTAGTCATAGAATCACAGAATGGGTAGAGTTGGAAGGGACCTTGAAGATCATCCAGTTCCAACCCCCCCTGCCCTGGGCAGGGACACCTCCCACCAGCCCAGGGTGCTCCAAGCCCCGTCCAACCTGGCCTTGAACACCTCCAGGGATGGGGCAGCCACAGCTTCTCTGGGCAACCTGGGCCAGGGGCTCACCACTCTCAGAGTAAAGAATTTCATCAATCTGCAATAGTCTATCAATCACTTCTCAACACTTTTACACTACCTGCAAACTTGCTGAGAGTGCACTCTGTCCCATCATCCAGGTCATTAACAAAGGTGTTTAACAGTATAGGACCCAGTACCAACTCCTGGGGTATACCACTAGTGACTGGCCTCCAGCTGGGCTTCATGCTGATGATGAACCATTCGTGAGCTTAGAGGAGGTGATTTCTGAATATCACTGAGCTCTCCTGGACACCTCGTATTTCCAGGACCACCTCCCCCAGGACTCTTCCAAGCAGATCCCTGAAATAGCCCAAGTCTGCTCTCCTGAAATCCAGGCTTGTGATCTTCCTTTTTGCTTTGTTCCCTCGTCTCAGGCCCTAAACTCCATCATCTCATGGTTACTGCAGCTAAGGCTGCTCCTGACCATCATCAACCAGTTTTCCTTGTTTGTGGGCATCAGGTCCAGCGAAGAACCTCCCCTCACCAGCTCCTCAAGCCCCTGTCCCAGGACTTTGTCATCAACGCACTCTAGAAACCTTCTGGATTTCCTGTTCCCTGCTGGGTTATCCCACCAGCAGATATTAGGGTGGCTGAAGCCCCACCATGAGAAGCATGGCCTGTGTAAGTGAGGCTTCCTTCACTTGTCTGAACGCAGCCTCATCTACTTCCTCTTCCTGATCAGTGGCATGGAGCAGAAACCCACTACAACCTCAGCCAGATTGATCTGCCAACTAATCCTGACCCCTAAACTCTCAGCTGGTTCCTTGCCTGTCGCCAGGCAGGGACCCAGGCACTCCTCCTGCTCTACATGCATGGAGCACTCAGTCATGTCAGCTATCCCAGCACATCTCTGGGATCCCAATGAGACTGTAGTCCTACAACGCACGCTGAGCTGTAATTCCTCCTGTTTGTTCCCCATGCGGCATGTGAGATGCTGAACCTGCAGCTGCATGTGACCCCTACCAAGGCAAACAGGAACATGTGAGAAGACAGGCTCTCCACATGGATACCCTACGTAGGAGATTTTTTGGCCTCAGGCTTCATCTGTCAAAACATTTATAGACACAGCTGGCTATCTCTGCTTCCTATAGCGTGCCCGGAGAGAAGAACAGAAGATCCTTCAGCAGAGACCCTTCCTACATAGGACTGGAGGTGAGATTAGTCATTCTTTCAGTGCCCGCAATTACTCACAGGAACCCAGTTTTAAACCAGCACATCGTATAAACCGGGTTTATTCTGTTCCCACCTTGCTTAATGTTTGCATGTTTTGCCATGAATTCCCACACTGGTATTACCTGTTTTCATTCAGTTAAAGCAGCAGACACTGTGATGTGAAGTGCCTACAAAATCAGGACAGGAGGAAAGACAGGAAATAAGACATAACATCCAAGCCCCCACCACAAATTTGCTAAACACCCTCTTAAAAGAACATTCAGGTCTTTGCCACTACACCTCGGGGAGGCTGTGCTGGCCCTTCACTGCTCAGACAGCCAAAAAATTTTCCACTTCCAGTTCATACCTGCTGTTTTCATTGCAGAAGTGTCTTCTACCTGAAGCAGCTCTTTTTCTTTTTGCTATTAGTCCTGAGCACATGTCCCTGCACTGTTATATTAAACTGAACCCCATTTCAACTCCAGACCTACAGGCTGCTCCAGCCTTCCTGTATCCCATTTCGATCTTCTTCTCTATCGACAACACCTCTCTTAATAACGTGTTAGTGCAAAGCCATTAACACATGCTCATTTTTTTAAGCCAAAGTCATGTCTAAAGTAACACCGGCCCCATGACTCTTCCTCAGGAGTTCCACTAGCAACATTCAACTTCTGCAGCTTCCCTAACACATCCCTGTGTGGCACCGTCTCTGCAGCTCTACTACAGTCCACCTCAATGAGAGCTGCTGTATTTCCTCTAAAACTTCAGTTACCTTCACAGTGCAAAGTATCAAATAGACCTGATCCGTCTTTAGCAAATTCTTACTATATTTGATACATTTACCTACAATTTTTTACTTATTTTGTCCTTCAAAGTTTGTTCTGAAACTTTGCATACTGTTGAGTACAGACTAATTCATTTGTTCCAATAATTTTCCACTGTTTCAAATACAGATGCTAATGCTAACAGCTAATGCTGTTAATTGCTAGTCAGATGGCACCCTCTGATTTGACAGATTCATTACAAAGACTTGCAGTGGACTTGAAGTTTCTTCTACCAGAGTTTTAATATTCTGGGATACGGATTATCCGGCCCTCTGAGCTGAGCACACCATGCTCTTTGATCTGATTTTCCTCCTTTTTCTAATAAAGCTTGTTTTCAAGAAAAGTTCGTTTGTGTGGGTGTTTCAAACAGCCAGCCCTCAAGGACAGCACGTCTTTCAACCTTGGAAGAGAGCCGGCACCGAGAGTCTCACAGCCAAAATATTCCAGGAAGGGACCAGGGAATCACAATGAGAAATTTGGGAAGATGCTGTTACTGGGATGGCACAGCCCTGTCTGCTGTCTGCTGCTGAACTTCCTGTGTCCCAGTTTGTGCCCGTTGCCCCTTGTCCTGTCGCTGGGCACCACTGGAAAGAGTCTGGCCCCATCCTCCTGCCACCCGCCCTTTAGATATTGATCAGCATTGATGAGATCCCCTCTCAGGTTTCTCTTCTCCAGGCTGAACGGCCCCAGGGCTCTCAGCCTGTCCTCATAAGAAAGATGCTCCAGACCCTTGATCACCTTTGTAGCTCTCTGCTGGACTCTCTCCAGCAGTTCCCTGTCCTTCTTGAACTGGGGAGCCCAGAACTGGACACAGCACTCCAGGTGTGGCCTCACCAGGGCAGAGTGGAGGTGGAGGATGACCTCCCTCAATCTGCTGGCCATGCTCTTTTTAACGCACCCCAGGAGACCACTGGTCTTCTTGGCCACAAGGACACATGGGTGGCTCATGGGCAACTTGTCCAAAGACCACCTCCTAGCTGTGGTACCTGCCTGCTTCCTACCTCCAAGGCTACAGAACTTGCCATGAGTAACAAACTGGCAGTTAGTTCTATCTCCACTTTAAAATTGAATGCTACCCCTTCAAATGACTGGAAGGCTATGGAGCACAAGGTGGTGCCTAGTGTCTGTGTGAAACCTTGTGTGTGTGCAACACCAACCTCCTACAGCTCTGTGTTCCCCCGCCACCCCGTCCCAGGATAACATCCCAGTTTGGATGACTTCTCCATCAATCCAGCCCCAGAGAGACAGCTGGGGAGGTGGGCAACAGAGAGGAATTAAAAGAAGTCCCAAGAGGTGACAGCCCTCCACCCTGGAGAGCCCCAGGAGGCGCTTCTGGAGCGCTGAGGTGTTGGCATCACTCGACAGTATGATTTAGTTGGGATCTGCACAGAGCAGGTTTCTATCAGGGCACCACGCTGCTGGGCACCCCTCACCTATTTCTGAGAAACCCAAGAGAGAGAACAGGCTTCAAACAAACGTTCAGCCCAACCGCCAAATCTCCTCTGCTTGAATGTGCCTTTTGTGCAATGCCCAGGACCTCCAGGTTTCTGCACTAAAACTGCTAGAGAAGCTCCTTGTAAGAACGAGGAGCTCTGCCCGGCCGTCGCTGAGAAAAGCACCTGTGTGAACCTACAGGACGGGAAGCACTTTGCATTCCCTGCCCGGGCTGGTTATTCCCTTCCAAAGGAGATACCACAAGCCTTTCTGAAATGAACTACTTTCCATCCGCCAAATACTCAAATGTAACCCCATCTCACATCTTGAAAAAAAAAAAAAAAAAAAAAGAAATTTTGTTTGCTCAGGGCAAAAGGCACATAAAGCATTTGAAAACTCCTGAAAAAGAAATATCTTTCCTGATTTAAAGACTCACAGAGTACCCCACAGCCTGTGACCTGACAGAACCTGCTTTTCTCCCAACCTTGTCAATGAGAATACAAAAAACGATTACAGTTTTTCTTCTAACCTGAGAAAACCATTAAGGGGGGGAATGAACTACTAAAATGTTTCCATTTGCATTTTTTTCTGATGTTTTTTATGGATTTTCAGAGTGCCAAAGCAGTGGAATTGCATATTTGACAGAACCTGCTATTGTTTTTTTCTGGTTTTTCTGTTTTTTTCTCTTTGTCTCAATTTCTTTGTCATAGAAATGTCTCGTTTGAACTGTTGTTACCAGCTCTTCGGGTGTGAGCTAACCAGAGACCAAACCCTCTCAGGCTACTGCCTGCTGGGGACCAGCAGAGAGCTGTGGCCCATGGAGAGCGCAATGAAGCTGGCCGAGGGGTTTCTGGCACATCTTCTCTTAGGCAGAAGACGTCAGTTTGTCAAAGCTGAAACCTACACGCCAAGAGCTGGCTTCTCTAACTTCCTTTTTTTCTGTTTCCGTTTTCTTTTCTTTAAGACATTCTGGAACAGTCAAACACTCTGCACTGATATTTGCAGCATTAAAAAAAAAAAAAATTGCGATTTTCTCCCCCCCAAAAATCCTTTTTGCTAAGAAGTCTCATTTAATGAGAGCGAAAATACAGATTCAAAAAATAAAAATGAAAAATCACTGGAATACAATAAACACTGACTGGTGCAGAAGAGGACAACTAGTCATGTAGGAGCTGTGAGTCCTGGAGATGTTTCAGGCACCTGACTCTGGCCATGGCACTGGGGTCTGCCAACAGCCATGCACCGTCCTCAGGTTCCATTGCGTGTCTCAGCCGTCCCAGCCCTTTGGTACAGACATGACTGCTGTCACCCAGTCTCAACAGACTTAAAAACTGCTCTCACAGCTTCAGTATCCACTTTTTCTGCTGCTTCTATCTTGTAATGATCAACCAACGCGTTAACCAGGTTTGGTGCAGCAGCCTTACAACCCCCGTGATCAGTTCTATAGGGGAACATGCTGCTGAAGGCCACCAAAAGAAGGAGGCTTTATTTGACCTGCTCTGCAAGCTGCGTGACAGCGACCACCAAGCATTTGTGCAGCCTCTTCCTTAAATCTTCTACAACAGGCTGTGGACAGGACAGTTACAAAAAGGGCTTACCTAAGAGGCAGGTCCCAATCCACCTGGCAACAAAAAGGGTCTTGAGAAAAATGTGATCTTGTGGTAACACAAAAATCTAAATCTACATAAAACTTTCTTTGGTCTTTCAAGATGTTGTTTCGTTGCTGTCCTACCTCTCCAGCAGACCCCTTTCCACCAGTTGTTACTAACACTTCAAACTACATTTGACAGATGACGTTGGAAGCTCGATGCCAACTGGTTAGATGGCGTACCCACCTAAAGTGAAAGCATTAGATCCAAACTCTACGCCCTTATTACAGCCAGAACAATCTGGTTTAAAACTCGCCAAACTTATGAACTGTTTCTCAGGAGACCCAGAGACTGAACTTGATATCAAATGGATTTTTGTAGAGCTCAAAGATCAGTCTCAGTTCTTCAATGCCAACAATTTAGAAAAGAGCAGCTGCTGGGCTTGTGCTGGGGTTTGTCTCTGCAGCCCTCAGGTAACACGTTCTCCTCTAGACAACTGCACTCTTGCCATAATGGGCTCCTATTTTGCAGTTGGACCATCTGTATTTGTAGAGAATAATTTTATCTGTGGACTTGATTCTCTTATCATGTGTCATCAAATAGTACCGGTGTGGGTCCTGTGACAGCAAGGGGCAGGAGCTCAGCAAAGCTGAAGCTATGAGACAGGTACAAGCTGATGTTAGAGGAGCAGAAAGCTGCACTGGTCAGGCTCTGCCAGTGTGAGAGTCATTTTCTTTCCAGGGCAATGAATGGCTTTCTGAAAGAAAGGGTGGCTTTCTGTTGTTCTCTCTTCTAAAATTACTCACTCATGAAAATCTCAACTCAGAGTGAGTTGAAAAACTTTCAAGTTTCCAGGGAAGACATGGATGCTGTTTTCTTTCTTTTGCCTTCTGACATCATAGAAGCCAGAATGCTGGCTGGCCAACACGGTTGAGAAGGAATTGGTCCCAGGACAGCAGCAATAACAGTGACCCTGCTTCTCTAATCCAGTGAGGACTTCCCAACTGTTTCAATAACCCTTAACAACCAATTCCCACAAACCTAATTCCCCAGCTTGTTATTGCTCAAAGTACTTGACTATCATTATTTCTGGTTCCAATCAAGGACCAGTAATGAACTACATGCGTAAAAGCCACCTAGGTGATCATATCAAGTGTTTGTCTTGGAGAATGTGCGTATGAGTTGATACCAGATGGCAAATTCAGTGGATGGGAAGGGACCTCTGCTCCACGTGAGCTGAGGAGTTGTTTGGTGGATAGCAAAACACAGAAGTGAACCCTACAGTTGCTTTTTGTCTGCTCAAAAGCGAATGGGAAGGCTGAGTATAACTATCCTGTGGGTGAGATACAGCCTCCAAATAATGAGTTTGATTAACCTGGGTAAAATTACCCTGACTGCCTCTTGAGATCTGCTCTGTCCTCTCCTTTATTATTATTAATGCAATGATCCAGAAATCCTGGGACACCTTTGTAAATTGAGTTGTCTGTGTCATTCCAGATCCTGTGCAACCGATCTACTCCTGAAACCGTTTGCAAGGTATTTGTCATCAAAAGCCTTGCAGGAAAGATCGTGCCAAATAAAGTACCATATGGCAAATATTTGCTCTGATCCACCTATGACTCAAATGACAGCAGAATCCTTTGTGGGGATCCTACCCGCTGGCTCCTGCTGCGATGAGTTTGGATACTAAATTTACCAGTAACTGGAGAGGTCAAGAGTTTCAGCCTTGTGAAAACAGTTTGTCCAACCATGTGAAAAATAGTTTGTCCAGAGGGTGATTTCATTTCAGGCGGATGCCCGCTGACCACGAAAGGGTTTTGCCTGACCAGGGGAGTTGTCTGTTGATGCAGGGGACACGTCGAGCCCCTCAGGCTGCTCTCCCCCTTTCTCATTTTACACAAAGCTCCAGCTCTTGGAAGGAGATGGGAACACAAAGTGAGATACAGAGACAGGTTCTGGAGCTGAGCAGCTTGGCCAGTCTAGGTGACAATTAACTTCCATTGCTTTGTTGTCACTCCAAGTGCCCAACCGAGACACCAAATGCAGAAACTGGAGAGAAATGGTACTGCCTGCCTCAAGCACCTGCTAGGTGTTTCCAAGTCTGTCCCCAGGGTGAAGTGCCACCAAGGCACAATTCCAGCTCCTAGGGGGGCCCTCACTGCCTGGATTGCTCAGAAGGTCTATGACTATAAAAACAAAGAAGAAGGAGCTCTGCTCTCTGTGTCGAATCAGTCTTGCCTGTATATATTGCTTTATTCCAAACCAAGCAAAACACACAACTAGAACATTTACATGGACAGTTTTATCAGTTTTGTGACCACACCAGAGAAAACCCCAGATGACTGACTGACCCTGAGGAGCCCCAACGCTGCCAGCAGGCAGCCTGTCCTCATGGCCACTGCTGTGACTGCTGAGCTTGCCCCACGCAGTTGGCATCACAGCCTGTCAGCGGCCAGCTGAATCAAGCTGCTCGCAGAGCTCGCGTGGGAACCTGTCTGCTCTGTGCTTCCAGAGCCAGTCACACTTGGCAGGTGTTGCTGGAAAACCAGTTAGCCCAACCACCAAAATCATCCCTCCACAGAAATCTAATTTCTGCAGCTCTTCTGATTTAACCTTCAGTATCTGCTGAGACCTCTTACTGACCACCAGAGACCTCTGACCACCAGAGAAGATGTGAACGAATTAAATAAAAATACTTCAGGCCCACAATACTCATCTGCTAGCACTGAAGCAAGACATGGAAGCTGACATTGCTAACAGATCCTTTACAGGATCTGACCATCATTGTAGAAAAGAAGCCTTCACTTTGGATTACTGAATGGAATACGTCTCAAAAAGCTGCATATTTTCTTCTTCACCATCTCAAAGGCAGACGCCAGTATTGCAGCCATCTGTATTAAAAACTCTTGAAAAGCTCAGCATTGTCTACCTTAGAGGGAGCTTGCAAAAAAAGCAAAAATTAAGATCAAAATATCAATGGCATTTAATTTAAATCCAAAATCTGGCCTGTAGGCTCAGATCAGGACTCAAAGCTTTGTCTTAATCTAATTCTTACCCAAACAATTCAGTGATAATAAACGATGATAAAACCCACATCAAGGAAATCCGAGGGGTTCCCAAGAGCTGTGATGAGAGCTGGCGCCACGGACTCTGCATGTGAGCAAACCCACGCGCTCCCTCAATAAGTGGCTCCAGAGAGCATTTGACAAAGACAGAGCTCCCTTCGCACCCTAAAAGGCTCTCAAGCATTTTGCTGAGTTGTGGTGAGAGCTTCAAACATTTACCTGTTTTGGGATGCATAAAGGAATCGGCACCACTGCTGATAGCCTCTGCCTTTCCTCCGGTGGTGCGTGCACGTTCTTGTGCCCACTGAAATATGTGGTAAGTTTGGAGCGGTAGCAAGAGAACTAGTCTAACAGCTCTTAAGAGCAAAGCTCTTTACTTATTCATGAAGCAAATAAAAGCATGGGAAAGTGTAGCACAACCTTCCCTCAGAGGACTCCCTACAACCATGCACCCCACCGAAGGCTCAAAGAACAAGAAAACCAAAATGACAATGCCCGATAAAAGCAGCAAGAAAAGTTTAGAAGGTGGCTGCTTTGGACACACAGATGACACCATGTCCCGTCTCCCAGCAGATAAGAAGGATGGGAAGGACGGACTGCCCTTGCTACGGTGACCAGCATCGGGTAAGCTGGGAGGACAGCAGGACTGTTTCCAAAGACACCATACCTGAAGGATGACCCAGTGACCCTCCTTCGCAGCGAGATCAAGAGCTTGTTCAGCAACTACCTCTTGACCTTGTCCAAGGGAAACATTGTGGAAATTCCTGTTGTTAAATGTATAACCAAGTTTCTTCCCTAAAAGAAAAGAAAAAAAGAGCGACGTTCAGCACTTTTACCTGGAACGGCACGCAGCACCGCTGAGCTCACACAGCAGCAGCGAGGCAGAGTTCAGTCTTATCAAAAACCCTCACAGAAGAGCTATCGCACTTCTTATAATAGTTATCTTGTCTCGCACGCACTCCTTGCCAAAGCACTGAAAACAGCAGTGGCTTCTTCCAAACTACTTTTAATTACAGAGCAGCATCAACACAAAGGTACATTATTACAAAGTGCCTCTTGTTTAAAGAACATTATTCCCCTGCAACCTTGTGTAAAAACATATTTTACAGTGATAGGAAATTAAAATCATTTCCTGCTGATTAAATAGGCTTTGAACAAGGCATCATTCGGAGGGGAAACGCACCCTGCAGTGCATGCTAGAATCATAAACTGGTTTGGGTTGGAAGGGACCTTGAAGCTCACCCAGTGCCACCCCCTGCCCTGGGCAGGAACACCTCCCACCAGCCCAGGTTGCTCCAAGCCCCGTCCAACCTGGCCTTGAACACCTCCAGGGAGTGAACCAGCAGTAAGGTAGAAAACCATTCATTTTTGAGAAGGTGTGATGGTGTGCTCCCCCCCCACCCCCAACCTGACCTTTATCTCCTGATATAACCCTGCCCATGCAATAACCACCCGTGGTGGTCATAACGGGTGCTTCTAGCCCTGATGGCTGCATCCGACTTAAAAGTGGGTTTGGGGAGACAGATAGCAACTCAATAGCCAAGGGCTCACTTGAGCAACGCACCCACCTAACTGCAATACTGGCACTGTGGTCCACATGCAAATAGGACCACAGGTGAGTCATCTTACCCCCATAAATAGTGGACAGCCCAAGAGCCCTTTGAGCTCTCCTGCACGGCAGTGGGCTGCACGCCAGGGTCTGCCCTTGAGCAGGGACACCGCTCGAGGTTACTCCTCCAGAGTCAGCGATTCCTTGCCGCAACAGATTCTTGGTCAGTGACTAATAGCATGCCGCACTTTGACATCTTAGTTAAGTGATACAAAGTATTGATTGGGCATATATAATCCTCTAGACATAAACTGTTGATCAAATCTGGGACTAGGATGGGATCCAGCCACACCGAGACTCCTCTCTGAGAAGGAGTTTAGAAGGCAAAGAGGTCCTTTCTGAACCTCTGCTTACCGGGAGGGTCTCTCTGGTGGTTCTGTCTGACGCTGTCCTCTATGCAGTAAATAACCCAGTGTGCCTTGCCATCGAATCTCATTCAACTGCTGTTGCATTTACTATCAAACTTTGTTAAATCCCTGTTTTATATCAACAAATGTATCACTGCTTCTCTCTGCGAGGGAAGTGCATCACTCCATCGGCAACAGAAGGTGGCTGAAATGCAATCTGCGTGAGCTTCCCATGGCCCCGACCAAGGCCTCCCAGGTTTCTTGGACCAAAAGATCAGTCAGCCCTCCAGATTTCTCACGGGTCATCATGGGCTTTGGCAGCTGGGGAGTGCACCACCTCTGGCTGCACCACAATGCAGGTGGGAAGGCCCCCGGCCAGTGGACTGCATGGGAAGGGAAGGGGTGCTCCAGGAGCCACTGCAGCCACCTCCTGCAGTCCCTTCTACAGCCCCCTCTGCATGGCGCTGGGCAGAAACCCCAAAACTGCTCGGGAGGAAGGGTGGCACTTATTTAGTGTTTGTTCATTTAGTCTATGATACTCCTTCAGACCTCCCTGATTTCTCTTTAGCATCCCAGTGCCTCAGATCCTTTAAGTGATCATGGCTAAAGATCTCCTGTTCTGTTTTCCGAATTTGTCGTCCAAGGACAGAGAACACCAGTTGCTCCTTGTGCGACAGGAGAAGTAACTTCCTGGAGTAAGCTCTCCCTGCTGTGTGCTTCTCAGAAGATGAGCACCAATTTGGGTGGCCAGAGGGAAGCAGCCCGACAAACATGCCCACTGGCTCCACGCATCACAGTAGGATGCAATCAGCTCAGCCGGAGAAGTCACCCCACGTGTCCCCACACGCTGATCCCTTGGGATCGCCTACACTTATCGCTGCAGGCAGATTTGCCTTCATGCAGTCTGTGCACCCTTATGTCCTGATTTCTGCTAAATGTAGGCAAGTTTTACAGTAAAACAAGGAAAAGATTTGTCTTGCAAGGCTTAGGATTCAGCTCTTGGTACAAGATTGGAAACAGATGGCCATAAGTAAAACAAACATCCAAACTTTTCCAGTTGCTGAGCTCTCTGCTTAGCCTTACCCCAGCAACCCCTGGGATACAGCTCTCCCCGTATTTGGGAGTTTCCACTTTCCTTTCTCCACAGACAGGACCAGGACTGCAGAGGGAGACGCAGTGAGTCTGCGCTGGCTGTCTCACGAAGGCGATGCCAGCCTTCCTCCTTCCTTGCTGGCTCGGGGAGGAGAGGGGACGGTGCCCCGGGGAGGTGGGGAAGTTTTCCCAGCCCACCAGTGTTTGCTGCAGGGTCCTCCCCACATTGCCAAGGAAAAGCCCCACGAGTGGGCAGCATCTGGAAGAAGCTATCTTCCATTCACAGGAATTACCTAGCCAGACTTGCACTTTCATAAAACCTAATGAAGGGCAGAGAAAACACCAAATAATGAATCCAATGCAAACCCCAGCGAGGCAGGCTTTAAGGCCAGCGCAGCTGCACTGAAGCAATGCTTTTATTTCATTAGGTATTTTTTCATTTTTACTTGCTGTAACTTTTCTGGCTGACTAACCCCAGGTGCTCAGCTACACTCATCTTTAGAATTCCAATTAAACCATTCACGGTTGGATTTTAGTGCTTCATTTCCCATACAAGAAAATAACACAGGGGGACAGGACCACCGACGTGGCTCCAAAGGGAAGCCAGGCACACGATAGGACCTTCCTCAGGGGGGTCCCCTTCAATTCACAATAATGAGACCTGGTATCAGGGCAGAAGGAGCATGAAACACACTGCAAAGCCCAGGAACTCCCTGTGACTGAGAACTGCCATCAGGCTGCACCGGGCTTTAACATCTCTCAAAGCTGCTTGTGGATAAGGACTGACTCAAACATTATTTTGGGATGACCTAGAAGGTGCATCATAGAGAGGAAAAGAAATCCACAGGTCAGCGTTCTTCCACCACTCGCCTGGATGATGGCTTAGCTCAGTGTTCCTGGTTTCTCTGCCAGGGCTGCCAGCTTTGCTGATGTTTAGTCTGGAGACCTGCCTGCTAAAAAACAGCCAGCAGCTCCACCGTGGTAGTCTGATAGGGAACTCATACAGTTTAAATATACTATACTCCCCACTGCCGGGAGCACTGGGGCTTGATCACAAGTCATGGCCTCGGAGATATATGGAGTGCAGTGCTGGAGGAGGAGAACAGACATCTGATGAGCAGAACGGCAATCTGGAGCAGCCCTAAAGCAGTACCCAAAGGCATCTGACCCCTCTGCTCCAGAGGGACGGAGCCCCCGTGCTGTGACAGACTCAAAAGAAGTGACTGCAGTTATTGCTGTTCAACAGCCAGAAGTGACCCCATTTCCAGATCTACTGTAATTGCCACGTTCAGACTGAAAATGGTAATTCTTCCATGGTGGAGCTGAGACCCAGAGCAAATTGTGCACATCAGCAGCTTCAGAGCACAGGCACCAACTACAGCAGCCGGCGCACAGCAGAAATCACTGCCTTCTCAAATAAGACACCTTAGAGAAGCCCCTTTGGCCTTGAAGCTAGCCAACAGCGCTGCATCTGGCCATCCACACCAAAATCAACTCAGGAAGGATGGGATTAAAAACTGGAAACTCTGCCACTAACCAGCAGACTGTTACAGGGAGCTGTTGCTTATTTTTAGCTATCTGACAGCATACTAGATATCTCTGACGTAAATTATAGGTTGTGTACAAGACCAACTCAGAAATTGTTGCAGTGTGAACCACACTGGGAATCCAGGCAATGCAGGAAAGAGGCAAGTTTAATTTAAGCTTTAGATGAAAATCCAAAAACCTTTAAGAAAAAAAAAAGAAAGAGAAAAAAAAACCCAAAAAACAATCACATTCTCTCACAATTATCTATTTTTATTTCTATCCATTATCTACAAAGAGATGAGGGAAAAAAGAACAGAACGAGAATGTCATGCCAAGATAATTATGCAGAAGATAAAAAGCAATGCCGTAGTATGCCTAGAGACATGATTTATTTACCTTGCTTCTCCACGTCCTTCAGTGGGTCGACTCCTGGGGACAGGATAAAAAACATTGGGGTTGCAGGTCCTGATTCCTCAAAGGTCATTGCAAAATCCAGGGATCTCCCTACCACATATTTACTGCCAAGCTTTTCTTCTACAAAATCTCTGCCAGAAAGAAAAAAGTTCGGCCAGTCTCCTATTGATCAGAAAAGACAGACTCCCCTGCAAATAATCAATTAATTAGTTTTGATTTTGCTGATTCAAACAAATTAGAAATGGAAAGAATAGGCATGGAATAATTTTAGAGAGGTTGTGCAGGCTGGGCTTCTGGAGTTGTCCCTCGGTAGCAAAGTTTGGCACTTTTTACAGGGGTAAAATGACACGTGGCACAGCAATATCTGACAAACAAAAGGAAGCGAGAAAGGAAAACAGCGGGACCTACCACCCCAACGCTGTACTCAAGAGTTCAATACAAGGACTGGCTTGATTCTGACAAAGGCATCTCAGGAGAGAAGAAATAGTTAAGTTAACGTATAGAAAACCGCTGTGTACTTTGTAATCCATACAGCCTTTGAGAGGAAACAGCATTCTTTTAGATTTATCACCAAAAGTCACAAAAAGTCCAGATGATGTACAAAATTACTTTGTTCTGGAAAGATAAAAGGGAAGAGCTCTAAGAATATCTGGCGCGTGGAGCTTAGCCCCTGCGTGAGAGTCACAAGGAAAAATACAACTGAGTGAAGAGGAAAAAAAATCAGCTCCACAGCAGCTGCCTGAAGAGAATACAGCACATGGAGAACGGCCAGGCTGAATTTCCCCAGGGTGAGCTTCCAAAATCACCGCTTCAGAAAAAGAGGATACAGTGAGCGTTGACTCAAAGGTAGGAATGTTATACTCAAACCCCAGGAATGAGCAGTTACTCTTCCAGCATCGACGCATGACTCAGGGCTTTTGAAAACCTCAGCACCACGGGGAAGAACAACATTGGCCAGTTTTCACCTGGTAGATGATACCAGAATAAGGCAGCCGAATTCTTTCTAAGAGAGTTGAGAGTCTCCTTCAAGGTCTAGTGAAAGGCAGCCGGAACAGAAATGCCTAAGGGATGCAAAAGAAAAAGCTTCCACTTTGTTTGGTACCTCTTTCAAGTAGATTTTTCTGTTCTGGGTCAAGGTTTGCTAAAGAGCTGCTGGAAAGCTTCAGTCCCCAAAATCTACAAAAGTCCATCAAATGCGAGGTCACAACATTCTTGTTTTACACAAGATCTCAGGTCTACGAAATGACACCTCAGAGACTCAGAAACACAACTACTTCGACTTGGAGACTTTGAAATGGACCACACATGCAGGAGAGGCAGCGCTGCCCTCAGAGACAGGGCTGGAAGAGTGCCTACGCTTGGTGTCCTTCAAACAAGGCAATCAGAGGGGTGGCTCCCGGTGTAAGCAGTAGAATTTGAGAAATGGTGCCAGAACAAAAAGCAAAAACACCCTGCAAGACAAATGACTGGCTTACACCTTTTCTAGGTCATACAAAGCCACAGCTGCCTAAGATCCTTTTTCTGACAAGTCCGCATACGTGCCATAACCATGGCTGGAGTTGCCAGCTACCAGAGTCCGTAGCTCTTCCACATCGGTCTATTCCTCAAGGCAGAAGTACCAGTGCTTTTGGAAGGACTTCATCATGAGCAACTCATGCCTTGCTAGTAGCTGCTGGACTGATCTGACCTCATCGCGGATGTGGAAGTGTGGGAGCACAAGGTGTTGGAAGAAGCTCCTTGCTGATGTTCTTCAATAAGACTGAAGGATGAAATAGGCATTGACACTGGAAAATCCCTCTTGTGGAAATTATGGTTCTTGGTGATGGACAATAGAGCACTGCCCCTACCTAAGCTGTAAGGAGTGAGTCAGGGTATGAGTGGTTTCTCCTGATGGCTCCTTACACCTAGGGAATAAAACAGCCTGTGCAAAAATATCCCCAGGGACCTGCTATGAAGAGTGGCTGACACCTAACTTCCAAGACAGGGAAATGCAAGAAGCCCGTACAGGGGTTGATCATTTTAGACACCAAAGAGCTTCCTCGACTGTCTTCATGGAGCTGGCACCTACGACATGGGACATAAAGGGTCCTGCACCTTTCTGAACAGCAGCTGGAAATGAGGTAGGGATATTCTAGGGCATCTAAAATACCCCCGTCACCTGTGTTTAGGCTACCAAGTTACTCCTTGACTCCTAAAATGCACTCAAGTACTTGTCGAGGCTCTCAGAGACACAGGAAGGTAAGGACTAGTGGTGATGTCCATTGATCATCAGTAAAGCATTTAATGTTAGATTTATCTGGTACACAGAACGAAGAGAACTGCAAAACAACTTGTGGGATCCAATGGCATTACCGGTATCTAAAACTCAATGCATTTGTTAACACACACATGATCTCGAAACACTCCTGGCTAGAGTAGGGATGTTGAGGCTGAAGTTCTCATGGCCAGCGTATGCAGCTCCGCAGTGTTCTACAAGATCCCCCACTTTCTGAAGGGTCACAGACACAATGCAACTTTGACAGTGCTCAGGGAAATGAGACACCAGATGACCATTAGCCTTCGTGTGGTGGCCATCAAGAACACTGACTGTATTAAGCTCAGTCCAAAGACTTCCTTCCTACATCCAAGTACTGGACTTCACTGACTGACATGAGCAGGACAGATCAACAGTCTCGTGTATTTGCCAGAGAGGTGGATCTCTTAGGAACAGCAAATTTCTTCACTAAGGGAACAGCATCTGTCCTAGCCAGACTGCTGGCTGAAGAAAGGTTTGAGGACTATGATACTATCAAGGAGGAACCAGGAACTCAAACACATTATAACTGTCATTGTTCCCACTAATAATTTCACATTTGCTTTTGGGGTATGAGATTTCCCTAAACAAAAGCTCTTCTTAAGCCTTTTGGGCCTAGTATCTGACTATCCTGTATTTCAAGAAGAATTCTAGTTGCAAACATCTACAAACAAAGTCTTGGGGAAGGCGCTGTGAACTGTTACTCTTTGCACATGTTTACGTTCTAACCTACTTCTAGATAAGAAACAAAGCAAAAATAAAAACATTTAAATACTCTTGTGCAAACGGAAAAGCTTGACATGCCCAGACCCTAAAAATATCCAGCCAAGCTTTTGAACTTGGATTCCTTTACCTTTTCATAAAAGAGAAATAGGAAAGGTTTTGAAACTTTATGTTCGCTCTACTTATTTTTGAGCGACATGAATGCCGCCATTTTGACTGAAAGAAATGAATTAAACTTGCTTAAATGAAAGATGCACTTAAAAGTTCAGAAAGACAAGAGCTTATTTAACTCAAACTAATCAACAAAAGGAAAAACAATCTTTTCAGCTGAGAGAACACATGGAGAATCCAGCCCTAAAAGAGTAAGAAATGAAAAAGAAGATGTTTTAGAATGGTATGATTATCATATATTATAGTATTTAATTTAACAAAACATAATAACATTGACCATAGGGAGACTTTACTCAGTCTTGTCTGCATTTTTCTGTGAATTTTAAAGCACAAACAGGAATCTAGTTCATACGCTGCATAATACAACCTGCTACATGCACCATGTACACGCACATGCCAGATGGTGGAGCAATATAAACTATCTGAGAGGCAGTAGCACGAGAGACATTGCAGAAATGTCAAACCAGAGACTACCAGGACAGAGGAGGAAAAAACAAGTCCTAATGGAGCAAAAGACCTTTAGTTTCTCCTGGAACAAGCATATTGCTTTTGCACACCTTCATAAAGTTTAGACTCGCCTAGTTACCTTCACTACATAATTTACAACTACAACTTTCAGAACGAGCATCACATAAATTTTGCATTTTACAGGGGGGAAAAAAAAAAGTGAAAACCTCTATAAGACTTTCCCTTACTTCTACACTTTATTCTTGTGCCTAAGGAACAGCCATAAAGGATCCAGTAACTCAAATCGACCTGAATGATCTCTAGAAGTTGCACTGATCATTAAAAGACTCTAGCAGATGTATAACACCTGTTTGATGATGCTCATTTCTGAGTTGGCATGTCTGCTCCTCACCCAGTGCTAGTTATACCGCTCCATCACTATTGGGGATATTGGGGTTAGATCTCCCTAAGAAAGAAATTCCAGTTAAATGAAATGTGTTGACTGCCTTGCAGGGTTCAGAGATGATTCATTCAGCAGACGCCTAATGGTTTCCTATAAACCACTTTGCAGAACCCACATTCTGTAATAAATAACTAAATCTAACCATACTCTTGAATTACTTCTGTTCCCTAGAAAACACAGACCCAAAGTTGCCTGCAAAGCAAGAGCTTTACGGAGACAGTAAAGAAGTGCCCCTACCTGACAGCGTAGGTCATGCGGTCGGGTCGGATGGCTCTCATTATGCACAGGCGCTGCAGAGCTGACTTGTTCTTCCATTCCTGGGGAAACTTCTCCTTTTCAGGACACTCAGACTCAACAAATTTCTTCCACCGTTTTGCAGAACCCTCAATATCCCGATCCAGGTTTCTGAATTCCTCCATGGATGAGAGAGCCTGGAAAAATTCAAGGAAGGTCTTCAGGAGAACAATCCCACATGTCTCTGAACTGTTCTTCCAACATTACTGACTGCTCGTGTTTTGCTCCACCAGAAAGGTCATCTCTGGAGCCTGGGAACCACAGCCAGAAACCCACCAGGATCAGACTTTTCTCCTTTTCCCAGGTCTGTTGCCAGCACATTGTCACAGGAACAGGAATCAACGCAGCCCATTTGCAAGGCCACAGGAAAGTACGACTGAGCACAGTTTCTTGCTTGTGGAAGGTCTTGTGAACTGAAAGATGTCTCAAGGCTGCCCACAGAACATCAGCTGCACCTAACACAGACTCCCCTGACCCTCTCACCATCACTTCCCCAGCCACTGGAGCCACACATGGCATCCAGGCCTTCTCCTCAGCAGCTGCTGGGACATGGGAGTTTGGAAGTGACCATATGGAAAAGGATGAAAGACTTTGGCATCATCCACAATGCAGTTCTCCACAACCCAAAGCGAGAAGAAATCTGTTCTCCTGTTTTGGAACCAGAACTGAAAAATCTCAAGTGACGAGCACTCGCTACTGTCAGTTATCCCAGAAATGCCTGATTTGGATGGGAGCTGGAAATTTTGAGCCCACGTCTGACAGGAGAGCACATTGCCGGTGTTCCCGTGGGGCACAAGTCTGCAAACAGTCTCCTTACTGCTTCAACAGACACAACGAGAATTGTGCTGCAAAAATCACAACAACCGATGGAAAAATGTGCTTTTGTATCCAGGGTGCTCAGTATCCAAAGCTAAACAGAGACTCGGCCGTGCCATGCTCACCAAAACTGTTTTTTTAAGGGATTTCACAGTTGGAATATTTATTATCTTTATACACACACAGTTATTTTTCTCTCCCTGTTCCCGCGTGCATATCCCTCTCTATCTGGTCACGGGGACCACGGAGCCAGAAATCTCAATAAACATAGTGCAAACTGTAAATGGGTGGGTGCTTTCTTTGCACAAGGGTGTATACCATACTGTGCCACTGTAAAAATCAAATCGCTCAGATTTATGCTGGCCAAATGCCCACAAAGATTAACTTCTCAGCGCTACAAGTCTGTAGCAGAAACAGGTAGCTGAAGAATGTCCTAAAGAACAGCTGAGCAAGGCAGTAAATAAATAACGCCAATCGCAATGTAGCTAGATTTTGTAGCTAGAAAGTGGCAGCTATAACTGTTATGCAAAGTAAAGATGCCAAATTATCTTTCATACAAGTGGTGGCAAAACGTATTGCACAGCTTGTAAGGTTCTTCTGGATTTCAAGCAAAATTCTCGCTGAATCCAACATCTTCAGAGCATTTTGCATAATCTGAAGCTGTAAGCAGTTGAAGATGAAGTGGGAAAGACAAGTGAAGTATAAAAGAGAGTGAATGAGCTACTTTCTACAGAAACAGAAGGACACCCTCTGAGTGAGGCAGAAGCTGCTTGATGGGCAGAGGTGTTCCGCACCATTAATGCTCCAGCTCACATCCCATACAGCTCCGCCATGGAAAGCAACTGAGAAAGCTCCTCGAAAAATGTCAGTGTCACACCTTGTTCAGATCAATTGAAAAAATATGCACTGGCCAAAGGGCTTTGAAAGTCATGCAAATGCCTGGACAGAAGTGTCCAGAAAAGGGCTACAAAGACGATGAGGGGACTGGAGCATCTTTCTTATGAGGAAAGGCTGAGGGCCTTGGGGCTTTTTAGTCTGGAGAAGAGAAGACTGAGGGGGGGATCTTATCAATGCTTATAAATACTCAAAGGGGGGGTGCCAGGGGGATGGGAACAGTCTTTTTCCAGTGGTGCCCAGTGACAGGACAAGAGGGAATGGGCACAAACTTGACAATAGGAGGTTCCATCTCAACATGAGGAGGGACTTCTTCCCTGTGCGGGTGGCAGAGCAGTGGCACAGCTGCCCAGAGAGGTGGGGGAGTCTCCCACTCTGGAGCCATCCCAAACCCGCCTGGACGCCGTCCTGTGCCACTGCTGGAGGTGACCCTGCTGTGGCAGGGGGTTGGGCTGGGGGAGCTCCAGAGGGCCCTTCCAGCCCTGACCAGTCTGGGATTGTGTGAGCGATTGCCTTGGATATGATGCTGCTGCAAATGAGGCAGAAGACACCAAAGGCCACTCTGCTCTAAAAACTGTAGGAAAGCTACACTTTCCCTCTGGAAAGCTTCCCTGTGAGGTTACATGAGCCATGTAAAACTCCGGTCTTTCTAATAGACTGAATTTAGTTAGAAGTTGTACTTTAACACAGAGAGTGCATAAAGGGAAGGAAGGCGTCAGGAAATGGGGCTTCTTATGCCAAACAAGTTCACTTTTCTAGCAGTGGGAATGCCTGTAGATGACAGAGAGACAGAGGTTATGAAGCTGTTCCCAGTGGGTGCCATTGGCCTGGGATGTTTGTTGAATACAGACTTGCAGCGTCACAGAAGCAACAGTTGGAAGAAACCTCTGGAGGTGTCTAGTCCAACCTTGTGCTCTGGCGAGGACTACAGCCAGCACTGGACCAGGTCGGCCATGGCTTTCTCTACCAAACCGCTGACCTCTAAAATGAAGATTTATTATTTTTTTAATTTGTTCAAGCTGAACCTCCCTCCCTGCAATTTGTAAAGGTTGATCCTTATTAGATTCACTGCCAATAACACGGAGAGTTTGGCTCTGTCATCTCATAACTGGACAAATCCCTCCACCTTTCCTCACAGGTCGTGTGCTCTGGGGCCAGAATCAGAGCTATAGGCAGAAAAGTACTTGTAGATGTTACTATAAATGCTACTGCAACACATAAAGCCTTGCCCGAAGTCACAATTTCATCAATACCTCCACAAAAGCACGGACTGTACCTCCTCTACAGCACAGACTGACTCAATTCGGCACTGACCATCTCCACGCCAAACTCCCAGGGATCCTGCGAATTTCGTGCAGAAGAGTGTGAGCAAAGCAGTGATTCAACAGATGTTGTTTCCATGTGTGGATTTGCGCTAACATGGAGAAATGTCAGCGACAGAAGGACTTGCTCCAAATTCAGTGCTGTATCCCGCTTTCTGTGGAAAACTAGAAACCAGCGCACAGAACATGAGAAACGGAAATTCACAGGAACAGTTCTGACCTGCCAAACCTTTGTCCTTGCGGCAATACATACACTCGATGCACCTCTCCCAGCTGAACACAATACAGTGGCAAATGGTGAATGCAGTGGATTCATGAGTGCAAGTGCTTATATAAAACATCTTAACACTGTTGACTTCTGAAGCGACTTCCTTAAAATACCACTTTTTGGCTGCTGCTGCTTCGAGAAGTCTCTTGGTTGGTGTCAACAAGGGAGACTCTGAAAAATCGCTTTCTTCTTACTAAATGACAGACACGTAATCAGAGATGATAGTCTCTCTCTCCCTGAACAACACGTTGCAGAATCAAGAAAGCTCTAATTGCAAGTATAAAGTCTGTATTATATAAATTAACACGAAAATTTTCATTAGTCAACAATTTTAATTGCATTTATTAGGAGTGATGGTATTAGTAAGAGAAGCTGCTATTTAAAAGCCGGTGCAGTGAAAGCTATCTCAATCAGGAATCTTTCTGCGAATATTAATTGCTTTTCAATACCTCTGCTACGAAATTTTCCAAGAAACTTAGACCAACAATAATATATGATGGTTTCCAAGCAGCAGGAGTAAAAGCAGGAATGGTTGATTGGGACAGCAGATGGGTGCTACACATCAACCTGTGTCGCGTGGCTAATTTTGTCAACATAATGAAGAATACATTTGTCAATTAGAGTTGTCATGGAAATTGAGAGAGACAAAAAAAACATGCATCAAAATAAAATATGATCAAAAGGGCTGGAGGACTCCAGTTCCCATCTTTGCAGCCCACACTACAATCACCTCTGAGGGCTGGAAACAGGAGGGTCTTGAGTTTATGCCTCAAAATGAGACTTTGGCAGCAAAACAGGTCTCTTCACACCATGTCAAGGCAAGGATCACTGTTTTCTCAGAGAAAATGATTTTTCATTCGCTGAATCACAGACAACTTGTTTTATCACTTTGGTTTTCTTTGACAACTTCCCGTCTAAGTCAGAACCAGCATTAAACTGGAGCTGGTATGTCAGCAGATCTGTGAATTTCACACTTTCACAAATGCAAAGGACTCTCTCTCCCGCCACAGCTGGAGGAAATACGCCCTGTATCAGCCATTGGCGTTGAGAAAGAAATCCTAGTTGCCACTGCAGAGCAACCGCTGGTGTGCTTACAGGGTGTCCCTAACTCAGGGCCCTTCAGAGAGTCGACCAAAGGCCAGAAGGGAAAGGGGACCAGTGTCTCGGGCGACAGGGAGAGTCCCAGGCACACGAGCATGACGAGGAGGTGATGATACACTCGGTTTCTCCTCACCGCTTGATGCATCCTTCCAGAGGATGGGCTGAGTCTTCAGTGAAAAGAACAGCTTCAAAGGGCTGCTGCCATTGCTCCTGCGCTCAATTTCCCTCCTAGTGTGAGACACACTACAACAAGCTTTTGTAAATTTATTAGAGAAAACTCTTATCTCATCATTAAAGGTAGTTATTCTAAAGATAATATCCGGGCAAAACTGGCCCCAAGTTTTAGAATCTATTGGCCCCAAGCTTTAGAATCTATGATTCAATCATAGAATTGTCTGGGTTGGAAGGGACCTTTAAGATCATGAAGTCCAACCATCAACCCAACACTGCCACGTTACCACTAAACCATGTCCCTAAGCACCACGTCTACACATCTTTTAAATACCCCCAGGGATGGTGATTTCACCACTCCCCTGGGCAGCCTGTTCCAATGTTTGTCAACCCTTTTGGTGAAGAAATTTCTCCGAATATCCAAACTAAACCTCCCCTGGCGCAACTTGAGGACATTTCCTCTTGTTCTATCGCTTGTGACTTGGGAGAAGGGACTGACCCCCCCTCACTACACCCTCCTTTCAGGGAACTGTAGAGAGCGAGAAGGTCTCCCCTCAGCCTCCTTTTCTCCAGGCTGAACACCCCCAGGTCCCTCAGCCACTCCCCATTAGACGTGTGTTCCAGACCCCTCACCAGCTCTGTTGCCCTTCTCTGGACACACTCCAACACCTCAATGTCTTTCTCGTAGTGAGGGGCCCAAAACTGAACACGGCACTCGAGGTGGGGCCTCACCAGTGCCGAGTACAGGGGGATGGTCACTGCCCCAGTCCTGCTGGCCACACTATTCCTGATACAGCCCAGGATGACACTGGCCTTCTTGGCCACCTGGGCACACTGCTGGCTCATGTCCAGCCAGCTGTTGACCAACACCTCCAGGGCCTTCTCCACTGGGCAGCTTTCCAGCCACTCTGCCCCAATCCTGTAGCATCCATGGGGTCGGTGTGACCCAGGTGCAGGACCCGGCACTTGGCCTTGGTGAACCTCACACCGTTGGCCTCGGCCCATCGATCCAGCCTGTCCAGATCCCTCTGTAGTGCCTTCCTACCCTCAAACAGATCAACACTCCCACCCAACCTGGTGTCCTCTGCAGGTGGAGGTGTGCACTCAATCCCCTCGTCCAGGTCATTGATAAAGATATTAAAGAGAACTGGCCCCAGTACCGAGGCCTGGGGGACACCACTGGTCACCAGCCACCAACTGGAGTTAACTCCATTCACCACAACTCTTTTGGCCTGGCCATCCAGCCAGTTCTTTACCCAGCTTTTTACTTTGCTTCATAAGTTTTTAGAAAATCTAAAAAAAAAAACCCCAAACCCATGATATTATCTTCATGTTTTCTTCCCCTCAGCTTTAAAAGAAAGTATTCCTAAAAAAAAAGATTTTTCTGTATTTTAAACTATTTCCATAATTTCAAATACCCTGCCCCAGAGCCATCTGACTTGAGAACAGCTGTGGGGCAAGGGAAGTCAAAACAGCTCCTCATTACCATGCTCTGCGCTGACATAAACAGTGTGGAAAATAATACAGTGCAAGTAAAACCAGTGCTGCCAGACTGAGCTTCTGAAACCTACTTACCAAGTTCCCCAGCAGCCATGAGACTGGTTTCTAAAAAGACATAATGAAGTCATAATTAAAAAAAATGTGAGGGTTTTTTTTTAAGCTATCCTTACTTTTTGAGTCTTCAGGTTATACCCGATTCATACTTTCAGTCTTAGCTCCTTACATATCTTGCTTTCTAAAAAAAGAACCCTCTACTTAAAAAAAAAAAAAAAAAAAAAGACATCTATAAGGAACATACTGAACATCAAATGTCTCTATAAAAATTATAAATGTGACAACACTGGAATGAAATAATATTTAATATTCTCACGGTTTTAATAACCTGTGAGATGATTAAATCCTAACGATTAGTCACGATTTCACTCGCAAAATTGAGGCGATGTGTTTTTATGAATTACGTTACACAGCTTTTAAGCGAAGCAGGCTCCACCACCAAAAGGTTCCCGGTGCTCAGCAGTTGCGCAGTTGATCCTGAGGGTCTCCACGTTTGGAAAGGCACCAGCCTGACCATGTCCTCTGCAGAAGCTGGAAGGGTTTCAGGGGGCAGGGGTGGTCCCCAGCCAAGCCCGTAGGCCAAGGATAGGTGAAGGCGAATCATTTTCAGACGTCAGGTGAGGCGGGCGGCAAAGCTATCCAGGCCCAACTGAACCGTTGCAATACCAGCACCAGGATTAGTATTAAAATCTAGAAACACTGTGGTAATTCAAAGCATTTGAGCCGTGCAGCTGCCGCCATGGCCTGGCCATGTGTTTTGGAGCTGTGTTTCGCCAACCTGAGGGACGCAGGTTCCCGGGGAGGTGTGGGAAAGTCCCACCACAACGCAGCTTCCCAGTTGTCTCTCCGTAGAGTTTGAAGTAGCCCATGAGTGAACTTTCACAACGGGGTTAAAGCAGAGCAGCTGTATGAACGCCTGCTGCTTGGGAACAACCTCAGTCCCGTCTCAAAACACCTTCGAAAGGTCTATGGGCACTGCAAGTTCTGCCTATACGGGTTTCTGAAAATATTCATAATTTCTTTCCTTCATTTTCTGGAGGTGGCCCAACTCTCGTTAGGAAAACCAGCACCCCCACAGTTGGAGAAAGACAGCTCCTGGAAGAATGGTAGAGTCAAACCTGCATCTGGCTTGAATTGATAGATTGGATCATTCAGGAAACAGACATACAAGCAGATTAATTACTCCATTTGAATAGTACTGTTAACGAGAAGGATTAACGTAGAAAATGATGGATTATTTGCCATCTTTCCCACACTAGGTTTTGGTTTGTATTATTCATTCACTGAAGGTGTTATTTTCTGTTTAGCTGCACTACCTGAATTATTCAATTCATAAGAAAAACCTCTACCGAAGGTAAAAATAAAGACATGATGGGTTTGCCAAACTTCAATCACCTCTCAACACAAAAATGTTATTTTAATCCTCCTTATTTCTTTCATAAAAGCTGACTGACAACCTCACTGCACTGTATGCCCCTGTATTCATTCAAACTCCTCCTGGCTTTTTCCCCACATCGAAATTATACTGGGGTGAAAAAGTGTGTAGTGCCACGATGTGACCCTACACAAAAACATCCTCCTGTTTATCTGCAGCACCCTTCCTAGAGCATCACAAAACGCACACACCTTGCGGCTGGATGACAGAAGTGGTCTGAGGAGTGATGGGCTGGCTCTCGCTACCTTTTCTCGGAAAATTCCCAGTGAAGCCTGTACAGTGACTCAGAAAGCAACGGTTTCAGCAACCACCTCCTTCCTACGACTATGTTCTTACCGACAGCTCCACTGGATAGGAAAGGTCAGCAACAGAAATAAGATTTAGTTGTCATCTTTGTATTCTAATTGCTTAGAACCACCTGCCAAATTTTTATGATTTTGCTTGAGACGTTTCACAGCCCGGTTCACATGGGCATTTTTCCTGCATTTTTTTGCAAAGGTCGTTCAGGTTGCTTTGAGAACGGGCCTTGCAAAGTCAGGCTGTTCTGCCAAGCCACACTCTCCATCTTTCCTCTTCACTCTTTGATGCTCTCCAGAAAATTGGGGATGCACAGCCAGAACCAGAAGCTGTCCATGGGTCCCTGATACAGCTGAAAGGTGGTACTTGTGTATTTCTGAAACGCTCCCTGGTTTCAGCTGTTACAAATCACAGATGGGCCATCACCATGTGCCAACGCACAGCAAAACATAAAGAGAAAATGTATCTCACAGACTGGAAGAGCTCAGCTGAAGCATCTGTTCCAGGATGTCACCTGCTGGAAGGCTCTCAAAGCCCATGGTTCTGTGTCCTGATATACACATAGATACACATACGTATGGACCCATCCCTTGGTGAGGCTTCTCACAGCTCTTTTCACAGCAATGGTCTGACCCAAGGTTTCATGGTGGCACCATAGCAGAGCTATAAGAACAGGCACCCAGTGTAAAGAAGCTGCAGAGTCCCTTGGTGCACTCAGGCCCCTGATGTAATCCTCACACGTGTGCCACACAACCACACGACCCCAGTAATGGAAACTGCAATCTATGCCAGTCCTACACTATCCTCTGTCACAAAGATCTTCCAAATGTCTGGTGTGAACCTTTCTTGCAGTACTTTGAGATGCACCTTGCTTTACCCTTTACCGATACTGAAAAACAATTGCTCTTTCCCCTTTGGAGGACACTTTTTGAGGATCGTACCCTCCTGTCCCCTCAGTCTTGAGGCCGTCAGACATAACCCTTCCCCTTCCCCCTCTCCTCAATCTTCTCACAGTCACGTTTTTAGGTGTCTGACACTTCTCATTGCTCTCCTCTACCCTGTCTCTGGAAGGTCCGCACCCTTCTTAAAATGTGATACTCAAAGATCAAACCAGATGCCAGCAGAGGCTTGGCCAGCTCTGAGTGAAGTGAAAAGCTTGTCCCCGTGGTTCTGTCAGACTATATTCATTGCACAAGGATACTTTTATTTGGGCACTGGCGATACTGTGGTCCACTGATGCATTGATGTCACACAGTGGGGATGATACACAGACCATGGGTTCCTCCACAAAAGGCCATCTCATGTGCCTCAACATAGGTAAAGCCTTGGTGTTACCATCAGGGTTCCAGAGATTGTTCCCAGTCAAAATGTAGCTGAGAACTTAATCTGCAGTCTTCACAGCTGGTCCTGTGAATCAACACCGCCGTGCAAAGGAAACATTTATGAGCTCTACTGTGTCACAGAAATAAGGAGCTCCGACAGGTCCTTTGTGGCAGATCTGGGCTTAGAAGGAAGAGCTAATAAAGAAGAGCCAAATCCAAGCCATTTGCCTTCATTGCCTTTCCAAAAGCATCTTGCATGTCTAGGTACAGTATACCATGTCCAAAATGGGATGGCTGCTTGCACACCCTTAGTTGCCAGCTGAGCTCAGCCATCAGACCTCCCTGCGGTCGCTCCAGGGTCCAGAGTCCACTCGCATCTTTTCAGGAGTGCACTGCAACTGATTTTTGTTTTCTACTTTTTAAGCAAAGCAATAGGACTTCAAAAGATATACAAAGTCTAAAAGAGATGCATTTGATATCTAAAAGATATCTCTGATGAAGCAATTACTTCCCTTTCCCTCCACTTAGAGGCTGAAGGAGCCTTTACAATCAAAATGATCCAGCTGACACCAGGCTTTGTGTCATGGGTGGATTGAGAGACGGAGCTGACACCGCTGAACAGGCATCCAGAAAAATTCAATTTCCACTCTGCAATCAAACCAACAAAGTATGTCCTTAAATATTTGATGTGATCAAAATCTCTGCTGTATTTCAGATAAACATCAGATCGTTAGCCAGCAGGTTAAAAAAGAAAAGGAAAAAAAAAGGTAAAACGTTCTCAAGTAGTATTTCTGTGAGACATTGGGAACATTTCTCTGAGACTTGATTGCTGGTGAGGACAGATGAATGTCCTTAGGAAACTTCTAGATGAGAGCAGATAAATGCACATCGAAGTGTCATAATCAATGTTTTCTATCAAAGATGCGCTAAAAGGCTCTACATCTGAAGAAGTGAGTTAATGGAAGGGATTTAATTAAGACTATGATTTTCTGGCATAATAATAATTGTGAATGTCCACGGAAAGCTGTGAGCTGCAAGCCTTTCATATCTGACCAGCCTGATCAAAGGACCTCGCTTATGCGCAAAGAACACAATATAGGCAGCAGATTGTGTCACAATGAATCGCTGACAAGAATGAAAAATTTCAGTGTCTAAAAAGTACAAAAAGTGAAAGTTGGAAGAGAGATTTCTGTTCTTTTGTCAAAAAAATCCATTTTTTAAAAATGTAAAATATATGATTTGGTATTTTATCTCATAAGCCACACACGCAATCTTATCATCTGCATTCTGCAACATTATAAATATGGAGTTAATATACTACTTTGTCTGCTGCTGTTCTCCTCCTCGAAAGCTGAATTCAGTATTTAGAGCTCATTATTCAACATCACATTTATTAAACAATGCCCTTTCAGTAGCGTTTTCATATCTACATAATGAAAATCCTTCCTCTTCAGAAAAAGATGAGGGAAATGATTGGGATGTAGAAGTAATCCAAGTTGTCCAGGTGTATTCTTGCTGTGTATTAACTAGCTTCACTTATCCTACGGGACACATCTGCATTCAGCAATGAAGAGGCACTGCAGAAAATATCACAAAGAAAATCAGGCTTGGAAAACGCGTATCTGTGCAAAGGAGATACAGAGCTGCCTGCATCCTGCCTGCGGGAACAGGCTGCCGCCGCCAGAGCCGGATGCACGCAGGGTGGATCAGGGACCACAGATCTGCAGGAGGCACAAGGCCACAGGGCAACGTGGACACGGCTCCCCAGGAAGGGCATGGCATGGAGGGAGTCAGAGCATGGGAGAAGTTCACGGCAGACGTCACCAGGGTCCCAGGGAAATCCATTTGCCCGACGTTCAGCTAGGCTCAGCACCCTGAGAACTACCCCCACCTTCTGAAAAGGGCTGGTTTTGGCAAAGGCAGCCATGAAATGAATACCATAAGGGCATGACCATTGGCTTCATGAGTAGTGGTGAAGCTCAGGAAGAGCCCAGCTTGACTCTGGGTATGTTCATACGATCTTTTCTAGGCAAATACAAACTGCCCTGCTGAACCCCCAAGAAACACAAGCATGGTCTTTTGCCACTGGGCACTGACCAGAAGACGTGTAACCATGCCCCATATGAGGCTTTGCCAAAGGTAATAACCCCTACTGATGGGCAGATTGTATTAGCTCACGACTAAAACCACACTTACGCATCTGTAGCGCTGTTCCAGAGCCAGGTTGTCTCAGACTACGGGGACAGGGAGTTTCTACCCACCTAACTCAGACTCCAGCAGACCTATACAGTGAGGAGAAGACACGCTTTTTCCTGGCCTGCTGATCTGCTCCCAAATCTGTGGCTACAGAAAAGGTCCAGGCACAAGCTCGTCATGAGCCACACAGTTTGCTAGTATGTTGCTGGATCACATTTGACTCTGGCCATCTCATTTGCTCTCAGAAAATGCCTGGACATAGCCCAGGGGGTAGGACACTCCAGGGACTGTCCGTAGTGAAACAATACATGAGATCTTTCTAGTTTGGGAGGCCAGGAGAGTTTCGCTGCATGGATTCACACTGTGCCATGTCATAGAACCACAGAATGGTTTAGGTTGGAAGGGACCTTGAAGACCACCTGGTTCCAACCCCCCTGCCCTGGGCAGGGACACCTCCCACCAGCCCAGGTTGCTCCAAGCCCCGTCCAACCTGGCCTTGAACACCTCCAGGGATGGGGCAGCCACAGCTTCTCGGGGCAACCTGCGCCAGGGGCTCACCACCCTCACAGGAAAGAATTTCTTCCTAATACCTCATCTAAATCTCCCCTCTTCCAGTTTGAAGCCATTCCCCCTCATCCTATCACTCCATGCCCTTATAAAAAGTCCCTCCCCAGCTCTCCTGTAGGCCCCCTTTAGGGACTGGAAGGGGCTGTAAGGTCTCCCTGGAGCCTTCTCTCCTCCAGGCTGAACACCCCCAACTCTCTCAGCCTGTCCTCACAGCAGAGGGGCTCCAGCCCTCAGATCATCTCTGTGGCCCTCCTCTGGACCTGCTCCAACAATGTCACGTGCTGCCAGGGCCAGAAAACAGCTGCTGACCCATTTCATTTGTTAATCTAGACATAGTCTGGAAGACCCAAGAACCATAAAACCCAATTCAATTCAGACATTCAATCTCCCATCCAGGTATCAACACCATCATCTTATGACACTGAAGACCTTCCAGTGAAGGAAAGAAGAAAAAAATGGGGGAAAAACCCGACAGAGGATAATCTGTACACTGATTCTACGTTAAGTTCAATCTTGCAACAAGAATATGATGGTAATTTGCACGTGGCTGTGGCCTCACATCCTGTGCAATTCAAGCAGCAGCATCGTTGTACCTTTGCGGTCTAAGGTGTGGCCACACTTTTGGTGGAAATGTAACCAATAGCCAAGTCAGGAGCAAGGGACAACCTTGCATGCACACAAAAAACTTTTTCAGAAGTACCAACCACAATAAAAACTTTCAAGCTAAGTACTGGGAACACAGAGGGTGAGGGAAGTATAACACACTGTAATAAAGGAAATTGAAAAAAGGCAGAAAACCTCATTAAGAGTAAAATAATACTTTTGACTTCTCAAGAGATCACTCTTAAGTACCTGCAAAAGACAGGCCTTAGAGCCGAAATGACCAACTCGATTGAACACCAGAGCCAGGGACTCAGCAAAGGCACCACTTTCATTAAATGATACAATTTTGTCCCCTGCCTGTTTTTAACTCACCCTTCAATGACCCAAGGCAGTATGTGTGCCGACGCCATCGACCGTGTCCTTTGCTCCAGAGCCAACCAACATGCCTCCACGGCGGCTCCTCAGGTACCACTTTTCCCCCCGTATCGGCTGACTGATGAACACAATCAAGTTAAGCTCAGAGCAGTTTTTCTCAACTTGTACTTAGTTTGAATTCAGTTCCTGTTTCAGGCTTAAAGAAACACTAAAAAGCCATTTTTTCCAAAAAAGAAAGCACTAAAAAGCCAGTTTTTCCACTAAAAAGCTATTTTTTCCAAGTCTATCAGCAGATCTAATAAAAGATATAACCCTTCCCTACAAACAGTGCTCTTCTGGACTGGAATGTGGGTTTCTTCATTCAGTGGTAAATACTAAGCTGCCCTGGCACACACATCACAGCAAAAAGCTCTGTGAAACTTTTTATGGAACATTTTTACCGAAAGAAGCTGGAAAACTAAACCATAAACACATGTCAGATGCTCCAGCATCACAAGCTGCACAACTGCAAAGGACTATTAGCCCATATATATTATTAATCAAACAACAACAATAAACAATAAGCCAAGTCACACAAGGCTATTTGCATGCCCAGAGTCCTCAACGTTTAATGAGGTTTCCTTTGAAGTTGATGTGCCCAAAATGGGAGGCACAGAATGGGGCACAAATATCAATATTGATTTCTTTTGGCATTACTATCTTGGCCTGAAACCCCTGGCATGGGGAGCGCTTTGTGCAGGAGCATTTTCAATGTTTCTGTGAAAAATTAGCAGAATGCTAAATTCCACTACGAATTTGAAATATGAATCTGAAATGTACTTTGCTCAAGCTTTGTTGAAGAAACAATTTATTACAGTACTTAATCTTCCTGATGAAAGAAAAGGAGATTTTAGCCTGCTAATAAGCTGTATAGAAGCCATGACTAATTAACCTAATTATAGCAGTCTGTGACAAAATGTGATTGTACTAAAACCATGCCTCAAGTAACTGGAATTGCCAAAAACTCAAAGGCTAATAAACCAACACACATTAATAGAACATAAACACTAATAAAGTTGACACCAGCCATATTATTTATAGTAAAATCAATACTACAATCATCACAAAAGACGATCTGGAGAGTATTGAGTATCTGATAATATAGAATTCAGTACCTGAAAATCCTGAAATACATAAAATTAGCGCAGATTATTGACCAGTGACTGCAGCTCTTTGAGACAGGGACAACAGACACATGCTGAGGCTGAAGACACCTGACACATGCAGCACACTTGGACACTTTTACATCCTGCCATCTCCCAGCTCGGCAAAAGGGTAGATGCAGAGCAACACCTTGGCATCATGTAGTCTCCATCTCAACTACAAACCCCAAGAGACTCAGCGGGAGAGAGGAAGCTGAGGGGGAAGGACTCACCTCAAAGAGAATCAGTTATTGCAAAGTAACTTCAGGTGACAGTCCACTCTCAGTTCCTGCCTACCTCAAGAGAAGTCTCCAGCAGCTCCACGCACACAATGATCATATGATAAATACCCAACACTGCATCAGTTTTGGATGGCTGAGGGACGCCGGAGCTCAGGCTGCTGGTGAGGACAAAGCTGGGGCACGTAGCTGATGGAAGGGGTGAAGGTCTTCTTCAATGATGGCGCTGACGGTGTTGGAGCTCTGATGAGTAGAAGATCCTTACTGCTGGTCCCATTGCAGGCTCTGACGCAGTATGCTATGTACTCTGACACTCTACGCGCAGAAGTGCCTGCTCTCCTGGATATGTCAAATAGCGATGCAAGAATAAAGTCTGAAGAACGAATAACCGGGAGTTGGTGTTCCCTCTGGTGTTTATGACCCTGAGAAGGCAACTGTACCAACTTCATCGCAGCAGTGAGGCAGTTGCAACAATCGCGACGAAGCACACAGGGAACATGGAAGGCCATTTCGCCCACACTGAATGGAACTGGCCAGCACAGAGGGGATTATCTCACAAAGAAAACACACTGCAAACTTAGAAGGTGTCTGCCTGGAGAACGTGCCACCTGCAGGCAGGACTAGCAACAGCATCCTTGGGCACTACAGGAGTAATATAGTTCCTAAGATGCATAACAGGATCTCTGACATGAGAATCAGATCCTGAAACCTATAGTGGAAGGTACTTCACCTTCCAGAGGAAACTTAGAGGACTAAGTAGAAAGGAGCTTTGTGGAGCAGAACACTCCCAAGCAGTGAAGAACGCCAACCCAGCAGGACTCCAGAGGAATCGAAATGCACCATTCACCCTATATATCCCCACGCTGAACATGGGCAGGGACAGAGCGGAGCTGGGAAAGCCTGAGATTTCAAGCAATAATATATATGTACAGCTACAATCTGTACAGACCGCACGGCCCAAAGACAAAACATGCTGCAGCGGAGCATGTATTTCATGGGCTTGATGGCTGAGTTCCCCTGATTATGTGTGTTGACCCTATGTGTCCACTTAATTTGTCTTCAAAGGAAAAACAAAAATATAACTGCTGCTGTCTGAACAGCAAAACACCACCTCTGAACAAAAGATGATTAAAGAAAGGGTATAGAATTTTTTTAATTCCTCCATTATTATGGAAATATGCCTTTCAGAGGCTGGTTTAGCGAGAAGTTCCAAGCTTATTTTATGGCTGAAAATGTGATTGTGACATTTTCAACATGAGCTAGGTTGCGTGCATGTGCAGAATGTGGCAGAGGCTCCATCCTCGCTGCCGGTGAAGAGACAGAGGTGGTAACTCCCGGTCAGGGCAGACACATCTGGCATGAACTGTTCCATGCTACCATTTGACTTCGCTACGGGTGACCTGGGTTAGAAACATCAGCTTCCTCTAACCTTGGAACTGCAGTCTGCAACTTCGAGCCCTAACTCTGTGTTACCTTAAAAGACAGCGTTTGCCAAGCGAAGCACAGCCTAGCGTGTGCTGGCCCAGAAAGGCACGTGGCATCATAAGCCAGGGCTCCTGCAAAACTCAATACAAACAGGAAAAGAATATCAGAGATGTCTTGAGCCTGGATGAAGATACTTTGCCTGGTCACCCTCTAGGAACCAGATGCGTTCTCTGTGCGGCACGGTGGAAGGGAGAGAATGGGAAAACCCAATGTCCCAGATGAAAATTTGAGAACGATCCCAGTGAAACCAGGATGTCTTCACTTCCTACTTTACAGCACCAGAGAAATGTCCCATGAAAGCAGCATGCTATAAATAAACCTGATTCTTAAATCACAGCAGGTGCCTGAGACAGATCAGGAGCCACAATAAAACAAAAGATACAATCTCAGATCCAACAAGGTGTGAATGAACACGCCTGATTTGAACAAAATATTGACCTCTTCCAGAAAACAAATCACACCCCACCGCATGATGTTCAAATCCAGCACAGCTCACATTTGTTGATAAACAGGAGCAAGGATGGGATAATCCACATCTCTTTGGGATGCTCTTCCTCACCTCTCACTCCAAACACATGGCAGCTGTTAGACCTCCTCACTGTACGACGGGTTTTTTGCTGAAGGTCTGTCAGCTGTCACTACTCTGTCCCCAGCACATCTGCAAGTGGCCATAGCAACCTTAAATCCCCACCTCCTCCCAAATACAGTGAAGATCTCTGCGTCCTTTACAATCTGTAACCACAAAAACCAGAGGAGCTTCTCATTCCTGTTTTACAGAGAGAGACGCCTCAGTCTCAGAGGGAAAAATCACCTTCTCAGGGACACACAGACCACCAGAGGTACAGTCACAAGGAACCCACAAAACTGGTCTTATACTTACAGAACTCTCCGTTTCTCTGGCATTTTTGTGCCGCTTCTCATGCATGGGCAGTACTTTGTTCACCAAACGCTATAAGGACCAACCCGAAGGCTGCTGAAAGGCCTTCAGAGGAGGTAAGGGATGCTGATTTCACACGGTTCAGGAGAAACGAGTACCTTGATTCCTCCCCAGGAGTGATCCGACAGGAACTCCACAGGGCTTGTGACTCTGCTCTGTGCTGGGTATCTCAGTAGGAAATCCAGTTCTACCGTGTTGATTTCTTTATTCATCAGAAGTATCTGTAATTCCAAACAAAGAAGATACCCTTGAGCAGGCAGGACACAGAGCGGCAATACACTCTAGCAGATTCATTGGCAGGGGGGTTGGAACTCAATGATCTTCAAGGTCCCTTCCAACCTAAACCATTCTATGATTCTGTGACTCTATGATTCAACTCATGCAGCTGCCACACACGTGGCTAAAAAGTACACAGTGCCCCAGGTTGGAGGGGTGTGATGAAACATACCACAAAGGTGCTCTGGGTCCAAGAGGATCAAGAACAAGTACGGAGATTGACTACATAAGAGGACCAAAGTTTGGAAAAAAAACATGTAGCAAGGGTCATGACCCAGGTTCATAGATAGCACACCGAGGAGAAGTCCCGGCCAGCACAGACACAGGCTGAGGGATGTGCTGCAGGTCTGTCCTGGGTTGAGCGACACAGGACTAACTTCTCTTCTAATGCTTGGAAAGGCTGCACTTTTAGAAGACTCGAGTGTCTGAATTTGTGAAAACATTGACTTTATAGCCAGCTATGGTGTGTGGGTTTCAAGGTCTCAGTGATTTCAAGCTCACCAGGTGCGGGGAAGAGGAGCAGCGAGACCCAGGCACTTGACCCAAGCTGCTCAACAGGGTTAGTTCATACCACGAATGGCACACACAATACAAATTAGAAAGTTTGCTGAGGAGTTGCCCCTCTCCCTTGATGGCTGCCATCCTGAGAACTCCTCGCCCCGGTGCCGGAGCCCTGCGCCCTTCCCTTCCTCCCGAAGCTGCAGCGCTCGCAGTGCCCCACATTGGCTGTCCCTGCTGGGAGTGCACGGCTTCTATGGACAGAATGGGCTGAGTGTAATCCCTGTGTATTTCATATTGGTATCAGGATCAATACTGGTTCTTTAGTGCTATTAATGTTAATTATCTAGTCTTATTCCATTAAATCTGTTTATATCTCAACCCCCGGGTTTCCTTGTTTTTTCCCAATTCCCCTTCCCGGGTGGGGAGGGGTCATCGGGTGAGAGAATGATTGTCTAAATGACAATTAATTGTTGTGGGTTTCTCAAACCATAACAGGGTCCTGTGCTTGATATCTGCAGCTAGGGAACCCATAACTTTCTGGAAAGGAACCAGAGCATGCATCTGATGGTTGTGTCCATCTCTCACTGTCTTGCTGCATTTTGAAAGTAAGTGGAGAATGTTTAAAACAAACTAACAAAATCAAAACCAAATGAAAAAAAAAAAAAAACAAAAACACCACAAAACACTGATGGTACAGGCACCAAGAGAATAAGCAGGTCCTGGAGGTCTCAAACACCGGAGAGCACCTGGGCCATTCAGCTATTACTGATGTTTTCACCACCGACGGTGGCTTTCAGGAACACAGGGAGCGAGACGGCCGGAGCACCGTTCGAGGTAATTCTGGGAAGCTGTACGCGCTCCCGAGCCCAGCTGGAGCTGCTCTCCCAAGCACACTGCCAGACTTCTGAAACCTCAGAGACAAACTCCAAAACCCCGAACACCAATTCTGGGTGGAAAAAGAGCAGTGCCGGAGTGGTGAGCTCGTTATTTCTTTGTCACAGATCCCAGACTGCATCTCATTGTGGCCTACTGGGCAATGGCATCTGAAGCATGCCTGGCACCTCCCCCCCCATGATGGCAATGAGGCACTCAGTTCCAGAGCCAAATGCTTTTTTATATGGGAGAATCTCATGCCTCATCACCCAACTGCCTCCACACCCTGAAACCACAGGTGCTGGTTTTCCTGACAGCATTTGGGGTTTGGAGCATCTTTCTTATGAGGAAGGGCTGAGGGCCTTGGGGCTTTTTAGTCTGGAGAAGAGAAGACTGAGGAGGGATCATATCAACGCTTATAAATACTCAAAGGGAGGGTGCCAGGGGGATGGGAACAGTCTTTTTTTCAGTGGTGCCCAGGGACAGGACAAGAGGGAATGGGCACAAACTTGACAGTAGGAAGTTCCATCTCAACATGAGGAGGAACTTCTTCCCTGTGCGGGTGGCAGAGCAGTGGCACAGCTGCCCAGAGAGGTGGGGGAGTCTCGCACTCTGGAGCCATCCCAAACCCGCCTGGACGCCGTCCTGTGCCACTGCTGGAGGTGACCCTGCTGTGGCAGGGGGTTGGGCCAGAGGGCCCTTCCAGTCCTGACCACTCTGGGATTCTGGGATTCTGTAAAGTGACCCATTAACTATTTTTTAATGCTTAATGTAGTTGCAAGCACAATGTGTGCTACTTAAATACTTTATTTAGACATATATATTAGAAAATTTAGGTATCCTTTGGGTCAGAATTAAGCCTGACATTGCAAAATACAAGCTGACTTTTTACACACAGGCGATTTACTAACTAAATCCATTGTTAGAGTCTATTTTTTTAATATATGTATATATATATGTGTGTATATATACTTACTTTGCCTTTTACATATAGTATTTTGTTATGTAGAATTAAAAAAATAATAATTGTGGCAATCATTGGATCAAGGTTAACTAGACCTACACGGTGTTTGAGCAGTTCAAACTCAGTTCATATCTGCATTCTACATGTCAGGGCATTCACACAGCCATTCGCTACACAAACTTAATAACAACTTTGCAATGTCACGCCAAGCACTATTTATTGATTGAATTTGATTTCAGCATAGGGATATGCATAGGTCTTCTAGCTTAGACTGTAGACTAAAAATTATACTAACATCCCAGACAAAAGACAGCAGCTACGGAGCACGCATTTCTTTTGGATAAGACCAATAAGCCTTCAAGCCCAGCTTGCTTTGCCCTTTTTTTCAGGTCCTGCAAGCAGGTATTACTCTCTCAAACAACCATTTGTCAGCATAATGCAAATCAAACACAGCATCTGTGACTGTTATCAGCAAGAGAGGCAGAGAAGAAAATCTGTTCCCCAGCCTTTGTATTTGCTGCTCTGATGCTGAAGGCCACAGCTGTGACAGTTTGAGCTTTCTCTGCGTGCCAATAGCTTTGCCTGTGAAATAAATCATTGCATACAAATTGCACGAAACGGTGATGTTTACCTGGAAGGTAACTTGAGCGGTGTAGGTCAATTTATCACACTCAAACAGCCCCCGGGTTGTGTACTGGAACAGGGAGAAGGTAATGCTGTCGATGAGGTTCAGCACGCGCACGGCCAGGCTCTCACCTGGAGCTGCCCTCTCAATGGCTTTCTGAAACACCATGCTGAACGCCTGGGTGGGGAGACACAGAAGGACACCGGTGGTTTCTAGATGCTCTTTGCATGCTCCTGGGTATCACCTGAAGTGTTGCAATGGGCAAAGCCAATTCAGACACTTCATCTCTAGAGCCACAAACAAAGCGTCCCAATATGCCCAGCAGCGTGGCCCACCAGCTCCAGGAGGCAGGCGAACAAGAGAGAGAGACCAGACCCGCTACCTGCCTTTAGCTGCTGTTTCAGGAACATACAGCCAGGCAATGACAGAATCATAGACTGGTTTGGGTTGGAAGGAACCTTAAAGATCACCCAGTCCCACCCCCCTGCCCTGGGCAGGGACACCTCCCCCCAGCCCAGGGTGCTCCAGGCCCCGTCCAACCCGGCCTTGGACACCTCCAGGGATGGGGCAGCCACAGCTTCTCGGGGCAACCTGCGCCAGGGGCTCACCACCCTCACAAGGAAAAATTCTTCCTAATATCTCATCTAAATCTCCCCTCTTCCAGTTTGAAGCCATTCTCCCTTGTCCTATCACGACATGCCCTTGTAAAAAGTCCCTCCCCATCTTTCCTATAGCCCCTTTAAGGACTGGAAGGCCACAATAAGGTCTCCCTGAAGCCTTCTCTTCTCCAGGCTGAACAGCCCCAACTCTCTCAGCCTGTCCCCACAGCAGAGGGGCTCCAGCCCTCAGATCATCTTTGTGACCTCCTCTAGACCTGCTCCAACAGGTCCTGTGACATTGGTCTCTCTCAGGCTTGGGAAAGTACTGCAGAGACAGGCTGAGTGAGTTAAGATACAATGGATATAGGAACCATTTCTCTGACCAAAGGTGGTGTCTCACAGGGGTTACCCAGTCCACTTCCCCTGCGAATGCTGAGCCAAAAGACAGTGGTGTTCCCAGAGAAAAGCAGATCTCCCGTTTCACAAATGTTTCAACCTAGAAAAAAGCAATTCCCCTAAATACAAAACAAAAGTCCCACGAGTATTGTGCTGTCTGGATTCAGCAAAGGAGTAGATGAGAAGGGCAGGTAGGACTTCATCTTGTGGAAGTGGGATTAACCAGTCAGTGGAGTCCCCTCAGGGATGGGTGTACCATCAAGAATTACGCTCTTATATAAGATACCAAGGATTCTTGTTACAACATTTCTGATCTAAATGAGAAAAGACAAAAAACTTTCAGAGCCGTCCGAAGAAAACCCATTAGCAAATTATCAAATGGAACTGGAAAAAGAAAAAGGAAAAAAAAAAAAAAAAGAAGCCTAGGTCATGATTCGCAATGCAAAGGCTGCCTGCACTGGGACGCAGTTAACAGGAGATAATCTGGGCAATACAAATTAACAGCACCAACTGGACGAGGCACGACTGTGTTGGCAGCAGTATCTTTAGGGTTTTACAAAGAAAAAACGATGCCTCAACAAATTAATGTACCATTGGTACCTACTGCATTATTAAATAATTGCAGAATGCATTTTCCTGCTTAACATTTCTTTAAATTGTGTTAAAACATGCTGCAGAGCAGCATACAAATCTTGTGTGCTCTAATTTATAATGGGCTTCTAGCTGTGTGGTACGTATTTCAAAACCATCTCTGTGCATCTTTACACAATGTTTTATGATCTGTCATCAAAATTTATTAGATAAAAACATTTCACCCAATAATTTTCTATGTATTTATACACATTGCTAATGTTAACTGGAAAACATAAAACAAACAAAATACAGAAGACATAGATTAAAGGTGAAACCTCAGAAACTCCTGTATCTATTATGTATGTGTAAGGAATGAATCTTTCAAAGGGCACCCTGGCACAAAAGATATTCTGTACATTTTCCTGGTAAAATTATTTCAACACATGAGTCGTAGCTATCAAAAAATAAAAGCTTCTTTGTGGATGAGGCTCAAAATATTGTATTCTCTTCTCAACTACTTTTTCCAGGTCACTTGTCAAGGTAAGACATTGTTTGGAAGAAGTTCTAGACCAGGATGCCATCTCATTTAACCCTCTATCACCCCAAACACCTTTCTCCTGTGACAAAAAAAAAAGATCTTTCACTTATTAAAACCAGAACTCTTCAATAAATACCCCAAAAGGCCCTTGGGTGTCTACTGGTCAGACCTGTTGAGACTACTCTGCCAAGGCAAGGCATTTTCTGCACTTCCATTTTTACCGCAGCAGGTCCTTAGAAACTGCTCAGGGACCAAGACCTCCGCAGTGTCTTGGGCAGCACATGCAGAGCAGAGAACGAGGGGACCCCGGCCTGAGCAGCTTCAAAGATAGAGGGGACAGCTTGAAAGAAACCCCACTTCCCACCACTCAAAGAACAGAAAACAACTGATTAAGTGATGCCCAAACATCAAGCAAAGACATGAACTATCAATTCACTACCGGTCATATATCCCATTCTAAAGACCTAGCTCCTCCTCCGTGGCAAGCGGAGTCTCACCCCACTGACACCTGCCACGAAGAGAAGTGCTGGTGTCTCAAAGACAGTCAAGAAACTTGGAAAACACTGCCATGCTCTCATTCCCACAAAAGCTATTGGCTTCCCACTGGGCTCTGCCGCCACATGGCAAGTGGGACGGTTCAGCCCCATCACTATGAGTAGTAATAATTACATTGAAATCAACCCATCATGTTGGAAGTGTTCTCCAGGTGTTCTGGTGAGAACAGCTCCAGGTGGGAATGTTCTCCAAAGGAGGGACATAGTTCTCCATGCAACATGTCCGTGTACTACAGAACTACGCTTGCTATGCAGGGAAGGGCACTCTATTTAGACAAGACAGAAAAGTAGCAACGCCTTTGGAGCACGAACCCTTTGCCTATGTCTTTTATACACTTGTTTTAGGAGCACAAGGCAAGAAGAGGTCTCTCTCCCAGCATGGTCCCCATTGGGGTGTCCATACTGCCATCATGAGCACGCCTGTAGCTGAGACTGCCAGTGGCCACCCTGCAAGGTGGTAACACACCTGTAAACCCCATCTGGACTTCTAGTCTAAGGACATTTTAGGCTGTAGGCTTGCTTGTCTGTCTGACGGCAAAATGACATTGGAGAAGAGCAGAAACACAGCCCTTCAGCTGACTCCTACAGGCCATAGACAAAAGCGTGTGTGCGGGCCTGCAGCAAAAGGCGGTGAACACATACTACCTGTTCCTGCACACCACCCGCACCCAGACACTAACCCCGAGTTAGATTTCACACCACGCTGTTGACTCCCTGAAAGGCTTTTGTAACTGCAGTGTAGGAAGCATCCAAGCTCCCGACGGCCCAGCTGCCCGGGACCCCGCCTGTGCTGTACAGGTGGACGCAGGACCGACTTGCCTCTCGTACAGGAGGTGGCAACAAATCCCTGGTGACGTGGTCTCAGTGGGAGAGGACTGTGTTTAGAGAGTGTGACGCGATGTTTTAATACTGTGTCGTTTGGGAAGTCAGGACTGTTTGAACATCAAGGTCTTGGATAATAGTTAAGGGCTGCGGCAATTCCTGTTAACTTACGAAGTATCTGCACAGGCATTATGACCCCGAGGACATCACAGATACCGAACTGATGTAAATATAAAGAAAAGATCAACTGAGGGAGCAAATGACTCCAAATGCTGTGCAAAATCTCTGCGCATAAATATAAATACATGTTATATATATATTTATTTTTATATATCTATATAAAAAATACACAGAAAACATTACTTTGTTGTCTCTTTCCCCATACGATATCTTTTAAAGCCATTGCTCATGTTGTCTGCCAGGCCGAGTGTGTGAATATGGGAGAAAGAACAAACGGCTTGTAGGGTCCTGCTTCGCAAAGAAACTTCCTCGAGTTTTAGTGATAAAGGATGTTAATGCATCGCTAAGCCAGACTGCATCTTTCCACCAGACTCCAACTGCTCCAACTCCAACCAAGCAAACGCAAGAAAAGCTAATTAAAGCTCATCTAACCTGATCCCAATCTGGCCACCTGTGGTGGGCTGAGCTGCAAATTCAGAGCCGAGGAGAGATCCCAGCCCACACTCACTACTCGACACAGAGGGACCTTTTCTTTCGCCATTCAGACCACTCCTCCCCAGGTCTGTGGAGAAGCTGAAGCTCTGCTCCTTCCACCTTCCACCGAGGGCAGTGACCAACGCACTCTGCTAAGCATTTGCAATGACGTTTGGACAAATCTTTCCCAGAGAGCGCTAAACACTATCGTAACACTATTTAAGAGTCATGTATGTTAAGTAGACATATAAAGAAATTAATTACAGGAAACTTTTCCATAAAACCAAATTAGCAGAACGGTTTAGGTTAGATCAGCATTTTGCCTGGGAGTGCAAATATCCCCAAGAGGCCCAAGACGATGACCTTGCACCTCAGTAAGAGAGAGAAGCAGTGCCACTGCCTCCCGGGACCGTGGGGACAATACCTTCAGAGAGAACTGGTACATGGGATGGATGGCATGGAGGTCGTTCATGGTGAAGTACAGCAGAGAGGCCCGCGCGGCAGCAGGCCTGTAGTGCTCTCTGGCCTCGTTAATCTTGGTTTCTGTCACCTTAGACTCCTGGACCTGGGAGGAAAACATGGAACAAAATTACTGGGAAAACATCTTTGTGAATTCAGCCCAGGGGAGGGCTGACATCTGCTGCAAAGATGTCGGGCCAAGCACTGGGCAACCCACCTGCGACCACTGCAGGGACCAGCCTCTGCCCTCCGAACCACCGTGCAGCCAGGCTGGGGCCCCGCGCTCCCAGCATCCCCCTTCACAGAATCATAGAACAGTTTAGGTTGCAACTGACCTTCAAGATCATCTAGTTAAAGGTCTGCTTCTCAGTTCAACCCTTAATCTGTTATTGGTCCATCTACCCAAAGAAAAACATTCAGCCAACATTTTCCTTTCTATGGAAATCCTCCCTGCTCTATTTATGGCTATATATATGCCCTGGGCAGGGACACCTCCCACCAGCCCAGGTTGCTCCAAGCCCCATCCAACCTGGCCTTGAACACCTCCAGGGATGGGGCAGCCACAGCTTCTCTGGGCAGCCTGGGCCAGAGGCTCACCACCCCCAGAGTGAAAAATTTCTTCCTGATATCTAATCTAAATCTCCCCTTTTCTAGTTTGAAGCCATCACCCCATGTCCTATCACCACATGGCCTTGCAAAAAGTCCCCCTCCAGCTTTCTTGTAGGCCTCCTTCAGATACTGGAAAGCTACTACAAGTTCTCCCCGGAGCCTTCTCTTCTCCAGGCTGAACACCCCCAACTCTCTCAGCCTGTCCCTCCCAGCAGAAGGGCTCCAGCCCTCGGAGCATCTTCGTGGCCTGCTCTGGCCCTGCTCCAACAGGTCCACATCCTTCTTGTGCTGAGGACGCCAAAGCTGGATGCAGTACTCCAGGTGGGGTCTCATGAGAGTGAAGCAGAGAGGCAGAATCCCCACCTTGCCCCGCTGCCCATGCTGCTGCGGATGCAGCCCAGGATGGGGTTGGCTTCCTCTGGCGTATTCTCCATTTAGCTGCATTTACCACCCCGATGCCCAATCCTGTTTTCCCGAGCCCGCTCCAGGCTTCTCACCAGGATATCTGCTCTTCACTACCTGGAATTATTTTTCTCATCAATGAGTTTATCCTGCTAATTGTCCCCCTCCTGCGCAGGCCATTAATAACACAGGGCTGAACAGACTTAGTGCTGCTCTCCAGGCAGCTTCCCCCAAGGCTGAAAACTGCTAATTTATAGCAGCTATTTGCTGCCTTTCCTCACCAGCATTTAATACACCCCTACCTCGCTGGCCAGGTGTCTGCATAGCTGCTGTGATGGACACGGTGAAAATCCTTTTGGCAGATACATCACCCCATTATCATCTCAGTCCTGTTCATTCTTTCATTCCACTTCAGCAACATCAAGTGACACCCTCGAGCCTCTCGGGGATTGTTTTAGGCTCTGGCTATGTTCAGTGTCTTGCAAACACAGCTACATGCTGCCGAGCCGGTGCTGATCCAGCTAGCTCAGCAAACCGGGCAGTGGGGATGGGGCAGAAAAGGGCTCAGCACACGTTGTACAAGCCAGCAGGGCATGACACAGCCCCCACCGAAACGCACACCACTGGGTCTCCCTCTGCCGGGACCTGAGCTGGTGTGAGCACATCTGGCTGGCGCACATCAAACCTTCCCAACGAAGCACAGGCTGAGCCTTAACCTGTTGTGTGCAACCAAGACATGTTGGGGTCTGTGGGATTAGCCTGTTTGCACATAGACTTGTAGAACGGTTTGGGTTGGAAGGGACCTTTAGAGATCATCTTGTCCCAAACCCCCTGCCCTGGGCAGGGACATCTCCCACTGGACCAGGTTGCAATCCCCATGAGCAATGATGAACTGAGTCCCCCAAAGGGCAGCTTTGATGTCTACTGCAGAAACAAGCATCCACATGGGCTATGAATCACCTGTCTACATCAGATGAGTCCTCCTTCTGGCAGCACCCGTGTCTCTTCACTGACTATAAAGGGAGCCCACAGTCTACCTTAGACTTAGGCAACTAACTTTTAGATATCCCATCCCCAAAACGATTAATAAATCTAGTAGGATAAAAGCCAGAGGTGGGGAAGACAGTTGCTATCCACAAATCGAGCAGGGAAGCCTTCCATAGAAAGGAAAATGTTTGCTGAACATTTTTCTTTGGGGAGACAGACCAAGAACAGATTAAGGATTGACTTGAGAAGCAGACCTCTAATGGGCCCCCACGACAGCTTGTGGGCACCAAACCCATAAATACCAGGTGCAAACTCCAAAATTCATCCCTGTTGCTGGCAGTGAACAGCTTTACAACCACAACTTGTTTAGAAACTGAAGCACTTCAAGAACCCCTACTTCAAGAGGGAGATGCCAAGCTTGCCAGGTCAAAACATCCCTTCAACATTCCCTTTTGGGGGGTTCAAATCAACCCTCTGTTGGGAGCTGAATGCATCTGATGTACCATGAACGGCTAGCAAAAAGAATTCCAGTTTTTAATGTGGTGGATCACTTAGTTCCTTGGTCACTGGGGCTACAGCGCTGGGAAGCGAGACGCAGTCCCAGCCCTGACCCCTGCACATGGGTAACTGGTCCAGGCAGCATGGGCCAGTGGGCTGGAGGAGGACAAGGGTGGGCTGTGAAGGTGGGAGGATTGCAGAGCAAAGCAGTTGAGAATGGCCCTGCAGGAGTCCTATCGCAATCCTGGCACAACAACCACACTTCTCAAGGTGCCTCAGTGGCAGGGGAAACCACCGTGCACTTAACTAAGCCCACCTAGCCAGCAAGGAGGACTACGCAGGTGGCACTGCTGACACTGCACAGCTAATACAAACGCTGATTTATACTCTAAGGAATGGAAAGGTATGAAATACCCAAGTTCTTGCAAATTTACTCAAGATGGCAAACTCAACAAATTCCAGTCCCTGGTCAGTACTAAAATCCAGCCTAATTGAGGAAGTGTGATATATTCAGGATTACGCTGTGGAACAGTTTAAAGCTGCCTTGATACAGTGTGTAAATTTTATTGTTTTTACATTAGGTGCTGACGTTTTCTCTTGGTCTTAAATAGGCAATTTAACATACAAAAGCTGCAAAGAACTAAATAGCCTGAAGCTGTCCAGAATGGAGAGCACTTCAATTTATACCACTTTCTATTCTCTACTCAGCAGAAGGGCCAGAGATGGATAAAGAAGTTACATTCCACCTAGAAATCCTTAAAGATAACATTACACACATGGTTTTCTCTAGGCTATCTCTGTCTTTGTACCTTCTCTTCAATTTCTGCAGCTGTCTGTTTAGTGATCTCCAAGTTCTCCACCAACGCTGTGTCTCCCAGGAAGTTCCCAGATGCTGATGACAGCCGGGAGAGCAAGTTGTCCTCTAACGTCTTCAAGGTGATTTTGAATCCATTTTGTTGCTTTGTGAGATCCGACTGCAAATAATAAATTCAGAAAGCTTTAACCACAAAACACATGGTAAAGGAAGGATTAACCACCTTCACATGGGAACAGACTTCTAACTGACAATTGCCATGGTCCAGTACTGCTTACTCCTGCTCTCTGCGACTCCTGAGCATGGGCAGAGCTTTGGGGATCAGTCCATATCCAACAAGCCATCAACTCAGAGAAACCTTGAACAGCACAGAAAGCACCAGGAGAAATCAGCCCTTTCACCAGGAATTAAATTAAAATGCTAGAAATGAATCAGGAGGAAAAGACCTTCAACCCCATCTGAAACATATATGCTGCATCTCCATCTTAGAAATATCCATTTATTGGGCTCACATCAGCCTGGATAGTTCCTGCTGCTTCTCACCCCTCCTGGGGAACCTCTGCACTTGCCACTATGCACCAACACCAGTCACACCAGCAATGAGGACCACGGGGATAACGCCTGATGGCAAAAACAACAGCAAAGTCGCTTGGGTCCAGAGATGAGCTCAATGCATCTCAGAATCAGGATGGAGAGCAACATCACAGCCTCACTTGATTGCTGCTCCCATTTGTATTCTGGCCTCGAGATGTCACCGGGACCAGTGGCTGACTGTGCTGGGAGCTGTACACGCAAAGACAAAGTCCCCCTGCCAAAGGATTTGCAAACTCAGCACAAAGACGGCCAAGCAGATACAGACCAGTAACAACCATCTCACCTCATGGGCAGATCTTCTGAATTATAGTGCAAATTTTTCCAATTTCTGTGAAAGGCACCCTCCGTTCTCCCCAGACACTTGTTCCATTTTCCTCTCTTCTGCAGAAATACCAGTCATTAACGCTGTTCATGGTGGAAACAAAGACTCTCATCCGGCTCCTTTCTGAACTGATCCTCCAGAATAGGCTTCCTCCCATGAAATGTGATTGCCCTATTCTATGTGTTTGCTCGGGGAAACGGCATCTTTCCTGGATTTCAGGTATATTACGTTACTCCATTATATGGTCCTATTGTGAATGCCTATTTTTAGCATTATCACAGAAAACATCCGGTGGGAAAGCTGTGCATCCGATTTGGATGCTGCTAAGATAAAAGCCTGGTGACTATTCTCTACACAAATGAAGTCATTCAGGCAAACCCCTGGTACGTAAAACATTACTGCGTGAAACGCTGTTTTAAATCCTCAGACTGTATTTAGGTGACACAACCAAGAAGTCCAAGTAACTTGCCAAAGAGTGTTTTATAGCCCTGCAAAAAATCGCCAGCTCCATGAGGCAGCGGACGTGGGGCACATGGAATTGAGACAAGTTCTGGGCCACGACGACTGGCACATGACAGATTCAGTGACATAAGCCAAGTGATTTAATGCTGCAAAGACAGTTTTTGGAAAACACACCCACACCTTCCAACCACCTACGGGGTCTGGAAGTGCCCCAGAAACGGGAAACGTAACCCCACGTCTCTTCCCCTCCCACAACACAGAAGGGAGCCAACAGTATTTATTCTGTTGTCAAAGGTTTTCAAGCAGATTAACGGACTCTTCCATTAATAAGTCATCTTTTGATATTTGGGCTGAAATTTCATATACTCGCTGCACACACACTCGTTCCATGTTAATGTCAACCCCAGTACTCAGCAGAGTGTGCATCGAAGCATGCATTTTATTAGTATTTCAGCTATAAATGGCTGGGTTTAGACGCCCGTTCTGTAGGCATTACACACAGGAGCTCGCCCACGGTGGTAAATATTTTACAAGTCTTGAAACAGAAAACTAACATGGCTAATTTTGTGCATTCCTGTCATTCAAGCATAGCATGCCTTGAAAAATGACATTTTGCAAGCTATTATTCCAGACCACGGACTGCAAGCCCTGGAGTTATTAATGAGGATGTGTGTGATTTTTGCTCCAATAGCTTGTAATCACCATGCAATTTTTGAAATGCACCCTTAGAAGTGTACACAATGCTGTATTCCCCACAACAGCCTGCATCTGTTGCAGCTTTATCATGCTATTGTTTTCAGCAGTAGCAAGGTCATCATTTCTTATTTCTGCGGTGGAGCTCATTAGCTGTTATTTCACAGTTGATATATAACGGCGTTACTTCTGGGAAACAGGTTACTCTGAGAGCATTCACAATTTTGTTCCATGAAAAAAAAAAAGTTCACTGAAGCTACAGGCCAGTTTCGCAGGATTCACTGCCAGCCCCTTCCCAGCTCAGCCACCGCAGGCACCTTCCTGTCCTCCCCCTTTCTGCTGGTTTTATTGTATTACTTTAACATCACAAACGAGTTAAAAAAAAATCCCTGTATTTTCAGTCCACTCCTGCACAGCACCTTCTTTCCTGAAGGACCACAACACTGTCCATCACAGCCCAAACGTGCAGGGACTTTCATGCGCACTTTACCTACTGAATCATAGAATCACAGAATGGTTTAGGTTTGAAGGAACCTTAACGATCACACAATCATAGACTGGTTTGGGTTGGAAGTAACCTTGAAGATCACCCAGTCCCAACCCCCCTGCCCTGGGCAGGGACACCTCCCACCAGCCCAGGGTGCTCCAAGCCCCGTCCAACCTGGCCTTGAACACCTCCAGGGATGGGGCAGCCACGGCTTCTCTGGGCAGTTGTTCCAGTGTCTCACCACCCTCAAAGTGAAAAATTTCTTCGTAATACCTCATCTAAATCTCCCCTCTTCCAGTTTGAAGCCATTCCCTCTCGTCCTATCACTCCATGCCCTTGCAAAAAGTCCCTCCCCGGCTCTCCTGTAGGCCCCCTTTAGGGACTGGAAGGCCACAGTAAGGTCTCCCTGGAGCCTTCTCTTCTCCAGGCTGAACACCCCCAACTCTCTCAGCCTGTCCCCACAGCAGAGGGGCTCCAGCCCTCAGAGCTCTCTGAGATCACCCAGTTCCAACCCCCCTGCCCTGGGCAGGGACACCTCCCACCAGCCCAGGTCGCTCCAAGCCCCGTCCAACCTGGCCTTGAACACCTCCAGGGATGGGGCAGCCACAGCTTCTCTGGGCAACCTGGGCCAGGGGCTCACCACCTGAAAGGAAATTACACCCCCCACTAATCTGTATCTGCTTCGTGCTTTGTGAAGGGCGCCTACAGCCCCACATCCCCGCAGCCGGCGGCAAAGACGGCACCTGAGGACACGTTTCCCTGGTCCTGTGCTCAACCCCCTTCTACAACACACCTGCCCTGAAGGAGCAGGGCCTTCAAAAGGTGCCACCCCTAATTCACAGAATTTTCACTGTTTTCTAGTGCCCGGTTCTGTTCCAGCATGGGAGGGATGTGCCGCCGATTGCGCGTGCTGCCGATTGCGCGTAATTAATTTTCAGAGCCTAACTGTGGCTTTGGAGACTGCACATGATACTGAGTTTGTCTTTCTCATCGTGACAGCAACCGCTAACAGCGACTGTGCTGAGGCTAAGAGGAATGGTCCTTAACATAACGACACCGCTCTGCTAATGGCGGTCACCCCCCAAGCCCCCGGAGTGACAATCCGCACGGGAGCAGGGCCGTTTGCAGCATTTGCGACCCGGCGATGAGGACGCGCCAGGGGGGGCCCATCAAGGGGCTTTGGGTCTCTCACGGTCCCAGCGAGACAGCCACGGCTTACACATTAAATCACTTCATTATGTATTTTTGATGCCCTCTTTTGGCTCGTTAGCTCATGAGCCTGGTTAAAACTAAACGCATCATTACAGCTGCACAGCTAACGTACTTTAGAACCTCATTAAATGAAGAGATTATTACAAAACCGGCCTGGCCTGACTGAACACGTGCAGTAAATTTGTTCCCACTCTCAGTAAATATTTAGTATTATACATATTCGTTACATTGTTAAATGCGCCAGTAGAACAAAGGATTTTCTTTTAAAAATTATCCTGAAACTGAAGCCGTAGTTATTAAAAAAGAGAGACAGAGAACGTTTCAGCTTGTTACAAACAAGTGGGAGGAAAAACCAGAACAGAAACATTTCATTACCAGCCTCACAATACTTAGAGTGGGAATTTTATACCATAAATGCCTAAAATTAAGCGAGATTAATCCTCCCTCCAAAATTAAATCTGTGAAGTCCAGGAAAACCTCATACAATAAGAATCTCAGTTTCCATTTCCAAGAGGAGTAGGAAAAGAATGAGATTCTTCCCCAAATTTTTGGAGAAAAAACTTGAAGTAGCAAGTGTTCCCAAAAAGTAGAAAGTGTTCCCAAAATACCAAGAAAACAGAAGCCTGAAGAAAAAAAAATCCTCAATGTTTGTCATTCATGGGAATTCTCCTGATTTTATGATGAGCTCAGCAATCTCTGCAACCCTGCATGTGCAATGCTATTTGCTTTAAGCTACAATAATAATGATAATGATAATAATAGTAATGATGATAATAATAGTAATAATAATGATAATAATAGTAATAATGATTATAACAATAGTAATAATAATGATGATGATAATGATGATAACAATAATAATAATAGTTGCTGCTGTTGTTGTTAAATGTTATTGTTATTATTTATACTTGCTCCCAGTGTAAACTCCCAGCTACTGACCTTGAGCTCTTCCAGGTCCGGCCTCTCCATGTTGACCACCGCCGCCAGCAGCTGGTCCTCCAAGCCGTCCCGCGTGACGGTGAAGTTGATGAGAGTGCACTGTGCCTGCAGCTCGGGCGGGAAATGGGGGTTTGCCAGCTTGGTGTGGAGGATGAGACGGAAAGCGGGGTTGAAGTCACACTCCTTGTCCCCAATCTTAATGCACCTGCAGTTAGAGCAAAAGGAGGATGAGCTCCTCCAGGACATTTCACCCAAAGACAAATGGTGGTACCAGCCAACAGCATCTCCCAGGGCGGGATTTTGCACTCTTCACACAGAAATCACTACTAAAAGCACAAAGTGTTTAAAAATGGGCACACCTGGATCAGTTCTGATTTAGGATAAAAACCCCAGACAGTTGTCCCTGAATTTTGGATCCTATTTGAGAAGGCCCACAGTGCCCCGCAGCAGGAGGGCCAGCTCAACCATGAACCCTCCATTGCTTTTTACAGAGGCTGTATTCTCCCTAAAGTTGGTATTATGGTATTACAGCATTGAGACTGTAATTAGCCACAGCTAAAATTGCCAACTCTGTTGGTTGAGATGAGGCCAACTCTGTGCTCGCGCTGAGCCTGAGCAGTGACCCAGGTGCGGCGAGCGGCTGCCTGCCATTCCCGGGAGGTAACATCGCTCAAGAAAACCCCGTTTTTCTCCTGGTCTGCACTTCTGACATCAAGTCTAAAACCCACAGAGACCCCAGGAACCAACATACTCTGAGCTAAGTTTAAGAAGGCCCACAGGAACCAGAGGAAAAGAGAAACTGGAAACGCTTTCAGGGCCGTGGCTGGACTGTTAGGGGAACAGTGGTGTTATCGTGGGAATCTGAATACAGTTTCCAGTCAAACTGCAGCTCTGCAGGCGTCCTCCTGGCCACCCCGACTGCTTTTACAGCGGTGAAACGCTCCCAGCAGCACCCACAGCTTACAGCAGCACCCAGAAATATCGCCACGAGCCCTGACTTCAAGAAAAACCTTCCTGCTCTGGGACTACCAGCATCTGCGGGGTCTGGGCTTGTGTCCTGGAAAACGCAAACCCCACGAAATTTTTATTTGATTTATGACTTATTTTCCCTTTCTTAGGAAACATGCTCTCACAGGGAGCCTTGAGAGCAGAGACACGCAGTCCCAAAAGGGGATGACTGAGCTGTTCCCCCCCGGGGGGGCTCACAACTCACCCCAGCTCTGTTGTACCTCCATCTCCACTTTCAAACATTTCTCTCCCCCTTCACCTGGGATCGTCATTCCCTCTGAAACGACCCTTCACCACCGTCCTGCAGCTGAACCCACAACCAGGCACCTTTTCAGGATGTTTTCCCCTGCAAACTCCCCAGCTTTTCCCAGCAGCTTACACGATATTTTAGGCAAGTAAGGAAACGATCCTCAAGGAGCCTCAGGAAAGTGAAAAGCAGAGCTTAACAGCGTTTTTTGTTATTTACTGCACAAAGCCAAGAGCAAGGCCCAGAGGTCAGCCCACGCCAGGCTCCTGCCAGCGGCAGAGGCTTTTAAAAGCCGGAACAACGCGCATCCTTCTAAAGGCCGACGACTCCACTCTGCGAGAGCCAGCGAAACAACGTCAAAAGAGTCCCTGAACCAAGTTCAGCACTGAGCTCGAGGTTTGATTGGCTGCCGTTATTTGAGCACACGCTAAAAATGTGCTTATTTTACTTTACCTACAGAAAGAAGGAAAAAGTGAAGTCCCTCGCTGCCCCTCTCGCTGCCCTCCTCTCGGCTGGAGGGTGACCAGCAGCTGCCATGAAGAACTTGACCTCATTAAGAAACACTTATATATTCTTAATGCTTAAACCTGCAGCTGTATCCCTGAGCGGTGCGCAGTGTTTGCTAAAACCCAAGGTTACTTTTTCTTCACAACAGCAATAGCTATTTTGGTCATCGTTCAGTGTCAGGATGGCCAATTACAGACACCAAGGTCACTCTACAAAAGGAGAATTACAGGGCTCTCTTTTACATGAGGTTTGAATGACACTGTCCACCAAAATGAAAAATCTAGGTTTATTTCAAAGCCATCCTGTGACTGAATTGCCTGTGATTGCCTGATTTAAAACTTCCTCGCTTCCGAGGGCAGGACGTTAGCGCTGCTGGGTGTGAACACCCACAGTCTGAGGGCAGGAACAGAAAGCGCAACAGCACCAAGAACCCACTCCCACACGCCACTGTCTTCCCCAAAGCTCACCTTCCTTTCTTGATTGTCTCTCGCCCCAGTAACGGCCCCAAAACTGGATCCACGGATTCCTCCAGGTTTTCAATCAAAACCAGTTCTCCTGCAGCCAGGGCTCGTTCCATCGTGTCCAAATACCTGTGGGAGACAGCACTGGTACCCGCCGCAGCAAGGCTGGGCGTGATGGATGCGAGGGGGACCAAGGGGTGCTCCACACTGCGATGGCAGCTACACACATGTGCCAGCAGTTGCGAGAGAGAGAGAGGGGTAAGACGGTGTCAACATACAGTGCAGGAAGTGGCAGCGGCACAGTCTCGGCTGTTCAACAGAGAGAATCGGGTCTCAGACCTCCCAAGGACAAGGAACAATAACTGTGTCTTCTTTCCCAAGAAAAGAGCATGAGTATCAGTGAACAGACATGGGACAGCTTGGGGTTATTTTTAGCAAATCCTTAATTTCCCCCAGGCCCCACTGGTGCAGTTAATCTTGCATAAAAGCACTGCAGAAGAGCAGTTTCAGCTCTGTTCTGCCCAGGGTTCAGGGTGGTGGTTAAGGCACGAGGGAACCGGGCCCCTCTGCCCAGTGCCTGGCTGTGGGATGCTCGGTATCAGGATGCTTTGTACCGGGGAGGGCAGGGTCAAGCGCTTGTGCTCTCTCCTTCAGGGCTGCTCCGCACTTCACCCAACTTCTCCGCAAAGAGGAGAGAGGGGCGCTGGGCAGGCAGTGAGGATGCTCTCCGGCTGCCGTCACACCATCACTGTTGCACTGAATCACTCCAACTAATTCCACCGGCTAAAAATTTAGGTTCCTCATCTAAGCTAGAGAGTTTGGGACCGCAAGAGGTGGAAGAAAGATGTAAGACAAGAAGTTCAGAGTGACCTTTAGGCCTGATCTTTAAAGGAGTATGTTGGCACAATGCAAACCCCAACCTTGACCAGCAGCCCTCATTTTTCTGAGCCTGGGAATATTTTATACAAAGAAACAGTTGGAAAGAATGACAGCAGCTGACCCCAGAAGCTGCTGAAATGGCCCTCACCTGAAGGAGAGAAAGGTGTGGGTTTAAACCTCTTGAAGCAGTTGAAAGCAAAGCAGCACCATTTCCCAGATGACGGAACACCGCCTTATTTACTGTACTGGGGCAGGGAATGATGCGTTTGGCCAACAGCCCCGAGACATCACAGGAACACACTGAACTGCCCTCTTGGACCCCCCACCAGCCTGGGTGGTGGTCGGGGAGGGAGGGGAAACAGAGACGCTGTGTTTGCACAGCAAGCTGTAATGGCAGCGTATGAATGTCACGGGGTCCGTTCCTCTTCTGCCATCCTGGAGGTCTGGATTCAGGTGCCTCCTCCGGGATCCTTACTTTTCCCCAGACTGCTTTGCATAACTGCAAGGCACGGTGACCAGGTTGGCCAGGAAACAGAAATTTGCTCTAATGGAAAATGAGCTGTGTTTTCATCCCACACAAGATCAAATGTAATAAATTCCTGTTGTTTTCTATGAGGAAAGCAGAGGAAGCACCAGCAGAACAACCTGGGCAAGCCCAAGACATCTCCAAATCTACATGATCCTGGGCAAGCACCGAGCTTGGGTCACTCTCGCCTGTTGCCAATGCTTTGCTCTGTATTAAAAAAACAATCTCAGGGCTTCCACCCAAGCAGGGATTTGACTCTGGGTCTGCTCCATCCCAGCTGGGACTCCCCCCTAGTGGGCAGAAATAGGTGCAAACTGAGATAGCGGAGTACCGGCCTGTCCGCTGACCGGAGATAAGAGCCAAGCATGGAAAAGCCTCCCCATAAATAGTTTCAGCAGCTCGATGCAGGGGTGCTGCAAAGAGAGCCTCCCCACTGGTATCAGTGTGGGAGCAGAGTTAGCCCAGCTGGTTACAGGGCATGGGGACCCTCCTGGCAGCTTCACCCTCCGTGCCCAGACCCTCTCTCTGCTTCCCAAGACGTGGGAAGCCCTACTCACTCCCACCGGTGAAACTGAGTCAGGACAGGACGCATAAGAGGATGGAGGATGCTGTAGTCCTACACATAGCTCAGCCTCCAGCACGTCGCGCTCTCCATTCTCAGTTTCAGAGGAGTTTCTATGGTAACTGAGCCAAGCACTAAACAGACCCTCTATTTAATGAGAAATCTCTATCATTTTGGTAATGAATAAGCAGCTAATGCGCAAATACATTTGAGGGTTTTCCTCAGTGTAATTGGCTCAGATGGCTGCAGTTAAATATACGCTGCTCATCAAATACGACAGGGAGACAACCATGAAAAGGTATTATTATGCGATAAGGCTGATGTTTACCCCTTCTGCCCAATTCGGATCACTCGGAGGTCTTCGCCATACTTTGTTTTGATCCATTTGATACCCTGCAGCTGGGGATCCACCATGAGGGGCCAGCGCTCGCAGCTGGTGAGGATGGTGGCATTTTCGGTGGACATTCGATCGGCCGGCAGGCCCTCGTTCTGCCAAGCCGCTACGTCGGCATCGTCTGTCAGCATGGTCAGAGGATCGAGGGAGGGAGTTACAGGGATCGGCACCTGCGAGGAAAGGAGCAACGCTTCACAGCGTGGCGGCAAAACCCAGCACGTGTGACTTGTGCCCTACACCAGAGACGAGCAAGGAAAACACTTCAAGAAAAGTCAGCTTAATTAAAAACCGCTAAATCATATTTATCAGTGTTTTCCCACTCTACAGGATAGTTTTGATCTGCTATTAAGTGTTTCCCAATCCTGTCATGAATGAACACGAATTAAGCAAGCATCCCAAAGATTTTTGCCTGCGGAGCCCTGAGCACCGCGAACGGTGCTCAGCCACGCAGGTTGGGATCCCGCTCTGCCGCGTACGAGCTCCCCGAGACGACAGCTTGGGAGAATATCGTTCACACCCTCGTAAGCCTGCTGTTGTGGTGCAAAACAGCGTTAGCAGTTCCAGAAACACTCCTCTGACATGGGAGGCCATTTCTGGGTGTGACAACCAGAAAGCGATCCGTGCCAGTTATCTGAACAGAACGGGTCTTTAATTTTCCATTAGAAATACAGGAACTTATTTGAAATTTCTACACATAGTGTCAGGCCATCCTCGGAACAACACTGCCTTTCTTAACTAAATTTTTGGCTTCCTATTAAGAAATACAGAATTATTTTTTTTTCCTCTCTCATCATAAGGAACTTGCTGATTTTCTCAGCGTTTTGATTTGGGCACCGCTGCCCAGTTGTGACCTTATTTAAAAGCTTCTTGGCATTTCACCAGGATTTACAACATCCAGTTACCGTACTGATGTGTAAAAGCAAAATCCTGCAGGACAGCAAGCGCTTGCATTTACTGATGTATGAGAGGACCTGGTAAAAACTAGTGAATTATTAAACAAGTTTGAAGCACGACAGTCTCCATCTGGTGCAAACGACAAGACCTGGGTGAAGCCAGCAGAGAGGCATGGCCAGCATGAGCGGAGCTTGTGTCCAGCATGAAGAACCATCTGGAGTTTTCCCCCGCCGACTGGAGAGCTGGCAGTGAGCTCTGTCGGCTCCAAGTCCTCCCTTCTCCATACCACCTCCCTCGTTCCAGGCCATCCCTCGCTCCTGGTTCAACTGCACAGCACTGGCACTGGGCCCCACGCTTGGGTCGCTGCGTCGGGGATTCTCCTCTGCACATGGAGGAACCGGGTGACTCGCATGGAGCAAGGACACCAAAACATCTTCCCCAGAGAGGAGTAAATCAAGCGTGGCTACGGCTCCCGAATCCAACTCGATGGGGACACCCCTCATCTGGGAGATCCCCTTACTTGGAGGATCCCCTGTGGACATCAGAATTTATGGCCATGTTAATTCCAGTAACAACAGCTTTTCAGAGGAAACAGGGCTTACTTTCAGCTGGTGCAAATACGGCTTCCAGATGCCATCCAGGAGGTCTTGACGGTATTTCTTGGTGAAGTAGCCCAGGTAGGAGACGAAGGCCGTAATCAGCAAGACATCGCCACACAAGGTGTTCTGTTGCTGTTTGAAGTCCTTCACCGCTTCAGCCCATCTCACGTTCTCAGAGGCGAGTCCCCCAACCTACAATTCCCAAATCAAATTGATCATCACAGTGGCTCCTCAAGCAATATCTCAGGATCTGGCCATGTCCGTACCTTGTCCCTGAACTCAATTGCCATTTGCTAAAGGTTAGAACTCGGGAATGGGAAATATTCAACGGCTACGTTGCTAACTCTCCTGTCCCATTCAGTGAAAGCCTGGTCCTGCAGTCGAATCCCAGCTGTCTGCTCCGGAGCTCCTCTAAAGTCATCAAGGGAGGATCCATCACTTCCCTAGCAGGAATTCACATAAAGATACCTGCATAAGGATTTCTGAGGCAGCCCATCAGCTGTTAATTGCCTTAATGCCACAGATTCACACCTCGCTACACCCTCTCTCACACGCAGCACTCCTCTCCAACAGCCACAACCCTCAGCTATTGCACACAAATTATTATCACCCCAGGTAGATGGGATTTTGATCACCATCCCCTTGGGTCTACGTTTTCCCCTCCCTTAAGGCTATGTCCAGAAGACACTTCCTCATGGATGTTTTTCGTGCGTATCCAACGCACAAACAATGGAACTGGGGAGTTTTAAGCTTTGAAGAGGATACAGCATCTCCTTGTAAAATGAGATATCTCTACATGTGCGGACAACTTCTTTGACCATTGGTACTTTTCAGGGTACCACTGGTCCCTCATTCCTGAAGTCTTGTGTTTATAAGAGATACCCTGACTTCCCCCACTCCCACTCCCTTTTTTTTTTTTTTTAAAAAGGAGAAAACTTTAGCCCTACTAACTGAGAAACACAGCTTGGGAATATGAATGGAGTGAATCCTTCAGGTTCACAAGCCAAAAAAACCCAAACCAGTTTTAAGTTGGCCTTAAGGATTTGAGACCAAGAATGCCAAAGCTCATGGTCAAATTCACAATCAGTCTCCTGTTGTGCAGGTGCTCCGGAAACACCCCTGTAACGTACAGATCCCCCCTACTCCTCACAGGCTGCCGTTACAAGGGCCAACCAGCACTTTCTGTTTTTCTTCTTCAGCATACCTTCCACGTGAGCTTAGGGTTATTTCTCATATTTCTCATTTTTATTAAAAATTCCTCTATATCTTTCTCTTTTGCAACGCTCCCCAGACAAAGCGTGTGGCAAATGTGACTAATACGACACTGTCTCCTTCTTCCAGGTCACTGTTAAATGTTAAATAGGACCCGCTCTAACAGAAATCACTATGGCAAACCTTATAAACACCTGGAATAACCCTTTCCCCTAAACTGGGTTATTTTGCCATCTTAAACTGATATGCAGCACGCAGATCCCCAGGATGGGAAGGCACCACCTTCAGATCCTCACTGAATTCCAACGTCACACGTCCCAGCTTGACCAAGTCCTATTTCTAGCAAAATCTTGCTGCCTTCTGAGGGTTACGAGCTGCCTGATTTCCAACACGAATTTACTCCTGCCCGGTTTATGCCATCGGTTCTCATGCGGACACTGTCCTCCAGCTCAAGCAGCGCCCATTTAACCCTCATATGTACCTCCAGATGCTTTTATAAACAGCCACTATTTTCTAGGGAATGTGCTCCGCTTGGCTAAGCAAAAGAAGTGGATCCAGTTCCCCTCTGAAATCCACAACCACGGGAACAGCTCTAGTGGGCCAGACCCAAGGTCCATCTCCTTCGGCATCTCGGCTGCTGACAGCAGCCCTTGGCAGGCGACTTGGGAAGACCATACGAATGAGCGCCAGGTAATAATTCCTGACATAATCTCCCAGCTCCCCACCACTGGGGGTTTAAGGACCTTCTGAAACAGAGCTTACATCTTTGTGAATAGCCACTGATGATTTTTTCCTTCATGACCGAGTCTAAGCTGCCGTAGATACCAACCAACCTTTCGGCATCTACAGCACCCTGTGGCCAGGAGATACCTGGTTTAGCTACACTTTCTGTAAAAAAAGCAAATCCTTTTCTGTGCTTCCTGACCTTTTCAATTGCTAAAAGCTGTCTGCACAGTGGAAAAGCAGTGAACAATCACGCTCGTGTCACCTTCTCCACACCACTCCTGATTTCAAGCCCTTGATACCCCCTCTGCTGTCTCCTTTTGAGGTTGAAGAGCTTTAGCCTATTCAAGAATTCCTCACACAGAAGCAGCCTTTTCATTGTCCTTGCAATCTTTATCTTTACTGAATGATGTAATCTTTATTATCCCGTTTCCTTTTATTGTTACCTTCCCTGCACCATTTCCCATTCTACTGCATCCTTTGAGGTACAGCAGAGGGGGCGGAGGTACAGCTACACATTCAAGATTTATTTAGAATGTATTTAGATGGTGAGATTGTGATTTTTCTCTGGTTTGTTCTCTCTTCTTTTCTTAATAAACCCTAATACTGAATTTCGGTTTGGGTTTTTGGCTTGTTGAGGGTTTTTTTTGCCCCTGGGAGCACAGAGCTCACATACTCACAGAACTCTTAACTCCATCATTTCACTCCTGAATGATAATAACCAGCTTAGCATCACTTACAGGGCATCTAGAGTAAAAACTAATTTTTCCAACATACATTACTTTACATTTATCTCCCTGGCATTTCATACCTCCATCACTTGGTATCATTTTTACAATTCTTTATGGACAGTCTCCATCATTACTGTATTCCCATTATTGAGAAACTGCGTGACCTGCTTACACACCGTCTCATCCAGATCGTTTATGATTATTCTGATGAACAAGAGAACTAACGGACGCCTGCAATAACACCTCTGATGGCCTTTCTGCCTTGACAAATCCATCTCTTTAAATCAGTAAAAACTGCCCTCTGGGCAGGCTCACTCCTGCCAGGAGCAGAAAGAGAGGCCACAGATTTTCTTTGCCCCATCCAACCTCAGAGCTGCCCCCAAACCTGTTCCAGCTGAGTCACTCGTTCATGAACACGAACCACCGTCCTGCTCACAATGCTGCAGAGAAGGTTTCCCCAGTGCCTTCTGATGACCCCCGCGCACGCTGACGTTCCCTTAGCCTTGCGAGAAAGCGCGCTCTCGCTACGATCAGGACCACACCTGCCCTTCTTCGGGCTACACCACGTGCAGGGCAAAGCCTGAACAAATAGATTCCAGTGCTCCTCACTGGTTGCTGGCAATGTGCTCCTGGTTTAGAGACAAACAACCTGATATAAATCCATAGTTAGATGTCTGCATCTTCTATCACTGAATTTCACCTCATCCCTACGGTTCCCATATCCAGACCATCCAGTTATTTCAACCCCAGTCATGCTTCCTCTTCATTTGTGGGAATTCCCATTTTTATGTTGTCAGTCTTAGAGGTCTGCCTTAGCACGTACACCCAGAGTCCCTACAGCGGAGGGATCTGGCAGCGTGAGATACACCTGCCCTGTTCCTCCTCTGCTCTGGGCATTCGCTGGAGGCCAGCTGCAGCTGGAGGGAACCTGGCCTCAGCCCGCATATCTGTTCTTATGTGATCCTACTTGTTAAAGAAGAAGCAAAGCGCTACTTTTAAGTTATCGGTTATTTTAAAGGTTCGTATCTAAATTACCCTTAATCTCAACTGCGGTAACAGTGCACAGAAGTCCCCTTCCTCCCTCTTTCCTTTGTAGCTGTTATAGACGAACTACCTGCAGGTCCTCCCTCCAGCCTCCTTGAGGTCAATTCTCATACTACCCCCATAGCCTCTAGGACCAAGAAGTGTTTATTGATCTGATTTTCATAATATTTGTAGACTCTCTACATACATACTCCTAATTAATTTCTTAAGGTGATTTTTTTTTTTAATCCACTTAGGTCCTGGGGGTCTTTTCTTCTCCTTTGCTTGGGTTATGTGTTACTGCCAGTTTTAGCATCTTAAAGAAATCTCAGGTCTCTTCCACCCCAGATCCAAGAAGCCATTGGAATTCTTTTTATTTAACAAGTAGCAAATTAAAAGCCATCTCATTTGATTACCTTTAGCTCTTTGATAATGAGAAATAGTGAACAATCATTCCCTATTCACCTTCTGCATATTAGTCATGATTTTACAGGCTTCTGCCACACCTACCCCTACACCATCTCTTTTCCAAAATGAAGAGTCCTCATCTATTTCCTTTCTTCACAAACGGAAGCTGCTGCACATGTCTTTGTACCTCTTCTAGGTTGCCTACAGCCTTCTGAGATGGGGTAATCCGACTGTGCTCAGCACGCAAGATTTAGGCACACCAGAGATCTGGATTGATACAATGATTGTTTAACTTCTGCTTCCTGATTTTTTTCCTGCCCATTCGTAATACTCAATTTGCCTTTCTTCCTCCAGTCGAGTACCGCGCTACTGGTTCTGAGAACTCTCTGCAACGACTCCAAGAGCTCTTCTGTGAGTGATAATAGTGCAATTAGGACCTATCAATGTAAATGCATGATTACAGTTCGTTTTCCCTCCATGCATTATTTTGCATTTGTCATCACTAAATTTCATCTGCTACATTAGCACATACCCACTCACAAACGCCACCCATCAGCCATCCTCCCTTTTCTGGTACACAGATCCCTAGACCTTCCCTGGTCCCTGTCCCTTTGATCCTGGAGCATCTTCCCTAGGTTGTCTAAAGCTCACGAGATGCCAAACTAAAATTAGGGCATGAAAAGTTCAGCTTGCCTTCATCCCCCTGGTTCATTTGTCAACCCAAAGCAACAGTGTCTGTGTTCAGTTCGGTGTATTCTTCATACAGCCTCAAATGTGTTTGTTCCACACTCTGGGAACTTGTTTCAGCCCACAGCCACACAGGTGACCCCTCTGGGGTGTCAAATAAATTGCACATCAGGAAGGGCTGTGAGGATCTATGCTGAGATCACAGCCAGAGACGACGCAGAAGACGGTGTGCATTGCACAACAGTAAATTGGGATGCAGATAGTTCCCACTGCAGAAGTGATGCATTTTTGACAGCAGTGTACTCTCTAAGCAGGCCTTTAAAAACAGCTAGAGGCACTGGCACTAACACCACTTGTTCCTGTCGGCTGTTACAGCGGCATCAGTGCTCCCTGGGCCTGACGCCTGCTCCCAGCTCCTCGCGGCAGCAGCTCCGGCCTCCGACCAGCCAAGACGCACGGTGCGCCGAGGAACCCTATGGGGACTCAATTCCAGTTATTCCCAGGCTGTGGGGTGGGGAGGAGATGTAACCAACACGGTCTGGCACACGGTGTCCCCGCTCCTCCAGCATTTCTCTCCATCTTATGGCAAGCACCGTAAGATCTCACCTCTAAATAAAAACTACTCAAAGTGAATGGATTCACTATTAAATCACAGAACAAACGCTGCCGCTCGTATCCCAGCCGCGGGCAGAGACAGCCCATTTCCCAGGGACTGAGCGCTTCCCTCCTCCTCTCCCAACAAGCTGCACTGAACTCTAACAATTTCCTCCAGCAGAAATGGTGATAGGACGAGGGGTGATGGCTTCGAACTGGGAGAGGGGAGATGTAGGTCAGATATTTGGAAGAAATGTTTCACTGTGAGGGTGATGAGCCCTTGGCCCAGGTTGCCCCGAGAAGCTGTGGCTGCCCCATCCCTGGAGGTGTTCAAGGCCGGGTTGGACGGGGCTGGGAGCACCCTGGGCTGGTGGGAGGTGTCCCTGCCCAGGGCAGGGGGGTGGAACCCGGTGATCTTCAAGGTCCCTTCCAATCCAAACCATTCTATGATTCTATGAAATAGCCCTGGCCTCGCTCAGACTTTTACCCCATCCCTGATCCTAGTCATACAATTCTTCCACTGCTTTCCACATGATCCACCGTCAGCAGTAATCGTGCGTCGCTGGGCGCTGCCGCCCCTGGGCAGCATGAGAAGCCGGATTTCCCTTCCTCTCTCTGCAACTGGCAAAAGCCACGGTCTCCCCCATTAAAACTCCAAACAGGAGCCCACGGGGGGTTCATTCAGGGATTTCGGTTCCAGACACCAGTTTGAGCCGACAGCATGTGCTTATCTCCCATGCGAAATGAGAGACAGAGTGGCCGGGTTTAGTCTGGATGACTTCGCCCACCAGTGGGTAACGCCGCCTGGAGGTCCCGAGGCGTAACTGACTCCGGGAGCAGGATGGCATACGCCTGCAGTTGTCTGCGTTGCAAAAAGCTCCGTGCAAGTGGGAAGTTGGACCCCTCAGTGTGGCAGGAAGAGACAAAACCCTTCCAGCCAACTAATCACCGCCCCGAGCCCCAGGCTGGAAAGCTGAAGGGGACAGTACCTCCATCCACGCTCTGGTCACAAGAGAACAGCCATGGAGAGTCTCTGTGGGCACTACTAAGGGGGCTCCTACATCTTTTCCAGTGTTTTTCTGGCACAGCTGGGTCGGGTTCAGAGGGCTGGGAGGCAGAGAGCAGCAGAAAGATCATTTATGAGCCTATTTGCAGCATTCAGAGAGCTCCAAGCATCACTCAGATCTCTTTCCAAATCTTTGCCTTTGGAGATGCGGCAGCAGCAGACACCGAACGGGACAGATATCTGGGTTTCTTCTCTTGTTTGCTGTTCCTCTCTTTTTTAGACTGCACATTGTTTGGAGCCACAGGAGACCCTCAACAGTGTTTTGTGTGTCTGTGGGTATGTGTACACTCATCTTGCAGCAAACCATAGACAAAACCAGAATGCAAACGACCCCACTCCATCCCTCTTGCTTTACGGAAGCCCAGGGCTGACACTGGCTTCCCCAGGCTCTCAGTCTCTTATCTGTTACCAATGCTTGTGACTGAGAGACTGAAAAATTTACCCAGTGCAAGTGAGGCCGATGATATTTCCCAGCTAGAGATCAATACAAAACACACCGATTTTTTTTCCTAGCGGAATCCAGGGCATTGCCCAGCACTCATCTTCCTCACCGCCGCAAAGGCTGGGCCAGTCGTACGCTGCCTCTGTTTTGTGTGACCCTGAATGCAGGAACAGAGATTTGCTTCCACCTGACTCTGCTTTTTCTCTAACGATGAAAGGCGAGGGTGTTTCAGCCTGGGGGAGAGCACGTCCTGGCAGCAGCCGGGGAGTAGAAGATGACAACATTGGCAGACTATGGAGAAAACCCGTCTCATCTACGCACATGGACAGATGCCGCTTGGGGAAGCTCTCCATGCTTTCAAACGCAGAGCAAAACCGCTCCCCGGCCTCCCTGGGCATTGCCTCCACGAGCACAGGAGGACGTTAATAATCATGGTCCCTGCTACAGCAACGCGCTGTACTTTATCAGGTGTCCAAACTCAATCTAAATGAAAATGGCTTATAAACCTCAGCAAGGACTGGCAGGGCTGAAAAATAACAATTGTATTCCACGCAGAAAGCCTAAACCCTAGCCATGTCCTTTTCCTGCCCCAAAAAATCAAACCACCCTCCTCCACCAAGTTCTCTTGACGCATAGATCAGGCTGCACACTAACCTGTCCTCCTTTTCATACAATCACAGAATGGTTTGGGTTGAAAGGGACCTTAAGATCACCCAGTGCCACCCCCTGCCCTGGGCAGGGACACCTCCCACCAGCCCAGGTTGCTCCAAGCCCCGTCCAACCTGGCCTTGGACACCTCCAGGGATAGGGCAGCCACAGCTTCTCTGGGCAACCCGGGCCAGGGGCTCACCACCCTCACAGTGAAAAACTTCTTCCTAATGTTTAATCTAAATCTCTCTTCTTCCAGTTTGAAGCCATCACCCCTCGTCCTATCACTACGTGCCTTGGTAAAAAGTTCCTCTCCAGCTTTCTTGCAGGCCCCCTTCAGATACTGGAAGGGGCTCTGAGGTCTCCCCGGAGCCTTCTCTTCTCCAGGCTGAACACCCCCACCTCTCCCAGCCTGTCCTCCCAGCAGAGGGGCTCCAGTTCTCGCAGCATCTTCGTGGCCTCCTCTGACCCTGCTCCAACAGGTCCATGTCCTTCTGATGTTGGTGGCTCCAGAGCTGGATGCAATGTTCCCAGTGTGGTCTCCCCAGAGCGCAGCAGAGGGGCACAATCCCCAGCTCGCCCTGCTGGCCACGCTGCTGGGGATGCAGCCCGGGGTGCCAGGGGCCTTCTGGGCTGCCAGTGCACATTGCCAGCTCACGGGGAGCTTCTCATCCACCAACACCCCCAGGTCCTTCTCCTCAGGGCTGCTCTCAATCTATTCCCTGCCCAGCCTGGATTTGTGCCCGGACTTGCCCCAGCCCACGTGCAGGACCTTGCACTTGACCTTGCTGAACTTTATAAGGTTGGCTTGGGCCCACCTCTCCAGCCTTTCCAGGTCCCTCTGGGTGGCATCCCTCCCCTGCAGTGTGTCAACTGCTCCACACAGCTTGGTGTTGTCGGCAAACTTGCCGAGGGCGCACTCCATCCCAACATCCATGTCACCAACAAAGATGTTAAACAGCACCGGTCCCAGCACCGACCCCTGAGGAACACCACTTGTCACTTTCCCTTTTACCATTTTCCATTTGCTTCTGTGAGAGACGTGAAAGGCCGCCACCTAAACATTCTCGTTTGAAGACACTGCATTAGCTTCAGGAGTGGCCAATGTCACCCCGTGGTGCGCGGGCAGAGCCGCGCGTGGTTTATCCCACGCACACCCCACCAAATAAGAGCAGGATGGGAAAAGCAGTTTGTGAGTAACCACTTCCTAATTGCATTAATGGCTTCAAGATTTCCAGTTTTGGTGCTGTGGTTCTCCTGAAGCCTGGACAGGGAAAGGTTTCTTTCCAAAACCGATCACCAGTGCATCCAAAGCATTTCAAGGGGCAAGAAACAGGGAGGCTTTGAAGCCAAGGCAGCTACATTCCTATACATAATAAATCATCAAGACTGTGCTTAAACCATAAAAACATGCTGAGGTGTTTAGCGGTGAGGGATACAGCCCAGCAGCAGCAAAGGATGTGAACAAGTACTGCTTTTAAGCAGGTGCCACCCCTGAGCCTCTGAGCAGCCCCGGTTAATGAGTAAGGTAAAGAACACACTTAAAAGCAAATATATTCCTGTTGCTTCGCTGAGATTATACCGCCCGTGACACACACTCAGCGCTACCGGACCACGGACGGATGCATACATCATCTCAAAAACCGCAACTGCAACCAAAGAAAATTTTTCAAAAACTTGATTCTTATCTTGATTTCAGAATCAAAAGAATTAATTATAAAGGCAATTATGAAACTTAAAAAATCATGCAGGAACATACATCACAAGTGACAATCTATCTTGTTAAAATATTTGCTCATTTTGTTTTACAAGGACAACTTTGTTCATATAGCTAAGCCCCCCCCCCCAAAATCCAAACCAAAATTCCACAACTTCCCCTTATCAGAATATCACAGTTGTACCTGAATGAAGATCCACGGTTTAAGCCAAGAATTCACATGCTAAGCACGCACCTTTAAGAAATCGTGTTCTGTTTGTTACAGTGGTACTAATCGAGGTGAAATTAAGCTGTATTCAGTGTAAGGCATACACACACAAACATATATTTATATGAAAAGAACTGAAACCATCATTTCTATGTTTCTTTTTCATGAAATATCTTCTTCTTGCATTCCGTTGTTCCTGATTACTTCGTGAGCCACAGTCTACCTCCACATCACATTTCAAACAGCATTTTCTTAGGCTGTGGAAAGACACAGGGAAATACTCACCCTGCAAAATCTCCCCAGAAAGATAACCACTTCTTTCAAATGAAAAAGCCACTTTCCTGTCTTAATTAAAGGGTTTGGAAGCATTCAGTGGGGTTTAACCTGAAGAACATGAAAGCATAAAACTCCGCCGGTGGTTTCATAAAAGAGATCTAAATCAGGATAGGAAGGGACTTCTCCACTCTTTGTCTCTGACCCCTTCTACCCGGGTACGTCGCCGTCCCGACTGCATTTGTCTGCAAAGCCGCCCCTGCGCCACAGCAGTGCCGCGCTCCTGCTCTCCAAAGGAGGCACGCAGGGATTGAAGGGGAAAAGGAGTTTTTTGAAGTTTCCCAGTACCGAAGCACGCAGCAGGTGAACCGTGCAGTTCTCAGGAGCCCTTCGATGCCTCACTATATGCCACCTTTCTCATGTGCCCATGAAAACTCACCGAAATCTAAACAGCTCTGAAAATCCAGGCTAAAGCAATTTGCTGAAGGTCATCTAAGAAGGTTTCAGCGTATGAAATGGAGAATGGAGCACAATTCTCCCTGTCCAACAGAAAAAGCTTAACTATTTGGCTATCTCTCTATCTTTATCATGGCATGCGATATTGGGATAGATACAAAATACACACTTTACAGAGAAATTACAGCCCCAAACAGCCAGGAGCTGGTAAAACAAGCAGAGGAACCTGCATCCAGCATCACTTCTAGAAATACCTTTGTATTCGGACTTAGCTGCCACCAGCCCCACCTGCAGAAGCAGCTTCAGTGAGACAGAGTGAGACCGAGTTCCATCCCCGAATACGCGCAGACTGGGCAGGACTCTCTCCTGGAGATGCAGGTGCAGCGTCTTGGAAAGAGTGATTGGAACACAACATCTCCGCTGCTGCTGGGAGGAAGGGCAGCACATTGGCCAAGAAGGCAGTGGCACCCTGGGGTGCACCCAGCAGAGTGTGGCCAGCAGGGCGAGGGAGGGCATCCTCCCCCTCTGCTCTGCCCTGGGGAGGCCGCAGCTGGAGCACTGTGTGCAGTTCTGGGCTGCCCGGGTCAGGAAGGACAGGGAACTGCTGGAGAGGGTCCAGTGGAGGGCTATGAAGATGATCAAGGGACTGGAGCATCTCTCTGCTGAGGAAAGGCTGAGCCCTGGGGCTGTTCAGCCTGGAGAAGAGAAGGCTGAGAGGGGATCTCATCAATGCTGATCAATATCTAAAGGGCGGGTGGCAGGAGGATGGGGCCAGACTCTTTCCAGTGGTGCCCAGCGACAGGACAAGGGGCAACGGGCACAAACTGGGACAAGGGAAATTCCATCTAAACCTGAGGAGGGACTTCTTCCCTGTGCGGGTGGCAGAGCAGTGGCACAGCTGCCCAGAGAGGTGGGGGAGTCTCCCACTCTGGAGCCATCCCAAACCCGCCTGGACGCCGTCCTGTGCCACTGCTGGAGGTGACCCTGCTCTGGCAGGGGGTTGGGCTGGGGGAGCTCCAGAGGGCCCAACTATTCTGTGTTTTTGTGATTCACAGCAGCCTTTCTTTCAATGCTGCTGCAAAATTAGGCTGTGTGGCCATAAAGAAAGGGCCATGCCTGTCAGTGAGTTTTGCCAGGTCTCAGGCAGGAGCCATGTGTCGAGCTCCACGCACATCCCACACCCAAAGCAGGGCACGGCGGGCACTTTACACGCCAAGAGCTGGAGCAGAAGCAGTGTGGGAGTGCACTGCCTACATCTGTGCCCAGAGAAAAGGGGGCTGAGGGGAGACCTTCTCGCTCTCTACAGCTCCCTGAAAGGAGGGTGTAGCAAGGGGGGGTCAGGTTCTTCTTGCTAGTAACAGGCGACAGGACAAGAGGAAACGGCCTCAAGATGCACCAGGGGAGGTTTAGACTAGAGATTAGGAAAAATGTCTCCACCAAAAGGGTTGTCAAGCACTGGAACAGGCTGCCCAGGGGAGTGGTGGAGTCACCATCCCTGGAGGCATTTAAAGGACGGGCAGATGCGGCGCTGAGGGACATGGTTTAGTGGTGGGTTTGGCAGTGCTGGGTTAACGCTTGGACCTGATGATCTTTAAGGTCTCTTCCAACCATAACGACTCTATGATTCTAAGTCTGTACTTCTACTTGCATCTTCCCTGCAGCTCCAGCAAGTCAGATGTCTCAAAAGCATAAAAAAATTTGGGCAACAAGACAACATCAATGCTGCCTTCATGTGCTGGAGGGTGAGCTTGAGCCAGCAGAGCCAGCTGCTGGAACCAGCTCCAACCCCACCACCCGCCAGGGCAGCGTTCAAGCACAGGACGGTCTCCTGCAGCCCTGCTTCCCTGCGTGCAGGAAGAACTGGCTCACTCCGAGCTAACAGCCAGCGCAGAAGCCAAAATACAAAGCGTTAAGGGCAACTGCAGCACTGGATGTGAGCTGGGGCTCCTGCTGACAGGACCCTGTGAAAAGCAGCCGTTATCTCTCCGTCTCTTATCTGTGAAGCCGTGACAAGGGCATTGCCCCCACAGAGAACTAGGAGGCTGCACATTTTGAAGATACAAGAGACTGTGATGCGTACCGATGGACTGATAATGGCGACACGCACTGCGTTTTTAGAGGTTTTCACCATTAACTTTTTGTCACTTCAAAACCTGCAAAGCCACTGGAGTATTCTTGCCTTTCTTTTACAATATGATTTTTGAGTCATATAGTTTTGGCCCATCAGTACTCGATCACACATTTCAGCAACACAAAGGAGATGAGAGCTGTGAAGAGAGAAGAGCCGGTCTCTTTAAATATGAGCAGTGCCCACCCTGATGTATGAAAACAACCAATGCAAACCCGTTTTCATTACGGAAACTTGCTGCAGTGCAGGAAATGTGTTCCAAAAAAAATTAAGAGGATGTAACGTACTGTGCGCACATGGTTCACATCTCCGCGGCACCTGATACCTCCCATTCATGCCACCGGAGTTGCATCTGCTGACACTCACCAGCCGATTTGCAAGAGCGATGGTACACGCTGTAGCTTCAGCTTCTTGCTGACATTTGAGTTTGTCTGAAGTGGCCTTCTCAAACTTGGCTGTGAGCTTCCCCAGGTTCTCGTTGAGGCGCTGCACGTGAACAAAAAAAAAAAAAAAAGGAGAAAATAACAGCATAATTTTAAGGAAAACCCTTCTCCAGAGATGATGCGCTGCGCGGGCAGGACTGGCCGAGCTCCACCGCAACGCAGGCTGCCCAGGCGGGCACCCAGGCGCAGCCCCCACACAGCCCCGGGCACCAGGAGCCAGCGCGGAGCAGCGATGTGCCACGCTGTTTTACGTGCTTGTAACTCACATCCTCGGCACAGGGCAGAGGCAAAGAACACACAAAGCTAATTTATCTGGGGCTCTGCCCTGGTGTGAATTTGAATGGGGAAAGGGGGTCCTTATGGCTGAGCACGGATGACCGGTGCTACGGCTGAGCAATGAGCAGGGCAGCCAAGAAAACAGAATTTTATATTTCCTGATGCTGCAGCCCCCTTGGTCCCAGTCCTTGAGGCTCTGCTGATGTGCCGAGTTGTGCTCAAATCCCCAAGGGGCTCCTTGAGCAGCTGGAGGTATGCCTGAACCACCTCCTGCGCTCTCTTTCTAGAAGGGACTATGACAAATAAATCTATGACAAATAAATCTATGACAAATAAATCTATGACAAATAAAGCTATTCCGCTCCCAAAGCCGCCTGAGCACGTGCCGTGGGACACTCCTACAGAGCAGCCCACCCAGCGCTAGGTGGGACCATCGCCCGTGCAGGTGGGCTGCAAAGTGCTTCAGGGCTGGGAAGGGGCAGAAGAGCCCAAACCCCCCCGGAGAAAAAGAAAGAGCGAGCCCTTTGCTCGGGCAGAGCTGCTCAGGCTCTGGTCTAGAACAAACCAACGGCTCCCGCAAGCCCTGGGGGCATTTCAGTCCTGATAAGAGAAGTAGAGTAATAATTGATTTTATCTGCACCCCATGCAAACTGCTTAAGGCTAAACTGCTTGTAAATCACTTGAAGGCTGTTTGAGCTACGCACTAGAAACAAACCTGAAAATGAAAAAGGATTATATTAGGGATATCTGCAGCTCTCCAGGATACTGGAAAACACAAAGCAGCCTCTCCTCGACCTGTCTCGGAATTAATAACACAACAAGTTTCCGTCTCTGCGTGCGTATGAACGTATGTGCAGCCGTATGCTCATCTATATAACACCCCATTACACAAGCGCTGTCTGATAAAGGAATATGCGTGAGGTACGAAGAACAGTTCATAGCTCCCGTACCGCCCAGGCACGCTCTACAGCACCACGCACATGTACCCGTGTGCAGCCGCGAGTACACGTCTTGCCTCTACATCCCCACTCCCCAGATTGCCAGCAACCTGATTTCCCAGGCAGACAAAGGAGAGGGAAAGGTACTTAGGATTTCTGACAATCAGAACAGTCTCATTTATTACTAAAAATGGGTATGTGACAGCTCGGGCCCAGCTGTGAGCAGGTATGAATCAGCCTCACGTCAGCGAAGCTCTCCAAGATATCCCAGCTTGATAAGCAAGGATGTACCTCCACGTCCACCCCCACGCTGGGCGGCGTTTCATTACGCAGCTGCAGAGGAGAAAACTCACCCAAACCAGTCAGTTTGGCAAGCGCACGCCAGTGGAGTACCAGTAATCCCCCCCAAAATTGCCATTTTCTTTAACAAAATCCCACGTCTTTAAAAAAAGCGGGGGGGGGGGGGGGAAGAAAAAAGAAAAGAGAAAAGCTCAGGCATTAAAAGCTTTGGAAATGAGCAAGATAAAAGGATGAAAAAAGTTCCCCAGCACCGTATTCCACATCTGAGAAGGGAGAATTAGAGGCTAAAGACCTCTCAATCCATCCCCACTTCAGGTGCTGTGCCCGCCCCCCTTTCATCCACAGCAGGAGGGGGCTACCGGAGAGCGCCGGAGGCTTTTTTATATTTTTAGTTAAAAAGTGTAGTAAGCATTTTATGAATAATAAGCCCTAGGAGGCATCAAAAGAGTTATGTATTTTCTAACACGAAGATGTGCTGGTGGAAGAGATGAGTATTCGGATGAGCTGAGGCGGAGGGACTGTGCTGCCCCTCTCCAGGTGCGTATCACGAAGCCACTCATTGAAAGACGAAGCCGCCAGCCCGGCTGAGAACGCACCTTGGTTTTGAAAGGGGATTTTGCACAAACTGTGGTGTTAGTACGAAGGAACTGCCACAGATGGTCCTTCCCCCATTTAGAGGGATGCCAGATCCACAGCACCTTAAAAAAAGGCAGGTTTTGGAGTGCAAGCTCCAAAGTCAGTCAGTATTTTGACTCATTTGTCATTTTTTTTTCCACTTATTTTGACTTTATGGACTTGTCTTTTTTTTTTCCAGACCTGGAGTACTGCATCCAGCTCTGGAGCCACCAACATCAGAAGGACATGGACCTGTCAGAGCGGGGCCAGAGGAGAGCCATGAAGATGCTGCGAGGGCTGGAGCACCTCTGCTGTGAGGACAGGCTGGGAGAGGTGGGGCTGTTCAGCCTGGAGAAGAGAAGGCTCTGTGGAGACCTTAGAGCCCCTTCCAGTACCTAAAAGGGCTCCAGGAGACCTGGGGAGGGACTCTGGATCAGGGAGGGGAGCGATGGGATGAGGGGGAATGATTTTAAACTGGAAGAGGGGAGATCTATGTTAGATATTTGGAAGAAACTCTTTCCTGTGCGGGTGGTGAGCCCCTGGCCCAGGTGGCCCAGAGAAGCTGTGGCTGCCCCATCCCTGGAGGTGTTCAAGGCCAGGTTGGACGGGGCTTGGAGCAGCCTGGGCTGGTGGGAGGTGTCCCTGCCCAGGGCAGGGGCAAGGAACTGGATGGCCTTTAAAGGTCCCTTCCAACCCAAACCATTCTATGATTCTATTAAAGTGTAAGCAAGGCTGGAGAAGAGCAGGTGAAATGTAGAAAGCAGCAATGAAAGGGATAGAGAATACTACAGTCTACTGAGTCTTTGGATACACCCCCCCGCCCCCAAAAAATACATGAGTGCAGAGAAGCAGCTTTCTCCAAAGGAAAGGATGTCTCCCCAAGCAGTGACTTGCGTGATGGGTCCCACCAAAGGGCAAGCAACTTACAGCAATTTTGGCCTTGATGCTGGCCAGCTTCTCCTGGGCAGCCGCCAGCTCCGCGTTGGCTTTGCTCAGAGCCTGCCGCTTCGGCTCCACGTCACAGTACACCTCGTGGAAGCGCACGATATTTACCACCCAGGAGCAGAGGCCAGCCGCGGCGTAGGACTTGGTGGTCACGAATTCAGGTTTAAACTTGGGATCTTCTAAATAGGGCTGAAGAGCTTTGAGGCAGTTCTCGTGGATGTTCTCCTTGTTGAACTTGATCAAGGAGTCCAGGAAGCCATCCACCCTGGCCATGGCCGCTTTCGCTGCTTTCCAGCTCCTGTCCTTGGGAATTTTTCCTCCCGGGGCCATCAGCACCATCACAGCCGCGGTGACATTGCTGACAGCTGAAGGTGGCGACCCAAAGGACCTCAGCTCCGTCAGATTCTTCTGAAATGGGGAAAACAAGGTTGTTAGACAAAAACGAATGGGCTTTCTTTTTACTTTGCCACTAATAGAGTCGGGCTCCCAAGCTACCAGTCTGATAAACTGGGTTTCTCTCAGCCCGAACGTCGCTGCCTTTAAATCACCGCTGTGCACCTTTACGGCACGTGTGCTCCATCCCTGCACCCAGCTCCTCACACGCACCCGCGACCAGTGCAGCGTTCCGCCCCAGACTCCCACCCTTTCCCCTCCGCCAGCGGGAGGAGGAGCCTTTCTTCCCTCTCAGAAGATCAGGATAAGGAAAAAGGAAACCTGTCCAAATAAATAGCCCCCGGTCCCTCTAGAACTACCGAGCAGAGCTTCCCTTCATGCTCAGCTACTCCCTGTGCCAGGCGCCCACGTGTTAAGGTCTTGTTGAGTTATTTGTGGGCACCAATGTTTCCCCGGGGCCACCCCCCAGCCCAAATTTAGGCACTGACACCCAAGCACCTTCAGCAGGAGAGCCGTCACTGGGGTGAGCAGGCAGCCCTCTCCCCCCGCCCCGAGAATCGGCTGATCTCGAGGGACACCCTCGTCCAAGGGGGGGTTCCCATCTCCTCCACTGCCAAAACAGGCGGCTTCAGCAAGCCCCTAATATTAAGTGGGATGAATGTTAACCTAAGTAAGAAAACGCTGAATTGCGGGGAAAGCAGGCGCTTCCCAACACACTTGCAACTGTGGCACCACCGCGACGCTGAGGGTTTGATCTGCTGACACCGAAACGCCTCTCTCCACGCACACGCGAGTTCGCTTTTGCATAAGAAAAACCGGCGCAGCAATCAGCTGCTCTCGGATGACACGCTGTCGTCAAAACAAGGGTAAAGGGCTGTTTCAACACCAGTTTAATAAAAAATCAATGAAATTCTGTCAGTTCCTGTTTCTATCAGCTTTGAATAGCTTTTAATCTGTATTCTCTGATATTTTGCAACTATCAGTTTCTGTCTATGGAAGCAAGGCGGAATAGTCTGGTACCTCTGAGTATCCATTTTTGGGATAAAGGCATCTGCTACAAATCTGTTCCTAAATGTGCCTTCAATTTGCTTTTAGCTTTTGTTAATAACCAAGCCGACAGGGCCAGGCTCCCGGGAGCTCTCTGCATTTCCAGTGTGAAACATCTCTAATTAACACACCCAACGACACGGAGCCACGTGTGAGCCCAGACGAGCGCCCCGACACGTCCTCCTCCGTCGCCAGCACCCCGCTCAGCCGGGCCGGAGCAGCACGCACGGTGTGGGCTGTCCTGCCCCCCGCGCCTGCTGGGGGGTGCCCGGGGGGCCCAGGGGGCCCTGGCAGAGCAGCCTGCATTGCACAGCCTGCATCTCCGTGGGAACGGGATGCTGAGCCGGTACTGCTGCTTCTTCCTTAAGAGGTGAGCACTTCCATGGCATGACGGGAACGGTGACAGTACTACCCCAAACAGGATGGAGGATGACGCTGTCCTGGCCAGGAGAGGGAGGAAGACTTGGGCCGCATGGGTGGCTGGTTTCCCTCCATACTAGGAGAGTCTCTGGCACCACAGGAAGAGGAGAAGCCAGGTCCACAGTGACTGCCACGCTGACAAACTTGGGTCCCAGCTAAAAGGAGCTCTGACCTTTTCCCTGATGGCATCAATCGGTTGCATTCTAACAAATCACTCTGAATTCTTCTTCTGCACACCAGGGTATCCCCGGGATGGAAACCAGATAGGACACTTGTTGGTGAGAACAAGGTCCAGCATGGCACCTCTCCTCGTTGGCTCCTCGGTCACTTGGAGAAGGAAGTTATCATCAACGCATTCCCGGAACCTCCTGGATTGCTGACGCCCTGCTGTGCTGTCCCTCCAACAGATATCGGGGGTGGGTGAAGTCTCCCATGAGGACCAGGGCTTGTGAACGCGAGGCTGCTCCTGTCTGTCTGCAGAGGGCCTTATCTGCTGGTCTGGTGGCCTGTAGCAGACCCCCACTGTAACATCACCTGTCCCTGCCCTCCCTTTCACCCTGGCCCATACGCTCTCAGTCGGCTCCTCACCCATCCCCAGGCGGAGCTCCACGCACTCCAGCTGGTCACTGACACAGAGGGTGACACCCGCCCTCGTCTCCCCTGCCTGTCCTTCCTGAAGACTCTGTATCCTTCCATTCCAGCACTCCAGCCACAGGAGCCATCCCACCACACCTCCGTGATGCCAATAAGATGACAGCCCTGCAGGTGTGCTCACATCTCTAACTCCTCTTGTTTATTCCCAACACTACGTGCGCTTGCATAGAGCCCCCGATGAAGCCGACTTACAGGCTGGAGTGTCTGGAATTCCTTTGTGCTGCACTCCAGGTGCTCTCCTGCTCACCTGTGATCCTTCTCCCGGCTCTGGGCATCTACTGTTAGCACTGGCAATCAAACTGGTAGCACTGGGATGGACTGAGGTTACCCTTCCCTGGCAACTCTAGTCTGAAGCCCTCTTCACCAGCTTGGCAAGCCTTAGACTGAAGATGCTCTTCCCGTTCTGACAGACGGACCCCACCAGCCCCCAGCAGCCGTGGTTTCTCAAAGCGAGTCCCATGGGCTAAGCAGCTGAACCCCTCCTGGCTGTGGCACCAGCCCAGTAACCATGTGTTGACTCGACAGATCCAACTGGCCCTTTCAAACCCCCTCCCTTTGACTGGGAGGATTGACGAAAAAACTACCTGCGCTCCAGAGTCCTTCACCGCCACTCCCAGGGCTCTGTAATCCTTCTTGATACTTCAATATTATATATATATAACACCATCTCATTCATATATATATATACACTTGCCTCTTTTTAACACGTTAAATAGCGTCTCAATTTGCTGCGGGCACTCGCACTGCCACCAAACCCTCCAAAAGGCATTCACAGTAGCGCAGGGGACACAAGTGGCGGCAGCAGCTTCGCCCCGCGCAGCCGAAGCTGGGCTGAGCCAGCCTGCAGTCGCCTCTTGGCTCAAACCAAACAAAGGGAAAGGAAAGTTTAAGTTGTGAGGAACAACCAGAGAGCTCAATTCTGCTGAAAGCTGGCTCAGAGTCAGGTCACCGCCTCCGGAGAGCAGGATGGCTCCAGATAGTTTTGAAGGCACCAAAGGGGATTATTTAAAGCACCACAAAGATCATCCTCCTCCCGCAAAAAAAAAAAAAAAAAAACAAAAAACGAAAAGGAGCAGAAATCACATTGGGTTTAAGTTGCATCCAACAAGGAGGTCACACACGCGGCGTGGCCCCTTTCACCTCACCACGCGCTGATCAGGTGAAGTATTTTCAGTTTTGCTGGAATAATTTGCGTACCAAAAAAAAAAAATAACATGCACTTGTTACCCGTAACTACCGCTGCTTGGGAAGTGTCTCATGAACTGCGTCTGCTCCAGCTACAATAATGAATGACAAATGGCAGCTTTGGTTTCATTCTTTACCAAACACAAGACTCTTCTGCAGCCAGCGGCAAGGGCGGAGGGGATGGGACCCCGTGGGGCTCTGCGAGCAGACAGCGGCACGGCAGTACCTCCAGCAGCAGCGTGCCCCCACGGCACGGGTCACCCGCCACGCAGCCCCAGGAACGGCTCGAAGACACGAGTTACTCACAAAGATTTCAAATGGGCCGCAACGCTGCTGCGGATGCCCGTGGCAGAAGTTAACACCTTGCTAACTGTCACCGCTGCCTGGCTTTGCCCCTGTGGCTCCATCCCGCTGGGAGCAACCGGTCCACCTATGGCTGCCCTTATGCTCCTCCGCTCTCCTCCTTTCCGCTGCTGCAAATCTCACCTGGGAGCTCCGTCCTGCCAGGAAAGGCCGATCTCTCAGGTTAGCGCTCTGTTAATCCTGGAAATAACACAAAACCTCCTTGGCCCGTTCACTTGGTGGACCTCAGATTGCCTCCACATGCTGCCAGGGCAGCCCTGGCGCCAGCCCGGTTCCCGCACGGCAATGGCAGAGGCACGTGGCTTTAGAGCAGCTCTCCCGTTCGAGCGAGTGGGGTTTTTCCCAAAAGTCATCCCCCCAAGGGCAGCCGGCTGCCTGCTGCCCAGCCTCGCTCATCCCTCGCCTGGGGCTAACCCAAAGGCCTCTCCCCTCGCGTCCCCCTCCACGCAGCCTGTCTGCAACAGACACAAGCCCGAACGGAGACGGCTCTCCTTTTAAACTCGCAGGGGACACTGGCACAGAAATCTCCGTGTATCCACACACTTACTGAGCTCTTCGGTAGCTGACTATATATACTTATTACTGCATTCTACTCAACAGCTTTTCTCACCGTTTTCCCTATTAATGTTGCATATAACAGCGTTGTGCAAATAAGATGACTGAGATAATTGGGGAGAAACTATATATACACACATAAATATTGCTGATTATTCGTGTCAGCAAGCAGGTCAAGCTCTCCGATGCGTTTCCCATCAGCAGGTAAAGGAGACCATGCCTTCCAGTGCTCTGCTATTGCTGCTTTACCGGTCCCTAGAGAAAATCCCAGCATCTCCCCAATCTTTGCCTAATGAGATACTCTACAGCTCCAGCACAAACCCAAAACTAATGAAGAGAGAAACATTTTCCCTTTGTACAGTCCTTTCCCTTCCATGAACAAAAGCCAAAGCAACACATCTCTGCCGCAAAGCCACATCTTTCCTGAAAGCTAATCAGACAACCCGTTCCTGATGACTTTCCTCTCTGCTAAGCGGGCTCTGACTGAGCGGTGGTTTGAGGCACGGTTGAGCCATGCCTGGCTGCGATCATGGGAACAACTCTGATTTTCCAGCTGCCCCTCGTGCGTGGCCACTGCTCTGCCCTGGGCGCAGTGGGAGTTTGCTGCTCCAGGGTGCTGCGTGAACTGCAGACCAAAATAGATTACAGGAACGTGTCTCGGGCACATGTCAAAGTGTTGGGCTCCAGACCCTTGAAGGGAAAACCTTCCAAGAGACCAAAAGCCTTTCCTAAACCAATCAATCAGTCTGCTGCAGTCAGAGCAGTCATCTCCTGGTTACCCTTTTCCCCCGTGGCATCGTCCTTTGGAGTGGCTTTGTGTGCAGCAACGCACAGCTCTATCGAGAGGTCACCCCGCACTCAGTACCCAACCAGCCATGACCTGCAGCAGTGTCCTGCCCAGCCCAAAGACACTGCTGAAGAACAGGTCCTCTCCCCACCTGAGAAAACCCCGGCACTGGATGAACCCAAACGTGGAATGAGACTTCTGTGCCAGCGCTTCGTATTGTGTCAAACCAAAAGCCACCCCATGAGCGCACCTGTGGCGCCAAGCTGGATGTGTCAGACATTGAGCATCACACTCAACAAGGCCTGAGGAACATCTTGGACAGAGGACAAGGCAAATCCCACCCCAGTACAGCTGGAGGAGATCAGTCCAAACCTTCAGGCCAGCATGTTTTGTCCCTACAACAGCAGGGAACTCACGAGGGAAAGACGCCCAGAGGAGTCCCAGAAGTCACCAACTCTCACCACTCCACCTGTGGATCTCGGATCCTTCTTCCCCCTTGGCCAAGTAAGACATTTGCCATGGGTTGCAGGAAGACACTGCCGCACTGTGCCGCAGACTCGGAGGGGGCTGTGAGCCTTCCCATCCCAGACCCCCTTCCAAAGCAGGAGATGGGTCAAGTGGGAACATCGAGGATGCCCACGCTCACTGCCAGCTGCAGCCGCAATCTGCCAGCCCCGCACCCACCGACATCGGTCTGCAGAGCTCACACCAGAAACCCGTCTGTGCTCTCAGCACCAGCGACACCGCTGGGGAGAAAAGTTCACAGAGCAGCTGGGTGTAAAACCTGCCTTGTTGGTGTTTCGGAGAGTTCTCAGCTCCCGCTGTGCTGATTGTGCGCTTGCCCAGCAATCACCAAAACGAAGGGGTGCTCGGGCTTCACCCCACCTCTCCTGCAACCCCTCCTGCACCTCCGCTGTGACCAGCTAAGGGCACAGCGCTCCTTGCCACAGGACCCTCAGGACAACTAGTCATCCTGAGAGCACGGCAGCCTCTCCTGTCTCCCTTCCTACAGCTTCATCCCCCCCAGCACAGCCTCAGAAAAGTCTGGAGCGAGACCTGGCCCGTGCCCCTGCCCTGGAGCCCAGCCCACCATCCTGCGTGTCCTCCTCCACGCTGGCAGGCAGGTCCGAGCCACAGACAGTGCCCCCACAGCAAGACAGAGGTACAGACCTGGTGATACCTCTGAGACACTCTTCCCTGGGTCCTGAAGGAAGGTAAGGTGACCTGCCCTTATGACGAGAAGCAGTGGAGCCAGACAACAGTGAAGAAGAGGTGCAAATGAAGCACCCACCTCCAGTTCCTCCTGCTCTCCGCGGCCATGAGTAAAGGGTAACTTGGTGTTACAACTCCGAGTTACACCACGGCCCAAGTATGCACCAGCTGGGAAAAAGCTGGAGGATGGCCAACACAATGCCCAAAAATTTGGGCCACCAAATGGCACTGCTCCTCCCCAGTACAGAGGGGAGATACTGGAGCATCTGTCGGTCCCATCTGGGGTGCCCCACATCCCCAGTGGCTGGTTCGGCCTAAACCACGACACACGGGAATCTTCACCCTACCTTGTTGAGGGTGTTCAGAGCGGCCTGGGCAGCTGCCAGGGCAGGCTCAGCTTTGGCCAGGTCCTCCTCGCAGTCCTTCTGTTTCTGTTCAACCTCCTGGGTGATAAGTGCCACTTTCTGCTCTTCCTCGTCAGCGATCGCCTTTTCCCTGCTCACTTTCTCCGTCTCCACCCCCACCACCTGGATCAGCTTGTCAGCATCGTCATTCTTCTGCTTCAGCTCCACTTCTTGGGCTGCCAGCTTGGCCTTCAGCTCATCCACCTAAGGGGAAGAAACACATGCGTGACCACACTCGCCAACCTGCTCCTGCCCTGCCCGGCAGCACGGGCTCACGTTCGAGTGGGGCTCAGCAGTCCCCAAACCCACGGAGGGTCCGTGTGTAAAGCAAGCAATGCCCTGGCACCACAGAACAGCAGTATTTCCAGTTGTTAGCAGGACACTGCTACTCTCCTGTGCTCATGGTTGCTTGGGTCACGGTTGGAGAGCCCATGCGTGTGGTCCACAAAGCGGAGTAGCCTGATAGCAGCGAGGAACCCGGCAGGGGAGAGACCAGCACCAGCAGGAAGAGCTGCTAAGGAGGTTGTCCCACCCCTGCTCACTGCCTCTGCTTGGAAACTGGACAGAGGTGCCAAGGCAACACGAACGTAGGGAAGTAGGTGGAAGCTGTCATTTCAGGCAGTCATGGGATTATTTTGGTACAGCCCAGGAGCCTCACCATAGACCAGGCATTGGCAGAAAGCTTAGAATCACAGAATCATAGACTGGTTTGGGTTGGAACAGACCTTTAAAGGCCCCCTGCCATGACCAGGGACATCTTCAACTAGATCAGGTTGCTCAGAGCCCCGTCCAACCTGACCTTGGATGTTTCCAGGGACGGGGCAGCCACCACCTCTCTGGGGAACCTGGGCCAGTGTCCCACCACCCTCAGCGTAAAACGTTTCTTCCTTATATCTAGTCTAAATCTACCCTCATTTAGTTTAAAGCCATTACCCCTCATCCCATCACAACAGGCCCTGCTAAAAAGTCTGTCCCCATCTTTCACAGAATCAGAATCACAGAATGGTCAGGGTTGTGAGGGCCCTCTGGAGCTCCCCCAGTCCCACCCCCTGCCACAGCAGGGACACCTCCAGCAGTGGCACAGGACGGCGTCCAGGCGGGTTTGGGATGGCTCCAGAGTGGGAGACTCCCCCACCTCTCTGGGCAGCTGTGCCACTGCTCTGCCACCCGCACAGGAAAGAAGTTCCTCCTCAGGTTTAGATGGAACTTCCCATGCTCAAGTTTGTGCCCGTTACCTCTTGTTAGCTCTATCTATTTCCTGTAGCCCCTTTAAGTACTGAAAGGCCACAACAAGGTCTCCCCGGAGCCTTCAGGCTGAACAACCCCAACTCTCTCAGCTTCTCTCATAAAGCCAAATACATCCAGCTTTGAATATCTGACGTTACATCACATCCCTGCTAAAGGAGGTGTGCATGGGCTGCGCACGTGTATTTTGCAGTGGAGATGACACGTGCTGCACATCAACTGCACTTTCTTTCACTTCTCAGCCTTGACACCAGCAGCACCGACCATGTGGTATTTTGCCGCGCACAGGTTTTGAGGAGGACCGGTACACCAGGAACCAGCGCTCCCCGAGGGGCCGGCTGGCCCAGGCGCACCCTGCCCACATCACCCACCCCTCCGTCCCCTGCCACGCACACGCAGGGCACAGGCACCGCCCCACAACTTCCCTCGCAACCATCGGGTCCTACGGACTTGTGGTGGGAAAGGCATTTTTCCCACCAGAAAGATTACGATTGGGATCTGCTGACAGGTGCAGCCCTCGTCAGAGGTCCGAGGCTAAAAAGGGCTTTAAAATGCGATGTCAAATGAGCTTGAGCAGTAGTCTCCCGCTCAGCGGGTAGCCAGGAGGCACGGCAGAGGTGGCAGCTCCTCACACGTGGCTCCACCGAGCAGCTGCTCGCACCCAGCAGGGCAGGAGCCCCCTCCAGCAAGGGGCTGAAGCATCCGCACGGTGGGGCAGCTCGTGCAGGCTCGCACTTCAGGGCAGAAACTCTCTTGCTAAAAGCACCCGTTTCAATGAATTTACACAGGCTCTGTGCAGACCACGGAGTCTTTCACTCACAGAATTGCTTAGAGCTCCTGGGGTACATCTTTACCTATACAAAAATACTTACCAGGAGGGAAATCAGACGCTTGCTTTTGTTGATAATTCCATTTTTATAGCAGAAGAAAAAGAGAGCACAATTTGCAATTTTATGAACTGAAGCTATTGATGTTCAGCATCAGCTTCAAGTGGAGAACGGTTTCTTAGGAGTCCCTTTGTGCACTTCATCCCTTGCCACCTCCTGCTGCCCGGCACCACAGTGCTGTTTGCACCAGGACAAAGGCGCCACTGTAAATCCAACGACTCTGTGCTCACGGCAGCACATAATCCCTTCAGTCGGCAAACTCAGCAGCAGCTTCTTGTTCGGCTCCACGTCTTCGGGGATTGCAGGAAATTGAAGTGGGAGGCTTCGCCGACAGCAGATATGGCTTGTGACCTTCTGCCCCAAAAATCAGTAATCATGTGTTGGATACATACAGGAGTGGGAGCTTTAGGGGTTTACACAATCACAACAAAACAAGCAAGGGATTAAAACCCACTGGCACTCAACAGCGCTACAAAAGGAGCAGATGTAAACTCAGCCCTCAGGGCAGCCCGCGAGAACAGAAAACACCCGGACAAAACCTGCTTTCAGCCAAGCACATACAATAGCGGAAGGGCCAATGATTTGCTGTAACATTGTCAGGATTTTAAAAAAGCAAGAAATTCCGTTAGGCCTTTGCCTGAAAGAAATATTTGGAAGCCCAGAAGTGTATGTTACCGTGAAGGCTGGCTTGGGTCACGTGCTAAATTCCCAATGGAAGCGATGCAAGTTGGAGCTGGGATGTGTATCCTGAGGCTCTGCTGCACCTTCTGCCAGCAGACCACAGCACATCTCGGGGACACGCGGTGGCCTCCAGCCACCCTTACCCACAGCAGGATTTTGGAACGTGAGAGAAAACACTCGTGTTTCCCCAGCGAGGCTAAAGCTCAAACGCAGTTGAGCAGGGACAATTTAATAGCGTTTGTGCAGTGGACAGAGAGAAACAGGAGCTACGCCTAAATAACCAAAGTCGGTGTCTTTAGTGATGTCCTGGGGGTGGCACAGGGAATGTACTTTACTCCTCCAGTTTCACCCCCTCGGCACAGCAAAGTTTCCCTTAACGCTATACTCACGTCCACAGCGAACACAGTCTGTCACATCCATCTCTCCTCCCCTCCCGCACATCCTAATGCCCAGACATAAAAATGCCTGATGTGACACCAGTGAGCAGGGAGGCCTCACGCCACCGCCGTCGGGAAGGCACGGGCACAGCAGAAACCTTAAACGTGCTCCCCTCAATGGCCTGGGGAGCCGTCCCTGGCAGAGCAACGTTAGGAATAAAGGCATGAAAAGTCCTCCTCTTTCTACAAACGTCGCAGTAACAGAAGGCACTCACGCTCCCCCTCTCTCACACCAAAAAGGACCTTCCATCCAAAAAGGATGGCAGCTTGTGTACAGAGCTATTTTCTGTTTCTTTGGAAATCCAGCCATCAAACTACACTTCCAAAACCCAGAGGTGGCCAAGCCCAACCACCACTAACACGTGTTATCTCGGGGTGTGCAGGAAACCTTCCCAGAACAGCTCCCATCTTCCGAACTCTCACAGCCTGGAACTTCTTCGGCAGTCACACCCAGCGTCCCTCCTTGCACTGACACCCCCCATACTCCTCATCCACTCTATGAAAATCAGCAGTGTTAGAAATGATTCCGATTAGGAGCAGGGCCATCAACCATCCTTTGAGCGTATTTCCAGGTTGCTCTTCCCTGGTCATTCTTGGGTCAGCTCCATGGCACTCCAGGTCGGGGCTACCAACAATATCCCAGGTAACACCACGATGCAACATCATCCCATGCAGAACACCAGGATGCAAAAGGAGAACAGCATGGAAAATGTTATCATGTTGTATAACGCTTGATCCTTGGAGCTGGTGCTCAGATGGAAAGGATGAAGACCAATGGGGACAAATAAGAGGTGCTGACATTCCGGAGACTGAAGCTAGGAAGCCCTACTGATCTGGCCTCAGGCACTGGGTTTGCATGGCAAGGTTTTGGTAGTCGGGAGGCTGCAGGGGTGGCTTCTGTGAGAAGATGCCAGAAGCTTCCCCCGTGTCTGACAGCGCCAATCCCAGCCGGCTCCAAGGCAGACCCACCGCTTGCCAAGGCCGAGCCCATCAGCAAGGGTGGTAGTGCCTCTGTGATAACATATTTAAGAAGGGGACAAAACTGCTGCGCAACAGCAGCCAGAAAAGAGAACTGAGAACGTGCAGGAGAAACAATTCTGCAGACACCCAGGTCAGTGAAGAAGGAGGGGAGGAGGTGCTCCAGGCACCAGAGCAGAGATTCCCCTGCAGCTCGTGGTGAAGACCATGGTCACAGAATCACAGAATCCCAGACTGGTGAGGGTTGGAAGGGCCCTCTGGAGCTCCCCCAGCCCAACCCCCTGCCAGAGCAGGGACACCTACAGCAGTGGCACAGGACGGCGTCCAGGCGGGTTTGGGATGGCTCCAGAGTGGGAGACTCCCCCACCTCTCTGGGCAGCTGTGCCACTGCTCTGCACCCGCACAGGGAAGAAGTTCCTCCTCAGGTTAAGATGGAACTCCCTATGGTCAAGTTTGTGCCCGTTCCCTCTTGTCCTGTCACTGGGCACCACTGGAAAAAAGACTGTTCCCATCCCCCTGGCACCCTCCCCTTAAGTATTTATAAGCATTGATAAGATCCCCCCTCAGTCTTCTCTTCTCCAGACTAAAAAGCCCCAAGTCCCTCAGCCTTTCCTCATAAGAAAGATGCTCCAATCCCCTCATCATCTCTGTAGCCCTTTGCTGGACCCTCTCCAGCAGTTCCCTGTCCTTCCTGACCCGGGGAGCCCAGAACTGCACACAGTGCTCCAGACGTGGCCTCCCCAGGGCAGAGTAGAGGGGGAGGATGACCTCCCTCGACCTGCTGGCCACACTCTTCTTGATGCACCCCAGAATGCCATTGGTCTTCTTGGCCACCAGGGCACATTGCTGGCACATGGTGAGGCAGGCTGTCCCCCTGCAGCCTGTGGCGGTCCACAGTGGAGCAGATATCCACCTGCAGCCCATGGAGGACCCCACGCCGGGGCAGAGGGATGCCGAAAGGAGGCTGTGACCCTGTGGAGAGCCCTGCGCTGGAGCAGGCTCCTGGCAGTACCTGTGGACCCATGGAGAGAGGAGCCCACGCTGGAGCAGGTGTGCTGGCAGGACTTGTGACCCTGTGGGGAGCCCACGCTGGAGCAGTCCACTCCTGAAGGACTGCCCCCCGTGGAAAAGACATGTGGAAAGGACCCGCGCTGGAGCAGTTCATGAAGAACTGCAGCCCCCTGGGAAGGACTGACACTGGAGAAGTTCGTGGACGACTGTCTCCCGTGGGAGGGACCCCACGCTGGAGCAGGGGAAGAGTGTGAGGAGTCCTCCACCTGGGAAGGAAGGAGCTGCAGAGATAACGTGTGATGAACTGACCGCATCCCCCATTCCCCATCCCTCTGCACTGCTTCGGGGCAGGAGGTGGAGAAATTGGGAGCGAAGCTGAGCTGGGGAAGAAGGGAGGGGTGAGGGAAAGGTGTTTTAAGATTTGGCTTTATTTCTCATTACCCCACTCTGATTTGATTGGCAATAAATTAAACTCATTTCTCCGAGTCAAGTCTGTTTTGCCCGTGATGGTAACTGCTGAGTGTTCTGCCCGTCCTTATCTTGACGTGTGAATTCTTTTCCATCTTACTTTCTCCCCGCCCAGTCCTGCCGAGGAGGGGCAGTGGTAGAACAGCTTGGTGGGCACCTGGCGTCCGGCCCAGGTCAACCCACTACACCTCGGCGTGTAGGACTCCAGGAACACTCAATGTGAGGGGAAGGTCGAATACCAGAAACCCATCAGTCCACAAGACACAGCTCAGGAAGGCACTAAAAGGCACAGGGCATGTGTGTGTGCAGCAGGGGCACCTGACACATGGACACAGGCATGGACAACAGGGCCACAGGGAGTTGCTAAAATAGATAGAGAAGCAGCTCCACGTGGAGGGGCAGGAAGAGACCGAATTACATCTGAAACAAGAGCATGGGACTGGGGATTCACACCTCTTCAAAGACGAGCTCCCACAGCTAACTGTGGAGTTCAGGGTGCCGCAGTGACCTCTCCTGCTTGGTTCTGGCTGGCACATTGGACCCTGCTGCGCTGCTTTAGAAATTACCATCCAGACGCACTACAGAAGAGTCATTACCCATTCAGGGGAGGTGAGGAAAACACCACTGACTTTTCCAGGGTCTGCCAACGCTGGTGAAAGCAGAAGATGCCCTTTGGGTACCACGTAGCTGGTAAGCAGAAGCAAGCAAGAACTACAAGATAATAACAGTAGAAAGAGACTGAGGTGGCATGGAAAATCACAGCAGACTGTCATCCCAAGGATAAGAGAGAATGCGATTAACCTCCTTCCCACAGGCAACACCAGGGTAACAACCACATCAAGGTGTGAGCAGACAGGTCCAGCACGTACCTTAGCACACGGAATATCATTACTGGCCACAAAAGGGTCAGTCCTTGGCCCCAAACAGCGCTTAGAAATGCGAAAAGCCTGTGAGCAGCTTCCTGAGGCCAGGACAATCGGATAAGCAATTTGTAATGTGAGGTGGAAAGGGAAACAGGAAAGCAAACGAGAGCTTCCAGAGTAACATACTGTAACTCCACCAGGGAAGGAAGAAGTGCTTGCTTACCACCAGGACAGAATAAGAAGAATTATTAAAGAATAGAAAACCTTGAGGGCAGGCTCCCGGAAGACTCATTTTATCTGATTGTCCCTGCCTTGTTTCAAGAACACAAAATATATCACAAAGGTCAGCGATTAATTGATAGAGCAAGCAAGACTTGAATTTGGAATCCAGTGATGCAATATTAACCAAAGTCAACCTAAAAATTACTCAGCAACGGACTCTGAACAGAGCACTGACCTCTTCAGAGTGAACATCACTCTGAAAAACAAATGACTCATCCCACACATCTTCCAGTCTATTATGTCCTGGTAACTGGAAGCCGGTTCCTGCTTTTCTGAGTACTGAGGACAGCCACTGTCTTCAGGGAAAGATGGTTAGGCACGTCAGCTCACAGAAAACATTTCTTTAGAAGAAAAGTTGGTCAACGGTATCAAGATGTCCAAATCTCAACTGAAAAAAGAGCCGGTGGGGCGGAGAAGAGTACAAGGAAGGGGAGAGGTTACTTTGAAACTGGAATGGCTAAATCAAAAAGTACCCTACAACTACTTGCACAACAGCCCCCTCATGCTGAGGCCACACTGAACAGTCTATAGAAACATAAAAATCATAGTGAACTTGTGCCGGCAGCCACACACCAGGAACCTGGAGAATGCTGATGATGGGACCACTAGTCCTCACACCCAAGGCACAACCAGGTCATACCCAGGTATCAAAATCCTCCTCCTCTGGTTTAAAAAAAAACAACAAACACCACAGCATATTGCTTCCAAGCACCATGAAGATAACCTGGAGATGACACACCTGAGTGAGACAGAAGACTTGTCACTTCCTCAGCACCAAGACCAACCATTTCCATGGGTGAATGTAAAGTTCAGACTTTTAAATCCATATTCAAGATTGAACGTTCTGGTATGATTTCCAATACTGCTAAATATCCACGCTGTGGTTTCAAATCAAGAGCAGTTTTGACTATTGCGCACATCTGATAATTTAGGTGTTTAATTTTAGGCCCCCAGTGCTAATTTTAGATTCAAATTTGACATATTTGTCCTCACTGCTCTGCATCTTAATCAACCTCACAAACAGGCACTTCTCGCCCTAGCCTTACTCCAACCAGTTATGAACTTTGTGTTCTTTTACACTCCTTGCAACAGCAAAACCTACAGGACCCACAGGTGCTGTGGCTTCCCATCTTCTCCCCAGTCCCCCACCACTGCTCAGCACCTGTTCTGTGGCGCATCAGAAAACCCTCGCCAACACAACACCCATATGAAGATAGGCCTGAAGAATAAAGAAGTGTCCCCACATTTGACCGACAGGCTGAGAGAGTTGGGGTTGTTCAGTCTGGAGAAGAGAAGGCTCCGGGGAGACCTTATTGCGGCCTTCCAGTGCCTAAAGGGGCTCCAGGAGAGCTGGGGAGGGACTGTTTACAAGGGCATGGAGTGATAGGACGAGGGGGAATGGCTTCAAACTGGAAGAGGGGAGATTTAGATGAGATATTGGGAAGAAATTCTTCACTAAGAGGGTGGTGAGGCACTGGAACAAATTGCCCGGCTGAAACTGTGGCTGCCCCATCCCTGGAGGTGTTCAAGGCCAGGCTGGATGGGGCTTGGAGCAACCTGGGCTGGTGTGAGGTGTCCCTGCCCAGGGCAGGGGGAATGGAACGAGATGATCTTTAAGGTCCCTTCCAACCCAAACCATTCTTGTTTCCTCTCAAAAAGTTAGTTTCATATTAGTTGCTCCCAGTAAAAAATAGACCTAACCCATCTTGTCCACCACTGGGGCATCGTCACAAACAGCAGCACCCCAAAGGTTAGCAAAATTATTTGCCTCCGTAGGTAAGGCAGATGTAAGGTCTGCTTTGTAGTGAGGGCACATATCTATTGCTCTGATTGGCTTCACTGGCTGTGATGGGTGCTCTGTGCTGCTGGGTGTTCAACCCCAGCTGCAGCCTTGCAAAGGGGATGCTAAAACCTGCAAAGGGGACAGGAAACATGCCCACCCCCCTCCTGTGTCCCCAGAGACCTGTCCTGCACCATAAAGAAAGCAACTGTTTGAAGTGAGATGTAGGCTATGAGAGCCGAGAGGCACTAATAAAGCCCATACATCACCCTCCAGTAAGGCATGTATCCTACTGAGCGTGACAGACATGATTTATGCCACCAGCCTCATCCAGAGCATATGTACGGAAGGGGTTGAACCTGCTAGTCCTGCATTCACATCAACCCCCCGCACTTCTTTGGAGCACCTTCAGGAGAGGCCCATTTGCCACAGTAGAAGTCTGTAAGTGAACATTTGTAAGAGTTAATAGAATATGAAATGGAGAGAAAACCAGGAGTTTAGCAACAGATGTAGAGAGCAAAGCTCTGAAAGGCAGTTTAACTCGCTACAGAGAGGTTTGTGAAATACTCAGAACAACGTCTAGTCTAGAAGAGTGCCAGTGCCGCTCTTTAGCTGGCTGACTTTGGGCTGGCTTATCTGCCGTCCCAAATTTCAGACACGCATTAGTTTTTCTTAAAGATGGATAGCACAATGCAAGGAAAATGAACACCAGCCTTATTTTAAAAGGATGCTCCATTTAGTTTGAAAGGCAGCATTCTTGTTGATGTTATTGTAGACATCCTGGATGCAACTCCAAAAATCACTGGTCTTCCTGTATTTTATAACCTATTTTGTCACTACAGCTGAAATACAACTGTCAGAAGTCGTACACAGCCCGCTGTCTCCCTATCTCATATTACTTGCTGTGATCTTTCATTTGGGCTCAGCACCACCTAAACAGCAGAGACTGGACACACATCTCTGCCCTTCTCCTTTCCAGCACAGAATATAACTTCTGCTCCTCCCGGAACCCAGTTCAAACCAGACTAGAGTCAGGATCTAACACAAATTTTACACCCTGCACAGTTTCAGTCTGTAAAGTTCTCCTTCAAAGCAGGATGCAGAGGTGTCTCTAACAGAGAAACAAGGAAAACATCAGCTTTGAACCCCAAAGGGTTTGCCTACCTGTGCAGATGTGCTGTTGAGCTTCTGCAGGCCATTCTCCAGTCGCTCCATTTTAGCTTTTAAATCCTTACCCTTCTTCAGCAGCAAATTCTGATAGAGTTTGATTTGCTCAAGGAATGACTTCGGAGTGGTGTAGTTATATCGTCGTTCATTGCTGAGATACAATCGGGACATCTCGTTGACACTTGTGTGGACGTAGGCCATGAATTTGCTTATTGAATCTTTCACTGAATCCTAAAAGTAAGATGAGCAGACAAGGAGAAAATATTTTAAGCAGAACGGCTATATATAGCCAGACCTGTGCCGTATATAAAGGAATTTATTAACTTTTTGTTCTGTTGCAGCAAAATCCAGGATGTAACATCTAAGTTGATCCCTTTTCATTTGTTATCTCTAAAATAACTTTGTCTGTTCGTGTACTTTATACCTCCTTTTATATCGTTTTATCTCATACTTTATCTTATTCCAAGCAATTTTTCTAGCATTCAGCTCTATAAAATAACAGTCTTTTAAGTATAAATTTGGACTTTTCTTCTGTACAAATGGGGAAAGTGCACACTCATAAAAAGAAACACTGTAGACTTTATTCTTCCAAAATCCTGCCCAGAAAGCTAAATAAACAGAACCGAATCTCTTTTAGCCTAGTAGTAGGTTGTCATCAATGAGAACTTGACATATTTTTGCCCTTGAGAATTACAGACGCTCAGACATGCATGTGGAGAGAGAAGCGTTATGTTCCCTGCAATGATCATGAGCATCGGGTTATCTTCTGTGCTGATTTGCCAGCTGCCTTTCTCGCAAGCAAAGCAGTCCTTTCACCGGCAATACTATCAGCGTACAAACGCACAGGACCGTGGTGCCCGTGGCCCTATTTCTGCTGAGGTCCACGCTCCTCTCTGAAAAACCTGGACCATATTTCAAGCTTGGTTCAATTAAGCTTAACGCGCTACGGTGCTACCAGTAACTCCACCCCAGGCAGTCACCCAGCCCTCCTGGCCAAGTGTTGGAGAGCAATAAAGCTGAGCAGAGGGTCTTCCGCAACACCGTCCTTGTGTGAGGCATTGCTTGCACCGAACGGAGGGACGAGGTCACACCTGGCTGCCACCAGCACCGCGTGGCCGGGGGTGGCCAGCGCCTGCAGCAGAGCTCAAACCCAGGCAGGGCTCGGGCAGCCCCAGAGGTGCTCACCTCCACCGTCTCTGTTTCTCGCAGAAAGCGGAGGCTGACGGACTCGAGGGCCTCCCGCGGCCACTCCTGGAACCAGTCTATGGCCACGCAGCTGACGATGGCGGGGAACCTCCTGCTGCGGACGCGCAGCTTGTTACCGACGGGTGAAAAACACAGCGCGACCTGCGGAGCCCAAGGAAGGAGGAGGTGAGAAGGCACGGCCGGGAGCAGGCGCCGGGCTCCAGCCCTGCAGCCCAGCCCGGACTCCACCAGCCACCTCCAACAGAAGATCTCACACCACCAGCTGAGGGTACAGCAACCTCCATCCTCGAGCCCTTGCACTTCAGGCCAGCAAGCCTGGCCTGGAAAAGGCATCATCTAGCAGTAAACACATTTTTTTCACTGCAATAAAAACAAGCAGTGGCGTTCAGCATGGCTATGGTCAAAAGCAGAAGGCTGGCACACTTTCAAGGCTGCAGCCGGAGTTGAATACAACCATTCCTCCACGCTTTAGCAGTGACACAAAGCTTCGCCCAGCAGGGAACTGGCATCCAGATTCAAGTGGTGCAACCAGGAATTAAAGCGAATGGATCTAAATTCTCCTGGCAGGACCACAGGCCTGCCTGGATTGTTTCCCCGAAAGCCAGCACTGGAAAGGGTTGAGGTGGCTCAAACTCAAAATCTGCTTTTATCAGAATGAGATTTTTTTTTAAATAGAGAAATCTCAAAACAAAGCAGAATGGAAATAAAAGCACTCATGAACGCGTTTTCCCTGCCCGTTGGCGTGTTTGCGCAGCAGGTCTTTAGGTTTTCAGGCTTTTGTTTCAACCCAACAGCTGCTAAAAAGTTTCTGAGCTGCAGTAAACCGTGCAGCATTCGTGGGTCTCTGGAAATCTCTCTTCACATTACTCTAGGGCCCTGTTAAGGGGCTGTTACTGCCCTGCTCAGCATCCTCCCAGCCCTGCACTGCTCCTCCTCCCTCCCCATCTCCAGCACCCATTTCTCCTCCGCCTGCCCTCCCCTGCAGGCTGGGAGGCGCCGTCCCCCGCAGCCAGCCTGCTCAGCTCCTCTCAGCAAGGCACCACCTCTCTCTTTTCCAGACGGAAACTCCTCGTCCGGGGTGTAAAGTCATACCTTTCCTCTTCGCTGCCCCACCGCCAGTTTTAACAGCAAAATCAGACCCAAGGACCAAAGCCTGCCGCCACCATTCGGCACAGCCCTTCTCCTGCCAGCCCGCTGTGGCTGGATTTATGAGCTCTGCTAATCAGGCACAAGGAAGGACACAGACGAGTTGACATCATGCAACGGAGTAGCAATATCTGAGCAAGGGCCGGTTTGAGAAGCAGCATATCTCACCCAGTGCATCCTCCCTCTCCCACCCGTTAGCCCTGGCTGGTACCTGCACAGCCTGGCAAGAGCCACGGGGCAGCCTGCCATCGGCTCAGACATCTCTGTAAGGTGTCACCACCTCCACCATGAGCTAAGATCTGTTTTCAGAAGCTGTGAAAGCCAGCATGTACCAAACCCACTCTTGTTTCAATCTCAGAAGAGGCAGCTGGACTCAGAGCTTCTGCTCCTCTGACATGGCCGCTGCATGCTCACACACGGGGGACAGACACGTAGAAATCCTTTCTACACCTTCAAGCATAAGCCTTGGGCACCACTGTGTTGCTCTCTCAGGGCCAGGCAAGCTTCAGGAAGCTGTCCACATACAAAAGCCCTCTTCTGCACCTACACTACTCTCTCGCAAGACCCTGAGGCAGAAGGTGTGTTGATGCTCATGCTCCGCTGGGCTACGCCCCACTCCTGTGCTGCTCCCAGAGGTCCAGCATGCCCTAACCAGCAATGGCTCAATCAGCTTTCTGCACAGCACGCAATGCCATCACAAAATGCCGGAGAGCATAAACAGCACTTCCCGGCTGACCCCATCCATCTGCTCTAACACGCCATTAAGGAGAAGGGCAGACAAGGGAAAGGGATCAACCTTGAGTAAATCACATCCACGGTGCCCTTCCAGTGTACCTCAACAGCCAACAGGAATATATTTAGGGAGGAACACCAGGCAGAAGATGACCAGGGTGCTCAAAGAGCTACAAACAACCTCAGCACCCATCAGAAATCCCCCTCCACACTGGGGGACGGAGGGGGACTGGATTCCCTCTCCTTGGGCAGGTACACTGTGGCGTGGTCCCCAAATTATCCCTCACAACCCAGTTCTCCGGCTGTTCCCCATCCTAAACACCCACCTGCCTACATCAAAAAGTGAACAGGCCACCCTACCTCAGTGAACGTGTCCCACCAACACAAACCAAGCCGCGAGTACGAAGGAGGATCTGCCTTTGTTAAGCAGAGGTCAAGTCTTCACTCCCCGCCCACCCTGCCTCCCTGCTCTGGGACCGCAGCACTGCGCAGTCCTGCGGATGGGTAAATACCTTCTGGAAGAGTCTAACTCTTTCTCGCACTGTACTTTCTCCACGTGCTGAGCATACCTGGAAAGTTCTGAAACTGTTTTGATGTCTTAGGACATCAAACGGCCTTTCTATGCTGGAAGATGGGCTGCAATGTTGTGTCCCACTCAGTTCCCAGCACTCTATGTTTAAGATAAAGGTTGTTGTTTTTTTTTAATTCTTTTGACTCTGGATTGTCAACAACAGGAAGACTGATCCCCTGTGCAACTTTTCCAAGCAGCAAGACCTAGGCCTAACGCACCCCAGTTAAACCCCAGTGCATGGCTTTGAAAACGGAAAAGCTGATCCTGCTCAGCTCTTGAAAGAGAACATTTTCAACCCCCATAGTGCTGTCTAAAGCCCAAGAAGCAGTAACAACAGACAGCAGTTCTTATGCTTTAGTACGGCTTGCTGAGAGGATCGCAGTTCATACCATGAACAGGAGGAAAAGCCCTTCAGGCTGCAGCCTGACCTCCCTCCAACGTAGCCCACAGCACCTCCACCCTGTGCCCCTGCACCAAGGTTGATGGTGAGGACCCGAACTCCCCCAGCCTCTGCCGCACCTTCAGCTGCCGTCGAACACGCTCTATGAAAAACTTCCAGCACGTCTCCCTGGAATCCACCAGCCCCCGGCCTTTGACTTCATTCCTCACGCTGTTGATGATGTTTTCAACTTCATCATCAGGGAAGAGATCGGGGATTTCACCTAAGAGAAGAGGGCATCTTTGGTTTACTGGCCTGGATTTCGTTGCAGGTTCAGAGCAAAGCGAAGCGGCTGCCTTCCTCTTCAGGGGCCCGAGGAAGCCCCTTCCATGAGAAAAATCATTGCGCCAGGTGCCCACGGGCAGAAAGGATGGCACAGAAGGTCATTATGCTAAAAAATAAACACTTGTGAGAGCAAACTTTCTTATAAAAGCACAAGGCAAACAAACATAGAATAGAGCCAAAGGACAGAAAGTCCATTTTTTCTGACCTACAGTCCTAATTAGATTACAAAAAAAACCAAATACCTAATATGCTATACACGATAACAAAATCATTTTAGTTTTGCAAATGAATTAGTGACATGTACAATTTCTACAGCTGTTCAACACCATTTCCAGCAGTGGCCAAATAACTCCCAGATCACCAAAACATTTTAAGAGTTAATAATCTTTTAAAAACTTTTAAGCATTAATAGTTATGCAACTGATTGCCAAAAATGTACCCAACCAAATACTTTTTTAGTGGTTCCTTAATTTATCACCTATTCACATCCTTTCTGGCTTCTGATTTGATTGAAATCATCATTATTGAGTGAGATCCTGTCAATATGAGCACTAATCACGTAGGAAAAAGCACTAATCAGAAATCTGCTCATTTACAAGAAAGACTAAAATACATATTTTGTGCTAGCTCCTTCGGTGATGATAAGAAGCCAAACAAAAGAAAAACACGCGTGCAGACAGCAGAGAGCAGCCGGGCCCATCGGTGAGCACCCCTTGGGCAGCACCAGCTCACGTCATGGGAAGTCACGGGCCCTCCACGGTCCCGTCCTCAGTCCAGCTGCTTCCCTGGACCATGAGTCAGGACCTCTGATTTGTCCCCACTTCCCCACATAGCAACCACACGGAACCTTTCGAAACCACCGTAAGATGACCTGGACATCCCAAAGCCAGGCGGCTCTGCCTGCCCCGTGCTGCAGGACACTGCAGAGCTTCACCTTGGGACATGACATATTTATGTCGTCTACAGCACGCATAAGAGGTGGTGGGAGCTACTCACTGTCCTCCACAACAACCTCTGTCCTTACTCCTGGTTACAAATTCATCCCAGGCAGGGCTTGTTTGCTGCTCAAACCATCTGGCCAATTTATAGCCACATATGTCAACTACGGAGTTACTCACAAACTATCGCTCCTCTGTGCTGTCAACTCTCCACCCCTCACCATCCATGGAGGTCACCTGAACCAGCTGGTATCTTCCTACTCCCGACTTATTTAAAAGGGAAAAAGTGTCATGCAGTTAGTAGCAGTGATTTTCCAGGGAGGCGGGGGAATACACCCACTCTGGGTTACCCAGCGCGGTGACAGTGACACAGCTGCACGCTCCTACGTGCACTGCAGCTGCAGCGCACCCGGCACGGGGAACGCTCGTCCACACATACTCGTGCCGTGTTCTGCAGGGAAACAGAGCATCTGCACGTGGACTGACTCTTCCGCAATTGTTTGGGGAAGCAACAACTCAAAAACTTAAATGCACCAGGAAAAATGAAGCGGAAAAGGACTGGAATGGAACAAGCAGTTAGTTGATGCACACAGACATGATCATCTGGTGGCTTTGCATCATCCACCAACTCCCAGATACTCCCGTCAAATAATCCAGCCAGGAACAACCTTACTTTATCACACAACTAGAGTGTGAATACACGGGATCCACAGGTCAAAATCCTCTGCAATACTTTCCTTTGGCTCTGTCCTCAGCTGCAGTATCACAACAGACATGTCACTTAACAACCGTATGCAGTACACCAAGAAGTATGGAAAACTGGGTACAAGACATCAGAGAAAGAGAAAAAATCTACCAGACGATGGAGCGCATCCTCACCAAGGAGACCGTAGCACTGCTTTTACTCTAGAGCTTATCCCGTGTATCTTCTGGCTAACTTCGTATGTTGCCCTTCTGTATACAGAATCATCGAATTGTTGAGGTTGGAAGGGACCTTTAAGGTCATCAAGTCCAACAACCAACCTAACACTGCCAAAATATTCGAGAACTACAGATGCTACTATGAGCAAAACCACATTGAAAAGAGGGAGAGGAGAAATCAAAGCAACAAGAGAAGTACCTGATGCTAAGAAGTCATTCACCAGCACCAAGAACTGCTCGTCTGCCACTTGTGCATCGGTCATCAGGAACACGGTGCCGATGTTCTTCACGCCAGCTTTCAGGTACTGGTTTGCCAGGTCTGCCTGGGGGTTGGAAAGCAGGTGGGTTTAGGGGTTGCACCCACAAAGCACGGGCTAGGTACCCCACCGCCAACTGGGGCATTTCAGAATTATCTCATTAACCAAGAACAAAGCAATTGCAATTAATTAGCATGAAACTGCACTTTGGACGCTCTCCATCTTCACGGCTGAGCCTTCCAGCTTATACGGGGGAGTCTATTGCTATCATCATTGTAAGACATTATGAAGTAAGACTTGACATTATACCCAGGTCTGTATCGCACAGAAATGAGAAGAAAGCCCTGCCCAGCACCGCCAGACAAAGGGAAATGCCGGTGGCGGAGACACTTAGAGGTCAACGGACGTGGCTGAAGCCATCAGTGCAATCACTGGTTGCAGAGACTGCTGGGCGAGTTCATAAAGTCTCGCTCTGCCCTGGGCTGTGGGTACAGTCACACACACCGCAGGGACGGGGAGAGACAGCCGTGACTGGAAATGTTGGTCCTCAGTATCCCCACGCTGTACAGTTCTCTGGTTTCATACGTAGACATCAAGGATATTTATTTATTTTTCTGAGCTGCTGCAACATGGGGTTTTTTGTTTGTTTGTGAGGAAGGGAGAGGATGCCTTGTGCAAACGTGGATTTTTTCAGTGGTGTATTTCCTCCTTCTCTTCCAGAGTCCAAGCGGGCACTCACCCTTCCGTCCCCGAATCGGTGCAGTGACACTGACAGAGAGCCTGCTCGCATGGAAAAGCTGTTTCATTTCAAAGGGGACGGTGTCCTCCTGATGAGGGACACCATCTTTTTGGAATCCAAGCTGCTCATGAGATGGAAAAACACCATCATCCAGCTCAAACTCCATCCTCTCCTTCCCACCCCTCTGAGCATGACAGAAGACACGCAGGGGACCCTGACGGAACGCACTGGCCAACATTTCAGAAACTCTCTTAGGAATTCAGCAAACACACACGCTTCTTCCAAAAGAATCATTTGTTGCTTTCATCACTGGAAATTTGGATTAGATCAATTATAGCAGCGGGAGGGGCCAATGGCCGACAGGGTAATCTGTCACCATCTTGCTCTTCTATATCTGAGAAAAAAAAGTGTCTCCGTATTTCATAAATTCTTTGAAAATGAATACAGAGTGAAGGGAACATCCAATTATTTTCCACCTCCACAAACAGAGAAGCAAAGAAATGCTTTGAAAACAAATTTATTAATGGCAGTATGGAGCTATATTCCTAGACAGCAGTGCAGGCTTCCTCAATAAATAGGCAGGAGCCAGAAAATCCCACGAGTGGGACCAAAAAACCCCGAGGAGAGCTGAAAATACCCAGCGGATGGTGGGACAGGCTTGTGTGACGTGATGAAAACAACCTGCACACAACCACAGGCCATCAGGCCGTGCCACTGACGGGGAGGGAACCCAGGGTTCACCGGCCATCGCGTCTCCCAGGGGGAATAGAGTGACGTTACTGTGACTGTGATTTTTACATTTTTAATGAGAATCGTTTTGCCAGCAGCTAAAATACTTTTATCATAGAATCACAGAATGGTTTGGGTTGGAAGGGACCTTGAAAATCACCCAGTGCCACCCCCCTGCCCTGGGCAGGGACACCTCCCACCAGCCCAGGTTGCTCCAAGCCCCGTCCAGCCTGTCCTTGAACACCTCCAGGGATGGGGCCTCAACAACTTTTAAACCAGTTCAGTGATATTTTAAAATGTTGATTTATAACTCCTAGTTAGAAATCACGATAACTCACTAGTCTGTGCATAAATATAAGCAGAGGCACACTGTCGACAGCAAACCATCCACCACCCACTCAGTCCCTCTCTTACACATACCACCAGAGGAAGAGCTGGATGTGATTTGGGAACCCTCCTCTTACTCTCTCCTGCTCCTTTTCCACCTCCAAAGCACTCCACAACAGACACCTCACACATGACTTAATTACACATCTTGGTTTCATCAGTAATAATAATCAAATAGAATTATTCTGGTGCTTTACGGTTTCTCGAACAAGCACGAAACGGATGCCCACACCGCTGGGTTCACCAGCGCAGCCCAGCGCTGACACTAAGCGTGGGGCTGGAGTGCCCCAGGCCTGGCCAGCTCACAGGACTGGCGGAGGACACCACGTCTGTCTGTGCCCCTCTGCAGACACGCTTGCTCAAGGTATTTGCAGAACCGTTGCTCCTCTCTGCATCCCAACACCGTGTCTGGGGCTTTTCAGCATCCTCATAACAGTGTCGCTAAGTATGCAGCAAGACAAAGTTTTCAGGGCAAGTTCTGGTTTTTATTTCCTTCCCCCCCTCCTCAGCCTTAAAAACCACCTACCTTCAGGTCAGGGATGCCATACCCTTTCCTCAGAGTGATCTGGAAAACCTCCAGCGAGCTAATGAAGGCCGCCAGCCTGGTCAGGCTCTGCTTCCCGCTTCCGCCCACGCCGACCAGGAGCGCATTTCCTCCGGGGGACTCCAGGATACGGTTGATGCGGCAACTAAATCGAAGCATACAAAATCTCTCATTAATAAGAGTATTTTTCTATTTCTCTGCCCCGTGCTTTTCAATACATATTTTATTCACTAAGAAATTGTATTCTGGATGGGATGAAAAATGTCAATCTAAAAGACATGTCAGCAATCAATCCCCATCTCTGCTGAGACCTAGACAAAGGATGCAGCTGATGAAAAAAGTAGTTTGGTGGCAATTCAGGCTGTGCCCCAATTTTTTTTTCCACCTGCCAAGTCCGGCTGAACAGAACTATTTTAAAGTGAAGGCCAGGACACCTTTGCAGAGAGGACAAGGGGAGGGGTGGCTGACACGCCGGAAGGCTGTGCTGCCATACAGCGTGACCTGGACAGGCTGGAGAGTTGGGCAGAAAAAAACCTCATGAAGTTCAACAAAGGCAGTGTGGGGTACTGCATCTGGGGAGGAATAACCCCATGCATCAGTACAGGTTGGGGGCGGACCTCCTGGAGAGCAGCTCTGTGGAAAGGGACCTGGCAGTCCTGGTGGACAACAGGATGACCATGAGCCAGAAATGTGCCCTGGTGGCCAAGGAGGCCAATGGCATCCTGGGGTGCACCCAGCAGAGTGTGGCCAGCGGGGCGAGGGAGGGCATCCTCCCCCTCTGCTCTGCCCTGGGGAGGCCGCAGCCGGAGCACTGTGTGCAGTTCTGGGCTGCCCGGGTCAGGAAGGACAGGGAACTGCTGGAGAGGGTCCAGCAAAGGGCTACGGAGATGGTGAGGGGATTGGAGCATCTCTCTGATGAGGAAAGGCTGAGGGCCGTGGGGCTTTTTAGTCTGGAGAAGCGAAGACTGAGGGGGGATCTTATCAATACTTATAAGTACTTAAGGGGAGGGTGCCAGGGGGATGAGAAGAGTGTTTTTCCAGTGGTGCCCAGTGACAGGACAAGAGGGAACGGGCACAAACTTGACCATAGGGAGTTCCATCTTAACCTGAGGAGGAACTTCTTCCCTGTGCGGGTGGCAGAGCAGTGGCACAGCTGCCCAGAGAGGTGGGGGAGTCTCCCACTCTGGAGCCATCCCAAACCCGCCTGGACGCCGTCCTGTGCCACTGCTGGAGGTGTCCCTGCTGTGGCAGGGGGTTGGGCTGGGGGAGCTCCAGAGGGCCCTTCCAACCCTGATGATGCTGTGATACTGTGTGATAGACATGCAGAAACCGAGAACAAAACTCAGGGCTCTGATACACCTCCCCAGTAAAGGTTTGTGTTCACAAAGTATTTGGGGTTCATGTGCAGGTGAAGTGTCCTGCTGTGCAGTAAAGCATATTTGTGTATGCCTACAACAGCATAAAAATGTGTCTGGAAAACACAGCCCCTGTTTCTTATTTATCCAAACCACCACTACTTAAGAGTGAGACTTTCTCACTCTTAAAAAGGAACTTGCTATTATTTCCCAGGTGTGTTCACTTGTCTTGTCTGAGCATCCTACTGAGAACTCTGCCTGCCTCCAATTTAGGCTCTTTAAGCAATCGCTGACAGCCCCAGGTGTTAAAACCCCAATTGAGGCAGATTTGGAGAATCCTACCTGTGAAAACCACACTGGAAGCACCATTCCTCCCCCTTACATCATTGCTTTTATCCAGCTCACTTAACTGAGTATTTTCCTAGACTAATCTAATTAATTTTTCAAATAAGACTGCGAGAAACACTGTACTGCTTTATTACAACCCAAGTATCATATGATCTACGCGCAGACTCCCTCCAACTGTGAAATTGTACCCAGAAAAGCAATCCAGTTGGTGTGGAGAGCTCCAGCGCTCCTGGTGTCAGTTCCCGAGGCCAGCTCTCCCCGAAGACGGCAGCGCGGCGCTGCCCGTGATGCGCTCTGCGGGACCGCGTGCTTTGCGAACGTGCACGATGTGCCCCGGATTAGCAGGAGACCGCCAGGTCTCTCCCACTTCCTTACATAAATTCAGTCCTTAACTTTTCCTCTTTTTTTTTTTCTTTCTTTTTTTTTTTTTCCCCAACTGAAAATTTTCAGCAAATTCAAGCTGACATTCATAAGCTGTTTGAGAGGGAATAAGTTGGGGATTTCAGCAAAATGCAATGAACGGAATTCACCCAGCGCCAGTGAAAACCATGCTGAAGACTCAAACCTCGTTTTCCTGATTATCCGCAATATTAACTGGAGGGATAGTGCCAGGTTTTGTAGCAAATCCTGACTTCTGGAAAGTTCAAAAGGAGCACAAGATTAATGTCACTGTCACCTTTCTGCAAGCAAGGCAAGCTGAAACGCCTACAGACACCAGGTTGTGCATGACTCATTAATACAACAGAGTAAATGCCCATGCTCTAAGGGAAAACGTGCCCAGGCGTAGCCGGCACACCGCATTGCAAAAGTGACAGGTTGTCGAGTTCTCAGAACAGAAACGGTTAAACAGCTAGTTAAAAGGAGTAGCGCTGTATATATATTTTTTCAGTTTGTGTGAGAGTAACTGCATCAGGTCGCCAGGTCCAGCAAGAACTGAAATCCCACACCCCGGCGTGCAGCAAGGCAGCTGCTTCCTCCTAGCTTAGAGTCACAAATCTGCCCCTCTAGACACAATGTTTTCGTAGAAAATCAGTTAAAACTACGATTTACAGGGCAGGTGCATCTTCTGAAGTGATCTGAGACCAGATCTGCATTTCAGCACACAGAAATGAGTCTGTCTCTGCTGAGATTCCCAACAAGCGTTGAAATCATACTTGAAAGCTGGAGATACACCTCACTATCCGTACCACAGACATGTAAATAGCTTTATAATCACAAACTGGAGGCTTGCTATTCTTATATAGTCCCACATGTCCAATTTCCAGAGGGAACCCACCCGCACCTCTGGGCATCTAAACGCAAGCAGGATTTTCAAAGGATCGAAGCAGTTTAAATGCCTCAATCCATTTAAACGAGTGGCCTGAATGCACATAATCTCGCTTTATATACATTCGAAAATCCCACTAAGAACCTATGTAAACATGGCTTTAAAGCAGTTGTGAGAGCATTTGGGAAAATCCCAGTATAACTAGTTCTGTAGCTGGCTGTCAGGTGAAGACAAAGCACTTGAACATTGTCATGTACAATGAATGTTCGTGCCATATGCAGAGCATCAAAGGCCAAAGATATAACAGCAACCAGACTTTAAAATAACCACAAGCACGCAGTCCCTCCATCTGACAGCCCCAGACATCCTCACGGTTTCAAAAGCGCACTCCAAGCACCAGGCAGAGAAGCAGCACAGTATTTGTGCTGGACACTCCATGTGGGCAGAGGAAGCTTCTGCACATCTCTGCCTCCATCAGCGATAATTAGGGCTAACTACATCCACCAGGAAACTCCATGGAAGCAATTCGAAAAGTTCAATGCTATGATGAGACCATAAAGTCAGAAAAGCCCCTTACACATGGCACATGGCGTCCTCAAATAGCACCAGGTCCATGGCAGCGTTGACTTCATTGTAGTTGTCCAAGGCCTCCACAAGGATCTGGTTCAACTCCTCCCAGGTTGGAACTGGCCTATAGCTGGGTTCCCCGATGCCTTGTGCAAAATGGCAATAAACATTCATTCGCTTGGTCTCCTCTAAAGTTTCCTCAATGTCCTGCCAAAGAAAAAAAATATATATATACAGATAGCGTCCTGGTTTGAGCGACACAGGACTAATTTCTCTTTTAATACTTGGGAAGACTGCTTTTTTAGAAGACTCGAGCGTCTGAATTTGTGAAAATATTGACTTTATAGCCAGCTAGGGTGTGTGGGTTTCAAGGGCTCAGTGTTTTTGCTCACCAGGTACAGGGCTGAGGAGCAGCGAGATCCGGGCACTTGACCCAAACTGCCCAACAGGGTTAGTTCATACCACGAATGGCACACTCAGTATAAATTATAAAGTTTGCTGTGAAGTTCTCTCTCCCTCGATGGCTGCCATCCTGAGAACTCCTCGCCCCGGTGCCGGAGCCCTGAGCCCTTCCCTTCCTCCTGAAGCCGCAGCGCCCACAGTGTCCCACATTGGCTGTCCCTGCTGGGAGTGCACGGCTTCTATGGACAGAATGGGCTGAGTGTAATCCCTGTGTATTTCATATTGGTATCGGGATCAATACTGGTTCTTTAGTGCTATTAATGTTAATTATCTAATCTTACTCTATTAAATCTGTTTATACTTCAACCTCCAGGTTTCCTTGTTTTTTCCCAATTCCCTTTCCCGGGTGCAGAGGGGTCATTGGGTAAGAGAATAATTGTCTAAATGACAATAAATTGTTACGGGTTTCTCAAACAATAACAGATATATGTATAACAAGTATAGGAAAAAACACTGCAGCTCCATGCCAGCTTGCCAAGTAAAGTACGGTGTTCTGGAAAATGCCTTTTTATGCCCATGTAGTTGCACCTGCATGTTGGAAAAGGGGGAAGAGGAACAAGAGGGAAAGAGGGGGAAAGCGAAAAGCCCCAATACTGACTTCTTTTGCTCTGACAACTTCTTGCAAATCGCAACAACTCAAGTCATTACCGTAAGAGAATGTGGCCACAAGAAAAGCCCCGCAGCAGCAGCCATAGCGGTAGGACATCGTGGACAATAATAACGCCTGGAGGAGAAAACGCTGTCTGCACTGCTTATCACTGCAGCGATACCTGTGCAATTCACACAGCAGCACTGCTGGGTGACGCCAGGCCCAAAGGACAGCAGGTCTGGAGCTTTCATTTGAAAGATGTTTTGGAAAAAGGGAAAGCACTAAGGATTTGTGCCTGCATATCAGTTTGCTCCCATCAAGACCAGGGATCTGACCCTTTTGCTTTTGCCACATGAGACTCAAAGCACTTAAATAAAGGAATTTAATGCATTCACAGAGCCCAAATCACCTCTCCCCGATGCCTTATGGAGTGCATCATTTACCCATACACAACATCGGCAGCCCAGAATAGGGATGACAGAGATTTTACTCCTGAGCTCCCACCAAGAGCATTGCCCTCCCAGCAAGTGAGAGGCGGGCAGACCTTGGATCAAACTTCGCTTTCCCAAGCAACTTCTTTCCTGTGAGCATGTATGTTATTATCAGAGTTACGAATCTCAACACTTACATCATAGAATTTCTTCACCATCTCCAGCTGGATTTTGTCAAAGGTACCGTAATCCCTTTCTTCAACCATCTTATCCCGGTACACCCGGTTTGACTCATGCAGGTAGAGCTTCACTAGGTCTTGGGGTTGCTTCAGACATTCAGGGGTAGAGAACAGAAGGCCCTGTGGAGAGCAGAGACAGTCAGAAAACTCCATCTTGACCCTAAGGGACTATCCTCACCCCTGGCATCCAGGTGAACCCACTAGAATAGGGCTAAATCGCTCTAAACGCGGAGTTAGAGCGACCTGCAATTGAATTCTGAAGAAGCCCCTACGCAACAGCCCCTGGAGAACATGCCCTTTGTCACCCCCAATCTCGCAAAGCAGTTTGTACTCGTTACACTCATTCTGGTACCCAAAGAGCATCCCCAACGCAGCCTGGCCGGGCTCATGCTCCCAAGCTCAGCTGCAAAGAGCACGCAGAGTGAGGCACCAGCCCAGACACGTGGCTTTTTGCATCCCAACACCACACCATGGCTGCTTTGTCAAGAAGAAAAAGTAGTTTGGAAATGTTAGTGGCGATGATTTCTGGTTTTTTTAATCAATTAATTTTAATTAGGTGCATTCTGCCTGCAGGAAATATTAGTTGCTGTCTGCTTATCACAGTATGTTTACCATGAACTCTATTAAAATGCATAAAAGAATTATTTTTCAAAGAGGTGTCGCCTATAACTAAGCCTATTAACAGCACACAGGGTTTTCAATGGCATGAATTAAATAGACAGCTTTTATTCCTAACATCTAATTATTTATACATAAAATAGAAAATATATTAAAAGCAATGTAAAGCAGTCCCTCTCAGCTCACTGGCCCATGGCTCAAGTCGTTTGGGTTTCACGTTTGTCATTACAGTTGCCAAATTGTTATTTTATTTATTTCAGAAAAAAAAAATTAGTGAGAAGAGCTGACAGCTCAAAGGGGGAAAGGGAAACCCACCAGGTCCTAAACTGATTTAAAAAAAAAAAAAAACAACAAAAAAACCCAACCCCAAATCCCTCAGGCACTCTAAAGACACCCCGAGCCACAAAAGTTGGTGTGTTCTTGATGCAAGCGTTACCTCCAAGGGAAGAAAATCCACACTTCACCAATCTGTAATCAGTTTATTAACTTAACAGCTGAACATCTCCCCTTTTCTCACTCTGCAAACCCGACCCTTGCTCCTCTCGGCAGAGCCACCGGGCCCTTCCACAAACACAACCAGCTGCACCCCAACGAGCCACGGGGATGCTCCGTGGGTGAGGTTGAGCTTCCAGGAGATGCCGTAGTGCCTATGGCTGGGATGCATGACAGATGCGTGACCGTGGGTCACTGCACCTGCGATGAATGCGGTGCCAGCATGCAAAAACCCCTCCAAAACATGGATAATCCCCTGCCCTTTGCCATGCCAATGCAAGTTTTATCCACCTGGCTGTTGAGTCCTCAAGGTTGTATTTCAGCCAAATCTTTCATCTTCTCCTCCTTGCCAGAAAGGCAAGAAACTGGTTAGGAAGCCCCCTCTGCTGCAATGAGGCTTCTCTAGGCAACGATATCGAGTATCACAACATTGGTGATAAAATAGTGAAACTCCAGGAGAGGTCTTTGCCGAGAGGAGTGGCTGTGCCCATGGGGGTGTGAGGGGCTCGCCACCACCCTGCTGAGGAGCGTGGAGCCGGGCTGCGGGGGAGCCACCGCTCCCGACTCAGCAGATCGGGATTTATTACCAGGTAATTCTGAGTGACAGGTTCCTCAGCAGCTTAATAATCACCCCAGGAGACGATGCGTATTTGGCACGGAAACCGGGAATATGCTAATCAGCCCAGCAAGACTCGTCTGCCGTGTTGTCGTCACGCATCGACATGCCAGCGGAGATGGGCTGTCACCGCTCTGACGAGGCAGGACCTGACCTCAGCCCGTTTGTTTTTTTTCCCCATGATCTCCATGAAGAGGAGGAGAGTGAAGAGCACCCATGACCCCTCAGACTGCAATGGAGCATGTCCCCTCCCAGCAGGATCTCATGTGCTCTGCACCCACCACGGCTCTGCTGAGGGAAGTCCAGGAGATATTTCTGCTTCCCATCAGAGCTCTTCAAACAGTGACAAGTATAGGTCAGCTCGCACTTCCCAACATCAGCACATCTGGGCAGTTAGCAGCCCTTGCCCGGGGCAGGGCAATTCCCACCATGGCTCCATTAATGAGTCCTAGCCCACATCATTACCTCAAACACTGTGTTGTCACTACCCTCTGACCAGGAATGGTCTCCAAAAACCATCCAGCACAGCCACACACTCTTGACTTGTATCCCCCTGCACAACCATTGGTTTCCTCCGAAACCTCAGAAGCCGTCCATGCAAGACCAGCTTCCATGCAATACCATTGGCTTCATCTATAAGTTCAGGTGCTCTAGATTTAATTTGAAGCCACTCACAAATAAAAGGATCACTCATTTTTCTATAGTGAGATGCACAGCTCTGGTCCTGCACACAGCACCAAAAAGTCCCACATCACACAGCTAAACCATTTTCACAATAGAATCATAGGGACCTTTACATCGAGTCCAACCATCAACCTAACACTGCCAAGTCCACTACTAAACCACGTCCCTTAGCACCACGTCCACCCATCTTTTAAATACCTCCAGGGATGGCGACTCTACCACTCCCCTGGGCAGCCTCTTCCAGTTCTTGACAATCCTTCTGTGAAGAAATTTCTCCCAATATCCATCCCAGACCTCCCCTGGCGCAACTTGAGGCCGTTTCCTCTTGTCTTATCACTTGTTACTTGGGAGAAGAGACCGACCCCTCCTCACTACACCCTCCTTTCAGGAAGCTGTAGAGAGCGATAAGGTCTCCCCTCAGCCTCCTTTTCTCCAGGCTGAACACCCCCAGGTCCCTCAGCCACTCCTCAGACAGTTGTGCTCCAGAGCCCTCACCGGCTCTGTTGCCCTTCTCTGGACACGCTCCAGCCCCTCAATGTCTTTCTTGTGGTGAGGGGCCCAAAACTGAACACAGCACTCGAGGTGGGGCCTCACCAGTGCTGAGTACAGGGGGACGGTCACTGCCCCAGTCCTGCTGGAGACACCATTGCTGATACAGGCCAGGATGCCATCGGCCTTCTCGGCCACCCGGGCACACTGTTGACAAACAGCCCCAGGTCCTTCTCCGCCGGGCAGCTTTCCAGCCACTCCTCCCCAAGCCTGTAGCATCCATGGGGTCAGTGTGACCCAAGTGCAGGACCCGGCACTTGGCCTTGGTGAACCTCACACCATTGGCCTCAGCCCATCGATCCAGCCTGGCCAGATCCCTCTGTACAGCCGTTCTACCCTCAAACAGATCAACGCTCCCACCCAACCTGGTGTCCTCTGCAAACTTACTGAGGGTGCACTCAATCCCCTCGTCCAGGTCGTTGATAAAAATATTAAAGAGAACCGGCCCCAGTACCGAGCCCTGGGGGACACCACTGGTCACCAGCCAACAACTGGATTTAGCTCCATTCACCACCACTCTTTTGGCCTGGCCATCCAGCCAGATTTTCCCCAGGTAGAGCAGCTCTTCAAAGAAGATATTCCAGGTCAAATGGTCAGATGGTCCAGTGGAGAGAGACATGTAACTTTTTCTTTCTCTTTGCACCCTTACACGCTCTCTCAGGGGCATACACGGAAGAGATGCATACTTCATCTCTACATGGAAATACACTGCACGTAGATAGCCAAAATAGAAACAGAAGAGGCCTCTGCACATACAGGATAATCTTGGAAAGTCAAAGACTTCATTTTTATACAGCTACCTGAACACAATAAAAGCTACATATATAGGGAAGCTGAACGTTTAGGTTAAAAAAAAAAAAAAAAAAAAAAAGCACCAGAAACTTTCCAGCCATGCTTGCAAAACCTGCAAAACTCTAACACGTGTCCAGCAACCAGGGTCTGAAGCAATGTGACGTGAATTCTGGACACTAGGCTTCTAAGGTGATAATTATTTCCACTTGTCAAGCTTTGCATGCTGCCGGGCTCCCTGCCAGCGGGCGGGCATCCCGCTCCCGCTGCCGCAGGCATCCCAGCGAGCAGAGCGCAGCACCAGGACCCAGAGCGGAGCTTCACCCGCGCGCCGGGCTGGCAGGGAAGAGAGACCTAACATGGTCCCACGGATGGGGTGATCAGAAGATGACAGGACAGAAAGTCTCCCAGGCATAAAAAGGTAAGAAAAACAAATTACTTCTTCTCTTTGCAGCCTAAACAACAGTTAAAATCATAACAAGTTGTGCAGCGCAGTGACCCCTTTCCGGCCGTCCCGCACTGTTGGCCTAAGCACCGCACTCTCCTCCTTCCTCATGTTACTCTTGGGGCTCCTGGGGCAGCCCCGGCACTTTGAGGACAGTGGTGACATGAAAACAGTGACAAACACAGCGTTACTATCAACAGTGTGTGGGTTATGAGCCCAGAGTCCTATTTAAAAGGCCAATTTCAAGATATGCTCATCAGGGAGGACCGACGAGGGGCTCCAGCCACCCCTTTGGCCCGCGTACTGCAGCGGCCGCTGCGTGTGATGGAGCAGCCCATAACCAGGCACCGGTGGGAATGAAACAGCAGAGAGGGCAAGCTGGAAGGAGCGGGAGGCTCTGGAACCAGACTGGCCCTGGTGGCCAGATGCCGGGCGAGCCCGAGGCTGAGCCATGCTGAAGAACTGTGCCAGACCGAAGAACAAAGGGGAGGTGCCGCGTGCCCTGCACCCGCCTGGCAGCCGCTGCTGTCCCCCCTCTCCAGCCACGCACCAGCGGGCAACACACAAGGCCCATGTTGGCGTTTGCCAGCCTGAAGTTTGCAGGGCTCTTTAGCAAGTTTAAGCACGGGTAAATAAGAAAATCCCTTCCCGTGCAAAGGAGCGGGGAGCCTGGTGGCCGCTAAAGCCGCATGGAGGTGAAGCTGAGGTGGAGCGAGGCACGCCGGAGCCACCGCCGTCACCTCTCGGGAAGGGACAGAGGCTGTTCTTCCTCAACTGCCGCAGATCTTAATGTGACACGCTGCTTGAAAATCTTGTTAGAAATAGGAATAAAAAGCAAAATACAACCCCGCTGAGTCTATGATTATTATTTTACAGAGATGACAGATATAATTTAGAGCATAATACCATGGTAACCCTTTCAGACGGAAAGAAAGACAGCAACGGGGCTTTCTCTGGTGCGAGCCAGCAGGGAATATATTTTTAAAAAGCATAATCCACAACTCTGTCACTGCAGAGACCTGTCTTCTTTAATCAAGGGTAAATTGCCTGGAGCGTACCAATCAATTTAACTCCGCAGCGCATGGTGGGACCCAGAGGCATGAAAAGGTGCCATAGAAATGCACGGCAAATAGTGTCGGACTTCAACCACAGATGGGACCTGCTACAGAGGGAGAGTAGCAGAGAATGTCTTCCGATGAGCCCAAAGGATTATAAAGGACTGAAGGGAGACCTTGCCCCTGCACCAGTAACACCAGTAACAGTAAGTGATGTAGACCAAGGACAAGGAGCCAGGGCTGCCATTCCTGCAGATCTTGCCTAATCCTACCCCAGCCCCTTCTTGCCCATCACCCTGGGCTACGGTTTCCACCCTCTCCTCACTCTGAACGCTTCCCAGTAAGATGTGTCAGCAAATTTAAGCTGGTTTATTACAGATAGGTTTTACAGCACTTGCTGAGCCTTCTGTAACCGTTCGGAACCAGCCCATGAGCCCAGGAGGCTGAAGATGATCATGGATTTTGAGGCTCCTTGTTATGTTTTTTCAAAATCAGAAAGGAGCATCAAGAAGAGTGTGGCCAGCAGGTCAAGGGAGGTCATCCTCCCCCTCTGCTCTGCCCTGGGGAGGCCGCAGCCGGAGCACTGTGTGCAGTTCTGGGCTCCCCGGGTCAGGAAGGACAGGGAACTGCTGGAGAGGGTCCAGCAAAGGGCTACAGAGATGATGAGGGGACTGGAGCATCTTTCTGATGAGGAAAGGCTGAGGGCCTTGGGGGTTTTTAGTCTGGAGAAGAGAAGACTGAGGGGGGATCTCATCAACGCTTATAAATACTCAAAGGGAGGGTGCCAGGGGGATGGGAACAGTCTTTTTCCAGTGGTGCCCAGTGACAGGACAAGAGGGAACGGGCACAAACTTGAGCATAGGAAGTCCCATCTCAACATGAGGAGGGACTTCTTCCCTGTGCGGGTGGCAGAGCAGTGGCACAGCTGCCCAGAGAGGTGGGGGAGTCTCCCACTCTGGAGCCATCCCAAACCCGCCTGGACGCCATCCTGTGCCACTGCTGGAGGGGACCCTGCTGTGGCAGGGGGTTGGACTGGGGGAGCTCCAGAGGGCCCTTCAACCCTCACCAGTCTGGGATTATGTGATCCTTCAACCCAGACCCTAGTGGGCTTCCAGGTGAGCAGTGACCTGAATGTGTTTGTGCATGCAGCAGAGAAACCGTGCCTGGTGCTGGCTTCCTTCTCCCTTTGGTTCCCCTCCTTCAACCCACAGCCCTTCTGCCAGTCCTTACCTCCTCGGAGACTCCCGTTCCCCTTCGGGGAGCCAGCCCATCCCCTCCATGGTGGGCATCCATACACCACCCTGCTGCCACACAGGACAGACCGGCTTATTTCGATGTGAGGGCCTGAACCAAAGCTTCACCCTATGGCTCCTGGCCAGCTGATGCCAGAGAAGCAGTGGCACCACCGAGCACAGTGCTGAGGCACAGAGGGTTGTCCGGCTGAAGGTGAAGTCCAGACACAAAAATCAAGTGAGAACAGTGGGTAACATCATTGTTGTGCAGGAATACATGGGATTTCCCATGACCTTCCCAAGTCATGGTTCATCTCAGGGGACACCTACTCTGCAGCCAAGAGAGCCTTGAAAGCAACACAGCTCAGCCAAGAGAACCACACGCGGCAGGCGGGTACAACACAAGGACACCCCTGTGTCCTTGTACAGCCACTGGAGCCCAGGTGGGATGTCCTGACACGTTTCCCAAAGCACTAGACAGCCACACTTGGGCAACAGAGGGAAACAGCACACCTGCGTCCCTGGCAGGGGGAGCTGGACAGCCTTCTGCCCTCCCCAGCCTTGGATGAAGCTAGATATCCTCACACACCTGAATCTGAGCATCTTAATCTCAAGCCAAATCCCACCTTAGACTGCAAAGTGCCGATGTCTGACAACAGGACAGTCACCTCGGACTCCCTTCACCTCCAGTGAATGAGGTGCTACAAACACGGTTCCTCTGAGCTTTTCTCCATGTTTCCATGAGGATGAGCTGAACAAGAACTATTGTCCTGGTCTGAGGTAAAACAGAACCAATACACAGAAATATCCATTCTTCTCTGCCGAGGGAGACGACATGACTAGCCAGGCAAAAAGGAATCCCACTGAAGACGCTCAGATCCCCAGAGATGATCATTCCAATTAGTCAGGACAAACATGAACAGTGCTTGACAAAGTCAACCCACTGCTGCCTGTCGAGCCTTCAGCCCCTGGCTGGATAGGTTGCTCTTTTCCCTTTTGGTTTCACCAACACCTTTATTTGTCTAGACAAATCTCTGGAGTCTTGCCATCATTTGGAGTGAACACCTTCTGGAGTCACCTTCAGCTGAATCCGAGTGACACAGACATCAGCCTGATCCGCTCAGGCAATGAGTGTCGGGCGCAGAAGGACAAACATGAAAGCGGTAAGTCCCCATATCCGTCTGCGGAAGGGAATTACTGCCGACTTACTTTGGGGCAGTCTGGTTCTGTGCAACACTCACACGCATACCAGATCCAACCTCATTCATTCTTCATTAGCTACAGCAATTAAGATACAGGTTCTTGGAGTGTTTTGTAATGAGACAATTAGCACAGGACTCCTTGTCATAAGAGCTGTCAGGCAGTTTTGACAAACGGAAGCAAGCTGGGCTCGTAAGGTCCTGCGTAAATGTTTAGGGATAGTATTAATATCTAACATGGTACAGTAACGCCAGAGCCACCAGGCAGATTGCAAACGGAGCCGCTGTTAACGACCTGCGCAGAGCCAGCAGTGCCACAGCGCAGCGGCAGCGAGTCCAGGGGTTGACTCCTCCACAGCTGCAATTTGCATACGGTTTGTGCCTTTAACAGTTATCTTTGGCTGCTTGTATAATCACAGGATAGCTGGGAAAACAGCAATCCCCAAAGGCCTTTTATACATGCAGCTATTATGCACTCGGTGTTTGATTGTTTGTCTGGGATTAAATGGAATTTGAAAAAGGCATTATGTCCTGACGTACAAGCTTTACACCCACCGATTCCCCATCTTCCCACAGGGTAAGGAAACTCAGACGGCCCCTGCTTTTGGGGGATTTTTTGTTTTGTTTTGTTTCCCTCTCTTTATTTTTTTCTTCTTTCTTTTTCCCAGGTGCCATCACATCAAGCTTTGTAAAAGAACATGGACCAGACAGATGAACTGCAAGGTGGTTAGAAAACTGGGTGGACCACGAGGCTCGAAGTTCTAACTGGAGGCCAAATACCTACCAGTGGTGTTCCTCGGGGGTTGGTACCAGGGCAGTATTGTCTAATGCCTTCCTCACTGGTGGATGAAAAGCTGGACATGAGTCGACAATGTACACTGGTAGCCCAGAAGGCCACCCACATCCTGGGCTGCATCCCCAGCAGCGTGGCCAGCAGGGCGAGGGGGGATTGTGCCCCTCTGCTGCGCTCTGGCAGACCACCCCTGGAGTGCTGCATCCAGCTCTGGGGCCACCAACATCAGAAGGACATGGACCTGTTGGAGAAGGTCCAGGGGAGGGCCCGGAGATGCTGCGAGGGCTGGAGCCTCTCTGCTGGGAGAACAGGCTGGGAGAGTTGGGGGTGTTCAGCCTGGAGAAGAGAAGGCTCCAGGGAGACCTTTCAATACTTAAAGGGGGCTTATAAGAAAGATGGGTACAAACCTTTTAGCAGAACAAGGGGTAACGGTTCTAAACTAAAAGAGGGCAGATTCAGACCAGACATAAGGAAGAAATGTTTTACACTGAGGGTGGTGAGCCCCTGGCCCAGGTTCCCCAGAGGGGTGGTGGCTGCCCCATCCCTGGAAACATCCAAGGTCAGGTTGGATGTGGCTCTGAGCAACCTGACCTGGTTGAAGATGTCCCTGGTCATTGCAAGGGGGTTGGACTACATGGCCTTTAAAGGTCCCTTCCAACCCAAACCAGTCTATGACACAGGCAGTGCACCCTCAGCAGGTCTGCAGATGACACTGACCAAGCAGAGAAGTTATTATACCAAAGGGGCGACCTTGACAGGTCGGAGAAAAGCTGTATGAAGTTCAATCCCCTTTTGGGTCCCCCAGTACAAGACAGACATTGACATACTGGAGCAAGTTCAATGGATTCCACCAAGAATGTAAAACAATGGAGCACAGGACATGCAAGGAAAGGCTGAGAGAAATGGGAAAAGGTGAAGGGGAATGTTACTGTTGCCTACAACCACCTGAAGGGGAGTTACAGAGAAGATCAAGCCCAATTTTTTTTTTTGGAGGTGCATAGGAAAAGGACAAGAGGCAAGAAGCACAAATTGCATCAAGGGAAATTCTGATTGAAATAAAGATATATAAACTTCACCACAGAGTGGCTTTAGCAGTGCAACAGGGGCCGGGGAGGCTACTGGAACTCCAGCCTTGGAAATATTCAAAACTTGTCCCATCAGCCTGACCTAACTTTGACGTTGGTGCTGCCTGAGCAGGGGGTTGGACAAGACAGCTCGAGCTAAATTATGTATTTAAAAAGATGTAACGAATGCAACACATGGAAATGCATTCCCAGAGTCCAGAGCTTCTTTCACACTCAATTTCAGGAAAATAACCGTGTTCCAGCAGACCTAACAGGAAATCAGGAGATCTCAAAACCCGAAGAATATTTAAGGTAAGTAAATAATCAAGATGGAATAGCAAAAGGTAAGGAAGGATTTCTAGAAAAATTGAACCACAATTTAAATAAATGCTCTAAGACCAAGGAGCCGGACTCCCCCCGCTCCTCCTACCGCCATATGACAAACGAAAAGCCATCTGAGCTCCTGTCACTGCTCCTACCCTCTGGCCCAGCATCTAGATCTGGCAGGACATTTTCTAATATCCCACAACCTTAGCACCTTTCAAGCAGACTACAGTTAAAATTAAAGCTTTCCATTGAAATGTTTCTTTTCTCTCTCTGTGCCTTTCAAAGCACAGATTAACTAGAAGCCGGGATTTAACACGACCCACATCTAACGTCAAAGGCTGCTGATGTTTAGCTGAGCACAAGTGACAGGTCTGATTCCTTCTTGACACAATTGAAGTTATTAACTTTTTCAAGGTCCTGTTCCTGGATTTCCCATTGTCTGTCATTACGTCAACCCTTGTCTGATGGACCGGACCACAAGGCACTGAACTTTCAGTACCTGCTTTGTAAAACAGACATTAATAAGGACAGCAACAAACTACAAACTGCCATTTTACAACAGGTTATGGTGTTTCAAACCTCTTGATTTGGCTACTGAGAACTTTCTCAAACTTTATTAATCAGCCTTAAACTCTGAGAGGCTCTTTGAGCAGTAATACCTACCGCTTCAAGGCATGAGATTTCTGGGGAAAAATGAAAAAAACCCCACAAAAAACTCTCTCCACTGTTGGAAGAAAACATCTTTAAAGCTGAACAACTTCCCCTCGGTACAGAACTGGCTCCAGGGGTAATTCAGTTTCAGCAATGAAGTCAAAGCTGGTTTTGATTTATTTATCAACTCTTTAAATGCCATCCTTCATGCACATGCTGAGTGCGTGACCACTGAGAAGGTACGAGGACGTGCCAGTACAGGCCAACAAGCTGTACCGGCTGTAGGCAAAGCAGTTAAACAAGTTCCTGCTCTCCTGTCTTCAGGGCCAGTAGCCCCCAAAGTATCCACCATCTGCTTCAGTGCAATGAAGTCCTTTCCCCGTGAGGTGGAGCAGTGCCATTACTCCCCACACTTACACGTGTGGAACTGAGGCTCACAAAGACAAACCCAGCTCCATCACACCAACGGTCACTTAATTAAGTGCTGCAGTCAGGAACCCAAAGGTCCCTTCTGTTGGTCCCTTCTACAGCCAGAGGGCATTTCAACCCACCCAAAACCTGCACCTCCTTCCGGAGATATTCATCTCTCCCCCTTGGCCACAGGAGGCTGGAAAGTAAATAAGCTTCTAACTGGTGTTCCTCAAAGCCATGGGTGATGGCTCTGAAATCCATCCAAAACCCATCAGGAATTAGGGAATGGCCTGATGTCACCCCCTTTACTCAGGGTGGACACATGCTGTGTCACTGCTAGGTGGGAGACTGCATTTTGCCCTCCGAGGCTAGCTGGGCCAGGGGACACACGTCCACAGCCTCCCAGGGCCTCGGAACAAGCTCCAAGTGCCACAGGACAGCAACCGCACTTACTTGGAAGATATTGGAGAAGTCTCGCAGGTTGAAAACGTAGTGGAACTTGATAGCCGTTGGCAGGAAAGTTGCAGCTACCTTCTGATGCAGTGCCAGGGCCAGCGCAACCAGCTGCTGAGCTGATTTTTGCACAGCCCCTGAGAAATTCCCACTCGTCAGATGCTGCATTAAAATGGTGCTGTAGATCCTGGACAAGGCATCCTGACCAGGGATGGAGAGAGCGAAGACGCAGAAGTGACGCTGAGGAAGAGAAAGGACAAGGTCAGAGAGATGGGCCACCACCTCTCAAGCAAAATGCCCTTGGGGACTTGATAGGTTTGGACACAGTGCTAGATAATCTCATCTAGGCTCCCTTTCCCATGAAAGGTTGGCCCAGATGATCTTTCAAGGTCCCTTCCAACCTGGGATGCTCTATGATTCTGTGACTTGCAGTCCATCTGAACAAGGCTACTGCCCTCTTCCAGCAGAGGACAGCTGGCAAATGACATCACTCTGCTCTCTAAACACGGGATTTTCAACTGCAGTTCACAACTGCTACGCTGGAAGTTCAGTCCATTGAAGAGCTCTGAAGGCCCACCAACCTCTGATGAAGCCCAGTCACCTTCTCTTTTGGGAACAGCCCCTGGAAGGTGCCACCTCCCAGAAGACCCCTTATTGATTTGGGACTTGCAAAGACAGAGGAGATGTCCATATACAGCCATGAATGCTTCATTTTAACACCACAACATGCTAAGGAGGAGCAAGGGCTTGGGCTGACCCTGGTCATGAGGTTTCTCCATGAGGGCATGAATTTTGCTCTCTGCTACCCAGGCTCCCCAACGGCCAGCAGGTCCCTGCGCTGTGAGCAGGATCCGTCCCTGTGGCAGCTGCCCCACCGGGTCACGGCTGCTCTTGCACGGGCACCCGTTTCTCAGGGTACTTCTCCACTACTGCTCACCTGCCAACCCTCCTCCTACAGCATGGCAAATACCTGCCACGCAGCTGGGAAAGGCACCATCCCTCTCTCTGCCATTTGTCCCCCTGGGATGCCAACAGGACCCGCTCAGTGGGTTCGATCTGCGGCACAGGGAACTGCCTCTGAGCAGGCTCTGCCGCTCCCCAGGGCTTGGAGAAAAGGCCAAGGAATCTCAGAGCTGATACCAACCAGCTCTGTGGCCCAGATTGAGCCTCACAGCTCCCAAAAATCAAGCCCTGAGATTTAAGATCTCTTCCCAAATCTATACTTCTGCTACCATCAGCACTTGTACTGGTTTGGGGGATTTTTTTGGTTTGGTTTTCTTTGTTTGGGTTTCCCCCCAACACCTCCTTTTAATGAGAATATACTGTCAGCTCCATCAGGAAATTTTAAAAACCAAAAGGATTTAATGAACTATGTTCCAGAGGTAAATATTAGCTAAATAAAGGCAAAATCTGTCTGTATGCACCAGAAGGCTGTCCCAAAAGTAGGTGTTAGGCTGGCTGGCAACTTGTGACTTCTTCCTCCGACTGAGCAGCAGAATGTGAGGAAAAACAAACAAGGGAGTAAGGGAGCAAGTCTGCTGCTTCACCATTAGCAATTACAGTCACTCGACAGCTTCATGCCGTTTCTCCTGATAAAATGACAGCAGGATCTGCCAGTTGTTTTCCTCTGGCCTCATGCTTAAATAATCCACCCCAAAATAAAACCAGCCATGTGCCTGCCACTGCGCAGGGCTTTACCTGCAGACGAGGGTTGATGGTGAAACTCCCCGCGGTCGGGTTCATGCACGACACGTACTGCACATTCGTGATCTCCTTCAGCGACAGCTTGGTCCTGTCGTACCTTTGGGCAAAACCAAAGCAGCGGTAGGGTGACGGCAGCTCCTGCGTCTCCCCTGGCGCATGTCCATGGGCCGCCAATGCCCAGTTGTCTTCAGTGGGGTCAAATTCTGCATCTCCCCAAGGCAGGGCCCAGCCCTGCCTCTATCACCTGTACATGGCCTGGCGCACACGAGTCCTGCTCTTGGCAGAAATTTTTCCGCTTCAATGACCTGTAGCTGATATTTCTATAAACTAGCAACAAGCACTCAGCAAAGCCCACAGGTTGTAGCCGTCACGTGCATGGAAATTGTAGGAAATCGCAGGAATCCATCTGGTTCGAGGCAGCCTGGGACAGGGGCCAGCCGGCTGCCTGCTGCCGATGCAGCTGCCCACCCGCTGCCTGCAGGGGAAGGATGCGGACGGCGCCGACGGAGCCGGGGGCGCAGCCCCAGGAGCAGCCCCGGGAGCGCAGGCACCACCAGGGCCAGGGCAGCCCCAGGGTTGCAGTGGGCTTTGCCCACCCCACTCCTCATCATCCCCGGAGCCCCAGCGGGCTGCGAGAGGGGACACCGACCGTGCAACACCCCGGCGGGCGCTGATAAGAGCGCGGGCAGAAAGCCTGGACGTGCCTGGGAACAGACACGTGGCACACTGCATGTCCCTGGGCCTCCAATGCTCCCACGCAACCAGCAGAGCCCTCTTTCTGCCCGACTTCCCCAACATCTGCAGCCCCAAATTTCCTCCTACCCTCCACTGCCTCCATACTCGGGAAGCTCAGGCAGGCAGCCGAGGAGACTGGAAATCGCTACGAGTCCCTGCCCTGTAATGCCCACTGGGAGAGCTGCAAATCTTGTTGTCCCATGCAGCGCTGCTGGCTACGGTGTAAAATGCACCAATTTCCTTCCAAAACACTGTCACTGTTTTCCTTTCAAATTACCTGTGCCTAGAAAATGCTTGTTTGCTGCTGCCTGACCGAAAACAATATTAGGTGCTCCCAGCTGAGGCCAAATCCATGGCCTTCCCCCGTACCGCAGGGCATCGGGGCCGAGCATCCCGCTCCCCTCGCAGGCTCTGCAGTGGGACCACAGTCGCAAGCCGCAGGGAGAGCAGAGCAAAGCTCCTCTCAAGCAGGCTGTGAGCAACTGGAGTTTGTTTGCTGGGGACAGGGAAAACCCTGAGGGCGCACAACCCCTCGGTTCCCGCAGAGCCAGCTCAGCCCGGCCCAGGCGGACGCGATGGCGGACAGGCGATGGGAAGGGGGAACTGTGCCTCGACCTCCTCTCAAACCCCATCCCCAACCCTGGAGCTGAACAAAAAGGTCTCGGATGACCAAGCCCGAGCAGCCTCCTACCAGTGGCCGTAGTCCAGGTGTTGCCTGATCAGCGTGTGGGGCTGCACCGTGCCGTAAGCATCCACTTCAGGCATGTTCAGATCATCGATGAAGTAGATAAGCTTCTTGGTACCCGGAGGGCCGTAATTTCTGCCAGCCTTTTTATCCAGAGGCTTCTCAAGCACGCCTGTACAGAGGCAGAGGTGCAAAGTTAAGCTACCGGGGAATCCATGGCTGCAAAATAAAACTGATTTCTCACCCCGGCTCGATGCCGCGCTGCGTGTAACTACAGCAGCCCCGGGAGGAGCTGCGCTATGCCCGGGACAGGCAGAGCTGCTCTCACGGCACAGGGCAAGCCCCCGGCCCCCTCCAGCTGGCACCTGGGGGTGTTTATTGCTTTTTGGGGAGGAAGAGTTGGTCTCGGCCCAGGATGCTGCTCCCCAGCAGGACAGCGGCTGTCCCCGAGCTGCGGCTATAGAGCAGCTGGGAGCCCTGCACGGGGCTGGCAGGCCCCTGGGGCAGCTTTTTGGTCTGACCCAACCCAAATCGGAAAGCTCTCAGTTCCTCCTTTCAAACAAAAAGAGGCAAACTAGCAGTCTGCTACAGAACAGGGCTACTTCAGAGCAAACAAAAGCTTTTCATGCAAGACGAAGCCCTTTGAATCCCTTCTGCATAAATTTTTAAACTAGATCTTGCTTGCTGAGGTTATCCTGACCCGTACGAGAGAGCAGTGAACGAGCCCTCCGCCTGCCCCGGCGATGCAGCGGCCGCGCCGTTAGCACGGGCAGCGGGGCCAGGCACTGGGAAGGAGCAGGGGAGATGCTGTGGGCACAGAAGCCCATGAGCAAAGTGGATTTTGTGAATGTAAGTGCATTGTTTACCTCTGTTAGACAAAAGAAATAGGCGATTTTGGGGCCAAATTCCTGCACGTTGTCCGAACAATCAAAATAATGGGTTTTAATTAAATGCACCAAATACCCACAAGTTCCCTGACCCCATCCTCAGCATTACCCAAACCTCCAGATAACGTGACAAGACTCATTTCCAACACACGCTGCCAAATTACCACCTGGTTTTAAGTAGAGTCATGCGTGAGCAAGGCAAAGCACGGAGAGAAAAGTTTCTCATTTCAAAGCTTTGGAAGATTTTAATTTGTTTTAGCAGAAGGCTGAGGTTATGTGTTGCTCTAGATTATAAAATGTGGGGGATATTTAGAATGCTGGGCTGGCATTTAATAAAAATCACCCCACGTCGCTGCACATAATGTTTTATAGGTTATCGATTCCTGTGATTGCAGCCCAAGCAACCTTTCCCGACTCGGTAAGTGGAAAAGCAAACAGAAGCATCTTTCCTCTGCCCAGATCCTGAGGTGGGCTCTCTGCCACGGGCTTACTTGGAGAGCATCCCCGGTCCCAGGGCTCGCTGCTCTCCCGAAGGTGGAGGCAGAATTGGTTTCATTTACACAGTTTTGAGTCGTCAACAGACGTGTAAGGTGCTGCAGAGCAGCACGGTTAGTAGCAATGCTTTGTAATTAGGGAAGACTGGCAAATGTAAATGGGACTGGGAACTTTTGTAAAAACCTCCTTGTGAAAACGTACGCTTAAGCTATTCATTGTCATGGGCAAAAGTTATTAAGGAAGATTTATATTCTGTTTTTTTCAGACCTTTTTTTTTTTTTTTCACTGCTTCAGTGCCCTGCAGACAGCTTGTCTTTCCCACTACTCAAACCGCAGCTCATTTCTTGTCGTAGACAGTTGCTGCACAAAGGAATGAATTGTGCTAAGAAAAATGATGAATCTGTCCTCAGTGGAGTCTCTCTCCCCCTCCAATAAACCCACAATATTTGAAATTTCTGGTAGCAAGTTAAATTAAGTGTTTCAAATAAGCATTTAATTTAAATTTAATTAGTCCTTAATTAACATATAAAATCAGCCCTTTTTGAGGTTAAACAAGTATGCAGGAGATTCATCACACTGAAACGCAATTACTGGGGATCAAGTGACATGTTCGTGGAAGTTGCATTTTCATTCAAAGCTGTATCTCATAATAAAAATAAAGGGTCCGTGTCTCGGCGATCCTGACGTCCTCAAATTAGCACCTGCAAGAAACAGTCACTGCAAACGAGACTTAGCGAGAGCGAATCCTCTTGCCTGCTGGCTGTTGATCAAGGATGGGGGTGCTGGGGGGAACCCCAAACCCCAAAAAAGCCAAAATTTATGGCAATTTTCTCAAGGCAGATCTGGAGCGGAAGGGTGGTGAATGACAGACGCCAGGGCTCCATCTGACGGAGGAGGAAGAGGGAGCAGAGGGCCGAGAGGGCACCAAGCGGAGACGGCAGCGGACTGGAGATCCAGGGCAATGGGCTGAGAGCCCAACAAACACCAGCAAACACGGCATTCGGTCACAATACACCAAAGAAAACCCCAAACTGTCCCAGGCGTGGGCAGAGAGGGTCTCTGGCTCCTTTTAGCCCCTATGCACATGCACTTCTGTAAGCCCCAGGGTGTGCAAGGATGGTTTGAACCACATACCTGTGCCTCCCCTAAAGGGCGCACGCTCCGCACCTTATAAATCTCTGCACTAACAGGCCCCTTTGTCTCAGAAATTACTGGCTTTCAAGTTAGGCTCTTTTTTAAGTGGAAAAAAAAAAAAAAAAGTCCAAAACTGCTCTGTATCCATGTTTTACAAATTTAAAGAGGTGCCTGCTGGGGAAAAAAAAAAAAAGCAGCCAACTGACAAACTACGCAAAAAGGGACAAATTCCCTCTAAAAAATGAGCAGTAGGGAACCGGGCCAAGCCGTATAAATCATGCTTCCCAATGCAAATCTCACAGCCACGTCTTCATCCACGCACAACGTGTCTCGCTCTGCTCTGCAGAGGAAGAAAGTCCTTACAGGTTACAGCATGACCTGGACAGGCTGGAGAGTTGGGCAGAAAAACACCTCATGAAGTTCAACAAAGGCAGTGTAGGGTACTGCATTTGGGGAGGAATAACCCCATGCATCAGTACGGGCTGGGGGCTGACCTCCTGGAGAGCAGCTCTGTGGAAAGTGACCTGGGAGTCCTGGGGGCCAACAGGGTGACCATGAGCCAGCAATGTGCCCTGGTGGCCAAGAAGGCCAATGGCACCCTGGGGTGCACCCAGCAGAGTGTGGCCAGCAGGGCGAGGGAGGGCATCCTCCCCCTCTGCTCTGCCCTGGGGAGGCCGCAGCCGGAGCACTGTGTGCAGTTCTGGGCTCCCCGGGTCAGGAAGGACAGGGAACTGCTGGAGAGGGTCCAGCAAAGGGCTACAGAGATGATGAGGGGATTGGAGCATCTTTCTTATGAGGACAGGCTGAGGGCCTTGGGGCTTTTTAGTCTGGAGAAGAGAAACTGAGGGGGGATCTTATCAATGCTTATCAACACTCAAAGGGAGGGTGCCAGGGGGATGGGAACAGTCTTTTTTCAGTGGTGCCCAGGGACAGGACAAGAGGGAACAGGCACAAACTTGAACATAGGAAGTTCCACCTTAACATGAGGAGGAACTTCTTTCCTTTGCAGGTGGCAGAGCAGTGGCACAGCTGCCCAGAGAGGTGGGGGAGTCTCCCACTCTGGAGCCACCCCAAACCCGCCTGGACGCCGTCCTGTGCCACTGCTGGAGGTGTCCCTGCTGTGGCAGGGGGTGGGACTGGGGGAGCTCCAGAGGGCCCTTCCCACCCTCACCACTCGGGGATTCTGTGAAAGTCGCTATCGCAGCCCATAGCTCCTGGCCGGCGTACGCAGCGACACGCTGCCAGCTCTGCCTGTGTAAATCCCCACACCTGCACACGTTTGCCCCGTCCGGATGGAGATAAACGAGCGTGCACCCCCCCACCCAGGCAGCCAGGCGGACAAACAGACAGCTCAGCCCATCCAACAGCTCAGGGGCATTTCACGGAGACCCCACACGAGGGGAAAAGGGAGAGAGACAGCTGGGAGGGGAAGAGGGAGGCTGTCACCATCACACTGCTCAGGGCTGCAAGACTGGCCAAAAGGTGAGGTTTTACCCATGGGTTTTTTTGCTTAAAGGACATATAACCCAAATAATTTGCATTCCCACTGTGGGCAGAGGCAGGCAGGCGAGCCTGGGCACCAGCAGGCACAGAAACTCCAGACCTGCCCCAGAAAGCTCCGCTGTTGGCCCCACGACGCGGCCCCAGGTTACACAGCGTGGGCTGAGCCTCTGCTGTCACCTCTCTGCCAGCGGATCAGTCCCACAGGGCAATTTTAAGCCCTGACACCTCTCTCAAAATGTTTGGGGTGTTGGGAGCCTGGCAGAGCACGGACGAAGCTCCCGACACTCACTGCCTTCAGCATCGGTCTGGGCTGCGAGCATGTCCTCACCCGGCACTGCGTGGCCAGGAACAACCCACACGGTGAAGGTTAAACCCTTGGTGTCACCAATGCTTCACAGACGGTGGTCCCATATAGGGCTGGGGGAGTAAAGGATTTGAGGACATTTGGGTCAAACCAAGCTACATAAAGGAAGCTTTTTGTTTTATGATGACCTACAGTTGTTATTCAACTCAAAACAAAGCAGGTTGTTTCATTCCTGGTTAATAAATACACGTAAAAAGTTATTTTATCTCTCTTTAGGTCAACACAAAGTGAAAACGCCATTCCAAAATGAGCCACTTTTTAAGAATTCCCTCCTTTCTCTTTGTCTCTGAAGAGACTACACAGCAAAACTGACCTTATCTTGGTCTCAAACTTCATTTTTCACTGATACGCCAAAATCCTCACCAGCGACATTCTTATGGGCTTCCCCAGGGCTCGGAGCGCCGCAGGGTCAGTAAGCCCCGTGCCCCCTGGGGAGGCGGGGGTGTGGGACCTGCTCCCTGGGAGCACGTCGGGCTGTGGCAGGACACGGAGGACTGCACCAGGAACCGGCAGTCCTGGCTTATAGCCCGCACAGATCCATTAGCAGCATCCTCACTGCTAATTGGGATGCAATTCCCGTCATTGCACCCTGAGGACAGTTTGGATCCTAGCCAAGAAACCCATCCTATTCAGCACGGGCTTAAATCTGAGTGTATTAAAGACACACCTCAAGTCACGTACGAGCTGTGTGCTGCACAGAACAGCAGCAGATTTCAGCGTGTGCTCCAGCACAGCCCTGAACCAGAGCCGTGGCGTTCAGAATTTAAATCCTCGGGTTAGAAAATGTCATCTTCCCCAAACCCAGGGGTCTGCTGACCTGAGAGCTTCACCGTGGGATTTAAGAGTCGGTGGGCATCAGTGTAGGGCCCACAAACGGCAGGGGCACCTCACCCATGGGTCTTGCCCCAAGTGCCCCATTGCACACCCCACTCCAAACCCCAACAGACGCCCCAGGAATTCGGAAACCTGCCAGAGAGAAGTCCCGTGGCTCAGCCGCTGCCTTACCTTGCAGCATGGCAGAGGTGGTGTAGTAGTTAAATGGGACCTTCTTCACCACGTATGTGTCCGTGTCCAGTGAGGAGAGCTTGTCCCCCACCAGAACAGACTTCCCCATGCCGGCATTGCCCACCAGCATCACCGGGCGCCGGCGCTCCAGGAGCCTGTCCATGAAGTACCGCACACGGACCGTCTCAGCGGTGGGCACCAGGCATGCCTGAGAGGGGCAAAAGGAGCAGGTAAGTGTCCCCATCCCTGCCACAGCCCCACAGCCACGTTCTGGGGAGAAGTAAAATTGGCAGAGCCAGGAATGAGAGAGGTGACGCCGGTTTCTCGATTGCACTAGGAAGGGAACGATACGCTGCTGCCAACCGTTAAAATCAGACTGTGTACAGATGAAATCTTGACAGCTGGATGCTGGGAGCAGCATCTGGATCTCCCCACAAACACACATTTTGCTAAAGTGGTAGCAATTTTTACAAGTCATCTGCTCACTGTGGCACTTCTAAAAGGGAAGAAAAGCGTAGCTGGCAAACGCAATTCGCTACCTGCAGAAACTCTCATTTTTTTTGTCCAAATCATAAAAACATCTCTATTTTCAGCCACGCAGAATGACGACATGGTGTCTTGGGGGCTTTGTCACTACATTGTCTCACAACCCACTTCGCTCTGCAGGTCAAATGCACCCCCATCCTGCAGCCTGGGCAGCTCCTGGGGGGTTCTGAGCCTGCCCCTCATGTCCGTCACTCGTATTTGGAAGCTGGATGGAGGATGTGTCTTTGCAGCCAAAGCACAGTAAAAAAAAGATGGTAATCTAGTTGTACCTCATGAAGAACACCATTCTTATTATGAAGTGCTTGATCTTTAATGAGACTTCATTGAACTGCCCGCGTACAGTCACTAAAGTGCATGTATTCCTCCCAGACAAAGAGCATGCAAGGTTCACGTACCTGTAACGGCATTTCCGGATCAAATTCAAACTGGGGAATAAGTTTAGACCAAGGCTCAAACTTCTTTGTTTCTGGATCGATGTAGAAGTCAAAGACTGTGCCCTGAGAGGGAAACTTGATAGTCTTGAATTCTGCCACCCACCACTTGCTGAACTCCACTCTGTAGTCCACAAGCTGCAAGACAAAAAGGGGAGAAAATATACTCATCTGGAGAAATTCATCAGTGATGGACAACGTTGTCTGTCCCAGTCCACCAGAGTGGGATTGGTCCTTAAAATACTTTCCACAGCATAACAATCTTATCCTTTTTCCTACTATTAAGCCTAATTTTTCATTTTCTTCATTTCTTCTCATCACTCCTATTTATTCACCTAAATAATTCATCCTCTGTGTTGATCACTCTCGGTGTGTCTGAGATTAGATAGATGGATCAATTTGAAAAAGAGAAATACGTGCCTATGACTAAACAGACTGCTTGATTGATTCTTGGTGCCTACTTCTTCCAACAGACAAGGACACAACATCCGTCTACATCTGTGGTCATGGTTAGTCAAAGGATGCATACTAAAGCCTTTCCTCATAAATCACACCACTCTATTAATACTTAGTTGTTGTCTTCTGGCTTCTTTTCAAGCCACAATGTTTCAGAGAAGCAGGACTGCAGACACCGGTGTACCAAAGCACCAGAGAGGGACCTAGGAAGGCTGGGGCCATGATTGTCCCCCTGTGCTCAGCACTGGTGAGGCCCCACCTCAAGTGCTGTGTTCAGTTTTGGGCCCCTCACTACAAGAAAGACATTGAGGCGCTGGAGCGTGTCCAGAGAAGGGCAACGGTGCTGGTGAGGGGTGTGGAGCACAAGTCTTGTGAGGAGCGGCTGAGGGACCTGGGGGTGTTCAGCCTGGAGAAAAGGAGGCTGAGGGGAGACCTTCTCGCTCTCCACAGCTCCCTGAAAGGAGGGTGCAGTGAGGGGGGCTCGGGCTCTGCTCCCACGAAACAGCCTCAAGTTACACCAGGAGAGGTTTAGGATGGATATTAGGAAAAATTTCTTCACCAAAAGGGTTATCAAGCACTGGAACAGGCTGCCCAGGGACATGGTGGAGTCACCATCCCTGGAGGGATTTAAAAGACGGGTAGATGTGGCACTGAGGAACATGGGCTAGTGGTGGTTTTGGCAGTGCTGGACAGTTGGACTCAATGATCTTAAGGGTCTTTTCCAACCTAAACAATTCTATGACGCTATCACCGTGCCCCTTTGGCTCTGCTGTGTTTCTGCACTGCCACATCGCCCTGGAAGCACCCGCTTTCTTTTCTTTCCCCATTATACCTTTCCGTGCATAGAGATTTTGGAGCAACTGAATTTTTTCAAGAGCTGGGGTGACAGTTTTGCTTTAGATGCTGGGTTAGGACTTGCAAAATGTGCTTAGTCCCCTCCCCTGCCCCAGCTCTCCTGTATGGCATTGGGTCAGTCGCTCCGCCTGACCGTCTTCCCCTGCAGACAACGGGGACTCCAGCCTTCTGCCCTGGGGAGAAGCGGGCAGGGGAATGAAGGGAAAAGCGCTGTTAAAAAGATGTCTGTGAAATACCAGATGCATAATTTAGCCAGTCTTAACAGCACAGTTGCTTCCTGGGGCTTCTGCGAGTCTCTCCTCCTCCGTAGCCATTCGATGTGCTTTCCCAGGCCAGAAGCCCAGGTGGGACCGGCAACACATTGCCCACAGACTGCCGAGGCTCCATCAGGAAAGCCACGTTTGAAGCTGAACAGAACCGAGTGTCCTCTGTAAAGTCTCCTGAGCCACTATCCATCACAAGACCAAAGGACTTGAAAACCACATTATTAGCATCCACGATTTTGCAGTCTCGCGCTATTCAGAGAGGCAGAATAACTGTAATTCTCCATTCTCTTGTTGTTATAACTCCTCGGTGCCGGCAGCAGAGTAGCCTGCAGCGGAGAGGGATGTGCATCGCTGCTAACAGCTTTCTCACAAGGGTGCCCTTACCCCTGTGCAGGCAAACTGCCTGCAGCTGCACTGCGATGGGCTGCCCGCCCTCCCTAACCGAGCAGTTAAGTGGAGCCGCTCCAGCCCTGGCTCTATTGCCAGAACAGTGTCGAACTCAAACTGCTGCCTTAATAAAAACCCCATATGGATTTCCACTAATTTCAGAGCCTGGAAATGGCAAATCTATCATCTGTTTTTATACAGGGGCCCCGCTACCCACCAACAATCGCAGAGCAGCGGGAAGCCTTCCAGACTGCTTCTCCTGACATTTCGGCAGCAAAAGGTCAGCACGAAGGGCACCTTCAATGGACAGCAATAAACAGATTTTATATTGGATCATTTTTCATCAGGTTTCCCCTCGCTCGGACTGCTGTATCCTCGCACTCTCAGCTCTGACATTTACAGAGCATCACAAGCAGCAACGCACAGTCCAGTCGCAAAGTCAAACCCTCCCCGACGGATGCTGTGCCCGGGCAGTTCCTCCTGCAACCCGCACCGCAGCCCGGCAAGAGCGTGCTGCACCAAGGCCACCGCTCCCTGGGGAGCCAGGCAGGCAGCAGGCAGCCAAGGCTGCGATGCCAGGGACTGACTCCGCTACGGCACAGGGAACGCAGCGTCCATCTGCCACGCGACCGCACTCCAGCCGACTTGCCCGAGGAGCGATAAGCTCCTGTAATTAGACGGCAGCTTGTACCGCTGAAGCGAGGACAAGCAGCGCTTCCCAAGCTCTGCTGTGTTTGGGGTTTTTAAGTCATCCTGCACTGACAACACCAAGGCTGAGTATTTCCCAGCCGGCACATAGAAAATGGAAGGTTGAGTCCTTCACAAAGCCCAAGAAAACAAGTCTCACACAGGTCATTCAGTGGCCGTGAGCTATGATGGCACCAGATCAGCACAAAGCGGAGCTTGAGCCGTGTTGTTTATCACTTTCCAAAGCATCTGCTCCTTGGCATGAAGCAAATCTGAAGAGCCCAGCAGATGTTGTTGGTCTACAACTGAGGCACATGGAAAACACATGAAGAGACCCCAGGGAGCACTCGAGCAGCCTCTGAGAACGGCAGTGCCTCCACCCCAGGTGGGGAAGGACCTCCAGTGTCAGGTCTGTGGAGAGACCTCCCACATACTCCAGACCACACAGAGCCTGACACAACCCCACTAGAGACCAGATATGGATCTCTAAGCCCTTGACAGCACTGCCCTGTCACTGGGCAGACCCACAGATCAGGATGACATGCTTTAGACCCAAGGATGAGGTATCCTCTGACCAGGAGATGCAACCACCCAACAGGTTCCCGGCAGAGATTGGACAGAACCAGAGTGAGCAGCTCCAGCAGATGCCAAATGTACTTCCAGAAAAAGGCTTTGCAGCTACTCACATTGCTCCCTGTGCCACCTGCTGAAAACCTGGTACTCAAAATCTAGGCCTTCAGGTGCCACACGTGCTCTGAGACCTGTCTACAAGTTTCTCAGGTTTCTCCTGTCTGCCTCTGAACCAGGCACATTAAAAATCTCCAGCTTGCACAGCCATCAATCTGGGAACAGCAATGCCAGCAGAGGGTGGAAAGCCGTCCTGCAAGCATGGGCACGAAACCACGGAACGGAGCCAAGGGTGGCCCCAATGCCGGCAGCGCTGGCAGCAGGGCTCTGACACACAGCCTGCTGTCTTCTTGTCCATTATTACTGTTAACAGTTGGAAGTTGTAAAATAGCAGCAGCTTTTCCAATTACTTAGAACTCAAGAGACAGCCCTGCTGTGCTGAGCTGAGCCATGAGGCCAGGAAATGGGGCAGAACCGGGGTGAAAGGAAATGTCCATTTCTCCTCCCCTGTGCTTGAGAAATCGGCGAGAGACAGTCGGAGGCAGCAGCACAACCCCAGTGCTTCCCCCTGGCGAGTCTGGAGAAGATCCTTCCCAAGATCCCTGTTGTTCACGTGCTGCAGCTCCCACCAAAGCGGCTGTGTTTCAGCCCAGCTGGAACATCTTCACTTCTCCCATGGTTTAAGGACCTGGACCTGAAAGGGGGCTGAAAATGTGCAGTATCAAATGCCGACCTTGAGAAAACTGTCTTATAATAATATCACCATGCAAGAGATCACACCCACCTTGTCTAACGCAAGCTGACGGATTCAGAGGCTGACAGCTGCAATTAATCCATAGGATAGATGTACGGTGAAAAGCAGCATGAAGAGTAGTGCCCTGTCCTCCACTGCCTCTCGGACATGAGTGTACTTTGAATGTCAGAGACACCACTAGTGAACCATGGCCTGATTAATCCTCCTGGCCCAAGAAGATCTCAGTCTCTAGATTGTGCCCTCCAGCAGTAGAGTCTTGGCTGTGGACATCCATCCACCGACAGCTTGACGGAGCCCAGCAGCTCATGCCAGAGACCACCCAACAGCTGGCTGCCCGGAGCGGAGTTCAGCCGAGTGCCTACAACCATCAACCTCAACCTCGTCAGCATACTCCCAGCAAAGAGTATTTCAAGAGCGGAGCCACTGTCTACTTCCACTTCAGTGGAAGCATGTAATCCCCAAAGCCCATCCTGCCCTGCTGACCACCCACCCCTCTTTCTCATGTACTTTGATCAGAAACTGAGGACAGTCAGTTCTTGACATCCACCTATGTTTAATAAAAGCCAGTTGGCGACAAAGCACCGGCTGGTTTGGGTCTGTATGCACAGTAGATGGCTGGAAGACTGCTCCACTGATGTATTTACCTGGTAAGTCAGTCTTAATTTGATCACATTATGCACATCCACAGGCCTCTATAAATTAACCTCATGTTTCTCCCCAGTGAAACGTGTCTGCATAAGCAAACGTCCCTCTGCCTTTATCACTTGACCCCTCAACCATTCTCCTCTGGTGTTACACGTAAGATAACAAGGTCTTTCACAAAAGAAATTGTTGCGTTCAGGTTTCTAGTTTATTATCATCTATACGAGAGCCCCAGGAAAACTGCATTATTGAAACAGCACAATGTTTTGGAAAGTATTAAAAAAAAAAAAAAGAACAAGGAAAAAAAAAAGCTTGTATAAAAGATGCCGAAGCAGCATCTTCCTTCTTACCTGGTCTTGAAACATCGATCCACCAAAGGCCCAGACGGCAGCAAAGACAAAGTAAAGTTCATAAAGCTCCTTGGGACAGTCGGGCGGCGTGTTCTCCTCCGTCAGGAGGCATTCGAGGAGGTAGCACAACATCTGAACCATACTCTGCTCAGGAATGGGAATAATCTTCTTAAATCTAAGGGATGGGAATTGAAAGCAGAGGAAATGTAATTGGGTCCAGCAACACAGTCACTCACAACCCAGGAAGACAAGCCTAGAAATGCTTTTTCGGAATATTAGCATTTCACTTGTCAGCAGTGCGTGTCTTATTCCTGGGTACAGCAATAAAGAGAACACCCATTCTCTCCCTCGGACCTGCTGGCACTGGCACATATACAAGTAATAACAGTAATCAGAAGTTTCAAGCATTTTAAAACTTTGATCCTCTTGAAAGAAGTAAAATGGAAGACTTGCTAAAGGCAATGATTTCCTGTGAACACGATGAGTTCAAAAGCGGTCAAATAGAGGAGTAATAAAATAAGCCCTTTCATCTTGCCATTTTACATTCATTTAAGCTACACTTACAGAATTCCAAACTAATATTGTAGCAGCACTGAAGCCCTCCGTAAAGTAATTATAGCTATTTGAAAGGTTGGTTCTACAATTTTTGAATTAAGCAAGCTACCAAAATACTCAGCTCAGGGCTGCCTGTAGCTAATCCCGTGGATTTCACAGTCTAACACAACGTTCAGCGAATAGAGTGGGAATGTCCAACGGACTTTGCTGCCAACAGCTGTAACCAGCTCGGTCCCCCAGGGAGCAGCTCCCTAGTAAGACGCCGAACTCCCACTTTCCAAAGACCACTGCTTTCACTAATTCAGCCCCTTCTGACACGTTCTCACCGTGGCTGACAACTCCCATGCTTAATTGTATGCTGATTTTTTATTTATTTTTTTCTTTTCTTAAATGAAGGTGTACCTATAGGAAGCAAGCCAAGGATGGGAGAAGCTCCCTTACTCATGTTTGTTGGGACTCTACTTTGGCCAGTCCTCACCACAGTATGAGTAAGAGATCCACCTCCCATGGTGATAAGCACGAACCACATGGCTTCTCTGTGGCCTTTGAAGATACCTGAAGCCAAGAAGCACCAAGGCCCTTCCAAATATCCAAGTTCTTCATGTTTGTTGGATTGGTGTCCAACCATGAAACACATCCAGGCTGGATGTCCACACAGACCAACTTCATTTTGTTCAAATGCATCGGGAAAGAAATTCAAGCGAGAACAAAGCAATCCCACCCTCTCCCACAAACACCAACTTCTTTCTCATCACTGAGGGTCAGGAAAAGAAGTGGGGAGAGGTAAAAAGAGGATCTGCTCTCCCCACCTCCCATGCTGCATACTGAAAACTCTCCTTCACCAGTGGTCTGAAACCTGCTCTATCGAACAACAACTTGTGGACTGGACTCGGGTCTAGCCTGACACATCAGGAAACAGAAAAGCTTTCCTATAGGATCTCCTGGATTTACTTTCCAAGAGGTACAGAACTGGTACTAGAAGTACCAGAACAATCAAATCAAAATCAGATGAAAACCAGATCTGACCAACAAAGGGCAGGCAGGAAAGTCACCTGCCCCACCTTGCCCCATCGTTTCTCTGGGCTTAAGCCTATGATGCTCAGGGCTGTCAGGGGCCAGGAGAAAACCAGCCACCCACGCCACGTGCAGCATAACCCCAGCACAGCACAGCTGGTCTGGAAAGCAGCGAGTGTCCCCCTGCCCTCGTCAGCGCAGATACAAACACTCTTCAGGTGGTACCTTGTTCTGAGGGTGTCCAGGCAAATTGGCAGGTATTTATCAAACAAAATGGTCAGGTTGGCTCTTTCGGACTGGATCTCTCGTCTGTCAATCCAGCTGCTCACTGGGGGATTCCAGCCCAGATCAGACGGGTTGATGTACAGGATCCCTTTAGACCCAGGATAAGAGGAACATACAGTAAGGACACAGCAGAGACTATTCCTTTCCTCCAGCAGAATTTCTCCACTACTTTCACACAACTAAAACTCGGTGAAATGCGCCTGGGTGCCCCATTACCTATCCCCTCCTCCTGCCCCACTGCACAGTAGAAACATTAACAGGGAGGAGACAACTCAGGAAACCAGAACACCTTTCATGCTGCTGCCCCAAATTCAGAATATGGTCTGGCCTGAGTCACATTATTGCTTTGGGCCCCATTTCCCCATGTATAAAACCAGGGGACGCCTTCATGCCCTTCTCCATGCACTTCTCCAGAAGATCAGGAGCTCTTTGGGATAGGGACTGTCCCTCTCCTCATCAAGTCCATACAGGGCTTTGCACAACAGGAGCACTCTCTCAGCAATGCTGAAGCCATGATCATCCATCAACAGTGAGCTCCGGGTAAATCCCCAAGATGATGACAGCTCCATACACGGATTTGGGGTCAGGATCCTCAGTTTGCCTCTGTGTTTGAGGAACCTACCCTGTCCACCAAAGGCAGCTGTGATCACAGGTTGGGTACTTTCAACAGGAACCAAGCTGGCCAACAAAAGGCTGGTTAACGGCACTAGATCATACTTGGTCCACGCAAAATCCCAGCGTGAAGCTCAGGCCAGGACTTACCTGCTCTGGACACGGTGGCTGGGGTGGCTGTGCGCAGGTGGCTGATCTCAAAGACCAGCCGCATCGTTGGGTTCAGAGGGATTCTCTCATTGCTTGCCAGGGTCAGCACCTGCATGTGGCAGACAGACAGACAGATTAACGTCTTCCCCAGGAAGAGGAATGAAAAGTGTTCAACGCTTTGCACTAAAAAGCTTGGTTGCTCTCAGCCCAGTTCCCCGAGGCAAAGAAGCTGATTTCCAGCGGGCAGTAGAATGATCTCTCTCTCGTCCATGACCCAGAACGAGCAGCACTCCCTTAGGGTGAGGGAAAGGTGTAAGATTATGACCCCACACTATTTTTAAAGGGCCTGAAGTTATGATCAGGACATCTGCAGTTACTAACGAGCCCAGCTCTCCAGGAAAGGGAAATTCCAATGAAAACATGCTGTGAGCTATTTCCCTCATGCACCATTTTCTTTATGCAATATTGTTTGGTATACCTGAAGAAACACAATTGCATTATTCTAGGAGGCGGTATTTCAGCATCTGCATTTCTCCTAGGCCATGCAGTCAAAGAATACCAGCTCCTTTAACTTCTATTCATTACCTTATTATCATCCATCACAGTATTAAGAGACTCAATCCACATCGGATCAATATCTCCATCTAGTACCATCCACTTGGGACCATCATGTGTGATGTTGGCCAACTCTCGCATGATTGATGAAAACAGTCCTGGGAGGGTGACAGGAATATGTTGATGAACACTGAAGTTGCCACTGGCTCTAACAGTTTTCTTCAGCAACTTACCAAAAATTATCCTAATTAATGCTTTCCTCTTAAGCATTCAAATCTCTGTGCTTAGGTACATAAATATTCCTATATCCCGATATGGGTCTAGTCTGATTTGAAGAAAAAAAACATTATCAGTTACCACCACTGAAAATGACTGCAGACCTACACACGAGCTTCATTCCCACCGAGAATCATAAGGGATAAGAAAAGTGAAGAGCAGATACTCAGAGGCAAAAGAAGGCATGAATTCCACAATGCAGAGAAAACCATCTGAATATACCTTGGAAATTCTTATAAATGTATTTTTGTGGCTTGAAGTATATCAGGGAAATCAAGATGCATTAAACGCTGGGTCATGGCTTTAGTGAGATTGAGGGGAGAACAAGCATAGAATGACACTGAATGACAGAACAAAATGTCAGTAAAATCAAGGAGACAGCGAGGATACAGTGTCTCGAGGGGAGTAAATAATGAATGTTAAGAAGAGCAAGAAGGCTGGGAATAGAGCAGTACTGCAGAGCAAATGAAAACTCCACAAAACTATCGCTCTCCTCGACACGTGCAAATACCCAGGGAGACGCTGGTCTTCATGAAAAAACATCAGGCAAACAGGAAAAAAAAAGCCTCTCTTCTGGCAAACTGTGACAAGCGCGCTTTTTCTTTCTCCAGGACAAGCTATTTCTTTGTGATCCAGGTCAGGAAGAGCCAGTGGCATTATACGACTGAAGACAAAGCTTGTGCACAACAACTGCAGAACAACTCACCTGAAACAGGTATCCGATTCTGAGATCGGGTCAAAAAAAATAACACTGCACTGGCTCTGCCTCGCCTCAGCTCCTCACATGTTGGACACATGCCTTGGAAACCGCTCCAACATCATTAGTATCAGAAACAGCTCCTGTCTCAGAGCATCAATGCTTCCCTCATACCCACCGTGACAGCGGCGGAGAGAAAAGTGCCTCTCTCCTAACCTTGTGCATCCACACCACAGAGCGGTCTTGGGATTTAAAAGAAGGGTTTGGTTCTACAACCAACACTTTTAGGATTCCCTTGTGGGACCTTTTACCACCTAACGTGTAACCTTTTCAGCTCCTGATGATGAAAGGAGTGACAGGATGAAAACGGGCAGAGGAAAAGAAGGGGCTGATCTGTAAGGGGACACATCATCTCTTGGTAGGCTTTGGTGAAGATTGCCTTGCCGGTCTTTGACAGGAAACAAAATTTTCAGGAATGGTTAGTGCAGAAAATATCTGCCTTGAATCCTCAGGGAGGAGTCCCGTAAGCTCCCTTGAAATGTTACAGGCTAGAAACCACCTGGAAACGTCCCTCCTGCTGTTCAGTGCCACCCACAGTCCTCGGTCTGCAGTCACTGCTGCACCAGTCTGCAGAATTCGGGCTGTATCCTGCACGTCCCTCTGTCACTTTGATTTAGGGTCCCTAATTACAATTAAAAAGAAGTTAACCCTGGCACTGGAGCAAAGCAGGGGGTCAAGGAGGGGTTCGTGGCAGGAGCCAGGGGAGGTGGGTGGCAGCTCATCTCCTGGCAGACTTCTGGCCAAGGATGATTTACGGCAACGTCTTCGCTCACCTCCCCCACACCTCCCAAACCAGCCGCACACGTAAATCAAAGCTGCCTTTACGTATTAGTCACAACCAAACATTTTCACTCCAGATTTCTGTAATCTCTCAGCAAGTTTTAAATGCTTATCTTATTTTCCTCAGGAGCAATCGGGATCAACAGACTGGCAAATGCTGGTGTACTACGGAGATTGGGCTGCAATATTAAGTGGAAAAACACCACTTTAAGGCTGCTGCACGTGTGCTACCAGCTATGGAAACCTGGGGATGGCACCTTTCAGGGGCCCCAGTGCACACCATAGGGCAGGAGGGAACCCTCTTCCCTCAGCAATCCAGCCAGCTCCGAAAAACTGCCTGCCCCGTTTAGAAACCGATAAGTGTTGGGATTGATGGCCATGGTAATTATTGTCACAGCAATAGGATAAAGCAGGTTTATGCTATACTTCCCATTTGAAGATCAAAAAGTTAAAACATCCTACGTATCCTTTCCACAACAAACTCTCCCAGGGCTGTGAGCAGCAGAGAAGCACGGGGGCTTTCAGACCTGCATACAAAGAACCGGTCATCCTGCTGCTGCTCAAGAAGTTCTGTAAAAATATCCTTCTTTATCTACAGATTCGGTCACGAAAAGACATTTACCATCTTTCCATTCTCTTGTTGCTGGGTTAATGATGCCAAAAAGCTCATCGTTGGTGACTGCCTTGGGGTTGAGGTCTGTCCAGACAGGACGCCGCTTCATTATCTGGTAAGTCTTGTTCAGGGATCTCATCACCTGTGACTTGCCCGTGCCTGCGTTACCCACCACGAAGACAGAGTGCCGGACCGTCAGCAGCTCCTCCAGCTGCACCACCTGAGAAAAAACACTCCCAAATTTTAGACAAAGATGTCAAACTGAAGTTGGTTTCCCAAAAACCTCCAAAGAGGTTTCCCAAAGTTTCTGAAATCTACAAGCCAAATTAGTTAGGACATAAAAATCAAAACAGAAAAAAAATTGAATGAAAATTGTGCTGGCATAATAAAAATAAAAGACAGTCAATCCCCCTCCCTCCACAATCAAGCTCAGATCTACAAATTAGCTCCCATTGGGCCTCTTCTTTAGAAAGATGTGACCCAGAGACGCAAACGGATTTGACCTCGAGATGAGACTAGCCACTCTAATCATGGTGGGTGAAACCCTCAGCCTGCAGACAAACCTCCAGCACTATTCACATCTGACAGCCATCAGCTGATGAGGCTCTGCTCTCCACGGGCCACACTTGCATGAGCCTACAAGAGTCAGCCCCTTTGTAAACTCCAGGGCCGAGCCAGTGCTGGCTTTAGGGGCAGATGCAACTGCATCAGACCCAGCGTAGCTGGTTCTGTCCTCCATCAAGGTCTGCCTGCAAGGGGAACGCCGTGCAGAGCCCTCTTTGTAGAAGCAAAGATGGTTGAGAAAACCCAAATGATTTAATGGTGGTGTAGGTACAGCAGAAGATCACTTGATCTTACTTTGAGCACAAAGTTGTCCTCAGCCTGCAGCCGGAGGTCCAGCACAGCCTGCCTCACAAATGACTCAAAATTCAGGTCACGCTTCCGAGGCACATCCAGCGCAGGGAAAAGATCCCCAATCAGCCCCATAAACACCGGGACATCATCGGTCACAATCTTGGGGATGTTAAAGTCACGAAGTGAGCGCATTAGAACCTGGTCTTCGGGTCGCTCTGGGTCATCTCGTTTGAGGGAGCCGGCGACAACTAGCACGGATTTGATTGCACGCAGGCCCCAGTCATAGTGATCCTACATGGAGAAAAAATAAAAAAAAAATAAAAGGAGGGATGAGTTTATGCTTAGACAGTATATCAGCATGCAGGGGTAAGAACCAGCAGCTCCAAACTGCCAGACAAGTCAGCAATGGAAATACATTCAAATCTGTTATTTGCATTTTGGCTGGAGACCTCCACCAGCCTGAGTTACCTGATTTCCATTTCAGTAGATGAGATTCCCGTCAGGGACAGTATTAAAGAGTGAAATAATTCAGCTGTTCACACCATCACGTGGGCTCAGAGTTGGCAGTAAGACAGCAGGAGGACTTGCACTCCAGAGACCTAAGCAATTTGTTTCATCTAAATCATAAAGCAGCTAAAGCAAGGGCAGCCAGACCCCTGGATCTGCAGGAGCTACCAAGGTGAAAGGTTTGTTAGTCCGTTATGAGGCCCCAGATACCCAAGTTTCTCCATTCTGCCCATCACAAGGTTACCAGGCATGTTTAGTCTCGGAGGCACTCCACCAAGCAGAGACCAGTAAAGACATTGCTAAAAAAGAACCACAAAAAGGCATGAGAGGAACCCTCAAGTCAACAAACAAGTCTTTATATTTCTACTCTGTCAACAGCCTCCAGAGCACAGCTCGACAGCTGACTGCTTTGTGTGGGAGGCCACGGCTTCCAACAAGGCCTCTAAGACACAGCACAAAGTTCCTGTGACAGGGCATCTCCCACCCAGACTTATGCTGGCACAGTCAAGATCAGTTTTTCCATCTGGAGTCCTGATTCAACTCTTCTCTGAGCTCAGCTTTGATCTATGCAAATGATAACAAGGAAAAATCTGATTAATTAGAGCTTCGCACTGGAAGTGACCCTACTTGATCAACACCTGACACGACAGGGAACTGTTAGGCTGAACTCAGAGGTGGACAGGCATCATAAACCCCTTGCAGGCAGGAGACTCAATAGGAACTAGGAGACTGAAAAGCAAAGGGTCAGTGAATACTACCCCCAACGTGGTGTCATTTGAGCCCATTGAAAAATCTCTCCCATTAATGTAGCTGGACAAGTGCTTTTGTCCCTGCAGATCCTCCAATAAAGCAGTTCAAAAATTTCATTGCTCTGATGATCACAAATCTTCTCTTCTGCCAGCAGCTAGCGCAAATGCAGCCATTAAATAAATGCTGTGAAGCTTTAGCATGGAGGTGAGTGGCAGAGTGCCACGTTCCTGCTGATTTTGGAGATCAACAGGCTTCATTGCACCACCCAACCACAGGAGCAGGCTCACCTGCTTGGACAGGAGCTCTTTGCAGAGTTGGTACAGAGTAATGAACTTCTTGGCTAACGCCCGGGCCTCAATGAATCCCTCGGCCACCAACATAATTTCACAGATCAGCTCAAAGTCTGGCACAACCATCGCACATGGCCTAAAAAGACAGGCAAGAAAAGATTGCAGAACGAGTATTTCTTTACTACAGCTCTTCGCGGCAGTGGGTTTGCAGCTTTATCTTCCAGGACTTCTCCAGTGAGCCTGGTCACGCACTGCCTTTCCCATCGCAAGGGACAGAGCTCCTGTGCCCTCCCAGGCTCGTTGCACAAGGCTGACACTATCTGTGACTCCCCAGTGCAAGTGAATTCCCCAAGGAAATGAAGTCAAGCCTGGATACTCCAATCGACAACTTCTGCCAGTCTTATAATACAGGTCACAAACCTTGACCCGGGACTCACCTGAAGAGAGCTTTTAAATTCTCAGGTAGCTCGGTTCGCCCTGCATAGCCGGGGTTCATGGTGATGAAAATGCCCACTGAGGGAACTAACTTAATGTCTTCTCCAAGAAAATTGAAGGATTTCTTCTTCTCCCGTATTGCATCCTGCACACTCTTCACCTAGGAACCAAAGAAGTTACAGCATTGGTGTTCAGTTATGAAAAACACACCAGACCACAGCGCTGCCTTCCTCACACTTGGGCCCGTGACGATTGGGGCTTATCGCTCTTTCGTTTTGGTTTTTTACTGACCATATAAAGGTTTATACACTGTTTGGAGTAAATCTGTGTGGCAATATCAATCTCCCGTCACAATCAAACTCTGACAAAGCAGAAAAAAGAGCTGAAGAGACCAGGCAGTCACACTGCAAAGGAGTTGCAGAATTTGCACCATCGCTCAGTAAGACAATGAGGGACGTGGGTGAGGAAGAGCAGCTCAGGAGAAGGAAACGCCTCCAAAGCCGCCTGCGTCTTGCCTTGGGTTTTGACATCACCTGTGGAACACACTTCTCAGCACATCTCACAGCAAAACCCCCACTAAAAGCTAAGCCATCTCTTTCAACTTCCCAGCCCAGCAGGAGGCCAGGCGCCTGAGGTGAGACGCGGGACTGCCCAGGCATCCACACCACAGCCAACACCCAAACGCAGTCCCAAGAGTCGGACACAATACGGGCCCCTGACTCCCTGCACCCATCGTCACCTCTCCCCCCACACCGCCGCTCTCGGTGACAGCCCACAGCCCCCCTGTGCCTGCCCCGCTCCCTGACCAGGCCCAGAAATGGAGCAGCGTTTCCCAGCAAACTTGGCCTCAGCTCAATTGCAAACTGATCGCTTGATATTGCTTTTAAAGGTTTTTGGGACATCGGATGCTTCGTTTAAAACCAAAACCACAAGGCAGAAGCTGGAAGACCTCCCCTGACCCCTTCACTCACTAATATTGTATTGTCTTTTATATTTGCCCGATTGCAGCTTTGTTCTTCTCGCTCCTCACCTTCCAAAGAGAGCAAGTTTATTAAAGCTAGATCACCTCCTTGCAAACAGCACTTCAGCGAGGCAGAAATCTCTCTATAGTCACTACTGTAACCTTACTGTTGTTTGCCATCTTAAAGTTAAGCAATTAATCGAATTTTTCTCTGTAAGGAACCATATCGACATTAGCTGCATGACTAAGACAGCCAATTAAACATCGCCATGGTTACACTCCTAACAGCAGCCAGGAGACACGATGATGGAATGACAGCCGTGCCGCTTCCTTCAGATGCCGCGCTCCAGCCAGGAGCCAGGGAATCATTAGCAGTTGAGTCATATCTGGGCTTCTTTTGTTCAGCTTCCCTTTTTATTTTAAGATCCTCAAAGACTTTTTTCAATGACAACTTTAAACTAGAACCTGATGGAAAAGAAATTGAGAGGGAACGATACATAAACTCTTGTACCCACCTGGGGCTTCTTTGGGATGTCACATGAGGTACCAATTACAAGTGAAAGAGAGATGAGAAGAATGAGGGTTCACAGAGGGGCTCAGAATAATGTCTTTGACCAAAACATTTACAAAAGTGTAGAAACTTCTGGGCTCTAGATGTTTCTTTCTGCAATAGCAAGCCCAAAAGGGGGTCTAGGAAGAAATCAGCACCTCATTCAGACACTGGGATCCTAAAACCTGCACTCAGCTCACACGTGGGTCCAGAAGAACTTAGATACTTCGGCACCTCAATTTTCAGCACTGAAGTCCCCCAAGGCTCAAAACTTTCAGTTCTGCCCATGTCGGAACTGTCTCGGTCCGGACAGTGCAGGTGCGCACCCACCCTCTGCTCACACTCCCCAGTAGCTGGATTTACCTGGGATTTTCAGAGGATACCAGCGAGATGTAGGATCTGGACAACATCCAGACACAGCTCTCCTTCAAACCAAGGGTCAGAAGCAGTGGCAGGGCCTGCTCTCCTCCCGCTGCCCCAGATTTCAGCCCCTGCCAGAGGGCATCCACACCCGCAGCACTTACCCTGGCTGCCCCCTCCCCACCCGCCGGGCAGGCATGAGCAGGGTACGGAGCACCTCTCCTCCTGCAACCCTTTCCCCTGCGTGAAATATTTCCAGGTTTCCTCCTGGGCCAGCAAGAGGAAGGGAAGGAGGAGGCAAAGTGCCAGATGATCCATAAGCACAAGAGAAGAGGACTCTGTAGCACGATGGGGAGGGCAGTCTCCTTTCCAGCCCTTCTCCAAGGACAGGACTCACCAATAAAACGCACTGAGCAGTGAAGCTACAGAGGAGACAAGAAATCATTCTACAGGGAATTATGCATAGCCGGGCACAGCTCGCAGAGCTCTCTCCTGGCTTTAATCTCGCGCCATCAGGGCATCCCAGTAAGCAGAGAAACAAGGGCTGCAGATCTGCTGCAGGTTCCAGCTACCAAGTGTCACCCAGCTGACACCGGCGCTCAGCAGCATCGTGCTGCACCCATGGCGCTGCAGGCATTCCTCCTAGGAATTATACCACTTGGCCGGGAATACCCTCCCAAAGCCATTTCACAGAGCTCTCATTACAGACACTGGAATCAAATCTACAGCCATGTGAAAAGAGAGGGAAGGAAAGAAGACTGCACAGTCTTGGCGACAGGTACGCATTAAGAAAATTAACCTTGAATGTATTTCTATTCATTGAATATGACACACAACTCGTGCCTGACCGGAGGCAATAAGTAACCCCCAGAAGCCCAGCAGGCCATGGATCTGCCCCAAACACCACCCTTCCCCGCCATGAAAACGATCTCCTACACGGCAGGCTGAGTAGCCATCAGTCAAGGCAGCTCTCCTCCCTAAAATGAGGCAATTATCCCACAGCTCATTAATGACACAAGTGTCTTCCTCCAGAGGAATAGGTACAGAGCCGCGGTGTATACTGATCTGGGAAAAGATGCTATAAGGAATTGCCTCAACACAAATGCTGTAACCGGGGGAAGGAAAGAAGTGATAAAAATGTTTGCAGCACATCACTGCTACATTTTGTCAGTGCTGTGATATTCATGTGATTAATCTTGGGATATAATCCCTCACCTGCCTACACACAGAACTGAAACCGGCAACATGCACTTTCCATATTTACCCTCGCTCCACAAGCTGCAGCATGGCTCTGCCTTGTTTGTATTTATTTACGAGCATTTCTCCACTTACCTGTACAGCGACCACAGAAAGGACCTCAACTGAGATCCTGTTAAATTCATCAAAACAGCCCCAGGCTCCCGTCTGGGAAAGGCCTTTGTAAATATTCCCGCAAGACTGGAAAAAAAAAAAATAATACAAGAGTAAAATCACAAATGGAATCAACTCTAGCAAAAAAATGGATTTTATTTCCCAGCCTGTTTATTTATAGCAATTTACAGTCTATTGTGGGTATTTAGAAAAGTGCATGGAAACAGCAGGCACAACTCAATTATAATATTTATAGCTCTGCACAGTTTGCCACTTGATTTGCTAATTGCACTTTCCCAATATATCTGTGCACTAGTTTCATTTAAAGGTCACCTGTGCTGAATTACTGATGGCCCCACTTCCTGGGAGAGCCCATAATCTGAATAAAATATGATCCGAGGCTACCAAAATCACTGTACCGTGCCAGAGCAGCAGAGAGCAAGGCTCAGCCTAAGGATTCAGCTGCAGCGGCTGAAGGTTCAGCACGTTTTGGCCTTATTCTGGGAGAGGATCCTGAGAAAACCAGGACAGGCTCTTCCCGTGCCAGGGCCTACAGCCTGCGAGCATGCCGAGAAGAAACGACCAGGGTCAGAGCAGCAGCACAGCCTCAGTCTCAACTGGACAGGCCAAAATTTTTGAAGCATCTCACACGGAATGTAACTCCAGAAGGGAAGGGAAAGGCATAACGAGGCAGAGAGAGACAGTTCGGGTCTTTGCCTCCTGAAGGACCTTGTGCAAGTCTTAGAGATGAAAAGGGAGGAGGAGAAAAAGGTGCTCGGCAGAAAGAAACATAGCAGGGATTTAAGGAGAGGTGATGGATCAAAGCGACCTCAGCTGGATTACTCTCATCCTTCAGGTTTCATTGGGCCCCGAGCATCCCCAGCCCCATGTGATGGCACTGCGGCCGAGGTGGGAGCAGTACCTTGTAGTCCATCTGCTCGGAACAGTTAAACACGTACACCATGATGCCCAGGGCTCGCCCCAAATCTTTCGTAGTCTCCGTCTTGCCAGTGCCTGCAGGGCCCGCAGGTGCTCCGCTCATGGTCAGGTGCAGTGACTGGGTCAAGGTGATGTAACATCTTTCACAGCGCAGGATGAAGGAAAGAAGGAAAGAGACTGAGACTTGGTGCAACAGAGAAATGCACTAGGGCAATGCACTCAGGAGAGCCTTTCTGCTGAAAAGCTGTACATGAGCAGGGTGTATGTCTAAGCTGAAAGTAATCTTGGGCATTAATTACCACCTCTGTCCACCATCTGTGTTTTCTCCAAGAGATACTCGTCTTCCACTGGGGTCTGCCCAACCTCTTCACGTCCGGGTTGTGATTTTTTTGGATCCTCATACCACTCACTGATATTGGGCAAGTCCCACACAGTATGAGAAAAGGTCAGCTTTTGTCAAAGACCTTCCTTTTGCTTCCTAGTGCTCTTCAGCCCGAAGGATCCCATTCCCCATCACTGACAGAAACCTGCTCAGACAGCCTATGAATGACACCCACTCAACGCTGCAGCAAGCCCCAAAGCTTCTCCATCATGCTGATGATGGACACCAGGGAGGTGCCCACATGTGGGTGTCTATAATCCCTGTATAAGCCACTGAGCTGTAGTCAATGCGGCCAACAAAACCTGATAATGCATGGGGGCCTGGTTCAGCTGACTAACATGGGTGACTAGAACCACCTAAAATGCTTCTGGTTACTGAAATGTCACATAGGGTGGAAAGATATGACAAGAGGTCCACAGAAGACTTGCACACTTCTGGATTGGCAGCTGGAAGCCAGGTGGGACAATGCAGAGCATCTCAAGTCACCCTAGGTGTCCCCATTGAGACAACTGAACCAAGCGGTAAATGTCTACTTCAAGACGGAATGACAGCTTTCTAGACTCACCAGCTCTGTGGGGTGTGGACATCTCCTGCAGAGGCAGACACCCACAAGTGAACATCTTAATCTGTGAGCTGAATCCCACCCCAGGGTCTGAGGCACAGATACCCCAGAGAGAACCACCACCAAATCACAAACCAGGTGAGAGAGCTCTGCCACCGAATTGCTGGCACACAGAGAAAGAACAAGAGGGATGCGGGTGTCCAAACTAAATCCATCTTTGGTTGTCAGCTCCTTCTCTGACTGCGTGCCAAAGCCCAGCTACGATGGTGTTTCCCGGGAACTTACCTGTCTGTCAGAGGAGTGATCACAAGCCGAGGGGTATTGCCAAGGTATTCGTAGGAGTACAGGAACTGGGCGTCACAGATGTTGGCAAAGCAGTGCCGTTCCTCATCTGACCATCTGTGCCGGAGCTGTGACAGCCAAATGAACGCCTGGGCATTGTCCACCTGCAACACACCCACAAGCACCATCACGGGAAGGCCAGGGATGCCAGGGGCACACAGCTCAGGTGCCAAAATGGTGACTGCAATGAAGTTTTCATCGGGGATGGACTGGTCCTCACTGCAAAGGCAGGTGTGGTGAGGAAAGTCACCTCCCTGCTATGTGGTGAGAAATGTCACCTCCCCATCTCCCATCTCACCTCCTATACCCAACACAGGACAGCACTGAGCTGCAAACACAAACCTTCTGCGCTATCATCTTTGCCACCACGTCCCGAGCGTGCACATCAATGGTGCAAATGGTCATGATTTTCTGCCTGTCACCCTTGGAGAGCTGTCCGATCAGCATGGTAACGAGCGTGTTCAACTGCGTCACTTGCTTCTTGTGATATTCCTTCAACGCATTCTCGTAGCCTTCCTCCACCCTGGCAAAAGCAATCCCAACCTCAGTTGTCCACCAGATCTGGGTGCAGGAAAGTGCCACCTAGGGAAACAGGCTGGCTCAATATCAGGGAAAACACCAGGGCTTCTTTACATTCAAGAGTGTCTGATCCACAGGGAGATCAAGGATGAAGTATCCGTGACATGAAATTAAGTATTTCTTCATAGAGTAGTCACAGCAGACAGGACAACGGGGATCTGCCCCGTGACATTAATTTAAAACATCGTATCAGTGGTAGACACATTTAGCAGCTGCTTATTAGTAAATCAGCACCTTTCACATGCCTGGCACAGCAGAGGAGGAAGAGTTGGAGACCACGAGGCTGTCAGAGGTGCATTTGAGGGGCTCTTTTCTCTCATTAGGCCTCACCACTCTGTTTTCCTGCTGCACCTCTCGCTCTCTGGGTGTACAGACTTCCCGTGACCCACAGGGTGCAGCAGGCACTGCCCAAGCCCCTGAGCTCTGTAACCCAACCAAGAGCGTATCCTCCTTGGAGCCCCAATCAGAGCACCAAGCTCCGCCCAAAAACTCCACCAGGAGATTGCCAAGATAGAGGACAACACATCCTTCCCCTCTACTGGACAGCACAGTGGGGGCCAGAAATGTCCCCTTCCATAGCTAGAGGCCTTTACCCAAAGAAGGGAAGGGCAGGACTGAAGGGGAAGCCAAGAGCTGCCTCTCCCACGTGCCAGCCTGAGTGAAGATGAGGAGCAGCGGCAGATACCTGGGCAGGGTAGTCAAAGAGCCACTGTTCCCTTGGCTTCTCCTCGTAAGCTATGACGGCTTCTGTCATCTCATCTCTCACAGTAGCCCTCATGCTGTCTAGTACATGATTCAGCCAGACCTCAACCTGGAGAAGAGATTAAATCACAGTCACACATTTGATCTGGTTAAGTGCCTTGGGTAATTAGTGAAGATGGGGAATGGGACAAACGTTTCAACTCTCGAGTTAAACAAGCCTCACTGTCTCCTTCAGACTGGGCGGATTTAGCCAATTCTGGTCCTGCAGGATTAGCACCTATTTCCAGACACCAAGAATACACAGCAGATTTTTTCTTGAACCAAAAAGGAGAAACCAAAACGAACCCCACCGATGAGTAATTTGGTTCGGCGCGTTCCATCTCCAGGCTGTGACAGAACTGCTCATTGGGCACAATTTGCCAGCAGCAGAAGAAAGCTGCTGCCGAACTTGGGAACACAATTCCTGATGAATTTAGTATTTGACAGGCAAAGCTCTCACTGAGAAGACAGCTGAAATGCAGCAAGCTCTGTCACTGGGGAGCTCAGTAGCTGGTATTACGTACTTTAGCTTCCTAGAACAGTCCATGGAAAAACGGGCAACTACAGAGACAGATAAGCTGAATGCAGTTTGATTCTTACATTTTGTACTTTAACTCATCCTATGAAACAAGGAAGATTTGGAAAACAGGAAAAAAGCCTTCTCTTTCAAAAGATACCCATGCAGAGGTACTATGGATTAGCTTAGTTTATTTTCAATCTGCATCCCCTCGCTTACCGAGGATATTCGTAACAAGCTGTAAGACTAACCCTCAAAATGTCTTAGAAAAAAATCAAATAAAAAAAAACTAGTTCGAAAAAGGCCACAGCCCTTTCTCCCGCTGTGGACTGTGACACCTATAGCCCGCCTTAGTGAGGATTTACCCAGAGTGGGACCAAGGGCTGTGGTGTAAGGAGGAATTAAATCACACATCACCTCTTCCAGCCTTTCTCACGCATAACGGAAGAGTAGTGAAGCTCTACAACGTCTTGACAACAGATGCCCACACAAGGGGCAGGAGAGCAGACTCCACTGGACGGTCTTGACAGACCAGGTCTTCCCTCTCACCTGCCCGCTGCAGTCACAGGGTTCACTGAAGCTGACGTATTCCTCCTCTCTACTGTACATTCCCAGGCCAACCTTGGTTGGCTTTTGCTCAGAGTCCAGCTGGAATTTCATCTTGGCCAAGTTGTCAAAGAGTTTGGGAAGGTGACGTTGCACCTGCAAAAGCAATTGTACTAAATAAAGTGACTGAGACAAGACAAGCAGAATAGAGATCACCATGCAAGTCACAGGAACAATCATGTTTACAAAGCATGATCTTCAACACCTTGGCAGCACCGCATCTTCTCATACATGGCCAGGATCCTGCCAATGCAAGCCTCTTGCTGTCTCTCCCAATACTTCCACCTATTTCTACCTCATTTAGAAAACAGAAATACCTTAATAAATCATATTTCCCCACTGGGAAGTCTCCCAAATAGCAAAAGCACAGAAAACATTCATACATTGCATGACCTCCTAGCCCAAACTTCCCTACGTGTAGTGGTGAGAGGTCTGTAGCCATTGCTCCACCTCATCCTATTCTCACCACACTGTGGAGTTTTCTTCATTATGAACCTTCCTGTTTTTTCACTACTAGAAATTAATTTTTTGCCAATGAAAAGTCCTGAATTCTCCTCCATGGAGAAGAAAGACCTTTATTTATGCCCAAGACCAATAATAAACAGCCCAACAGCCCAGACCTCCTATGAAACACCTGTCTTGATCAAAAGCACTCTTCTGAAGGAAACGAATAATTCAGTCCTTTCCTGTTCCCACCCAGCTCAGTTTGAAAAGCCAACGGGGAGATGCTACCATCACTGCTGCAGGCTCTCAACAGCGGCATCTGCCTGCTGGGTGCTGAGAGCACCAACGCTTCTTCCAGACCAACTACACCACCGCAAGTGTCACACGCTGCTACCAACAAAGGCAGAGTTCTCCCAGGACTGACGTTCCCATGGCAAGGGTCAGCTCACAAAGCAGTCCCAGAGAGGAGCTGCCTCTCTCCCTGACAGCCAGAGACAGGGAAGTGGACAGACTCCCATGGGTGGATGAAAAACGAGAACAGCCCGTGATGCCTGGTGCTCTAATGCTTTCAGAGAAAGACGGGTGGACTTGTCCACTTAATTCTGACTCACTGACTCACAAAGGATTACAGCACTCCTCACAAGCTGTTCTGCAGATGGACATGGCTTAGTACTCTTCTTATGCGTGTTCAAGCAGAGCCAAATCCTGGAAGGTGCCAAGTACCTCCGAGAAGAAAAGCGTACTCAGCATCCCTTAAGTAAACCATAGAAACCTTTTCTTACATCTAGAAGTTTCTGCTCACAAATCCCCCCTGTCCATTCCCAGACCCTGGCCAGTCTGCAGGGCTTCGGACATGCTGCAGCACTTGGTGCCATCCTGCCACCGGAGCCCTGAATACACCTGCATCTGCACAAGTACAATACCCAGTTCAAGAGGATAATATCATGGTGTATTTAATTCTCCTTTAGGAATTATCAGACTTTAAAACTACAGTGGAAAGGCTGAGAGTGTATCCATGTATGATCCTACTTGACATTTACTTTGATTTTACTGCAAATAGTTTTGAATAACAGAAAACACCAGGAATTTCTTCTTACTCCGTGAAGCGTTTCAACACAGTATCTTTTCTTTGCTTCCTGTGGGTTTTTTTCTCTCCATTATAAGTATCAATCAACTATGTGTTTATGATACTCTGCAGGCTGCAATCACCCAGCAGCAGAAACAGATGTAAGCAGTGTTAAAGGTTAGAGGCAAACAACATCATTTCCAAATGCACGTGCAAACCTGCTCCATCCATGTGCTCACATGAATGTTAAAAATGATGAAAAGCTCCAAGAAGGTGAGATTACTCGCTACTGAAAGATGGAATACGGAATTCATTCCTTATCCGACGCTCTCCATTTGCTGTGAACATTTTGATTGGTTTTACATACTAACCTCAGGATAAACGATGCATCCCAAATGACACCAGCCAGAGCACAGCATTGCCAAGCAAAGCGGCCAAGGTTTCCTGACAGCAACTCCCGTAGCGCTAAATAATCAACCCTAATGCTGCTATGCTCTGTATAGAGAAACATCTGCAGGACTGAATCCTCTGAACTCTGCCCACTGGGGGACAGGAGGTGTCTGTGCTCCGCTGGGGAACGGGGGGAAGAGCACAGTGAATCCATTTCCTAAGCCTAAAGTAAAAGGTTACTCCAAGTTCCTCCGCAGGACCCAGCAATCCACCAAAGCCAACAGGAGGAATGGTATATTTGGAGCGATTTCCCCACACCTTCCACCCAGGCACCATCCCCAGAAACCCCGCCGGGAGAGGAGAAGCCTCCTCGGTCAGATGGCGCAGAAGCCCCGTGCAGGAGCTCAGATACCCAGCCTGGCCCCCGAGCTGCGCACGGATGGATGGCAACCCAAGAGATCTACGTGGTTGCCTTGGCCATAGCCACTGTCTGACCACCAGCTGGCTTACATCTTTCAGGTTATGTCTTTTCCTTCCCCTATGATCCGGACATCCCAAAGACCTCTGCATGGGGGAAGGAAGAAGTGGCTGATTGGCAAATGCCTCTTCTACCTAAAAAAATGGTAGCTCTCTCCAAGCCATCAGTTGTTACACTTCCACATTTGAATGACCAGTCTGTGGCTCTCTCAACAGCAGATCCTGTTTGGTGGCATCCCAGGTTGGGGATCCAGGGTCAGCAACAAGTTTTGGCTGAGACCATCAAGGAAGATGGTTTCCTCTGACCTCACTGTATCCCAGCAGAAACAAAACCACTGGTTTTATGGCATCAAAACCTCTGCGCAGTGCTTTCAGCACCATCTGTAAGCATCACCAGGGTTAGATCAGACAACATACAGTGCACATGTTGCCTTTCAAAGATGACCGATGAAAGCCAGCTGTGAAAGAACTATTATTAATCCAAGTAAGCGCTCAAGAAAGGATAAGCTACAGGAGAGTCCCAAGACAGCATCTTTCATCGTGACATTACTGACAGCTGGAAAATGCAAAGGTGATGCAGTACAAGGCTTACCAGCTGTGGGTTGGTGCCATTGGAAAGAATATCCAACAAATCTGCAGAAGAAATGAAGTAAAATCTGGGAAAGGCCAACCTCTTCATATCCAAATATTCAGCCAAAGCCTTCTCACACAGAGACAACCTGGGGAGACAAAGCAGATAAACAAAGCCCAGGACAGGTGGGTGAATATCCTTTCATGTTTCATGCTACAGTTTGGGTTATCAAGCAGATTTCTCCCCGTCTACAGCGAAATGCCAGACACGAGCTGAGCCTATAGGCTGGTCCCCTGCAGCATTTTCTGAATGGATCAACAAAGCACGTATTAACTCAGATCTCTCTCTACTCCAGAGGGTCAAACAGCCTAAGAGTCAGAGAAGCCTCGTAAAAAAGCAGAAACACAGGCGGGAGAAGAGGCGAGAAAGGGTTTGCAGCCTGACCTACTGTTTTAGACAAGCTCTTAACTGCCACAGGTGATTTCACACTGGGATGAAACTTTCCATAACTGCTTTTATTCTAATGAGCCGCATTTTAAAGTCTGATTCAAACCTACTCAGCCTTTTTGTGTTTGCGAAGCCTGAAAGGAAACTTGTTTGCTCCGATCTAAAATGAATCTTTCAGTGTTTACACGCAAAACTGCTGCTGAGCTTACAAAGCTCATAAATAACACGCAGCTAGTCCTCTGTGAGAAACGCTGGCCTTATCTGATTAAAAAATAAAATAAAATCTTCATTTTAAATGGATAGTTATTACTGACACAACAGCTATCATATTAACTTCTAAGCCTGTTCCAGGTAGACTAGCTCATACGTTAAGTGACAAGCGTATCCATCTCAGGACACTAAGGTCTTTCTCAGGGAGTCTAGTTATACCGTGTGTCAAGGGTATACACGCAGAGATAATTTTGTAAATTAAAGAACACGGGCTCAGCTGTGCTGCAGATATCCCTGCTTGGACTGCTAAATAGATATTTAAGACACTGTATTTGGAGTGGTAGCGAGGCCATCTTAAAGCCAGCTGTATGCTGCTGTGTGCAAATCCTTATTTAGGATGAGAGTTTGCACATACACAAAGCCTGACTCCACTCCGGGGGCCTCAGGGTGACGGATCACAAATAAAATGACTCGAGACAAGATCAGAAATGCTGCGACTTGTGAATGCGAAGGATGCACAGTTTAGGAAGAAAGCCTTGGAGCACAGGTTAAACAAACTTCTTAGAGCTGATCCCAGCCTCTGACAAAATCCTGGGGCTGAAGTTCTACCTACCTGCTCTGAATGTCCTCCAGTTGTTGGGACAGGCCTGGTTTATTGGTGGCCTCAACTACATTTGGAGTTGTGTGAACTTCATAGGCCAGTTCTTTAAAATCCACATCAATCCCTTCAAAGCGTTTGGAGTCCTAAAAGGCAATACACAGAACACGTTCACGGTAAAACACTAATTTTGTGCGAGAAGATCCCATCCTTTGGGTGCTTTCTTTGGTTTGAGGGGAAAGACTCTCTGCAGACACCCTTCCGTCCAGAGCAGAGAGGGACCTCCACCATTTCAGAAGGCCTCTTCCACCCACATGCCTGAAAGGAGTCTCCAGCCCAGCACTTGCTTTCTTGTCACTGTATCCCAAAGGGGTTGTGGATAAAGTGATCCATGCAGAAGCCAGTGCTGAGAACCAACCGCTTTCATGGGATTGAATTCCCCTTTGAATATCTCCTCATAACTCTTCCTCTCCTGTGTCCAGATATACCAAGTTTCCCTGGCCACAGCAGCGGGAGATGCTCCCACAAGGGGGAAAGGCTACTGACTCCACGTGAGTTCACTCTTCCCTTCTTGCTACGACGCCGGAGTCCCAGCGCCCATCCCCAAAATGGGTATGATGACACTTGCAGAGGAGAGCCCTTCCCTGCCTTGAGTAAGGCCACGGAAACCCCACGTTGGCAGCAGAGGAGCATGCTGACAATTATGCTCTGCACTTAACGGGGACCCTGAATTTCTGAAGTTAACAGTGAAGAGTAAATAAAGCTACGTTCAAAATGTCTCTGCTCCTCCCTTCTTCCGAAGCCAGACCTCACAAGTGAGCCAGGACACTGAACAAAAATGCTCCAGGCTTTCCTGGTGACACCTCCCCGTTAACCTGTGTTCAGCCCCGGCAGCGAGGCTCTGGCGGGAGGGCTGAGCCCTGCCCGCACACAAGCAAATGTCCCGCGCCCTGCCAGCACATCCTCCCCGGGTCCTGGATGCATCCTGAGGAGGTTCAGCCTCCAGAGGCTTTGAGCCTTCCAGGGAAGGGGAGAGGCTGCGGATTCGTGCCACCTGCCAGACGGTGAGATGCAGACAGCTGCCCAGTAGGATGCAGATTTAAATCATGATGCGATTTCATACATGCCATTAGATAGCTGTCGGATACTAACAGCTTGCTGGCGCGTGGTACAGCCCTCGGGGCACCGGCACTCAGCACCTGTGTATGCTGCCCTGGAAGCGAGGCGTGCCCAGCGCTCTCCAAAGCAGAGGAACAGTCCGAGCAGAGCAGAGTGAAGGGATGCAGACAGGGTGGTGTCTTGTCCGGGTGTCACTGGGCTGTGCACACCCCCTCTTGGGTGTCAGTCCCCCGGCAGTGCTGTCAGTGACGCGGCACGTGGATGGGGACGGCAGCAACGCAGTCAACTGCAGTTCACTTGTGAGTGAAAGGCCACTGCCTCAGCACGGCCGCAAGTGGTCCAGCAGGGCCAGGAACCAACTTGGAAGACTTTCTTAATAATCAAGGGAATCAGGAATAAGACTGGAAGCTGGAGTCAAAGACACTCCCGAAGAGATCACCAATGACAACTCTATTCCATTTTCCGAAGCATTTTCCTGCTCTCCCCCCCACACCAGCGCTGAAGGCAGGGAAGGGGATGCTGCCAAAGCTGCCTGGTCCAGCTCTGGTTTGATGATTTGCAATGTCTGAGTAATTATCCTGGTCCTCTCCCCTCTGAGGAAAGAGAGAACACGCCTGCAGTACTGAAGGAAGCCTGCAGCCCCACGCTCAGTCTCCAGGAACTCTGCATTTGCTATGCAGCGGTGGAGGGGAGAAAACCAGCTCCTCAGCATGGCTCAAGCACAATCTACAGTACAAAAACATCCTGGGGCAGCACAAGGGAAACACTATCGCACTAAGGGAGCCTCCAGAAAAGCAAGGCAGCAGGAGAAAAGCCCTGCTTTGGAGAACTCTGCATTACAGATAACCATATTTCGTATAACGGAGGCTCTTCTTCAACACTTTCCAAACAGGAAAAATAGGATTTGGGGTTTCATACCTTGGGAAGCTGTGCCCGTATATCTTCTGAGCCTATAAATATGCTCTCCAAGTGAGACCACGTACGCTGCACTTCAAACCAGAGAGAAATGACGGAGTCTGCAGTGGACAGCTTCCGCTGCCATGTAGACACTTCCTCCAAGAAGAAAGCGATATATTTGGATGTCATTAAATTCTGCAGCTGCACCTGGTTGTCTTCTAAAGTTTCAATAAGGTTCTCATCTGACTTCAGCAATGGGATGTTCGTCCGGGGGTGAGGCTCATACTGAAACTCCATGGTGCTCCAAGTCATTTTTAGCTCCTTCAGCACTTTCTCCATACTCATTTCTCGCACTGCTTTGTCCACAATGCCACGAACCTCATCCTCAAAGTTATGGAGGTTGAGCTTTAGGAGGTCAGCCAGCGTAGTGTCCGAGTCCATCACAAACCTCACACCCGTCATCTGCATCAGTTGATTCCAGTGTCTTTCCCTAATGGCGGGATTTTGAAGTTCTGCCACCGCTTTCAGGGCCGTCAGCATGTTTTTCACCTTGCTGTCCAGCCCGGTGAAAGCATCCCATGCCCTCATTTCCTTATCCAAATTCCGAATTTCTCTTGCAAACTTTTTACACTCCAGATCCATGTTTTCCACATTAATATCCACCCATTTGGTGGTCTGCCAGTCATCGAGGCTAGTGTTCACACGGGAGATCATATCCCAGAGCTCTTTGAGAAGACACAGCTCCTTTCTGCATTGCTTCAGTTGTTTATAATCTGGCACCATGACTTCAAACAGCCCAGCTGATTCATAAATCGAGGTCATGGCTGACTCCATTTGTTTAATCTCAATGTGCTTTGCATCCAGCAGTTGATAAGGCTTTTCGGTGTCAAACCTAGAAAGAAATGTTTATTCTTCATAAGTGATATTGTAACAACTTCTAAAGAAAACATAAAACAAACAGTGCCTCTAAGAGACAAAGCAGAGATGAAACGTCTATAGTACACATTGATGGTACAGCCACATGGCACTACTGACGCCACCTTAAAGCGATATTGTGCACTCAGCATCCAAATTTAATCTCTTGCTAATACTGGACAGTGCTCCCAGGGACAAAACACCCCAGGCATAACACATACAACACCGTGAGAAGGCAGGAAATGTACGCAAGGGCTCAAGCGTACATGCTCAGGACACTCGCAGATGATCCCATAAAGCTTTTTTTCCTCAGGGCTTCTCTGATGCTATGATTTGCCCGTACCTGAACGGTGCTTCTTTCCGAAATCGCTCTCTGAATCTGTGCTGCTCAACATCAAACGCCGCACAGCTCTTGCGCAGAACTGTCATTTCGTTGGCTTGCAGAGGAGCCACATGCTGTTTCACAGCTATTGCCAGCTTCTTTATATTGTTCCATTTTTCTGGCAGCTCCTGCAAGCAAAATTTAAATGCTGGTAGGCAGTATTTGCTATTCGATATAAGATGCATCTGATCTGTTTATGGATAATCACAGAACAGGAAAAGCAACAGATTCCGTGTCTAAAACTGTAAGGAAGTTGTGTTGTGATGCAAAGGCCAAATGCACAATTTAGGATAAAACTTACCAGTTATTCACAATTTCGAAGACTAATGAACACTGAGACCTTAATTTCAGAAGAAGGGCCCCAGACTAGACCCTGGGCTCCCAGGATGGTTCAGTGCTCGAGAGGGAACAGCGATCCTAACACCAAAACCCAGCGGGACCCGGAGCCTGCTGGGAGCGGCTGAAGGCAGGACGAGGGGCTGCGGATGCAAGCTCATCAGATCGTCGGGCTTCCCAGAGCTAATTAAGAAACAGAGCCTGGGAAATTTCCTGCCAGCTCTTAGAGCAGAAGATGTTGTACCAGAAGGACTTCTGGAGAGCTCTCTGGGGCAAACCCCTCCAGCCTGTGTATATTACATTAGTACTAAATAAGACCGGTTTCTTTCTCAGGTCTGCATCCAAGCTGCAAGTGCGCAGCACTGCGGACGATCCACCCTCTGTACCTGCGATTTTCTTCAGAAAGGGATTTTATTTCTTCTCAGTAGGCTTCTCAGGCCATATCCTCAGCCCGGACACTGACGTCAGCCAAGGGCTCTGCTGTCCTCAAGCCCCAGTGCTTTGCTCTCGGAGAGCCCACTGCCCCATGTACTGTGCAAGCCTACAGGAAAGCCTTTGGGTTTCCTTTCATCCCAGCTCACATAATTGAGGAGATTAATGGAGACCCACCAACACTATGGAAAGAAGGGAAATAACCTGGTGGCAGCCCCAAGGCAGCAGAGGTGGCCAGAGCGGGGCCAGTCCCTCCTGAGGGGTCTCTTTCTGGCACTTTGTATCCCAGTCTCAATAGAAATCACTATCCATGACCACAGTAGGGCACACACGGAGCTGCTTGCTTGTCCTTCTCACACAAACTACCAGCTCCAGCCCATCCACCTCCACGGCCATGGACGGAGCGGTACCTAGAGGAACCTATTTCCACTTTTCCCACAGTATACAGGACTGAACGAATCATTCAGCTGCACGTTGCCGTCACTTGCCAGAAATAACAAAACTGTTTTGTTATCTCCTGCATCTGAATGGCTGCCCTGCATCCCTCATTTCTTCTATCAGAAAAAATAAATCAGTTGCTTCAATGTACTTGTACAAACAGGTGCCAAACAAGCAGCTCTTGGGCAGAGAAATTAGCAGAGCTGGGTTCTCCACAGCACCATGTTTTATGCTGGACTGAAGCTGTTGCAGCAGCCAAAGCAATGTAATGCAGCTCTCCTGGTTTTCAGGGAGCCTGTAGGAACCTAGGTATCTTTAGGACCATTTAACTATTCCAGATTTGGTGACCTGACCACCCATGGATCACAGTTGCACAAGCAGAAAACCAGGGAATTGCTAAACCCCACTCAGCTCGCATCCAAGCCCGCAGCAGAGAACTGGAGCCTTTGCTGTACAGGTGCATAAGGCAGGAACATCTCCCCAAAAAGTCCTGCCTTAAACCTTGTGTCCCACACAGGCCCTCTGCCCACAGCACCCCGTGACTACAGGGTATCCATCAGCACGCAGCCACACGCTTCTCCACTGTAACGTCTTGGCTGTTGCCAGCGTTTGTCTCCTGTTCCCTAAGGCTGGCTGGGCACCTCACAGTCTTTTCTGACCTCCATCTCATGGTCCCCTTCCCAGAAACGAAAGGAATTTCCAAAAGAAATCTGATTCATAAGAGCCAGATGTGGAAAGGTGCCAAAATACTTTCATGATCTGCTCCCAGTGACGTCCTCTGGGTCAGGCAGATTTGGTGTCACAGACCCAGTGGAGGACTGAAGCCCTATGAGAAGGCAACTCCTCTGCCAACATTATCCTTCCCATCTCCACAGTTGCCAAGAACTGGCTTATTTAAAAATAATTATAATTCAACCTAATTAACAGATGCATTTGAAAATGCATTAATTTTTTTCAAGAGTAATCGCTGGGAGTTGGAGCAGGCAATTCTATGTTTTTCATACATAACAAAAGGCTTAATCTCTGCTTTAAAAGAAAAATCTCAATAAAACTCCAAAATGTAGAGCTATTAAGGCACATTCCTCAACAGCAAACTACTATCCACTGAGGCCCTCTAATGACAGGGAGTGGGGCCTTAAATAGTCCTGCAATGCTCTCCAGCCCACACTCTCTTTGACACCCGCTACTCGGCAAATCGGTGTGTCCACCACAAGTTTTCACCCACCTCCAGTTGCCTGTAGACCTCCTCCGGCAGCTGTTGCTCATACATCTTCAGCAGTTCAATGGTTTGCTTCAGGGGCTCAAACATGGCATCGGTGACACTGTGCCTTTCTTTAACTGCCAGGAGATGACCCATAATCTCCACCAAGCCATCGTAATCACCTTTCTCAACCTTTTTGCTCAAACCTTTATCGGCAGTTTTTATGAACTCGTCAAGGTCAGCCAAGCTATATAACACAAAGCAGGAAAGCACAAAATGAGAGCAGTTCCTATTGAAATAATTATCAGCCTTACGCCAGGGGGAAGGGCTGGCTAACCCTGTCCATTGCATGGCAACGTCTGAGGGCATCAGAACCACAACTCCTGCTCAAAGGGAGCCACAGATGTGGTACAGCTTCCTGCAAAGAACAGATAAATACGTTGGGACTTCTCAGGCTGGAGAAAAGGTATCTGAGGATGAGCGTAACGGAGACCTGTGAGCTCAGGAGTGCTCTGGAGAGAGTGAATTTGAAAGGACAGTTTTCATCTCGTCTCTCTCAATACAAGAATCAAGATCCCCACATGAACCTGGCAGGTTGCAAAGCTACAACAAACAGGCATTCTTCACACACTGCCTCGTTTCACAGGGTAACTCCCTGCTGCAGGAGGATGCAGATGATGAAAATTCCCAGCAGTTCAGAAGAGCAATCAAGCACTTGTGAGAGGGAAAAAAAATAAATCCATCCAGGTCTTTAAATTCAAAGGCATGACCCCTGTCTCTCAAAGTCCTTGAGCTATAAATTGATAGAGACAAGGAGAGCGTTTGGGGGAAGTTTCTCTACCTGATTACCCTGTTCTTAATCTCGCCAGCTACTGGGCACTGTCAGCAGAGGCACGATGGGCTCCTGGATCTCTCCTCCTTTCCAGCACAGCCATTCTCCTCTTCTCAAAACAGTTACTTTTTAAGTGCCCACTTCAATTCTGCGGATGCTGCTGGGCCAAAACATGTCCTTAAATACTTCACCTAATAAAGACTGAACTGCTGAATCGGGGACTCTTAGTAAGAGATCCTAAATGCCCGTTCTAAGCTACACAAAAACCTCTCTGCACAGAAAATATCTAACAGAATTATGATGCTGAAAAGAACACAAAACATCATGTCACACACCACACACAGCACCCTTCACTACTACATCTGCCTGTAAATACTTCTTTGTAAGCATCTGAGACCTATGAAAACCTTCAGTTGCAGCTACTCAAATAAATCACCTGACACATCACCCTGCACAGAGCTGGCGACCCAGCAGCTATTCAGAGCAGGGAACACACGTTAACTCAAAACTTACATCCAAAACTCTTCCTTTTTGTATCCTTGAAACTACCTCCCCATGACCACTCATGCCAGGCAACCCCAATCACTTTTTTTTCTTTTTCCCTACAGCACGCACTCAAAAAAGCAATGCATGTAGAAATAGAGCAAGTATCTCATGGCATTAATACAGCTTTACTGATGGCTAATATCAAATTCAACAAAGTAATCACAGAGCCTCAGCAGAGATTACGTTAGTTGGATCAGGATGAACAGACAAACAGACGTCCTATCTAACACCACACTGTGGGTCCCAGGAGCATCAGCTCGTGGGCTGTCAATGGTACCAAGTCCATATAACTGTTTCCATTTTACACACAGCCATACCAGTTCCCAGCAGAGACCGGGGATGGAAGATACAGGGGATGTGATGGAGCTGGCATGCAGTATGCGCCCCTTTCTCTTGCTCCTGTATTAGCCTATAGGTTATCAGTGTGAAACAATAAAGCTCAGCCAAGACAAGAGAAACCCGCTTTGGTCAGCATAGCTCCCAGGGGAGACGGCTCTTACCTGTGCGTGACATGGTCCACGAGATGCTGTTTGAACACCAAGCTCCACCTTTTAATCACGTTCAGCAAGGAGGCCTTGAAAGGCCGAGCGTCGACTTTCATCCAGCTCTGGAAGATGCTGATGGGCTCGATGCGATTCACCTCCTCGTAGATCTTCTCGTAGGAGTCGATTTGCTCTCTGAACTGCTGCAGCGTGGGAGGGGTCTCGGGGACCCCATCCTCCGCATGGGCCTCAATTTCCGCAGCGGTGAGGATGTGCCCGTAGAGGAGGAACTGGCGGCAAAATTCCTTTCTGTCGTCCCCATAGAGGTAGGAGTAGTGGTCGAAGGCGTTGCGATAATTGCAGCAGGCCGCCATCACAGCCTGCACACGTCCCATCAGGTCATGGCGCATGTCAGCCAGATCAGCCATGTCCTCCATGTCAGCCTAGGAGAGGAGAGGAGAGCGCAGTGATGCGAGAGCAGTGTGGTACCTCCTCACTGCCACACGGCATGAGGGAGCTCTGCAGCCACGGACCTGGTAGTGAGGGAAGCCACTGTGCTCGGCCAGCCTGGGCACCAGCGATGAGATCCGGTAGATGTCATTGAGAAGACTTTCCACCATGTCATAGAAGCCATCATTTGTGCCGGGGTCCAAGGAGGGATGAAATACCAAATCTGGGACCACCAAATCCAGCTGCACCTCAAACAGGGGGGCGAGCCCTGCTGTGGGATCTGGTAGGGGAGAACGGAGACGCCAGGATATTTTTCAAGGGGAGAAAAGCGATCTTGAGCCACCACTAACATCTCACCACAAGATGCACACGTGCCCCACAGGGACACCAGGCAGGTGTGATCGCACACACCCCCTCACTGGGTCCAGTGACATTGTGTCTGCACACAACACGGTGGAGATGCTGGCAAACTAGCTGATGTTCTGGTACTCACAGGAGATACTGGAGAACAGATGAGACACAAGTGATTTAAGGACCAGAAAAAATGCTGTGGAGGAAAGCCTTAAAGAGACCAGGCTCTTTTGCTAATCAAAAGGGAGTCTGAGAGCTGAACAATTACAGCACATAAGTACTTGCAGAGGAGAAAAACAACAGGAACCAAGAGGCTCTTTAATTTAGTGGAGAAAGGCATGAAAAAAACCCAGCAACTGGAAATTGAAGCCAAATACAAATGTGAAATTATGTGCATGTTTTTAACAAGATGGTGAAGAACTGGATGCAATTCTCCAACTCAGTGTGCCTCCACATCCAGGAGAGAAGTGTTCCTGGAGACGTGCTTTAGCTGGACACAAGCTTCTCTCAGCAGAGTGGGTGAACCTCCACGGTAGGCTTAGACAGGAGGTCTGATTTAGCGACCCCTGAACCCATCTCATCTTCTCACTGGACTAATGCTCACGGGCTGAGGTTTTTCTTTCATGCCTTTCATCAGCAGAACCGGCTCTCGAGACTCTCCACAAATGAAAGATTGGGTCACCTCAATGCTTTGTGCATGGGAGGGCAGGAGATGGCAGATGCTCAAGCACGGACTTGGGATGACGCCTCAATTGTTTCTGTCCATTAATCCCTGCAAATACCGCATAGTCGTCTCTGTCCCTCCCCCTGAGCAATGCTTTGCTCCAGTGACCGGGGCATGGAGTCACCCACTCTGTCTGGAGGGTGCCCCAGCACTCGCTGTAGACAGTGCAAGAGGCACAGCAGGACGCCAGGAAGAAGAGAGCGACTCTTAGGCACAAGGGAGAGCACGAAACAGAAACCTCCCTTTGGTGAGACTGAAACAGCCATGGTGACCAGGGGAGAGGAACCAGCAGTCACCTGTATTTTCCAGGAGGTACTTGAGCGAGCACTCAATGGCAGTGAAGAATCCGTCCAGGACTATCTCATCCACATAATCCACATATGCCTTCCAGACGTCAGATGCTGGATCTGCAAGCAAGAGGTTCTGATTTTCCTGGAAGAAAAAGAAGACGCCTTCAAATACAGCAGGGCTGAGTCTGTCCTACAAGAGAGCTGCCCACAGCTAAGGACTGATGCCAGTGAGCATATGGGTACCAGCCTCGTGGAGGGATGGGAAACCAGACAAACGGATGTTGTTGCTGGTGGCACGGCCACAACTTGCTCCTTCTGTCAAGGAGCTGCTTTGTCATCTGAAACAACTCAAAATAATTGCAAGGTAAAAATGGAGTGCAGAAGAGGCTTAGCATCTCTGGCGACATGTTGTCCTCCCTCTTCTCCGAGGCCGCAGGGCTCGAGGCTGCTTTGCGCACCTGGGGCAGGGAGCACTCAGGGGTCCCAAGGGCTCATCCCAACGCATGAAGACCCAGCCCTGGTGGCCCGTATGTCACATTTGAGTGCATGAGGCCTTCAAGGTGGACTGCTTACACCTCTGTACTACAAATGGTCATCTCAAGACCAGAGAACTGTTAAATTCAAAAAAGGTTTTTTAAATAAACCACATAAAAACAGATAAAGATTGGGATCAGAAGACAAAGGGTTGGCTAACAACCTCCCTCCTCAGCTTATTGTGTTCCCTTCCTCCAGGCCAGCTCCCAGTCAGGAAACTCAGGGTTTTCTGTGCCACAGCAGGGACCCATCCTTCCTGGGTTTCCTCTTTCCACCGCCACAAGGCCAGGCTCTGTACCTGCCCCGGCACCTCCCAGCAGCCTCCCAGGCTCTGCTGTGATCCTGTTCCCTGCCTTGCTGTGCCCTCTGAGTGCTCCTTCTCCTAAGCCTGCCAGGGGCTCTCAACACAGGCATGGTCTCAAAAAAGAATAAGGTCCAGCTTGCAGTGAGCAGAAGTCAACACACGCTGCCTGTTGCTGGGGGGTCAACATTGGCAGCGTTCCACAGGAGAGGGTGCCATTCCCAGTCCTGACATGGCAGCTCGGCACGCACGATAGAGCGTGGGCTTGAGCCAACCTAAACTTGCTGCTCCCCAACTTGACGTGTCGTAGCTGGGTGCTTAAAGTCCCAACAGAGCAAGCCAGGGCTCTGGCCCCTTGCAGACTCACCCCAGCCACATTTTGCTGACACCAGAGAAAGGGGAACTTCATAGGAATGAACACTGTGGGAATGCCCGTCTGAAGGCACCACCCTCTCTTCACCATTCTCTGTCCTTGCATTTGATAATGTCCCCTTATTACTGGTGTTTTACCGAGCCTTTACTCCAGAGGCCTCATCCTGGTGAAAGAAGGGCAAGGAAAGCCAGCATCTAGCTGTCCTGCCTTTGCCTGTTGGTGCACGTACCCAAACCCTCACTGTGCTTCTCTCAGCAGCCTCAAGACTCACCTGCCCTCAGGAAGACTTGAACTACTGATGGAAGCCCAGCAGACCAGCTCTTGCTGCCTCGGCTGCTGCTCCTCCAGGCTTGACCAGCACAGCAGGACAGAGGCATGGGGACACCCTGTTTTGGGCCACGGTGTTTTTCCCTCCCCAGGACCTTCCATCCTGCTTTGCAGTTGGTCCTGCCACTGTGAGCAGCGCCTGGTGGTGCCACCACGCCATTGGTGCCAGCCCTCCTGCCACAACCCCAACCCCGTATCCTCCTTGGCCAATCTAGGAAGCGCTCAGGTCTTTTGGGTGGTAGCTGGAGGCGGCTGAGTCTGTTACAGCTGTGGCAGCAGAACAACATGGACATGGTAAAATCCTCACCATGGGTTCAGTGTGCAGGGAAGGGGGTTGGAGGTCCACGGCTGGCCGCAGACAGCAAGGTAAGGTGAGCAACAAGAGCTCAGTGTCCCAGAGAGGGTCAGCCAGCTCTCTCCAGAGTCCAAGACCAGATGGTGACCCTCAGGAGAGGGCTGGATCTAAAATCCATCTCCCTCCAGGCCAAGGTGCTGTCCCTGACATGCGTAACGCCTCACTCCGGGCAGGTGAAGAGCAGAGCTTTGGACCATCTCCTGGCCTGCAAAGAGGAGTCTCAGCTCTGGCAAAGCTGTTGGAAAGCACCGAGGTTTCGGACAGCAGCTTTTCTCCTGTCGCTCAGCTTCTCCCTGGACTGTCAGCATCACCCCCTGCCCCCACAGAGGGACAGGTCTGAAACAGAAAGGTCAGCAACAGCCAGCTGCCTCTCCATTTCCAGGTAAGTATTTTGGAGGGGGATTTTTCCTCTGAGCAGGATCCCAAAGCCTGATGCACGACTCCCCTCTAGTGGCTCCACAACAGCCAGGACTGGGAGCCAGACTCCTTAGCTGCGGCTGCTCCCGTTCCTGCCTCAAACTGGGTGCCCAGCGGTGCCCAGCCAGAAGCCCCACACTACACAGCCATACCAGCTCACTCATCAAAGCTACCATTAATTAACACTGGGTAAGATTTTCAAATGGGTTAAGGGAGTTAATTTTGAGGTGAAACAGCTCTGGACATTTTCACCAGAGCAGAGAGACACACAGAGCCCACAAAGAGCCAACAAACCCCTGGGAAAGGTCCCCCCTACCTTCACCAGTGAATGAATCCTCTGCCCCGACTCTCTGACGAGGCTGTAACGCCTTTCCAGACGGTCCTGACAGTCCTCTAGGCTTAGCAGCGATTCCCTTTTGCAATCTTTCCTCTCGAATATGGGCGACACCCACGATCGCACGATGGTCTGGATCTCCTCAACATTGTTTTTGGCTTTCTGTATCCTCCGCTCAAGGTCACGGACACCATCCATCACCATGGAGATGTGATCCCAGGCACCTGGTAACAAATGAGAAGACTGACTACTTGTTTTCAGGGCTGCTGGGCCAAGCTCTTGTGCACCCTACTTCAGATCAGCCTCTGACTTCTTCCCCGTGGTCTCACCCACTTTTCTCGCCCACTGTTAATGCAAGAGACTCACTACCGCGACCAACAGAGCCTCTTCTAGCTCCCTCCTACCCCAACAAGCCATGGTACAGACAGCCGCAGCCTCTGCATTCTGCCAGGAGTACCACCACCGCAGGGATGTCTTGACAGTATCCACCTCCTCTACCCGGCTTTGATCTCCCCCTGATGCTACCGGAGAGAGCAGCATGGGGAGGAGGAGTACAACAGGCTGAGTGTCCCACCACCATCACTGGAGCAGCGACCCACATCCTAACACACGGGCTGCGCCAGCCCCAGGTACCAGCAAGGGCTGCATTTAGATGCAGGGAACTTAAGGTTCGTCTGCAGGAAAATCCCTTCATCTTTATCGTGCAATGGACAAAGAGTTTTTCAGCGTAAGGACTTCTGCTCTGCATGTTCCCAAGGGAGGACACTTGTTCCTGTTCATACCACAAGCCTGATGACAGAAATATATATTCCACCCGTGAGCAGTTTGCTTTCACCAAGAGCAAACAAATTGTCTTCCTCCTCTTTGCTTTGCAGTTAAAACTGATCAAGCAGGACCACTGGTTAAATCATCCCAAAGTCACGGTACACAAAACCCACCTCTAGCTGCAGTATTTCATCCTTCTGGAAAAGATAACGAGGTGGCCGTGGCTCTCACTGGGACAAATCCACCCCAGAGCCAGATGGTTCCCACTCCCTGCACAAGTGGGTGAGAAAGCAGTGTCTCGGGGACACAGGCACGCAGCCACACAACGATCACGGGCTGGAACAGGGGGGCCAGCACAGGCAGTGAGCAGATGCCAGCTTTGCCAGCTCTTGCAAACCCAAATCCTGCCATCTCCTTGGCGGCACTGCTCACAGGGCAGCCTCTCCGCCCCAAAAGCCCAGGCTGACCCTGAAGGGAGCGGGATCCTGTCCACAGTCCCAGCAGATCAAGAGAACATGGAATGGAGCAGGCAAGCTGGGGACTGTCCTTCCTCTCCCCAGTGCTGGATCTGCTGGAGAGTCCCCTGCCCTGCTGGGAACTGTGGCTGGGAACCAGGTGACAGAGGTTGGGCACATGGGGGAATCTGATGAGACCCAAGTGTACACGCTCTTTCCCCCTAACACAGAGCTAGCTCACCCTCCATCTTCCAGTTCAGCGTTTCTTCTGCCTCTTTCAGCTTCAAGTCAATATCCCACAGCTGCCCCTCTATTAGAGGGTATTCGACCTCCAGGACTGTCTTCATGACCTTGTTGTATCTGTTCACCATCAGCTCCAAGTTGGCCACCATCTGCCGGAATGACTCCTTGGAGGAATAGATTTCTGCTGCCGTTGGTGGGATGGTTCCCATCTGGCTGCCGGACAGGTAGCTCACCTCCCTCAGCACCGAAACCAGCTGGAGAAACAAGGCAGAGAGCTGAACATGGGACAACCCTCCCCCGTTTAGCTGGCAGACACTCTCCAATCAATTCGGAGCATCTGAGGGGTTTCCTGCTGTTTTATTCACAAAGCAGAATGCTCCGAAAAGGGCCTGGACACCTCCTAGTCCATACATCTGTCTCCCACTGATCTTTGCCTCTGGTTTTCTTCCCAACCAAAGACAGACAGCTCTGTTAACTACCCAGACAGTCAACTCTATGCAGCCTCTAAAAGCCATGATGATCTCTGGTCCCCTCAGCTATCCCCATCAATAAGAGTCCTTCAGCAATACCGTGCCTGTAAGTGGAGCTTAGCAGTTATCTAAGTGAAAGATAAGAGGGTTCCGGGTCTGTTGGTTTGCTGGGCTGATTGACATTAAAAAAAAAAAAAAAGTAATAAAAGAAAATACCATGGCCCCAAACCCAGTGACTCAAATCCTCCTACGGCCACCTTCCACTAAAGACTTCTGCCGGAGGCTTCTCCCAGCCCAACCAAAAGCACTCAATGCCAGCGCATGTCTGAGTTCTGGTGGGACCGGATTGAGGGGGATTATTAAATTACAAACCCAAGTATAAATGAGTCCCTGCAACAAAGGCAGCAGCGACGTCTTCCATATCACTTCTAACACTAAAAATCTTTGCTCAGTTTAGTGGCCAGTGAGAGGTAAAACGCTCCTGGAACCGCACATTGTTGACAGGATGACAGAAATTCTGTACATTGCGGCAGAGCTTGGGGTGCAGCTCCCTAAAAATCACCTTTCCCTTAGGTTGGTAGATTGTACCATCCCTTCCCGTGAAGACGTGGGGAAGAAATCTCTCTCTGATCCCATCTCATTCGTGCCCTCTAGTCCCAGTTCCGTGCCCCTATGTTTGATAGGAAAACCAGAAAGCTGCAGGTATGAAGAGAAGCAGGCGAAGCCACAAGCGCAGGGACTGCATGGCCAGGAGCCTTTGTCACCGCCCTGGGTGACAGGCAGGGGTTACTGAAACCTCTCCACTGCTGCCTGACCTTAGCCAAAACTCAACATCCAGCAGAACATGCAGCAGAACTGGCCAAGGCACCTGGGAAGCACACTCCCTCTGAAGGGCTGGCAGAGGGGAGGAACCGGCAGTGCAAGTCAGGAAGATGAGTCGTTACACACTCAATATCTACAACGCTAAAGTGACAATGAACACTACGACAAGAAGAGGAAAGAAAGAAGGCCTGAAGGGTGCAGGGGGCACTCTGGAAAGGTGGATGAAGGAGGGTGGGGTGGGAGGAAAGGCAAAACCAGGGGACTGAGAGAGCAAGAGGGCAAGTGAGACAGAACCAAGCTCCTCTCCCTTCTTTGCACTTTCAGGGACGTCCCCACCGTGGGCTCAAGGGTGTCTTCCCCTCTTTCCCTCTCCTCCATGGAAGGTGATCTCCGGAAGACTCTTCCATGCTGAAGGGATGGAAATACATCCTCCCTCTAGGCAAAATGACGTGCTCCTATCTATTCTGGAGGGCATGAAGGGGCTACTAAGCAGGCACTTGAGGACCTCAGGCAGTCCTCAGAATGGAAAGCTGAGAAGAGCAGCACAGAAGCACTCAAAGACTGAGAACAGGCATGCCCAGCACATCACAGGCTCCAAATCCTGTCACCAGGGCGAGGCGTGGAAAACATCCCCTGGGGCCATTTGGCTCCTACCTTCACAAAGAGCTTCCAAGGAGATGGACAAATCCTTTGACTGAGGGCCAAGCTTGAATGAGGTGTAAAACCTAAACAGTTTCCTTTAACAGCAGCATGCCCCCAGGGAACAGGGGAAGTTTTTGATGCCAACATTTCCCAGGCCCCTGAGATTCAGCACCTCCCCAGCAAATGGCATTTTTAGAGTTGACAGACCCTGGCTCCCACCAGACCCCAAAGCTTTCAACCCATCCGTGCACACTGCTGGCTTGAACCCCTGCTTCTGTCTGGGGCAAGGCGGATGGTCAACCCTCCCTGTGCCGCAGACAGGCTTTAGGGGAGCTCTGGGGTGCAGAGAAAAGATCTTAAATCTATCGTAAGCCTCATGCACCCAATAAAGGAGATCCAACAGCCACAACATCAGGGTAACAAAAGAAACCTTTCCTGGGTTTTTCATACCCTTTCAGGAAGCTCAGATTTCAGATACACATAACATAAACCCACCTCTGTAGCTGATGCTCCAACACTGCCCACACCAGTATCAAATCTGGTCTGGAGACTGCGACACCAGTTAAACATCTGGCTACTCAGAGACTTTCTGCCCCTGGCTTTATCTAGAATGTGCTGTGCTTAAACTGTAATCCTGATGTTTTACCAGGAGATAGAGCCCACAAAGAGGATGGTAAATTCACATTACCCATCACAGAAGGGGCTCCATGGATCTAGTACGAATCCCACCAGACCTCCTGCACACAGTGGGGCACAGCTTGGAGACGTGCCCGCAGGCAGCAGGAGAGCTAACTGGCAGCAGTTTTTACCTGAGGATCAAAATTGACTGTGATCAGTTTGGTTTCTGGATCTCGCCGGATGAGAGGTTGAGCGAGGTTGTACTGTGATTTCTCAGAGACTGTCTGGGACCAGCCTGCATAGAGCTTCTCTTGATATCTGCCAGAAAAAAAGAAACATCTACCATGCAGCTACCAAGCCAGCAGACCAAGGCATGAAAGCCAAGTCCACTTCCAAGGACTGAGGAACATGAAGAAATATTACACACCCATCCACGCCATCTCCATAAACAACATGGCTTCAATGACAAACACCCGAAAACCAGCGACAGCATCAAGTCAGGAGGGCAAAGATCTCTCAAGTACCATTTTTAGCAGAGGATTCAGATTTGGAGACAGCCTTTCAAAATGCATTTATCCTAAAGTAATAGCAGCTACCGGACATTTCCAAAGTGTCTAAGCAGGATGGGTGCCTAAACCTATACAAACGCCAGGGACGGATGTAGTTGCCCTCAGTTCTCTCAGAGTCACTGCAGAGAGTGCGTGAGCCTCAGGGAAACTCAGCTCTTCGAGAGCTCAGTGCCACCAATGGGGATGGAAACACAGAGGGCTGAATAGGGGTTGTGGTGTCTCACAGGGCACGGACAGCCCCAACCACCCAAGCAACGAAGTCTCTTCGGAATCATGTTGTCACCTACACGTCTTTGGGAAATGTCACCCAGAAAACACCATCTCTGTCAAAGTCATCTGGGATCCTCTGTTGGTCTGCTCACTTCTGAAAGGCTGTACCATAATTACTCAGCCTTTGTTTTGGTAATCAGGACCAGGGCTCCCTCCAGCGTCCCTGAAATACCCAGCAGCCAGGTATCTCAGCTCCCTTCATGGCTGACAGAGCAGGCCCTGCAGAGACGTCTCCTTCCTGGGGAGGTGGCTCTTCCCACAGGAAAGCCCAGAACGAACAGTTCAGATTTAACATCAAATGATAAGATATTGAGTCAGGGGCAGTGAATCCCACTCCAGGTTGTGGAATATACACATTACAGCCACTCTAAATACACTCTGCGAAGGGGCACAGAGGATTGAGGCTCCTGGTCAGCCCAGGTTTTCCACCACAGCAGCTTCTACATCCAGCAGAAGCTTGTTTCAACATTCCTGCTAGGTTGCATGGCTCCCACTCTTCCCATGCAAACTTCCCGTTTCAAGACGTCACAGAAAGGCTGTGATATACCGCAACTGGATTCCTCCTCCTCTCTCATCAGAAAATTCCCTCTGGCTTAGAAAGGGACATTCCCCGGCCCTGGGCTGGCAAACGTGCTGGGAGGTGGCTTAGAGGAGGAGAACATTTTTCATACAGTTACAGCCTTGCCGAGCCCCGACTTACCTGTTGAGCAGCTGGATCATTTCTTCATACTTCTGTATCAGCCTTCTTCCTTCATCGGAGTCCAGGCAGCTGGTAGCATAACAGACAAGCTCAGCGTTACGTTTCACCCTGTGAGGCTGTATTCTGTATTTACCCCTTCTCAAGATCACCCACCGGTTTGCAGGCAGGCTCTAACTGACTGGGGACCTTGGATTTCATCCCCACCACATCACCGAAAACCATTTCACTGCACAAAGGCTGCCCAAGACCCAGTGTGCTCTTTCTCAGGTGTTTGCACAGCAACCTGCAATACCGGAACCACATACTGGGGGAAGAAGGGCTCAGTGCTGCTGGAGGAAGGTTCACCCTCCATATCTGCACAGAGCACGGCAACCGCCCCCTGCCAGCCAGCACTTCCTAAGGTCAAAGAGGCTCAGAAGGAAGCAGCACGTGGCTCCTGCTAGATGCAGCTCTTTGTGGTGCCAAATTTGTGCCCCGCAAACCATAGGGGTTAGGGAAGAGCAAAGGCATCCCAGAGCATGGGAGGCGGAGGCCTGGCCGTGCTGCCCGGGCTGTACAACTGCCTCCAAACCCAGGCAGGCAGCCGGCCAGAGTAATTCTTATGAGGCCAACTTTTCCCCACTGTTTTATCTACAATATATCACAGAATCATAGAATTGTTTGGGTTGGAAGGGACCTTTAAGATCATCAAGTCCAAGCATCAACCTAATGCTGCCAAATCCACCACTAAACCGTGTCCCCCAGCACCACATCTACCTGCCTTTTAAATACCTCCAGGTATGGCAACTCCACCGCTTCCCTGGGCAGCCTGTTCCAGTGCTTGACAATCCTTTCAGGGAAAAAATTTTTCCTAATGTCCATCCTAAACCTCCCCTGGCACAACTTGAGGCCATTTCCTCTTGTCCTGTCGCCTGTTACTTGGGAGAAGAGACCAACACTCCTCGCTACACCCTCCTTTCAGGAGCTGTAGAGATCGATAAGGTCTCCCCTCAGCCTCCTTTTCTCCAGGCTGAACACCCCCAGGTCCCTCAGCCGCTCCTCACAAGACTTGTGCTCCAATTTCCCACTGTATTTAGTGTTGGTGCAGCCTCACCTTGAACAGCGTGAGCAGTTCTGAGCCCCAGTATTTAAGAAGGATGTGAAGGTGCTTGAATGCATCCAGAGGAGGGCAACAAAGCTGGTGAAGGGCTGGAAGGCATGTCCTGTGAGGAGCGGCTGAGCACTCTGGGTTTGTCTAGTTTGGGGAAAAGGAGGCTGAGGGCGACCTCGCTGCTCTCTACAGCTTCCTGAGGAGGGGATGTGGAGAGGGAGGTGCTGAGCTCTCCTCCCTGGGATCCAGGGATGGGACATGTGGGAATGGTTCAAAGCTGCATCAGGGGAGGGAACTGGGCATGAGGAAGCATTTCTTTACCGAGAGGGTGGTCAAACACTGGAACAGGCTTCCTAGAGAGGTGGTCGACGCCCCAAGTCTGTCAGTGCTTAAGAGACATTTGGACAATGCCCTTGATAACATGCTTTAACTTTTGGTGAGCCTTCAAGTGGTCAGGCAGTTGGGCTAGATGATCGTTGTAGGTCCCTTAAACTGAAATATCCTATCCTATCCTATCCTACCCCACCCTTCTAATATCCAAGCTTTCCTGAAAATGGTTGTTGATTTTGGAGGCCGTTTTGACAAAACCTGAATTAAGTTAAACAAAATCTAGCAAAGGAAGCACCTGAGCAGTCACCACTGGGCAACTGCGGATCAAACCCTCCAGAAGTAAACAAGCGCCCTAAGTGAACCCCAGCAAAACCATCCTCGTTTTTCCTTTTTAATCCTTTTTCCCTTTCAAGTTGCACGTAGGAAACAGCATCACGTCACCCCCGCTGCAGGGCATGTTATTAACTGCTCTAAACAGAGGAAAGAAAAATCAATGCAAAATGCAGATCTGCGTCCTTCTTCATGGTTTACAAAATTTGCCATTCAGATTCAAACCAGACATGATAGCTTGGGCTCTGTGCTGGGAACGGTCCAAGAGCCTGTTTCATGGCACTGATGTCTTTATCGCCACAGAATAACTGTGCACTGAAAGACACCTAATGGCAGTACGCTGTGAGAGAAGGCTGCAAGTATTGCAGAGTGATGGAAATGGCTTATTTTGGCCAAGCACATATAAAAAGTTGATCCATTTACTCAGAATCCCATCCAGCACAAGTAAAGCTATTCCTGTGAGCTACAAGGTGCAGTCACTGGAGCACCTGCAGTTGTCCTAAGTTCATCACTGCTTTGCTTACAGAGCTCTTAAATGCTGTCTCATACACTGCCACGAGATGTGGCAGCTGCAAGTGGGGAGTCACATTTCTCCAAGACCACCCACAATAAGAAGCATTTGGGTGATAAGTATTCCAGCACTAGCTTCTTTCCTTGATCTTGGGAGATTGCTCCTTTGTTTAACGCTGAGCAAGTCGTCTTCTGCCGGTGCCCAGCAAAGTCCTCATCTGTTCACCAACCTGGAAACTCAACTCCATCAATCCATCTTAGATGAGTCGAGTCCAGCACCTTTCTGCCAGTCACAGCTCGGATGATGCAAGAACCGGGGCTTGCAGCCAAGGGCTGGACTGCTCCCAGGGAGGTGCTGGAGCACAGGGTGAGTGGGATCGCAGTGGGAAAGGTTTCGATACCTCTTTCAATTGCAACCTAGGACTATAGCCCATGTGCTATCCCACTGCGCCCTTAACCGCTTCAAAACAAATGCAATTAATGAGTTTCTTAAAAAAATGATCACAGGGAAGCTGAAAAACACCAGTGCAATAACTTCACACCTCTTTGACTCAGAATTATTTCAGCTATAACCATGGGATAATGTTCAACACAGAAAGAAAATCAGATTGATTAGAGAAAAGATATCAAGATGGTCATAAAGCAACTTAGCTGGAACAGACACGCACAGATGTGGGATGTGCCTGAAGTGACCAAATGGCACCTGGATTCGTGCTCGCAGCTCCTGAGCCCAGGCCAGCGCTCCAGCTACTGGGGGCATGTTCTTGTGCACAGGGGGAGATCCTGGGGAGGACACATTGAAACAGCATTTGACTGAACACTGCACCAAAAGCAACTCAACTGCTCTGATTCCTCAGCCTCCTTCCTTAAATCCAAGCATCTGCTACACTGACGTAGGTCTGTGACCAGGGCAAGTCTCCTAGTGCCTCTGGACCTTGAACAAGGACCTGAGATCAAAGGAGAAGAGCAGCATGTGTTAGGAACAGAGCCGACACAGAGGCATCCTTTGCCTGGGATGCACTCCCTTCTCCCCACAAAGACTGATAGAGGGATTTCTGACCAGGAGCTAGTTCTGAACATCTTGTCTAACACCCACAGAACAACACCCCTCAAATTCACAGCAAATGATGAACTCGTTCTCTGTGAATCTCTCCATTCCCTCTGTTAACCTGCACTGGTTCCAGCAGTGCTGCCTCTTCTGGACTTGCCTGGTTCCAGTACAGTCTTTCTGAGGCAAGTAAATGGGTTATTGTTAAAAAGGCACACTCTAATCCTCATCCCCTGATAGGAACCTACCCATTCCCTCCTGTGCCAATGTTCATGGGAAATAACAAACCTGGAAAAGACTGATTAAACTCTTGGTTACAAAGTCCCACTCATATACTTTGCATTTAAAGCATTAAAAGGAAAACACAATAAATTTATACAGGGGAGCACATGAGCGGGTCTGCAAGTCCCATAGGGTGTTTGAGGCAATGCGCAAGTGCGGAGAGAACCCCCCCGTCACAGCCTTGCTGGGGAAAAAGCTCAGCGTGTGTCTTCACTCACAGTCACATATCACGTATACACATTTAAAAAAGGCTATTCTCCCCCCAACAGATTATTTGCTTTAATACTAAGAACAGAGCTTTCCCAGGCATTTCCATTTCCTCTAGGAGCTATAGAGGCTCACGTTTGCAATTTGGGAAGTTTTGGTTTCCTTAGAAAAAGCAAATTATTTTCCCCCCCAAATTAATCTAAATCCAATTTCCTGTAAAATCAATGTTACTCAGCACATGCCACCCACCGAGCACCATCTCTGCCCGGATGTGCCTGGAGTAGATCAGCCTGGCATGGTCCAAGGCACTGTTGAACATGTTGATGAGGACAGAGTATTTGTCAGCAGCATCTGCAGCAATTACTGGTCGCTCTAAAAGACTCCCGAACATGTCCAGCAACTGTGGGGGTGAAGAAGCAGTGAAAGAAAGGGCAAAAAAATTCACAACCGCGGCTTCTGCAGAGAGACCCACTGGGTTTTCCTTACTACCCCAAATGTCTGCACCAATGGGCACTTTGGAAAAGGGGAATTTCTTTTCTTTACCCTGCTTTTCCAAGTAGTCCCTCCCTTTGTTATAGAGATGCTCAGGCTTTCTCTGTGGGTGAACGATATTCTGACTGTCACTCTTCAAACGCTTCAAAATTTGCTATTTTTTCAAAAACCTTAGAAAAATAAATACTATCACTTTCTACAGTCTTTTCTACAAACACTTATCTTGAAATTTTTCAGAAAATACCATTTACTTTTCTGCAAGATAGATTAATTGGTAAACAAAACAGCCTTGTTTCTAGAAAACCTCAGTTTCCAAAGCTGAAAGACATCCATGTATTAATAATATTAACAATAATCACCTCGTTTTTAACAGCAGTTCTCACCGGGAAAACCTAGAAAAAGCATAATTCTCACAGGCAGAGACACAAGTAAAACTCCTGGCATCCAAAAGCCCAACTGGAATCGTTTATTTGATTACTCTTTCTAACACTGAACAAAGGTCTATTCTGTTTGTGTCTTAATAGGAAGAGCAGAAAAACTCCCAAAGCTTTCAGCAAACACCCTGCTGCCAGCTCCACGGCTTGACAGCTTCTGAGGGACCCACAAGCCTGAGCATCACTAACAAAGTGCAGCCCAAAAGCTACAAGGCTCATTGTCCCGCTGTCCATTCTCATCGGCAAACACCAGCCCCCAGCGCCTGTAGCTACAGCACTGCCTGCCCTCCTCCGGGTGATTCTCACCGAGGCAAACCGTAGGCGCCCCGATTTCCCTTCTACAAAAGAGAAGGGACGTGACAGACAAACCTTGAAGGCGTGCTCCAAGTCTGAGGCATCATCGAAAGCTTGGATGAAAACAGTGCCCAGCCGCCGGTCGATGTCTTCTACTTTCTGGTGGAAATCAAAGGCGTCTTCCTCAAACTCCTGCAAGAAGGCAAAACAGCGAGCCACGAGGCTGCAAGACGGCACCGGGAAGGTACCTCAACATCCCGATCCAGAGATCTCTCCTCTTGTTATTCACCATGAATCAAACCACTCCTCTGGCCAACCTTCAGCCATTGCAGCACGGCAAAGCCCCACAGCGCTTGAAGACATTACTGTACTGTCCCACAGCTGAGATCACGGCCCTCCAGGATGGCTCCTTTGGTCTCAAGGGCTTTCCACAGTCCAACGAGCACAAACTTCAGCCTAGAGGGAAGATGGACTACTTCCCCACCCCGACTTGGCCTGAATCACGGAATTTTCAGAGTTGGAAGGGACCTCTGGAGATCATCCAGCCCAACTCCCCTGCCAAAGCAGGATTGCCCGGAGCACATTACTCAGGACTGCACCCCGGCGGGTCTTGAAAATCTCCAGCGAAGGGGACTCCCCAACCCCCCTGGGCAGCCCATGCCAGCGCTCTGTCACCCCAACCGTAAAGAAGTTTTTCCGTGTATTTGAACGGAACTTCCTATGTCCTATAAAGACTACACCATCATTCAGAAGACCCACAGGTGCACCTGCTGAGTTCCAAATCCAATCTACTTTCAAGCCAAAACAAGTCTGTGGTTCTGATCAGGAGTTGGCTCTAAGTGGGGCAACAATAAAGGCAGTTCCAAAACACTGGCACAGGTTGGCCAGAGAGACTGCGGAGTCTCCACCCTTTGGACATATTCAGCCTTGGAGATATCTAACCTGACTGGTCACAGTCTTGCTCTAGCTGAGCCTGCGTTGAGCAGGGGAGGTGGACTAGGTGATCTCCAGAGGTCCTTTCCAACCTCAACAGTTCTGTGTTTCTGTAATTTCCACCATCTTCTGGCACTGCTTTTCTTGCCCCAACTGTAATAAATCCTTTGAAGTTCAAGTGTAAAATCTAGGTTTGCTTTTCTACAGGTAAAAGAGCCCAAATCAAAGACTGAACTTGGCAAACTGGGAGACTTCAGTGCTTCTGTCGTAGCTTAGACAAAGCCACTAAAAATTAGGCCATGTGCTTCTTTCCTGAAAGGACAAAGTATAAGGCAACAGCTTTTGCTATTATCACTGCTGAGCTCCATCAGGACCAGATGCCATGTTTTAGCTAAAAAGAGAGGATCTAGAAAGTAACAGAGGGCATAAAACTCAAGCACTGAAAGAACGGGCATGACTCAGAGTCACACAAAAGGCCATGGGGTCACTCAAACCAAGCCAGCTCCTGCAGAGCCACCGTCACCGCTTTCTGTCCCCTCCCTCCTGAAGGAGGGGCAACACGGAACAAGCAGCTTTCCAGCAAGGTCCTCCCGGGCAGCACTGGGGACGTGCCACTCACTGCAGAGATGTACCAGGAACTGCAGGAAGCAAAGCACGAGCCGCCCATCACCACACCAGACAGGTTCCAACACCAGAAGGAAGGACACAGCAGCGCCGTCTCCCACCACCAGCCCACCCACCCTTCACCCCAGCAGAGCCCTTTCTGCAGGGAGCAAGGCAGGAGCCTGCCGGAGGGAGGACTTTGCCACGGGATTACCTTCCACTTGGATGTCTGCCATGAACAGCTGCCCCATGAGCAGTGCGAGACAGGAGCTCCTCACCATGGAGCTTCTCTATGGCCACTCCAGTTTTAGCACTCCCTCCCTAGATGTGTGGACAGGCCTATGTCCTGCTAACCAGACGCAGCAAACTGACCCCAGGGCAAACGGGACAAGCAGCAGAAAATATCAAAGATATTGAGATCCGACCCCTTCAGAAATGCCACTCCCACCCTTCCTTCATAGCCCACCCAGGGTACGCTGCTCAGTGTCGAAGCCAAGAGCAGGAGTTTCCGAATAGACCATAAGGAAGTCTGTGGCACCTTCACTTTACCCTGCTTGTATGACACATGCTGGTGTGAGCATCTGGGATCTGGATGGCCAGTGAGCTGTGACCCAGAGGGCTGGGAATATTCCTTTAAATGAAGCAGTACTGATAATAAAACACGGAGTCCTTGAATTCTGAGAGCAACAGATGTCATGTGTGCAACTAGAAAAGAGCAAACCCCAGAGGTTACCCGAGATGGCCCTCATCAGGCAAGCTAGGTACCAACAGCAGGAAAACAAGGAGATGTGGATGTTGGTACAGTTCATACACCCCAGCAAGTACCACGTACAGAGAAAGCTTGTGTAAAAGGCATGGAAATCCAGGTTTTCCAGCTGCACTGGTCTAAGGGCCTGAACTAGCAAGATATGCTGGATATAGATCTGCAAGAACTCCCAAATCCCTACAGAAAAGGCCAGTGGGTCCCTGCTCCCTACAACGACAGGTCAGAAGGACGAAGGAGCTGGGAAGAAGTCAGCAAGCAGGACTGCACATGAGCACATCACAGGGGAAACTGCTGCTTTGGAAACATGCGCATGCTGCTGGTGTTCCTGCAAGCTGGTTCCACCTACCGTGTTGGTGAGGTCAAGACAGTCATAGGTTCGCTCCGCAAACACCTTGTACGCCTCCTGGAATTCCTCATACATGTCCAGCACCTGCTGGCCCAGGGCCTTCCCTTTAACCCCACTGAACTCAATCTTTTCCAGCTTCATCAGGTCCAAGGCTGTTGCCAGGAGATCCTTCAAAGTCAATAGAAGTACACACAGGTTAAGGTGTTGACAAAAGAAAATGACAACAGTTGTGACAACACGGAGCTACGCTTTCTGCCATGGCAGAGGACCTCCTCAAGCACACCGCTGGTGCTCCCAAACGGGAAGGGGGGAGCCAGATCCTGCCCGCCACAGGCATCAACGGCTGCTTACAATATGTCCCTCTCTAGTGGGACCCCCTGCTGCTGCCACTGGAAATACTATGCCAACTGTAAAGCTGCTTTTAAGGGTATTTAGAGGACAGGTCCAAAGCAACATATGACACCCTGATATGTCACCCAGCATAGCTAAGAATCCAAATTTTAAGGTTTTAACCAAGAGGGCACCTGTAATGTTTACAGATACCTGAACTGTCCAAAAGCTCCGGCTCAATAAAACCTCTTTGTGTCCAAGCGGGTGCTACTGCCGCTGCCCAGCCGGCCCTCTCCGCTGAGACCGGTGCGGGGGTCCTTCCCTGCCCATCCTCTGCAGCCTGGCGGGGCCTGGCCCCGCGGTGTCACCTCCCAGGAAACCACCCTCTCCCCCAGCTGTAGCAGCAGCACTGGGCAGCCCCACCACCGCCCCATCCGTCTCTTTTGGTAGGGCTGGTCGAACGACTGTCACCTCAGAGGACCAGGACAAACGTGCTGATCTCAAGCACAGGAACATACTGGTGGCCGTCCTGCTCGCACTGAGCTCAGGGGACAACCCTGAATGCAGAGCTAAGCAGGTACAGAGCGTCACCCCCAAACGGGCAGCGTTCAGCCAGTGTCAGTGCCTCCAGACAGGGGCTCCTGAATGAGTCACAGCCCAGGACACAGCCCACGGCCCAGAGCTTCCCACGCTATGCCAAGGCGCCACCAGGCTTCGGTGCCACCCCGTGATGCTCCAGGCAGCGGCGGGGAGACACCGTGCACTTACAGCTCCTGACACGATTGGGCTTATCAGGAACAGCTTCCAGCCAAGGGAAAAACTGCTCACAGGTCCCTGACAGCTAAACGATCGCTGCTTCGAGAACCCTGCCCCATTTCTGAGAGAAGAGGCCGCAAGCAGAGGGCCGACCCATCCAGGCGGCAGGTTTTACAGCAGACATGCAATGCAAAACAGTGAGACGAACCAGAGGAAAGAGACCCTTCTCTCTCCACATGTTCATGGCCTACCCAGGCAGTGGTGTAATTGCAGCTTTTATGAAATTCTGAAAATCAATGCAAGCATTCTATTTATTAAGAGTGCATTCTCTTCAACAAATACTTCGTAAGGCAAAACCAACATAGAAATAATAGCTGCCCCTTGCTTTGTCTTACAAGGTTGCCTGAAAAGAAGGGAGGAGGAGGGAAACAGAGATGGGGAGAGACAGAGGGTTTCCTGATTAACAGGCTGGTGTGCACAATGCCTTTAATTATTATTTTACAGCTCATTCCACAGGCCCTTGCTCTACCTTTTACTGTTCTGGAGGTGCGGGACAGCCATGGAAGGAGGACACAGGCACTGGCCAAAAAGCACAGTGCTCTGCCACCACGGCAGTGCACATGCAGCTGAAAACCTCCCTAGTGGCTTTCTTCTGTAGCCCATATCCATAGTATCCAAGCAATGAGCAATCAGTGCCCAGAGCCTTTACAGAGTGACAGTGCATAATTACTGTCACTCATCTTGTTCTCACAATGACCTGCAGTTACTCCTGTGTCTACTTATATTCCTATCTACGCTGACCAGCATAATTCGGTTTACTGCACACCAAACCCTACTGGAAACCGTCATTAGGAATAGTTTTAAAATAGACATCAGTCATGATGGTTTTCAACACAGTTAATTAAAGAATGCAGAAAAATATAGCGTGTTCAAACCAGTAAAACTTTCTGTCCCACTGCAGAGAACAAGAGAAGCAGAAATACAACCCAGACCTTCCTTTGAATAGGTAAACATCGTCAGCTTGAACACCGCACATCCGATCCTACACGCCGGGAATGTGGCAACAATAAACAAAGAGATTCACTTCGGAAGTGTGTGGATAGTAGGTGAATGCGCGCTGTTAACTGCCCGCGAGGGAACAGGTTTCCACGGGGTCTGCAAGCCTGCGGTCTCCAGACACAGCCACCCAGCGAGGACAGCACAGAGAGCGCTCGTATGCGTGTGGACATTCAGACCCGCTCTCGGCAGAATAATGTCCCCTCTGGCTCAAGGAGCCCTCGGCCATGCTGGGAGCTGAGGGATGACACCAGATGTCCCTGCCTCAGGTGACCACCTCAGAGCGACAAGCCTCAGCAAACGGGGACACCCCCGAGTCACAGCACCCCAGCTGGACAGACCGTTAGGATGTGAAGGGATGACCTGGTGAGGAATGCGTCCCCATTCCTCCCCAAGCCCACGTGGCACAGCCAAGCGGTGCACAGCCTCAAGGGGAGCACGTGGCCTCTCCAAGTCAGGCAGGACCCAGCTCGAGGGTGTCTCTGATGGCAACAGGAGGAGTAGGAGATTGCACTGCTTTATTTACAGCCGTGTAAATCACATCCCCCAGTAATCCCCATTCTCTTGCCCCAACAGGGCTCTTGGGAACAAAAGACACACCTACCAACCTGACCAGAAGGACACAACTGCATAGCTTATACATAAACTGCACAGAACACAGTAAAACATGGTCCTAGCCTTGCTGTAACAGTAGACCCAACAGCAAACAGAGCAGCCCCATGCCCTGGCATCAGGTGAAGCTATAGGAAGGGAAGATGCCAGCAAGTGAGTTCATGGCTACAGAGCTTTCCTGAAGGCTTGCAACATTTTTCAACATCAGAGTCTCACCTCCACCATCTCCAGTCTCTTCAAGAAGCTGTCCAGCCTCACAAACACCATCGTGGCATGGAAGTTCCACTCTCTCACTTCTTGGCCTGGTTCATAATACGTATGCAGTTTTTCCCTTCTCTCCTCAAATGCCCCTTTGAACTCGTTCAGGATGCCGAGCACAAGTTGCACCTTGCTCAGGCTCTCTTCCATCTCCCCTTTCAGGAGGTCTTCTGGAGACAGGTACACCAGGGCCTGGAAGAGAAAAAAAAAGTAAAAAAAAAATCACACATGAGACGTCACTTCTGCCATCACAGAAAACAGTGACTTCTTGCACTGAACATGTTCGAACGTACCCCTCAGGTTAAGAATCGCTTTGCCAGGGAAGGATGGGGGAAAGAAAGCGAGAGGGGACTTTCATTAAAACACTTCCCTTGGCAAATGCAGGCACCACGGCCACGCACCTGCTGAATGAGAAGGTTGCAGATTTCCTGGAGCAGCACTACTATCCGCATGGGCACGTTGTAGTGCTTGGAGGTGACCCAGATCAAACACACCACGTGGAGCAGGGGGGCCAGGAAAGGCTTCACCTCGCTGAACTCAACCCTCTCTATGTCCTCCAAGTGGCGCTTGAGGGGCATCAGGTGCAGGTGAATGTCCTCAGCTTCGGTCAAAGCTGTGTTGAGAGATGGGAGAAGTGGTGAGATCCACCAAGCCGTGGCGCACTGGGTCACGAGCTGGATGCTGGCCTCACCCTGCCGGATGGAAAGGTGCCCGGGAAAACACAGTCCTGACGAGCACAAAGCACACTCACCTACCTGCGCGCTGCAGATTGCTCACCCTTGAACATTGCTCACCCACGGCAGTAACCAGAACAGGAAATAAACTGCCATGGTGGCAAGGGACAGGGAGCTGGGACAGGGCTTTGGGCAGAGCCTGAGCTGACAACAGCTAAATGAGCTGCAGAAACGTGCCCGGCAGTGCCGAAAATACAGCTATGAGCCGGCTACAAGCCTTGCTATACAGCATCGCAGGTTATGGAGCGTCACAGGCTATATAGCGTCGCAGGTCTTTGCCTGAGCTCATTTTAGCTCAGGTTCAGCTATAGCAGCCGCTTGCCCAGTGAGCGGGTGACCACAGTCCCATTTGTCCTGGCTGTATCAGCAAACCTGTCAACAGCAAAGTAACTAATGTCTGAGCGGTTGAAAGCTTTAGCTTAGCTTTGTACAGCTGCGTGGTTTTACCCTGAAGAGTTACCCCAGAGTGCAAGCATTAACAAAACCCAGTGATCATTGTGCAACTAAACCTGTAGACCAACACAAAGACAAGTGACAGAAATGCTTGAATGCATACAAAAATAACCCCCAAAACCCAAGACTAAGGAAGAAGGAACTCCCACTATCACCATCACCCTCCCAGCACAGAAGACAGACAACAGCCACACCACCACATCAGCAGGGAGGGCACAACACCAGGGAAAGGGGCAGAGACTTAAAAGCAGGTGCATACAAATCTGAACTGTGTTGTAACAGAAATTAAAAATTATAGTCCAAATTATCCAATTAGGGTTAGTATTGTTGTAATTGGATTAAAACCAAGTATTTGTTGTATTTTGATTAGATTCTTAAAGCATTAATTAGTCTGACAATGAACTCTTGGCTCCTTATATAATGGGTGTTTCTCTAGCCTGTATAAATTGCACAGATCCATAATAGATTAAATGTTTCCACATGAAGGGGTGAAGAACAGCATTATCTGTCAGCATGTACATAGCTAGCAAAGCCTGAATGGTTTTGTCTTGCCAGAGAGCAGCTGGGTTGAAGATGGACATGGAGCATCAGTCATGGTGGTCTACAGGGGATGGAGCAGCAGGACTACACTGTTTTTCACTACAGAGGGGAATTTGCAGTGTTTCCTTTGGCTGGACTCAACTCCCCTAGGCGAGGTTCACCAGGAAGAAGATGATGCTTGATTCAAAAGATCTGCATTTTTTTAAGGTAGAATTTTGCTTCACCTACAGGCAAAAAATAACCCTTCCTTATTATTCTTCTTATGAATGGAAAAAAGAAAAAAAAAAAAAGAAAAAAGAAGGTCTTTCATTCCCCAAACTGGGAAACGCAATCTCGTAAGGGTTTTTTTGCTCAAAGCTCAAAGCCTTACTGCATTGTGCCAGCCTGGCAAAATAAGGGAGGAGAAGGCAGATCTGCTGGCGCACACCACCACCTACAGGTCACCCACCCCACCGGCTGTCAGCCCGCGGTCTCCAGCCACAGCCACCCAACAAGGAGAGCACAGAGAGCACAGGTCAGGCGGGCTGGCCAGGCCTTGCCACCCTGGGAGGACAGTACTGGATGGGGATGTGGACAGACATGCGGGACGGGAGGCCGTGCTCCCCGTGCATCACGCTCCCCGCCTGCTGCAGCCCCTTCCCAGGTGACAGACCTCCCCGGCGCACTGCTGCGACACGGGCTGCAGAGCTCTGCCTCTGCCCGGCTCTGCCCGGATTTGAACACAGCTGCAGGGACCCTGCTTTCCTCCCGTGTGACACAGGTGACACCACCTGCCTGCTTTCATCAGAGGCCTTGAAATCCTCACGCTCAATGGTCCCCATCCTAAAACGCAAACTGCTGTTCCTTTAGCAAGGAGGTTCAGGTTGCAGTGGCCAAAGCCGGGGAAATGGCAGGCTCACAAAGTAGTTTCAGTCAGCCACAGGATCTGTCCTGTTATCCTGAACCCCCATTCCTGCAGACTGACACCAGAGGAGCTGGTGAAAGTCGGAGTGAGTCCTGCTGGATTAATGTGAATGCTTTATTACAGCAGACTGAATTCCCAAACCCACTCACACTGACCTTTGGGAAGGGTCTGGCTCAAGAGACCAGTGATCAAGCTTGTCCCAGCCTGGAAACAAAAGCAGTAGATCAAGTGCAAGCAGCCCAGTTTCACACCATGAATCAGAGAGAGGGCCAGAAACAAAGGCTGCAGTCCTCACGGTCACAGCAAACTACAAATGACCATTACAGCCACATCAGGCTTGAAACCAGTAACACCAGGCCATGGCCAAAGGCCAGAAGTCAGCATTATGGTGAAGTTGCCTTAGCATCTCACCTGCCTCAACATCCATGAGCATAGCTTCGAAGGCTGGGACGTAGCTGCTCTCGACTCTCTCCAGCACCTCCATCATGTTCCTGACCCTCCTTGTTCTCAGCTGATTGTAAATGCATTCCAGGTCATCACACCTGCAGCAACCAAGACACGTTACAAGCCCATGCTGGGGCAGCATCAGCTGTCCCCCCACACCATCCACTTCCCCTGGGCCTGATTCAGGATTTCCTCCAGCTACACACGGACTGAGTCCCAACAGTGAATGGAAACGGGAGGAAGCTCCTGCAGGAGGCACAGACAAACCCTACAGGACAGATAGACGGTGCTGGGTTTCAGCATGACAGCAGCTCTGCTACTGCCAGGCCACTGATGAAAGAAGCCATCAGGCGTTTCTGCAGGCATTAGCGACAGCTCTCCAGCAGGCAGGGCTTTGCCCTGGGTCAGTCTGAACCAACACGGCACAAAGGTTTTGAAAGGGCAGGATGAAATTCCACTCCCCGGCTCTTGAGCATTTAAACCCCCCTGGCACTGACAGATGAACAGCAGCCGGCTGAGGTGCACCGTTTTCAGAAGGCCCTACAGAAGGTGCCCAACAGCTCTTACTCCCGCAGCCGGCTCCTAGTGAACAGTGACGGAAAGAGCATTTCCAAAACAAATTTCCTCGAGGTGTAACCCCTGTGCTGGGGCTAAGTTAAAACCCAGCCAGCTGCCCAGTGCCCTCCCGGACGTTTGCAGCCCATGATTATTTGGTGCGTGGCCGCAATTTTCCTTAGCTCAAGTCTTTACATGAACCTGAGGCAGCCCGCTCTTCTCAACACACAGAAGGAGCAGCTCTGTCTGTCACCAGCACTATCCCTCCACCCAAAACCAGTGCCACTGACCACCATGGCCCGGCCAGGCTGCCCAGGGTACCTGTTCTTCCAGAACTCCAGTTCCACCTTCGGGTTAGGGTTGCTGCCTTGCAGGAGAGGCTCTGAAGACTCTTTCTTCAGCGCTCCCTGGATCTGGTAGCTCCAGTCTATGATGGCCGACTCAGTGGCATGTACAAGAGATTTATCTATCAGCTTCAGGCTGCAGAAAACAGACCACACAGTTAACTTTGCTTTCCACTTGTTGATGTGCACGGCTCAGTCAGATCTTCTACTTCAAATGACCCCGTGGGCAGCTGGGTTTTACAGATTATAGTCTAACTTCACTTTTCAAAACCACAAAACAATCAAATTCCATAATATTTTGCCATTGTTTTGATACAGGAATCACACCCTGGAATAAATGGATGAAGCTCTGCAGCAGCGTGGGCAACAACACATTGTTCATAAAACAAATGATGGAAACCAAGAGCCAGCTGCCACCTCTCTGCACTGCCACTGTCACATCAGATCCACTTGGGTTCAGGGTCTGACCTGGAGAGCCATACCTCCTCCCCCTGTACTGTTCTCCCTCAACCTATTCCATCTCCCCACAGTCATTAACTCGCTTAATTCAGAGAGAAACTACACAAAGTGGGCTGGCACGTTGAGGACAGGTCACCCCCCTGCCTTGGAAGCAGTAACTTCTCACACAATCCCACCCACACCACGCCCTCTCTGAGGAGTGATTAATCCCACCACGCTCACTACCACATCTCCTGAGGCCCCATAGGTGCAAGCATGCAGACATGACGATGACGCCATGTGCAAACGCATCTGCTTCTATGGACCTTCCCGACTCAGTTGTTTTGGACTGGGCCAGGCTCACAGCACTTGATCTGCTGGATCAACAGGGAGCGTTGATCTGTTTGAGGGTAGGATGGCTCTACAGAGGGATCTGGACAGGCTGGATTGATGGGCCGAGGCCAATGGTGTGACGTTCACCAAGGCCACGTGCCAGGTCCTGCACCTGGGTCACACCGACCCCATGGACGCTACAGGCGTGGGGAGGAGTGGCTGGAAAGCTGCCCGGCGGAGGAGGCCCTGGGGGTGTTGGTCAACAGCCGGCTGGACATGAGCCAGCAGTGTGCCCAGGTGGCCAAGAAGGCCAACAGCATCCTGGCCTGTATCAGGAACAGTGTGGCCAGCAGGACTGGGGCAGTGACCGTCCCCCTGTACTCGGCACTGGTGAGGCCCCACCTCGAGTGCTGTGTTCAGTTTTGGGCCCCTCACCACAAGAAAGACACTGAGGCGCTGGAGCGTGTCCAGAGAAGGGCAACGGAGCTGGTGAGGGCTCTGGAGCACAGGCCTTGTGAGGAGCGGCTGAGGGACCTGGGGGTGTTCAGCCTGGAGAAAAGGAGGCTCAGGGGAGACCTTATTGCTCTCTACAGTTCCCTGAAAGGAGGGTGTAGTGAGGGGGGGTCGGTCTCTTCTCCCAGGTAACAAGCGACAGGACAAGAGGAAACGCCCTCAAGTTGCACCACGAGAGGTTTAGATTGGATATTAGGAAAAAATTCTTCACTGAAAGGGTTGTGAAACAGTGGAACGGGCAGCCCAGGGAAGCGGTAGAGTCACCATCCCTGGAGGTATTTAAAAGACGGGTAGATGTGGCACTGAGGGACGTGGTTTGGTGGTGGATTTGGCAATGTTGGGTTGATGGTTGGACTCGATGATCTTAAGGGTCTTTTCCAACCACAATGATTCCATGATTCTATTCTGTGATTCTAACTGGCCAGAAAATCTGGGGTGGCTTTCCTGGATATCATCCCTCAAGCACTGTAAGTGAACTTCAGAACCACAACAGCTACCAGGGAGGTCTAACTATGAATGGAGACAACTGAAATTATCAAAGTCGTTCATTTACACCTTGAAAAGAAACAGAAGGAAATGCAGTGGGTGTCTGGGAAGCCATCAGAAGGACAGATGCAACAGGTTCCAAATCTGTCTATGGGACTATGAACAGTTCAGAAACTTCCAGGAAGTTGTAGGTGTTTTTTCCTGTACCTTTGCACGATAAATCTGGTTTTAAAGGGAGGCAGGATAGTCCTGATCAAGCAGGCAGCATGAATCACTAACGAGCAAGTCATTCAACATTGAAACAGTGCATTTTGGGAGCATGCTTCGGCACACAGAAGCCAGAAGAGGAGAATCCTGCCTTCCCCTTCAGTGGCATCAGGAAAGCAGGAGAGATTTTGCCCGCAGGGTTTGTTTTTTTCCCCCATGATCCAAGCAGCTCGTTGCTTCCCTGTGCGCCCATACCACCTCTGCACTTTCTGCGTTTTTCCTGCCTGTATGTCACACAGTCCCCAAAGACAGAGCCCATAAACTAGAGAGCAGGTAGAGCAAAACACATCTCGGCAGTCTGGATGAGCAGCAGATGACAGAGAGCAAGAAGAGTCACCATGACCGGGGCAGGAGGATCCCCAGAGATCATAGTGCACACATCAGCAGGAGAAAACCCCGTGGAGAACAAGGAGCGATACTCACAATTTCTCATTTTCCAGATCAATGTCCTCAACTCCCTCCAAGCCAGCTGGAAGGGGCAGCAAGGTCTTGCCCTTTACTTGGCCAACAACCTTGAAAACAGTACTTTTCAGGCTGTGGACATGATGGATAATGTCTTGTGACACCACTTGTGGCCAGCCCTGATGGTTCTTCTGGTTTGTCAGGATGGGCGCAATCACCTATAGCAGGAGTCATGAAAGAGCAACGGAGAAAGAAGTGCTGCAGGAGACAGGCCACCAGGCTCCGCGGTCCTTGCTCAGCTGAGCCTGGAGACCCATGCTCATTACTGTCCCAAACAGTTCCCTGCCCGAGGGAAACAAGGGCAGATGCCAATGAACGGGCCTCTCCACAGGCCCACTCTGCATACCAGTACACCTTCTGCCCCGAAACCAAGCAGCTGAGAAGGGTGGAAACCAGCAGACAAAGTGAGCAGCCCCATCCTCGGGCTCTCCCAGCCTCTCACACCTGCGACTGGAGATGGCTCCACAGGCTCTTGTCCCCTTGCCCTCAGGACACCTCCTGGTGCTTGCTCCCCATTTCACTGCCAGCAGGCGGCGGGGGCAGGCAGGGCCAAGGGCTTCAGGCAGCCTTCCAACACCAGCAGGGCCAGGCTGAACCCCCAGGCTGTCCCTTGATGGCAACCCCCAGCGTGCCGAAAAGGAAGGTCTTCTGGTACCTCCTGGGACCTACTGTTGATGAGGGCCACCTAGGCCCCCATCCCAACTGGACTGCAGGTCTTGAGCACAGACACTTTTAAACCGCAGCCCACTAAATATGATTTTTGTCATTATCGGTGAAAGTCTCCCAGGGTTTGTCCTGACTCGACAGCGCGGGGTGTCAGGGCTGGGCTGGGCTTGCCTGGACCTGAGCTGCTTTTGGCTTGTTTGAGCTGCGATAGCAACAGTGTCTGTCACCTACCTTGGACTGGCTCCGCTCGGGGACTGGCCTGTGGCAACAGCCTGACAAAGCCAGGTTGCCCCTGGTGACAAACAACCAGGCTCGAGGGAAGTGAAAGGTACAAAAATAGCCTATAAAATTGGGAAGGAATAAAGCAGCCCAGCACCACCACGGTGCCATCCCAGGATGCTGATGGCTCTTTGTAACCACAGCTGGCAGCGTAGACCCGAGGGAGACCGGCACCGGCAGCCTCCGTGCCCGGGGCGCCGCGGGAAGGGGGAGCACAGCCCCAGGGACACAGGCAGTCACTGCCGAGTTCGCCTTCAACGCTTTTAGCTACAGCGTTAGCAAGGTTTGTCTCTATTACTTAAATCGCACGGACTGCTAACGCTAGCAATGTTGTAACCAGTCAAATGACAGCTGTTCATTTTCTTTTTGATTGTTAAAACAGTAATTGGACTCAGGATGAAGCCCCAGCTCCACAGAGCAGAGGGGAATTCCCTTCAGCCATCACAAGAGTTGGGTGCGACAAGCAGACACGGTCGCCACAGCCGCGCTCCACAGCTCAGCTGCGCTTCCTCGCTGCATAAAGACACAGTTCTGCCTGTCTGTTCCCCGTGTCCTAAATGACCCACAGAAACTTCGACACAAACTATTTCCTTCACTGGACAAATTCTTTTTAGGGCAAGACTGTCCTAAAAACCTCTGACAAAGGACTCTGCAAGAAGAGCTCGTGCAGCGAGCAGAGCAACACATGTGCCCACCGTCAGGAAAGCCAAGACACCTTCACCTTCACGCAGACGCACCCCGTCCTCCTGACCCAGCACCGCCACTCTCGTTTCCTTGAAGTGAAGTTTGGGAGGAAAGCGGGGCCCGACCCAGGCACGCTCTGCTCCCTACGGACACACCGCATCTGTCTGCACAGGGGGAGAGGAGAGCTGCAAACCCACCATCAGGATACACGACCCAACTGCTGAAGGCAGCCAGAAAACAGGATCTAACAGGATCTGCTGAAGCGCTCCTACCCCAAAATCTCCCCGCTGCAGATGGTGTTTACAATGCCTCTCATATGCTACCTGCCATCATCTACAAACAAAGCCGCAATGCAAAAACCGCTGTTTGTGCAGAATTACCAGGACCGCAGGGCTCATCAAGCACCGCAGAACAAAAGCTCCCCGTGTACATAACGCGTTATCCCACAAACCCAAGGTAACCGGTCTGGCAGCCCGCTCTTGGGCATCCAATCTATTGGTCACCATCTAAATATACTGATGGCATCACTGGAGCTTCTCACATCAAGCAGCTCCTCTACTTCCCCGCTACTGCCTCACTGCTGAGACCTCTGCGGGTCAGGGGCCATCAGGAATCAACTGAGACAACACTGTCTGGTTCGGGCTCCTAGCACAGGAAGGAGAAAGCACTCAAACTTCTCAAAGATCTCTTTGGGAAAACATTGGCCCACCTGAGGTAACCAGGCACTGCGCTACAGGAGGCTCCTGTGAAAGGAAACACTGTGAGGATGACTGAGAGCTGGCACCACCTGCTCGGGGAGACTGTAGAGTCTCCATCCTTGGAGATACTTAAAAGCTATCTGGACACAGCCCTGGGCAACCAGCTCCAGGTGGCCCTGCCCGATCAGGAGGTTGGACCAGATGACCTCGAGATGTCCCTTCCAGCACCTACCACTCCGTCACTCCACAGCACGGATCGGTCCCACAAGGACACCACCATCGGACCGGCCCAGAACTGCCGTTGGATCAGGATTTAGGAAACTTAAATGAATTCTAAAGCCGCCCCGTGTGCCAGGAGGTGCTGCGACGGGCAGAGTCAAGGGTAGGAGCGCATCAGCGGAGACAAGACGGAGGCCAAGGAGCCAGTTTGCAGGGGAGGGACACCTTCCCTGCCGCCATGTGCAAGGGGCAGTGCCCGGACCCTCGGTGCCAGGGCTCCCCCGGTGCCGAGTGCCCGGGGCCACCGCCTCCGGGGGCCACCGCCTCCGGGGCCGCCCGGGCCTTACCTCCTCCACGAGGGCGGCGAAGTGCGGCAGGGGGTCGGCGGGCAGGTCCCCGCAGAGCAGCTCCCCGGGGCCGGCGCCGGGGGACCGGAGGAAGAAGAGGGCCTTGGGGCGGGCGGCGGGCGGCGGCGGGGGCGGCCCCAGCGCCAGCTCCCCGGCCGGGCCGCGCCAGGCCAGCAGCGCCGGCCCCGCCGCCCCCCTCAGGAAGTCCCGCAGCGGCGGCGGCGGCGCCGCGGCCCCGCGCTCGGCCGCAGCCCCCAGCCCCAGCCCCCGCGCCGCGCACCGCCGCAGCCGCCCGGCCAAGGCCGCCGCCGCCGCCTCCTCCTCCTCCATGCGGCCCGCGGCGGCGGCTGTTTGCGGGGAGGAGCCGCCGTTGCCCGGGGGACCCCGAGGAGCCGCCCCCGCTCGCTGTCCTGCCGGGAGGCCGAGGGCCGGCCCCGGGCTGCGACTGGGGCCCGGGGGCCCCTCACACCATACCGGACCAGCGATGCCCCTCGGGGGGCGGCTCCCGAGCAGAGCCCCGGGGGGGTTTCTCCACAGCAGGCGGGCACCCCCGCCATGTCGCTGCACCCCACCACCCTACAGCCATCGACGCGCTCCTGTGCCGCGGTCTCTTAACGCTACTGTGTTCGCATTTTATCAATACCTGGCCGTTAATTAAAAAAAAAAAACAAAACCAAACCAAACCACTGCTTCATTATTTTCTAAATAGAAAACTTTTCTTTAGTTCTGCGAAAAGAAGCACAGGGATCCCGTCTTACCACGCGCCTACCCCTGCCCTCCCCTGTTCCCCCCTGCACACCACCACGCACCCGCTTGGCCCTTCCCCACCCCCTGCCATCCCCAAACGCCCAACAGACCTTTTTTGCAGCACCCAGCTGTGCCAATTACCCAGTTTTCTCTTTAGACAAGCATAATACTAAAGCACAGATAATCAACAAAGGATGCTTTGCTGCCAGTTTGTGTCTTCATTTTCCATCACCTTTAAAACAAAGTCTTAAATCTTTAATAAGTGCTGATATCATTTGCTGAGCAGCACTTGGGTACCCAGTGCCATCGAGTTCCCTCTGGAAATGAGCTCCTTAACTGAAACAGACCAAAGCTCCTCCTGCTAACAAACACGGGAAACAAACAAGGGAAGCAGCAAAGCTGAGCCACACAAAGCCTCCACCACACTCCTCTTAACCCCACACCTTCCCCACACCAGCCTGCTTTGCCCGGCTCTCCTGCCCCTGCATCCAGGAGCGGGATCTGCTTGAGGAAACTCTCAGTTTGTTCTGGAGCCATTCCAAAGCCACCCCCAGTTGTCACTGGGGCAAAGCTCCTGGCTGGAGGGTAGCAGAGGCAGATAGGATTTTGGCTGGCATGAAACACAGGCATGAGGCTCCAGCATCAGGGCGAGATCTTGGTCTTTACACCAATGCCGTAACACAGAAACGGCCAACCGAGATCATTCCCTCAAGCAACTCAGGTAGTTGTGTTCCCTCACTAAGACCTCATTAGCAATCTAGACAAAACACAGCCTCCTGTAAGGTGTTGAGTGGTTTATTCAGATTCTAAAGGTTTTGGAAAACTGATCTTATGCAAAAAAAAAATCAGCTGAGAAAACCAAAATAAAATGGGAACACAGCAGCATTCACATCCTTAAATTAACCTAAAAATTAATTGGGTCCCATTTTATTGTGAAGTTTCCTCCTATGAGCTGGGTTCTGATACCTGGTTACATTCCTCATCACCCAGAGACCCACCTGCCTTTTTCTGGTGAATCCACAGCCCCTCAAGGGCTTCTCAACTCTGATCGCTTGCAAAGGGCACAGCTGCTGCTGTTACACTATCAATAGCTTCTAGCATAAAACCAAAAATTAAAACAGTTCAGAGAGAAGAATTTTTGGCTAAAAGAAAAATGACACATGGACTGGTGAGACCCAGGAGCGGGAACTGTATGGGCAGATACTGTCGCCACACAGACTCGCGCTGCGAAGGGCGTGCTTGGTAGCTTCAGCCCACGCAGATCCACCGATGACCAAGCAAACCCCGATGCTGAGGCCAGCCCCTTTTTCCACGGTGCTCGCGGGCAGCCCCCAGCACTGCGGGCTCCCCCAAGGCCTGCGGAGAGCGAGGCGCCTCTTACAGAGCAGAGCATTCTCAACCTTGCTGCTTTCAGTTCACCGTTTTAAGCTTCTTGTTTGACAGTTCCTGTTGGTTCTTGGCTTGTTTCCTTTTCTGGCACGGTGCTTCCTTGTTCTCACCACCAGCCAGTTTGTCCAAGACTATAGCAGTCTCCTTCAGAAGGCGCATCTCCCGTTTTTCCTTCCGCTCCTCCATTTCTACTATGTCATCTGCAAACAAAGCCTTCAGAGGCGGGATCAGCTTCGGGATGGCCGGAAAGTCACCAAACCGTATCTGAAATACATCAAGACAAAGGAATGCCTGCGCGTGAGAACTGCTTTTTGTTTTCCTTCTTGCCCTTCTGTCTGTCGCCTGTTCGCATGACAGGACGCTGCCTTGTCCCCTGCGCAGCACACAGCAGCCCTAACCTCGCTGCGTTTACACTAGCAGGCAGGTCATCATCTTCACCCCTCCAGCAGTCAGTCCACAGATCCCATACACCAAGTTATTTACATTTTCTTTACGTTTACAAGAAATGATGTGGACACTGCACCGGTTTTGATTGATTAGTGAGCTATCCTCACTGCTGTGACTGCGTTCAACCCGATGGCAGCAGCTTTCGGCTCCTGGATGTCTTTTGCAGCACACCGATCAAGAAGGGAGTGGGAACGGAAGCAAAATTAGGTTTTCAGCTGGGAGCAGCATCCACAGAGTAGAGATGACATGAGGCAAGCACCCAATGTGTTAGAAGTGGACTTCTGTTCCCACGAGCCACTGGCACCTGTCTCACTCTGTGCCACCACCCACTCTCCCCCACGCCGGTGACATCTGCTGCCAGCAGTAGAAGGAGCTGTTTCAGAGCAGGTTACTCTTCAGAAGGAGACGGTGTATTGATACAACATTACAAGTGGAGAATTTAATTCATGAGCAGCCATCCCAAAGTAACACCGAAACCTGTCCCACAGTCTGGGTCAAAGCTCCCAACGTACCCTCATATGATCGAATGCAATTCCAACCTTCTCGCTGAAGTCTTCACTGAACAGCGGGATCTTGGCGTATCTCTGACTGAAGTGATTGAGCATGATGAACTGCGCATTCATCTTCATCCCAGTCTGAATAGCCTGGGAGGTTGTGCTGCAAAAGGAAGAGGAACGTGGCACCGCGTACCCTGGTCACACACAGGCTGCTAGCACTGCCCCTCCAACGGGGCAGGGCAGGCTGCTTCGCATCTAAGGTCACACCGCACCAGCAGCCAACACTACGCTTGCTGGGCACAAGGTGTCCCTGCTCTTTGCAGGCACGTCCAGGCACCTCTTCCTCTGGCAACCTGCACTGGTGGAGTCTTCTGACTTCCAAACGACTCCACACAAATGAAAGCAGCTGTAATTACTTGGAGCTCTACAGTGTAGAGCTCTACAAACTGGGGACAGGGTCTTACTCAAATACTTGTCCCAGGGGTGCCAGCAAGTCCAGCTCTCTGCCACTGTAACTCACACGTAATTCCAAGGCGCTGCCCTCAGGTCTCCCTGCTTTGGCTGAGGGCAGCACTGTGTATCACAGGCTGCAGCGCCCAGTTTGAATTGGCGGTTAGCTGGGGGCAGGTACAATGACTCTTCTACCTCCTGAGCTTAGTCCTGAAATGTAATCAAGCAGAGGACCTTTCCTTTGGGCTAGTCTATTTGTAGAGTTACTGCTGGGCACTTAAAGAGCTTTCCCCATCTCTCTCTGTGGACGTTCAGAGGAGCTGTGAGAGTTACAGAGCTGGTGCAATGAGCAACACACCATTTACGGTGCTGAAGAGCTCCGTGCGCATGAGAACCACCTACAGGACTTGGATCCTTCACCACCAGCTCCAAGGACAAAGCCCAGCTCCGCACCTTCACCTTCCTAATAGCGACAGACAGCAGAACACACCCCACCTGTGTGTCTTCTCTATTGCTTCTTTTTCCATGCCATCTTCCAGCGTTGCTTCATGGATCAGCAGGGTAGCGTCTTTCCCTGTGTAAATAACCATATATTCAGCCTTCAGTTGGATGTAACCTAGTTCAACCACCTACGCAAACTCTCACTTCCCCCCTCAGCCCCTCGTTGTCGCATGCATAGCACCAAGGGTTTGGGGGTGCCCGCTTCGGGTCCTGACAGTTCAAGACCCTTCTCCAAGAGATTCTTCAAGCAGAGTGTTTTTGTCACCTACCCATTTGTACTAGAGCCGTGCAGGGCATTGTGTCACCAGAATAGACTACTTTCCAGCCAGATTTGTGGACCATTGAGCATGCAAATGCATTTTTACAGTGCTGGACTTCACAAGTCTGAAACTGAACACGGATACAAGTGTTAGACCTCAGGTCCCCTCTTGCCCCTCATAGCAACAGCCCCTGCCAGCTCGGGAGCTTACCTCAGCCAAGTCGTAGTTCTCCAACAGAGAACTGACAAACCATTTGGCTTTAGGTTTGATGTTCTCACAGCCTTTCACAAGAGACTGGGAAGTAATCATTCTGTGAGGGAGGGGAGAAGAGAGAACTAAGGACAGGTACAAAGTAAAACCTGATCTTATCTTTACGCAGCCTATTTCTCCTTCTCAGTTCAGTGCCATACAAACAAGACGTTTTTGTGCACCCATCTGTTTTCCCCCCTGCTTTCACTATCCATCGTCCCAGTAACTCATCCAACCACTTTTTCCTCCCCACTGCCAAATACTCTCTCTTCCAAGAATAATTTTTCACTTGCCCAAGTCGCCTTTCCTAAGGAAAAGGAAAGCCTGCATGTAAGCCTCTATTAAGTAGCACAACTGAGTAACAAACCCTATCCTCCCCTTCACAAACTGCACACCCTAATTCTACGCACAGCGGCAGGAGTCAGAGTTGCCTTCAACGAAAGGGTGGGGGAATGGATGACAGCAGTTTGCCTCGTATAAGGACCCAGCAGGGACATTTCTCCACATACCACACAGAACACTCACTTGATATCTCCCAGAATCTCTTCACAGTGGTTGTGGTACTCGTGTAGCCAAGGCATGATCTGTTCAGGTGCTACCAGAAACAGAGGGCTGAAAGCTTGACCAAGGGCTGCCTGGAAAACCAAAGGTGGTGTGGGGGGGTAAAAATCAGTACTAGATACATACGAAATCAGAGAGAAAAAATACTTAGGGAAATAATAGTGCTTTCTACTACCCAGAAGTCCCTCTCCCCTCCCTGCAAGGCAAGTTCAGGAGCAGTGAAACACCAGTACTACTTACAAAAGCTCTCCGCCTCTCCATCAGAATGTTCAACAGCCCCTGCAAAGGGAATAAACAAAACAGCAAGCTGTACTCAAAGACCTGGGGCATAAGTGGCAACAGTGCTATCACAGCTCAGCAAGCTGCAGTTTTCAGAAAACCTACAGTCAGAAATAGAGGATTACTGCTTTTCCAGTAACTGCAACTTGCTGAGCTGCTCTAATACCATTGCTGCTTATGCCCCCAGGCTGGCAGCCAGCAACCCACAACACAAGCCCCTCAGCCCTTCCCAGTGCTGCTGTGTCTGCTCCCAGAGGGGCGGAGAGCAGAAAGTCTCTACCCAACATCTCAGACCCAGCGCAGTTTCCAGACCCAAGACAGCAGACCAGCAAACAGCCTGCGCTGATCAGGCTCAATCTAGGAGAGACCAACCGCGACTGCTGTGACACTTCTGTGACTATTCATTGCAAAGCACTGAAGGAACCTGGGTTGGACACTGCTAAAAAATTACAACTCTGGATGATCGTGGCAAGTCTGCAGGGGCCCCTAACAGGAAGGGAGAGGGGATTAGAAACACAGACGGATTCAGGAGTGCCTGGGGAACACAGAGGGGAAGTGCAGTCCTAACAGCAGGGCAGCCTACACTCATCAGCTGCAGCTACATCTCAACCCCAAACAGCAGAGCACGCCTGTACAGAACCCCTTCTCCTCCAACACACTCAACCTACCGAATGATGGTCAGTGTGCATGTGAGACACAAACACAGCTACTATGTTACACAGCACTTGGTCAACTTCCTCTCCATAGTGGCGACAGAGCTGTCCAAACGTTCCTTCTCCACAGTCCAAGAGCACGGATCGGGTAGAGCTGGCAAGACAAGTGACAGGGACATTTAGCTGTCACTGTATGAGCTCTGACCAGAGCCCATTCAGGGAGGGGGATTTTTTGGGTTGGAAGGCAGGGAGGTCTCACTGCTCTACACCTCTAGATGCTACTCCAGTCCTACTAGCTGAGGCTTTAGAAAGACTGTTCTGTCTGCATAGCTCATTCTGGTCTTACGTTGATGCTGAACACACCCTTGGGGCAGACGGTAAAATGAAGGCTTTACAGCCTTCATGTTTGGCGTTACAGGTGGCTCTCAAGTCTTCCTCACCTACAGCGAGACAGATGCCTGAAACCGAAGTCCTACAGACTCCACAGCAGGGGCACTCTCCCGGTGCCATCAACACACTGCTAAAAACAGACCCTGGGCAACACCCTCGTGAGACTCTGAGCCCCTCCAAGCAGAATGCTTGGCATTGGGATTTACCTGGTATTTACCAGCGTGGAACTGACGTTTCGGATTTTCATTGGAATTGCAGATCCTGTTCCCAAGAACACAATTTCAGGGTAAGTACCCACATTTCCTGGAGAAAACAGACAACAAGGATTTGTAGGTAAATGTTATCTACATACTGCCCAGACACCACTTAGTTCAACAGCCTAGTAACTCCAGGGTCTACGCATCCAGCACGTTCAGTTTTGCCTCCTTTAGCCTCTGGCTTTCCTACAGCAGCAAGGTTTACAGGGGAAGACAGAATGAGGACCACCAAGAAAACACCACAACGCATAACTGCATATCCAAAGGCAGGCAAACAAGGACTCTGCTCATTGCCCGTGCCAGTTCCATTGGGACCTGATTCCTGTTCTACAGTGCCCTGACTCTCCCCGGAATCAGGATCCAGCAGCGAGTGACTGGTGCTGTGTTGTACCATGAAAGCCTCACTGCCAACACAACAACTGAAATTCAGAGGTGAGCCCCACAGGGAGCTGGTTCTAGAGCAAGACTTCTCTCAGACACAGGAACTCGCTCTGTGGCTGCTGCGACAGCACATTCAACGCGAGCAGAGCTCTGGTCAATTCAGAGAAATAACACACGGCTGCTTTGTCTCTCATTGCCCCCAAAAGCACTCAACCCCCAAATCTAGCAGCTATAGAAAAACAGAAGCACAAGACTGCGTAAATCCAACTGAAACGAGCTAACTCGGTTTGCACTAAGCCTGTCCTCTGCGCACTTCCAGGAAGACTTAAGGGCACCTCTCAGGCAGCAGGAAAACTGCACCTTCACAGCTTCGTTTGGGCTCTAAAGCAGTGGGTCAGCAAGACCTCCTACTTCCCATTACACCGATCCAAGACACGCTGCTGACCCTTACCTGGTATAGCAGACAGACTCTCTTTGCACTCCTTCACACGAGTCTGGAAGTCAGGAAGATCCAAGGCTTCACTTACAAATGCATCGTGATCGCAGACGGTCACAGCATCTCTGAAAGAACAGGCCATGTATCAGGATGGGGTAGGGTAGAAACTGAGAAGACAGCACTTTTCAGAGCAAAGTGCCAAATTACTGTGCCAAAACAGCCTTACAACAAAGGGCGAAATGCTCACTCAAAGTTCCATTTTGAGGGGTGGGAGAAGATACATCCACAAGTGTGGTGTGTGCCAGAAAGGCCTGGCTGGGCTGAGCCATGCCACAGAAATAATCATTCCACCAAACTGGAGAAGCCCCTGGAAATGCACTATGCTCCCCTGTGCTGCCCGGATCCAGAGAGCTGCCAGACACTAGAGGGCACTGCAAGGCAGCACGGAGACTCCTGGAAGAAGCACAACCACCCAAAACGGCTCCAGGCACCACTCAAAATCATAAGGGACCTGTGTCCTGGTCCTGCACCAGAGCATGTGCAGTATTACAGGCCTTCAGACACCTTAAGCAGAGAAACTTAAACCCTTCTCGGCATCTGGGTCCTCCTATTCTGCCCAACAGAGCCAGAGATGTGAGCCATGGCAGCTGGTATCCCCTTGCACCATGTGGTCCCCTGCCCTTAAGATCCTCATTGAGGCACTTCCCCACTTGCCCACAAAGCAAGCACCAGCGGAGAAGCCTGCAACTGTTTAACCACCTGAGGCTTTCAGCTCTGATACCATTTGAAGACCCAGAAAGCCTGGTAAGACTTTCACCGGGCTTCCCGAAAAGTCTTTCCCTGCCACCGTCTGCTCTGTCACAGCCACAGTTGGGTGCACAACACGAGAGGTCAAAGGAAAGGACAGAGGAGCACGAGGCTAAAAGAGCCAGGGAGAAAAGCAACACTCCAAACCGCTGGCCAGGTGGTGTTTTCAGTGGTTCACTCATCCGTGTCCTACCACTTGGCTGAGACTTTCAGGGACAGGGACACATCCCTCAAGACACAGTTGATAGCTTGGCAGCTACCCCAGCATGGCCACCAGGAAGCATCTGCAAAAGACACCTACACACCGTCCTCCCTCAGCACAGACTCACACTGAAAAGCTGTTTCAAGCCAACACCCAAAAACTGAGAAGCCAAAGATTCCCACTGACCTCTGCCACTCCTGTTGGGGTCTGAAGTGGTATTTCAAGAGGCACTCTCCTCGCACAATGGGAACACTACACACAGCCTCTTCTTCCTACAGAGAAGAGTGACATTAAACACATTCTTTGCTTAGGGGCATGAGGTACACAGGTAAGAGGGCCTTGCCTACCTTGCTCCGGTAGGTGGTGAGCAGAGGGAAGATCTCAGGGTGGATGAGGTTCAGCTGGGTTTGGATCTTGTAGCTGCGTGGGTTGTGCACTGCGGACGAGTTCTCATTGAGGACCAAGTGCTGAGTTGCAGGTCCGAATCTGTAAGAGGACAATAAAACCCACAACCACTTCAGTCCCATGTTAGAGTTGGGCATATGCACACCTGAGCCATGAGCTAACATCTCATCTGAGCCAGCAGAGCCCTGCTGCCACCCAACAGCTACTTCTACTCTGGGAAAAACATCTGCACCATAAGAACAGCCTGCTGCCCAACAGTGACATGAAACCAAGTAATCAGAAGATCACATACCTTTCCAGCCATTGCTGGTAGCGGCTGTCTCGGAGCACTGACTCTGGAGTCATGTGAATAACCAAGGCCACCTGGTTCTCAGGAAGTCCTTCCTGGTACCTGGGACACATTCAAACGCCAAAAGAATACCTGAGCTTCAGTCCTCCAGCACCTTGGCATCCCCTCCCCACTCCCGTCTCGCCGCCACCAGAGATGCCCTGCCTCAAAGCGGGCACAACACAGATGTTCAGAGCACAGCCCAGGAGCCCTGGGCTCCACACCGCGCTGGGCACACGGCTCCGCAAGGCTCAAGCCCGCCATTTGCTGAAACCTCCACTCTCCCGCCAGGGGAAGTTCCTCTCTTCCAAGAGCAACATCTGCAGAGCCTTTCTGAAGCCTAACATGTTTCTGCACAAGCCCTGCAGAGATATTATAGGCAGGTCAGGCTTCCACCGTGCATGGAAGCGGCAGTCTCTACACTGCACCCCAGCAAGGCTCCAGTGTGCATTTCCTTCTCTGGAGGCGCCCGAGGGAAGACAGGCCTGTCAGGTACAGAGGTCCGCGTGTCCTGCGCAGGCCTGCCTCTCACTGAAGGCTCAAAATGCACCACCAGTCCTTTCTTACATCTCTAGCTCCTTAACAGTGCCAAACAGCTCGGACATCAGCCACAGGAACAGACACATCTAGAATAGAACTCTTTGGCAAAGCTCAGCAAAGACGTCTGCCCCCGAACACTCCAGGCCACGCAGCCCCGCTACCTTCGGAAGGTCTCGTTTTCACAGACGGCATCCACAAAGCCCTTGTGAGGACACTCCAGCACAATGAACACCGGGCCAGGATCGGTAGGGGTGCACAGTTCTTCAGGAAAGAGCTGCAGGCAGGTACACAAAGATCACGCCACAGTCAAGCTACGCACACAGCCCTTCTTGCGCTGTTACGTCCGACTCTTTCAGCAGCTGCTCTCTCTGCCAGCCCCCCGCAGGCAGCTCCAAGCGGGCTCTCTCAAGGCTCAGCAAACCCCGCCAGTGCAGTTCTTGTTCCCTTTCCGCTCTCATTCAACAAGTTCACATTTTGCTGTGTAACAAATCCCAATCTTGCTCACAGAGCAAACCACAACCTAATGTAAGGAAGGGAATTTTAGCAGCTTCTAGGTTCCCACAGCAGATTCAGATGGTAGTAAAAACTTGCTTAAGAAAAAAAGGCTTTGTGGAATTCTTATGACACAAAGATGTGTCAATCCTATCCCTCAGGTTAGGAGCTTCACTTACAGATCTTCTGGGACATGGTCAGAACAGGCTCTGCCTCTCTCTTCAGACTAGTGTTTGAGATTAAAAATCATAGAATTGTCTGGGTTGGAAGGGACCTTTAAGATCATCAAGTCCAACCATTAACCTAACACTGCCAAAAACCACCACTAAACCATGTCCCTCAGCACCATATCTACCCGTCTTTAAATACCTCCAGGGATGGTGATCCCACCACTTCCCTGGGCAGCCTGTTCCAGTGCTTGATCACACTTTCGGTGAAGAAGTTTTTCCTAATATCCAATCTAAACCTTAAGACCTTGCACACAGGAACCATTGAACTTCTTTTGGTCTAAGAGGTGTAGGGAGAATAAGGAGGGAGCGATAGCTACACAGGCATTCAAAATCCAGATTTAAAACATGCAGGGATTAATTCCACTAGTTCACTTCTAGACCTGAATCAGCTTTGGGAAGGGGGGATGAAGCAGCTCTGACAAATAGCAGACATACAGCCATAGTCACAAACAAATTCATTTCAGAGCGTACTTCCCTAATCATACCCAGACAGCAACAGCCCCAGACGAGCTCCTCACAGGAGCCACATTCAGCAACAACTTGGGGCTGGAACAGGGACCAGTCATTAACCAAAAGTAGCCACTCAAAGCTCAAAAACAGCAAAACCCATGCCAGCCGCTTAGGAGGGATGAGAGGGAACAGGCAGACAACCATCACCCACCCTCGCCTCAAGAATGGGTGTTAAAAATAAAACAAACAAACAAAAAAACCCAAACAAAAAACAAAAACCTCTCCCAATGCCTATTGATAGGCAAAAAATTCTGCATAAAAAGATTGTCATCCTGGCAGCCCAGTGAAGGAGGAAAGAAAGCAAAGCCACAGTGGAAAGCACAGATGCATCTTACCTCTCTGCCTTCAAAAGTGATGCTCTCCCCGTTTTTGAGAGCTGTAATTATGGGCAGAATGGCTGGAGTTCCCCTGGAAACAAGGCCATAGAAATAATTAGCTTACCAACATCAACATGCCTGGTGACACCCCATCCCCGAGACTGGGATCTTGTACTCACACAGGCAGGCCCATCTCCTGGGCTTTAGCCGCTAGGAATTTTCCCTTCTTTGGGTGAATCTGGAAAGAGTTAAATAAAACAGAATTATCAGCCAAATAATAAGGGCCAGGAAACACAACCCACATACCTCCATTTTAAGTGTTTTCCCATAAGCCAAGAGATGTTTTTCTTTTCAGTTCCACAGCCACTAGTCTAATTTACCCCCAAAAAGCTTTTATTAGACTTTCTGGTTTTCAAGATCACACTGCTGCTTCTTGCTCCCTTCTTTAGCCAAGTAAGCACGACAGACTTCCCCACTGTAAGAATTAAGCAAGAATGGAACCTGTATACTCTAAATTGGCTGCTCTATAAAGAACACCTCAAAAAAATGTCTAGTTTTCACACAGTCCTACTCATATTACAGTTACTCTGACCTTTGGAGAGTCCAATCACAAAATAATTTCAAAGTGCTGCTTGAAAATGCTATCACAAATTAAATCTATTTTGCGAGATGAAATGTCCTAATGACATCAGGGAGCATTTCTTTACAGAAGGGGTGGCCAAATGCTGGAACAGGCTTGCTAGAGAGGCAGTCGATGTCCCAAGCCTGTCAGCGTTTAAGAGGTGTTTGGAAAATATCCTTAATAATATGCTTTAACTTTTGGTCAGCCCTGAAGTGGTCAGGCAGTTGGATGAGATGATCGTTGTAGGTCCCTTCCAACTGAAATATTCTATTCTATTCTATATTAATTTAGAGATCTTTGCGTCCAAGCTTACTTTACAAAGGAAAGCCATCACCAGATCAGGATGCCTGCTGGCACACTTCTGTTCGTCACCTGTAAAAGAAAGCAAAACCACTCAGAATCATCACTATCATTTTTCTTCAAGCCAAACCACGTCAATGTTTGCTAAAGCATCAACAGGAACAACAGCATCCAGCCGACTTGCAGCCCAGCAGCCAAATATTACAAGCACCTAAGGCCAGAGAGCCCACGGTTTCAGCGACAAGAAACCAAAATAAAACCCAAGAGTAAAAAATAATCAACCCCAACATTCACTTGTAATTCAATTAAAAGGCTGGAGCACCCACTCCGGCCAGTGACAAACCATTACAGGGACTATTCACATCCCAAGTAGGAATCACATCCAATTTCTAAGTCTTATTAGTTGTGTGTCAACTTTTAAAGTACCAGAACTCACTCTGCTCCATGTCATCCTTCACCTGAACTTCTCTACAGACCTCACTTCCAGAGAGAGAACAGCTTGGAGGACACATGCATGTCCTTAATTTGGCTTTATTTCATTTAAGTTAAAAAAGATAATTCCATTTTTTTCTACCTGATTCCCTTGGGCTTTCTTTTTCCTTGCCCTCCTCCAAGCTTTGCTGTGCAGCTCTTGGGGATCCAGGCTCTGTGTCTCCTTTAGGGCTACTTCCACCTTGGGTTGATGCTCCAGGACTCTGAGGCAATGGACTTTCAGCAGCTAGTGGTTTTCCTGTCCCAAATCCAATAAAACCAGCAAAGAGCACTCAGTCAAAAGGGACAGATAACAAAAGTATGAGTAGCTTTCCCTTTTCCATGACACACATTCAAACTGCACCAGAATAGTGAACTCTTCCCCCAAATCTGACTTGCACCTGTGCACTCTAGCCACTTATTTCAGGAGCCATCTGTTATCCAAGTCCTTCAGATTCTCTCAAAACTGCTAAAGTCTGTCAAAGCTATGCCTGTACTTCAAGTATCGCAGTTTCCAAGCATTAGAAAACTCTCAGTTGGCTAAGAAAGCCGAATCTGGTGATGTTTCACATGTCATTTTATACGCTCACACCTAAAGGAAGAAACCAAGGCCCTGACTCAGCATGCCTTGTTTCTTTGAAAGAGATCCTTCTCCTGAGAAAAATATGCAAATTCATAAACCTCTCCTTACTCAGGCTTGCAAACAGAAGCCGCTCCTTTAACCACCTTAAGCATGATTACTGAACAAGGGCTTCTGCTCTCTGACTACAGCGTCACATGCTCACCTGTAAGAGGTATTTGGTAGACTGTCATCGTCTCGTCCTTATACTCAGACTCTGTGTGCAACTGCACAGCTGAAAAGAGATCAGAAACTGGCATTAACAAGCTCTTAAGAAGAGATTCATACTCCACAAGTATTTAAATCAGGAAAATATCTTTTTCCTTTCTTAAACAAAACCTGCTGAATGCCTCCCTTCCCTTTCTCTGCCCAGCTGCAAAGATCAATGAATAACTGAAGCTTTTAAAAGCCCACTATTCACAAAAAAATGTCCAGGACACCACCAAGTTCATTGGTAGCCTCTGGAAGCAAATTGCCCTTACAGTGCTTCAAAACAGAGTGATGTCTACTAGTCAGATGCGCAGCCACCCATCAGAAACAGAGCTAGAAATACTGTTTTTCTTCCAGGCAGTTCTTGTGACGGTTTTGAACAGTGTATCAGATCAAAAAAAGCATTTAAAACTTTCTTTGAGCAGCTCTAAGCCAGAGGCATTTATTCTGAAGTTGTTACCGTTCAATGCAACTTTTGTATACAGCTGAAACAAAAAGAAGTTACAAGTTCGTATTAGCTACACATCACTGACTTACATACCTAAATCCATCCTTTTTAGGGGTCCAGGAAAGAGTCGAATTGCTTTCAAGTAGTTTTGCTGGAAAAAGACAGTGTATCAGGAGGTCGCATCCAAGCAGCGCCATCACAAGCACCACTTTCAGGAGCTGCAGTTACTTTCAGTGAAGTCAAAGGCTCAACGCCCAGTCAGACAAAAACTGGGCAGGACACAGCCAGCCAGAAAGCACTGGCAGACATCCCACCTCCAGTGGGCATAACTCATTTAGAAAGAGAAAGGAAAATAAAGAACCACTCTCCCCATCCCTTCCATCAATACTGCAGATATTGCAAGGAAATAAAACAACACTGAGGACAGGAAATTTTCGGCCTAGACACAGCATTAGGCTGGCAAGGATCGCATTAAGCAGGAGATCAGAGACCAAGTTTCTATTAAAAGAAAACGGGGAGGGAGCAGACAGAAGAACAAGGGATGCCCTTTTCCCAAAACATGATTTAGCAGAATCTTAGCTGACAAGAGTTTTAAGGAGCAGATGTCTGATGCTGTCTTGTGTGTAACTGAAGAGATTTGCTTTTTAAAGTCAGCCCTTCTGGCAGAACCTTCGGGCTGGCACTAACTCAGGCCAGCATCTTACACCTGTACGGTGATGCATCCCTTTAATACCAGCTCCCCCAATTCCAAGGTAAGCTTTAACATTTGAAGGGTTCCCTCTCCCTTCTGCAAGCTCCCCCGACTTACCAGCTTTGGTGGCCCTAGGAAAACACATCTTTGAAGCCCCATAGCCTTTAACGTGAGAATCATACCTAAAAGAAAGCAGAGAAACAGCTTTATCACAGCCCCCCTAACGGCTGGTGGATCACACAAGATCGATCCCTCTCAGGGCTCAGGAGTGCCATGAAGGCCAGAACTGAACTCGGATCCAAATTAGATTTTGCCTCAGCTTTCTGGCAGTTTCAACAAATCACTTACCTCCACCAAAGAAAATATCTCCAATTTGGAACAAGTTACCCAAACAGACTGTTAATCTCCTCCTTTCTTGAAGATTTCCAGAATTTTAATGGACAAGATCCTAATCAATCTGTTCTAATCTCACCTTGCTTTGAGAATGGGGTGGGCCAGAAACCTTTGTAGGTCCCTTTGAACACAAATTAGTCTGACTCTCCCTGCTGGCAATGCAACACTAGCAATACCTTCTACTCTAGAAGATTTTGGGAAGATAAAGACATGCACGCTGGGGAGGCAGCGCCTCTTCCACCACGTGTCTGCAAGCACTGTCACAGAGACCACACCGCAGCTGGAAGCGCCGCAGAGCCCCACATGCCACCCCGCTGCTCTGCCGGTGCTCTTCCTCCTCTATCGCCACATAAACAACCCCATGCACCCCACCACCCGTCAGGCACCTTGCAAATCAACTCCTGCGACCTAGACAACCGCTGCCTCTAGCCGGGCCGTGGGAGGGGACCCAATGCCAGGCTGCCACCCGGCTGCCACCCAGCCAGCCCCCCGCACTCACCTGGCAGCCCCCCGACATTGGCCCAGGCCACCCGGCTGAGGAAGATGCTGTCCAAGTGGGAGATCTTCAGCCTGAAGGGCGAGACGGGAGGGTGGGCGAGGGTGAGCAGGGCCCGACACAGCCCCGGGGAGGAGAACCGCCCCGGCCCACGCGGTTACCCCCACTCACTTGTGCTCCTGCATGGCGCGCTGCGTGCCCTCGCCGCAGTTGAAGAGATACCTGAGGGGAAGGGGGGGATGTCAGCGCAGGCCTGGACGGGGCGCGCCGGGCCCAGCCCAGGCGGGGCGTCCCCGCGGCCTCCCACTCACCGGTTAAACTCGGAGAAGACGTAGACGGCGGCGCCCGCGTCGCGGCTGCCGGCCGCCACCACCTGCACGTAGACGGTGTTGGGCCCCGCCAGGCCCGTGCCCGCGTTCCGCCGCCGCTCGCGGGCCCATACGTGCCGGGGCACGTCCTTGGGCCGCCGCGCCGCCGAGGAGCCCTCGGCCATGGCCCAGCCCGCCGCCACCCGTCGCCGCCGCCGCGCGAGGCCGAGGACCGGCGACAGCGCCCGCGCCAAGGCCCACATCCGCGCCCGTCCCCCCGCCGCGCGCCGCCCGCCAATAGGCGCGCAGCGGCTTCAGCCGCTCCCCTCTGCATGTGATGCGGGCGAACCAATGAGAAGTGAGAAACCGCTTCAACCTTCCCGCCCCTGCGGCGCCGCACTCGGGTCCGGCCCGGCCACCGTCCGCTTTCACGTGACTGGGCTTACCCAATCGGAACTTCCCCGCTTGCCCGTGCGCGAGGGGTGGGGCTCAGCGGCGCTTCGCGGGTGCCTCGTAACCACCGCGCCTAGCCACGCCCCCCCGCGGCCTGCCCCGCGCCCTCCCGCCCTGCCGCGGCAGCCCCTGCGCCGGGGGGGGACCCGCAGGGCAGCGCCGGGGCCCGGCCTCAACCCGCTGCAGCTCCCGCCGCGGCGAGCTGCCGGGCCCGGGGCCTGCCAGGGCCTGCCGGGCTGTGGGCCAGGTGGGCAGGCCGTGGGCGAGGGGGCCTGGAGGGGCCTGGTGAGGCCTGGTGGCTTCGAAGTACCTGCGAGAAGGCGGCCATCGTGGAGCGGGAGCCGGGCTGGTCACAGCGTGTCAGGAGGAGGAGAAGCAGCAAGTTAAAATGCAGGAGGAGCCAGCCGGGTGGATGGAAAGCCTCGTCCCCGTGAGGAGGGTGAGGCGCTGGGTCAGGGACCCGGCAGAGCTGCGCAGCCCCTCTCCTTGGGGGGTCTCAGGACCAGGCTGGGTAAAGCCCTGAGGACCTTGGTTTGACCTGGGAGCTGACCCAGCTTTGGGCAGGAAGGCTGGACCTCCCAAGGTCCCTCTGAACCCCTGTGATTCCCCAGCCTCCTCTTCACCCCACTGCTCACGAGTTCCTCTTCCATATGAGCCTTGTTCAGGGCCTGTTTACAAATATTAGATGATCCAGGCCACAGCTCTTGTTTATTTTTGAGCTCTCTAAACCCACTCTGACTTCTCTCGGGCTTTCTGTTTGCTTCAAAAAGAAGCACTACATTTTACTGTAACCAGAGTACCCCAACATAAACAATCGTAATCATCAATATCCCTTTTCTTCCTTACTTCCAAAGGCAAACCTTATCTTTCTCAGTGCTTTGCTTTCCAAACACTGACTCCCTTTATTCTCGGTGCCAATGCTCTTCCCTTTCTTTCCCAGTGATCCAAGCAAGCACTTTGAGTGGGGACCTGTCCAAACCTCCAGATCTTGCCATGGCTGTTTACATCTGTTCTGTCAGTCTTTCTCCAAATCTATAATTCACTGACCATTTCTCCTTCTTCTGACTCTTCACACAATAGCTCAATTTAGCATGGTATTTTTTTCCTGGCTTTCCCCACTTCTGGATAAAATAAAAGGTTTGTTCCTTTGAATGGCAAACTCATGCGTGTTTTACACGTTACAGTCCTGCAGCATAAAACTCACTCGCAGCACTTGGCTCTGCTCCCTATAGCCACATAGAAAGGGAAACATTAGTTTAGATCTTAAATTGCTTCCCAATAAATACTGAAGTTTCCTAAAGATGAATGCTCTATCCATGCATTCCTGCCCCACTGCTGCATCGTCTTTTCCCTGTGTCAATGATTTTTTGCTCAGGCAAAGAATTAGGCAGTATGAAAATACCCTTTTTTGTGCTTAGTGCATTTTTTTACACCTTTGGGAGCGCAAAAGCTTTTTTAGGGCTCTGACCAGCTGGCATGGGGTTTTCAGCCAATGTTTCTTTAGTTGGTGAAATAACTAAGATGGTGTGTGGTATTTTTCATCAAATGAATCCTGGCAATTTTGTCCAACCTTGCTGGCTTGGTTTTGTGTGCGCAGGCCAGTATTTGGAGCTGTGACTTCGCTAAAATTCTGTAAAGTGACAAAACTGCCTGTAATATCTCAAGTCTTATGTAGATTTCACAGGAAGTCAATAAAGAACTCCGAGTCTGTTCATGCTAATGAAAGCACATGACTGTCCTTTGCCGTTTCAGCTGCAATGTTGTCTGGGCAGCTCTCATACTGGGGACAAATTTCGAAGACTGGTTCATGGTTCAGGAGGAAATGTCTTTTATTTTACAGTTTTGGTCCTTGTTTTGGGTGAGAGTGGTCCTAGCCTAATAGATTTGTTGGTGGAGAAGTTGGGACATCCCAGAGTTTAGTTCCTATAGTACTTATAAAGTGAATGACTCATGCATTTTGCCAACTTAGTTCTTGCTGTCATTCAGATTTCCTTGGAAAACTATCTTTTGCCTTATAGATAGGGTTCTTGATTAAGCTGGGAAAGATCTTGGTTTCAAATTTTCGGCATGACCTTGTAAAAGTTCGGAATAGTTCTCTCTCGAAAATTCTGGATGTTAAGGCCATCCTTTGCTACTCAAAGTTATCTGGAGTAACAGTTGTGATCTGTTGGTGCACGTTTTGGGTGTGCAGAGGCAGTGAGCTTTCCCTGGGTTGTCATGAGGACCAGGAATCACCCAGAGACATGAATGCTGCAGACAATATCTCTGTATTTCTCAAAATCACCTATGTAGGTGGTCCCCACCTACGGGGACTGACTTAAAATGGCTCACGCCCTCTGCATGCAGGAGGGCCGGTTCTGAAACGGAGCTTGGGTCCGTGCAAGGCAGGCTGTCTGACAGTGCCCGTCTGCGGTGGCGGTGGAGGGTGTCAGGAGCACAGCCAACAGCACGCTGCTGTTTGACATCGTTGTAGCAGTGAGCAGCATCCACCAGAGGTGCCCGGTAACGGGCCAAGGACTTGTTCTCTGGTCTAACTGAGGCTACAGAGATCAAAACCTTCCTCGTGACCGGGGAAAGCCCAAGTTGGTTTGCAGCCTCCTATCTGTGTGTTCTTTCAGTGCTGCTCATGCCCATGTACTCTGTATGAGGCATGTGGCCTGTCGGGGTGTCATCCTTAGCCTCCTCCTTCTGTGTGTGGTGCTGGCACTGATACGGGCTGCCTGCGAGCGACTCTCGGGGATCTGGGAAGCCACAGTCAGTCTGAACTCCTGCCAGGCCAGGGAGGGGTGGGAAGCTGAGTACTGCTCCAGGAGCAAGTGGGTCTCCTGGAACAGGTCTCCCAACCCTTTGATAATAAATGCTAAATTATAGTCTAATTTTCCCCGAATGCCTCATCTTTCCAGCTTGTGAAGATCACATGCAGTAATCAGCCCCAGCCCCAGTCATTATAAAATCAGCGCTGCCTCAGGGTTGCGAGGAAATGCGCCCCATCTGGCCCATTAATACTTAAATAACACACAGTAATGCAGAGTTTGGTTAACTAACTCAGCTGAAGCGATAACATCAGCCATGCCACAAGAGAGATTTAAAAGTAATATCCCGACAGATACCATGAACAGACAAGGGAGGATGTTTATCTCTGAGACTTTCCCAAGATGACACTGATGCTTCAATTTGTTTGCTAACAGAGACTGTGTATTATACTGATTATCCATTATCCCCTATAGTCTGGAGTTTTATTAGAAGAGCAGGTTTACATGTAGACTGGAGACGGCACAAGACAATATGAAGGGTTTCGGTGGGTCAGTGGCCCACTCAGGCTTCTTGTGAAATTTGTTGCTTGTAAAGATAACCAGCCTGGCCAAGATAAGAAGCGAGATTAGTGGAAAATAGAAGACCTTGAGGGCAAAGCAATAACCACAATATACTGGTCTCAGGCAAAGGGATTCTCCCAGAGACACCAGGGAGCAGGAGAGGGCACTCAGAGGGACAGGTCTGTCCTGCATCATGAAGCTGTGACTCCGCAAGAGGCTGGTGAAAAACGATGGTCAGGAGCACCACATCGGCAGCCTGATGGACTTCCCTGTAGGGCACAGCATGACCTCGGGGCATTGGCACTCCAGGATGAGGGTGTCCCAGACCCCCTTTCCCACTGCCCTTCGGGCCAGGCGCACTCCTGCCCACCCCACCAGCACCTGAGAGACAAGTCCAGCTCGTGTAAACTGCACAAAATCAAATCCCAAATGGACCAGTGTCTGGAACGTCCTGCCCAAGCTGAAGGCACGGCAGAGGTGAGCTGCTCCACAGCTGAGGGGGAGCGAAGAGCTGGTGTAGACTGGGGTAGAGTCTCCTTGGCAGGATGTAGAGTCGGGGCCAAGAGCTGAGGCCATTCTGGGTTGCAGATGGAGCCTTTTTCACCAGCGATGCTCCAGTGAGTTTAGCCTGTGTGCTTTCTGCCATGGTCGGGGCAGAAGTCAGAGTGGGTCTGACACTCCTGAGGTGGCCATTTTCTTCTTTCTCTGTGGATTCAGGTTCAGATGAGCAGGAGACTCAGTGAAAGGCATCCCGGGCTTGTTCTGCCATGGCTGAACTCAGCCCTGCTGAGCAGTGGAGTAGATGATGTGCAAAAAAGCAGTGTTGCCAGTGAGTTCAGGATACACCTCTGCAGGCGGGGGGTGCACACAGGCGCTGCTGTGGCTGGCCAGTACTCCAAGCCCGCTTGGATATGCTGCTACTTCTTCCCATTCCCCTTCCCTCCTCCCATCGCTACACAAACTGTGCAGCCATCAGTCACCCATACTGCTGCATTCAGTCTCCCGTTTCACGGTAGAGCTCGTAGCTGCTCAGCAACGTGTGTTTTCACAGCAGCCCAGCATGTCCTTGGAACATGTAGGACATCGTAATGTCCTACAAAAATGGCATAATTTCCTAGTCTAGACGGACTAAGCAAGGGAGTCCATAGTGGCATTCGCCTTTATGCCAGTTTGGATCACGAAATTACTATCACTTCTTAAAAACGGTATGATTTTCCCCTAGAACAGCCTCAGCTAGCCCAAGGTGAGCCTGCGGTTTTCCCTCCTATTTGTCCTCACACATTAGTGACCTGCAGGTATTGGAGTTCTCCTTTTCCAGCAATGAAGCCAGGCTGTAGCAGCCTGTAACGGATAAAGACGAGGAGTTCGCCAGCTGCCTGTCAAGACTGTGGTGACACTGGCCAGTAAAATGGAGCGCTTGTGCCAGAAACTGCAGAAGCCCGTGGCTCGACATCGGTGCGTGAGCCAGGACGCAGGGCTGCAGTGAGCGTGGTGCGTGCCCAGCACCCGGGAGGGTCAGCTGTGCCAGGGGATGGGAGGCTTCCCTGCCTCGCCAGGGCTGGGACCGTGTCTCGCCTGGTGTCATGAGCATTGGTGGGTGGGTGATGCTGATGGGAGAGCAATGGAGAAAACTGGGAATGCTCTGGGAACTCGTGCGAACATCCCGAAGCCGTTCCTGCCGTTGCAATGTCCGTGCTTGTATTTGATGAGACAATTATCTGGTCTGGGGATCCTTGTTTGGTGTGTTACTTCTCAGGGTCTGTCCTCCAGACAGGTGACCCACTGATCTCCACTCTGCTAGCTGGTGTCCATCCTCCAGGCCCCAGTGTGCACCTCAGAGGGGTGTTTGGAGCACCGAAGTCATTCCCCTGGGCTGTTGCATGTTCACGCTGCTGATAGCAGAAGTGTGAGTGCAAGGTTCCTTATCCTCTGTGCTTTTCCCATGCCCTTGCCCTCACCGTCACGGGCAGGACCTTGCCCATAAGGCAGCTCCAAAGCGCCTCGGTGCTCCCTGGTGTGTGCTGCCCATCTGTGTGCTCTGTGCACACCTTGCGTATACAGAGACAGAGCAGAAAGGCCAGCGTGCGTCATCCAGGTCTGATCAAAATGAACATCAAGAAGCAACTCGATTATTCGTGTGTGCATCTTCAAAGAGAGAAAAGCCCAAGTGCTAACGGGCCTTTTCCTGTGGTGTGAGTAGCTTTAGCCATGACCCAGCAGAGAGCAGGAGCATCTGGCTGCTTCTATCCTGATGATTATAAATAAAACCTGGAGCATAGGGGATGCAGGGAAACAAGCCATCGTATGGAGGCCTCTGGGCACTAGCTGTGGTCTCTGACTGAGCCAACACGGGGATACATGGAGCCTCAGCTCAATTTAGCTCTTCCCCAGCCTCCCTGGGGGAGAAGCAGCGTTGCACTGCATGGTATTAGTTTTCTGATGTTATGGTGATGCTCAGTAGGGCTCCTCAGCCAACAGCAAACTCTGCCTGGGCTATAACCGGACTACAGAAGTATTTGCAAAAAGGAAAGAAATCTCCAGAGAAGAGACACAGATCAAGACACATACTCTTGCTGCAGCTTACAACCCACGGAGTTAATCTGAGTGGCAGCAGCAGCCTGCCGTGCGTTTGCTTTCCACGGGGAAGTCCACCCTGGTTATCCCTGGTACCATGCGAAACGGGAAGGGCTGGAGCCTTCCCATAGAAATGCTCTTCTCTGCCTACGTCCTGAGAAAGAGCCAATGCACCATGAAGAGAAGAGACTTTCCACGTGACAGTGAACAAACCAGGGATGACACTAGAGCCAGTGTCACAAACACCATCCTCGGAGCAAGCTGTCTGCCCACGCAATTTTATATAGCTCCCAGAAGGGGCTGATACTACTCAATTATCCCTAAATCTTCTCCTCTAACATCCCTTGACAGGCAGTTACATTTGAGCAAAGGTTCCAGAGTGAACCGTGCTGCCCGTAAGACTTTTCAGACTCCCTTCCAAGTAGTAAGTGTAAAAATCCCCGAATCACCGGGTGCATCATGGTGACCCTGCAAAAGGGGTTGCCCAGGGCAATGGGGCACCAGGGTCCCGTGGGAGGTCCCCTCCTTCTCGGCATTGCAACACGCAGGATCAAAAGCTCCAAGGATTTCTCTTAAATCCTGCTCAGTTTGGCTCTGCAGAACCACGGTGGTGGATTTTCCCAGCAAACCTGTTGTTTCTGAGTGATACAGTAACTGCAGTTATCAATGACATCAAGTAATCAAGAACAGACATCCAAGGAGTCCAGGAGAAGTCAATTTGACAATGCTGATTTTGCCATAAATATGGTATTTGAATTGAGGTAATTGGCAGGATTACTCCAAGAGGTGAACTTTCAGGAGGTTTATCGCTCAGATTAGTGGCATTTTGCTGAAAAAGCCTTGTTTCTCACCAACAAATAACAAGTACTTGACAGAGGAGTGGGGAAACGCACACAAAGTGGCACAGGATATCACAGGGACTGCCTTCGCGAGTAAAACCTTCAAAGAGACAAAATAAATAGGCAAAAATACGGACAGCTAATGGGGAAAGAGAAACAAATTCCTTGGGCCACAGAAAGACTTGAATTTAGAATGATTTCAGGGAGCGAACAGCAAGGTGTAACCCGGGGGAGCTTCATTAAAAAAGAGTTTACATTTCTCCTCTGTAATCTCACCCCCTGGCCCTGTTTCTGCCAGAAGAGCCGATGTATGGGTACGTCCGACCCCCTGCAGAGGCAAATCCCTCTCTCCCAGTCACCCCTGTCAGGGGGATATTACTTTCTGCTCTTTCAATAAAAGGAAGGCAAACACTCCACACCCAGCTGCAGGGGCTCTTGATTACTTTCAATTCTGGCTGTCAAAGTATAAATTAAATCAATTCCTCTTGTTTCGAGAAGGAACAGGGTCCTTCTCCCCGTAATTTACTCTTTGTCCTCTGTCCATGGCACACGAAAACCCAGCCAGCATCACGTAGCTGAATTTGTCACGGGTTTTAAGCGAGTTAAGCGAGCAGGAACACAAACAGCGTCCCCTTCTACAGCAGGAGACGGCAGTTGAAATGTATAAATTCGGGCTGCCATGAACTGCATGGCTTAGACCGGCGGCGGGGCAGCATGCAGCATTGGGAAAACACCTCTGCCGAGGTGTGTTGCGTGTCATGGTCGTGTCCGTTAACCTGAGGATGCGCACTGGAACATGCCCTGTGCTCTCTGCTTTTCCAGGTCCAGACTTCATTAAACTGGGACTGAAGTGAGCACCGCAGGAGGTGCGGAGGGGGGAAGCCTTTAGAGGGGCAGATGGTGGAAATCGGGTTGAGACCAGGAGGTTTGCTGGAGAATCAATGCTAAGGCAATCCAAACACCTGGAAACACAACAAGAAGTAGGAAGCGCATGCAGGCTGCCTCAGCTTCAGCCTCACAGGACCCTCCTCCTCCTCCTCCAGCCCCTTGCTGTCCAGCCCATCACCCTTGGGCTGCCCTTGGGCTCCATGTGCCCCGGCCCTGCCTTTCCTTCGTTAGCTTTTCCCTTCCCAGCTGCAGGACGTGGCAAATTGCATGCATGCATGAAACAGCCCCGTGTCTCCGATTTAGGAGGATTTATTGCTGTGCTCTGCTTTTCTCTTCTCAAGACACGTCTGTACTCACTACTGTATGACCTGGGAGGTTGGTGTTGTCCCACCGGAGGATTAATCTGGTTCCGATCGTGCTGTGCAGAGCCAGCACCGTGCCTGTGTGACGAGCTCCCAGCCCCGTGACCAAGCCTCACCAGACTGAACCCAATCTGAGGGGCACTTCAGGGCTGAGTTTCAAACAGCGGGCAAGGCGCAGTCTGCTTCTGAGACCACAGGAGAGCTAGCGGCGGCGTGGAGAAACCTCGCGCCCGCATGGGCAGGGACACTGCCTGATGGGCCCAAGGACAGGCAGAAGGCTTCACGGCACAGCAAGGTGTCACGGACCAGACCGATGTCCAGCCACAGCACTGTCACCATCACCAGTGTGCTTCTGGGAAGTGGGCTACATGCAGTTTTGGGAGACTGACTTAAGACCTGACATGTGTGCCCCTAGCTCAAATGCCAAAGAGTCACGAAAGCCCCAGACGTGGTCTCAGAGCGTACGTTGCACGGGCCAGGACAGACTCTGAGCACTGGGACCCCTCCACCTGCTGCCCCATCACCCACCATGGACCAGCCCTGTGGGGACACACTGTGAGGAGGTGGCCTCCGTGTCCTCCTACACACCGCGTCCCCCCTCCAGCCTTCCCCCCTGTCCTTGGCTGTGCGTGGCTCGGGGAGGCCGGCAGGGCCACCAGCCCACAGCTACCGATGCCGCAGCGGGATGATGCCGCAGCGGGATGATGCCGCAGCAGGATGCGCAGCAAGACTGTCCCTGCCGCTGGTCACAAACCTCGGGGCACAGACCGGCACCGCTGCGCCCGGCGGGTGCCCCCACGGCCCCTGCCCGGGGCTGCCCCTGCGCCCCCCGCTCCGCGTCCCGCACCACCGACCGGCGATGGCACAGCAGCCCGCGGGCCCGGCGCCCGCCCGGAGCAGCAGCGCAGCCCGGGGAGCCACGGCGGCTGTCGCCGTCCCCTCCGCCGCCCCCCGGGGGAGAAGACCCCCGGCCGGGGAGAGCCCTCGGCGGCTCCTCCGGCTGCTCCGCTCCGGGCAGCGACGGGCTCCCGGTCCCCCGCCTTCGGCCCGGCGGCACAGGAGCGGTGCGGTGCCCCGGCGCGGTCCTACCCGGCCCCGCTGCCCCGGCCCCGGCCCCGGCCCGCCGCCGGCCGGGCCCTGCAGCAGCCCGGGCTCGGCCCTAGATGGCACCGCGCTCCCGAGGCTCCGCTGCCGCCGCCTCCCGCCGGCCCGGAGGGGAAAGATGCCCGGGACGGGACGGGACGGGCGAGGACGGGGCAGCCCCCGCGAATCCCCGCAGCTGTCCCCAGCCCCACCGCGCCCCCCGGCCCCGCTCCGTGCCGCCCTGCCACCCCCCCCGGGCTGCCCCACGACCCTGCCCGGCACCAGGCTCAGCCCCGGCCGCAGACCCCCATCGGCTCCATCCCAGCCCATGCTGTCACCCTCCAGCTGCCCCGTCCCCTTCCCTCTCCTCCGCTGCCGCCCTGGGGGCCACCTCCGGCAGCCCCAGCGCAGCCCCGCAGGCAGGGCCAGGCTCCCCGAGGGGAGCAGGGCCGGCTCCAGCAGCCACCCAGGCAGGACCTCTGCCCCGAGGGGGTGTCCTGGCCCCTTCCCCAGAGCAAGGCCCCTCCCGTGCAGCTCCAGGAGGTGGGACCCTGCCTCGCCCTTGGCATGACTTTTTACTTTTTACAAGGGCATGTAGTGACAGGACGAGGGGGAACGGCTTTAAGCTGGAAGAGGGCAGGTTTAGATTAAACATTAGGAAGAAGTTTTTCACTTTAAGGGTGGTGAGGCACTGGAACAGGTTGCCCAGAGAGGTTGTTGAAGCCCCGTCCCTGGAGGTGTTCAAGGCCAGGCTGGACGTGGCCTTGGGCAACCTGGTCTAGTGAGAGGTGTCCCTGCCTATGGCAGGGGGTTGGAACTCGATGATCTTCAAGGTCCCTTCCAACCTAAACCATTCTATGATTCTATGATTCTATGACACCCAAGACCGGCTCCACTTCCCACCCTCACTCCTGGGCCAGCTCAGCTCCAGCCCCAGCTTGGACAGCCCAGCACCCCACGGTGCTGCTGGGTTTTTGCCACTTTGCCCAACCCCAGGACCTTCTGCGGGACCTTAAGCTGGTGCTTGACGTGGGCGATCCCCAAACAGGTAAACAGGGTGATGGCGCGTGTGTGGAAAGCATCCCCCTTCCCTTCCCTGGGGGACCGATCCCCCCAGGAGGAGCACTGGGCCTTCCTCCGCTCCGAGCCCGCCTCACTCCAGCCCCCGCTCCCCATCCTGCCCGCGCGCAGGGCGCGTGTGCTGCAGGAGCAGATCCCCACCACAGCAAATGCTCAGGACCTCTCTAGTTGTTATAGGAACGACCTCCCCGTCATCCCTGTCACCTCCGCCAAAGATGAGGCCCCGGCGTTTATGCCTGGGTTTCACTAGCAGCTGAAATGTGCCCGGAGAGCGGTGCAGAGAACGTGGGACAGCCCGGAGCGGGTCCATCCTGACCGCTCTTTTCTCCGGCCAGTGGGGCAGAACCAGCCCGCCTTTGCTCCCAGGTGGGCACGGTGGTCCTGGACCCGTGCGCAGAGGGGGACGCCGGGATCCCACCTCTGCTCAGAGCGGTCCCTACACACGAAGCCGCTTCCCTCTCACTCCCTGTCACCCCGTGAAATGCACTGGGGAGAAGACACGCTTCAGCAGGCGGTTGACAGTTCACCCCTTGACACGGAGCTCGTTTAACTCCATCCCCCTCCTCGTTTATTTATGGGCCTTCATCGTCCGCACGTCTTCACCCTGATGGACGGCGTTTGCACATGTCCTTCTTATCCAGAACATGGGGCTTTGCAGCCACTTCTCTATTTACTGTAATTTTTAGCTCAGACACAACCAGAACTCCCACCCTGTCTGGGCGTCTCAGTGCAGAAAACAAGACTAAACTATTTTGGGATGTTTTTCCCTTTTCCTCATACTTGGGTGCCTTCCCATGTGGCTAAGTGGAGCCTTGGGGAGGGTGAACCTGTTTCGCACACCCCCCGAGAGCTGCCTCTGGACCTCTCCGCACACTTTAACCCTCCTCTGACCACGGGCACCTCCCACGCGAGGCAGCTTCGTGCTCAGCTTGGTTTTCTCAGCTAGAAAATGTATCCAGTGTCAGGGGATGAGCTAAGAGCACCACCGACGGGAAGAAGCCTCCCAGGCTCCATCCGCACCATCCTCCTTGTCACCTTGTCCGGTCACACCTCCCCAAGGTGCCCAGAAAACTGCGTGGTGTGGATGTGGGTTCGGCCCCGTTTGTCTGGCACGCATGGAAAAGAGCCTGGAAAACATCCCTTTGCCTCCATCGCTCTTATTTTAGTCCTTATTGTGTGGCACCCGCTGGGGAAAGGCCGGCACGGAGCCGAAGCGACGTGCAAACCTTCCCCCCCCTCCTGCCTCTGTCACAGCCAAGGGTCTCTCCATTGAAGTTTACTTAAAGGTCTAATAAAATTTCCAAACTGGAAAAATCTTTATGCGGAGGGTTCGCTTTGTTTAAAGGAAGAGGACTATAAAGATAAAGCCTCGCCTGCCCGCGGCTCCCCTCCCGCTACCAGGGCGAGGGGCCGCGGCACAGCCCTTCCCACCCAGCCCGGCTGCGGACGGAGGAAGAGCTTGTTTTCCTAACGAGAAGTTTGAAGATTAAAAGGGGAAAAAATCAGCCATTTGGAATCCTCTACTGACGCTGCAAATACCCTCGTTAATAGATATGTCTCGTTTTGTTACCTCATTTTAATTAATCATTAAACAAAGACAGCTGCCAAATTTTGGCTCTGGCTCCGAGCCTACAACTGACTTGGAGCCCTTGAAAAATAGACTATTTATGGTGCCTGGGTTTAAAGCTTAAATTTCTTGTATAAACTTTGCCCTTCCTAAGAATAGCGTGGGGAGCGCATTGCCGGCTGCACCCGCGCTGCCCCGCGCCCCCCGGTCCCGAGCCCCGCGCGGTCTGCAGGGAGGCCGGGAGGCAGCGGGGTCACTCCGGCTGCCGACAGCCCCGTCTCCCCGCAGAGGAGCGCCTGCGCTCGTTCCGGGGCGTCCCTCGGCCAACGGGCAGGTGCCATCAGCGTGCGAGGTGCCCCGTTCCCATCGCCCAGTGCGAGAGTTGGCCTTTGGGCAGAGCATCCCGGTGCAGGAGAGCATCCCCGCGTCCCCTAGGGCTGGCCGGGTGTTTAAGGGAGGTGTTTGTACCCCCCAGGAAAGGCAGAGTGTGGGGTGAAGAACCTGCTGCGTGTGTTAGGGCATGACTGCTGCGTCCCCGCCACTGCCCCCCTGGGACTGGGGCTCCCGTCTCTGCTTCATGTATATCCCCGCCAGCAGAGCCCTTGGGTTTCGCGTCGTGGCCGGCGCTGCTGAGGCTGCCCGCAGCGGGGACCCAGGGCTCCCGTGTCTTCCCTTGGATGGTGGCTCGGGGCTCCACAGACACTGAAAGCTCATTTTTATTCCTTTATACTTTTTTTTTTTCCCCTTTGTTTAGAGTATCTTGGGGACAGGCTCCAGCCTGTCCTCCCCCACCCCTCGGCATGGCAGGCAGGGAAGGAGCTTTCCTGGGGTGCCGGGGCTCGGTGCGGCTCAGCAGGAGGGCATGGAGCGCAGGAGGAGCGCACACCGGGGGCTGACCGCCTCATCCAGCGCCCTGTGCCAGGCGGTGCTCGGGGGGGATATCGGTTGAAGCGGGGACTGGGGCGTTTGGGTGGCGCGTGCCCTGGTGTGCTGCTGGCAGAGCATCCCGCTGCAGAGCCCCCACTGCCCGGCGCTCCCGGCATCATGGGGGTGCCTGCACACCCCCACCCGTGCACACACGTACACACCACCCAAAATTCGATGAAAATTGATCCGCCACCTTGTGTGGTGGCGCACAAGACAGCACCACCCTGAGACCTCACTCCTTGCACATGTGCACGGCTGAAATAGATGCGTCGGAACCCCAGGCTGCCTGCTCTGACACCGAGGATGCCACACCACGCTCGAAGCATCCTGGTGGTTCTCTGCCCACCTGGCACTTGCACCCGCGTCCTGGCTTTGGGGAATTCCCCTGCAGCAGCGCCGGCGCAGGGCCGCACCACGGCTCCCAAGCCCTTTGTGGGATCTCGACCACTGCGAGCTCCCCGGCGGCCGGGCCGGGCTGCGGATGCGCATGGGATGATGTGCCGACGCGTGGGATGATGTGCCGAGATGATCAATCAACGGGGATGCACGCGGCCTGTGCGCGGGGCACAGAACCAGGCTGGATGCTGGGCAAAGGGACGTTTAACCCTTCCAGCACCTCAGGAGCAACTGAGACATAAGGGCTGTGAGGAAAAATCACCCCGCAGGGTTGCTGGCCACATCCCGGAGCCAGGCTGAGAGCGCGCACCCCGCGAGGGTGGTGTTTCCCACACAGCCGCCGTGGCGCTGAGCGTGGCCAGGGCTGAGCCCCACGGCCACGGGGTCGTCCCGGCTGGCCGAAGTCCGGCTGGCCACGCTCGGGGCGGCGTGGCTGCCCGCAGCTGGCGCTGGGATCCGCACCGGCTCTCGCTGACCTGCTCCTCCTGCCCCGGAGAGGGAACTGGGCCAGGCTGCAGGACGAACTCCTCCAGCTGCGGCCGGGAACCCGCAGCTCATATTTCACCCCGCTCGCAGCTCTCCCACTCGGGTGACACCAAACGCGTGTCACACACACTGGAGGCACGGGCTGACCCCCCCCCTCCCGCCCACACAGCCTCAGCCCTGGGTCCTCCAGCCTCTGCCCTCCCCCTCCCCGCCGCAGTGGCTAAAGTAAACTGTGAGACGCAGCCGGCGTGGTGCTGGGAGGCTGAAGCTGGATGGAAACCCAGCGACGCGCGTGCAGTGCCAGGACGCCCCAGGTCACCCCCCCAGCACCTGCCTGGATCCGGGGTGCCTCTGCATCCCACTCCCCCTGCCCCCGTCAAACCCCCGGGACACCTCTGCTCTCCCCGTCCCAAGGAAAGCCCGAGCACCCGTGAGCGTGCACGGCAGCACAGCCACGCCAGCGCCACGCTGCCGCAACCCGTGGGCAGATGGGAAGGGTGTTGCGTGGCATGGGCAGCGAAGGACCCTGAGCACCCATGCCGGCCCCTCACATGCTCCTGTGGGATTGCCAGTGGAGACAACCCAAGCTGTCTGCTGGGAGCATGGCCACACCACCTCCGTGCCACCCCCTGGTATCTCCGTGCCATCAACCCACCATCACCCTGGGGTGCACAGCCTGGGTGCCGGAGCTGAGCTGCCGTGGGGTGCTGTCAGCTCACCGCACTGCTGAGATAAACTCACTGTGTGTGGAGCTGGCAGGGAAGGAATTCATCCTTCCAGCCTGCGGTGCCATCCAGCCACCTGCCGGGCAGGTGACCCCGCAGCACGGCTGGCGTGCAGGTCATCCTCCAAAAGCCCCCGCTGCCACAGTCCGGAGCTCACTCTCCTCCTCTCACCCTGGCCTGGCTGTCCGCACTGGACCAGGGCTCTGGTGTCACTGCAGAGTGGTCCTGCCCCACCTGAGATCTTGTGGCAGAACTGTCATGAGGACCTTCCAGTGTGAAGACCTTCTGGTGAAAACTCAAATGTCCCCTGTCAGCGGTGGCAGCACGGACAGCAGATGGCTTGGAAGAAAGCTTAGAGAAGGGTGAGTTGTTCCACTGCCCGGTGTGGACTGTTAACTCTGAACCCTAATGATGACAGCCTAAAATGACAATACCAGTACAATCCAGCCCATCAGTGCAGAAACACCCCTCCACCTCAGAAACGCTGCTGTTTCCCTTTGCGACCCTGTCCTAAAAACCTCCTGCTCCTAAAGGACACTTTCTGGACCGTAGCTCTGTCTTGGCCAAACATACTAGGAGCAGACCTCTCCCGGGCAGAGTGTCTAGATGTGGCATGAAATTAACTTCCACAGGGACCGTCGTGCCTGTTAGAAGATTGGTGTGGGCCCTTTTGGGTCTGCCTTAGGTCTCTTCTAGACCAGGAGCTGCTTTGCCAAAAGGGCTCCGCTCGCAAGCCGCCGTGTAAACAAACCTGGGGGGAGCCGAGGATTTATGGAAGGGCTGGGGGAGATCCCCCCGCTGCACGCGTCTGCCCGGCCAGCGGCTTCTGCACAGAGCAAAGAGACGTGTTTGTTAGTACGAACAGCAGGTTCGCCGGCGGGTGAGTTTACAGCAAGGCAGATATAAATAAATAGAAGAAAAAGGACTTTCCCTGCACAGGGGAGCGGCGCCCTGCCCACCCTTGGGCTGCGTGCTGGTCGGAAGAGGGCTTTTCTCCAAGGGAGCTGCCTGCTGGTGTCAAAAAACCTACAGGGATGTTTTTGTTGTTGGGTTTTTTTTGAAGGGTGAAAGCTTGAGGTGAGGGGAAGGGAAACTTCTGCCAGCAGTGTCCCCAGCGCACAGCACAGCAGTGGCACCCGTGGGGCGTGGGTGGGTGGATGTCATTCTGCTCTTTATCAATTAGGAGAACGTGCCAGGGAGAGGGCACGTAGGGCAGAGGCAGAAGAGGCGTGAAGAGCGAGAGCAGGGAGCCTTGGGGGCTTGGTGTGAATGGGGAAAAGAGGCCTGAGCAGAGACGCTGCCTCTTGGGCTGCTCCCGTGTTCAGAAAACACTATTTAGGCCAAGTGATGAGGGCTGCTCCTGGGAAGACCCTCACTCCATCCAGGTTCCCTTCCCAGCAGCAAGAGTCTGCAAACCTCCAGGCTTCAGCCAGGCACTGAGATCATAGAACCATAAAACTGTGTAGGTTGTACAAGAACTTTAGGATCATCAAGTCCAACCATCAACCTAACACTGCCAGAACCACCACTAAACCATGTCCCTCAGCACCACATCCACCCATCTTTTAAGTACCTCCAGGGATGGCAGCTCCACCACTCCCCTGGGCAGCCTCTTCCAGTGCTTCACAACCCTTTTGGTCAAGAAATTTTTCCTAATATCCATTCTAAACCTCTCCTGGCGCAACTTGAGGCCATTTCCTCTTTTCTTACCGCTTGTGACTTGGGAGAAGAGACCAACCTCCCCTCACTACACCCTCCTTTCAGGGAACTGTAGAGAGTGAGAAGGTCTCCCCTCAACCTCCTTTTCTCCAGGCTGAACACCCCCAGGTCCCTCAGCCACTCCTCAGACAGTTGTGCTCCAGACCCCTCACCAGCTCCATTGCCCTTCTCTGGACACGCTCCAGCCCCTCAATGTCTTTCTTGTGGTGAGGGGCCCAAAACTGAACACAGCACTCGAGGTGGGGCCTCATCAGTGCCGAGTACAGGGGGACGGTCACTGCCCCAGTCCTGCTGGAGACACCATTGCTGATACAGGCCAGGATGCTGTTGGCCTTCTTGGCCACCTGGGCACACTGCTGGCTCCAGCTGGCTGTTGACCAACACCCCCAGGGCCTCCTCCGCTGGGCAGCTTTCCAGCCACTCCTCCCCAAGCCTGTAGCATCCATGGGGTTGGTGTGACCCAAGTGCAGGACCCGGCACTTGGCCTTGGTGAACCCCACACCATTGGCCTCGGCCCATCGATCCAGCCTGTCCAGATCCCTCTGTAGAGCCGTCCTACCCTCAAACAGATCAACACTCCCATCCAACCTGGTGTCCTCTGCAAACTTACTGAGGGTGCACTCGATCCCCTCGTCCAGGTCATTGATAAAAATATTAAAGAGAACCGGCCCCAGTACCGAGCCCTGGGGGACACCACTGGTGACCGGCCACCACATTCAGCACCACTCTCTGGGCACGGCCATCCAGCCAGTTCTTTACCAGTGAAGAGTACACCCATCCAAGCCATGAGCAGCCAGTTTCTCCAGGACAATGCTGTGGGAAACCATGTCAAAGGCTTTACTGAAGTCCAAGTAAACGACACCCACAGCCTTCCCTCATCACAAGGGAAAGAGTTGATGTAAGGGCTGGTGATGCTGTCCGGGCATGGCTTACCCCAGCTCAGCTGTGCGGGATGACCTAGACTAGCCTAAGCCCCCAAAAAGGGTTCTGTAGGTGGGAAGGTAATGTTTTTAGGGTTTTGATTGCATAGGTGGAGTCAGAGGGCATTTGGCAGCAGTTCATTCTGCAGTCCCAAGGACCGAGTCTGGAGAAATCTAGTCCTTTGCGACCTGCTGACGCAGTGAATGGGATAAAGAACAGCTCCATTCCTGAGGTGAGGCTGTGTCCCCAGGACACAGGGGAACAGGGTCTGTAACATCCCCTTCCCCTTCCCTTTTCTCTTCCCCTTCCCCAGCCAGCGGTGCTCCCCAAAGCTGCTGTTGGTGCCCTTTGCCCACGGCCTGGTGCTTCCATGAGCGTGAGGGTCTGTAGGGTGGGGGCTGTTGTGGCTGTGTGGACACGTGTCTCACACCCCGAAGGAAAGCAAAGAGGGGCTGATCTTGGGGTGCTCCGTGCAGAGGACCCGCCTGCCAGCAGACCTCTCGGTGCACAGCCACGCCGCGTGCCCTGGGTTCCCCAGCGGGTACGTGCCGCGCCGGCTCCGTTATCCGCCTGTGGAGAGCGACCGAGGTGAGAGACCCCTGGAATTGCCGGGCTGAGCTCAATAAACCCCGCAGGTGCTGAGGTACCTGGGGATGAATTAGACATCTGGGTGCCCCGGCCAGGCCAGGCGCTGTGGCTTCGGACGTGAGCTGCAGCAAAACGTGAGCCAGCAATGTGTGATCGCAGCCCAGAAGGCCAACCGTATCCTGGGCTGCATCAGAAGTGTGGCCAGCAGGGCGAGGGAGGGGATTCTGCCCCTCTGCTCTGCCCTGGTGAAACTCCACCTGGAGTACTGCATCCAGCTCTGGAGCCCCCAACATAAGAAGGACATGGACCTGCTGGAGCGCGTCCAGAGGAGAGCCACGAGGATGATCTGAGGGCTGGAGCACCTCTCCTATGAGGAGAGGCTGAGAGAGTTGGGGCTGTTCAGCCTGGAGAAGAGAAGGCTCTGGGGAGATTTTATTGCAGCCTTCCAGTACCTAAAGGGGCTACAGGAGAGCTGGGGAAGGACTTTTTACTAGGGCATGGAGTGATAGGATGAGGGGGAATGACTTCAAACTGGAAGAGGACAGGTTTAGATTAAACATGAGAAAGAAGTTTTTCACTGTAAGGGTGGTGAGGCACTGGAACAGGTTGCCCAGAGAGGTTGTTGAAGCCCCGTCCCTGGAGGTGTTCAAGGCCAGGCTGGACGTGGCCTTGGGCAACCTGGTCTAGTGGGAGGTGTCCCTGCCTGTGGCAGGGGGGTTGGAACTCGATGATCTTCAAGGTCCCTTCCAACCTAAACCATTCTATGATTCTGTGATGCTACGAAAACCCGGGCAGTCTGGAGCGCCGGGGAGAGCCGTTTCTCTGCTCCTCCCGAGTGGCCCCGCTGGGCCGAGGGGGACGTCCCGGGGACGGGGACGGGGGCACCGGGTCCGGCGGGGACTGCCCCCGCCGCTCGCCTGCGGGCCGGCCCTGCCCTGCCCCTGCCCCGGCCCGGCTCCGCACCGCCGCGCTCCCGCTGCCGGCGCCCCCCCACGGGGCGCAGCGATCAGGAAGGGGGTGGTGGTGTGTGTGGGGGGTCTGTGATTCGTGCAGGAGGTGGCAGAAGCCCCGCACCCCGCGGGGGCAGCGGCGGCTCCGCGGGTCGCACCGTCCCGTCCCGTCCCGTCCCGTCCCGTCCCCCCGGCGCGCCCCCCTGGGGGACGATGCCCGCAGAGCCCCGGGGCTTTCCCGCCCGGCGGCGGGGCAGGAGGGCGGCCGGGCCGCCCCGGCAGGTGGAGGAGGCGGCGGGGGAAGGCAGAGCAGCCCCGCGTCCCCGCGGGAAGGCAGCCGCTGCCGCCGGCATCCCGGCCCGGCCCGGGGGGAGGCTCCTCCTCTTCCTTAACTCTTGCGGGGGCCGGAGCGGAGCCCCGCGGTGCGGGGCTGCGGCTGGGGGAGCCGGGCCGGGCCGGTGGTGGAGGGGTGGCTCTTGGCACCGGGCAGCCCCCGGGGCTCCGCGCTGGGGCGGCCGCCCCCCGGGCGCTGCCCGTCGGGGGAGGAGGCGCGGACCGCCCCCCGCCCCGCCTGCGCCCGCCGGGATGCTCTGCCCACCCCTCACCTGCGGCCGGGGCCGGGCAAGGTGAGACACCCCTCACCCCCCCGCCCCTTCCCCGGCAGCCCCCTCCCGCCGCCCCCCCCCCGGCCACCAGCCCGGCCAGCCCCCGGCCTCCCCTCCTCCGCTCCGCGGGCTGCAAGAAGTTAATTTATTTTTGGAAAAGCAGCTCTCAGAGTTTGTCTAATTCCACCCGCACCAGCTCCTTTCACTCTATTTTAAACCAGTTCTTACTGTGCTTCAAGTTTATAAAAACAATCACTGCTCCCTGATAAAAGCAGCCCCAATCCGCGGAGAAAGCCAGGAGTCACAAAAGCAGCATCTCCTCCAGGACATTCTAGCTCAGCCGAAAAGTTTGCAGGTAATTTACGTTTCCTACTTAATGTCTTTCTGCTCTTCTAGCTGCTTGCTCACATGCGTCTTTGGTTATGTTGACACACGGCACCTACGTGCTGCGGCATCCCTAGGGAGACGCAGCACAGGCAGGCGTTGCTGCTACCTGCTACTTCTTCGGGGGTTTTGGTGGGGCCTTGGTGGCCGCTTGCACCTGGCAGGTTTTGGACTATGTGCGGACCGACATGGAGCGTGGCACTTGTTCGGGAACAGGCACGAGGTGCATTTAGCAAATCAGGAGCTGCCCTTCCTGGAGAGGCCGGCAGGGAAATGTGGAGGGGATGCAGCGGCTGGCTTTGCGCAGGGAGGATGATGGTTGAAGGGCCATGTGAGGTTCCCGAAGGCTCTTGCTTTGCTGCAGCCGTTTGGAGGCTGCTCTGATGGTTGCTCTAATCCCTCCACCCCAGCCGGTGCAGAGCGTATCCCCCCCAGCGGGTCAGGCTGTGTGATGGCACCCTGCTTTTGTTCCTCTTGCTCCTGCTTTGACAGGAGGACTGTTTCAAGGCTCCATTAACTGTGGAGGGTCATTCTGGTTGCACCAAATGCTCAGCCGTTTAATGCAACTTCGCCGTGACTCACCAATGCAACCCACAAAAAATGTTTAGAAAAAGCTCCCAGTGTCGCTCGTGCTCAGAAATCCGGGGCATTTGTGGACCGCTTTGTTTCTTTTAAATGAATGCATTGCAAAATGTTGCCAGTCATAAACTACTGATGTCATTTGTTGAGCACTAAAGTGCTCAGGGGAGGTTTTGTCAGCCTCGCACGGGGCTTTCTGGTGTTCCAGGGTTAATGCTTTCGAAAGCGCCGCCTTGGCAGCCGCGAAGCGCTTACATTTCCAGCAGAGTTTGACTGTGCGGGAGCGGCACAGGCAGCAGCACCGCCAGGACAGGACTGTGCCAGTTCCCTTTCCTCGCAGGCTGCGTGACCCACTGCTGCCCATGGGCAACCTCTCTCCTCATCGGAGCGACCCTCAGGGTGTATACATGTGTTTTCGGAAAAGCGATGAGGGTTCAGGTTTTAGCGCTTGTGTGTAACAATTGCTCCTTTGCTAAGATCCATCCTGGTCCTGGTTGACTTTTCCCGGTTGCCTATTAATGAAACAGGCATCATTTCAGCTCTGAGTGGAAAAAAAACCAACCAAAAAGGCAGAAAAAGTAAAGGGTTTTTTTTAGGATTTCGTGACCCAATCTCTTTTGTAAATGTCATTTATCAGATGGCCCGAGGGACAGCAGAAGTCGGTGACCCCACATCCCCTTCTTCGATGCCGCTCTCTCCGGTGCTGCCCGTGTGTTTTGGTGGTCCAGCATGCAGGGGAAGGGAAATGTGGTTGTTGTGTGCAGTGTACAGGCTAAAAATAGTTCCCCTCTCGTGCTCCATCTGAATGGGCAGCCACATATGACTGTACATGGATTTGTCTGATAGTCCCGTTTCAGTGTAAGAGACAAAATATCTTAGTTATGGCTTTGTTCTTCAGCTAACAATGGGTAGCTAAAAATATCCAACTTTGTTCCACTCAATAAAGTTTTCTCAAGGGGAGACACTAACGTTACGTTTTTGCCAGATCCGTGCAAAACGCAGCCAAAGAAAATGCACATTTTTGCCAACAACTTTTCATAAAACATGTAACTAGCAGAAAACTCCGTACTGTTCTGCGAGCGGGGCTGCGCTGTCTGCTGTGTGCAGCGTCCCGGGGCTCCTGGCCGTCCTGCTCCCCGGCAGCATCGGAGGAGGGCAAGGCACATGGCCTCCTCCCCATCCTCGTCCTCCTCTGTGTACGCTCCAGCGGCACCACCGGCTGCCAGTGCGTTTGGGCTTGGCGGGCACGGGGTGATGCGCTGCTGCCTGCTCCTGCCTGGTAGAGGCTGGGGGGGGAGTGCCCCAGTGCTGCCAGTGGCAGCTGGTTGGTGGTCGCTGTGGTCTCGCTCCAATTCCCTTATTTCCCGTTTTATGGCAGCCGGGGCTGGCGGCCAGCCAAGCCAGCCCGGTCCCGCTGTGCAAGCGCTGTGCTCGTGTTAAAAGCCTGGCACGGCTGCCGCAACACGCTCGCAGCCTGACAGCCAAGAGGAAACCAGCAGAGACCTCACTGGGCTGGCACGGGCCCCGCGGAGAGGAAAGAGATGGTCTCTCCTGCGCCCACCCCCATCTCCAAATGAAATCGCCGCCTCCCCACTGCTGCCACCCCGGTGCCCTCTCTCTGGCTGCCGCGCTGTGACGATGGTTACTGCACCCAGAAGGGGTCAGGGAGGCAGGACACCAGTCCCGTCCTTTCTGTCTGTGGAGGCCAGCCTGCTCCCCGGGTAACGCTCCCGCTTGCGCTCCCTTGCCTTGCAGCCGTGGGCAGAGCAGGTCCGGGTGACCCCGGCTCAGACAGCCCCTCTTTCCATGTCAAAGGTGGTTTGGTTGAGTACGCAACCACACCGTTTGCAAACGCACTTTGCTCTCTCATTTAGAAGTGCCCAGGCTCAGCTGGAGCTCATTTTCATTTGGGCTTGAGAGCTTCCCACCGGGTGCTTGCTGAGTGGGACCAAGTCTTGATTTAGCTCTGGCCAACATCAGGAGAACAGGATGGGCTTCTTCTACCTTCCATGGTACTGCAGTTTTCCAGACTGCAATTCATTCTTGTAGCTCTTCTCTGAACCCGTTTCCGTTTTCCAGCATCCCTCCTGGTGTGTAGGCACAACGACCGGTAATGATCTCCCTAATTCTGGATGTCCTTCTCTGGGCTATATTTTCTCTGCAAGCCACAGTCCCACGTCCAGAGCTCCCACTCAAGCAGTTTTCACTGTGCTCCTTCCAGCAACCTTGTCACTTTCCTGCTTTTCTCCAGGGTCCCTCCGTTTGGCACGTGGCCCCGTTAAACCCCTTTGGCATTCAGGTAGGGACATTTCAGAAGAACAGAGAAGGTTTGTGGGTTGTGGCAGGAGGAGTCCCCTGTGCCAAGAGCACAAAGGAGCTCTCGAGGCCCTGGTGGGATAAAGGCAGGGGTGGATTTGGAAAGGAGCACTGTGGTGGTCATTTGACAGGGGTGGGCTCACATGGCCAAAGAAGAGCTGGTGGAGCTGGTTTGGTGCCAGGGAGCAGCTGAGGTTTCTGATGGAGGTGGGATGCAGCCAGAGAAACAGGACACGGGACACCGCAATGCTCTTCCATTTGCTGTGTCCTCCCTCTGCCTGGCTGGTTATCCTGCTCCTTCCCCATCCCTGGTGTGGAGGACCTATCGCCTGCTTGAAAGGCTGAGCTTCAAAGGTGCAGTGCCCGCCTTGGGTGGACAAGCACGGAAGAAGACGCTGCCTGATGTGATTCATGCAGTGTTTGCTGCCGCAGCATTCCCGGAATGTACCTGCTTTATTTCTTGGCCTTCTCGCCTGCTATTGGAGAGGAGCTAAGTTAATGTCCTGCGTATTACATGGCGAAGAAATCCAGCTCCTGCTCTTGGGTTCAGGGTACGTGTGCGCCCCATGATTTAGGGGTACCTTGGACCAGGGGTGCAAACAGAGGATGGAGCTCCCTGTGCTGAAGGACAAGGACCCACCAGGATATTGTTCTGCCAGATGTAAGACGTTTGTGACAGGGTTATAAGTCACCTTCCCACCTGCCTTTGAGCTCCCGGCAGGCTGGTTGTGTGTGTCCTCCAGCGCAGGCTGGCTGTTGAGTGCACACGGTTTGCAGATGGTCACCTGCTCCTGGAGAAGCTCAATGATGTCCCATAGTGCACAGCTGGGGACATGGCTCATGGTGCCACCTCAAGGCTTCCCTTGTCTGTGAGCCCATCAGCACGGCTCTGCTGGAGGGTGGTTCAGAGATACAGCACAGACCCTTGCACCCAGCGGAGCAGAAGTAAGAGGCACCAGTGCTGAGCAATCGGTTCCTCTGCCTGCCTCTTTCCCCTGCTCCTCCACGCAGCCGCCTGGCCTCCTCCAGCCCCAGCTGTGTGCCCCACAAAAGCAGTCAGCCCTTGTGTTTCCCTGCACTTGTTTGGCTCCCGGAGGGTAGACACTGCATAGACAAGATTGTTTTTTTAGAAACTCCTCTAGAGCCCACTTCTCCTGCCAGCCTCCTTCCCAGGCTCTCCTCAAGGACCCATGCCCGCCCTCGGGACTGGGAACCAGTGGGTACCTTGGATTCAGGCATCAGATATGGTCCAACCTTGAGCCCCTGTGTGGGATGTCTGGAGAGGAGCAGTGAGCTGATAGCTGGGAAACAGGGAGAAGGGCACATCAGGTCGTGGTGTCCAGCTCCTTGCTGTTCAGGAGACTTGCAACAGCACTGTTGTGGTGAGTTACGGGCAGGAACTTTCTGGAATGGAACAGGAGGTAAGTTCATAATTTCTTTGGCTGAGGTGATCCAAGGATGGCAGATTTCCCTGCTGGGTCTGCAGAGTCTGAGCCTTCATCCATACTCTGTCTCTTGTAGAAGCACCCCAAATTTGAGATTGCCCAAATGGTGCACGAACCCCAAAGGTGGTATTACGCATACATGTTTGGGACCGTGATCCTAAACGCTCCTCCCAGGTCACTGTGGCTCCAGGTGCCTGCTGCCAGCCTTGCAGTCTCTAGAGCTGTTGCCGCCTCTGTGATGACCTATCATTCATTCACTTGACCGTAGGTGGTAGCGGGTCTCCACCTATACCCCCTTCTTCCCCGGTGAGTTGGTTCATCTGCTGCTTGCCTTGAAGCAGGGACATTCGGTAACCAGGAGTGCCAGTTTCATGGGACAGGCAGGGAGAGGGACCCTCCATACTTGTCCTTGCTTCTGAGCTAGGCCCAAGCCGATTTTCAGTCCCAGAGACAATGGTGCAAGGAATGTAGTCAGGGGAGGCAAGGGCCATGTCCGAGCGCTGATACCTGGGTGGGGGAACAGTCTGGCAGTGCAGACCCTGCCTGCTCTGCACCTACACCTGGCTGCCAGGAGATGGGGGCTTCTGGCTTGCTGTGGACATGGGACATCGTGCATGGGAGTGGTTCATCCAGCCATCAGAGGATACTCCTTTGGGACCTTCTAGCTATGTGTTGGTGTCTACATGGCCTCAAGATGGGATCTTATGACTAAGGGTTTATATATGTGGCCTCACAATGACCTGCTGTGGTTATCTCCTGTCCTGCCAGCTGTTGCTCATCAGGTGCTAATGATTTAGTTTAAGCTATGAGTTGATTTCTGAGAAACTCAGGTGGGGCCTGGAAGATCTGATTGGATCTTCCAGGCTGTGCTCTGTGTATGGTGCACATGGATTCCTGGTCAACACACTCTTCTCCTTGGCTTCATGGAACACATGGGGAATTCTGCTCTCAGGATTGTCCCCTTCCACATATTGCTGCTTGGCACATGATCCTGAAGCCGGAATACACAGTGCAGTGACCTTTATGATCCTTTGGCCACTGCACCTGAGACCTGCCTATGTCCATCATGCAGTGTGTCCCAAGCACACAGCAGCCACCAGATCAGTGCTGGAAGCATTGTCCTGGAGAAGGCACCAGGGCAGGGGACATACACATGCCTTTAGCTACATTTTGTGACTCATGTTGATTTATGTCCCAACTTCAAGCCAAAAATACACCCTGCTAGCATGGGCACTGTTGGAACACATGCAGAGGGCTTATCAGCTGTCCCTGGGGACTTCCTGGCTCTGGACCTCATCATGAGGGTGTGATAGCCACGAGCACCCTCAGGAACAGGGCCATGCCTTCTCTTTGAGCTTCGGGGTGTGGGGTCTGCCGCCTCTCCTGCGGGGCTGGCGGTGGGACTCTGCACCTGGAGCGCGCTGCATGCTGGGGGTGAAGTTTCTCCCCTACAGATGGAGCTCTGCTGAACGGAGAGCAGGGAACCTCCCAGGCGGCTTGTTGTGGCAGGGATGTTTGCCCATCTACCCGCACACCGTGCAATGGTGTCAACCAGTAGGGCATCCCCAGTGGGCCTGCAGATGTGTGATGAAGGACCAATAGATACCTTTGCAGAGCTGGGAAGGAGTTAAATGAACTAAAATAAAATCCAGGCTAAAATGAGCAGGCTTTGCCACCCACCCCTCATGCTGGCCGGGCACTAGCCCGGCCGGGTGCACCCCAGCCCCCACTGGCTCCTGCTCTTCTCTGGCTCTGCCCCAACATTGCCCAGTGCAGGCGGCAGTAGACCTTCGGGTGCCGAAAGCAGCTCTTTGGGAGCCACAAGGCAGATGTGGGACCCGTGACAGCTCTGTGCCAACCCTGTTCGGACTCTCACTGGTGTTGCCAGTGCTGAGCATGTGCCCAGGGAGGTTCATCATCATCTGTCCCTGAGGGCTCTGCTCAGGAGGGAGAGAGGACCTCAAGTTGGCACTGCGTATCTCGGTGAGCATCATCCAGCCCACAGGCAGGCTCTGACCTCTGACGGGGAAGCCTGCCCATGTCTTTTTGCATGTTAGCGGCATGGATGCTGTCCAGTCTGCTTGATATTGTCCATTCCCGGTAAATATCTGGGGCACACCTGCGAGCTCACTGTACACCTGCCCGAGCCAGGCTTCTGGCCTGCAGTGTTCCCTTCATAGCACCCTCTTGTCCTCTTAGAGCCTGTGCAAAGCCATTGCTGCTCTCTCTGTTGGCATCAGTGTGGGCTCAGGAATCCCTGTGTCCTCCGTGCCACCGCCCAACCTTGTCCCAGCCCTGCGTGCAGTGGGTGCTGGGGGTTCCCTGGAGGAGAGCTGGGGTGGCTCTGCCCTGGGGGAGGCTGAGGAGAGGAGGGACCTGCAGAAATCTGCAATGTTTCACCCCAGCTCACTCTGGTTTTGTCCTCGCACCTTCCCCAGTGGTGTGCCTACAGTGCCAGCCACGCTGCCCAGGGGGCTGTCCTGCAACAAAGCTGTCCCTGAGTCCTCAGAGATGTCACACAAGTGCAGCCGCTCACACCTAGCTTCCGTGTGTCCCTGGACTGGTCCCCAGGGCTTTCTTCTCTCCTTGTAGTCCCCCTATCCCATTAACTGCAGAGCTGGTTTTACCCTTTACATTATTTTTCAGGCCTCCCAAGGCCAATCCATCCCCACATGGTGCTGTAGCCAGCAGAGGGGAAGAAACCAAAGTGGCTATGGCCTATGGAGGATGACAGTCTGGAGCCTCTCTCCTCTCAGGATGAGTTTGCGAGCAACAGGGTGATGCTTTTCCCACAGCACATTACGGTGTGTTGCTCCCAAATGGAGCTTTGCAACTTCCCCGCATTTCTAGAAGCTAAATCACTGCTGAGGTAGGGCAAAAGATCAGGAAATCAGGCTGCGCATCTCGCCGTAGGAGCCGGTTTCAAGACATTCCTGCAAGCACTTGCTGAAGTGCAGCAGGACCTGGGGATGAAAGAACTGAAGAGAGCACATGGACCCAATTGGGTGCGGATCCAGATCCAGCACATGTCTGTGCGTGATGTTCCCTATCTGCACGGCAGACTAACGCAATAAATCAAAGCGGATCACCAGGAGAAGGCCTGTCAGAGCAGGTCATTTCGCAGGGCTTTGACATCGGCCAGCCAGCTGCTGGACGGGGCATATGGAGTTTGTTTAACTACCAGCAGCAGCACGTATTGCCTTGGGTCCAACAGTTTGTTTTGCAGTGCAAGTAACAATAACATGCATTTGCAGTTGACGGAGGGTTGCAGTGCCATGTGGGATTTGCTCTCAGCTCAGGAAATGTTCCTGGGAAAGTCTTTTCCCTCCCAGTGTTGGAAGAAGAGGCTCAACTCCTTTCTGAAGTGGGACAATGAATAATAACTCCCCAGAGATGTGGCAAATGCTGCGAAACAGCCTCACATAGCTGCAAGCTCCAGCTCAAAGGACCCTGCTGCGTTCTGTCCCTGGAAAACTCGCGGGGTCTTATTTCTGCTCAACAAACAGCACGTAGGCATCTCCACCAGCGGCTGTCATCACCACCCCAAGCAGCCGTCCCGGCATGCCGTACGGAGTCCCCGGGCTCAAGGCTGACAAACTGCTCCCTCCCCGGAGACTGCCTCTCTCTGCTGCACGAGCGCGCGTGTCCCTGTGCCGCACGGGTTTCCCCTCGCCTGGCGTTTCTGTGGTGGCCCGGCGAAGGGCAGAAGTGACTGCAAATAGCTCGTGGAGTGCCGAGCGGCTGTCAGCACAGCCAGACCTGCTGCTCCCTCCAGCCTCACTGCTGAGTGGAGTTCAAGTGACAGAAGTGATCCTTTAGGTGCTGTTTGAGCTTGAGAAATCCTTTGTGCCGTTGCTTACGGCATCCCCGCGCCACTGCTCCCTGCTCTCTCTGTTTCTCCGGGGCTTTTCTGTAAGGTGGCTCCAGGCCTGTGTCCCACCAGGCTCCAATGTCAAATCCGGCAGAGCAGTCGGGGTCCCATGGCTGCACGCATCTCCGTCCCACTGTGGTGCTTCCCTGTGGTGGTGCTCACCACCTCTTTTTAACAGTGCAATCAAACCAGACGTGAAGAAGGTGCATAGCTGCTTTCCCCCATCAGTGCAGCAGTTTCATGGCCCTTCTGGAAGGGACTGTCTCATGTCTGTGTGGCACACAGTGCTTTGGGGTCACCAGGGTCCTGGCAGGGTCCGGGAGGTTGGACAATATTGCTGCATGGGACTCTCCACATCATCCCAGAGCTCTGTCCTGCTGTCACGCTTCATCTTCAGGGATATGCGATAGTGAAAGGTGGACACATGGCCTTTCAGAGGGGCTTCTAAACACACTCCTTAGTTCAATTTGAACAAGAAGGATAACAAAAATATGTAAGCCTCAAGCAGCAGTGCCATCCTTGGTTTTCTCCTGAGGAAATTCTGATACTCCAGACCTTGCTCTGGGTCTGCAGAGCTGTGGAGAGCAGCAGAGGCAGAGGGCTGAGGGGCAGTGGTGGCCTACGACTGCTGCCTGAAGATGTATCTAGTAACTGCTGTGCCCCACCTGAGACACCTCCCACCAGTGTTGACCTGCACGAGGCATTGGCAGGCTCCTGAGTCCAAGCCTCTGGCTCATGCGGGCTGAGCACAGGGAGCAGACAGGGTTGAAGGGTGGAGAGGTCCCGGGCGCAGCATGATCAGGGCACCTGGAAGAAGGGACAGGGTTGTCATTTGGGACCATGGCAGATGGTTTCCTCAGAGGGGAGGTGCATTTGGCTCAGCCCTAGGTGCAGGCGGTGACCTGCTGCTGCCAGTGGAGCGTTGCTGTTACCAGAGCACCAGGGACTCTTATTAAAGCCGGGACGTAAAGAGTGCACTGAGGACTGGTGCTCAGAGCGGTTAACCCATAGCGCACAGCCAGGCCTAGAGAAAGAGATAAGGGATGTCTAAGCCCGGTGTGGGAGGCAGCAGCTCTTTGGAGAAGAGTAGGATGTGCCAAGAGCCCTGGTTTTGTACTCTGTAGCTGTACGGCAGTCTTGACAATAAGCCCGTGCAGGCTCTTCCGTTGGGGATTTTCACCCGTGCAGTGTACTTGGTGGTATCTGCTCCCCTGCGCTGCCTTCGCCGGGGCCATGCGACTGCAGCACGCACGCTCTGGCTGCCCAACTCCCCAGCCATTTGTCACCGAGAAATTTAACTTTCTGAAGTCTGCAAGCTTGCTAAGAATAAACTTAATAAATTAGTGAGCATATTTAAAGTGCACCACTGCTCGCTGATCTGGCATTTTAATCTACTCGTGAAGCTATCCAGAGTGTTTGCTCAGCGTGTGGCCAAGTTCTGAAATATTTGCATGCTGCTATTGTCAGTACATCTTCTGACCCTTTGCAAAAGGATGGCAGGAGGAGTGAATTTATAAGAATCTTCCACTGGCGAAGGTAGCGGAGTCGTTCCTGCTAACACACTCGGTAGAATTATCTCCCTGAGATCATCTTCTCCTCTTATTCCGATCTGGTGGATGAGATACTATTAAACAACGCAGCTGTGTTTTATGTTCTCCAGGGCTACATATCCTCTTCAGTGACACACATTCTTTGCAGGTCAGTTGTAAAATATGTTTGATGTTGGCACATAGGCAGCCGGAGCAAACCAAAGCCACTCTTTCCACTTGGGAATGACGGCAATCACAGCTGCAGGTTAGACTGGCCTCTGCCCCGTTAAGGCAAGAGGTGCCCTGCCCGTCTCCTTCCCGCCTCTCCCCTGTGGCTGCAGGCAGATGGGCAGCGGGAAGAGGGGACTCGCGCAAGCCCGATGAGGGCCAAAGAGCTGCATGCAGGACTCCAGGAGCTGGTTCTCCTCCCCTCATCCTCTGCCTTCTTGCAACGGTGTTGATAACGCCTCCTCCATGGGAGGACTTTTCTGCAAGCCACCTTCTTCCAGCAGCTCATGAGGGTTCGCCCTTGGCTACCTGTAGCGGTGGTTGTGCTCCTTTCTGTGACCATCTCCATGCTTTGGTCTGCACAACATGTACACCATGGTTTTGCAGTCCTTACACACCTCGTGGAGCTGTCTTCACTGTGAGCAGCACACAGAGATTTCCAATTGCTGGGCAGAGCCACAGTCCTCCTGGCTCCAAGGCACTGAAAAGACTTTGGGGTTTATCAGGCAGAGACGTGCAGGGGACCCAGGAGTCCCTGGCCACTGTCTCACTGCACAGAAGTTGGCTTTTCTAGGCAGTGGATCATCTGCCCTATTTTAGACATCTACTTAGTGCAAGATTAATCGCTTCCTAAACACCACTGACTATAAAAGCTATACCTGCTCGCCCAGGTGTGGAGAGTGACAAAGCAGTCTGACCCCAGAAGAGGATGACTCCCATCCTTGTCAGTTTTGAGAGATCAGAGTTTCTGGAAAACTGTTTTGGTGAACAGTTGCTGAGTTGTCATGAAATATGGATGACAGCAGCTCTTCCCATGCTTGGGGTCCAAGAAAAGCCTTCACAGCCTGGTCAGTCTTCAGTACATGATGTAGGCTGGGTACAGCTGAAGAACCAAAGATGACGTGAGCATCTGGGAAGATGGCAGTGCTAAAGGGAGGGAAGGAGGGAGAGAGGGAGGGAGGGAGGAAGGAAGTGGATGGGGTAGGCTGTCAGGTGGCAAGTTAATAGCTGGGTTTTGGCCACCATGAGTCAGGTGTGTTCCTGCTCGGACATCTAAAGCGAGTATGGCAGACTGCTTGAGATGTAGGATTAGGGGAAGTCGGAGCTCACAGAGGAGTACACAGAGCCAACCTTTGTTTAGGAAGCCTGGTTTTCAGTTAATTTGGGGTTTAAAAACCCTAAGAATTTGAAAAGAAATCTTGTCGAGAATAAAAGCCTTATTTTTGGAGAAAATAATTAGTAAAAAGTTAATTTGGAGGAGGATGGAAAAGGGGAGTCATGAAAGAAAAATCAGAAGGATTAGAGCTGTCAGGGGCAAGGTAAGGTGGAGGCCACAAATGCCGTGGTGTGACGTATCAGGAGGGGCTGGCCAATGCTCAGTGAAAGGTGCGCCTGGCCAGCTGCCCACCCCTTCCCGAATTCACAGCATGTCACCTTTCAGACTGTTTGTCCCTTCTAAAATTGACCACAATGGACTCTTCATGTTGGAGGCCTATTTGACAACCCTGGGTCCAGCCAGTGACACAGTCCCACCATGGGACCGTGTGTCTCACTGAGTTCAGAACACCCATGGCTCACAGGCTGCTGGGACAAGGACGTCCTAAAGGGCACGTCTTGGAAGGAGGAGATGTTGCTTCTGCTTTTGGTCTTTAAGATCCCTGCAGATCTAAGAAATGGACATAGCTTTGTTTCTTGTAGAAAACAGGAAAAGTGCCCGTTTTCAAGCTTTTGCTCTCAGTGAGGCATGGCTGAAAGGGAACAGAGGGACTCAGTCCTTGCCTGTAAATAGGCACAAAGTCAGCAAGAGTAGTGATGGTTTCGTTTTCAGAGTTCCTTTCCATTGTTGTTTGTACTAAGAGGCCTTCAGATACCTTTGTGATTATCTAGTCTGGCTACCAGGTATAATCTGAGCCCAGATTTATTCCTGCTTGAGTCAGAGCAAGCAACCAAGCATGATGTAACATTTGCTAATGATGGCGATTCCCACACTGCCTTAGTAAATTGTTTCAGTGGTTGATTACTCTTGCTGGTGTGCCAGTAAGCATTATGCCATATTACTAGTTTCAGCCTGCTGAGCTTCAGCTTCTGGACTTTGGATCACAGTAAAGCTCTATCTGCGAAGCTGGAGAGTCTTCTGTGGGGAATTATATGTGATCTAGATACCTCAGCACAGCACCTGTTTTTTGGCAAGCAGAGTAGATTGATCTCTGGAGGTCTCTCGCTACAAGATTGGTTCTCTTTAATCATTTTCACAGCTTTACCCCCAATCTATCAACATCCCGGTGAGCAATGAGATCCAGAACCAGGTGCTGAGTGGACACAGGTACCCAAATGCAGGGTAGTATAATTTCTCTACTGCTCCTGGAGGCTGCTGTCCCAGGAATGCGGTGGCTTTTTGGCCACCTTCATGTGCGAGGAGGGTACAGCCAACTCAAACTCTACCAGACTCCCCAGGGTCTCATAGTCACCACTTCCCAGGACAGAGCACCCTGCCGTGTGTATGTGGCTGGTAATCTGTGTTCTTGTTCCCTAGATGTATGACTATATTTGGCTATATTAACTATCTGCTTGTGCCCAGTTTAACCAGCAACACAGGCCATTCTGCAGCAGTGATCTGGCTTCTTCTCTATTTGCCGGTCTCACAATCTCAGTGTCATCAGCAAACTTTACCACAGATGATTTAATATTTTTTTCAGATCATTGATAAAAACGTTGAATAGCATAGGGCCAAGAACCGACCCCTGGGGAACTCCACTAAATCCACCCCTGCTGGGTGAGGAGTTCCCATTTACAACTGCATCTGAGACACGTCACCCAGCCAGCTTTTAATCTATTTAATATGTGCCATGTTGATTGTGTATTGTTCTAGTTTCTTAATCAAAATGTCATACAGTACCAAGTCAATTGCCTTGCAGAAGTCTGAGTGTATTACACCACCAATATTATTTTTATCAATCAAACTTGTAATTTCAGGAAAAAGATGGATCTTAGTTTGACATGTTCTGTTTTCCCTAAGTCTATGTGAATTAGCATTAATCATATTTCTTTTACTTAAATCTCTATCTGTTGCATGCCGTAGCAGCCTTTGGAGGTGACTGCCCAGTGCTGATGCCAGGCTCACAGCCCTACCAGTGTCTGGTCCAGCCAAATACTTCTATAAACATTGGCAAACATCAGCTTTCTTCTGCTGCTGTTGATTGCTCTAGCGCATCCATCCAGAGACAGACTAATACAACCAACAGCTTCAGAAGAGCTATATTTATTCCTTTTATATGGGGAGAAAGTGCTTCTCGTTAGCTTCAGGTTTGCAGCCCATACATTGTCCTCAGCTCTTGGCTTCCCTTATCAGCTTTTTACAGTTTCTCACTTCTCATTCATTATTATCAGTTTCCACTTTCTTAAGTTATATATGGTTTTCTTATTTTTCACAGTTGTCTTCACTTCCCTCTCAAGCCAGAGTCGTCTTTCTTTTTAACCAATGTTGCCTTCTTTCTCAATTGTGGGATTGTGGTTTTGGGGCAACGCGTAAAATGTTTTTCAACAATTCCCACTTAGCATTCACATTTTTCTGATTAAATTCTTTCTCCCAATTGATTCAGTTCATAATTGTTTTCAGCTCTGTGAAACTGAATCTTTTTAGCATTAAGTAGATATATTTTCAGAACAGAGCTTCACTTTAAATATTCACTTTATTGTCATTTTGCTTTTCAGTTAAATAAAATAAAACACTGACTCTTAGAGACATTTGGCATGCATTTTAGGGTCACAGAATTGGGAAATGGAAATTGTTCCTGTGAAAAGTTGTTTTCATGAAATGGTTTTTGTCAAAATAGATATTAATTTGAATAAAATGAGGCTTGTCTAAAATCCAGCAGCGCGAAGATGGCATTGTCCCTCTTTTGGCAACTGAAGATTGAGATATTTAGTCTGAAACTTTTTTGATTTTCCAAATTTCCCCAACATTTTGAGTTTGGCAGCTAAAATGAGAACCTCTGTAATCACTTTGGGGTCGTTCAGATTTCACTGGAAACCCAATTTCCGTTTTTTTTTTTTTTTGTAGGAAATGTACATTTCCTTTTGAAATTGTGAATTTGATGTCCAAAATACCACATTTCATTGACAAAACATTTGAGCAAGCAGTTGTGACTCATTCTGTGGAGGATGCCTACAGCTGGAAGGTCTCTTGTGAGCTGCCCGGCTCATGGCTGGACTCCTCTGTCCCAGAAATGGGGCCCACTGTTCACCCTCGATCCAGAGTAATGGTGCAGCGGTTGACCGGCTTTTTCCTCCGCAGTAGAGTCAGGGAAGTGCTGTTGGGCAGCGTGAGCTGGTCCAGCAGCCAAACCACGCTGTGTGTGGTGGAGAGCTCATGCATTCCTGTGGGAAGTGAGTGAAGACCAGCTGGGGAGAAGATACCAGACCTCCCTCTGCACCTTCCCTGGGGTTGCTGCCAGCTTTGCCTGGCCGGCGGTGCACATTTACAACAAGAGGACAAGTCCAAAGTGGTTTCAACCTACAGCTGATTGCCGTGTGAGCAGGCTGCTTTATGAGGAGACGGCAGGAGAAGGTTAGTGGCCATGGATACAGCTGGACAGGCCACTGCAGGTGCTTCCCTGCCTCAAACCCACTGAAAACCATGGGGAGCAGGAGGCTGGACGGGCCACTCAAGCCATGGGGTTGGGTCTCTGCTGACCCACAAGAGGTTTCCAGATGACCAGGTGAGGAGGTCTCCGCACAATCCGTGTCTGTGCACCCTCCTCATCAGGACACTTGGGTTGTACGGAGCCTTCATGAACACTGTGTTTCCCTCACCCCTCCTCTGGCTTAGACCCCAGGCTAAGCTCAGCCCTGTCTTGCAGCCTCCGCTCTGCCCTGACATGGCATGCTGCCTCTGGAGGTGAGATTACAGGAGTTAACGTGTCTTATTCTCATGAGTCACTTCTTCATTCACACTTTAAGTATCTGCAGAACCATTTACTGGCTTTCAAGGACAGAAGGAATCATCTGCTCTGACCTCTGCATAGCAGGCCAGGGACTTTCATCTGCTGATTCTTGCATCCTGTCTGCAATGTCTGGTCAAGAAAGAGCATTTCTTTTACAATGAGGTACCCGATCTTGAATTAAAGCCTTCTTGCTGAAAGCAAATCTGCTGCATCCCCAGCCAAGCTGGTCCAATGCGCCAATAGTGCTCAGTGTTAAAAGTGCATTGCATATTTCTGCGTAGATCCTGGGTTTTGCCTGCCAGATTAAAGAACACTCTGCCAGAGAGGTCTCCCTCCCACGCTGGTGTTGCTGGATAACTGGAGACGCTCCTGCTCGCCTGCAGAAAAGAAAGCCCATTATTCCTGGGAGAGCTCCTGGTTTTCTCCAGACCTTTCAAGCTCTGTTAACACTCCCAGAGCCCATGGAAGCCCAGGCAGGCTTCTCTCCCAGCTCCCAGCCTTCTCTTCTTCTGCTTCCTACCCTGAGGAGACCTACAAGACTGACACATGCTTCTCAGGGCAGTATTTCTTTGATGGGATGCTTCCTCATGGCTTCCCTTCCCCAGGTCCCTACCCAGGAGATTTTATTGACCTGTCCAAGTGTTGTTGTGCCTCACGATTGGCCCTGGGCTCAGCAGCAATGGGGCTTTCAGTCCTGGTGATGGACAGACTTGAGGGACTCTATCACGTTGGCCAGTTCCTCCATGCCACTGGGACTCCCCAGGTCCTGAACGCCAGCTGCACCAAGGCACCTGGGTCACACTGTGGGACAGCAGCTCTCTTGGGGCAGCATAAAAGCAAAGGCAGAGCTGGAGTGACACGGTCACTCTTGACTCCCTCGTATCCGAAACTCAGAAGCCTCTTGGCTGACCCTAAGAAAGGGCCAGTGCACGTGAGACACGCTCCTGGGAGATCCCCCAGCCCAACATCCAGGTCTGCTCATGCTCTCCCCCTCTCCCCACAGCCCTGGGTCACGTAACTCGTGCTCAGAGCAGGCCAGACAGACTCTCTGGCAGACTCTCTGGCATCGCTTTTTCAAGCCTGATTAATGGGGCCAACTCTCCTCCAGATTGAACTCAAGAAAATACCATTATCTCCTGCGCAATGACTCAGATATTGTATTGCAACATCTTGTTGGTAATGTCAGATCGCAGGCAACGATATTAAAAATGAGCATTTTACCCTGGACAGGTTATTAACTATGAAATTAAATCTGTATTTATTGCCATTAGCCACGAGCATCTAGACGCTTCCAGAATAAATGTTTTTAGTTCCGTGCAGGAAGATTCTGGCATTTATAGGCCAGACGGTTCTAAGAGGAATATATACCCCATGAGCACACCCGGCGTGGTACCCTGGGCTGTGGGTTACCATGCCATGTGATGTCATGGCAGATACGATGAGCTCATACCTCGTTATGCTGATCTGAGATGAAATACGCGCCGTGCCCCACAGCCACTCGTTTCTGACCGAGTGCACGTTGTAGATACCAGCCACGTGCATTTGCTTTAGTGTCTTTGGCCAGAGCCCGGGGCAAGCAGGTCCCTGCAGCGTGAGGGCGGAGGGGGCTCTCTGTGGGATGGGCTCCGTCCCCAGCAATGGGGCACCAGCCCTGGCACCACCGTGGTATGGGGCAGGGCTGGGGCTGGAGTGACAGCACATGCCAGCAGTAGGAAGGCCACCGTGTTTCACACATGACGGCGTCCCCAGCACGGCGGCATGTGGCATTCTCCAGGACGGGAGTGAGCACGGTTTCCCCAGCAGTGGAGGAGCCCTGCTGCACGCCCCCCAGCCTTCCTCCCTGCCCAGCTCACGGGGAGGCGCAGCAGCAAAGTGGTCCACAGACTTTGTTTGTCTTGGGTGAGTGAGATGACCATGAGCTCAACACGTGCTCAGGGAGCCTGCTAGCCCCCACAACCTCGTGCCAGCAGTGCACCCGGTGCCAGGACTCAGCCCTCACCCGCGGTCGCAGTAGCCCCATGCCCGCCCTCTGCACAGCCCTGTGGGGGGCACAGGGTGGCTGCGCCGGGGGCCACAGCCCAGCACTGGCTGGGTTGAACAGAGTGGTGGGCAGGAGGATGGAGGTCCTGCAAAAGGCCCTGGGGCGGCTGGGACACCAGCCATGGGATCCTCTCTTCCTGGGCTGCAGGGCTTTGTCCTCAGCCTCCTCCTCCTCCTCTGCTTCTCAGGCCAGGAGCTTTTCTGCTGAACAAGAGGTCTTCACTGGAATGGATGGTTTGCACAGAAAAAGGTCTATTCTCAGAAAAAAATAAAAAAATAATTGGTTTAGCGTATGCGAGTATCATTCAAAACCAAGAGGCTTTGTTTGAATGCGAGTGGTTTATCAGTGGCATTTTTCAGTTGAAAATCAGCTGCGAGGGACCTTTAAAAGGACGATGAGAAATGATGATGTTCAGTTTGATGCAGCTTGAAGCTCCCTGTGTGTAATTTTTTTTTCTTTTTTTTTTATTTTTTGACAAATATTTAGAATGGCTCTTAGGTTGGGTTGAAGTTTTGTTCTGGATAAGTTTCTGGTGGTGCCCAGCTCTCTTGCCAGTGTTCCCGGAGGTGTGTCCCTGGAAGGTGGGAGCTGTGCACAGCCCTACAAGGTGTTGCCAAATACACTTGCAATTTCCAGACTGGCAGTTCATGATGAAATCCTGCCAAATCGGCTTTCCAGTGATGTTTCCAGTGCCATGGCGTGGCTTGAAGTACAGCAAACATGGCCAGCTCCTCACTCAAAGGATCTTAACTCTGTGGTAATACTGAAAGGGGAAAGAAGATGAAACACTCTAAACTTTCTTTGAAAGTCAGCATGATACGGTTTGCACTCCCTAATCATGGCAGCATGGCTTGGGATAGCAGCACCCCAGGAATGTGCTGTAACTGAGCCCACGCTGCTGCTCTAGGACACTTCCCAAGGTGGCTGCAGCGTGGGAGCCCCAGGTCAGTATGAGAACCCCCATCCATGTGTGTGCCGCCAGGTTTCGCTGCTCCCCAGGTGCCCTCTCGTGACACACGGCTGCCGTGCAGTGCTCTTGGTGTGAGAGGTGACGGGTGCCAGGCTGCATGTGGCCCTTCACTGCGTCCTGACCTGGGGGGGATCCCCGAGGTCTGCCTCAGCTGAGTCCAGGGCTTGCCACACTGCAGCACCCACACGCACCTTGGCCACCCCTCCTTCCCTCAGCCCTCTCCGCCTTCCTTCCCATCAACGAGCTGAATCCACAGCTCTTGGCTTGCTTTCCCACCCTCCTTCCTCCCCTGCGGTTTGGGGTGTCTGCTGCCCCACGGGACCTGAGCAGCTTGCCCCAGAACATCCCCCCCAGGCAGAAGCAGAGCACAGGCAGATTGTCATTTGCACCCCTTGGGAGGGTGGGATGGGACTGATGGATTTAAGGGCTTTTCCAAAAGGCATCGAGTCTAGAGAGCACATACTTGTTGTTAAACGCAAGAATACTTCATTGTTGTCAAGTGTAAAAATCACTTTCTGTTGTCTTGTGCAAGCAAACTGCGCTGGCCTCACACAGAGACTGCTGGCAAGGAGCGAGCCTGAAAGACAGTCCGCATTTAACAGCACTGCAGGGGCTGCCTGACCCCTTGGGAGATGAAAAACAAGCAAGATGCACATGCAGGCCAGCCCTTCCGACTGGGGCCAGCACGCATTGCTCAATGCACGGAGCTAGAACGCGTGCTTCCCAGGCCACCCTTGCTTCCTGGGGACAGCTCAAATTAGGCACAGGCCCCTCGCCGGAGGCTGCGACGGCCACCCTTGCTTCCTAGGGCCATCTGGAAACCCTCAGACCTGCTGCTCCAGCAAGGGCTGCCGGAGGCTGGGGCCGATGGCCTGGGGGCAGCCAAGGACGTGACCCATGGGTCACTCTCTAGCCATTAAAAGCCCCTGGGCTGACACCGTGGTGTCACCAGGCATACACAGGTCCACCAGCCTGCTCTGAGTGTAAGTCCTGGGCTGTGTCTTGGCTGACTCTACCCTGGCACTCACCAAAATGTGGCTGTTGTCCAAGTCTGCAGGGGCATGTGGACAGAGCATCCCACCCCGAGGAGACAAACTCTAAGGGGAAAATAACCCGTAAAGAGTCCCCTGCAACCCTGCTGCTGGTGTCCTTCACCTCTGAGCTGCCACTGCAGGTTGTGGGCAGCTCAGACTGGGCCGATCTGAGGGTCTTTTGGGACACCCAGATCCATCACCTACAGCTGCTGTGGCCTCCTGGATGTCCTAGTTTTGTGACTGGTGGCCACTGTGGAGCCTTTTAACAGATTATCCTTTCACCTGCTCAGAAGAGACCCATGGTTGTACACAGCCATGACCCCAGGAGATGTACTCAAGGTGGGGCTGCTCATTCTCCTCCAGCATGAACAGGAGATGCCCCAGTTCTTTCTCTCTTTAGGCTTCTGGGGGTGCTTGAGAAGGACAGGGACCCCTTGGGCAAAGCCACTGGCTTTTTTCCTCTGAGATACCCTTGGGGCCCAGGGGATGTCACCCACCCTCTCAGCAGCCAGGATCCCACAGGGGTGAGCTGTCTGCTGCTGCCCCTGCCTGAGGATGTGGCTGTGCAAGGCCACTGACTGCTTGGTCCTCCTTGTTTTCATCTTCCCTGCAGAGGGAGGGGACCACCCTCCAGGTGGGAGGCTGGAGCAGGTCTGTCCAGAGGCCCCCTTCCCGCCAACACTCTGATGCTATGGCCACCTGAGAACAAAATCTGAATCCTAAAGAATGAGGGACAGAAAGATGCCATTGGTCCTTTGAATGCTTCCTCTGCAAGGTGTCCGTGGATGCTAACCCCCCTCAGGAATTTTTAAGAGTGTTTTAAGGTAACATTAGGCTCATCTGGGTATGGTAACTGTATGTGTCCTTAGCATTGGCCGGGACTCTTCGGAGTTTAACCAGGAATTTCCTTTGCTCAAATGGCTGGCTGGGGACCCAGTACTTCTGTCTTGAAAGGTAGTTTACTCTGAATTATTGGGATGTGCTTTCAGTACTGCAGCACAGTGTGGCTTTTGTCTGATTTTTTTACTAATTAAAGAAAAAAAATCTCATTGGAACATTAAACAAGAAATGTGAAGGGAACGTTCCTCCAGCGAGGACATCTCCGTGAGCTGTTCTAACTTTCTGGAGCTGTAAGTACTGATCTTACACTTAGAAAAAAAGAATGAATGTGCAAATTTCTTTCATCTCCTTTGCTTAGGGTCAGAACAGAGCAGCTTTCACATAGCTGACCAGGTCAGGCTCGTGGTATTTTAATTTGCTCTGCCGTATCCTAAAGAGATGCACCTCCCAAACCTGTGGTGTGTTCTTATGAATGTGTACAGTGCACAATCGTCTGTCTTTTCTGCTGCTGCTCTGTCCCTTCTGTAATATAACTTTACTTCAGTAGGTAGTATTTTTAAAGATTTCTAGGAGTAACGGTCATTTTTGCTGTGACTGTTCATAGTGACATGAACTAAGACCACTGAAGTAGCTGTGGCACGAAGAAGAAACTGCGTGCTCTGGCATTTATTGGGCAGGGAGAAAATGCCTGTTCCTAAGAGAGGACTTTTTGGGAAGAGCAGCGACTTAGGGAAGGCTGGAGATTGTGAGCACAGTGAGTCTCCCCTGTGATTTGATGCCCAGCATCTATGGAAAAACAGGATTTTGTACACAATCGAAGGTAAACAGAAAAGACTGTATAAAAGAAATATCTGGGTCAATTGCTAATGTTTCTGTCTAATAGTAGGACCCCAGGGCTTGACTCTGTGAGCTGATGGTCTTGGTGAACTAAAATGAGATAGCTGATGGGGATATTTGCAAAAAATGCCCCAGGAATGGAGAGGAGCTGTAGGAGAAGTGGACACCTCACCAGGAATGTTAAAGATCACTTTGGAAGTTTTCCCAGACGACCTGTGGAAAAGGTGCTGGGGCAGAAAGTCCATTTGCACGAGTGCCAGCAAGAAAAACTCCTAGGAGGTGGAGATGGGCAGGACCTGGCATTTGCAGTGGACTGTCTTCTGCTGGTACAGGACGTGGAGGGCTGTTCTTCCACATGGGGTCAAAGACCATTGCCTGGAGTGAAATCTCCCCAGGAGGTGCCTCTGGCTTGGTTTAGTATCCTGGTGCAATGAATGGCTGGGAAAAGCAGCCGAGAGGAGAGCTTTTAGCAATCAGTTTGAGTGGACCAATTGCTGCCAAACTTATCCCCATAAAAAAGAGACTCAGTGATCCAGATCTGATACCAGCTCTTGATGTGTGGCTTAGAGCCAGGCATCTCTCCGAGCTGGCCCGAGCAGAGCTAAGAGCTGGGGGGAAAGGGAGAAGTAAGAAACCCCACCTGAACTGGCAGAGGGTCTGCAGAGACTCAAGTGACGAATGTGGCTGAGTATCGATGAGGGCTTCCAGGATAAACTTGCACTGAGCAAGCAAATAGTCACTCTGTTGGGGTTGGAGATCAGTGGAGGAGGCCAAAGGCACACAGAGAGCCTTGGAGTTTGCCACAGATCCCAAATCTTTTCTGGCAGAGACACACCTGAAAGGGAGGGAGCTGTGAGCAAGGGAGATGGACACTGGTTGAGATATGGCTCCATGTCTGTTATTAATGGCGGAAACCCGTATGCAGGTCCTGGCCAGAGAGTCCTTGAGCAATTAGAAAAAGTGATATGTCCTGTCTGTAAAACAAGAGGATTGGCAAGAAGGCAAAAATTAAGAGAAGCAGTTGAGTTAGATGCTGGCACCTTCAAAGCTCACCATTTAAAGACCCTTTCTGGTTTGCAGGGCTGGTCCAAAGGACCGGCTGAGCCGTCTAAGAAAGGGCCAGCCCCATCAAGGCTGAAAAATGACTGCTGTTTGCTTCCTGGCTCCTGTTGCAGGCCCGGGACCATCAGAGCTGTCTCCAGTCCAAACACTGCTGATGACAGGGCTGCTTTTAGTGATGTGAAGAAAGTATAAACCTGATATAGTATCCACACCCCACAAGCAAAGCCTGAAGGTCAGACCATGGGTGCTGCTGAAGAGCAGCCTTGAGGACTCTAACACTCTTCTACCTCCACGGCCCGGAGAGCATCACACTGGGATTTCTGGGTGGTTATAGGCCCCATGGTGGGGACAATTGCTGACTGGACATATCTGGGCTCCCTATACAAGGTACACGGTACCAATGGGCCGAGGCCAATGGTATAAGGTTCAACAAGGCCAAGTGCCGCGTCCTGCACTTGGGTGACACCAACCCCATGCAGCGCTACAGCATTGGGGCGGGGTGGCTGGAAAGCTGCCCGTCGGAGAAGGACCTGGGGGTGTTGGTCGACAGCCGGCTGAGTATGAGCCAGCAGTGTGCCCAGGTGGCCAAGAAGGCCTACGACACCCTAGCCTGTATCAGGCATAGTGTGGTGAGCCAGACTAGGGAAGTGATCATCCCCCTGTACTCGGCTCTGGTGAGGCCCCACCTCGAGTACTGTGTTCAGTTTTGGGCCCCTCAGTTCAAGAAGGATATTGAGGTGCTGGAGCGTGTCCAGAGAAGGGCAACGAAGCTGGTGAGGGGTCTGGAGCACAAGTCTGATGAGGAATGACTGAGGGAACTGGGGTTGTTTAGCCTGGAGAAGAGGAGGCTGAGGGGAGACCTCATTGCTCTCTACAACTACCTGAAAGGCGGGTGTAGAGAGGTGGGGGCTGACCTCTTCTCCCTAGTGACAAGTGATAGGACGAGAGGAAGCGGGTTCAAGTTATGCCAGGCAAGGTTTAGATTGGATACCAGGGAAATTTTTTTCACTGACAGGGTTATTAAACATTGGAATAGGCTGCCCAGGGAGGTGGTGGATCCGCCATCCCTGGAGGTGTTTAAAAAAAGGGCAGCTGTGGTACTTGGGGACATGGTTTAGAAGTGGATTTGTCAGGGTAGGTTAATGGTTGGACTTGATGATCTTAAAGGTCCCTTCCAACCTCAGCGATTCTATGATTCTATGATTCTATGATTCTATACATCCTTGATTCCTGAGTGGGGGAATGAGGGTCCCACTGCAGAGTTTGCAGTGGTTCCCTGAGGATACCAAGTTTGCAGCTGCTCGCCAGCCCTACATTGCTCATCCTGGGCAGTTTTCCATCAGCATGCTGCATCTGCTCTGCTTTCTTGACAGCATTTTTCTTGCTCTCTCCCCTCTTACGCCCGGCACTGTAGAGGTGGAAAGGGAAGGAAAGCATGGCGGCTGAGCTGAGGGGCAGGAGGGAAGGCAGGATCAGACATGCTGTGAGGTGTAGGAGTTTGCTTTCTCCTCCTCTCTTTGCCTCTCAGTTCCTGAAGAGCAGAGGTAGAGTTCCTCCTGTATCACCAGCAGCATTTTGCTCTTGCCCAAGGGACAGGGCTATGGGAAAGCCGCCTGTTACAAAGAGTGAGTCTGAAACAGGGAACGGGGTCAGGGACTTGCTGGCTGCCACTCAGCTGCTGTACGTATGCTACCTTGGGCAGTGCCGACCATCAGGAAGGTTTGGAGTCTTGTTTACCCTGGGATTCCCTTTGCTGCCTAGAAGCTGTGTTGGGAATAATCTGCACACTGGCTGGAGATCTTCTGCCTTGTTTCTTGGAGGTGGAGTTGTTACCTCTCACTCTAGGACGAATTGACTTTGGCCCCAGAAGCCTCTCTGATTCTGGCATTATGGCTCTCGTCCATCAGCCCAGCAGCCCTTAACTCCAGTGGGAATTGTGAGGTGCCGCAGGATGTGGTAGCAAATCTGAGTCCACTGAATCATCCATTAATCCAGGTCTTTGTCGTAGTGCAGCCTTTTCCGCTGATTCATGTGGCTGCAATAATGAGGCCTTGAATTGCCATCTCAAAGACATTTGTCAAAGTGAGTCACACCTATATTATGGTCTCTTATCTCCTCTTCACTTTTTTGGTATCCCATGTCCACCAAGCGGTGATTTACAGTGTCTCCCCTAGCTACGTAGTGCATTGTGCACGAGCTGCATTTAAGAATAGCTTTCAAGCTGTCAAGATAATCTTGCATTCAGCTGAAATGGATCTGCATCAGCTTGGGCCAGGAACCACAAGGGACCTCCTGCGATTTCAGTGGGGTTTCAGCTTTCTGTGTTCCTCCCTCGTGCTGGCCCAGAACAGGATGTGTTGGAGAGAGGAGATGGCTTTTCATGGGCTTGTCTAGGAGGTGATGCAGAAGCTACCTGAGCCTCTCTGAAACACTTTTTTCATCCTACCTTCCTCAAAGTTCATGGCCAGTACTGCTTGGCATCACTGTGCTGCCTCTCCTTCCTTGACCATCCCAGGTTGTAGCTAATTTTTTTCAGACTCCTTTTGCCTCTGCTCTCTGGACAGGCTCCAGCACTCATCTGCCTGGAGGTGGCAGAGTGAAGTTTGCTCCAGCCGCAGCCTGGACTTCCCACTCTGCCTCTCCCAGCTCTGTTCTGTGCCGAAAGCCCCACTGGACCTCAGCAATTAGTGCTGTTGGCACTTGTTTGACACATATGGTCGTGATCCCACTGGAGATCCCTGATCTTTCTGTACTGCCAGCCTGCAGCTGTGCTTTCCTCAGCTATGTGGAAATACACTTTCTCTTCATTAATTATCAGTGTGAGACAACTTTGCTCATGGCCAGGGGCATGCTGTGGTCTGCATGACCCCTTTACTTGGGAAAGGTTTTGCTACGGCATTTTTAGGGTAAACCCTGCTTCCCAGGGAATGTGCATCCCACCCCAGGGGTCCCTGCCGCATGCCCAAAGCAGTTCACCCCTCTGCACGTTTTCTCCCCAGGTGCTAGACTCCTTCCTCCAAGGATTCAGCTCAGGCGGGTGGTCCAGAGCCAGCACTGGAAGTCATAGTTTGGCAAAAAAGCCTGGCAGCTCTACCCACAGCAAAACTGGGGCACAATCCCCCAGGTGCGTGTGCAAAGCATCCTAAATCCCAGAGCAGCAGCCAGCACTCAGGGAACTTTTCCTTTGCTAGTGATGAGCGCAGGTACATGGATGCTGTTCAAGCCTCTCCTCCCAGCACTTGCAAACCGAACACTGTGTTTTCCTGGGGGGACGTGCTGCGTGTGGCCACGATGAGGATCCGCAGGGAACCCTCCCGCCTGTGCTCAGGGGTGCCTCTCTCCTCTCTGCTCCCCAGAGCTGAGGGCAGCGAGGCGCACGCTCGCCTGGCTCACCAGCCACGGGCTCTGCTGCCAGCGCAGTCGCTGCCAGAGCTGATTATTTCTCCTGTGCTGCACTGAAGGGAGCAGCTGGCAGCCGCCTCCTTAGTGATAAGGAGGAACTAAAAATAAAAGCCAAGCCAGCGTGGTGCAGTCCCCAGGAGGCTGGGCTGGCTGGGAGCACCAGGCTGGGTTCTGCCACCCAGTCTGGCGCTGAGCTCCGCAGACATCCACCGAGTCGATTCCTTCAGAGCAGCCGTTTCTGGAAGCAGGGGGTTGAAATGCAGCGTGCTGTGTGGTTTTGCTGTACTGTGTACGCTTGCACCGAGCCACTCACTTGCAGACAGCTGCACAGGCATCCCGTTAGCTGCAGGATGCTGGGGAAAGGCTGAAGGTGACTGACCAAAGCAGCAGCAGATGGATGCTGCACCGCCCAGCTCTCCTCCCTCGCTTGGGTGTTGTCATCCTAAGGCCAGGAGAGCACAGATGCTCAGCACAGCTGCTCATGGTCTGCGCTCAGGGCACAGCTTGTGCAGGAACGTCGGCAGAGCTCTTCCTCTGGGTCAGTGTGGAAGCAGCAGCCTAGCGGGAGCAAAGCTGATGTAACCTGCAGAAGCTGCTCACACTAACCCTCCCTCATCAGGAACCACAGGGAACCATGGTCCCACTCCTGCCTGGAGCTTCAGGACGGGGGGAAGCCAAACGTGCGAGAGCTGCAGTGCGCATGGGCAGCAGAGCTCCCACGTTCCCTCTAGAGGCTTGCAAGTATGATGACTCCAAGCTGCTAGTGATGATTTCCAGGATGAGAGATGTGAGTGCTACTGAACAGCATGAGGAGTGCTGCAGGCACAGTCCTTCCACCAAACACCCACGTTGGGCTGCACTTTCTGCTCTGAGTCTTCAGAGAGGAGATGTTTGGTTCCCTCAATAGCATCCTTCCCCTCCTAACTGGAAGGGGGGGGGCATCCAGCTGAGATTATCACTGAGAATGGGGCTCTCATTCACCCTTGGCAGATCCCCAACACCAGAACTACGTGGCCCCCATGCTCCTGCAACCCAGCCCCAGGGAGATCATGGGGCTAGACAGCAAAGCTGAGATCTTCAAAGCTGAAGGACACATTTTTGTCTGGTCCTGAAGTTCCTGAACATCAGGTATGTGGGAAGAAGCTGTGAGGGTGTGTCTTTCTTCCCATGTCCTTTTGTTCCAGCCTGAGGCTGAGGTCTTCTGCCATTCATGTGTCACCATAGAATCATAGAATGGTCTAGGTTGGAAGGGACCTTGAAGATCATCGAGTTCCAACCCCCCTGCCATAGGCAGGGACACCTCCCACTAGACCAGGTTGCGCAAAGCCCCATCCAGCCCGGCCTTGAACACCTCCAGGGATGGGGCCTGACTGTGGACACCATGACTGTGTCCTGCAGCTGTTGAGGTGGCCCAGTATGGTGGAGCAGCCGGTAGCAGTGGGGTATTCCTGGAGCACAGGAAGGTGCTTGCTGTGGGAAGGTTAAGGGGAGCTGCCTCCCCAGGGCAAGTGAATCCAAATCTATATGGCTACTGGCATTTGTCAGAGTGGCTTTCCAGGCCCTGCCATGCGGTCACAGGCTACGCTGTCAGCCAAGCAGGCCACATCCACAAGGACTTCGCCACCCGCCCTCAAGACAATCCTCCCATCGGATTGCATGCTATTAGACTGCTGTGGGCTTTCAGAGTTTCCCTTGCTCTTGGAAAGATGCTGGGTTGTACAAATCAGTGGGAACACTTGGAATCGGCACACTTTGCAAGTCCACTGGCTTGTGCCAGTGCACATTTCTCAGCTTGATTTAAGGAGAGGGGTATTCTAAATAACGCCCAATTCTCCCCTGCCTGGAGCAGCTAAAAGGCACTGATGCAAAGTTGCATAACCCAGTGCTGCTTGTGTACATGCTTGAGAAGAAACAGCCACGGAAAAATCCTGTAACATTCCTCGGCTGGTCCGTCTCCTGGTATCAAAGCGTTTCCTGCTGTGCTTTCACCTTTGAATTTTAATCCAACGGCTTTGTAGGAGTTGAGAGAGGGGGTGGGTGAGGGCTCTGGGGAGTCAAAGACCCCTCCGAGGAGAGCGTAGGTAAAAGCCGAGTCACGTTGTGTTCCCTGGAGGAGCGAGAGATTGGTGGCTGTGTCCCTGACTGGAGGAAATCTGTCACCTGGGTAGTGCCGAGCTGTGGCCCAAGTCCCCGTTTGCAGAGTCAGAGCCGACGTTGCTGCTAACCCAGGCTCGGTCCCCTGGACAGGACCCACCGCTCTGACTCCCTGTGTTCCCCACAATCCTCTCATTTAGCAGCCAAAGGCAGTTCACTGGCGTCTCTAGAAAGGCAGCCCTCAAAAGCTGCTTTTCGATCAGAAGAGCTCATTCCAGCCCTCACCTGTTCATTAATAAACTACTCCTGCCTCTGTGAGCCCCCAAGCCCATGTATAGAGAGGTGGCTGGATCAGTTTGTAGTTAGAAGCAAGTCAGTTTATTTTCTCATGTCCTCCTCTGTTGTTTGACTAATGGCAAGGTTTTACAGGGAAATAACAACACAGAGAGACAAAGAGCAGGTCTTTTTCCTTCCTGGCCTGGGCTCATGGGATCCAAACTGGCAGCTCTTCGGCCAAGTGATGCAGTACCCTCTCCCCATGATGGGCACCATTTGCCTGTTTTCTGGGAAGAGCTGGGCAGGGAAGCTTAAGCAGAGCAGAGCTGAAATTTCCCATCCCAGGAAGAATACCCTTGTAGAGGTGCCAGTGCCTTTTTCTGATGGTGTCCAGGAGTGGAAGGAGAGCAGGATGGATCTTCACATGGCAAGCAGGAGAGTGGAGGACACCTAGCGTCAGGTCTGCATCACCCACAGGTCAGCACTCAACCACCAGCTGCAAACTCCTTCCATCTCCAGGGCAGTTCAGTGCCCACTTCACAGCCTGCTCCCCGCCGAGGTGGGCTGGGAGGTTTGGTCGCCCAGGTGAGGAGGGAGGACTGTTCCCACCACTGTCCCCTGGCATGGTGGTCTGAGTTTTCTGGAGGGGTGACTGGTGTCCAGCACTGAGCGTCCTCTGCTCTGGGAAGCTGTGCTGCTTCTCTTGGTCCTGAGCCTTGCAAAGAAAACCATGGGCTTGTCTCAAGGCTTGTGCATGACATGGGTTTGATGCATCTGTTTGCCCTTAGGGAGCACAACCTGGTTAGATTAGCGCTTTGCTCTTACTCCTCTGCTGGGTATGAGAGTTTTGGGGACTCATCTCAAGGAAGGGCATGTGCTGTGGTGACTCTTTCCCTGAAGCAGCAGGCGTGCCATGCAGCCCTGCCCTGCCTGTGCTCTAGTCAGGACCCTGCACGGTGGCAAAAGATGGGTGCAGGGAGCCCCAAGGACATAAAGCATTGTAATGCTTTGGGACCCTCTTCCTCCTCACCCTCAGCTGGCTCAGCAGCCTTTCCAGGACAAGGAAAAGGTGGGGTGTGGCTGCTGCCCACAGGAAGGTTAGATCCTGACAGATGCAAGCTATCCATGACAACGCTCCGGAGCCAATGTAGATATCCCTGTCCCTGCCAAAAAAGGTGAACAAATGTTGGACACACCTCCCACCAAGGGTGGCTCTGGACCATGAGTGTGAAGCAATCCAGGAAGGATTCCTGCTTTCTTACACTTATGGCACATCTCTGCAGTTTGTGCAAGGGCTGCCTTCCCATACAAGCCGTGCAGACCTGTGTCCTGGTGTCTTCCAGCCCCTGAGCTATTCTACTGAATGTTTGACACTAAACATGGGGAACCCAAGTATGCTTCAGATGGAAGCTCTGCTCGGTCCTCACTGAGAGAGCATCAGCCATCAACCCACGGCAGCTCCCACACCTGCCTACATGTCAGTGTGTGTAACAAAATCTGTGGCAGATCAATAAACTCCGCATCTCTGCTGAATTAAGTAGGTGTGAGAAAGGTTCACGCATGTGATCCGGTCCATGCCCATCTCTCCAACAGCCTCACGAGTGTCTCTGAAGTCACACCAACGGCTGCTTCTGCTACTTCAACCAAAGCAGACTCTGCTTGCTTGGAAAGCAGACATGTCTGTAAATTGCTGTGTACCTTGAGTGTGACATTTAGACTTTGCCAGTCCTCACCGAGGAACGACACGTTGGCTCAATTGTATAGATTCACTTTATGACTCACTCTGCAACTTGATGCATTATGTCCAGATAAAAGATACTTTATCCCTATGATAAAAACGGACAAAGATGATGTCAAAATAAAAGAATGTTTTCTCATCCGAATAAAAGTTTAAGCTGCCGTTCTCGGGGTTATTTTGCATGAAAACCTCCAGAGAAAGCAATACTTTGAGTTTTTACCATTTATAGTTAGTTTGAGAAAATTCAGCATATGAAGTTTGCTATCTGCCTTCCTCCCCTCGTTTGGATAGGAGTGTCTCTGTGCTGGTTGCCTGGGACCATGCTCTTACTGTTGGGGATGCAGGGGGGGTACATGACCACCCAGGATGGACCCGAACCCATGGGACACTCCCTTTTGGGTAGAGAGTGCTGGGTACTCATGACCTACTGCCAAGGCAGCTGTCCCACATGTTGGGGAAGAGCTGGCACCTGGAGCACATGCAGTCACAGTCTTCAAGAGTTCACCCAGCTAATGAAGAACTGTACTTGCCCATGCCACCACCAGCAGCTTGGGCATTCCTGCAGCAGGATCATAGCCATGCATGAGGGCAGCTGCTCTGATGGAAAGCCCAAGCCCTGGGGGAGCTGTGTCTTCCTGGCTGTGTTTCATTGAGCAGGAGGAGTTTATTTTTAGCAAACAATGCCAATTAGAGAGGGATTGTTCAATGGCTGCATCTCAATGGAGAGCAACAGCTGCTGGCGCAGCTCTGAAGGACCCCATCTATGGAGAGATCCTCTTGGGCCAGGGGAGGGGACAGCTGAACTCTGCTCTGCTGCTGGTTCAGCTTCTGGTTCTTCCACTGCTCTGAAGCTTCCAGGTCACGATTCCTGTTCCTTGAGAAGTAGAGACAGGGTTCACTGAGGGTGACCAGGGTCCATGGTCTGCTGGAGGACCTTGGAAGTGTCCTCTTGAGGCACTGAGTCTAGATGCCATAGTTGCCTTCACTCATTGGTCTCAAAAGAGCCTGTGCCTCTGGCCACCCATGTCAGCTGCAGCTGGGGAGGGTACTTCTTGGTGGCTGATTTGCAGAGGTGCTGAAGGATCAGAGAAGGATAAATAGCTCTATATGTACTAGCTGAGTTGCACTGCAGCAGAAAGTCTGGGAAAGTGCAGAAGAATTAAGCACAAGTAGGAATCAGGTACATGACCATTCTGTGTTGATTCTCAGATAAAATTCAGAGATAAAATGATCACATTGTTTCAGTTAAATCCTTCTTACTAATATAATTAAACATTTTCTGGAGAAAATTGAACATTTTAATGGATAACCCAAAACCTGAGGGTATGCATCCAGTCTGTGTCAAGGGAAGCTGCTCCATGGGGAGTCCTCAGGGTGAAAGTCCCAATCTTGGAGTACCCAAAACTTGTTGGTTTTGGTATTTCTCTGGCTGTGGAGAGAGAAGTTCAAGTCTGTGACCAGAATCAGTAAGCTTTTGACCTTCAGCCTGAATCTGTCCCTCAGAGAGAGCCCTGGAGACAATGGGGAGATAAAGTTGTAGGACTGATGTTACTGATGAAGTTTTCTGGTTGCAAATTCAATGTCCTCCTTAGGACATTGTCATTATTGACATTAGTCATTCTTGCTGACCAAAGGAATGTATATCCCCAGTGCCAGGCTGTGTGCACAGTGAACAGAGTGCCCAGCCCTCGGTTAATTTGCCAATGAAACAACTTGTAAAAAAGGTGAAGAGAGACCGCAAGAGGGAAAGGAACAGAATCGCAGAGATTTCAATCTGCCTCATTTTGGAAATGAAAGAGCCTGCTGGCAATGGCAGAGCTTCACATGCTGAGCTGGAATCGCAACCCAGGGAAAAAGGGAATGAATTAAACAGAACAAGAACTGAGGGACTCTAAATGCTGTCTTCAACATTTCAGTAGAGGCCTCATAAATCTAGGCAATTAGAAGAAGCCCAACGCTATTATGTTGGGGCAGGAGGCTGACTTTTTGGAAACAACGCTCTCTGCAGCTCTAGCATGAGGACATACTGGAGCAATGTGACCTGCGTGACTCTTTAGTACCTGGAAGGGAAAGGCTGGATGAATGGAGTGGGCTGGAAACACCAAGTCCCTTAACTCATGCAATGCAGGGCAAGACAAATGTTCCTTGGCCTCAGCCTCTTTCCTTTTTTGGATGCTTCTCTGAATCCTGAGTAACTGGTCCTGGAGTCACCTCTGGGTGTCGAGGTAACTTGTGAGAAGAGTCTCTCAGTTGAGCTCCTCCAGCCAACTGAGCTCCTGAAATTGGTGCTGATTGATTTTCCACCAGATACTCTGATATGAGACTCAGCCTGTATGGGCTCTACAGGAGAGAGAGTGTCTGTCCACCTGCCTTTACTGAGTTGTGCAGAAGACTTTAAAAAAAAAAAAACAACAAACTAGAAAAAATACATATTAACACCATCTTTGTGTTTTTCCTTCCAGACTGTAGTAAAAAGAGCCCTTTTATTTGATCAGAGCACTGGTGTGCTGCATGCGTCTGTGGAGAGGAGTCAGCCAGGAGGAGCTAGGTGAGATGAAGCAGTGTAGTTTTCCCTGTGCACGGTGGCTCCAGGGGTGTGTTGTGGGCGAGAGACAGTCTGCTGCACATGGGGCATCGGCAACTGGGCTGGTGGCAGTGCTCATGGGACCTGACCCTACCGCTGTGTACCAGGGAGGGGAGCACAGTCACAGTGCAGGCGCAGCGCTTCCCCCGCTCCATCCCGGGGGTAGCATGGTTTGCGCCTACAGCCCCGCAGAGCCTTCTCCGGGGGACAGGCAGCACTGCCCATGGTTTCTCCTCACTTTGAAGGTGGGAGTTTGGCATCACCCTTGGTGTGGTCTCCCACAGTTATGTCTTTTCACAGCTCAACAGCATCACTGTCCCCGAAACACGAGAAGGGAAGAGAACACTGTGCTGAGGAGGGAGGCACTGAACACCGGGGTACTCTGGGCTGCCGTTGTGGAAAGCTCTGGTTTGGGTGACTATGGTGGGCTGGGCAGTCACTGGACAGCCACCACTGCTGCCAGTGACCAGCAGAAGTGGGGTGTGTTGCACCCTTTGCCGGCTCCCGCAGTGGCACTGTGCAGGGAGGGACAGAGCAGGTGAAACGGGCAGAGGAGCCCACTGAGACGCCCAGATGAGGGCTGGCAGAACAACCTGCCCTGACAAGGCTGGTGCGGGGGGTGCGGTGGGAGCGGGGCACTGCATGTCCCCAGGCTTCATGCAGAGCCCAGCCCTGGCCCTGCTCTGCAGCGCTAAAACCACCCGCAGGATGCCCACAGCACTGACGCGAGGCTTGCAGATGCAGGACAGCCCGGATGGCTCCTGCTGTGACCTCCGCCCTCTGCAGAGCTGTGAGCTCCGTGTGTCTTGGCATGTCCTTTGCCGAGCGCTTCTCCAGCAAGGGCCAGAGACACCCGTGTGGCTGCCCCGGAGGAGCCCAGCTCTGGGATGCCTTGGATGTGCACGGCTGCCCGGAGCTGCCCCGGGACTCAGCCACAGCCTGGCCGTGCGGTCAGAGGGGATAAAGCGAGAGTTCACAGCGTACTTGCTTGGAAGGGAGTATTTCCCTGTTTCCCTTATGTAGGAAGGTGAATGAGCCAGCCACAATGGAGGTCATTCATAAAGTGGATGGGGGTGAGGGGGATCTCAGCGGAGGTCACGGTGCCCCGTCTCGCTCCGTCAGCCCGCGCTGGGCATGGTGGCAGGCACAGCCCCTTGGCAAGGACCTGCTGGGGAAGGATGGGCTGTGTCTTTGCACGCGTCTTGCTCACGCCCCTGCTCAAAGAGCAAATCCAGAGGTATTTTATCCTCTGTACGTTTGTTTAAGGAAGTTTAAAAGCAAATTTGGCCCCTGACTTTGAATCCTTGCTCCTATAAATTCAAACACCTTGGACAGAGCATGTCTGTGCAGTCTTACATGTGACATTTAGCTAAAACCACTTACAAACAACTTGCATTACAAGTTTATTCATTCCCTGCAGAATGTTGGCTCCGCTGAGCGTCTCGCGAGCCATCTGCTGCGGGCGAGCTGCTTATCTTTGCTATCAGAGCCCTCTTCTAAATATTATGACCAAACAGAATTCCAAGAACAACATCCATCCCGCTGCACTGCAAATGCGCAAAGCTGATAAACTGTTTATATATTATCAGCTAAATAAGTTGGGTTTATCTGGAAGGGTTTGCAAAAGAAAGCCTCTCGGGGTGCTCGGAAAGAATGCTTTTTGCAGGCGGTGCTGGGTGGGATGGGGAGCTCATGGGGGCTCCACCGGGAGTGCCACCTTTGGCTGAGCCGGCCCCAGGATGGCCATCATGCTGGTGGGATGGGAGGCTTGCGAAGATCAACAGTTCCAGGAGCCTGATGAGTTGTGGTGCAGCAGTGGTTGAGCATCAGCTTCTTGCATTGTGTTCATCTGGCACCTGGGGCTGGGCTGAACCCCTTGCCCCGTCCCCAGCAATGGGGGGACCTTCCGCTGCGCTGGGTATCGGCGTCCGCCTGCTGCTTCTTGCTTCTCTCCTGCCCCACACCTGACTTTTTGCAGCTTCAAGTTACCTTTGGTGTGTCATGCGGGATCGCCCCTCAAGGCAGACTCGGCATCTGAACTGGCGAATGGAGGAGCTGTCTAACCTCCATGCCTGGGACAGCGGTGGGAGCCGGCTAACCCTGGCGCCTGGGACAGTGCCCAGAGCCACTAACCCCAGTGTCCCAATATAAATTATCTAAAGGCTTGTGAAATCCACCCAAAGTGTCTCTGCCCTTCCCAGTGTCCAACAGCCCAAATTGGGTATCATGGACTGTGTTTATTCTTCTGCACTGGGTTTTCTTGATTGCCTTGTGGTGTCAAGAAGCCTTGGGACAAGGCCATGAGCAGAGGTCAGTGTGGGTCAGCGCAGCGGACCCCAGCCGTCTCAGCAAATGGAGAGCATTTATTCTCCCCAGGGGACTTCAGATTTAAGGACATTTTGTCTGCTGGCTGCCAGCAAGCACATCTCACAACTCGAGTGGGTTTCTGCTGGCCCCAGCCGCCCTTTCCAGGAGCATTTTAGCACAGCGTGCACGTGGCGCTTCAGGCAGCCATGGGGCACTGAGAGCCAGGCTGACAGCAGCTCCTGTGGTGGCCTTGCGTGGCCGAGAGCATCTGCAGGGTAAAAGGAGAGACTGTGGCATTGAACACCATCAGGCCTACCCAGTCCTGGCTACCGGGTGCCATTTTAGGACCTGGCCTCCCTGTCTGGGGCAGGGGATGGAGTGACCGACTGTGCCTGTGGTGGGGAGATGTTGGGTGCAATAAACCCTGGGGCAGAGTCATATCAGTTTGGGCAGGATGAAGAGGAGGAGCAGGGTAATGTGGTTTTAACAGTGATCCTGAAGCAGAGCAGGTCACTCTGGTGCAGAGTGGTGCTGTGGATGTGTCTGCATAGGTCACCAATCAGCCAGGGTGCCAGTGCTTCTTCATTGACCCAGTAGCGGAGGAGTATTTCTCCTGCTAACACTTGCAGAGGACCATATCTCCTGGAGAGGCATGGAGAGGGCAGCTGTAGGGAGCTGAGCTGGGTTGTGTGGCAGATAGAGCTCATCCAGAGAAGATTAATCATGAAAACTGAATCATAACAGCTGAAAACTGTCCTCCAGGTGGGTTCAGGGGTGCGTGTTGTGCCAAGCCAGAGGGGAGCAGGGACTTTGGTGAGGAGGTGAACTCAATGCAAGTGGGCTTGCTTCAGAGAAAGGGCTGATGCCTAGTCAGGGATCAGAGCACTGAGGAGGAGCCGTGCTTTCTGCACAGTGTTGCAGGAATGTCCCTATAGAGGGAATGTCATTTGCTGACCTGAGCCAATGCTTCTCAGAGTGTCTGCAATCGGGGAAAAGTCACTTATTGACTTCAAGGCTGAAGAAACCGTCCCAGGGAGTTGTGTGGAGTTGGGTGATCCAGGGGAGCCTTAGGATATGTCTGCATGATGGGTTAACACCTTCTGTGCACAACCTGCCCCAGTGACCAGACACTGCAGCTGGAGAAGTGGAGATGTGAAGTCAAGTGCACACATTTCCAGGGTGAGGATGAGCAGTGCATAGCAGCAAGAGACCACAGAAGGGCCGTGGCCGCAGCAGTGACACGCTCTCCTCTGCCTTGGTGTGGTCCAATGGACACTCGGTGCCTCTTTAGAAAGCAGATACTCTGTATAAACCTCCAGTTTTGTGGATCTGTGTGGCAGTAAGCACTGAGATGTGGTGCAGCAATGATGATGGGCAGAAGCCTTTGGTGACCTAACTCACCCTGTTTATGTTTTACAAAACTCCCCACAGTTTTATCCAGCGTATTCAAACCATAGTTAAGGCCAGCAAGGGATCCAGCAACAGCTGTGTGGCTCTTTCATCAGTCACTGTTTGTGGGCTGTTCAAGTGACAGGACTGTGGCTGGGAGCTGTTTCCAGCCGAGGCCCTCAGTCATGGCAGGGCTGGTGGCCAGATGGTGGGGAATGATGTGGTTCCTGGCACATCAGCCACACGTGGGGTTCTGCCACCTCTATGCCTTGTTGTTGCCCTCCTCAGGGTATGGCTTCTCTTCTGGCAACTTCATAATATTGACTTTGAATGGCTATTTGCAGTGGCATATTAATTCCCACGTTGCTGTCATCTGAGGAGCGACTCATTACACTGATTACTACAAGCTGATGGAGGGACACACCCTGGCTCTTGATGCTTGGTAGCACTTGTGACACTTGTGGTCTCTGTGGCAAAGCTCGTGATCACGAGGTCTTCTTCCTTTATGTGTCCAGGATGGGGACAGCTGGGGCAGGCACAAACCCAACTTCACCCCTGAGATGCCACCAGCCTACTTCTCTCCACCACTCAGCTCTGCCCTTGGCTGTAAGCATCCAAAGCAGAAAGATGTCACTGCCCCCTCTTATAACTGTGAAAGCAGAGACAAGAAAGAGCCACAGTCATAAGAAACCCATCTGGAAGTGAACCCAGGTGTCCAGGACTCATCCTTCCTTTTTCTTTCCTGCTTTCATACTTTAGCATATTTCTTTTCATTCTTGAAAGAAATTCTGAAGGAAGGGGAGACGGTGCCTAATTTTTTTTGTGCCAGTACCCAGCCATCATGACAAGTGCTGTCCCTGAAGCACGGAGGAGAGAGGACTCACTAGGGAAAAAAATAGAAGGGAAAATTGAGAGGAAAGCTGCACAAATGCAAAGTGTGACAGGCCTGGGGAAAAGGAATGCTGTGGAGGAGAGCAGTTCTCTGAGCACTGCTCTTGCCCTTCAGAAGGAGGGACTGAGCATTGCAGTAGCTGTTCTGGGATGCCTAGGCCTCTTTGCCAGCTCAGTCATTGTTGGTGACACTTTGGGGTCACTGCTGTTTTCTACTACTGTCCACCACTGAGGGCATCTCCCCTTACGTCGCTTCTCAGTATTGCAACTCTGCAGAGACCCTCTTCACTCAATGTCCACCTGGAGCTTCACTGGAGGCAACAAGCTATTTCCACCCTGCCTGCTGCTGCAGTGAGCTCTCACCCTGTCATGCCCAGAACCCCTGATAACTGCTGGTCCCACAAAGGGGCTGTCCTTTTCCGGGCTTCCTGTCATTGGAGTGAAGAAGTTTCCCGAAGCAGACCTCCAGCATACAAAGGCACTCCTTGTCCTGGAAGTTCAGGCTGGCTCTGAGCCTCATCGTTCTGCATATCTTGTATACATGAAGCAACTCCTTTGCATAAAGATAGGGAATTTATTAGGAGACATTAGAGCTTAGGAGCTGTCAGGAGTGGAAGTCAATTCTGTTTCTGACACGCAAAGAGCCTTTTATAGGTTGGAATGGGCATAGGACCCCAGCTGAGTGCCTCCCCCTCGGCGCTCAGCTAGCCCCTTCCCAGGCATCACCACTCGCTGGAGCCTGATACTTGGACTTCCTCCGGTTTGAGTTGGGTTCCCATCCCTTGCCGTGAGAGATAACGCCACAATCTAAGGAATCTCTTGAGCTGAACTCATTTAAACACACCCACACAGACAGACTATGCTCCCCCAGGCCCTTCTTCTCCCCAACATGCTCATTAACCCTTGTGTCCTCTCCTGGAAGCTCAATGAAGCCACAGGAACCTTGTGATCCTGGCTGGCTGTGAAGGACCATGGGACACTCACGCTATGTCCTCTCTCATCTGTAACATGAGGGCTGCAGAAGCAGCAGCTCCTCTCCCGGGGCTCCTGTCAGCCCAGGACCCCAGGTCTTTCCCATTTCCTTTACTGCTTGATGCTCTCACAGAGCACAATAATCTCTTTCCTTTGCTTGGAGCCATATATGTGCACTCTTCTGCCATATCCTCTCCTCAGCCACTCAGTCACTCTCACCATAAGCAATATTTGCTTTAATGTGGCTTCTCTCCATCAGTGAGGGTTTTTGCATTTTTTGCATCTTTTAGGTCTTTGACCCTGGTGTCTTTCCCCAGACTCCTCCGTCCCTTCAGTTACAGAATGTCCTTATACAATACAGATGTCCATCCCTTTCTGTCCTCTTCCTGCTCTGGCCTCGCTACCCTGGCTTAGAAAAATTAGCAAGTGATTTTTTATGAATTTTGTGGTCACAGGATCACTTTCCTAGCCTTGGAACCCTTGCAGGACAGCTATGCCCAGGCCTCCTCGAGGGAGGACCTGAGATTGCTCTGTTTCTCCAGAAGTATCGGCCACATCTTTCAGTGGTGAATCTCATTCAGGGACAGTTCAGGGATGGAGCATGTTCAGGCCCAGTGTCCCCAGCTCAGCTCTCCCTCCTGATCCAGCTGCCCAGGCCTAAGTCACCTTCTGACTGCTGCAGATGGTGCTTCACCTTTTCCTGGCTGGTGAAGGTGGGAGCAGGGTTCAGGCGTGTTCTCCAAGCCCTAGGAAAGACGCAGAACTTTTGAAACCTGAAAGGTAAAGGATGCATCCAAAGGAAAAGCCTTGCCTTGTTTTCTGAACTGTTTTGAAGGAAGTTGCCTCCTACTAGTGTTTAAAGCTTCAGCTGGAATTGCAAGTGTCTCTGCCCCGGGCCGTCTGATTGCTCCCAGTGGGCTGTAGTTTATGTTTCAGGCACGTGCCGTCATCTACCCTGTCTTGCTGGAAGAACGCTTCCCTCTGGGATGGTTTTTGCATGGGTGCAGCATCCCAAGGGAGCTTAGGGGCAGAGGTCAGCGATTCTGTATCGTTCAAACCTGTACCCTGGGCAGTCTTCTCTGAACAGAGGAGAGATTGTTAGCCAAAACCTTCTGCCAAACCTCCAACCAGATTCCTACTGCACGCCTGCTCCTCGGGGACAGAGCCCTCCAAGCACTGCGCTGTGGGCGGTGGGAGACTCCAGCAGAGCTGGAGACACGTCACTGGGAATCTCACTCATTTGTAGCTCATTCCAGTTGCACAGCTGTCTCCTTTAAACAAAGTTTGCTCAATGTTACTTAATGCTTCAATCATGTCTCTGCCAGGAAGATGTTCAACTGCAATGTGTGTGACCTTTACCCACCAAGCTAGTTTGGTCTGGGTCCTCAAGGTTGGTGCCAAACCCACAAGGGCTGGGCATGGCGGTGGTTTGGAGCTGGATCGGACTGTTGGGACTTCAGCCCAGCTCTCCCACCACTCACGCACACCAGGGACAGGGTTCACCAGACCAAGCTGTCCTGGGCTTTCCACAGAGACTCATCCTTACTCCAGCTGAGCCCCTTTTTTTTTTTTTTTTTTTGGGTCCTGCATGCATCCCTTTGTTCTTGCTTGCAGGCCAAGACTGGCAAGGCTGGGTGCTGCCAGGTGGGTGGGGAGAGGGGACCGGGAGGGCGCTGTGCTGTCCTGAACCCCACAGCTGTGGCTGCAGGTCCTGAGCGCTCAGGTGAGCCTTGCTCCAGCATGCCCCATGGCAGCTCCCAGTGGTGGGGCACTGGGGTCTGCCCCGGCCCCTGTTTGGTCCATGGGACAAGGGGGGCGGCAGGAACAGGCTGTGACTCAAAGTCTTGCATCATCCAGAGGAAGAAATCACCTGGGCTGTGCCTCAGTTTCCCCACTTGCAAAGGAAGAGGAGTGCTCTGAAAACTTTGAGAAAAGCCTGCTGGGTGCTCACATCATCTGGGATGCATGTGGGCCCTTCTCCTGAGGTTCCAAGGTGCTCCATGCTGCTGCTGAAGCTTCCCAGGTGCCCAGGAGAGGAGGCTGTAGGGCATATTCCTGTAGGATCCTTCCAGCTCTTTCAGACAGTCCGTTCATAAGGCTTTTTTGACACTGAGCTCCCCATCAGACCATGCCGGGGTTGCCTCCCCCGGTCCCAGAGATGGTGGGAGTGCTGCACAGAGCGGCAGCCAGCAGATTTATGGCCCCGGTGTCTAGACCAGCTCCGACCTGCCTGGGAGGACAGGTACATCCTGGTGAAAGGCAGAAGGCCCGTCTCTGGCCGTCTGGCCCTTCATCTTACAGCCAAGAAGGGGGAATTTTGCCAAAAAGCAGACTGCAGCACTGTCCAAGGGCATGGGAAGGTGTTGGCCATCAGGCCGTCCTGCGGTGCTGCCCGCGGCGGGCAGTGGGATGCACCCCTTGTTAATCACACCGGCTCCGTCTCTGCAAAGGGATGGGGTGAGGGTGGGACCCCGGCCTCGGCCATGGGTCTGCAGGGAGCCTGGTGCTTCCCTCTGAACGGCCCCAAGGGGCTGCTCCATCCTGGCCGGGGCTCTCAGCCCCACGGGAGCAGAGCTGGGCGCACGGGGCTGGGGAGAGGGTGGGGGGGCTGGAGCAGGCAAAAAACCCAGGCTGCCCACGGGCAAAGGGGTGCGAGAGACCACCAAAGGAGCAATCCTCTCTGCAAATGCATTCAAGGGAAAGGAAGGCAGCTGAATTTGAAAGGGCAGGGATGCTCAGCTGTGATGCTCAGTGGGGCTGGGAGCGGTGGCAGAAGCAGGGGGACATCTCTCTCCTGTAGGGGAGGTGGGAGCTGAAAGTTCTGGTACCAGCAGATATCCTCACCCCACTGGCAGATGGTGGCTTGTGGTACAGCAGTGCGACGCTAACGGTGGCTGTGGGGTTGGGCTAAGCAGGGCAGCTGCAGGGACGCAGGACCCCAATGGTGGTTGTCCCCTGCTCATTGGGCTGCTTGGCAGATGGAGGAGCACCAGGGTGGGTGTCTGGGGTGGGCTGCAGCTTTTGGGCTCACTTCCTTGTGTTTGCCATTTTATGGGGGATTTAGCGCGGGTGGCAGCACCGGATGCCGAGCAGAGAGGTCCAGGCATGTGTGTCACCGTGCAGATGCGTACATGCACGTGCCTGGTGATAACCATACAGATGTGAACGTGAGGAAAAACATAAATATATACAATAATTTTCCGCAATTAAGAGATGTTTTAGAGCAGAAAATTTCCATTTTAGGCGTAGGAACATCAATTTTATAAATAAAAGATTTAAATAAACATTAGCATGGACACATCAACACACACACACGCTCACAAATGCACTTAAAATAGGCTCCCACACTATAATTTTAAATAGTACAAAACAAATGAATTCTCCAAATATTGTTTAAACTGGCACAGGGGGTTATGATGTCATCTCTGTAGTAATCATAAACTTGTTTTCCTGTAATAAATATGATCGCTTTTCCCATTAACAGTTTATTAGGACTTTTGGTCTATGCGAGACCAATACCAAACTGTGGCTGGTTTTGATTGCTGAAGACTGCATTAGGGCTCCATCCTCTCCGCTGGCTCACTAACGCTGCTGTCAATAGTCGCTCTTTTATTTTCTCATCCTGTTCCTCTGGGGAAATAAAGAGAGGCGCCTCGCTCATGAGCAGGATCTCAGTTTCTGCAGCGTGCGGTGGGACCCTGCCCCCGGGCTGAGTTGCCAGCTCTGGCATTGCCTGCGGCGGGAGCGGGATCGTCGGCAGCGCTGCGGGGCAGGGAGCCGGAGGCTGACCCAAGGCCGGGCTGCAGGGGCTGCGGAGGGCATGGTGGCATCGGGGGGTGCAGAGGGACGTGGGTTTGCTCTCCCCATGCCCCTAGCCAGCTCCCTCCCAGAGGCGGACGCTAACGAGCCCGACTGATGAGGAAGTGTCCAACCCCGCAGCTCCACGTCCCAGAGCTGCTGGGGCTGCGTCGCCTCCTTGCACTGAGTCTGGGCTGGCACTACCGGACTCATCCTCAGGCGAGATGCACACGCACACTGCGTGAGCATCCTCACCAGCTCTGTGGGGCCCCATCCTGACACTTTGACGTCTCCACTTGGTGGACAGCCCCAGCCTGCTGCTACAGCCCTGGGGCTGAGTCCCACTGCCCCAGCTTACCTTCCGTTCGTGTGCGCAGCCCTGTAGGAAATGCTGCTGGAACACGCCGGCTCTACTCCTAGAGCTACGTTCATTCACACTTATCAGCACCAGGACACGGTGTCTCTGAATGACTTAGAATAATATTTGGAAATATCCATCTTAAGTATATTAGCCCACTAAGCCTTTAAGTCTTCACAAGGGCCTTAATTCCAAGGACGCTGATGCGTGCCTGTGCCAAGGATTTTGCAACGCAGTGACACACAGGCGGCCAGGCTCGTTCCGCGCCCCATCCTGCTGCCTTGAAAATGGTTAACAAATGTCTTACTGCTGGAAATCTGTTTCTGCTTAGCTGGGAAGCGGTGGGGTTCTGAACCCTGCTTTGTAGCACCCTGCTGGCAGCTTTTGTCATTCTCAGGCTTGGCATATTATTGGAACTATTAAATGATGTTGCATTGCCTCATTGTATTTAGATTTTAAACATATTTGTAAGGCTTTGAAAAAAAAAATTGTTCTCATTATTAAAGCAATGTACCAAATACCTTCTAGTAAATAATCTGTCCCAGAAGTGCTCTGCTCACCCAGAGTGGGCTGGGGAGCAATAAACCAGCAAAAGGGAAGGAAAAAAAATAGCATGGATGTTACAGGGGTATAGAGCCAGGAGAAATGAGAAGTGGGAAAGCACAAGATGATGTAGCTGAACTCCCTGCAAGCTTCTGTTCACGTGCACAGCCCCGCACCCCAGAGGGCATTGGACTCCCACCCAGGAGCCAAGGGCAGCTCACCGAGAGCCGGGCACGGGCAGTAACCAGCTTGGGAGAGAGGTGATCAGACAAATGGGTTTTGCCTTGTGCCACTGCCTCTGATGTTGCTGGAAGTAGTCGGGGCCTTTGGCATACAGAGTTTGGCAGCGAGGGATGTCAGAAGGAGATCAGAGTCTCCCTGAGGGCTGCTGGGGAGTGTGGGAGCAGCTTGAGGAAACACAGTGTTCTGCTGCCTTTGCTTCTTAGTCCCCCGTGTCCGAACAGCTTCATGGCCAGAAAACAGGGTGAGAAGCTTTCGATTCCCCAGGCTCTGCCATGGCATCCCCCAGGTTGGCTAAAATCAAGAGACAGAGCCAACCTGCCTGCCCACCTGCACATCTCTTGTGGAGGTGGAGATGGAGATGGAGGTGATGTCTGTGTTTGGGAAACTGTCTTAGCCAAGTCATTTTAGCAACCTTTCCCTGCCACTGTCACCATCTACTTTATCTAGCCTGGCAAACGACCTGAACACAAAAGTCTCTTGTGGATGTTTTTCCAGAGTTTGGCTTATTCCTTGGCATACCTGAACTTAGATCTGCCAGCAAGTGTTTCTCCTCATCCATCTATTCAGAGCACATCCCTGAGGGCAGAGTTTATCTTCTTCCCCTCTCTCATTCAGGTGCCAGTGGTCGGAGGGGCTCCGGCAGTGAGTCTGGGACACAGTGGGAGAGCCACAGTGTGTCCCAGCTCCAGACTCCCTCCCCAGGGAGGGATGAGCGGTGCTGGAGGAGGAATAACACAGGTCGCTGCTCGCTATTTACTTGCAGCGCCGTAAAGACTCCGTGCCAGCATCCCCAGGCTACAGTGCTATGAAGGCATCGATGATGTCTCCCCTAGCTACCAGCCTCCCCGGCACTTTAGCAGCAGAGCTAATTACTAGTGATTTGACTAACAGTACTAGCCTGGGCCAAGTATATATTAGGTCAATCTTCTAGAAGCTGGGAAAGTACCAAAAAGCAAACAAAACCAAAACAACAACAACACAACAAAAAGCCAAGGAGAAAGGAAAATAGCTGTGATACTGTTGTGATGTCTGTACATGAGTATTTTCGCACCGAAGGAATGCAGATGCATTTTTGCTGTGTTACAGCACAGTTCTAGACAGACCAGCAATGATGCACTGTAAACAGACCATGTTAAAACACATAGTTCTCTCTAGATCTTTCTGCAGTATTTTCTCTAAATAGTTATTTTGTAATAGGCATTTTATTTGCTTTGCAGAGTCCCTAAATAGTATGAGCCCGCATTCAGGAACATGCATGTTCTGGCGTTTATTTTAAAGGGCTCTTTATTTAGTAAGCGCTGCAGCAAGCGACATCCCCCGCCACGGCTGCCCTCTGCCCGCGGTGCCGTGCCCGTGCGGCGGAGCCGGGGGTCACTGCTCCCCGTCTTTGCGAGAGGCTGTGCTGGTTCTGGCTCAGGCTGAGCACCTGGGAGAGCAAAGGAGCTCTCCCTGTGCCCAGGCACGGGCTAACATGGACATGAGTGTGGCTGAGAGCTGTGAGAGTTGGAGACCTGTTGAATCTGGGAGAATCCCACTGCTCATTCAGTCTGCTCAGTCATCAAGGGGTAAGGTATCCCAGGGTATCTAAAACCTCGCTGTGTGCTCTCCTGGTGAGCCCCAAGGAGTAAGCAAAGCCACAGAGCAAACCCCTCCCCACCAGGCCATCCCTCACCCACGGGGGAAGGCAGGAGCTGAGCTTGTCTCTCTGCGTCGTTCATCCAGCAAAGGTTGTTCAGGGAGATTTTTCCTCCTCCAGTGAATAGGAAAGGGACACAGCTGATGGGACAGACACATTCGAGCTCAAAGCCCTTTTGATTTGTTTCATAGACTGTCAGGCTATCTTAGGAGATAAAGCCAAATTCTGTGCTCTGCTTCCCCAGGGGTAATAGCCCAACTTCGCTGCTCGCCCAGAGAAGGTAGCCATGGGGATTTCCCTTTTGATTATGCTAGAAGAAATGGGGCTTTCCTGGTATCTGATTTGCATCCAAATCAAGGTGATTTGGTTCCTGAGCGGCTGGAGCGTCCCTTGAAGTGCTGGGCTGATCAAATGTGATGTTCCAGAGATAGCAGTTACCGATGAAGGTGGACAGGGCAGCCAGTGCAGGACAGTTGGAGAAGCTGTTATCTCCCTCTGAGCTCTCAACCCCCGATGGAGTGAGACCAGGATGTGGCCATAGGAAGAGGGAGATAGCCCTGAAGTTTGGAGAGTTACAGTCGACTACCCATCTGTTTCTCCATGCTGGTTGCGTGATCCCATGCCAGAGAAACATTTTGAGGAGGGACTGGACCTTGACAGCACCATCTGTCACTTGGCTGGAAGTGGGATCGAGCCAGAAGGAGTCCCGGTGTCAGTGCTGATGCTTCCAGCGAGCTGGAGGATGCACAGAGGTTTGGACACCGCCCAAGCTCTTCTGCCTGCCTTGGGGCACAGAAAAGGTAGCCCTGTGCTGAGCATTGCCGGGTTGTTTCATCACAAAAATCAGCAGGAATTTCCCATGTCTGCCCCATATTACTTTTTTGGTGAGGAATACAATTTAAAAACTACCTTATTTAAGACCCTTTTTTTTTTTTTAAATCCTATTTCTCAGTCGTTGTTCTTTGATTTCCCCCCCTCCAAATCTTCCTGTGTCACCAGCAGGAATTCCTTTATGTTTTGTAGAAAACAAATTGGAAACTAACTACAAAATATTTTGCTTTTGCAAAAAGGGGGAAAGGGAAACAAAAGTTAAATGCAATTTTCTATAATGGCCTCATTTACGGTGCCAAGTTTTACCCATTGTGTAAAACACAGCTCATTTACCCAAGCAACGTAGATGGAAATCCAGCATTTTGGGATGGGTGAAGCTGTTTGGGTTTGGAGATCACGCTATGTAATTGTACGCAAAAGGAGAGCTTGCCATTGTGGTTACCAGCTCCAAATGGGAATGGTATGAATAGCCAAACTTTTCATAGGCGTTGTAAATTGTGTTTCCACAAACCAACTTCCAGGAATAACAGCATGCTTTTCTAAACGATGTTTGTTTGCTCTCTGCACCGCTTCCAGCCCTCCCCCTTCTCTGTTCTGCTTTTTATTCTTTTATTCATTCAAGTGATGAAAACTTAGGGAATATTTTGGTGACTTTCACAGACATTTGTGATTTTTCCTCCTGAACTGCCAAAGTAAAAGTTGGCCCAGACCAGCTAAGGCACTTCCATTGGGATTTGAGGATGGTAAATCAGGAAGAAGCAATAGTATAGTGAAATCTTGGTTAGAAATTACAATGCCATTTCCCCCCTTGCAATGAACGGAAAGACAGAAATAACTTCAGGAAAGACTTTCCTGCCTCCGCAAAGCCGTCTGGAATTTGCAGCAAACCCAAAGCTTTTCTCCTCTTTCCCGCTCGCAGATGCTCCACGTTTTGCTTGTTAGCAAGTCCTGGACACGAGTCCTTGGTACTTTATCTGATAGAAGAAGTGGAGCAGCTGCTGGACATGAGTTACAGTAATGGCCCACCTAAGTCGTGTGAAAACTGGTTCTCTATGGGAGTGGGGGCAGGATCATGCAAACTCCGATTCTGAATCATTCTTGGAGCTGTTCCTGTACAGGCCACACTTGCAATGAGGCTGTTTGCAGACCCGACTCCGGACGGTCTGTAGCTGAACGCTATTGTTAGCAACAGTCCAGTTCTGTAGTGCTGACAAAACGCTGCTATCCATCTCAGCACAAAGAGAGGATCTCTCCTAGGGGCTCCTCCACCTGCTCCCAACACTCGGTGGCTGGAGGTGGGTCTCCTGGTGGTATGTGCATCATTGTGCTTGATTTGCCTGGGAGCAAACATGGCGGTTTTCTGGCTGGTTAGTCACTGCAGTCGTAGGAGATGCTGTAGAGCAACACTGAACTCTAACATCACTGACCGGCGTGGGGCAGGTTTGCAGCTCTGTCTTAATCTGTGGCAGAAGTGCTGGAATCTGCCTCTTCTCCCGACCCCCCCAGCTGATGAAGGGAGCCTAGACAGGACAGTTGTTAGTGGGTCTGGCTAGAAGAGACAGGATGGTCATGATGTTGAAAGAGGAGTATCAGTTTGGAGAGAAGTAATTGGTAGGATTCTTCAAAGAAGCATTAAGATCTTGTACTTTTAAGTTACTTTAAATAATGGTTTTGCCATAAAAAGAGGGAGCATGCTGGACAATTCTGTGCTAAAAGTGCAGTCGAAGAACAAGAGGAATGTCACCTCCCAAGAGCGGAGGGACGGAGAGTCTGTCAACCCAGGTGGGACTCGAGGGCTTGGCTTGTTCAGACAATCCAGAGCAAAGGCTGTGAGGGGTTGTGACTCCAGGGTATAAACAGCAGGGGACAGACTCTAGGTGGAGAGAGGGCTATTGAAACTGTAGGATATTGCTGTCACAAGAAAATCTAATCATCATGAACATTAAAGAGGAGAAGGTGTTTTCTAGTCGTCAAAGCAGGGAGATACCAGAAAAACTTCCAAAGGTGAGAATGAGGAACAAACAGAAAACTGATGCCACAGAGCTCATCATAACAAGGACTGGACTTGGGTGGACATCTGCCATATCCCATGAATCCTAGATCTGTGAAGATGCTGTGTTTCAGAGGAAAAGGAGCACAGGGCTGAGGCTGGGCCGTCACAGACAGAGCAGGTCACACCGGTTGTGCTGACCTTGGACAATCCTCACCGGCAGACTGCAGTGAACCAGCAGTCACACTGCCGTAACATGGTACCAAGCACCCAACAGCCTGGTACTGTGGGTCCAAGAAGACTGGGCCAGATTCTCCCTTGAAGTCAGACCATCACAAGCTGGACTATCCTCCTCAATTAGTCTTATTTCAGGGACTTTATGGGTAGGATAATGCTGCCAGAAGCAAGGATTTCCTGGAAGCAGACCCAATCTGGTGGTGACTGAAAGGTCAGTGGGAAGCATGGGACAGATGTCACAAAGGAGCCATGGTCCCTTTTCCAGAATTTCTTCCATGTAAGCTTGAAAATACTGATTTAAATCTGAAACAGGAGTTTGCTTTTAAAAGAGGATTAAAGAATCCGTTCTGGGGCTCTGTTTTCATTTGTTGCGCCCAAGCCTTTTAAAGGTGTAATTGTGAGCCATTCTTTGAAATTCAGAAAGCAAGGAACTTAGTTTTAGAGAAACTTCTCCTATTCTCATGAATCTCCAGGGCACAGGGCTTTAAATAAAAACACCTAACACCAAACTGGGTGGTCAGAGGTGGTGAATGTGCCCGTGGCACCTGGTGCTGCCTGGGACTGGGGGCAGAGTCCAGGAGGAGAAGCCCAGCCCTGACGGCAGCAGGAGCGGTGTACGGCGATGGGTGAGGAACGTGTCTGTGCTCCCTCCTGCACAATTGCCCCCCAGCAAGCCAAGCCGCCTGCAGACATGTTGCTTTCCCCTTTGCTGAACAAGTCAATACATTGTCTGGGGACTGTGGACTGGCAACTTCATATTCTCTGGTGAATTGCCCTGCTAGAAAATCCAGTCCTATGCATGTTTCCATTTCTATACCCATTGGTATAACATCAGGTCCTGGGAATGCTCCCCCCTCCTGCACTCTTTCAGGGGGTATCGATGTTTCCATTTAATGTGGGGTTTTTTGCCCTCACTGAGGAATTTTACAAATAGTTTGTTTATTGTGTCAATCTCTGCCTTTGTGAGCAGAAGAGGGAGCATCTGGAGAGCATCATGAACTCTTGGCATGGATGCTCCTGGGAGGCTGTGCTCTCCCCAGCGTGAGAGAAGCAGCCCTTCCCCACTCCCCAAAGCCCCCATCACATCCTCAGATGGGGTCCTGCCTGAGCACATCGCTCCGCTCCCAACTGTGCAGGAGGCTATGGCAGGGTGCAGGGACAACCACATTGGCTCTGCCAATGGAGAGTTGCTTGCCCTGCTCCGGGCCACATCCTCCTTGTGGATTCACCTGCCTGTTTCACAGAGGAAGAGGAAGGTCTCCTAACATGTCCACTCTCCTGGGAATCAGCTTGCTTGGTATGGGAGATAAAAGCAATGCAGGGCTGTTGTGCCCACCCACCCTAGGGATTCGGCAGAACATCAGGCTACAGCCGTGGGATTGAGCCTGCTTTCGAGCAGCAACTTCACCTCTGTGTCAGCTGGGAATTTTCCATCACAATAGAGTTTTTTGGGGGGAAAAAAATGAAAGAGTTGATTAATCAAAAGGAAAATGTTGCATAGGAATGCACCAGTTCGAGTTAAAGTCTTATCTGAAAAAGGTCACCGGAGTTTGGGAAGGAATGTCTCATTAAGACAGAGGCAGACCACCCTGCAATCGCCAATCACCTACCGGTCAGGACACAGCTGGGAGGGGGGAAGACAACAAAGTAAAGACTTGACCCCAGTTCCTCGTGTCCCAGGAGAGTACAGCGCTCGTTACACTCCAGGACAAGCACATGCCTTCCCTGTCTTGTTGGAGCTGCTCAATTGTGTGCGGTTAATTAATATTCATTAAGTCGAAGGGAAAGTTGGATTGCAGTCTGCTCGTTAAGGTACTGACTTGGGCTCAAGTTCAAGTGATTATTCCTTTATTTATACTGTGGGAAGTTGCAGCGGGACAGGCTGTACAAACCCGCTAGCCTGGTGACTCGAGTGCTCAGCTGGGGTTGGGGGGACTTCCAGCCAAGTCCCCCCTCAGCCAGCGCTGAAGAAGACCTTAGCCCTCCTTCCCACACCCCAACTGGTTTCATGCCATGGAAATCCATTTGGGAGTGCCTTTGGTTTTTCATGGAAATTGCTCGAGGTTTTGGTTTGCTCCTGGTGTGGGATGGGAACATTTTCTGATGCTTTTAGAGGTTGTGTTGGAATGACGATGCTCTTCCTGCCCAGCTCCTGCTGTGAGTGCAGGTAGGCTGCTGCTGGCTTTGCAGCCAAGGTGAGGGAGAAGCTTGGTGGTGCTCAGAGACCTCAGCACATTTTGTGCCCTGTGACATTTGCCACAAGCAATGCTACAACCATGCAGCAATCCCTTGCCCTCAGTGGGAAGGCGCATCCCCTCCCGGGGACCCCTGGTTACAGCTTGAGAACTCAGCTCTAGTCAGGGCGTCAGGCGCTGCAGCCAGTCGCAGTGGATGGGAACACCTGAGTTGGCAGGTCGATGCCTACAGAAGGATCACCAGAGCTCGAGGAGTGAGCACAGCCTTCCTCCACCCTTGTGCCCAGTGTGCCTCACAGGGAGGAATGGTCAGGGCTTTGGCAGTCCTGACCAAGGGACAACAGGCACAAGCTGGAACATGGGAAATTCCATCTCAACATGAGGAAAAACTTCTTTACTTTGTGGGTGGCAGAGCACTGGCCCAGGCTGCCCAGAAAGGTTGTGGAGTCTCCTTCTCTGGAGACATTCAAAACCTGCCTGGGTGCACTCCTGTCCAACCTTCTCTAGGTGACCTTGCTCTGGCAGGGGGGGTTGAACTATAGGATCTCTGAAGGTCCCTTCCAACCCTGAAGGCTTTTATTCACTTGATTAGAGAGCCTGCAGAAGACCAAAGCCACATGGCTGTGCCATGTGGGGCACTGCTGCCTCCTCTATGGTGGGTTGGAAATGGAAGCTGTGGCCTTCTCCAATGCTTTGTGTGGGTGAAGTCTGGGGACCCTTTGCCCCGTCCATGGATGCCTGATAGGTCTTATTCAGGCAGAGCAGAGGCTGCCACCAAATGTGGGGACATCTAAACCCACAAATACACCCATCAGTGCCCCACGCTGACTGCCGCCACAGCCGTGCCGGATGAAGTTGAATATCCTGGGAGGCCATCTGATCTGCCCAGCTCAGACTGGAAGCACTGGTTTGGCAAGGAGTGAGCTACAAAGCCCACGTGCTCATTTCTGTGCCCCACACTGACAGCAGGGATGTCTTCCCATGGGCTGGGCCTTATAGACAACAGCAGCAGATGAACAACCTCCCCTGAGATCCTGTTCCAGTTTGAAGTGACCCTGTTGAAGGTGGTTTAGGGCTCAGTGGCTCTATATCCTCCAGATTATAACAAGTACCAGGCAGATAGCTGGATGTAGAGCTCAAGTTCAGCTCCACAACAGGCATGCAGGGATTTCTAGGTGATGAATTTGAGGAACATACTGGAGAAGGCATGCGGGTGCCTGTTTGTGCTCAGAGGTGGGTTGTGTACCATTCCTCCATGCACAAGGATGTGCATAACCACAGAGACAGCCTGTGCCCTGCCAGGAGAGCTGGTCACACTTTTCTGCCAATTCATCTCAATGGAAACTTTCCATAGGAACTAAATTTGTTTAGAAAAACCATTGAAATGAAACATTCTGCTGAAGTCAAGATGTTTGGCTTTTACATTAGCTGGTGAAACGCTCTGATTTTTTGTTTTGACTTTTTGTTTCTATATCCTACTGACTTTATTATTCCACTATACCTCATAAAAATACGAAGTAAAAGAAAAAAAAAATCAAACCGAATTACTTCAATTGGCCCTAGTGCCATTCTTCAAATTACACGTGACTGGCCAGTTGAAAATTTGTTGTTTTTGTTCTGATTAGAGACAAAATCAAATCTCGGAATGGCAGAATTTTCTTTGAAATGGGATTATGATGCCGCCAGCTCGAGTTGCAAGCATGCACACCTCATTTGCCGTGCCCCTGGAACAGAGCCGGGAGGGGGCCAGCGTGGGTAGAATGCCCCCTCCATGGGTCAGCGCTGATGCACTCAACAAGTCCTCCCTGCCGCCTCCTCAGACAACATCCACGGAGGCTGAATAAGTTGTCAGCACACTGGTGTGCCAATGGGTAGCCTCCATCCTTGACAGCATAGAGCCCACCAGTGTCCCCTTGCACCACCCTGTGACTCCACCTGGTCCCCATGTCCCCTGAGCTCAGAGGTGACAACTCACAGCCACCTTTTTCACCCTCAGCCCGTCTTGGCCCCCTCTCCTGGGTGTCAGTCAGTGGCGTGCACTGTGTCCTCGAGGAATCACCCCGCTGCGTCCTTACCCCTGCCTTGGCTTCCCCTCGGGGAGCTCCTGCGGCAAACACCCCCCTTTTGTCTGGGAGCTGTGTGTCACTGCTGTGGGAGAGGGGGGACAGACTGTGTCTGGCCACGCTGGAGCAACTCGTTAACATCCAGATAATGACATCTGTCTCTGTGCTGCCCCCTTCCCTAGCATTTTCCAGCTCCCATCTCCCTGGCTTCCCTTCGCTTCTCGTGCACTTTGCTTCCAGCCGCTGCCTGAACCCCAGCGCAGCCACGGCACAAGGGGTATGGGAGCAAAACTGCTCCTACACCTGAATCCTCCCTGAATCTATACCTCAGGGTACTGCGGCCACTGTCACCCCCATTCCAACATTTCTTCTCCTCTCCCTTTGCACCCCCTCCCCTCGTTGCTTGGCAGTCCTGCCCACCAGTGCCAGGGGCTGGGCACCATTCCTGTGGCTCAGTGCTGCTCTGCTACTCTGGATGGCCACGGGCATGTTATCCTGCCACACACCAAGGACGGTTCTTCTAAGAGGTTGGTCTAAAGGCTTTCCAGCCAGAAAACACTAGTACAGTGTAATCTAAACATCCCACGGGACCATTTCCATTTAGTTGAAGAGACTGACATAATACTGCTGACGCACTTTGTTTCGGGCAGCCAGGAGCTCTGTGCTTGGGCGTCTTGCTGTGAAGTTGCGCTCTGTCCGCACCTTGCAGGCAGAGGCACCGGGCTGCTGTGGTGTGGTGTGTGGTTTGGCTGTGCATGGCAGCACCTGCACCATACCATAGCGCAGAGATGCTGGAGGGGAGCAGCGTGTGCCCGCACCCGGGCTGCGCGCAGGGCAGGGCACCCGGTGCATCCCCGTTTACCTCTGCAGTAATCACTCCTCTGCAACCCCGCTGGGAAACAGGAGCAGGGACAGTCCAGGGTCGCTTTTGTGAGTCCTTTCCAGGTGCTTTTTAGCTCATGGTCTGCTAGACTTTCTCAAAGCCTTTCCTTTGCCATGAGCTGGGCTCATTGGCACCCTGAGAAGGAGATGCTTCTCTTGGGATGCTGGAGAACAACTACAGCCAAAAAACCTGCCTCAAAAAACCTGGAGGTATTTTTAATTGGTTGCCACATGGAGAGGAGCTGCCAGTTAATTCATTGTTGATATTCACTATTCATCTTCCCCTTGCACATCGAGGAAAGAGCCCCTGCCCTGAAGCTGTTGTAACTCTTGAAGCAGGCATTTGCTTATTAACAACTCTGCTGGGGAAGGTTTGGATTTAGATACAACTGCCAATCCCTTCTGCCTAACGAGGCCGGGTCAGCACCATCCAGAGGCAGCCCTGTGCCCCGCAAGCCTGTCATGGTGGCAGGTCTGGCTCCTTTCAGGGCGGGTTTCTGTCCACTGAGCAGAAATTATGTGTGGTTTCCTCCCAGGAAGGTCCAGCGCTTGCCGCCTGTCCCAGCCTACATCATGCCGCTGTGGTGGGGAACCCTTCCTGCTTGGAAGAGCTGGATTTTGGACTTGCATCCTTCAGCAAAACACAGTGTCTGTTTATCTACTGGCTGTCTGGGCCTCTTGGTGGCCCTTGGAGCCAGCTGCCTTCAGAGGGCTTGGATAAGCGAGTTGACAAGTCCTATATGTAAAAGCTGAAGGCTGATGACCCCTAGAGTCAGCCTAGGAAATACATCCCTCCCTGAGCAGCTCCCGCATGCAGCTGTGGTGTCCAGGGACACTGCCCTGGCAGCACAGGGACACCCAGCAGCCAATGACCCCAGGGACACCACCTTGGTGGTACCTGGGAGGCATTTACCGGGGACCCCCTGGCATCTCTGACGCAGAGACAACCCACTAGCCATCACCTAACATTTCGGTCTCAGCAAAAAAATCCCTTTGCTCAGAGTGGATGGAGAGTTGTCTTCTCGTTGGAAGCGGTGGCCCAGATCTAGGGGTAATTTTCTCATTAGCATAATGGGACCCCCATGTCCTGCCCTCTCTCATCACGAGCTCAGAGAAAGGCCTGGAAATCGCTGTAATACGCAGTGATGCCCTGAGACTCTGCCAGGTAGTTACCCAGTCTCTGTGCAGCATAGATACTGATTTATTGCACTACCACCTTTTATTTTCAGTAGCATTGCTCAAGTGGGGTCAGAATCAGCGTAATGTCCCATCTATGACATCTTGCAGCAAGGGGTTCCCCAGGTTAACTGCCTGGTGCACGCGTGTGTGTAAGCACGCATGTGTGTATTTTTGTGAAAATGTATTTTGTCAGTTCTGGAGGCACCTGTGGAGCTTATTCCTGCATGAATCACATTAAAACAAAAAGCCACTGGTGTGATGCTGCCTTGGGAACTGCTCAGCCTGAGGGACAGTTGCTGTTTGTGGTGCAGTTAGTGTGAGCGCGGCCTGAGCGACGCCGAGCCCTGTGGACCAGCCCCCAGCGAGGGACGAGCCCTGCCTCTGGAGTGCGTCCCACATCAGCAGGCTGGAGAGACGGGAGTGGGGCTCTTGGGAGGGAACTGAGGCAGGTTAGGGAAAAAAACCCTTGTATGTAAAGAAAACATGTTTTGCAGAAATAATTAGATTTCCGTTAAATCTTTCGAATCTTCGATCAAAAAGTGAATGGGTTGGAACTGCAGTTTGGCCTCTCATTGCACATCTCCTGGCAGCTGAACTGCTTGGACTTCCCCTGTCCCCATCCCTGTCCTCCTCGGAGGGCTGTCCCTGCCAGCCAGCCTCACCTGCGAGACTCCGTGGCCAAGGACAGGCTCAGCACAAAAGCCAGAGGTTTTGGTCTTCAATCATTTCCTGGGAATCAAAACTTCCCGTGAGAAGTAAGAAAAGGGTTTTAAGCAACTTCGGTTTATTCCTGAGGGCCATGCAGGGCTCACGCAGAGTCGCAGGAGGAACCGGTGGAGCTGGGAGCTGGCTCACCAAGAGGGACAGGATGGGAGGTTTTGGAAAAGGTTGTGGTTGGCACCAGGGCTCAGATGGAGCAGGATAAGCCTGCAAAAGAGGCTGTTTGATGTGTGCTGCAGCTGTGGGCACTGAACTTAATGTACTTTGAGGTCTCCTCCAGCCTGCGATCCTGAAACTCAGGTCAGGGTTATGAGCAGAAGATCCTTCCTCCTTCTCCAGGTGGTCCTGCGGGGCAGGGAGCGGAGTGGTGGCAGACCTGAGAGTGGCCCTGGTCTCTTTTCTTGTGAACTGTCCAAGTCACAAATGTGCCAGAGGGCCATGGAGGCAATGCTTGGCTGTCTGGGGAGTGACCATGTCCCAAGGAACGTCCCTCTGTGTGGGGAGCGATGACACCACCTGCATGGGGAAGGGGCACTGCTGGCTGCTCCTGGGGTCCCCCAGCAGCTCCGTGTGGCTGAGGCCCTGGGACATCTCGGCACGAGCACTGCAGGAGCAGTTCGTTGTCTCCCATGTCATTGTCACACATAGGGAGGATGGAAAGCAGCTTGTCAGGGTGATGGCTTCAGTGTCATTTGCTACAGGGAAATTGTCAGAAGGGGGACATGATCCCAGACAGTCGGACAGTCGTGTGACACGGTTCACCTGGGGTGAAATCCCACCCAGCACTGACACCCATGGCCACAAACAGGGGTGCAGTCCTGGCCCCGGGGACGGTGGGAACAGGCCTGCCACTACTGTCCCCATCCTACACTTGCGGGCACACCACCCCAGGCCAGGCACTGATGGGTGGACGGGCTCGTCCCCTTCACGCTAGGATGACCACGGGTGGGCTGGGGTCTCACCGAATCCGGCAGGAATTTTGCCCATGACATCAGTGGAGCGGAGACTTTGCGTCGTTCTGTTTAAAGAGATTATCTAGAGCAGCCCTTGGCAGCCCTGCGAGGGTGGGATGCCAGTTTTTTTCCCAAATTAGAGGTGAAATGTGCCAGTTGAAACGCAGCGAGAGCCGGGCTCTCTGATTCCCGACAGGCAGAGTGCTTATCAGGTCGATATCAGTGGCTCAGGGGAAGCAGGGAGATGCTGACACCTTGCCCGCTGCCCCGCTCCTGGCCTTGTGCCTACCCTGGCACCTGAGATGCCCTCGGCACCTGTGATGCCCTTGGTACCCATAACATCCTCAGGACATCAGGGCGCAATGACGGTGTGCCCGTGGGGGAGCGCTTGGCTTTCTTGTCTTTCCCAAGGCCTGGCTGTGTGTTCACCAGAAAAGTGAGGGGGAAAAAGAAAACTGAGAAAAGAAGTAAAAAAAATAAAATTTCCAATTAAATATACTGGGAACTGGGGCTGAGATTTTCTATGTCACTATATTTCCCCCACCTCTTCACGGTGTATTTGTTTGCCTCTGAAAACTTCTGGGAAAATTGGGCAAGAAAGGGTTTGTGCCTTGTACCACGTGGCTGGGGAGGACTGCTGGGTGCTCAGCTGCAGGGGGTCCTTGGTCTCACGGCTCCTCACGTAGGAGTTTTGGGTTGAGCATTTTCCCTTGGATGCTGCTGTGGAGAGCACATAGAAATGGCTTGGTTTCCATGCTCCTTATTGTTAGAAAAATGTCTAAATGAATCATTGCAGTTTTCATGCTTTATATGCACAACTAAAATACCAGCAGCACTTCAATGCAAAAATGCTGTTTCATTAAGTAAATTCTTATGTTTTATTTTATTTTGCTATAAAGCATGCCACTAGATGTTATTATATACGAGGCATCATATTGTTACCTTTGGTATAGTAATCAGACAATATGAAACTTACTTTTTTAAGTTTTGACCCAGTGAATGTCCAGACTTTTACACATTAATTTAATGAGAATCAGAAGAAAATTCTCAGTGTTGACTTTTCTGATGGGTGGAAAGTCTTGTGCCTGCCTTCTTGCAGTCTGATTTACTGGTACTCTGATTTGCCAGGATATGTCATTAATCCCCACTGTAAATTAGTGTAGGGGAAGTTTTGAATTGACCTGTGCACCATAGCATCTGTAAACCGGTGACTCTTCTAAATGCCTGTTGTGCTTAACTCCGTATTAACACTTTTGTCTCTGTATCAAAAATAAAGCAAGGTTTGTTTTGCAAGGAAAATGATAAACACTCAGCCTGGAAGAGGGAAGGTGCCCTTCTGTGTGACTGAGGGGAGCAAACCTCCTCCTCCTTTACAGACGTGAGAGCGTCAGCATTCAAGTCCCGCTCAGGGCCGGCCCTTCCGAATCAAACAGCAATTTTCACCGTAAAGCTGGGGAAGGGAGACCCCGACACGGGTTTGGAAAGCGCTTGTAGGAATCACACAGTTTGTAGGAATCAGCGCAGCCCTGCTGAGATTCCATCTCTTGTGCAAAGCTAAACAAAACGATGAGATGCTGACAAGCCTAAAGGGCAGAAGAGCTAAAAGTGGGAAAAACAGCTGACCAGAAAGGTCACTGCAAATAGGCAAATGGTTGAAGAACCATGGAAGTAGAGGAGATGTAACTGCCTGTGGCAGCACAGCTGAGAGCCCCACAGTGAATACAACTGGAGGAAAATGTGGGCTGGATATCAGCAAAATCCTGTCTTCCGGGCAGCAAGATCTATGGGAGCAGAGTGGTTTCCCAGGGGACAGAGCAAGAGCTCTATTGCTGGAGTAATTTAAAATTGGATGGGACAGAGTGCTTGGGAACATGCTGCAGAGGCTAATTGTGGGGTTGTGACTGTGTGAAAATCTAGCATGCATGGAAAATAAAAGTTTGCTGCGGAGGGATATATCTGTGATCAGTCGGTGGTTTGAGGATTTGAGTAAATAGAGGAGGAGAGGGGCTTTGGCTCTGGAGGAGATGAGCTGCACAGGGTGCTGGTCCCTGCTGAGCCCCAGGGCCACCGGGAATGTGGCAGTCCCCTGGGGCAGGGGCCAAGGGGCTCCACTGCTCCTCCTGCCACCCTGGGGAGAGGGTCTCTGCTGTCCCTCCGTTCCCCGCCTGGTGGGATCCTGGCCTTTCTGTGCCAGGAAGGAATTTGGAGGGGTTTTATTAGCTGGGGAGATGGTGTGATGTCTATCCGCAGCTCAGCCCCCATTCCAGCCCTGGCAGCCCCCCCAGCGGTGGCTGCTGCAGGGGCTCATGCTGGCCCCACACCATCACCTTCCTCCTACCAGGCAGCACTGCCCCGGGGTCTGCTTGGACCGTGGCGGACACGTGGAACTCCCGTGGGTGCGGCCGCAGTGGGGATGGCCGCTCCGCTTCCCCAGCTGGTGTGTGGGCTGCTCTCCTCTGGAAGAGCCTCCACAGCGTGCCGTCCCTCCGCTGTGATTTACAGCGCTCTGCCCAGCTCCGCTAACCTTTGCGCTTCTCTTTCAAAACATCATAATAAACAAGCGGAGCTGGGAAGCGCTGGCGGAGCTGCAACACCGGGCGATCGCAGCGGCTGAGCTCTGGCCCTGCGTGCCGGGAGGAGAGGCGCAGGCTTGCGTGCGACCCTCGCTGGAGGGTGAGCTGGCAGATGCAGAGACCTTCCCCCTGCCCTCCGCTGGCAGCAGAGATGTGTCCTTGCAGCTGGCGTCAGGCTCAGTGCAGGCTCTGTAAGGGGGAGGAAACACCTCTGTACCCCACGCAATGGGCTGCTGGCACCCACTGGGTCATCAGTGATGGCTTCAAACCATCGAACCAACCAAGTTCTGGAAGGGCCCGTTACCCTCACCCACATGGGGACACGCACCCTGTGGCACAGGGGTGAGACCCCTCATGGTCCCGACCTGCTGGCTCTGGGGTGGACGCAAAGTTTCTGCCATGGGTTCTCCGCTCCATGGTGGCCAACGGGAGACCACCCCACTGCCTGCCCCCATGTCCATCCCACCATGAAAAGGCAAAGTTTCTTTTAGCATCTGTCAGGCACCTGCAGCCCTGGGCCAACCCTCTTCAGTGGCATGTTGCAGCATGTGGCCCTAGGGCTTGCCGTTGGCAGCATTGCCCTCCTGCCCCACAAATTTGGATATCTGGCTGGGTCAGAGCCCACTGGTGCACATGTGTCTGGGAGCAGGTGTAGCTAGTGGAGCGTGTGCGAGTGCAATCAAGTCTGCTGGTGCAGTGGGTTATGCCTTCGAGCTGTCCTCCACATTACCGGCGTGCTGGTGCCAGCTCTCTCTCTTGGGCTCCCGTCCTCCCTGTGCTCTTCTCCTGGCGAGGTGTTTCACCACCCCTGTGGAGGACTGCCCATGCCTGCACACTGCCTTGCCCCAGGGACAGCCCGCTGATCCCTGCCCCAGCCTGTGCTGGGGCTGCCAGGCATGGGATTTATGCTGTGCTTCTCCTGGTTTCACCCCAGTTCATTTCTCCACCAGAACAGTCTCTTCCAGACCCTGCTCCTGCACTGACCCCTCCGCGCTACCAGGAGGCTGCCGAGCTGCAGCCCACGGGCCATCTTGCCGTTGCTTTCCCAGCGTGCTGGCACTCGGGGCGGCACAGCAGTGCCCGGGAGAGTGCTGGTACCAGTCCCCCCGGCAAGCTCAAAGCTCGCTGTGCAGAGTGACTTCCTCACCCCCCTCCTCCCCGCAAGACAACCCCACTCCTCGGCCTTGCAGAGTTAAAAATAGAGCCTTGCTTATGGAAAGTTCATGCTGGATAAGAGACTTAGCAGGACGCCGCTGAGATCCTCATCTGAACGTAAATCAATCGCTGCAGTCCAGGCGGACCGGGCAGGCAGGAGCAGGACAAGCCCCCGGAACACGACGCGTCTTCCCTAATTAAAAAGAGACTGTTTGGTGAATGCGCTTCACTTTCTCTCCATCAATGGGAGATCAGGGCAGCGGCCAGGTTATTACACCCAGGCTCTGGCTGGGTCTGGCCGCCAGCGGGGTGGACACAGCTGCTAGACCAGTGTCCTCCTGGCTGTGGGCACCACCAGGGTGAAGGGTCCTGCCTGGGTGGGTGAGACCCCGGCTGCTGCTGGGCACCCATGGGTGCAGTGCCAGCAGCCACACATTTGCAATGCACCTTCCCTCCGTGCGTCTGGCTGAGCCCAGCCCCGTGTCGCGGGTTAGGATTCACGCCCGTGGGTTTCAGCGTGGTCCATGGGGGAAAAAAACTTGGTGATGCTCTCTGCCAAATGCTCTCTCCTCCCCGTGGGACACTGTGGGTGGCTGGGGTGCAGTGGGAGAGGGGTTAAAGCAGTCTCCGGTGTGCTGTGGGCGGGTGCTCGAGCCACTAACAAAGAATAGTAATGAATGGAAAAAGTGAAGTGTTTTTTCCCTAAAGCAAACAGCTCGGTCAGATTAGAAGCTCGGAGTGCGCTTTACCCAACTATTAATACATTCCTCGCTCATCTCAAACTAAACAGCCGCACTGAGCTCCAAGTTCATAAAAACAGCATCAAATCCATGAGAGCACAGTACATTTATAGTGTCAGCCAGTAAAACTGCCTGCTGGAGGTGATGGTACTCTGGCTCTCTGCCTGCTGGGGAGGGCCGAGCTGGGCCAAGCGAGAGGAAGCCGGGCGGCCCTGGGCGAGCGGACCCCTGCCCTCCCCAGCAGAGAGTGCTGGCAGGCGTGGAGGGAGCCCGGAGAAGCCCCTGCCGCTGCTGTGCTGGAGCTGCCCTGCTCAGAAATACCAAAACACAGCAAGATGGGGCTGTCAGGGCCTAGAGCTTATGTCTGCGGCTGCCAGCACATGCTCTGGGATCAGCAGGGATGTCGGACAGGCTCAGTCTTCCCAATAAATATCCTGCATGCGTATGATGGCCATGTTCATCTCCCCTCCTACCGAAGGAAGGCCGAGGAGACAGCTGGCTGAGGGGCAGGGCAGAGCCCGGGTGAAATCCCGGTGTGGTGCTGCGAACGCAGAAACGTGGGCAGGTTCGCGCTTCCCCGTCTCCCCCCACGGCGCAGAGGGACTGTCCCTCTGCTGGGGCAGGCGGCCATTCCGGGGCTCCGTGGAGCAGAGGCGATCCCGGCTCGGCTCTCCTCGCGAACAAGTGCCGAGGCAGCCAGCTGCCTGCCAGATCCCCGCAGCTGTGCAATCCATCTGCGGCACACGCCGCGGGCCAGCTGCAGCCCCGCGCCTGCATGGGAGCAGAGGGAGGCTCAAGGCAAAGCCACCAGCGGCAGCATCCCCTTTGCCTCCTGCAGCCGCGCGGGGCCGGGTGGCCGTAAAAGCCCTGCAAAGAGAAGGGGCACGGTGGCCTGCTGGGGCTTCGCCCCCTCCTTGGGCCAGGCAGGGCGCAGGGGCACTGCAGCCTCGCTCCCTGGGCGCTCCTGGCCTCGGCGCCACCCGCTCCGAGGCGGATGCAGGTGTTTTATCTGAGGTGCGGTGCACCAGGGGTCTGCAGGGACAAGGTGTGAAGCCTTTCCACGTTCGGCAACTGGACGAGTCCCCAGAAATGGTGTCTAGCAGTGCTTTGCGTCTCAGGGTATCCTTCCATTGGGCTGGTCTATGCTCGATGCTTTATCTGTTAAGCTGTGTCGGGCTGGGGTTGTTTAAGGTGACAAAGCCTGGGGCAGATGCTTGGACTGGACATCACTTGGGGGCTGCAACTATCTAGAGAGAGCCAAACAGAGTATGCGCAAGAGCACAGGAAATGTCAGGAGGTTGTTTCTCCCATGGGGTTGCTAACTCCTTTAAAGCTTGCAGAGGCTGTGCTGGGGACCCACCGTGCTTTACCCACGAGGGACAGAGCTCTGCTTCCGTGACAACACCAGCATTTTTTGCTGGGACGCCAGGTGTGATTCCTACTGGCTGCCCCTTCAGCAGAACAGCTCTGCTGGGCACTGCCCCAGGTGGCAGCGGTGCATGGCAAATTCAGGTGCAGGCTGGCATGGGGGTCTGGCGGGGTGGGGTGGCACTGAGATCGCCAGGATTATCCATAAACTCCCCCGAGCAGCACCAGGCTGTTGCTCCGAGGCGGTGGTACTGAGACATCCTCCTGCCACAGCTGGAGCTGAGCAGAAGATTGCTGTTTTGAAGGAAGCTCTTACTCTTCTTCTTTCTCCTGACTCAGTCTGAGAAAACTGAATCATATCTCAAAAAGCAAAATATTCAGGGGGGAGGAAAAAAAAAAAAAAAAGCAATCCCAGAAGTGAGAAAATACTTTCTGTCATTTGGGCTGTGCGTTACACAGCGCCTGCCCCGGCACAGCTCTGCCCCTCAGAGCTGGTTGCCCCTGCCTGGCCTGCCCTCTGCCCGGGGCTCGCTGGCGAGACGGTTCTCGTGTGCGCAGTGGCCACGTGGCTCCCACGAGGCTCATCCGATCTGCTCGGCGGCTTGAGCCCATCACAGGGGATAGGTCTGGGCAAGGAGCCCAGCTGACTGGGTAGACTGGGAATGCTGAGGACGCAGTGCAGCAGCTGAGGCAGATGCAGGGTTAACGCCAAACAGAACTGCTGGGAAATAATAATTAAAAAAAAAAAACAATCCCTCAGAAAACTGATTTTGCTTTTGTAGAGGTGCATTTTCCTGCAGGAAGAAGATCACTGTGGCAGAAAGCAGAGCTCGCTTGTCCTGCAGAGGAGCTGAGTTTTGCATGGTTTATCCTGTATTTGGCATCCAGCTTCTAAGCAGGGTCCGCTTCTACATGCACCTCTGCAAAACCGAGCTGAAGGCCACCAGGCGTTTAAGGTGGGGTTGAGCACAAAGAGCTCACCCGTGTCCAAGGGCTGGCAGAGCTCTGCACAAACCTTTTCTGGCGGGTGGACGTCCGCTTGCCAGGGTGGCTGTTTGGAAAACTAGCCTTTTGCTTGCTAACCGCCTGTGCTAGGGAACAAATGACGCTTCTTCAATGACAATTTTATATAACTTTTCTGAGCAATAACAGTGCAGCCACTTCACCCTGCCAGGGACTAGACCCACACTCAGAAGGTTTCTTGGTAAAGCTGTTTATACCTAATACATGCCGCTACGCTGAAAAGATCCTATAAAATGTGCCAGGACGCGGGACTCATTCCAGAAACCGTTACTTATTAAATCACCCGGGTGGCAGAGGAAGAAGCTGATCAGAGATGAACTGATAAAGCACGGCTCTGGGAGCTGACTGACCTCAGTGTCATGTTCTGCCCCTTTTTTTATCTTTCCCACACATTGCAAAAAGGCCGAGCCTACAGTGATACTATATATACGGTTTGCTGTACCATTCATCTGGGCAGCACGAAGCCCGGGTTTATACGGATCTGTCTGGCATTAGAGGATCGAAAGGTTATGTTATTGGTACATTTCTGCACATCCAAACCATGAGTCATCATTTCCAGGAAGCCAAATACTTACTTAAAGAGCTGTGATGCAAATTGTGTTTCCCAAATATTTTATCCCTAATGCATCCCTGGACATCGAATCTGGGCACACAGTTTATGAACAGCTGATCTACAGCAAAAGGTTGAGGTAATGGGTCAAAGCTGCCTCCGAGTTTAGCCTGATTTATGGACAAAGTAATTTTGTTATGAAAAATAAGCATATAAAGTACTTGGATGCTACAGTAAAACCATAAACAGTGTGCTTTGCCTTCTGCATACAAGAACTAACGGCAAGTATGCATCAGAGCAGAAAACAGGCTGAGATGTGCTTGCTAGTATTTCATACTGAGACATGATTGCTAGGCTTTCATATTGCTAGTTGTTGTTATCACTATTACTGTTGTTGTTGTTATTATTATTGTTGTTGACAAGGGTGAAACAGTTTTTAACCAGATGTGTTTTGAAACTCCCACGGCACCCTGTTCTCCAACACCAAACCACCAACATTATCCCCCTAAGAGTCATGAGGAAAAGCTACAACAAAACACAAACACAACTGCCCAAGCAGAAAAAAAAAAAGGGCAAAAATTCTTCCAAAACCATGAAATGTCAAGAAAATTGAAACATTTTCAGGATGGCTGTTTGCACACAGTATGCACATGTGATGGCATGACTGAGCTGGGTTCTTTGCTCTCGTGGCACTAGCTGTCACACTGCACCGGAGGTTGTGCCGGCAGGGAGAGGATGGAAGATGCGGTGTCGCCTCCCATGGAGGACACAGAGTCTGCCCCGTGCGGAGCAGCAGAACAGTGTCCCAGGCCTGTTAGGTGACAGCAGCCCGGCCTCAGCACTGGGCAGGAGAAGGTACGTGGAACCGTGGAGGAGAGTCGCGTGCAATAGTGATACCTGAGTAGGAGATGCACCTCTGCAGACAGGACGTGCCAGGGAGATTAAGCATTTGTAGCTGAGACTTTCCAGTCTATATGCCAAAGGGACTAGATCTAGGCCCTCTTCCAAAAACTTGTGTCCGTAATTCAGAGCTGGAAAGCCTTGAAGTTTTCTCTTCTTCTAGTTAAAGCACGTTGGAGCTGCCAGATTGGCGATATTGCTTCTAGCAAAGACAAGAGCAAGACATCCTGGCTTTGACCAGTCTGTGCACCGCATGGTGAGCAGCAATCCGCCTCCTCTGGCTCAGCACACGCCCGAGCTGCGCCTTGCTGCGTGGGTCCTGGTGTGTGCAAGCTCTGGCTGGGCTCGAGGAACGGGGCTCCCTGTCCCTGCGGGGATTGCCTTGGCTCTGGCTGTCTGCTGGTCAGATAACGGCCCAGGCGATGAGCTGCAACCGTCCATCGTGTGTCCACGCCTGTCCCCCGGCATGGTTCTGGCGCAGGCAGCCAGGGGTCCCCTGGCAAGACTGGGGGCAAGCACAGGTGTGGGACACTTCCCACCAGGCAGGAGAGAAGAGTCCCTGTGTTTTGTGGAAAAGAGAGTTTAGGTGTGTAGACACAAATCGTGTCACTGCAGTTGTCCTTAGGGACAGAGAACAGCCCATGAACTTTTATTTAGTATTTATCTTATTCAGCAAAAGCAGCCACCACTCTAGGAGTCTCTCCAGCCGTACTGAGCCTTGTCCTTGCCAGGCGTGTGCACAGATGGGCACCTGGACCAAGACCTGGCAATGGCTGGGCTTATCTACAGTCATTGCAAGTGATAATAACTGTCCTGTGCCTGGCTTACCCCTCACCAGGCTGCTGCTCCTTGTTCCCACGGAGCCAGCTCTGTGATCCAGCAGCCCGATGTTTCTCAGAGCTGAGCTAAGCAGAGATGACTGAGGGGGTGGATAAGCGTGTTTTGTCTCTCTGGGATCCTCCATGGTGTCTATTCTAAGGTTTGCTGTATCAAACTCTGGGAATGAGCTGGGAGGCTGCCTCTCCGGCTGCCAGCGGTCCCTGGGGACTTCATGGCTACACATGTGCTCTTCCCAGGTTGCATGGCCGTGGTCCCTGATGGGTGAGATGCTGCTGGGGCTCCACTCAGGCTGGACCTCCAGCAGGCTGTGTGCTGGGCACCTCTCAGCTTTCCTGAGACTCTGGAAACCAGGCTTCGGACTCTGAAACTCTTAGGTACGGCTCTGTTATCTGGTGTCCTGCATAACTGAACATCACCTCACAGCTTTATAAGCCAGGTAGGTGTCTGCCAGGAAGGCTTCACCAGTAAGCATGTGCAGTGTTTCCCTGGATGCCAGTGATGGGGTTAGTCATTTTAGCATTTACTTAGCCTGATACATAGGTACACACATGCAGGTGGACAAAAATCTGGAGCACATTAGTCCTTACTTAGCACACAACGTAGAGAGTTTCTGAGATAGATAAGTTTCCTTTCCTCTCCCACGTGTTCTTTGAGGTCTTGTCAGAGAAGTTTTGCAGGGAGATTCAGGCTCCATCTCTGATGGTGGTGGGTCTGCTGGACCACAGAGTCTCTCTATGACTTCTGCAGTAAATGTCTGTTGTACCTTGCTGGGCCCACAACCAAAGACAACTTCTCCCGAAGAGCCAAATCCTTCTAGGACTGAAAGAGGAAAGAAAAATTAAAAGAAACAAAGAAATCTATCCCAAAGTTTAATTTTAAGAATAAGAACAAGATAAAAATACAAAAAGTAGTTAAAAAGGAATTCAAAAGAAAAGCTAAATGGGTAAAATATTTACAGAAGGCATAAAAACTGTTTAAAGACAAAGTATTAGAGGCTCGGAATAAATATATACAACCAATCTAGAATGTGCTAAAATATCCAGAAAAAAAAAATCCTGCCATGCTTTAGTAGTGAAAGAAGTTATAAGAAGAAAGAGAGATTCATCAAAATTGAAATAATTTCCAAAGAAGGAAGATAGAATGGAGTACAAAATATGTCTGCTAGATGTAATATCCATAAGGACAGGCCAAAAATATTTTTAGGAAAAACTTGCTAAAAGCATAAAAGCCAATAATAAAACATTTCTCAAAGCATAAATAGTAGGAAGCTCATCAAAACGTGGCCCTGACTCAGATCTGTGTAGGAAAAGAGAGAAGAAAGTTAATGTAGCAGTTCAAGAGCTAAATAGCTAAACTGATGCTCAGCAGGAGGGAGAAGGAAGCGTCCTACACTGTGCCCATCCTTTACACAAACCGCTATCCCATAACCAAGGAAACAGCAAGAATCGATGATTATTTCTAAGACTGAAATGTCAAACCTGGAAGTACTCTTGAGCGCAAACCTGAGCTGAACCTAATGAAGCATTAGGAAAGATGGCTGGCCTGAAACCCAATGTCCCACAGCGGGGTCCCATTCAGCACAGGCACTTGCATCCTCAGGGCATGTGAGCTCCCACCCTTCCCCTGCCCTGCGCCTCTCCCCACTTTAATGCCACCCCTGCAAGGCAAGCTGGGACGCCACCGTTGGCTCTACCTAGAATGGGAGATTTCTGCGCTTGCTTTGGTGACCTCTTGTGCTGTTGCTTGGCCACCGTGGGACAGCCAGGCGCTGTGTGATTCCCCCTTTCCCATGGTGGAGGATGTGGATGCTGTTGCTAGCAAATCCTGTGGGTGTCCATCACCCCTCATTCCCCACCACAGTCCTCTGGTGTATCTCACTGCGTGTCCATTACACCCTTAGCTCCTCTTCCCAATCCCACTGTCACAGTGCTGGCACCAGATATGGCAGAGCACAGCGTGGTGGCTCCTCGGCAGCGTGCAGACCAGGGACACAAGACAAGCTGGGATGGGATGGGAGAAGTGCCAAGGAGAGGGGAACAAGTGGCAGGGGCTCGTGCCCATCCTTGGCTGAAGCCTTGTGCTGTGGGCACCTCGTATGACCCCGGGCCATTTTTGCACTGGAATACTCACATCCGAGCCCAAACTGGAACAGAATGAAAAAAATGTAGTGGTTGGACTCCCTGCTAACTGAGCACTGGGCTCTGAATTAGCGATTACCACTGGGGAAAGAAATCTGGGGTTCTTGGGCTAGGTCACGGAAAACATTGGCTCAGTAGGGGGCAAGAAAGGGAATCAGATTTTGGGAATGACTTGGGGAGGAACTGGGAACAAAACAGAAACTGCAGTTCTGCTATTGGTATGTCCACAGCATCCCCACGCCCCAGGCTGGCTGGCGTATCCATTCCTGTCTCCTCCTCCTCCCTCCTCAGGAGAGTTCAGAAAACCAGAAAAGGGCAACCACCATGACCACAGGCATTTAACGGTGTCCATAGGAACCATTAAATAGACAAGGACTTTTTCGCCTCAACAGGAGGCATCTGAGCGGGGTGATAGGGGCAGTGTACAGCAGTCCGGAGCAGTCTGGTGGGGGTGGCTAGGGGACAATCAGTCACTGCTTCTTTCTGTTCAGGAACTAGGAGGCACTCCATGAAATTGTCAGGTAGCAGATTTAAAACAAACAAAAGGAAGTACTTTTTCACACAACTCATAATTCATCATGAAACTCATTACCATGGGACAGTGTAAGGCCAAAAGTATAACCGGCTTCAAAAAGCAATTACATTCAGGAAGAAAAATCATTGAGACTATTAAACAGGAGGGTCCAGTTATAACCTCTTGTTCGCCAGATCCAAAGGCTGGGATCTCCACAGAGCAGTATCACAGCAGAGATCCTTGCTGTCTTATGTACTCCTTCAGCATACATAACTGGCCACCAGTGGAGAGGGCGTACAGGCACGGGGGGATATAGGGCTGACACAGTATAGACGTTATATTCTCTCCTATTCAAAGCTGTCCTTGCCTTCCTCACTCTCAGCCTGAGGGGAATTAATTTCTATCTCCTCCTTCAGCTTTGCTCTTTAAACATCCCAAAGATAGCCATCCCCATCAGAGAGAAATGACCCTCTCCAGTGCTTGATTCATTTGCCTGGGTGTAGACATGCCCATGCCCAGCCCTCTGCAGAGGAGCTGGAAAACCTCATCTTGCCAAGGTTTTGCCTGATGTTTTGTTCTGGGCGAACAGGATCTACTCAGGGCTTTAATTACCAGCCTGTTCTCTGTTAGGTGTACAGGAGCCATCCCCTCTCCCTAGCAACAGATATGTGAGGCCAAAACACAGAATCAGTGATTTGCAGGGTAGCTCGTAAGCGGAAATTAGGAGCTGGTCTCAGGAGCTTTCCTCTGAGGTTGATGTAGAAAGAGGAATTAATCCCCAGACTGGTGCATTTTACCTGCTGTAGTCTTCAGATGAGACGAGCCACTCTCTGCAGCAGTGCACCTTGACCTACCACCCCCTTGCCATCAGGTTGCTCAGTCTGCCACTGACCAGCTCAGGCTTTGCAGAGAGGAATCATAGAATCGTGGAATCATTTAGGTTGGAAAAGACCTTTAAGATCATCGAGGCAACTATAAAACTTACACTGCAAGGTACACCAAGGAAGAGAAGATACCCAAGCTGACACCAGGTCCCCACAGGGGAGGGAGGGCACTCTGTTGCCTTCTGCTGGGGCAAATGCCACCTCCTGGTGCTGTGCCAAATGGCAGTGCCTCTACAAATGGCACCAGTGCTGGCATTGCTTGGACACGGGTATGTGTGTTGGTGGTTACAAGAGACCAGGGAAACCAAAGAGACCCTCACATGCACACATGAGCACACATGAACACACGCATGATGCCCACTGTGTCCGTGCTCTCCCGACCGCCTGGAAGGCAGCAGGAGGCACTGGGGGGCTCTGTGAGCAGCCAGCACCATTGGGTTGCGGGTGGCAGAGTAGAACCGGCCCCTGAGGCTGTCATTAATGCCGTAATCACACGTGATTATTGCAAACGGAGACACAGCCAGGCACACAGCTCTATAGTAACGAACACAGACATCTTCCAAGTACATTCAGTTCACTGCCCTGCTTCCCATCTGCCCCCACATTGGCGAATATGTAAATAGAGGATATTCTTAGCAGAGAGGATTCCCAAGAAAATGCCATGTCTCTTTGATGCAAGCAAGGATTGAGTACACTGCCATGGGGAAACACTGAGGTCTTCCTAGCGACAGGAGAGTCGGAGTCTCTGACACTCCGTGGCAGCCCAGGGATGGGGTGAGGGTTTGGGAACATGTCCTCTGCTCTCCTCTGCACTGGCAGAATTAAAAGGGGCGCGGATGTTAATCAAATAGCTGAGCTAACCAGTGCTCAATTCGTGAGACAAAAGAGCTGGAGAGAATTATCTGCCTAGCCTGGAGATCTCCTCTAAGTGCTTCTTACTCCTACCTGGTACCATGATGGCTCAGGGACCATTGGTACTTCCCACACAGAGCAGATGAGTGGTACAAAGCAGAGCTGAGATCCCTATTTAGCTGGGCAGCAGCTGGTGTCCTCTGGAGTGATAGCACGCTGCCAGCCTGCGACGCGCGGCTCCAGGCGGCCCCGGGTGTGATGGAGTATGGAGCAGGGGGAGGCGTCAGGGTAGGTGAGAGCTGTCTGCCTCCCTGGGGTGCACGCAGAGCCCAACCTGGGGCACCTGGGGGGCATACGCAGCGCTGCCTGGGCAGGCACAGGCCGCGGGGTCAGTGCAGGGCAGGCTGAGACTCGGGCTGAATTTCAAGCCCCAAAATAGGGACCTTTCTTTCCCTTGTGGTTGCCATGCAGGGAGCATAGCAATAAATTCCCCGGGTGAAAGGCATATCGTGGAAGCCGTAAAATCTGGGCACAGTTTCCCCTCAACATGCCTGACAAAGATAGACACAAAACTCATGCTTTTCTCTGATGTAACGGGGGGAGAGCTGGGATGCACAAGCACAACAGCCTGCGGGGCATGCGGCCTCGCGCCTCGGGGACGTGTCACTTGTTCCTGGCAGTGACGTGGTGGGTGTGCAGTGAAGCCTGGCTGGAGTGTGGACCGGGCAGTCAGTGTGAAAGGACGCGTGTGTGTTTGGGGGCAGAGAGGTGCCGCAGGATTGTGGAGCGGTCCCTTTCAGCCCTGGCTCCACCCACACCTGGCACTTGCTGCAAAATCCACTCTGGGACTGAGCTTGGTTTGGAAATAAGAAGGACATGGACCTGTTGGAGCAGGTCCAGAAAAGGCCATGAAGATGATCCGAGGGCTGGGGCCTCTCTGCTATGAGGAGAGGCTGAGAGAGTTGGGGTTGTTCAGCCTGGAGAAGAGAAGGCTCTGGGGAGACCTTACAGCAGCCTTCCAGTACCTAAAGGGGCTACAGGAGAGCTGGGGAAGGACTTTATCAGGGAGTGGAGTGATAGGATGAGGGGGAACGGTTTTAAACTGAAAGATGGTGAATTTAGATTAGATATTAGGAAGAAATTCTTTCCTGTGAGGGCGGTGAGCCCCTGGCGCAGGTTGCCCAGAGAAGCTGTGGCTGCCCCATCCCTGGAGGTGTTCAAGGCCGGGTTGGATGGGGCTTGGAGCAGCCTGGGCTGGTGGGAGGTGTCCCTGCCCAGGGCAGGGGGGTGGAACTGCATGATCTTTATGTTCCCTTCCAACTCTAACCATTCTATGATTCTGTGATTCTATGAAATGCCCTCAGCACCTGAACTTCCTTCAGAAAGCACAAGGTTCAGGCGGGTGTTTAGTGTTAGGCTGGCACGTAATATCACAGGAAAGTACCAACAACTGTATCTTTGTACTAGTTTCTGCCCTGGCAGTGCCAGGCGCTGTAGGTTATTTCAGGCTCTGCCATACTGGGCTGTGCTGCCTCTCCCTGCCCTCCAAGACCTGCCTGAAAACACGTTCACGTGCCTTTTCCCACCCTGCTGCCTGTCTGAGCTCTCTCACATGTGCGGATGCGCACTCGGAGGAAGGCACACAGCTCTGCGTCCTCCGGACCCGCAGACGCCGGCTCAAGCCTGCGCCTGACTTGCAGAGAGCATGGGTGGCCATGGGGGCAGGAGAGGCTCCGTCTGCCTGCACGTAGAGCAGCGATGGGCAGCTGCGGGCTGCCTGTCCTGCCCTCGGCTTGGCCGGAGGCTGTTCTGACACCGTCGCCCCCATGTCCCACCGTCACCCCTCCGAGGTGCACCAGCGTTCACCTCGTGGCTCAGCCAGCTGCTCCACGCTGAAGGTCTTGCAAGACTGTTTGCAATATATGGTTTCATACAGTTCCATGTGTGCTGCTTTTCAACATCCTACGTAATGTTTAGTCACATTTAATAACAATAAAAGTCTCCTTCACAGCCGCATTCTGGAAAATGGGGCTGATTTTACTAAAAACAATGAATGTGAATAGTTCATGGTCTTCTCGCATTACCCAGAGATTTATCACATCTCTTGCATAATTTAATCTCTACATCTGTGGGACACAAATGTTTTACATTTCTTACATTTATGGGCAGACATCGAAAACATCTGTGCAGACCCAACACACAAAAACATCTGGAAGACATCTCTGCCTTTTTATGACATACGTCTCCTGATCTTTTGTCTGGAACAAGTGTGCTGCTATCAGTAGTAGCTTTATATGTTGGTTACTGGGCTTCCCGTTTGGGCTTTGACAGGCACAGGGGAAAATGTGATCAGCTCTGAATTTCAGCCCATTTCAGCAAGTGGGGAAGCAATTCAGGGAGCTTCCCACCCACCCACGCTGTGAGAATTTGGACCGGAATGGGAGCAAAGCAGCCAGGGTTTGCTGCTAAGCTTGTGGACAGGACTGTTTGCTGAAGGTTCAGGCTCAGAGCTGTGTGGAGCTGCTGCTGTTGTTTCTCTGGAGTATCCCAGACTGGTGCGGCAAAGTGGCCGAGGAGAGGATTTTCTCTGCAGCCCCCAAAATAGGAGCTGGCTTGGCAAGGACTTCAGATGAGGGGGAGGCCAGCTTGGCTGCGGGGACCTGGGGGGACTGTGTGCCCCTCCCAGCATTGGCCATATTGTTGCTGCTGCTGTTAATATCCCAGCCCTTCGGGAGTGAGATAAGCACTTCCTACGGGTGGGATGAAAGGCAATAACAGCACATGGAGATCTTTCTTCACTATACAGTTTCTGTACGTTCATAGCAGTGTGTTTGAGACCTGTTGGCTGCATCCAGGTGAGCAAAGGGACGTGGCCTTGGGCAGGCAGCACGCCTGGGCATGGTTTGGCCAGGGCTCACCAGCCATTCCCCTGCCTGTACCCGGCTGCGGTGCGGTGCCTGGCTCAGCCCAGCCACCCTTCTCACTTTGAAGGCAGTGAGCCTCTTCTGGGGTGAAGAGCGTTCAGTCATCATTCCTAGAGATTTTAGACCCTGCCATTTGGTTGTGGGGCTGGGGAACAGGCCCTGGCTTTTTTTACTTTAGTAGTATGGATGACTCAGAGATGTGCCAGTAGTATTGTGACCCAGAGATGTGCTGTGGCTATTGCTGTTTGCATTGGAGGTTCAGTTGGGAACTTGCCGTGGTGGATGTGGTGCAGAAGATGAATCAAAATGTTGCTCTTGCCAGCAGAGGCATGATGTGGAGTAGTGGCTGATAGAAAGATTCAGACATGATAACGGAGTGGTTTGGGGCACTGAGTGAAGTGATCACAAGGCCGATGGGTTGTGCGGGATGGAGTAGGAAGGTATGTCAAAGGCACAGCAGGGAGCCACCGTGATCAGCTGAGAAGTGCGGATAAAATATGTCGCTGCTGACTGATAAGGAGGAGGGAGAGCTCAGAAGAGCTTTGGGAGAGAAGCAACACCAGCAGGGATGCAACAAGAGAGGTGAACAGCACGCTGGGGAATTATCCTGGCAAGTACGAACAGCTGCTGGCAGTTATCACCTCACGTGTGCTTAATGTAAAAGCTGGCTTAAGCAGAACTGAAAGCTTGGTGGAAACCAAACAATGAAACGCTCCTCAAGTCTCTGCTCTGCTCTAGGTCATGCATGCTAGACACACACCCTGTTTGACACCTGTGTTAGTCCTTCAGTGGTCCGGTCAAAGGGGCTGTGCTGGGGTGAGCGAAGGCAACTGCCTTCTGCCTGGATGGAGACCTACAAAACATGGCTGGGGTAAACAAGCCCAGATTTTTGTAGCCAATCAAATGCCCTCATTCCTGCTTCTCCTGCCTGGCCTAGGAAGGTGTCCTGGCCACCTACCCTGGGCTGTCAGTGGCATTTGCTGCAGGGTGTCTGTGGTGCATGGAGACTGTGTCAGAGGGGAGCAGTGTCACATCTTCTACCACCCTCAGGAAGGCAGGTGAACCGTGGTGTCCTTGCAGCCAGCCGTTGCTTTCCTTGGGGCTGGTTGTGTAAAGAGGTTTCCAGGCCAGCAGAGGCTGCCTGGAGAGGTTGGTTGAGGTTAACACGAATGGGCATGGGGGCATGTGTCTCTTTTGGATGTTAATGGGAATCTGGGCCCATCCTGCAGAGTGCTGAGCACACCTGGTCAGGTGCTGAGCACAGGCAGGTCCCTGGCTGTTGTACCTGCGCAGTGGAGAGCATGCAGCTCCTGGCGCCAAGCACTAAGGCCATACTGTGCTCTCCTTCCTCGCATGCCCCTACCCTCTGCAGATATGTTCCTCAGGCCTGGCGCACGAGCAGGCAGGGGCATGGTGATGTCCATATGTGTCCTGGGCTGCTGGCCCACCCCGAGCCAGCCAGAGAAGAGGAGAGGGTGGAAGAGAGCAATGCATCACTGGGGATTTGAAATAAGGAAATGCCAAGTGTTCCCCTTGCCTGTGTACAATGTGACAGTCCATGGGGCAGCAGTGACAGTCTGTGAGCGGGCCAGGGGATACTCATGGCCTCTGGGTTTGTTGAGGAGATGTGAGTTTGTTTGGAAATTCCTGAACGAGCATTACAGTTGGCATAGACTGGAGGAAGACAGCCAGCTCCTCCAGCCTGCGAGCTCTCTCCGTGTCCCTGCTGACAACAGCACAGAGATCTGAGCAATGGTGGATGCAACCCAAGAACGGGCTCCAGGCTGTCTGTGGCCAAAGGTTCCACCGGGAGACCCCCCCTGCTGCAATGGGTCTCTGCATCGTTTAGACTAGCAGTGAGCAAGGGGGGCCTCTCCCTGTGTACAGAGCTGCTGGGGGCTGCTGGGCCCCAAAACCATCTGCCTCACTCACGCCAAACCATCCTGTGGAGTCCATTCAGACAAACCTTCCCAGAGCTTCACACTGTGCCACCCCGAAACACCCACTCCCTTGGGCGCCCTGCACACTGTTGGTGAGCGTGTGCTCGCTTGGGCACGCTCCCCCAGCCCTGTCCTGCCCTTGTGGGTGTGCGCTCACCTGGCATCCGTGCTTGTTCTGATGGATGGGGGCTCCAGCGCAGCCCTCCCTTGTGCAGTAAGGACCTATCTGTAAGGACAGGGTTGAGACATGTCCCACCAATATCCCAAAGGATAGTAAATCTGTGAGCGAGTCAGAGCCACGTCTCCTGGGACTGTGTGCTCCCAAACCCCAGTGCATCCTACTTGCCCTTGGCCCTTCGGTCAGGTTTCCCTCTTGCCCTCCCCACCGTTCCTGTTTCTCCAAGAAGAGCTATCCGGGCTCCAGACAGCCCTGTCTCATGGCTGCCGCTTGGTTGGCAATTTCACTTGCAGCTCAGACGTGGCGGGTGCAGCGTGTGGTGTCCCAGCCACTGCCCCGTGGTGAGCCCTGGGACCACAGCTCAGGATATCTGCACTGTTACTGTTAATCCCATGCAAAGCGGCAGGAGCAGGCCATCCCTAGAGGACCGTGTCTCTTTGGTTAGGAGCAAGGCAAGGAACATGCACAGTGCCTGTCCTGTGCTCACAACCTTACTAAAACAAGACTGTGTGTGGGAACAGTGAACGGCAGGTGAGCAGAGAGGCTGCGGGATGAAGGATGAGATTCGGGTGCCACAACACTCACCCATCACAGAGCTGAGCACTGAAAAGCCCCATCCAGGTCTGCTGGCTAAGTGATGAGCTAGGAAGGTGACTCTCCAGCAAGTGACCCCTTCTGGAATTTGAAAAAATTGTTGTGTTCCAAATAGTCAATATATCTTTTTTTTTTTTTTTTTTTGCTCACAACTGAGTACTTTAAAAAAATGCTCAGGTCAGAACAGAAAAAAACTTTATAGTTCAGAAAATTTGAAATGCTTCACGTGAGTTTTGGTCTTTTTTTTTTTTTTAATTAAAAAAAAAAACCAAAATGCAGCAATCTGAAACTTTAAACAATGTGTCATTGTGAGAGAAAAACCTGGAAAGGCTTTGCACAAATGTATATATGGGAGTTCTTTTGACATCTTCAAATTTATAACTTTCTCATTTTTTCACAAGTAAAACAAAAAAAGTCAGTATGTTCTTACAGGTTTAATTTTTGACAGATCTGCATTTTCCAATGCCAAAAGATTTTACTCAAATTTTAAGAATAAATTCCCAAACTTTTCTGATTGCCTGGGCAATTTCATTTGCCTGCATTCTGATATAATGTGGGATTACATGAACAGATGTTATTTTTCCATGGGATGTGATGTGTAAACTCAGACTTTTGGAGACATAATTTGATCAAATATAGCTGAATTTTCCCAAAGATAACTGGTTGTGAGCCCTTGCTCCAAACTGAAGTGGTTCAAACTTCTGAATGGTGGCTTTGAGGAGCTTTTCATCATGGATGAAGCAAAATATTTTTCCCAAAACCTGTTCTGATGATTCGCTGACCTGTTTAAGCTGAGTGCTTGCAAAATCTTCGAGTGGAAGCAGACGTCCTGGCAGTCAAATCTGGGGTTTGGCAAACTCTAAGCCGTGAAAGGTTTACAGCAGAGAACTGATCGTCGTTACCTGTCTGTGTTAATCACAGAGCTTGTGTTTTTCCATGGTTTCTTTTGTAATACTTCTGAATTCCAGGGTGGAAATAAGAAATCAGCACAGTAGCTTTTTCCATCTTCCTCTACAAGTAGAGGGACACACATCGAGCACATCATGGCTCTAATAGTAAGGAGCTACTGGCAGGGGAAGAGACAAAAGTGCCCATATCATGCGAAATTTCAAGACATATTGCAGGAGCCAAGGCTGTTGAGTATCGCCAGGGTGATGAATGTGGTGGTAGAGGTCCAGAGCCGCAGTGTCAGCTGATGGGGGGCTGTTGCTGATTGAGTCTGCTCCCTACCATGGAACAATTCACCCCCACAAGCACCACATTTGATTATATCAGCAGGATCAGACCCTTGGTTGTACCAGGAGAGTCTGACTTGTATGTCCTCCTCAACCTGGGCCAGTGCCGGCGGGCTGGAGTAGAGCCCAGAGCTTTGGCAAGCATCGATGGCTATCTGGCTTCTGAATCACAGCTTTAAGATGACAAAAATTTGCAGCCAAAATGCAGCCAACTCCCAAATAACACCCTCCAAGTCCCCAGGCTGACAGGTCAAGGTGACAGAGCCAGTCTTTCCGTGCCCCTGCAGCAGGGACTGTGGGAGCGCAATGGTCCCCTGGTCCGAAGCGCTGTGAGGACCGGGAGTTTGGGGAGATGCCCATCTCAACCTCCTGCAGAGATGGGGCCTCCAGTGCTTTGGGAGCTGGCAGGAAAGATATAGTCAGAACTGAGACTTGGCAGGAAAGGTCTGCAGGAGGAGAGCTCCCCGGGGGCAGCCACTGCTCCCCCCAGACACAATACTCCACTGCTTCCAAGCACATTTTTCTCAGGCAGTGCTGGATAATCTACGGGAATGTTAAACACCAAAATGAGCAACAAGCCTGGCTGGAATTTCTCTGCAGGACAAGTAATGATCTCGTGTTCCTCTCCAGGGGCAAGCAAAGGGTGGTGGAACAGGTCAGTGTTCTCAGGTCACCCAAGTGGCTCAACCCATGTTGAAAGTGCTTTGCACACTTTAGGGGTTGAATAGTCTGGGTGAAAGGGAACTGGCAAAATCACTTCTGTGCATATTGCTACCTTGCTTCACTGTTGGGAACAGCAATTCTCCTGCAAGGTATGAAGATTGCCAAATCCACCTTGCTTAGCAGCCTCGCAGCTCACAGCTCTGGAAAAGGCTTTTGTGCCCCTACTGCCACCATTCTGCACTGTCCCCCTCCACAGCCAGGCCCCATGCCACGGCAGTGAGATCCTCAGCTGGGGGAGAGAAGGATGGAGGGTCTCCTCCCTGGGACACTTCCTCCCAGCGAAGGAAATAGTCATCCTCTCCCCCGGGAGCGCAGGTTAAGTCTCTCGCCATGATGGTTCCTGTCCCCATCCCAACATCCATGACATTGGATAAGCACACTCTACATCTCAAAAAGCTTGGGGCACAAGAACAGCACCTCCAGTCACCCAGAAATGACCAGGATCTGCTGCCAAAGCCATAGGCACTTGTGTCCCCTTCTCATATTGGTGGACAAGCAGTGCCTGATCCAGAGTGATGTGCCATCTCACGGCTGGGAGACACATCTCCTGCGAGGGTATTTCTCCTTCTGAAGCAAAGGCAATGCTCAGGGTGCAGTGGGCAGGAGGTAGGGAACAGGTCACCACACTCCCGTGGCACACCAGGCGGGTGACGCACTGCTTGTACAAAGAGGGTGCTGGGTCTCCACGAAACCTGTGCCCAGGTAGATTGCTGCTGGCCACCCCTGAGCCTTCTGCCTCTCCAGAGGACATGGTGGCATACAGTTTCCAGCACTGTAGCGTGGAGGCTGGAGGCACATTCAGTCAAGGCCAAATGTCTCTGGGACTATGGGGAGGTAGTATGGAGTTAATTTTTTCTTTCACAAAAACATAGCTTTTTCATCTTTTTAATAAAGTGTTCCTGTTTACGTGGGAATACAACAGGGGTTGTTTATTTATTTGCTTTTAATAACTGAGAAATGTTTACTTCTGAAGGGTTCTCCTGGTTTTCTTCCATGGCAAACCTCTCGAAAGTTCAAGGGGAGAAAGATGAGGTGTTTGGTTTGATTTTTTTTTCATGAAAATTTCTGCTTTGGCAAAAATACCACTCTCCAGCAAGGGACAAAATATCGGCCCAGCCCCAGGGAACAGTACTGTGTGGCAGTTCTCTCCAGTGCCCATCGGAGCTGCAGGCATTTGCACATGATTGCAAATGAGCAGCAGCTCCCTGGTTTGGGACTCGTTCGGGGCACTGGGACCGGCGTGTCGAGGTTGTTCGTGCTCCGAGCCGCTCCAGGAAACCTCCCTTGGATTCTTGGCGCGGGCCCGGGCTCTGTGATCTGGCATTGACCCCCTGAAAGGCATATGGAGGCTCATTATCATTTGCTGACCCAACTCCTGTTTTCATTCCTCATGACAGGAATCTGCACAGTGTTTAATGCAAACAGAGGAAACACATTTATTGCCCTTTCTAAAAAATTCTGATGTTTCAAAGCCATGTTCAGAAAGCCGGAGCGACTAAATTCTTCTGTCTCTGCAACCCTGGCTTGAATACTTTATGCTCTCTGGTTGGGAAAACATCTTAAAAAAATCTGCCTAGGAGATATTTCTTTTACACATGCTGGACCTTCACGGAGGGGCTGCTGGGCTCGATGTAAGGTCAGTCGGACTGTCTGCTCACAGGAACAGTCAGTTCTGTGCAGGAAACTCTGTTTCTGCTGTAATTCTCCCCTGCAGAAACCAGATTTGACAGTATCTTGATCTTCTCAAGGGCCTAGCCAGATGTGTGGGTCTCAACTAGCCTGCATGGCCACAGGGCTGGCCATCCTCAGCCAGCAGCCCAGCAAATATGGGTTTTCCCATCTTTTAAAGGAGTAAATAATCATTACAGCACTGCTAAATAGAAAGCAAGCCTGACCCCAGGGACAGGCTGCTGGTGAGTCAGCTGAGCTGCTTGTGGTGTGCAATGAGCACGGGCTGGGGCAGACTTCAGGAAGAAGTCTCAGATTGAGTGAGACTGAGTGCAATCTCAGCAGGTTTATGGATGAAACCAAGCTGAGTGGTGTGGTGGATCTCTAGAGGGAAGGGCTGCCATCCAGAGGGACCTTGACAGGCTAGAGACATGAGCCCATGTGAACTTCATTAAGTTCCACAAGGCCAAGTGAAAGGTCCTCATGTGTGTTGGGGCAATTCTGAACACGGATATAGGCTAGGCGATGAGTGAATTTAGAGCAGCCCTGTAGAGCAGGACTTGGGGGTATTGGTGGATGAAAAACTGAATATGAGCTGGCATTGTGTGCTTGCAGCTGAAAAGCTAATCTCGTCCTGCGCTGCATGAAAAGAAGCGTGGCCAGCAGGTCAAGGGAGGGGATTCTGCCCCTGTAATCTGCTTTCTTGAGACCCCACCAGGAGTACTGCATTCAGCTCTGGAGCCTCCAGCATAAGAAAGACATGGAACTGCTTAAGCAGGTCCAGAGGAGGCTACGAAGATGTTCAGAGGGGCTGAAGCACCTCTCCTGTGAGGACAGGCTGAGAGAGTTGGTGTTGTTTAGCCTGGAGAAGAGAAGGCTCCGGGGAGATCTTATAGCATATCCTTCTCGTACCTAAAGGGGCCAACAGAAAAGATGGGGAGGGACTCTTTATCAGAGAGTGGAGTGATGGGACAAGGGGGAGTGGTTTTAAACTGAAAGATGGTAGATTTAGATTAGATATTAGAAAGAAATTCTTTCCTGTGAGGGTGGTGAGACACTGGAACAGGTTGCCCAGAGAAGCTGTGGCTGCCCCATCCCTGGAGGTGTTCAAGGCCAGGTTGGATGGGGCTTGGAGCACCCTGGGCTGGTGGGAGGTGTCCCTGCCCAGGGCAGGGGGTTGGAACTGGATGAGCTTTAAGGTCCCTTCCAACCTAAACCATTCTGTGATTCTAAGAAACACCTCAGCACAGCAGCACTGGAGAAATGTTCCTTACTTGAGAGCCTTTCTCCACTTCAGCATCCATCTCCAATCCCCAGTTTTAGTCCCTGCTCTGAAGGCTTTGACTACAGCCTGCTTACAAGATTGCAGCTTAAAAGAGCTCCAGGATTTGATGAATCTCCATCATGATACTGTCACATGAAAGACAGCCAGATCACTTCTCTAAGACACTGTGGTCCTGGGGTCTCCCACCTGATAACGGTAAGTGCTTATGGTCAATGGTAGTTAGGAGGGCTACAGCACGTCTGCTTTATTGATGCACTCAAGGAGTCAGGGCTGAATTACTTTGTGTGAAGCTCCCAGGTGATGTTCGAGGAGTGCTTTCAGCAGGAAATGGATGAAACTCATCATCAAAGAGGCTTTGGGGGTTTTACAGAGGGCAGAAGACTTCCAAAGTAAGACTTCTTTGGTTTGTAAACACTGTAACAAAGTGGATTCGGCTCTAATCTTATACCCATTTTACTGTGGTTTAGTGCCACTGACTGATGTGGAGTTAGACCTCATAGGCTCAGATGAGATCAAGGTATGATCCAGGCAGCACAGACTGCGGGGCATCCTCTGCCCTGGCAGGGGTACAGCCGAAGGGGAGCCTGGCCACAGCGTCATTTCTCCTGCCATGTGCTGGCACAGACCTTGGAACCTGCCCCAACGATTTGCAATCTGAGGCAGATGTGAACGGAAAAGAGTATTATTTTAATCAAATTAGAGCTCTGTGCATTGCTGCTCAGAGCAGCCTAAAGGATAACACATTGTTTTGAGGGTGCTTCACTGCCATAAGTGCTATGACCTGTTAAATCATGTCAGAAAACCCATTTTGAGCAGCTTCAAACACGTCTGCCATGTTTAAGGGTTTCATAATTTCCAGTTTATCACAGCAGAGCGATTTACACTTGCATCCTTGCAGAAACTGAGAAATACTGTTTAAATAGTCAGCATGTTGGTCCACCTAACGTTTGCTGGGCCTGCCAGAAAGACTCAGTCGCTCCCTTGAATGCCGCAGCATCACAGATCTTTGGCAGTAAGTTGATGCCTCTGATAAGTCTGGGCTGACACAGCTCTGCTTTTTGCTGTACAAATGAAATCTTAGTTCAGAAGACAGCAACAAGTCTTAAACCGGGTGAAGAGTGCTTTGCTGTAGCTCCCAGATGCCTGTTTGTGGGACAGGATGGAAAAAAGTTTCCTCGGATACAGGCATGTTGCAGAAGACCTCACAGATGTGATGCTCACCTCGTGCCCACCCATAGGAACATGAGCTGCTCAGAACTCTGCCTTTTCTCCAGATCACCCCATTGCTCCTGTGTCTGCAGGATCACTAGATGCATTGGTGCTTATTGTAGCTTGCAAAGACTTCTGTCTCGGCCAGCCCAGGACTATTTGCTATTACCAGCTGACTTTCTAAGGCGGGATCTGACAGTGATGGGCAGTGCTGCTAGTCTGTGTTGCTTACAAAAAGAGTTAGGAACACACAGCTCAAAATCCCAGCTCTTCAGTTAAGTGAATTGTGTATCTTACCAGGACTGCAGATGAAACAAAGTGCTGTCATGCCGAGAGTGGCTTCGCGATCTTACCCTGTCCTCAACATAAAGATTAAGGGAAGCAGTTCTGGTTCAAGTGTTTAAGTGGGTGCCTGTATAATTGAATTTCATGCTTGTTCATTCCCTCTGAAGTGGTGTATGCAGGCAGTCACTTGAAAGGGGGAAAATCTTGCTCGAACCCTCTATGAACTTTCCTACATTCAGTGAGATTTTTAATAATGGGTAAATCCTGCTTCAGACCCCTTTGACCGTGGGATGCTGATGAGAAAGGACTTCTTTTTGTAAATGTTTCTCAGGGCAAGGGGTCACTACTGCACCTTACATCCAAATGACCTGAAATGTTTTGCGCGTATAGGAAGTGATGCATGCATATAAATTAATTGCGGCCGGTTTCCGTCATTAAGTAATGGAGTGAGACCTGTGCACAGGTTTCCTCTGCCCAACTGGCCCTTGCGAGAAGCTTAGATGTCTTCAGATGAAAGCTCCTGAATAAGCACCTGTTTTTTGCAACCATTGCCCATCAAAGCCTTCGTAACCACGCACCTGAACCGCCCATTGAGACGGCACCATAGGTCTCCTCATGTGCTTGCGCTGTGACAGCATCCGTGGGCCACATGTGAGCTCTGTGTCACAGTGCTTCTTTGGGGTCATCACGAGCTCTGTGGCTGTGAGGTGTATCAGCCAAGCAGTGTCACACCACTGCAGTCCAGTGTTTGGTCCACATTGGCCACTAGTGAGGCGCACCGGGGTGCGGGGTTTTCATACATCAGGACCTCCAGTATATGTCACCAATGGGTACATGGTGACTGCCTCTTTCCAGGCAATATTTAATGAAATCTCCCCTGCTCTCCATGGCTGCAGTGTGCTCTACACAATCCTGCAAAGTGAGCTTGCCTGAGCCAAGAGTTTTTCCAAAATAGGAGCATCTAGCAAAGACCAAGGTCTTCACCATGACCTGGAGGCTGTAAATCGTTCTTCAAATCTTTCCTCACAAATCAGACCCTTTAATCCCAGTTGTCTCCCATTTCTCCATCTCTTTCTGGTGTTGCCTAAACAGCAATTTTGAGTGTTATCACACCTAAAAGATGGAATCTGCCCAGTGTCGCTTTCCTCCATGCTGGGCTGGAGGATGTGATGGGCAGCCTGTGCCCCTTGGGCTCAGAGCTGTGTGCTTACCTGAGGAAAACCCTTTTCCCTCCAGCTGAAAGGTGGCTTTGGGGCTTGGTGCCTTGTGGTGTTCCCAAAATGAGAAGGTGATATAGCTGGGGGTAACTGGTGAGCTCTAGGGCCTTCTGGTTGAATATATCCCCTTTGGTGTGTGCAGTTACATGTATACGTATGTGCAGACATACATATGTATATGTGTGTGTATATATATGTTCATTGCATTCATGATTTCAGATCTCGCATCCCTTCTGGGTCACCTCCATGCTTCCAAGGTGATGCAGAGTTTGTGGTCCCTGTGTGCACATGTGGCTGTGCCACGTGGAGAGCTGCCAGAGCCTACTCCTGCCCCTTCCCTTTGAGGCAGTAAGACGGCAGCGCTGGCTGCAATGAGGATGGGGATGATTTCGGTGCACGGCTGCAGGGTTGCAACAGGGCAGATCCCAACGCAGATCCCAGCTGCACTTGTTCTGTAGGACCTGAGGAAGACAGAGGTACACAAAGGAGCTTCCCTGGCACACCTGGAACATCTTAGGGAACTCAGTAAGATTCAACATATCCCCAGAAGGTCATGTGGCTCACAGCACCCTGCTGGGTTACAGCCTCAGCATGTCTGGAGTGCAGAGACATCAGGCATTCGTGGCATCTTCCCTGTTCCTGGTGAGGCTGTAGGATCCTCCCTCATCCCATGCCTGTATTTTATCCTGGGGTGCCATTAGCACTTCTTTTCCAGGTTGTTTAAGAACAAACAGTTTGGTTCAATGTGGGAGGGGATTTGGGAGTGCGGAGCAGTGTGCATTCCCCAGGTGTTAAGGATGTGTATAGGTCATGATGGGCTTTTTGGCATGTGTTTGTGAAATAATTATTTAGGAAAGTCTTTGCTCAGAGGAGTGAATCAGCATCGCTTGCAAGAGCAAACTCCATAGCAGAGGTGTTCATCTGCCCTTGTCCTCCCCCTCTGCCCACTGCTGTTCCCACCTGCCTGGCATTTAGCTCTTGCAGCAAAACCCGGCTGCGTAGGCAGGTTGTGGGGAGATGAATCCTTGGGACACGTGGGGCTTGTGCCACGGAGAGCTTTGGGTAATAGTTGTGCCTTACACCCAGGTGCTGGAGTCAGAAGCAAGTGCAGACACAGACTCAGGGTCTCAGCCAGAAAGGTCAAAAGCTGGGTCTGTTCCCAGTAAAACGAGACAAAAATTATCTGACCATTGGCAGAAGGAAAAGGTAATTTTTTGCCCATCGTGGCATCTGGGCAGCCGGCAGCAGCGAGGAATCCAGAGGGATGACAGGGCTGCAGATACCTTGGCAGGGAAGAGCAGATGCTGTTGACAGAGCAAGATGCTGGAGAGCAGTTGAACTCTCCAGCGCTTCCTTCTGCCTACGCGCTGGGGGAACTGGGAGACAGAGGTGTGTGGTGTTGACATTGGCCAGACACCAAGAGATTTCCTGTTCTCCAGAGAGCCCTTGTCAGCAAACCACAGCTCTGCAGGCAGCAGCGTGGCGAACCCGTCCTGCGGAGCAGGGGCCCGCAAGGCCGAGCTACTGTGGGTGCACAGGAGGGGATGGCTGCTCGCAGCAAAATGCCCGATCTGGGGATCCTGTGGAGGTGGACACTGCTGCAGCAGCCTGTCCTGAGGAGGTCAGGGGAGGGAGGCAGCACAAGCAGGTTTCATGTTTCTCCCAGCTGTTTTTCTACCCTCCCATGTTCTTCTCCCCAATCTGCCCCCATCATCATGGAAACAGAATGCTCCATCAGGGGATGGAGCCCGTAAAAGCAGAGTGCAGTGCCACAGGAGTGCCCTTCTCCATTGACCCCCCTCATCAGGAGAACAAGCTGTGGCTGCAGCCCCAGGGCATCTCCCTGAGCAAACCTCTGCCTCCGTAGTGCCACGCCTGCTGCCAAGTTGGGGTGAGTCCCTGAGAAACCACCAACCCTCCTCGCTCAAGGGCATCCCAGCAGCCACCCCCGGGCAGCAGTGCCGGCAGCGCCCCATAGAAAGCCCATCAGGCCAGGGCTGGTGCTCACACACGGGGTCCCGGCTGAAATCCCACCGCTGCATCTCCTTGCTCCCGTGCACACAATGACAGGGCATTTCTGACCTGGACAGGCTGGAGAGTTGGGCAGAGAAAAAGCTGATGAATTTCAACAAGGGCAAGTGTAGGGTACTGCATCTGGGGAGGAATAACCCCATGCATCAGTACAGGTTGGGGGCTGACCTCCTGGAGAGCAGCTCTGTGGAAAGGGACCTGGGAGTCCTGGGGGCCAACAGGATGACCATGAGCCAGCAATGTGCCCTGGTGGCCAAGGAGGCCAATGGCATCCTGGGGTGCATCAAAGAACATGGCCAGCAGGTCGAGGGAGGTCATCCTCCCCCTCTACTCTGCCCTGGGGAGGCCGCAGCCGGAGCACTGTGTGCAGTTCGGGGCTCCCCGGGTCAGGAAGGACAGGGAACTGCTGGAGAGGGTCCAGCAAAGGGCTACAAAGATGATGAGGGGACTGGAGCATCTTTCTTATGAGGAAAGGCTCATAGGGAGCCCTATGAACCCCTCATGAGGAGGGACTTGGGTCTTTTTAGTCTGGAGAAGAGAAGACTGAGGGGGGATCTTATCAATACTTATAAATACTCAAAGGGAGGGTGCCAGGGGGATGGGAACAGTCTTTTTTCAGTGGTGCCCAGTGACAGGACAAGAGGTAATGGACACAGACTTGACCACAGGAAGTTCCATCTAAACCTGAGGAGGGACTTCTTTCCTGTGATGGTGGCAGAGCAGTGGCACAGCTGCCCAGAGAGGTGGGGGAGTCTCCCACTCTGGAGCCATCCCAAACCCGCCTGGACGCCGTCCTGTGCCACTGCTGGAGGTGACCCTGCTGTGGCAGGGGGTGGGACTGGGGGAGCTCCAGATGTCCCTTCCAACCCTGACCAGTCTGGGATTCTGTGATTTTGTGATTCTGTGATTTCTGGCCCATTCCCTGTGCCGAGGGCACCCACCAGGCAGCCGGGCCGGTGGTGGAGCTGGCATTTCCCTTGAGAAAGGCAGAGCATCTCTGTGCTGAAAGCAGGGTGATACTGAAGGCCAGATTTACAGCTGCATTGTCCTGTTGCCAGTAGACATTTGACCAGCACCCCTACACATGACATTTGTTTGTTCAAATGTAACACAATTCATAGACTCTTCAGGAGAGTGTTGATGCTGTGACATTAAGCAGCCGATTACTCCTGTGCTTGGCAGGCTCTCAGTCCCGCTGCGATATGGCTCCTGCCCAGCACCTTCCCCAGCAAAGTGCATTGGCATAAATACGTGAGTAATGCAGGTGACAGGCGCTGTGGCTCTGGCTGATTATCCATTGCTTTTATGTAATTTATGCTCCAAAAGTAACTGTGCTCAATCTTGTCCATGAACTTGATTCCTTTCATGTGGTTTTCTGTGCTAACGAGATTAAATCAGTTCCAATAGGCACCGTTTTAATGGAGATGATAAACTTTTATTGAACTCAAGCACATTAAAATGAAATGTAAGCAATAGGTGACTTTAGCATTAGTCTCGAGTCTTTTCCAATCTGGATCAAGCCGGCATACCTTCCCTGTTAAGCAACAGCCAGCACCCCAGCACATTTTATGAGCTTCTAAAAGGGCCGAAAAATCCTTCCCCCACCCTGCTTCCACGTTTCAATGCCGCTGGGGGCTGAGGCTGGGTGTTAATAGGAGCCACTCTGTGACCTGGTGGTGCGACCATGAAACGAGGCGTAAACACGGCTAAGTACAGGACTTCACATCTCACAAAAACAGGAAAGCAGGGGATGGGTAATTTGGTGTTTTACAGCAGCTTTGTCTGCTAATCTGTGATCTGTTTGGTCTGCCAGTAGGATTATTATGGTGGGTTTACTGAAGAAGTGCCAAAAATGATGTTAAATAAACTGTTTACACAATGTAACTGCAGGCTGAAAAGCTAAACAGAGAGTCCCAAACTCAGCCCCATAGCAGGTTTGAAGAAAAATAAACTTCTCAACACTTTCAACTGGACACTGCCGCTCTGCAGAGTCTGCTCTGTTTGTTGAATATTAAAATGTAAAATTAATGTGTTTCCCCCTCTTTCTGGGGCTCTTTCCAAAGGTCTCATGGTTGGAAACATGATCGGATCATTTTGAGCTCCTTGGCTGTCCTTGGAATTTTCTGTGATCATTTTATCCGTTATAAAATATTCAAGTTTCAGAATGACTGTAAGAAAGACTATCATTCTTTAGAAGTGGGTTGTGTAATATTATTTTTAAGAGGACAGGAAGAGCTAGTGCTTGTTCTTTGCTCTCCAAGGAATTATAAGGGAGACCTGGGGGACAGAAGTTCATGGTGCTGTCCCGCGTGGCACTTGCATGACTTTGCTGGTCATGCAAAGTGTCACCTTCACCAGTGGGTGGGTGATGTGTGAGAGTTATCCACCAACTTAAAGGACAGTTTGGAGGGACGCAGGAGCTTTCATGCCTTTCCTCCGCTTTTGCTCATCTTTGACATGAGTGTATTCATTGCTGAGGAAAAAGCTTGAATGGAATTTGGAAAAATTAGTGGTGTCAGCTTTTTGGCTAAGAAATTGCATGCAAACCACTCTTGAATTCTGACTATTTCTGTTAGCCATAACCTCCCCCCAACAACCCAGACAGTTTCTATAGCACATGGGATAAGCATGCAGTTTGTGCAGGACCCATCAGTTACAGCCCATGTTCATTCCAAGTCCTTGTTTTAGTGTCTGAGGGTGTGCATTTGATTTTTTAACTACGGTGAGATGAACAGGGCATAACTGGCATTGGCAATGACTTTAGGGCCCCATCCAGGATGGGGCTTTGGTGCTTGCACTGGATTTGTGAGTAACAAATTCCATAGAGATCAAGGAACCACACGTGTGCTGGCCATCAATGATAGCGTGGTAGGACAGCATGTGCCTGGCACCGTTTGCACGAAGGTTGTATTAATGTTCTCTGAGCATGTCAAAACACTGGGCAAAGAAGGATCCCTGAGAAAATAATTTGCATGGGCTTTCCAAAGTCCTTCATAAGAGGTGGCTGAAGGAGCTGGATCATCAGGGGCACAGCCAGGGTTCAAAACCTGAAGGCAGGAAGGGAAGTAAGACTTCTTTGTCCTCATGCAAACTTACAACAGGCCTTCTAGGTTTTCTGCCAGGTTGTGTGCTGTCAGGTATTGTTATGGATTTGGTACAAAAATGAAGGGAGATGATATGGAGGTGCAATGTAGAAAATGCCATTTGAACCTGCCTGTGCAGTTTAGCTTTGTCCCCTGTGTGTATGCTTCGTGAGATAGTTTTAGTCATATGAAGACACAATTTATTTATTTTTTTCTATAGGAACCAGCTTTATTAATTACACAATCTTACTTTGTTCCCTGAGATCTTGTGGTTAGATAAAGCAAAGCTGTGGTGACATTACACATGCAATCACATAGACACTGCAGCATAGGATATATTTAAAAGTGGGAAAAAAAAATAGTAATTAAATGCAATTTCATTTTTTAAAAAGACAGCAAAACCAGCAGATCTATCCTCATAGTGATGTACAAAAGGTCACCACAGAGTTAGTTTCCCTCCAGCACCCAAACTGTCAGAGCCAGAGCACCAGGCAGAGTGTCGCCCACAGTATGGGCCGACCAGCAAAACCTTCTCCTGCTGGCTTCTCAGCAGCTTGCTGACAGCAGAGGAATTTGGAGACGTGCAAGTCAGGCGTTGCAGTGTCCCAGCACCAACAGCGCAGGAGAGGCAGGGTCCCTCTTATCCACCCTGGTGGCCCGGGCCAAGGTGTCATCCTGAGGCAGGGGCTCAGGAGCCAGGGCAGGAAAGCAGTGCCAGGGGCTGGGGCTGCCGCGTGCTCCCATGGCATGGTTCCTCCGGGCTGAGAGAGGGCGCAGGCTGGGTGCGCTGCACTCGCAGCAGTCGCAGGGGACCGCCTGGCACAGTGCTATTTCAGAGGCACTCAAGAAAACGTGATTTTCAGGCCCTTATGTAATTGGGTGGATTTGTCACAAGAGACGCAGAGTGGAGACACACACCTGAGACCGAAGCACCCTCCCCTCATCATCTTTCAAGTCTCTGGTTTTGCTTCCCAGCAAAGCTTTGATAAGAACTGGAGCAAACCAAGTGCTTCTTCCTAATTTTGCTTTTCAAAAGGACTGAGCTTGCTTTTGCTGAAGCTTTCCCAAATTATTCAGCCCAAAGGGTTAAAGTTTGGCAGTGTTGTAAGCAACTGAACAATGGGTCATATCATGGAAACTGTCAGGCAACCTTAAATATAGCTGTTATGATCTGCATAGTCTGCAATGTTCTGGAAACCAGGATGAGCAGTAAGGGGAAAAAATTCATAGAGCCCATAGAGTTGTTTAGGTTAGTCAAGAACAGAGCGGACTGCAGGGAGCTGGAGAAAGCCAAAGGGCGCCTGGGGAAAGGGGTGGGTGGTGGGAGGGCAGGAGCAGGGCAAGGAGCCCACCAGGAGGAAGACAAGGATGAGGCAGAGCAGAGGGCAGTCAGGGACAGGGTCATGCTTGGTGCCTGGCTGGTTTGGCAAGTTCAGTGGGCTTATCCGATGGTAGCTAGTGACCCCGTCTTTCCCCCAACCCTTCTTCTTCTCATCTGGCCTCTCCAATATGCCCACACACACGAGAACTAATTTAGTGTTTGCACAAACTGATCTAACAATGAGCCAGGAGTTAGGGCTGGGCTCAGCATTGATGTGGGGGTCCCAGATCCTCGCAGGGGAGCTGAAATTCACCCCTTATCACTCACCGAGGGCTGAAGCATGTGGGTGTCTACTCTTTCCCAAGACAGCATCCCAAGTATCCCAACTGAGGCAGCCAACAAACATGGACTGAACTTGGAGCCCGAAAGCTTCAAAGTGAGTTGGAAACTATTTTATCATAGCAAGATCAGTGCAAGCCGCAGTGCTGGATGTGAGCGGGACTGGGGCTGAGAAGCCCTCTTACGGGAAATGGCTCTTAATGTGCTGTCTGAGCGCGATCCTGGCGCAAGGAGGGAGTTGCTGAGGAGCACTGCGCTATGCAGGAGGTCAGACCCAACATCCCTTTGGCCTCCAGCTCTACAGGCAGATGCTCAGCTGGAATAGTGTTATAACCATGTAGCCTGAATGATTTATACCACTAGAAGAGTTTTTTCTTTCCCTTCTTCCTCCCCACTGCCCTGCTCTCCCTCCTTCTCCGTAAGCAGTGTCAAGAAGCTGAAAGGCAAGGGGACCATCCAAGTGCCCACCCGCACCAATGCCCCCAGCTCAGACGTGTCACGGGGAACGGAGCCTCATGGGACACCACTGCCCTGCTGCCCCCACACAAGCAGCAATGGTTTCTCTGTTTGTTCATGGACTGTCATTTTCTGGTCATGTCTTCAGAGCCCCTTGGGGACAAAATACAGCTCTGGCTGGGCATAGAGGCAGCACAGCTGCTGTGGGAGAGGGATTTGGCTCCTCCCAGTGCCTGTCCATTCCTCCCAGCATCTTCATGTCTCGCCCATATGAGCTGTGCCCCTATGGGCTCCCATGACACCCCATGACCCACACAGCCTCCCCTTGCACCCATCTGCTCCCCTCATCTCTAGCTGCTGTCATGGCTAAGACCAATGTCCTGCATGCCAGGCAGGGACAGGAGCTGCTCGTGGACAGACCGTCGCTCCCGAGGTCGCTGGAAGATTTGCCGGGGCAGGTTTGGGGCAGGTCCATGACATGGGAGAGCTCCAAGGCGCAGAGGGACGCCCCCCGTGCTACGTGGCACAGCGCTGACCTGAGTATTTCCACTGGCCTTTTCTTGACCATTTTTGGTCCCTTTCATTTGTTTTTGAATCTGTTCCTCCTCTTTGCCCAAGTTCTTTGCGCTAATTGGGAACTGGCTCCTCTCGGGGTGGGAGGTCTGTCAGGACTGCCTTATGACAGATTTACTTTGTCTCTCTGTCTCTGCATTTTGGCAGTTTGGTTCTTCTGCAATGTTCTGGATTTGGATTTTGCTTCTCAGTGCTGATATCCTCACAATAGGCAGCCTATGGATTGACTAAATTAAAACATAACGAGCTGGAATGCAACTGGCAGCTCTGCAAGATCCCCATCAGCACGGCGGTGGATTGCAAACGCACAGCTGAGCTACATCTCCGGGCGGGCGCGAGCTGATGGCCGCAGCCCTGCTGTGGATGGGTGAGACCAGGGTGGGATGCAGGTGCCCTGCTCTGTGTGCCACGAGCGATGGCACTAACACCTTGGCATGGACACCCCGCTGCGGACAGGGGCTGCTGGTGCTCGTAGGAACAGCATGCTGAACTCCAGCAAGGGGTTGGCAGGTGGGAAGTGTTGATTAATAGAGATCAGGTGGTGCAGGTTCAGAAGGATGTCAAGTCAGTGAGCTGAACTGCTGTTGCTAGAAGGCAGGGGACGTAGCTGCTTCTCTTCACTGGTGTTGGTCCTTGTACCCTACATGCTCTGGATGCATCAATCCACTTTGCTCCATGACTGCAACTTCTCCATCCCATTGCCGTGTTATGAGTGGCACCAAAACCTTCTGCTGCCAAGTCCCTTCTGCTGCAAAGTGGCACTGTGTTCACGCCAGCCTTGCACCTTGGAGATGGGTGTCTGTACCATCTTTCCCGCTGCCTCGCTTCCCCTCACTTCAGCTATAGGGTGCCCATATAGGGGGTGTATCTCTACCAGCACACTGTTTCCTCCTTCTGCTTCTCCTACAAATTTTACCATTTTGTGAGCAGCCAACTCTCCCAGGCTCATTTTCAAGCCAAAAGGGCTTTTCTAACCCATTGCTAACTTGGCTCAACCTGGCATGTCAGCAGGTGGGATGGCCTCAGAGGAGAGCCCTGTTTCTTGTCCTGTGTGTGGAGGTGACACACAGAACCACTCAGTTTGTGAAGAGCAGCCAGCGAGCAGAAGAAAAGGAAATCCCGGGTGGCACTGAGTGTGGGAGTCTGTGGCCAGCATGGGGTTGCAAGAATGTTCATCCCAGCTTGCAAGACTTCAGAAGGAGGTCCAAACCCAGGGAAGGCTGTTGAGAAATGGATAACATGCGGGCTGGGGCCAGAGCTGAGAGTGGCTGTGATGGGAACCCAGTCAGGGAGCGTTTGCTCAGAAATTGCGAAGAAGGGTGAGAAAGCGGTTTGCTCTCCCTCCTGAGGATACTGCTGCTCACTGCAAGCTGCCTTAGCACACTGCGACCTGCCTGCCGGCTCTGGTAAGGCTCCGCAACCTTCCTGCCTGTTGTGCTTGCCAGCACCTGGCAGTCACAAGTGGGAAAGCACTGTGGAGTGTATGGCGTAGGTATTGTTTGGTTTGGGTCAAATATGCCAATCAGCAGCACAACAGGAAAACTAATGTGACACACACACGCGTCAGAGCTCGCTTACATTTCCTGAGACAGCTCTGACCATCAGGCTGCGAGCAGGGCTGGCCAGCATGTGCTTGCAATTAGGCCCCAAGTCTTCCCCAACGCCGGTCTGCAGTCAGTTATAGTAGAAGAAAGACAAGCATGTTAGCAAAATCCAGGATGAATCACAGAAAGGGACTGCCTAGACGCTGCCCGGACATGGGTGAGATGATAACCGCTCTCTCCTGGAAGGGGAACAAGCAGGCTGAGGATGAGGGGCAACTCCCATAGAAAGGCACTGCCAAGGCTTCAGAGCAGTGGGTTGAAGAAACTTCCCCAGAGCAGTTTCTCTGGGTACCCTGAGGTGTGTATCAGGGCATTTTCCTTCTTGTTTCTCATGAGTTTCTCATCATCAGTGAGGCTCTATGGTTCTTCGGGATCTGGACAAACTGTATGTCGCCTCGCCCTGAGATCTGGGTACACATCTTGCTCACGGGAAGAGAATTTCTGCACAGAAACCAATTCACCTCCAAACCCAACCATGGTTCTTTTCCAAGGTGGTAGGAAAATAGTAGGACAACAGGTAAAGTTTCCAAGATTGCTGTCTCATTTATTGACTGTGGGATAACTCTAAATCCCAACAGCAAGCAGTGGAGGATCGAACCGCACCAGTGCCCATATAATGCATATTAATAACTGAAATAGGTAACTAAGTCAAGCCAGAGGGATGGTTGGATAAGGGGCTCAGAGATTCACTGCTGATTAGTCCAAGAAGGGACGTCATCTGGCTTGTCTTCCTGCACAGAGTAGGCCAGAGTGTTTCCCCAAGTGAGTACTTGCAGAGCACGTATTTTCAGCGATTGTTTTGTATTGATTTTTGAGTTGGCAATGGTAGGAACTCCTCCCACAGCCCTGGTTGACTTGTTCCAGTGCATCTTATTCTACATCAGATCATCAAATTAACCTAATGATCAGCTTGATTAAATTATAGTAAATCAAGTAACAGATCCATGTCAGCTTTCTGGAAAGACATCAGTCTTGTTTAGCTCTGAACTTCCCAAATCAGCTATCATTTGACGAGCTATGTCTCTTCCAACCCAATGGGGATTTTGGACTAGACACCCTCCTGAAGTCCCTCCAGCCAACGTTTCTTTCCTTCTATTAATAGCTTGTCCTAGGAGAGGTAACCCTTTACATGGGCTTTAGCTTCTCTAAGGGATGGCTCTGCTGAGCTCTGCTGCCAGTTGATGCAGTTTGACCACAGCAGCACTGAGGAAGTAGTCTGTTTCTGTCTTTAAACCTGGTGTCATGTACATCAACCCCATCCAACCTGCAAGCGTAAAGTACGTCACGCTTCACATTCAAATGACAGACATGCATGAAAAGACCGTGATTTCTTACATGCATTAAACATATGTTACCTACCAACTACATATGTGGGGGAGAGAGAAAGAGGGAGGGAGATGTTTCAGAGAGCAAAGCTGTGGTAGATGGTAGTTGTCACTGCAATCACATGTGTTAGCTCACTCCCAGTCAGCTGGACAGGCTAACACAGAGATCAGGCCCCAACGCTAAGGTTGAGGCAATGCTGTTTGATGCTAGGGAGTAGGAAAAGAAATATGACCCTGAAGGTTCCAATCTGTGGGTAACTGTGATTTTGTTCAGCCTCTGGAGCCTGGCTTGCTGTTGAAAAGATTAGCAGGTGATCTTGAGGACCTTGCTGCTTTGTGTCAGCATGACCACTGACCACCTGGACATCCAGCCCGGGGATGGTAAATCATGTTTTGTAAGCTGAGGGATGCCTTTAGCCTGATGGCCAATTTGTGGATACGAGAATATAAGCACAGATTTCTTTGTCAACTCTGCTGGTATCAGGAAGCTGCAAGAATGCAACCAACATCCATTAGAGGCCACGAGCTGCCTGCTGACTGCAAGGGTTCTTCCATTTTTGAGCCATTGTCCTGAGAGGTCCCTTTGTCAGATGTCCTTTGGTGGCCACAATGGGACACCGCTGCACTGAGGCCATGGGCACAACCCAGTGGATCTAATTAAGCGTAATTTCTGTAGTTAGGGACAGTATCCTTCCAGAATTTTAAGGTCCCTGGATCCAGAAATATTCCCAGTGCACTGGACTGTAGGTCATCTGAGACCCTTCAGGAGATGCGTCTCTCAGTCACCTCTAAGGGTCCAGTTCAAAAAATAATTAAGAAATGCAAAGTTTGCATGATTTTCTATGATTTCATGTCAATTTTTCACAGCTACACTTGGGCAGCCTTTTCAAAGCATCACACTTACTGTAGCCCAGGTGAAGCCCTGGGATTTCCCTATTTATTTTGCTTTTTGAGAGCTTAGCACATGCACAAGCAGCATGTGAACACGTCACTAGCATACACTGAATTCTGATTGCCTGAATATCCATCTCCAACAGCTGTTATGGCAGCCTTTTCGGCCAGAGTAGCTGTCCATGCTGCAGCCTTTACAGATTGTCCTACCCCTCAGCAAATACATCTTCCCTGAGACCCCTCACTTGTGCGGCTATCTGCACAGCCAGGAGTTGTGCTGGCTCCTGTATGCCTCATCACTTAGCCAAGCATCCACCAAAACTTTTGCCAGAGGAGTGGCAAACGCTGATGCTTTGCAGGGTAGAAACTCAGGGGAACATCTGGCTGGGTGGACAGAAGAGAGGAGAGGGGGCACCAGGCACGTCTCCTCATTGCGGAAAGTCACCAGGGTATGAAGCCACTATAAGTGCCTTGGTTTCACATGGCAACGTTTGTGTGGCACCTCCTGCTCTTGCTCACCTTGGGGGGCAGGCAGGACAGGCAGGAGAGGCAGGAAGGGTATCTCCTCCCGCTGGTTTGGAAGAGAGTCCAGCTTTCAGGAGCGTTACTCACACGAGCCTTCAGGCTCCCAGCTGATGAGCCCCCGGGGCGTCCAGAGGACCGGAGGTGAGGCCATGACCCGGTGCTTATAGAGAAACTCAGCAGGAATTAGATCTGTTCCATAAAATAAACAGTGCAAGTCTCTAATTTCCAAACAAGCCCCAGTGGCCCCTTTCGCTGAGCAGTTCTGCTGTGACTAATCATACTGGTAGGTGTTGGGTCAAAATCAACAATGGTTCTCCACTAAGGTCACTCGCTTTCTCTGTTTACACTGCTAATTTTATCACTGCTCAGAGTGCCTAATGGTATTATTTATATATTTAGCAATGATAAATGTTGATGCTAAATAAAGGCTTCCTGGCGTGGGCAGGTTGAGGGCTGATATGGCACATCCACAACTTTATCATCAAAGGAATTAGCACTGTGGGTAAGAGCTTTCCTGGTTTTCTGCAAAGCTGAACGCTTATGAATGGGAAATGGTGTAAGCAATTAGCCTTGCCTGATAGCAAAGCACATCACTAATGAGCAACGCCTTTAAGAGGCTGAATTTCACGCAGCTCCTAGGGAGGGCAAAGGGAAGTCCCCGAGCCTCCTTGCCATGATGAAAATCTGCATCTGAAAGTGCTCGTACCTTCAGCTTTGTAAAACAGGGTCTGAGGGAGAGCAGAGACAGGGCTGCATCACAGCAAATGCACAGCCCTCCGTCCCGAAGCCGCTGGGAGCAGGGATGCACAGTCCAGGCTACCCAGGGTCATCCCCCAGAGGTGGGCAGCCCGAGAGGAGCACCGAAGTTATTGCAATGCTCAGATGAGGCTTCTCATACATAAGCCTCTTTCTCTGGAAAATTGTTTACTTTCTAGTGAAAAATCACAGCCCACATTATTTCAGTGGAAAGCTGGCTAAAAGCCAGGCAGTTTGACCCAGGGATGCCACGGGGTGACTCACTGGACTTGTAGTTTTGGAAACTCCTGTCACTGTCATCCTGTCTGGGACAGCCTTCTGAATTTGGACTACATCACCCATGGTGCTACAGGAGGTCTTTCCTATGAGTTGGGCTGATGCACGATGAAAGTCTTTGGCTATAGTCCAACCTGACTCAAACACTACGAGGCCCTGACATGTCTTTTCTAATTAGAAAACTCGCCCTTTTCCAGTGAGAGATGATATTTTAAGAAACCGTTTGTGATATTTGATTCTGTTATGAGAGAAAACATTTGGCCTTTTTTCATTTTGGAAAAGGGACATGGGAGCACAAAAGGGGTCTCAAGGCCAGGGAGGCGGAAAGATCTGGTTTGGAGGCATCATGGTCATGGACAGCAAAGAAGGGGCAGCAGTTGAAGTGGATTTTGGAGAGGGCAACAGAGAACTGCCAGCCCAGAGCTGTGGAGTGGCAGCAAAGCAAGCAAAGGAAGAGAGCATGAAGGGCCAATGGGCAGGAATTGAACTGTACAGCAAGACAGAATCTGTGGTGGGAAGGCTGGTGGATGTGCTCTCAGTTCCTCATTCCTTGTAGTGTTCATAACTAGTGCGTAGTGATGCCCACAGCATCCCAAATCCAAAACTAAAGCATCCTAAGGAGTCCTGGATCCTGACCTTCATTCAAGCTAAAGATGTTCTCCTCCAGGTTAAATAAGAGTGAGCACAACTCAATTTCAACCTGCTTGAAACCCCTGTGCTCTCTGCACATCTGCTTTCATTTCTGCCTTTCATGTCCTTTTGCCATCTCCTTCTGTATGGTGAGACAGCGAAGGTGACTCTGCAGGCCCATGGGCTGGAAAGGAGGCAGGGAGCAGAGACCAAATTTATGGCAGTGTATTTTTTCTAGGAACATCTGCTTGGATGTAGCATGTGGTTCTAGGATGCGCTGTAGGTCCAAGGATTGGAGTGATTGCTCAGACTCAGGATGTCCTGTGAAGAATCTTGCCTCAGCGGGAGTTGGACAATGTTCAGTGCCTGAAGCAATTTGCTAGTTGCTGTGGTGGGTGCAAACAGATACCATTCACTTTTGGACAGATATGGGTCAAGGGAGTTGAAGTGGTGTCAGGGTTACATGCTGTCCATGCATGAACTCATCAAATCCCAACTCAGCGCACCATGCAGAGATGGGTCTGTGATTCTGCTGTTGGTAGCTGACGTGTGGCCGCTCCGTGGATCAGTCTGGATACATCCTCATACATGTGGACTTATTCATGCCTTATACCAGTTTCACTGAGATCAGGATTAGACTAACAGGGGTCTGGATTTAGTTCAGAGGATCCCCTGGGCACGGATTTCCTCTACACGGGTTGCATACTGCTCCCAGCATGGTCTACTGGCTGGACCACACAGCTCATTTTGATGCCACAGCCAGGCTATGTGGGTGAAGTTGTCATCTATATCCACTGAGACCTCCCATGGCAGTGCTCCTGCCTGGCATCACAGATTTTGGATTTGCTGAGAGCCAGACAATGGCCTTGGCACTGGACAGCAGGGCACCTCAACCTCCTATCAGCCTTTGAGAAGACAGGACTTTCGTATTCGCTGGAAGTCCTCTGATACTATCTCAGAGCAACTCAACAGCCCTCACACATGTTCCCATCTAGTGCCCTGCCAATGTGGTAGCAGAAAGCAAAAACCCAGGAACATGATCACTCATGCATTTCCCATGCTGTGCCCCATGTGCTAAGGGGCCATTCTCAAGTGTCTGTAATGCTGCTATTTCAGAAAAAATGATTTCCAGTTGTGAGACAGGCACCAGGATTGCATGTGCCAAGCTTGTGGGTTTCAAACAGGCGGCTAACACCAGTTTCTGAGTAGCCTTTCCTCTCCTATCACAATGAAGGCACTAGGAGATCCTCCAAAGCATCACTGTTTGATGTCAAAACACTGGATGTCTAGTGACATTGAACCCGGGTGACAGTTTTTGGAGGGAACTGGGGTACTTCTGAGTAGGGGAATTACAGTTCTAAACCCAGGTAAAGATGCATCTATTTTGGATGGTGATGCTTCCTGCTCCTTCTCCTGGTGTGGCTCCTGACCAACCAGGGTGTAGTTGGGTCAGGCAGCCTTGGGCAGTCTTCGTGTTCACTGCCATGGGGTGCAGCTCTGATGGTCCATCAGAAAGCAGAGGGGTGTTTCAGTGCAGCTGGGAGGTAGAACTTGAAGATCCTCTTGATTTTGTAGACTGTAATAATCATTAGCTGCTTTGGGTCATGGGAAGATGCTTTCACTGTAGTAATAACGGAGCCTTCAGAGATGGTTGCTTGATGCTATACTTGGACACCCTTTCTCTTGGAAATGGTGCCCATGTCCTTGGCCATGTCGTTATCCTCAATTCAAGGCATCTCGGGAGTGGTGGGGTGCATGGCAGTCTGGCATGATGCTGGCTCAGGCCTTGTCTTGGGGCCTCATCACAGTTAGGAGGTGGAGGTGAAGAGCTTGAGGGATGCCAGTACTACAGAACGGGAGGTCATGCTCTGTCCGTCTCTCCCTGGACAGCCGATGCCTGCAAACAGGGACAGTGTGGACACATCCTCTGTGTTACCAAACACCTGAGAGGATGTGCTCTGCCAGGTGGAACTGCAGTTGCAGGGCAGCCCAAGGACCACTTTTGGTTGAACACTTCCTCTGGGTAATACGGCACGGCTGTACTCGGTTCCTGTCCTTAGGACTGGAGTCAAGAGCTATACATTCTGTTATGTGCGCTAGCACATTAATGTAAACAGCAGTCTCCAAAACAGTGGCAGGAGAATTAACTGATGCTATATGCTGCTGCTTCATGTTTTCTTTGGAGTTGAGGAATAGGTTTTGGAGAGATTTTCCTCCCCGTTTTCTACTCGTGCCCTTGGACACAGCTCTGTTATCCCCAGCTGACTTGCCTAAGCCTATAATCCCCGGTGCTCAAGAGAGTGAGAAGAAAATAGGATTCAAAGTCCAAATGCCTTATGTGTCGGACTCTAGAAGATTCCTACCATATGCTCTGGCCACCAAGCAAAGGGACTGAGCTCATTTTGTATCCTGTCATGTATTGCTGTTGTGCATAAGAAGCTGGAACAGCCATGGTGAGGTCTGTCTGTCACAAGTTTGGGATGTGGAACTGTTGAAGCACTGGGAGTGCAGCACACCCCCACAGTGAGCTGCCCCTCATGCAGTACAGTGTCTGATAAGCTCCTGTGCATTGTCCCATAGAAATGTGATAGGCAGAAAGATAGGCAGATCCTGTGTACCCACCTTAAGTAGAGATCTTCTGGTTTGAAAGCATTTGTCTTGCACGCTTGAAACTGAAAACATACCAGCAATCATTCTGCTGTTTGAGGACAAGACAACTAACGACCCAATGCATTTACTCAGAGCAACCACTGACATATGAAGGGGCCTCCAAGATCATGTCCAATCCTCTGCTTCTGGCCAGCCAGAGATCAGAAGCATCCTGGTGTGCCAGGGGCACTGTGCTGTCTCCTCCGTGCAATGCCAGCTGCTGTCATTCCCTAGGAATGCCCAGCTGGGGAGATCCAGCTGCTTTTCCACCCTGTGTGCTGCCACAGCACTTGAAAGGTGTCACGTTGCAGCAGTAAGAATGGACCCCTATTATTTTTGACAATTTATGTTGGTTTGGTTTACATGCTTGGGTACAACCTGCAAGCAGCTGTTGGCATGGAAGAAATGTTTATTGTTAGTTGAGACAAAATTCTGTTTTACATGTCTCTCTTGCCAATGAAGGCCATTGCTGCCTTATATTGCAGCATAAGATGAATTCAGTGTCTTAATTTAATATGCTGTCACATACCTGGACCCAGTGCAGCCAGTACTTACAATAGCCTGCAAATTCACTCCTTTCCAAGCCCTATTTTGTAATGGCAACAGCCATCACTGCTGGGGTCTAGTGCATCAGAGTTATGAATCCTGCGGATGCTTTCCAGAGTCGTAGCACAGTTCTGGGGAACAGGCAGCACAACAAGCCTTTGCTTTTCAGAACAGCTTCACAGATCGCTGGCTGTGAGTCAGGGGCAACCGCAGGGCAGAGATCATGCCCAGGAATGTCCATGTGCAGCTGGACAGTGGAAAGAGGGGTCCAGCCACACAGTCCGGGGAAAAGGAGCAACCACTGTATCCCTAGGCTGAGATGCTGATTTTGTTGAACTGGACACCTCCATTACAGCTGGCATTGCCTCACTTCCACCACCAGCTAGTAAGCCCTGATCTTTATTTTTCCACTAAATCAAAGATTCTTCTTGTAGAAATGTAGACTTATAAACACTGTTCAGTCACTTCATCATCTTTTCTTGGATAAGTTAAATTAATTGACTTACTTTAATCTCTCACTAAAACATGCCCTTTAGATACAACGTCTTTTCTGTAGCTCTTTACTGAACCATTTCATTTTTTCATTTTTCAGTATCTTAAAAGAAACTCATAAGGCTAAAAATGGGAAGACTCTTCCAGTACGGTCTTATCAATGTCATAAACAGATAACTTTGACACGCTTCTCAGAGTCAGTGTTACCCAGTTTCTGCAGGCAAGATTGCATTCCCACACATAGACAAAGCATCACTTTGGCAATTTGTGATAATATTATCAACACTGACCCAGAGGTCATTTTCAAAGTCGTGGCTTTCCAGGGTACAGTCCACTGTCCTGTCAATGACATCTTCATCTTCATTCTTGAAAGTATAAATTTTTTCTGGCTTGAGTGATATTAAAATGCATGGTCAGTAACGCCTAATTAACCAAAACCTCTATTACTACACTGTTTAAATGCTGCATACACTAAATACTTATGTTTTTAGCTACAACACATTTCCTGAACTTTGAAAACCACAACAGCAAATATTTTTCCCCAACAGGAAATATTTTTCCCTGACCACTGATAAAGAGTTTGTGTTGTGCAGGGTTTAGAACAGGACACTAACGTATCCCCCCCTGGAAACTCCTGCAATATCATCAGATGATGACACCCTATTAGCAGATACATTTCAGGGTCTGACCATTAGGCAGGCTTAAATCCACTTTGCAGAGCAAATGTCTTTTTTGGTCAATGAGAATCTCAAGCACAAAATATCACTGAGTTTCAGTCTTCAGGGAAGGCCAGCGTGTCAGTTGTTACCTTTACAGACCAAACTCCATAAAATTACACACTGAATTCATACTTTAAGAACAGAAACAGCTTTTAATTCTCTCTGAGTATTCTTGTATCAGCTTGCCACAATTTCATCTGGGACTGATGTCAAGTTAAGAGGCTGACAGTTTATTCTCTGCTCTGTAAATATTTGTACACTGTTGGCCTTTTCCAGTCCTTTGGAACAATATTCCAACATTTGTTAAAAATAAACATTAATGGTCCAAAGCTCAGGCCCAATTCTTTATAAACTCTTGTGTGCAGATTTTTAGGTTCCTGCCATTTGTAAGAGAGACTCTGCTTTCCATGTGTCAGCTTTCCAGCCTGCAACCAGTTTGACCGTAGTTGCATCAGTGTTTGCTGTTTTCAGCATGAAGATGCCACCTCAGGGTGAGGGCAATAGAAAGCATCCAGCAGATAAAAAACGTGCTACAGCTCAGTATACTGACCCAGGAGACCTTTTCACACTCTCAGGTTACTTTTAAGCTCAGCTTCCACAAAGAGACTGCCAAGAGATGAGAGCTGCAGGCTGGGTCAGCATCAGACAAGGGAGAGGATGGATGGGAACCCCCAGAGGGTTGGCCAGAACATAGGCAGGGTCGCAGGAACATCATCTAGCAGGAGCTGGGGATGGGGTCAAGGATGTGTGAGGCCTGGGGTGTCAAATATGTGGGTGGGAAGAAAGCTTGACCTCTAAACCCATCAGCATTCAAGGGCTGAGTTTTTCCCAACTTTCTCATTACTGATTAGGATTTCATGCCAAAATGTACAGCTCCAGTTATGCACAAAGGCTGAGCAAGCCTGAGAAGCTAGGGAGGCATCTGACATAAGGCGTCTTCCTGGAGACTAGGCACTGAGTTTGCCAGGGGAGCCAGAAGAAGGTGGGAATTCAGATCCTTTTCCTCCCCGTTGCTTGTGTAACGAAGCTGGGATTCCCCCCAAACAGCCAAGTTTGCCGCAAATCTATTGGAGCAGCCCAGGAAAGCAAAAGGGAAGGTGGCATGCTCTAAGATGTAAAAGGAGTCCTCCCTTGCCATGGACAGCAGGACAGCGATAGCGGCTGAGGAGGGTGAGAGATGGTCCATATGTTCAGTGTTTCCATACGGAGGGCCTGGTGCAGCTGTTGGCTTGTGGGGGTGAGGTGCTCACCTACCATCTCCCATAAGGCACAGACCATGGCCACAAGAGAATAGGGAACATGGGGGAGCATGGACACCTTGTAGACCCACTTCCCTGAGGCAGGGACATGGCTTGGATGTGGAAGACTCCTCTTGGTTGTTTCTTGGCTTTTGCTACAGACCAAACCAGAGAAGATGCCATCATTGTCTCTTCTGGCCTCCCCTGTGTGATTAGCACCTCTGCCCTTGGTACGGACGTGTAGTGTGAATGTGAGTCACTGTGCCACAGCTGGAGAATATCCTTCCTCCTCGTGGCACAGAGATGCCAACAGCATCCCCAGCACAGAGCGGAGAGAGTGCAGGCTCTCTGCCTTGCTGGAAAAAACTGACAGAGAGAACAGTGATAGGAAGGCAAGCCTGCGTCAAACCCCAGGGAAACACTGAGCAAATAGTCTAAGAGCCTGGTACTATTATTCATTATGTTTCTAGTATTATATAATGGCATGAGGTTAAAATAACACACTCAAGTAACGAAAAAAATGACCTACAAGATACCAAAACAAAACACATAGGGAGGACAAGCGTCTTTGGCTCTAAATCCTCCAGAGGAGGCTTGATGGGGGAACCCTCCTCGGCTGCATCTCCCCAGCGGTTTGCATGTAGCCCTGCTGTGGCTTTAACATGTGCAAAGCCAGACGCAGGTGTAAAACCATGCAAGTTTTCTGGGGGTGGGAAGGGAGGCAGGCAGCTGGGCTTGGAGGAGAGGAGGAAACTAAGTACAGACCCAGACACTGAGAAAGGAGAAGTTTCAGTGAGAGCTGATTTTTGGTGCCAGCTGGAGCTGGTACGGTCAGTCATCCAGCTCGTTGGGTTTTGTCAGGGCTCTGAGAATTGGACCATCAAGCAGATAACCCAAGGCAAGGCTCGTTACAAAGGCTGCTCTTTTCTCCTCGAGTACTTGAGTGCCGTGAGCCAAAGACCCACTGCCACGGGGTGGGGGCAGCGCTGCTGGAAGAGCCATAACCTGCTGGTGAGAATTTATGAGATGAGATGTCTGAGGGGTCAATAGACCCCCATCCTTGGCACTGCAAGGCATGGACCATGTAGTTTTTGCTGTCTTCCCAACCCCAGTACAGCTGGATCCAGTCCCTGGTATGTGTGATCCACATCCAGGGCCAGTACATATGATTTTCAGCAAGAGTCAGATGGGAGAACAGGGGGAACAAATGCACCGTGCATGATTGCAATTGGTGTGGACGGCTTGTTTGGGGGACTGTGGTCATGTTTGATCAGAGGCAGGAGAAAGTGGCAGTTTCGGCCGCCCTCTCCACAGCAGGGACAGCCGTGCCATGCCCGGTGCCACGGCAGTGCTGGGGAGGCTTTCCCAGGGACACATTCCAGTCCCCTGGGTCATGGCAGCTCGCTTGGACGTTGTTTTGATAAAGCTCCCAAGTGGATCTCTGACAAAGTGCAGCCTGAAAAACAGCAAATGAAACCCTCGCTCTTTTGAAGCCAATGGGATTTTTGCCTCAGAGTGCAGTGGGGGGAGGATTTCTCCCAGCCTCTCCTCACTCCGCCCTTGGCTGCGCTGTCAGTAGGCACAGAGCGGTGCCAGCTCTTCGGGGCCACAGTAAGGCAGGGTGCGCACTGGCCATAGAGACAAGGCTGAATGAGAAAAAGTGCATGCAGCCATTCCCCACATGCTCCCTTCTGACACCAAGAGGGTCGCAATGGCACAAGCTGTAGAGCTAGGAAATGTCGGGGTGCCTCTGCTGGTGCAGAAAGGCTAAGGAATGGGAAAGTTCCCACAGCCGCTGGAGAAGCCAGCACAGAAGGACATGTCGGGTGCAGCCCGGCTGGATGAGAAATTGCTGCCTCACAGGTTGGAAGGTGGCTTCAATTCCCTTTAGTGCTTATTCCTCCAGACATCTCCAACTGCTCCCGGTTCCTGGGATTTTGTGTGATTTGTTCTAATGGCTGTGCTGCACCCATGGATGGCTCCTCCTTGGCTTCCCCCAACAGCCAACCCCAGCACAGCCCTGTCATCTGTCCCACCATGAAGCACAGCTCAGCTCAGAGAAGGGGGTGGGCAGCAGTGTCCCCCCACTGACCTCAGCTCACTCCAGAGAAAAATAACTCTGCCACAGGACCCGAGCACTACCTGCCAGCTCTGTCACGGGTCAGCTCTCCGTATCACAGCTCTCCATATCACATGCACTATGGTGTTGTCTGCACAGCTGAAATGCTCTCTCTGTCCTCTTTTCTCCTTCTCCCCAAGGTAGGCAATATTTTTTTGCCTCATTCTTGGATGGAAAGTCTTCTCCTGACGTATAAGATGAGGTGTCACTTCCACAAACCCTCCTTTCTTTAGCAGGAAATATCTCCCTGTCTCAAACTCTCCTTAGCTGGACGATCATTTATCTTTGGGTTTCCACTGGTTTCATGTTTCCTGTTTTCTTCTTCCAGATTGTGATCCCTAACTGTAGATATTTTACAGCTCTGCTTTGCTTTCCACATATCACTGCAGAGATAATCTCTGGGCAGACAGTTTCTTTTTCCTTGGTAGTTATTGGGGAAAAAAAAAAAAAGTAACTGAGCTATCAAAACACGAGTGTGTCTTTGAAACCAAAAAAGCTCCTCTCTGACCATGCATCCTCCTGGCCCCATCGTGTTACCCACTAATTGAGATCTTTGTATTTCCCAAATTTGCCTTCTCTCTGCTTCTCCTTTAAATTCCCAGGGGCCTGCTGGCAGCGCTGGCGGGGCTGATGCTGCCTTACCAGCGGAGAATGCCTTGCACTTGGTTTTGTTGATTCCTTTAATCTAAACTAAGTCATTCACTCAGAAAGTTCAAGGCTCTGGAAAGGTGACGCTTTGGGCCCCATCCCAGGTGAATGTTCCTGTGCCCTGCCAGCTCCCAGAAGGGTAATGACTTTCTAGATCTCTGCAAGCCCAGCACAACTGGAGTCAACTGTTATAAACCTGCCATGAGGGATGAGAGCTCATGAAAGAAAAAAGAGCCTCTTTATTGTCTGTCTACTTGCCTGCCTCTGGTGCTGCTTCCCATCACTGCACTTATCTCAGGACTTCCACATAAGATGTACAGCAGCAGCAAAACCATGCACACACAGAAATATTCTTAAAGCAACCGAATCCAACCCGGGTCATTTAGCCCTGTCACTGGTCCCATCTTGGCCATTTCCAGGAACCTACTCCCCATCTCTTTACTTTCTCAGAAATAAAGTGGTGACAAGTTTTCTGGACTATCTTTTCGGAAGGAAAGACATGAGACATGGAAAGCTGTAGTCCATGCACTGGAGGAAAGCAGTACACGTGGTAATATTTTTCTAGAAGCTGAACTCATTTGCTGTGATACTGATGTCTTTCTGCTGTTTTTCCATTTACTGCTGCAGACTGCAGAGATCATTGCTGAGTGGGAGGTTTCTTTGGATTTTCATATCCTAGGGTGCATGGCAGGGGAGGTGGGGAAGGAGGGGGAGAAATCTGGTGTCAGATTATCTTTCCAAAAAAAAAAAAAAAAAAAAGGCATTATCTCTTTGCTTGAGATAGTTGTGCTTAAGACCTGACTCCTGGTCATGTTTACATCTCTGCTGTCGTATATAGAGCACCAGGATGCTGGTACTGAGAGCCAGCTCAGGCTACACTACAGGCATAGGCAGGAGATACTGGATTCACATTTTCAGAGAGCTGGGGACCTTCATGCGGGGTTGCAAGGCAGCTCACGACACCTTTTTGAGAACAGCCTCAGATGTTTTGCAGACCAGACCACCCTTTGCACTGGCTTAAATGGATGCCTGCGCTGGAGTCCAGTCCTTGCTCCCACTGACTCAAGATCCACCACCGCTCGTCAGAAGGTGTGAAGCCCCAGGACACGCTGACAGCCAGGGACCATGCTGTCGTTACAGCCTGAGTGGCTTCACAGGTTGTTTACAGTCGTGCTCTTGTGCCAGCCCTGTTCCTCGTGTTATGTATCTCCCCACCCCGTCAAGTCTGGCATTGATACTTCTCCTTGTTGGACTCAGATCTCTGCTTTGGAAAGACCTCTTCAGTAGTTTGGAAGATTAGGGCTGGTAATAACTGGGGTTTGGGAAGAGAGGCTGTGCCCATACACGTGTGGGATGTGTGTGTGTAGGATCACAAATATGCTCATCCAGACTTTTATTGTGAACAATTTTCACACTTGTCAGTCATTTCACGCCTTGTACCTCTCCTTGCTGTATAAACAGATGTATTTTCCCAGCTGATTAAAAGGGCTCCACCTTCACAGACCGGGTTTGCCAGCAAGCCCCCGCACCAGTGCTGCCCCCAGCCCCGGGGTCACCTCCCCTGCCCGCTCAGCCCCGCTCAGCACCCTCGCCCACTGCTGAGCCACCCCAGAGACCGTGTCAGTATTTTTTGATGGGATGTAGGTGAGGATGAGCTGCAAGCTCGGCCTTCCTCCTGTGTTAGACACCTTCCCTCCTGCAGGCTGGCCTCAGCCCTGCTCAGAGCTCTGACACCACAGCCGCGTGCTGCCCTGGAGCCCCTCCGTTGCTATACTGACAGTTTAACAGGGGTCTAACTAATTAATTTATCTTAATAAATGAATTTGTCTAATTTCTTTCTGAACTGCTGATAGCACCTGCCTTTACAACCTCTCATGGCAGCCCAGTACTTAGATACTCATTAGTGGTTGTATAAAGAAGCACTTTCATATATTGCTAATTGGTCTCCTAACAGTTTCATCCTACACACTGCTTCTAGCACAGCAGGGGTGGGGGAACAAGAGTCCTGCATTGAGCTTACCCATCACCTCCCTGAATCTGTAAACCCTGCTGCCTCCTGCTTCAGCCTTCTCCTCTCCAGAGTCTCCTTGCAGGTATCTGCTCATACAGCAACAGCTTCATCCCCTCTTCGTTTCCATCACTGCTCCCCAGACTTTCTGACTCCACTTTGCCCTTCTTGACAATCAGAGACTGGGTTCTGGTCACCTTCTCTCTTGTTCTCTGTGCTGTCAGAGCTGCTCCAGGCTGGGGCACGTGCTGGGGACGTGCCTGCAGCATGCCAGCCCGCAGCACTCGGCTACACATGCAGGACCAGGGATGGGACAACCCCTCCAAGCTCTAAAGGCTTCCCACACCAGCCCCAGTGCTAGTAAGCTGGATGTCCTGACCAGGCTGTTTACATACAGTGCAGCCCAAGTGGTTCTTGCAGGCAGTGGCTGTCACCACCGTACCCCAGTGATCCCCCACCACCTCCTGGACTTGTGCTAGACCCTACAATAATCTGTGTTTATCATCTGTCCCGCGCATGGAGGCAGCAGGAGGGACAGGGATGCTGGGTGGCTCTCTGCACAGTGACACAGTTCCTATATTATGGACTCTTTGATTCCAGCAGATGGAGAGATGCAGCCCCAGTGGTCAGCCCCAAGTTCCCCTCTGCCGGTCTCTGCCTGGTGCCCTGGGCAGGGCCAGGATGTGTGGCAAGCATGTCAGTGCTCCGTAACGGAGCTGGGAGCATCGCTGGCCCTTGGAGCATACCCATAGGCCAAGGCGCACGCGTTGCAGGTCTGGCAGAGGGCACGCTGCGAGCGGACAACAGCGCATGCGCCTCTGCGGAGCAGAGCCCCGAATTCTTGGCAGGGCTGGCTTACACCTCCTACATGATTATAGCCTGCGCTGCAAAACTGGAGCTGAAATTTCCACACATGGTACTTGTCGACTCGTTCTCCAGCAGCTTTGGGGAGCCGTTTCTGCCGCCTGTCACGTAACTGTTTGCCTGGAGGAATGTGCTGGTGTTTCTTTCGGAGGATTACTAGGTCTTTCCTGTCCTGTTTTTCCTTGGAAAAGCCCTTTCTGTCTGCAGGGCCCAGGCAGGATCTCTGGGCTGTGTAAAGCTTTGCACCACACGGCACACGCAGGGCTCTTGCCTGCTGCCTATATGTCTGTGTCAGCAGAGAGCAGCGCGTGGGGATGAACAGCTCTGCTCTGCAGAGGAGCAACCAGCAGGCTGCTGTCACCAGCAAAGCTGCCTGCTAATTGCGCCGAAGCTGCCCGCTCTGTGCGACCCGCTCCAGGAAGGCATCTCGTCCAGCCTGGCCACCCTCTTCCCGGGCTGTCGTAGAGCAGCGAGTGGGTTGCAGGAGCAGGACAAGCGCCTGAGGAAGCACAGGAAGGTTGTTACCCATGCTCTGAGCTCCTCTGGGGGCCTGGGAGATGGGACACTTGGCTACCGCAGTGCTGTGCCCACAGACAGCTGCCTGGACTCTGCCTGTGCCCTCCCAGGGAACAAGGTTTGAGCCACCGTCCTCTGCTCCCGTTCACAGGGAGGAGGAGCCCTTCAGGAACCCAGTGTCAAAAGCTGTGTGACTTGCTGATTGAACTGGACACCATCCATCATTGGATGTCCCCACATGCAATGTATGTTAAGATCCCAGTGGCTGGGAACGTGTACCTGGCATACAGTGGAGGGATAATGTGGAAATTCAGAGTTTGGCCACCATACAGTAGCTTTAGTCCTAATGTTAGAGCGTATCTTCTAGAGAATTTATTTTCTGATATAAATAGCAGGAAGCACATGACCCACCTTCTTATCTGGAGCTAGGAGATGTTTTCCATGCTCCACCTAACCTGTCATTTCTGTGGGTGTCCACTGGGCTCAGCTTTGCTGCAGCACTCTGTCAGTCTCAAGAGTCATTGGACTCAGCCTCAATGGGAAGGAGCCCGGGGGGTCAGTAATTCAAAGGTCCTGTGAACTCCAGGCTAGACAAGGAGCTAGACTGTTCACTGTTATTCACGTAGCCCTGGGGCACCTGATGTAGGCCCAGGTGGTGGTGCCATCAGAAGAGGTCATGGGACCACCCTCCAAGGAAGGCAGAACAGCGTGGGGATAAGCAGTCAATACCGGGGCTGCTCCATGTTCCTCAGGATGGGGTAGGCTGAGCACCTGCTAGTGCTTTGCACAAATGTCAGTGGCTCTCGAGATTGGTGGCATTTCAGCAAGGAGCAGTCATGGGTTGAGCGCCACTTGTGACTGTCCATCCTGCTGGAGAGGCCCGTGTGCTGAGGTGTCCAGATGTCAGCGCAAGACCTGCAGGACTGTGAGAAGTGACAGTGCTGACCAGCAAGTCCGGGCTCTGCAGCAGGCTGCCCCACACCATGCGGCCTCGCTGGGAGTGTTCCCTGTGCCTGCTCCCACTCGTCAGAATGATGCAACGTCTCGGACAGAGTTGTACACTTCAGGCTTTTGGATTAACCCAAAATGAGCTCCTATTTTCTCATGGACTTTTATATTGTACTCATCCTCCTATGTGCTGACTGCCAAAGGACCCTTCCAGTGGCTCCTTTAAAGGATCCCTAGAAAAAAGATCTTTTTTACAAGACAGTTGTAAGTCAGGACCAAAAAAAAGGCTGCTCGCCTTGTGAGTACAGAGATGAAGTCAGCGCTAGATTAGCTCATACCTCTTCTGGATCACAGCAGGTTTCAGTGGAGCAAAGACTTCATATTTGCAGCCCCAGAGATGGAGAGAAAATGCCTTAGTCATTGCACCATTTTGAGGAAGACTGAATCATAACTTTCCTACGGGAAACTGCCACCCCTTGAGTCCATTTTGGGCTGTCCATTGCCCGTTTAGGAGCTTGTACTCTCCCTGCTCCTCCAGTCAATACATGAAATGCTTCTGAAGTGATGTGAAGATGTTGCTCAGACTGGTCTGTGGGCAGGATAGAGACCAGTCCTCTCTGCTTTGCTTTCTTCAGGCATGGATCCTTGTGCTGTGTGCGTGGGGGTGAGCAGGAGACACGGGAGTGTGCAGGTCTGCATGTCAGAGGCGTATTTTGGAGTGAAGGAGGACATGCACAGGGAGCAGGCTCTGCCTGGGACACTGCAGGGTGCTGCTGCAGGCCAGAAGGATTGAGAGACACAAGCATTTTCTGAAACAGCATTTCCTCTCATTCATTCCCTCGAGTCTCCAAGGCTGGCTCTTCCCAGAAGCAGCATATCCATTCATCTAACCTTTCACTGCATAAAAGACTCTCGAGGGACAGCTGCTATCGCTCCATGTATCCGGGCTGCTCGCTACCAGCACACTTGTAAGTGGATCTGATTTCTGATAGCAGTGCAGAGCTCCTCTCCCTGAAAAGCCCCCGCATGCGGCTGCGGTCAGACAGACTGCAGGACAGGACAGCCCTGGCAGGAGTGAAGACTTTCACTGAAGAGGTTAAAGAGTTACCTTGAGCTGGGATCTGTATTTTGTTAGATTATTTGAAAGAATAGCATTTCTGCTGTTTCCTTCTCCAACATGTACAAGAAATATGACTGTATTATGGTTGTGTCTAGAGTAGTCTTTGGCACAAAGCCAGCAGGATTTACTGTGGCAGGGTGAAAAGTCTAGAGGGAAGGCAGTTCGTTTTGCTGTGGACAGTACTTACAGGGTCTGCAAGGACCAATCTCATAGCAGAGAAGGGGCCCATTGAAGCTCCAGAAGGGAAACCTGCCAGCAGAAAGCTGCTGGAGAAGCCATTTGTTCTGTCCATGAAACATGAGGTCAGCAGGACCCACCACCTCCTGCCAGGAGTGATAAGAGAGGGGAGGCAACAGAGTAAGGCGAGCTTTGTCTATTCTGGATAAATGATCAATTTTATTGCAGCTTTTTAGCATACAGACTTTTCATGCTCCACTTTTCTGTCTGGAAAAATATATCTCTGATTTAGAACCATTTTCGGAAAGAAGCACCTGGCCTCACTCACTGGAGGGGAGGAAGCGGCTGAATATTGATTTCTAATACTCCGTATTAAATTCACACTCATTTCTGGGTCAGAATTTACTCTAGAGGCAAGTACGGCTGCCAGGATGGGCAGGTCTCTGTTCTGCTCTGGTTCCCATCACAGCAGGTACAGAGTCTTTTTCCTGCTCTGCTTGAATGCTGTATCCTGCCTCTCGTTTGCTCTCCTCTCCTCACCAAAGAGAGAAGTTCAGGCAATGAAGAGTCTTGTCCTGAGCAGAGTCTCATTCTGGAGTGTGGACATGGGCTGTGGCACTGCGTGGGCTTGTGTCTCAGCTGGGCACAGGACGTGCACTGGATGGGGACTGCAGACACTGCACTCTGTGGGGATAAGACCTATTGCTGTCCCAGAGAGGGGATGCACAAAGCTGCGGGATGCTCTGTCCTGTGCCATGCAGAGCTGCAGGCAATGCTGCAGCTTTGCTGTGCTGAGCTGTGGGCACGGGGGCGAGGGCAGAAGCCTTGGACTTAACTGGCATGGTTACAAGGACGAGTGGCAGATGGGCCTGATGTCTCCCTGCAGGACCTCATGCTGCTGAAGGGATGTGCAGCCTTATTTGATATTTGACCAGCGATTCCCACGTGCTGAAGGCTCTGTGCCTAGAGACACGGTGTGGCAGAAGGCCAGCAAGGGTAGCCAGTTGTGGAAGTTGCTGTGAAATTTCAGCAACCCAGCTGTGCTTCTAAGCCACCCCAGGGTATGTGAACCTTCTCCAAAGGAGCCCTAGCCCTGCCTCTAAACCTGTCTGCCTCCATCTTGTTGAGGATGAGTTAAGGTAGCTCTTCATCCCAGCACCGTGATGGCTGTGTTTGTGCAGCACCCGTCTGTCGCTGGCACTGAAGCCCACTCCTTAGCAGTTCACTTTGTGGTTGCAGGCGTTACTGCACGGGACTGGAGAGATGGACCCTTTGCAGAGATAATAAGACATAGTCTGGAGGCAGAAGAGATTAATGATTTGGTTTATTGGTTTGCTCTGATCAGGTCTGACAGTGGGTGGAGCTGGAAGAAACCAGTGTGTCCGGGTGGGTTTCAGACCGTCAGGGACAGGCGAATGTCTCCTCCCAGGAAGGCTTTCTGGCTTTTGGCTCAGGACTGGCTCTGAGTGTTCATAGCCTGAGCTGATGACCACAGGCAGAGACTGCAGGCATGGGTATCGTTGTCATTCTCAAACTGAGAAAGCAGCAGGTCAGGCTTCACATACACCACTCAGTGTGGCAAGGTGCCCTGTACTTTGAGCAGTAGCGCTGGACCTCTAGACATGGGTAGGATCCTGCCTTGGGCTGAGTACCTCATCTGTTGGATGGACTGAGATATGACTGCCCACATCTCCAGCTGAACTGGCCAATCCATCCCTGAGGTGCATTAAACTTCTGGCCAAAAGCTTTCCCTCTGGTGTGGTAAGACCTCCATCAGGGCATGTGGGTGACTGGGACACACTGGCCCTGTGTCCTGGCCACCAGGTTTCACATCTTCACATTTTTCACATCTTTCCCATCTTTCCCATCTTACAGACTGGGTTAGGTGGTCCCTTCAGGAGGCACTGTGGGCTTGCTTTCTCGGGATGGGCTGTAGCAGGTCCATACCTGACAGTGGCAGCAGACGCTTGGTTTCTTGTGATAAGAGTGGCTTAGTAGGCTGTGATGAGCATGGACAAGCACTGTTTTACACAGCCATATCCTCAGAAAGGTTTTTAGCAGTAGACAGGTGCCTTTTAAACCGCTTTACTGGTTAGCAATAAGATATATTTTAAAGACAAAAAGTGAGAATTATTCTGGGAATTTGCTCTGGAAAACGTTCAGTGCCCATGGACTGAGTAGCACTGGTTATGCAATGTTGCTGCTCCCCTCTGTAGACCACTCTCAGAAGAGTTGTCCTAAACCCACAGGCCAGTGACTGGCTTGCAGCCAAGCCCTTTGTTCCCAATCAACCTGGACAACTCAGGCTTTGTGGCAAGTCTTGGGAAATGAACGAAAGCCATCTCATTTTCCTTGCATCATCTTGGACTCTGGTAACGTCCTGGCTGGTGTGTGTGAACCTCACATCTCTTGGCCATGTCTGACACCAGCTCTCCAGGATAACTTGCCATTGAACTTACTATTGACAACCTGAAAACCATTTGAGCCTCTGTGCTCCAACCAGCTGGAAACAACAGTTGTCTCCTAGTCACCATGGCCCCCACGGGCTTTTGGACCTGGCTGGTGAACATTGCTGGTCCATGGAGTCAGGGGCACTGGTCCTGGCTCTGTGAATGGAGAAGTCCCCTGGCCTGGCAGAACCAGGCAGTTGTTTATGTGAACCACTGTCCTACCTCTCACCCAGGAAAGACAAACTGGTAACGTCTCCCTGCACCCGGGGTCTTAACTTCATTGATGCTCCCCATCCCCGAGTGCAGGTGGAAGGAATGGGTCAAAGCCAACTCTGCTGGGGCTTAGCAGCAGGAAAGGGGAGCAGGCGTCAGGGCTCAGCTGCGTTGGTGAGTGTCTGCCTGAGCATGCAGCTGCCTAAATCCCAGAGATTACTCACAGCAACCTCAGCACAAGAGTTACTGCTCAAGGAAAAACTTCAATGTCAAGAGCATGAGTAATAACCAAGCTGGCACTTAACGGTTCAAACAGAAGATAAGAGCTAAGGCTGGATTCTCAGAGGGCTCGTTTTATCTCTTTTATATATGTCACAACTGAAGAAATGAAGAATATAAAAGTTATTTATTAGTGTTTCATTCCTGCAGTACTTTAATCATGTCGAGTGTGCACTGACCCCACGGTACCACGGAACTGGAGAAGGGATTAACGGATTAAGGGAATCCTCTATCTCGGTAGGACCAGATTTGGGGGTGATCTTCACCCTCTGACCCCTTCACAGCTCTTTCCCGTTTGCTTGTGAAGTTGCAGTGCCACTCCTGCTCAGCTCTGAGCCTTCCCCTCAGGGTGAAGAAGACATTTTGACCCTCCGGGCAGGAGGCTGGAGGTGGTCTGGCTGTGGGCACTCACACTGGCCCACGAATCAGCTCTTCTGGTTGTCAGAGAGAAGACCATCGCCAGGCTGCGCTTTTCCTGCTCCGGCAGCACCTACCGGAGCGCTCTGTGGTCCTAGTGAGTGGACATGCTGCGAGCACCAGCTGCAACAGTCTGGTACTAACGGTGGAGGCACAGAAAGGTGAGAGAACTGGTCAAGGGCTGGAAAAATTAAATTCCGAAAGGAAAATGTAAGATACCATCTCTGTGAAAATACCATATAGGAAATAAAGGTAGGAAAGAAAATGGGAGGAAGAAGGGGGGGAGTGACAAACTTAAATTCAGTAAGTACAAAATATGTCTTAAGTTTCCTTGGTTTTGTGATACCGATCTTGGCAATGCTGTGTGTAGTATCCTCTGCTGAAAAATCACCTTCCCTACAGTAACTTTTCCTAGCTGTGAACCAGGTGTTTCTAAAGTGGCAATCCATGTATCCGCTGAAAATGATTGAGCTGGATAACAGAGGGGCTGGAGGGAGCAGTTGCTGGTCCAGGAGCTCGGCAGTGCCCTGGGGCTGCGGGGAAGAGGGCACCGTGACATCCTGAACGCAGCATGAAAAGCTGAATTTTATTCAAACAAGTTTATATTGGTGCAGAAATGCAAACCATTTAGCAGCAGTTTGAAACATTGCATGTCTAGCTGAGCTAAACAGCAATGAAAGGTGCGGTGTTCTCAGTCTACACAGACCATCAGGGTGTTTACGTGGCACAGGCAGAGGGATTGCTCCGAGGGTTCAGGCGTAGAAAAGGTCAATAATTAATTATTGAACAGATGTGACAGTTTTGCCTGCATCTTCCTATAATTTGACTGCGAGCAGGTGGTGACTGTCTTGAATGTGTCTGTGATCTGCAATTAATCTCTGTCACTGAATAATTCTTGACCCTCGAAACATTTGCATGCTGTAAATGTACCAAAAATTCAAGCTAGTACTCCAGGTAGGTCCATGCACTCAGACTCGCCGACTGGTCTCGCAGGCTGGTTGGGAAGCAGAGTATTTCTGGTCTCAGACGGAATGTACGCAATATGCCCTCACAGGGTGAATTTTAAATGTTATAGTTCAGTCCACCACCTGCAGTGTGGGATATTCAAATGTTTAACCTTGGATATCACCTTTCTTAATTGTTCTTGCTAGTGGTGTCTGTGTGCTGGCTCATTGATGGAAACCAAGTAAGAAACAGATAGAAGTGAGGTACTGGGGTAGGAGAGGATCTGCCTGGACTTCTCAGTGGGCATCAGGGGAATGCTTAGGAGAATGGTCATGTGCCAAGAACAATCTGAATACTGTGATGGTCCTGGTCAAACTCACGCATGTTTGCTATTCTGAATATCAGGACAAACTCCAGATGGAAGAGTCTCCCAGGAAAGAAGCACCGTCACAGGATGGGCAAAGGACTGGCAAATACAATTCTGGGCACAGGCCTGTCTTGACTGATCTGGGCAGACCAAGCGTGTTCTCAATGGCACTTTAGAGATCTGTGTTTTGACAACTTTAATTCCTCTGATCTCATCTTACAAAAAATGTCCTGAATTTTAGCATCAGCATCACCCTTTACAAAATGACTGGTACCTCTGAAGTAAACCAAATCTGAGTTCAGGGCAATTAAAGCTTAAATTTAATATCCAAGATTGAAGTGTAGCTTGTTGTTAATGACAAGCGAGTGAGTAATAATTGGAGTTCAGGTCACTCAACACCCAAGGGTCTATCTTCATTTGTCAATAACTGATGAACACTCAGGACCAGTATTCCTCGTGCTGTGTGTTTGCCTTGTGCTGGACCTTTTTTGAAACATTGCACTGAAATCAGTTAAGTTGCATCAGAGAATTAGGTTAGAGAAAAACAGTTGAATTTGCCCATTTTCCAAATTTCTTATGACTTTTATTTTGAGAAGCTCCGGCACATACAGGCTATGGAGCAGGACATGACATTTGGCAGAGATGGTGGTGCGTATGTCAAGAAGTGTCTCTTGCTATCCTAGAGAAAAGATGCCCAAATTTGGGAACGTTAAAAGTGTTTGAAAAGTCTCAGTTCACATAGCCTCAATGGAAACTAGCTAGAGTTTAGCACATAAAATCTTGCAAGAGTTTGTCTGCACTGGTCATGCTGCAGCTCCGTTTAGTGGGTTGTTCTCCATGAATCCTGCTGAGGACTGGCTTGTGAGAGAAGCAAGCTCTGGACATGATCGTCTTGAAAAGCAATACAGATCCTGGAGGGCAGAGGAAGAAAATGTGAGAAGGATCCTGAGGTGGAGACGGACTCAGGAGCCCAGCTAGGAGCAACAGAGAAACAGTACGGTGAGCCAAGTGGGGAATGAGTAGGATGGCTACTGGGATGACAATCTGGGACGCGTGGGTCTGAGAACAAGTGATGCTGGTAGATGGATAGAAAGGGGAGCAAGGTGACATGGGAACTCAGAGCTGGAGGACCTGGAGGATGAGTGAAGAAGTGCACAGCAAAAGGTCTGGGCTGGGATCTCAGTGCAAGGAGTTGCACCAGAGAAAGGCAGTGAGCTGGGAAACAGAGCAGGCTGGAGACCAGGCAAGAGATGGGGAAGAGAGACTGAGGCACGCAGGATTTTGAGGGAGGAGGTGCTTGGTACTTAGATCACTTTGAAGCTTCAGCCATGACCAGATTTCATTTTAATTGGTGTTTTATGAAAGTAAATGGGACCTTTTTCCCAAGGGTGAGCAACCTAAACGGGGTACAGAAGGAGGTGGAGTAACATACCCAAGCACAGCTGGAAGGCCAGTGGTGGGCCTGAGGCTTCCTATCTTCCATGTTCATAACCACCACAGCAGGTTTCCTCCTCCAGGCACAGACCAACTGGTGGGCACCAGCAGAAGGGGCAGTTTCCAGTCAAATTGTCTCTGGGCTGTTGAATCTGTAGAATCTAATGAATCTGTATTGCCGTCCTGCCAGCCCCAGAAGGGAGAGTGACCTGGTGGTCATTCTGCAAGGTGTGAATTCACTTCTTAAAGAGCGATAACGTAATCATCTGGGTATTTGTTCTGACTTCCCTGGAACAAGTTTACTTGCCTGAAGCAGCAGGAAAGAACAACTATCTCAGGGATATCAGATCTGCTATGTTGTTTAATTCTCCTTGGAAAGGAATAGACAAACACACAATATTCCTGGTCACATGAATGTGCCATCCACAAACCTGAAGTCCTGATCTTAAGTTTCCTTCCAGTTCAAGAGCCTTAGACAGTGAGTGGTACCTCTCTCTGTGGGAGACAGAAAATAGCATTTTTTTGTACACGGCAAAGATCAGACAGGAGTGTAATCTCCACTTAGTATCCCAAAAACACCCTGGGCCCCTGCACTGACTGGTGCTGAGCGATGGAGCTGCTGAAGAAGCAAAGGGAGAGTATCGTAAGCTGAACCACACGGAGGGTCTCTGCTGGCATCACCCAGAGTACGTGGGCAGGACAAAGAGGAACCCAGGGCCAGACACCTTGCAAGGGAGCAGCTTGGATGGGGGCACTGGGTCTGCCCTGTGTGGTTCTACACACTCACCTCTCACTGACTCCCGAGAGCTGGGGTAGGGCCAGGATAGGCACGGCCAGGGTTTGTGGCAGTGCAGGAGGTTAAGGCTTGGATGCAGAAGGCCTCAGGGAGTGTTCAGAGTGCCTAATGTGAGGCATGTAACAGGCAGGAGCCTGGGCGGGCAGTGCAGTGTGGAGAGCATTGCTTAGTTTGGGCTGAGTTGTGGGTCTAAAGCAAGGCCCCCACAGGACCTCACCACCTCACCCAGAGCCGGTACAGCTGCATGAGCCCAGTTTGTCAGCTAACAGCTCCGTGTTGACTTGTTCCACTGCTGGCTCATTCGGATAAAGCTCAGTCCCACTGCACAGCGCTTCTTTGCATCACTCCTCTCATGCACCTCCCTGTGCAGAGCCCACTCAGAGGAGGTCACTCCTGGGACAAAGGACCCACTCCTTCCCACCTGATATCAGCTGATGACTTGGGCGACTTAGAGAGACATTTGCTCTCAGGGCCAGAGTAAACCTGGGAGGGTCTGTCTCTTGCCATTGACCAGGAAGAGGGCTCAAGGCAGCAGCACTCCTAACTTTAGACACTAATTGATGTGCCTAGTTTAAGCAGGGTGAATCTGGATCTGTACAGGAAGAAAATGCTGTACCCAAAAATACCTGGAGCTTTACCCTTGCCAGCTTCTCCTCAACGGGCATCTAATCCCATATTTAAGCATTTAAGATGACTAGACAGTAGAGGTGTTGAAGGAATTTTTTTTCCCATCCTGTCCTCCAGGGAACACTGCTTCCTGAATGTCCCTACCAGTGACCACGGAATTCCATTACTATTAACTGGAGAGAAATATTTAAGGATGCTTTGTGCCTTCCTTTGTAAACCAGAGCCCTGATGTGGTCCAGGGCAGTTGTGCAAGCCAAAGGTGTGATCGCTCCTTTGTGAGCAGGGGAAAGACCACAGCTTGGTAAATAACACAGGTTTTATCTATAGTTTTAGCAAATAGACATTTATTAGGTGGATAACTAACAGAATGCTGGGGATGAATGTGAATAGGCTGCAACCAGTCTAGGGGATGATGTCTGGTGTATCATCTGCTCTGGCTGCAGTCACGCCTGATGCTCTGGCTGTGTGTTCAAGCTACACAAGGCACCACTGGTCAGTTCTCTGTCATGGAAGAAGTTTCCTGCTGAACCCCTTGGATGTAGCCAGCACCTTGGATGAAGCCAGAACTTTGGCCATTGCTTGGATAACTGCAGACTTGGCCCTAGCATTAGGAGAGGGGAGTCAGCAGACTTAAGGTCAGTTGGCTCTCTCCATTTACTAGTGTGGTACCCTCTGTAGCCCATGAGGCATAAGTGTCCCCAAAAACTGGAAATTCATAGTAAAACGGCTTCCCAGCAGTGACTGGGACACTGGGATCTTGTGTTTCACCAGCAGTGCAGGATGTAGCTGGAAGAAAAAAGCCAAAAGGCCACAGATAAGTACAGGAGCCGTTACCCATAACCTACCTTGCACTTCTGTGTTCCCAGTGCCACATGGAAGGAGGTTGCTTTTGAAACCTGGGGCCTCCTTCCCCCCCTCTCCACCGAGACCTCAGCCGTCTCCCAGAACAGCCCAAGCGGCAGCCAGAGAGACCTCCAAGTTGGGGCTTTGCCCTCTGTGCAGCTTCACAGTGTTGGGCCCTCAACCTGAGAAGACAGGTTCATCTTCTGGACTTTGAGTGATATGAAGGAAGGACTGCCATCCGTGCATGCACAGAGAAGAGAAAGCACTCCTGTCTGTTGACAGAGAGCAGGTTTCCAATACTGAGACTGCACTGTCTCATCAGGATTGCTTTTTATATCTCTGAGAAACAAAAGACCCACTTGTCCATATTCTCATTTCTAAAAAGCCACCAGTCCTTTAGCAGAGCATGATCAGTCTCACTCCCACCATCACCATCAGGAGGAAGGATTTGTGCAGTGGCTTTAGTGATGAGAATCTCATTGAAGTCAAAGTGCTATTGCTTCTGAGCCACTGCATCACTTGTGAAAGAGTTAGGATCCCTGCCAGGATGATGCTCTTGAAACACAAGCAGGCAGCAACTGCTCTGTGCTTGCAGCTCTGGAACGCCTCTCTGCAGGCAAAAGAGGGAGTGCAAAAATCCAGCACCTCTTAGCTACTGCGTGGCGTTGTCATTCCTAGGAAAGCCAGTACCAAATCAGTGCTGATCAGCAGATTGCACTCGGAACGTACCTGGCCATGCTGAGCTTTAGCTGCGCACACGCCACAGGGTCTGGAAGAGCTCAGCGTGGAGGACAGCTTTTGGCACAGCCAGATTCCTCCCAGCAGCTGGTGCAGCTGCCTCTGCAGCTGCTGTAAGTCAGAAGAAACTGTGTATGTGATGCAGGGGGACTCACTGCAGGCGTGGGAGCCTCTGCTATGGCAGGAGTGACGCAGGCAGGAGTGCACGACACTCGTCACTCTCAGGACTGATCAGAGGAAGAAGGGAAGCATTAGGTCTGGAAAGCAGGAACATGCTGAATGCACTTGGAGACGGAAAGATTCTTTTACACCTGGTCTCACTCATGCCCTGAGCACAGTGTGATACTCAGTTACAGCATTGTGTGAACAGATGGCATAAGAAATGGGAGAGGATCGTGTGTCCCTTCCCTTCCACATGGCTGAGCTGTCTGCAAAGGTCTGCCATCAAAAGCTTTCAGCTTGCCTGCCCACACACCCGGAAAAGGGCTGAGATGTCAGCTAGCATATGGTCACATGGTCCCCAGGGGCTTCCCTAGATCAGTCAGGCCTCCAACTCTACACACCACCCCAACAGGAGAGCGGCAGGAGACCTCCTGGACGTCAGTCAGGTCAAACAGACATAGCACAGAGCCATGAAGGGTTGGCGTTTGCCTGCAAGAAGGTGGTTGTCCCCTTGGGTAAGGGTTGGAAGAGAAGACACTGCCCCTGGGCATCCCTTGACCTCCCTGGTGCAAACAGAGCTCTTGTAGCATCAGCTGCCAACAAGGCAGGGCACGTGGACCAGCTGTGGCAGGGAGGGGAGAGGAACCTCACTGTAGCACGCGATGCCTTGTGTCTGGGACAGTGTCAGTGGGGCTGATGGGTAAGTGCAGCACAGGCTCAGATAAGCAGCATATTCCCAACTCCTACCAGCAGAGCTTCAGCTAAAAGTTCTTTAGATCTTTGGCAATTTTCAGCTTGTAGCTCACCCAGATGTGGGATGGCATTTAGGTGACTTGCAAGACTCACAGCCAAATACCAGTTTTCTGGTTCAACTTCTAGAGGTGGTAGAAACTGTCAGCTGTTCTACTTCTTCCATTTAGAAGTGTTTGAGCTGATTTTGCTGAGATCTTAGCATTTCTAGGAAAACTTAACTTTGACATTTGATTTCCAGCTAAGTTCATAGCAGAGGTTGTCAAAAAAAACTAATAATCTTATCTTCTTTTAAACACTGAAACTACATTATTAGCAACTGTTTGTTTTCTGCTTCTGTTTTATATTTTCATAAAAATATTCTGCAGAAACTCTTGTTAGGATGTTTTTTTAGCATTTTAGCCAGTGATACCATTATTCCAGTGCTCAGTGCTTACAAGTGAGGACTCTCAGGGAAGGCATAGGGCAACGCTAGTCAGGGGCTCAGTATGTTTCTCTGCCTAGAGCAGTCATGTTTAATCTTTCCTTATATGTCAGCACTGGTAGTCCTTCTCTGTCATGACTGTTGTAATGCAAATGCCACAGTTCTCTACCAAACCATTACCCAATTTCTTTGTTTCCCACCCGCCTGACACTCACCTAATCTGTGTTCTTGAAGTCTGCATTCCCCAGCGTCAGGGTCCATCTTCAGCTGGTGATTTTAGGTCCAAGCAGGCAGCAGATGCTCTTGGTTTCTGTTATTCCCAAGGGATGGGAGAGCCCACTGCCCATCAGGCAATCACAGGCTTCCTGGAGCGAGAGCCCGACTGTGCCAGTCCACGCAGCCATGATGGTGGGAGACGATAAGAAGGCTTTGGCCTCATAAAAACTGCACCAGCTGCAGGACCCAAGAGTATTTCACTGTGTTTGGAGACAGGCGGAGAACATTCTTGCCCTGATGCTTTGGGCAGGAGGTGGTACTGGGAGAAGGCAGGATGGCCAGGAGTCCTGAGAAGCTACCTGAGAAGTAGGTTCACACCCGCCTCAGATGTAGGGAAGCTCCCTGGAAAAGATGGTCATCTGCACCACTCCTGACACAGTGCTTCCTCCAGGCTCAGTGCAGGACACCTCTGCCCCCTTCTGCAGTGGCCCACCTCACTCTGCTGGGGTTGCACGGCCAGGGGAGAAAACCCTCCATAACCTCCTCTTACCAGCTGTGGCAGCCACAGGAAACACGTTCTTGTGAGCAACAGCATTTGTGCCTAAGGATTTATGTCTGCTCTCCTGCAGCACACAGGGGGCTGACATACACCATCCTTCCTGCACAAAAGTTCAGCTGGTATCTCATCAATTCTCAACCCCAGTACAAGGTAAGGCTGCTGTCATCCCTGCATCCTGACCCCGTGTGTGATGGTGTTATTCAACAGAAAGGGTACTAGACTAAACTATCCTACTCGTAAAGATAGTGCAACACACGGCGTGCGTGTGCAGCCACTGTGCCAGTACTCTGCAGGCAGGTTTGCTCTGCTAAGTGTTGTCTGACAGGATATGAGAGTTGGATTGTATTTACACTACCCGGGTTGTTGTATAATTACAGGCTGGAAGACAGGGAAAAGGGATAGTGGTGGGGGGTAGGGAAGGGAAAAACAAACCTGGAAGAGCTGCAGGCTCAGATTCTGTGTCTTTTACAACTTCCAGCCCCCGTCAATCCGGTGAGGGCGAGCAGAGCCGCGGGAGCAGCACCCGGACCTTGGGGCAGACGTATGGTGGTGTGGGACCACCACGGGGAGAAGTGGGTGGAGGGGAGCCTGTCCATCACTGCAGTCCCTCCCTCACCTCGTACACCCACTGCACGCTGCTGGGGCTTTCCCCAGGGGAAGATCTCTGCTTTCTTTAGGTAGAGCACAAGACTGCCCAGTTGCGGTTTCCTCCTGGTCAAAAAAGGTGCTGGGCCAAGGAAGTCCAAGGAAGGTCAAAGAAAGCAAGCCCTCTCAACAGTGCAGAGGGAAAGTTAGCAACAGATGAAATGGTGGAGCTGAAGAATTCAATGCTTTCTCTGCTTCAGTTGTTGCTAGAGTGATTAACTTCAATGAAGTGATTAATGCAATTAACTAGCTACAAAGGGGGAGAAATGTGGATCGAATAAGAAAAGAAGCAGTTTGAGAGTGCTTAAATAAGTGAAATCAATTTATTTTCACCTCTACTGGGCCTGCTGAAATTCTGCTGAATTTCTCTAGATCATGGAGGGAGCTGAAGCCATCTCACAACTCCTGGCGGCTCTCCCTGAGAACAAGGGCAGGGACAAGATTGTGTCTGTCCTCAGGCAGGGAGAAAAAAGGATCCAGGTATAAGGGACAATCCACGTAATGCCAATTACATTGCGAAATACTGGAACAAATAATCAAACGTGCCATTTGCAGACATCTAGACTAGGATATGATGAGGTGTAGCAGCCAGCTGACATGGATTTGTCAAGAAAAATATACTGTTGAAATACCTCCTTTTCTTTGTGCTAACATATGTATTACAGGCAGGGAGAAGCAATAGCTGTCAAATAACTTTATGCTGCTGAGATTTTGCACGCTGTCAGATGACGTCCTTGTCTACGTGCAGACAGGAGATGGTCTGGGTGGAATTGCTAAAGGCTGGGTACAAATCGAGGTAGCAAGCATGTTCAGTGGTCATTATCATTTGGTGTCTGCCTGAAGGGCTGTGGTGAATGAGACAACCGGGGTCTGTCCCTGGTGGGGTACTCCTGAAGACCATGAGTTACCAGGGCAATGGAGCAGAGAGTATTTACTGCTTTGGTGACTGATCATAGGCTGGGAAGAAGAGGAAGTTCGTAGCAGGGCAGGATTAGGGTTCAGACTGGTTTAGAGCAACTGGAGAAGCAGTCTGAAAACAGCAAGGTCCCATTCCTTAGGGAACACGTGGGGGTGCCACCAAACATGCATCCAGCCCCGGGCTGGTGGTGGGCTCACGCAGGAGGCAGTGAGATCACACCTATTTTCCAGGACCTGTGGTAGGTCTTTACCTCAGGGTACCAACAGGATGGGGATTTCTTGCAGCCACTAGCAATACACAAAACCCTCAGGGAATAGGTTGGTTTCTTCAGCCAGCTGCTGCCTCCTGCAGGACTGGCCAAGGGGAGGAGAGCTCTGGTGGACTGTCTGGGTGGAGAGCTCCCAGATCACTGCCCACAGTCAGATCGAGCCTCCAGGGCACGCAGAGCTCTGCTGACAGTCATAAATTTTCCTTCAGAATCATTTTCCAATGGAAAAGTATCCTTCTTCTAATAGCTTAGTAGATTTTATTTGGCAATCTGAAATGCCAGCTGTCTGGCAGCTTCACGTCTGCCTGCAGGAAGAAAGCCCAGCTGGCAAGAGCCTTTCAGACAAGAGCCGGGGGCCACCCAGCACCCCAGCTATCCATGTGTTCCACTCGGAGTGCTCAGGGAAGGACATGTGGAGAGCTGAAGACCCGAGGGCTTTGGAGCCAGCAGCCTTCTGGAGGAAATTCAAATGAGAAGGGCCTTCCCTGAGGGCAGGAATCAGGCCCCCAAAGACCTTCTCATTTCTCCTCTTCCCACCTGCCTTTGGGAACAGAGGATCTCTCAAGGGGATTGAAAGAGGGAGCCAGTCAGAATTGATTTCTTACATGGTGTCTCTGTCATCGGAGGCATTCAAGACTCAGCTATACAACACCATGACCTGATCTCATGTTGCCATGAGTCCTACTTTGAGCAGAAGTTTGGCCTAGAAATCTCCGGAGGTCCCTTCCACCAACACACCTGTGACTGCACAAGAGTGAGAGGAAACCTTCATAGGGATAGTGCCTACCATGTGTAATTCTCCCAGCCACGAGCGTCCACTGCCTGGAAAACTCCCCTGTGCTGCACCTGACAAGCGCATCTGCAGTCTCTTTCCCTTCTTTTCTCTCACCAGTGTTTAAACCTCCTGCAGCCAAGGTGGACACAGTGGTTTCAGCACTGACATAGGCACTGAAGTCAAGATAATAAGCAGTTACGGTGTTTTCCTCTCTGCCCTGGCCCGTGTTGTGCTGGGAAGGTCAGACACTTTCATAGCCCCTCATTCAAGTGGGCTGACCCAGGACAGGGTGTTGGCTTCATCCTCCCTGCATGGCCTCACATCTTCTGGAAGCTGAGCCCACTTTTTGAAAACAAGTAGGAGAAAGATGGCAATCTGTTATTTGTTTGTAGGTTGACTGGGAGAAAAAGATGTATCTGTGAAAAACAAAGATGCAGTTCTTGGCTTTATCAGGGATGATATTTTCTGTGAAAGAGGGGAACACTGGTGCTGTTGTGGCAGGTCCCAAAGAGGTAACCTGGAAGGAAATGTAATTCATGTCACTCAATTCAAAAAAGCTGAACTTGGATTGAATTAGGTGAAGAAACTGATTCATAGGATGAGCAGGCGTCTGGATATGCCTGTGTGCCTGTGTAGTGTAGCGTGGGGGAACAGCAACTCATCCATGGAGGAGAGCAGTGCTTGCCTGGGTCAGGGCCTTGTGTGGGGAGGGGAGCTGGGAGAGACAGGATCTGGGAGTAGGTACCTCTTCCTTCCAGCCCGTGAGAGGATTTCCATGTCTCTCCTCCCTTGCCTACCAGTAAGGTCCTAACAAAATTTTTGGCAGAGAGTCCCAGGCTCCCTGCTCCCACTGCCAGCTCAGGAGGTGGCAACGTGCTGCAGGCACACCACTGCTCCACCATGTGCTTGATTGACTTGGACCCACATACTTCTTCCATTGGGTGCATATAAATGGGTGGACAGCACAGACAGGCAGAAGCTGCTTAACATTTCAGAGCAGTCAGATAGATGGAGAAGGGTTCCTGACCTCCTGTATTCTCACAAAGCGGCACAGCCAACCACTGTGTTTCAGCAGGATTTGGGGGTGTCTAAGCCTTTTTGCATGTGCCCAGGCATCCTGATGTCTCCTGTCTGCCAAGGGCTACAAGCAAGGAGGCAGAGCCTTTTGCTTCTGGTCCACAGGATGCTGTAAATCTTGGGGAGCTGCTGCTGTGAAGCCCTTCACAGCACCAAGCCTGCTGTCTATTGAGAAAAGCCAATACCCTTCTGTCTGTCAGATGGCACTTAACCGCTGCTGTTATTCTAGATGAGTGAACACTTGTGTTATATTTTCCAATAGCAAAAACTGGGGTCAGCAGGGTGTCTGCTGTTTTAGCCAAATCCAGATGGGGTTTTCCTATAAACAAGTGCACACAGAATATTTATACAGGCGATGGCACCTGACGCCTTAACACTTAGGCCATCCTATTGAGTAGCCACTCATACTATAAGTCACTTCAGTGCATTAAGTAAATATTTTAATATAGCCATGTCACTGTTTATTATATAATGGCGGGGGCCCAAATCTTGCCTAATGCTTGGTTAAAAAGTCAGTTTACACCATCCTTTACAGTGAATCAAAGAATGCATAAACGGGGCTCTTTTGTTACTCAGAGCTCTGTTTACTTTACTTTTCTGTAAACCTTTCGAAACACTTGCTTATAAGAGCTGATAGAACCCAGATTTTCCCCCGGGGCTGAGGTGTTCATGATGTTGGGAAGGTACCGCACCAAGTAATCAATGGAGTTTCCACTGAGCAGCCCCAGGCTCGTCCCTCACTATCTGTCCCTGGCTCTGGTTTGAAACCAGCTCAAGGTGGCATAAAGGCTGCCCGTGCCGCAGAGGAAAGCCCGGTGGCTCCTGCTCCACCACAGGTAGCACCACAGGGGAGCATCTTTGGAAGCAGAGGTGCAGTCTACGTCAGGAAAGTGTGTCTTCAGCTTCTTCTCCAACTGAAGGACTGTGCGAGCTGGTGACCAGAGGGATGCATTCATATATTTTCTTCATTGCCTTCTTTCTTCACTTGACTCTTCTTTCTCCTAATGCAGCACTAGCATCACTGCCTCTCCAAGTGCACAGGCTTTCTCTGCTTCACTCTGCAGCATGCTGCTGAGATCCTTGTGGTCAGAGGCATGTGCAAATCTTGCCTAAAATCAGTGATTAGATTAGAGAGATCCATGATAACACAGACTAGAGATTAGGGACTTCAAAGGTCCCTCACGGGTTCTGGCTCAGAAGAAGGATTTGGGATGTTGCAGAGGAGCCTGTGGTGTCCTTAGCCCTGCACATGGGTGTTGCAGTCACCCCTGTGTACCCCACGCTTCAGTTCTCTGTGTTCGACCCTAGTTCCTCTTCTGGCAAGGGAGAAACTTGCCCTGAGCAAGATATGCGTGATTCTTGGGAGGTACTAACAGGACTTGTACTAAATAATGCAAGAGGGACCCCCAGGGCAGTGCCCATCAGTCCCAGCTTCCCCTCAGAGCTTCCTTGTACTTCTCCCAGGGGCATGGGTCTCAGCGCAGGAGCCAAAGCCTCTGCAGACAGGAGGTGGGGTGAGGCTAGGACGCGGGAAAAGCCCATCTGTAACCAGTCTGGCTTTGTCATGTGGTGACATGCAGATTGTCCCAAGGAAAGAAAAGGTTGCACAGGAAAATGCCAGGAACGTTTGAGAAGGAGTTGTGCCTCCTTGTGCCCAGCTCACCAGACACCCATACGCTTGGAAGAGCTCATGGATGCCCTGAACTAGCACACCCGTGGGTACAAGTTCTAACACCTTGCAGCCCGCCGGTAGCCCTTAGTCCACCCCCAGCTTTTTTGTCAGCAGAAGCTGCAAAATCCTTGACAGAAGTCCCCCTCACTGACCCATTCCTTGGCACAGACTGGTTTGGGATGGTGGATTTTCCTGGAGAGGTTTTCAGCTGATTAAGGGGGTTCAGCAGCACAGGGAATGAGGTGAGCCACGTGTGTGCTCCTGGAGCTGGTGGCAGCAAAAAAAGCACATGGGGCTGCTTTGCAGGACTTCTCCCTGCAAACAGACAGAGCATGGTTTGCGAAATGTTCATGCACCCATCCTGCACATGGTACAGTGCTGGGGCTCAGCTTACCTGTGAAAAGCAGCCAACTGCAGCCAGGGAGGAGCTGAAATGGCCCGGGGAGAAAATGGGTGCCCTGGCAGCTAATAAGTACTGGGTATACCCTGGTGGCCTCTGTGTTCCCCTCTGCACTTGTCCCTGGGAGCCCATGGCTGAAGAGCACCGCTTGTCCCCACAAAGCTTCATCTGCCCAGGAGTTCACAGAGCACCGAACCCACCCAGCCAGGGGAGGAGAGGCCCACGGAGCATCAGGGAGGATGCAACATGTGCTCTGTCACTGGGTCACTCCGAAGGGACAAAGGGATCCTGAAAGAGGGGAGATGACAGGGCTGGTCTGCAGACGCAGCGGTGCTCGCAGTGACCCGGGCTGGCTTGCTCCAAACATGGCAGGGTGCTTTAGGTAGCAAGAAGACCCTTCCTCGGGCTGGTTGTTTCTGTGCGCTGGGCTGTGCATACCCACGGGGAGTCCTTACACTTCTCGCTGACTGCTTCATCCAGCATCTGCTTTTGGTTACTCTACCGAAACAACAAGCCTGTATGTAATTTTAAAGCATTGGTTCTGGATCTGATATGAATCAGAAAATTACCCCTCTGTGGGTTTCTAAGGTAACCGACGTCCATAACCTCCCTCGTGCTGTGGTATTAATGGTTATAGCACTTAGCACCTCGGCTCCCTGGAAAGTGAGATAGGAGGTCTGCGACCCAGAGCTTGAGTCTGCAGGTAGGTCCTTGAGCCCTTTTGAATGGGCAAAAGGGGGGTGGTGGTGGAAAAGGGTCTCAGCACCCCTGGCACAGCACGTGGCAATGACCTACCCCCTCAGCTCAGTGCGTGCGCTTTGCTCCTCTCCCCAGGGCTCAGCCTACCCTGTGCTGCTGCCTACAACATGGACACACCTTCACATACTCAGCTCCTTCAGCTAGCCCCAGGGCAAGCTTTGGGGTCTCAGCTCCCCCGGTGACAGAAAACCTTGTAGGTTCGTTGTAATAGAGAAAAGGGACATTTCTGAGATTGTGAGGACTTTTGTGGGTGGGAATAATCTCCCGCTCAACTCCTGGGATGAGCAAAGCTCTGTATATGATACCCAGGGTGAGGAGCACCTACCCTACACCCCATGGGGGAATCATCTGTCTGTCCACACAGCAAAGTGCAGAGGGGAAGATATGGCTCCCCTGGCCAAGCCATGGAGGGCTGAGCTGACCACAAGACAGGGCACAGGCCCAGAGCCATGCTTGATGCAGGCACACTACTGCCAGATATCAGCCCCAGGGACCTCTGCCCTCCATGAGCCGGTCCACGGGGCCACACCAGCTCATGTTGGATGGTGCATTGGTGGGACTTCATGACCCCTGTCCAGAGCAGTGCAGGTGATGGATGGCTGTGGCCCTGGGTGTTAGTCAAGGCTCTGTGCTGGGTTCTGGTGGCCATGGTGCTCCAAAAACTCAGTGTGATGGACAGTCCCTGTCCCGAGGGCTTTTTAACCCCATCACTACCCCAGTGCCCTTACCAAACCTGATAAAAGAGTAGTATATTTTCATCTGAAAAATAGCTCCTGTCCTGAGACTTCTGAGGATTTTGTGCAGCCCAGGAGCAGTCTTCAACCTCTTTTTATAGGTCCTCAACTGTTTCCCAGTGAAAGCTGTGCCACTGGCAGACTGGTCAGGCTCTGGGATGTCCATGACCTGTCCCTTTGCCTACAGCACACTGGCCACCACATTCCCACTCCTCTCCTGCCCCAGACAGGTCCATTTCCCAGCTGCTGTGCAGCTGCTGACAGGAGATAAGGAAGCAGTGTTTGACACAAGGCACTGCAGGTCAGGGAAGGGCTGCAGCAGGATGCGGTCATTGGTACAGTTTCCCCAACCGCGTGATCAGGAGCAGCAGATGTTGCCACAGTTGGTAATCTGCTTTCTCATAGTCCCTGCGTTGTCCAGCACTGCCTCCAGACCTTAGATAGATCTGAGGGCTGAGGGATCACAGGATAGTCATTTGGAGACAAATATCTGTAGCTCTTATGGATGTAGGGAAAAGCTGGAAAATACTGGTCTGAGCAAACCCTTGAGTTTGGACACCACCTGGGCCATGAAGGGGAGCCCACAGTTATTTTTCACTCAACTCGCATATTGTAAGGCTAGTTTATGGTTTCTGTGAGGCCTAACAAGGTGTCTAACACATGGGTTTGTAAAACTAGCATTCCCAGACATGCTTGCCTTTGAAAGGTGGATCTCAGTCTCAGGGCTCCTCATCTATAACTGAGAAAGCTTTCCTGCCTGGGTTGTACATGCATGAGGAAAATTCCTCATTGTTTCCTGTGGAAACAAATCCACGTTACCCACATGAGAGTGGCCTTTAGGACCACTGTGAGAACAGAGGACATTTACAAGGCCAGAGAGTACCAATGGGGCAAAGAAGTCAGAGAATAGAGTCTCCAGGAATATATGCATTGGATGACAGAGATCCTGCAGAGCTACTGCAACGTGCACACTGTTTCCTGGGGAGCAGCTCAGCTCCATGCTCCTGGTGAACAGATGCATGTGCATCCTGGGTGTGGAGAGCATAAAACCCCATAGTTCTTTTGCAGATTTCTTCAGATTTTGTAGTTGAGCTAGCCTTGGGTAGTGGAAGACTGTGAGCTACCATCTTTAAAGAGAAAATGCTGCCAAAATACAGGCAAACACACATTGCTGAGAGCCATCCAAGGACACTGCTCAACACACAAAGCAGTCTGGGCATGAGTACCATCTGTCCTCCCCCTCCTGCTCTAGAGGTACCTCACCCTGAATTCAAACCCCTGCTTTCCCACAGTATGACTTCTGTGGGCAGCAAGATGACCATGAGAGCCAGGAGCAGCCCAGAGCATCTTTATGTTGTGTGGGCAATGCCACCAGCATTTGTCACAGCCCCAGGCAGTTTGCTCCACTGTCTCTGTGCACCAGGACAGAGAGCACACTGCACTTGCAGCCATGCTGGAGAGGACAGTGGTGTTAGTCCTCGCACCTTGCAGCTAGCTGGTAGCCCTTAGTCCACCCCCAGCTTTCTTGTCAGCAGAAGATGCAAAATCCTTGATAGAAGCCCCCCTTGCTGACCCGGTCCTTGATGTCCCCTTGTCTGTGTACTGCTGGGAGAACAGTCCCACCTGCAGCACCAGGGGATGGGTGAGGATGGGCTCTCACCCCGCTGTGTCCCTCCTCTGCCACGTGTGGATTGAGGCAGGAGTGGTGGAGTGTAAATTTTTAATCTCCTGGGTCTCTGGCCCCTGTAATATATTGTTCTCCATTTCCCCCAGGGCAGCCTTGTTCCATTGGTTAATTGGAAAGTATTTATCTGTGTCATATTAAGAGTCATTTGGGATAATTGAGAAATTGGCAGCCCCAGCCCTCCTTTGTTTAGACCAGGGTATAATTTGGTTAATTTTAATGTTTTTTTTAACTTTGCCACAAGAAGGCGGAAATTTAGATTCCATTATTTAGCAAGTAGCTCTGAGGAATGTCCTTTGGCAGCAGGGGGATGCGGTGGGGCCATAGAGTTCCTCACAGCCTTGGAGCATTCACTGTGCTGGGCACAGAGTCTCAGCCAGGCGTCAAGAGCCCTTGCCACAAATCTCCATCCTTTCCTGATGTGTTTCTCCTCCCTGCCTGCACTCCACCATGCCACAAACCAGATTTGATAGGCAGTCACTGCAGCCCATTCATCTGTGGAGGAGAGAGACTATAAGAATGGCTTTATTGGGGGTCAAAAGGCAGGTCAATCTAGTTGAGAGTCTGGTCTCCAACCATGGGGACATGGCTAGAGGAGAGCACTGAATGCTCAGGGACCCTTTTCACTGTGGGTCTGTCTTCTAACCATCTGTGCCTCACAGGCTCCTTGAACCACGCCTAGCATCTCTGTGTTTAATATCTCATGATGGATTTCTCTTTCCTGAATATATCTGAGTGCATTTGAACCCATCCAGCCCTTTGGCATGTGCAGCATCCTGCAGCAAAGAGTTCCACAGTTTAACTATAAAGTAGGTGAGAAAATGTCTCCTGTTGTCTTTTTTAAACCTAATGTTTAAGCACTTCATTGATTCTCCTTAGTTCCTGTGGTGAACAACCATTTCCTATGATATTTGGGCCACTCTGGACTGGGCAGTCCTCCAGACTGAGGTCTCCTGCCTCAGTCTTCTCTTTCCAAGCTAAGAGTCCCAGCCCATTTCACCTCTCTTTTGGTCATCCGTGTTGCTTTTCTCTGTGGATTGTTTTTCCCCATGGACATTACTTAGCATTTGCCTTTTTATCACTCAGCCACTCAATATCAGGATATCCTTCTCTAGCTCTCTATGTTAGGTTTCGTTTTCAGGGCACTGCGTAATTGGGCATTATAAAGAATATTTCTCTGTCTCTTTATCTAGATCATTATGTTGACCAGCACAAGCTCTAGCACAATTTCCTGCCTTTTGCCTTTATTAAAACAATTTTGCTCATTATTTCTAAACACTCATATTCTGTAACAGCTGTTTCTTTAACAGCTTTTTGTGAGGAAAATAATTAGTTAAAAAGTTAAAGTAATTAGAAATGTTCTTAAAATCCAAGATCTCTCAAGTCACCTTTATCCAGGTGCCTTCAAATAGCTGTAGTAGACTGCACGAGTAGAAATGCACGAGGCACTGTGAAAGCCATTTGGATGTGTCTCTCATGTATCATATGCCTTCCAACTCTTCATTACTATCCCATCAGCATGGCCAGTGATGACGCCAGTGTTTGAGCTCTGAGAGCCGCCCAATCTGGAACTCCTCTACCTTGGTGAACCCGGCTGCACCTACTGATGTCTTTGGCGCTGAGAGCCCATTTGTTTGTGGTTAAGGAAGGCTTAAATATGTTGATGTGAGCTGTGGCTTGGGGATGGGCATCCAGTGATATAATCCCATTGCCTCAGGGGGGGTGATAGTCGGTGATCTTTCTGGGGTATTTGACAACACTGGGGAGATTTCCTCTCTCACCCCCAGACACCGCTTCCCGAAGGATATTACTTGCCAGGATACAGACAAAACCATCAATGGAGATGCTTCACTGCATGTACTCTTGTAGCTATGTGTGTGTCCTTTCCGAGCCCAGTTTAGCTCCTCCAGAAAGGATATTCCAACAGGAACCTGGATCCTGCATGAAAACACTGGGCATCTGTCCTTGTACAACCGTGGGATAATAATTACTTTCTTTTTCTGGCATCAATGTTATCCATGATGAAAGAGGTCTGTAATTCCTGTGCAGCTTTACTGTGTCTCCTGGTCCTTTCCCACATAGCCAGGGAACTGATTTCTCAGGTGTTTCAGGGAGTTGTGGGTCACAATCACTGAAATAAGAGGGACCAGTGATGAGATTAGCAACTGGACCTGGAGCTCCAGTTAATGCCAAGCTTTGCCTCTTGCAATAACCCCACCTGTACTTACCTAAACATGGCCCTTTTTGGTCACAGGCCTGGTGCTTTGAGTCTGGGTGATTTTGCAGATAAATTTAGACTGGACGATAGATTAAAATTTCTAGCCAGTAAAAGAATAATGTTCTTGAACAGCCTTCCAGACCGGAAAGTAGGGGCAAGGAGCCTATGTTGTTTCTAGATGAAGCTTGATAAGTTAATGGAAGGGATTTTGTGACATGACAGGAATGATCCTAGAGTGAAAAATTAAATCATGGGATAATGGGCCTTGAATGTTTCATTTGCCAGTATCTCTGGAAGACTGCTAAAAAGAGAGGGGTTCTTCAGTTCTTGGTATTCTTTATTGCACTATGTTTTATCTTTTATCATCCCCATGCTACAGAGCTTTAGTTAGTTGTCTGAAGAAACCACAAGTTTCCGATGCATCCTTGGCTTTTGGGATGGAGAAAGGATCTTGCTTTCTTTCGTAGCATTTTGGCTAGAGATTAGATCTGGATCTGATGCACTGCTTCTCTAGTGTCAGAGCACTCCTGTGTGCCTTGGTGAGGTATCCTGCTCACAGTAAAACGTTCATTGGACTTGGAGCCACAAAGCATTTTGCCTTTAGCTGGACTGTCAGGTTCCTCTGCATTTTTTTCCTTACTTTATGGAATGAAGTGTGTGCTTACCTGGGTTCACCTAGGAGGTTCATTTTTAAAAGTCCTGTGGGTGCAGGGAAAGCAGATAGAAGTTTAGCTACTTTGGTCACTGAGATCATTGTAAGGGATCAGATCCAAAGGCTGATGCTGATCCCCTAGTCCTGCATTCCTCTGTAGAGAAATGAGTATGAATCATGACTATCCTATGACCTGTCTCCTGTAGATAGTGAGGCCTCCTGCAGATCTTAGTCTGTGTCCTTTCTTCAGCCCATGAACAGTTCAGTTGCTTACTCTAACGGGCACAGCTGCCATGGGTCAGTGGGTGAGTGACCCACCTCAGGGTGCTCTCAAGCTTAGGACCATCATGCAATCATCTTTCATTCAAAGTGGGGACCTGTGTCTCCTGCAACATGCTGGAAAACCATTGGATTTGTCTTTTGCCTCAAGATGGTTCTCATTTGTAAAAGCTATTTTCCAAGCTAGAGAGGGACTGAGAGGGGCTCCCTCCTTGTTAATCATGGGCTGGTTGTGACCACATAGCCTGGTTCCTTGGTCCATACAGCACTGAGCAAGTCCAGTGGGAGACTGAGGAACACCCCAGGATTAGCTACAGTAGGTCTGGGAGCAAGGAGGTGAAGGATACTTGAAACATATAGAAGGAAGAGTTGAGTCAGAACCTTTCACACAAACCCTACAGCCACTTCCAGCTTGTGGCAGCCCCACCCATGTCCCACTCATGGTTTCCAGTTGCAGTGTCTGTGATCTGACAGCTGCAGCAATGCATTTTTTCAGAAAATTGGACTGCCCTGGAGACCTCTGCAGTGTTCAGCACTGATGCACAGTGGTGGCAGGGGAGCACAACATACTGGAGAGGGAGCACCCTCACAGCACAGTCCTAGAGCCACTGGCCACCACTCCACTGTCCAGCCTGTGCTCTGCAGTCAGACTCCTGCTCCCAGCACTGCCGACCATCATGGGCATCCAATGCCAGGGACACTGACCCGCCCATGAGCACAAAGGATGTCCGTTTGCTGGCACAGGGCCAGCTATGCTGTTTCTGAGACTTCTCAGGGTTGTGGTGGAGAACATGATGGCTCTGGAGCCAAGTGCTGTGGAGCAAGTCGAAAGGTTGAAGAGTACTTTATCCCTGCACATAGGACCTCCTTTCTGTTCTTTCTCATTCCCTCTGGACCTGCCATGCAGCTGTAGGCACTTTCTATTGACTTACCTCCATATTAAAGTGTGTTTTGACGTCATCAATCAACAAAAGAAGACAGGCTATGCATTGGATTCCTTATTGGGGCTTTATTATTTAAAGCTCTTACTGAGCAGCTCTGTTAATTTATGGAGTGACGGTGGCTTGCACAGGATGCACACCAAAGCCCACATGCTTCAGTGGGAAAGACCAAGGCACAGCCGCCCTCTGTGCAGCAGAAACACGTCTGCTCCAGCTGCTGCCCATGCTGACAGTCAAGGGCAAAAGAGACAGACGTCTGGACAAACACACCCCATAGTTTTGCTAGACTTTAGGTAAGGAGATGCCAGGGTCTACAGACATCCGCAGCTGCCCTGCCCTTCCTGGCTTTTTGCTTTCTTGGGTAGCAAAAGGCAGAGAGGCTCCAGGTCACCAAGCTGAAACGCAAAGTTGGATGTGACCCCTGACATCAGACATGTTCTTAGTCAGTGTTTGGACCCACAGCCATGGGACTAGAGAGCCAACACACAGGGCCTGACCCACCCAACACGTAGGTCCACCCCATAGTCTGGCTCAGGTTATTCCCCGCTGCAGCGGGAACACACCCCTTGGGCATGAGGCCTCTGCCAGCAGTCTGGGACCTTTCCCAAAGCCCTGCTAGGTCAATCTGTGGCCTTTCCCACCCACTGAACGCTCACTGTGCCAACTCAAGCTGGCGAGGCCCCCGCGCCGGGCAGAGGGACCGTCCAAGGCCAGCGAGCTGGCTCTGCCTCCAGCTGCACTCCTGTTTGAGAACCGCCTTCATCACTTTATTAATAGTGTTTGTCATTGTGGGTTTTGTTTCTTCCCCTCCTTCTGGCATCTAATAAAGAGGCATGGGTCCAGTTTGCGCTCATTTTCCATTTCAAATCTCTGCCATGTTTTCTTTCTTTTAGAAAGATTTTGTTTATTACATTTCTAAAATGTAACAAAATAAGAGACAAAGATCAGACATAACCGCAAATGCCACAAAATTAGGACACGGTTAAACGATGCAGCAATAACCAAAGACATTCAAATGACCTTCTACAAGAGAAGCCAACGCTTGCTTGCGGAAATGTGGGGAGGTGGCTGCTGGTAGGGGTGCAAGTGTCACCTGGAGAGCCTTTTTGGGGTGCCTGATCACAGCTAGACCTGCCTGGAGGCTACAATGCCGCAATCCACACGCAGGAAGAACCTGAACTGGGAGCTGGGCTCCACTGGCCAGTAGCAGATGTGCTGGGGATGGAGCGACCCTGGGATGCAGGTATGTTGCACAAACCCAGCGTGGTGTAATGCCACGTGAGCAGGGCAGGCAGACCTAGGTCTGAGACAGAAGCTGCCCTGCCCAGCCCTGAGCTATGGAACCGTGTGGGCTGAGGGACCTCAGCTAACATCTCATTTCGGTGCTGCAGGGCCCCTCATAGGCAAACCAGCCTTGCAAGAGACACAGCCACCTTTCTGGTGGAAGACTCCAGGTTGTTGAGTCTGGGACAGCTCTCTACATCAGTAAGTTTTTTTCTGAATCCAGTTAAATGGTATGAGAAAACTCAGCCTGGATTTTTCAGACACTTGTGCCCAGGAGCTCAGGAGTCTCAGAGCAGGACGGGTAAACCTGCTGTAGGGCCTGATCTCAGGAACCCTCCATGCTTCATTGAAATGAGAAACCTGCTCGTTCTGTCGCTGTCAGAGCCATGGCTTGCTAGTAGAAGGAGTGTCAGTGGGAACGGCGACAGCAATGCTGGTAATGTTAAGTTCCGGGGGACAGTTCCAGAGACCAGATTCCCATTTCACTGGAAAAGCTGAAAAACACAAGTTTTGGTTGGGGTTGAATTTAAACTGAATTCTGAAAACAACGTTCTTTCCTTCGAATTAGGAGCATGGTTTTTCCTCTCTAAACAGTCCAGGTTGCATTGCCGCTAGCAGAAACAGCTAAATGCTAAATATTTATAAATAAAACAAAATCAAGTCAAGTAATAGTTTAGAAATAAGTGCTGCTTCTATCAAAAGTCTCATCCTGCCTGCGTCCTTAGCCCACCAAGGCTGCTGGGAACGGGGCTGTCCGCAGGTGTGCAGGGCCCCGCATCCAGTGTCTTGGCAGTAATTGGTGTGATCCAAGCACCACCAGCCCCAGCACACAGGACTCATGAGTCAGACCTGGACAATTCACAAGATTAGCCTAAAAGCAGTTTTGCAAAAACAGAATGAGCATCAAGAACAAATCTGAGGTTGATAGCCGCTTTTTGAGCCTTTTCAGCACGCTTAGAACATTACCGCTTATTTTAAGATTTTTAAGTTTATTTTAAGATTACTTTAAAAACTACAAGCATGGCCCGGATTCATAAGGAGGTGTTTTATCTAACTCAGAACTGTTTGCATGTGTCGTCCAATACAGTTATTGTAGTATTTTTAACAGACTGTTTTGCCAGGAAATAGCCCCAGACACACGAGCAGGGCTAAGAACTGGTGGCAAATGACAGGTAACACAGCAACTGCAGTCCTTAAGTACTTCTAATCTCAAGCCAAATGCAGAAACCACAACCACAGCTGACAGAACTCGAAGTGCTTGTAGCAGAGGGCAGTAGTATGGCAGCCCACCTAATGAGGGTTTGTAGGCTCTGTGCCCTGGCCAGGGCTAGCCAGGTCAGGGCAGAGGCTGTGGATGACTGTGTAGGTTTGTGCTGAGGCTCAGCTCTCAGCCCAATGTCTCCATCCACTGTACTGCATTTCTGGGGACTGTAGGGAGCAGGATTACAGCTTTAGCCTTCTGGGTGTTTGCATCTCTTTCTCAGTATGGAAAGATGTTGTGAACAGGAGAGCAGGCTGGTTTTGGTGGGAAGGGGCTTGCTCACAGGAGTCAGGGATCAGCACAGGGCACTAGGGAAAAGCGCTGGAGTTTCCACAGGGATTGCGTCATGTGGCATTAGGGAACATGAAGTCTGCAGGAAGGCCAAAGTACCAGCCCTGAGTCTGCCATCCGTACCTTCAATGTTGTTACCATGACTAGGCCTGAATAAACTCTGTCCAAGAACAGGAGTTGAGACAGATGGAGTGCTCAGACTCCCAGAACATCAACATGAAGACATGTCCTCTGTCATCCAGAAGTGAAATTTTACTCCTATGCCTCCTGCGCTCTAGCTGCCCAGGCAGACTCCACTCCTTTTTTTAAAGCTTTCATTCTTTCACCCTATGTGGATGACTCTGTTTTCCCCTGTTCCCTCTGGAGCGTTTGCTCTGTGTGTCTTGAGTACAGCACTATGTCTCGGCATTATCACCACCATCCATCCCTTACACCACCATCCATCACTCACACCCCTCCTGTGGATGGGTCCTGTGAGCAGTGTGCTGGCTGCAGGGACGTCTTTCCCTGGACGGTGCCAGGAGCTGGGGCTGCCTCTGTGCCAATACAGAGCCTGTGCAGAGCAGCAGTGGGGCCGTAAGAGAAGGCATCAAAACTTGAGGACCATGAGCATAAAAGGGGTATCCTCTCCACCCTGTCTCAGCACCTAGCTTATCCACACTGGTGGGCTCTCCGGAGGGCCTGTCTCTTCAAACTGCCGACACAGGGACTGCTGGCTGGATGAGACACCTAAGTATGGTGCTGATCAGTCACAGAGCTAATAATCCACTTGCACAGAGATTTTCCAAAATTCCCAGCTCTTTTGGGCAACGTGATATGCAAGTGCTCAGATTTTCACTCCCGGCCACGTCAGTGACGACGATGTGCCCTTTCTGTTGTGGCATGTGATGTGGGGAGGGCTTGCTTGTTTGCTGGCCGGCTGTAGAGTGACCAGGGCTGTAATAAATGCCATTTGGAACAATAAAATAGATAATTTTTTTTTCAAGCTGCTGTGAATGAAGAGACTGTAAGCAAAGCTGGGACTGTGGGTTAACACCCTGGAATAATCACTGGAAGTGGTACAGAGTGGCCATTGTCTCAGCTAACGTTAGACCTCTCCATTTGAGTCCATCACACAGGGTCTTTTTATAGCCAATAGCAAGAAATGGGGGCTTTAGGGAGGAGATCATCTCACCTGCTCTTTAGCTCACAGACAAGCACGATGACCATCCCTTTGAAATTCCTTTTTCACCGTGGTGAACGCAAAGGGAGCCGAGAGTGCCTAGTTCTAGTGCCTGCACTTGCACTGTGGCATTTGGTCAGCTGGATGAGAGATCTCTGAGAGCTGCACCAGGTCACCGACCTGAGACATGCTGTTCTCAAGGCCCTGGATGTTTACTGGAGACTGTTGGTGCTCTGGGTCCGATCAGCCAGCTGGCAGTGGGCACAACTCTGGATTTTGCAGAGATGTCAGCTAAGGGATTTTGTATAGCACAGGCCTCCTCCCAGTTCCCCTGAGAAACCTCATTGTTTAGCAAAGGTTTCAAGCTGTTACCTTTTGGAAGGTTAAATCTGACCCGGTATTTCTCTAAAAATCACAAGGTCTTGCAGAAGCAGCAGGCAGACATGGAACAGGAGGAGTGCTTTGCATTGCCTTTTCCATACAGTTCATCACTCAGAAATGTCTCTGTGGACTCACCCCACACCCCATCCATGCTGCAGGCTCTGCCAGGCATGCCCACATGTCCCATGTTCACGGGCACTTTGCTAGCAAGGGAGGGAGATAGCAGGAGCCTCAGTTCCGCAGCACTACAAGCAGGAGGACAAAGAGGGCTAACAGCTCTTTGGGATGTCTTGCTGACAGTCAAAGCCCATCAGGTGGTTGTCCTCCAGGGAGACACCTCCTGCCAAAATGTTAGACTCCAGTTACATCAATGTCAACCCATCGCCCTGGCAGCCTCACTTTCTTGTGATGGTCACCATGTCCCATTGTATCAAACCATATTCATTCAGCCTCATTTTTAAGGTTCTTCTCAGTTGTGACATTTTCTGTGTTTGTTGTCCCTTGCTACCACTTCATGACAACACCCTCAATGCTCTACGTGGTATGTCCTCTCCAGACTAATAAATTGGCTTCTAGGTGTTACTACAGTACAATAAATTCCATTACAGAGGTCACACAACCCTGCCTGTGCTCACAGGGCAGCACGAGGGAGTCCTTTTTCTGGGAAGGGCCCTTGTGTGCCAGCAGATGTGCCATGGACATGGATGCACAAGCAGGGAATTAGTTCTCCAGGAATTTGCCCCGGTGAATGCAATCACTATGAGTCCACATTAACTTTAACTTCAATTATTTCAGAAGCGTACAATTTGTCGGTCTGGTTTTCTCACAGATATTCTCAGCCTATTTAGAGGACTGACAGAGAAGTGAATGTTGGGAGGAACTTGGGTAATAGCCCGTTTCCTGATCACCACTTCCTCTACTGTTTTTCACCACTTAAAGCTTCATTCTTTGAAAAATTAAGGAGAAATCACTCCTTTTGAAAATAGCTTGAGGGGACGGGGCTAAGGCCAGAGCTGAGATGCTCTCCTGAGAACAGCCCCTATCTCTCATCATCTTCCCCAGGCTGAAGGCCAGGAGCTGTCTTGGATGAAGACAGATGCCACTTTCCATCATTGGGCTCTTTGCTGCTGTCTCAGGCCACATGGCCTTTGGGCAGCTTGGAGTAGATGTCAACACTGGGAATTTGGAGGCTGGGAAGGAGATACTATCCTAAAACCCCTGGGGGTGTGAACAGTTGGCAAACCTTGCTGAGCATGGGGATCACGATGTGACCAAATACTAGGCGAATTGCCTTGAGTGAAGATTTCACAGCATCATGTTTACACAGCTCTGTTCATTGGGTCATGGCACTGGCCCCACAGAGGGGTTTCACAAGGTGCGTGGAATAACTTGCCAGTGGAGGAGGGTATCCAGGCTTGATTTGTTTTCCATTCACTGGGGAAGACCCCCAGACGCCTTTCTAGGGGCTCCTCCTGAGCTGCAGCTCCTTGCGTGGAGGCTGACGTGGTGAGCAGGTCACTTCCCCAGGTCACGGGAGGAATGTGCAGATCTGTGGGAAACAGCCTGTAGGCTCCATGCTGTGCCGCTGCCCTCAGCGCCATCGTGGGATGGGGCTTTCTGCGTCCCTGAGGAGGCATGAGGAAGTTCAGTGAGGGGAATCATCCAACGGGGACATCATCTGCAAGGAAAACAATGAGATAATAGCAGTGGTGCATTCCCTGGCAGCCCCAGGATGGTCTCAGAGAAGCAAAGGTCTCTTCTTTTTCTGGGTGCAGGGGCAAGCGGTCACAGTTGTCTCTGCCTTGCCAAACATGACATGGCTGTAAGGAGGACCAGGCAGGATTCCTGCTGGATCTTGTACATAGCAGGGTTTGATCAGCATCTGCATCAAGACAGTGCAAATGTCTGCAGGACATTTGCTCACAGGAATCCAGAGCTAGTCCTACTCTCTGAGCACTGTAAACATCAGCTAAAACACAAAAAGTCCATGTTTAGTGAGATGGTTTTATCAGCAACATTCCTGCAAGCAGAAGCCCAGGAATACAAACACACCACAACAAACACGTGAAGAATTTGATAAGGCTGAACTGCATCTCTGAACATCTCTCTCCTGGTTTTTCTCTGAGTATCTAAAGTTTTATGGTAGGTCACGATTGCTTAAGAGGCACTGCACATGCATTAGGGCTCAACGTATTTACTTCCACTTCAACCTCCAACAGAGCAAACAGGAAAGCAGGGGAGGATTTAGATGAATCTAGTATCTTAGGAAGTGCAAGCTATGCTCGTTCCCATCTCAGTGCAAGCAGGAGGTGGCACAGGGGAAATTGTGAGAAGGTGGAAAGTGAAGATTAGAAATATGGGTCCATGCTGGGCAGGGAATAACTGTGCAGACCATCAAAGTTGCATTGTGGTAACTAAGTGGGGGTCAGCCTTGTGGAATTGTCATTCATCAAGCCATTTCTAAAGGGTAGAAGCAAAGCGCCTTTTGGGGTGCTGTGCCTGAGCCTGTGCAGGCTACAGGCGGGAGCCAGGCACCTCAACACGGCTGTCTGAAGCCTGCAGAGGTGCCTCAGGTCCAGCTGCCGTAGGCTCTGCGTCCCATCTGCCAGTCGAGCCAGGGTATCTCAGCTGGTTCTGGAGGCCTCTGCTCAGACACTAGGATCACGCCTGGACCCCTGCATGCTTAATGTGACAGAGAGACTATCCATCTCCTTTTTCTCCTGTTTTTTTGGATTGCTAAGGTGTGTTTGCAAGACTGCAGTGGCACTGAGCAGAAGAAGTGGCTGTCCCTATGTTAGATGCCAGAGCAGGGCACAAGAAAGGTCTTGTATTGCTCCTGTGAGTGGCGGATCCTATTTCTGGTGTGCACCTTGGCAGAAAGCTCACTCCTGGAAAGCTAGAAAGAAGCTTGATCCATGCATCTGCTTGACGTGTGAGACCTGAGATGTGGAAGGTGATTGCTGAGACCTGGACAGTGAATTTTTCAGTTAGGAGTTGTCCAGCCAAACAGTGCTTTTGTTGGAAGATGAGCTGCTGAAGCCAAAACCGTTTCTCAGAGGGATAGATCTGAAATTTTTCCCCACTTCTTAAAATAATTTTTAATTTCAATGGTTTAGTTAATTTTTCCTAAGAAGAGGTTAAAAATGTTAAAAGAATTAAATATTTTAGAATTATACAATGAAAAATCATGAGTGACCTGCTACCCTTTTTTCTCTTGTTTATTTTGCAATATCTTCCTACCCCAATTTGGGATGAGGGAAAACTATAAAAATAACGGAAAGTTTTGCTGTGCAGGAAAATGTCTTCCTCCCAGCTGTGACAAACTCGGAGCAGCCTGCAGAGCCCCAGGTGACGTGTGTGGGTGGATGGTGTGCTTGAGCTCTTCCTCCAGTTAATGCTGGGTGATTTCACAACAGCACCTCTGCAAAGCCCGAGTAGCACCAAGCACCCAGGCTGCATGAAGGCAGTGATAGCTCAGGGTTTAGCCCTTATGCTCAGCAGTTTTTGGCTGTGACCCTACCTGCGGGTTGCCAGTGGTGGGCTGGAGGCTGCCAGGTGGCAGAAGGACACAGCCAGGGCTCAGCAGAGACAGGAAGGGAAGGCTGGAGCAGACACAATCCCTGTGATGGATGGTGGGAATGGGGACCGTGCTTTTCTCCTGACAGACGGCTTTTAGGCAGAGGTGGCCTCACCAAGCTGCCCCCACGCATGGGCCACCTCCTTGGTGAGTTACACCGGCTTCGTGACGAGGCATGCTGAAGCCCGAAGGGAGGTCAGGGAACCTGCAGCCGTGGTCCCAGTCCACGCCACTCACCAGCGATGTGCCTGTGCTGCACTTGCCTCAGATTATGGTTTCCAAACCTGCTCCCTCCATGCAGAAACATTCACTTCCAAAGAGAAGGACTGCAGATCTCTGGGTGTCTGGGACCTCCCAGGGCTGTAGCCTGGTACAATCCTCAGTCTACACCTCCCCCAGCAGGACAGAGTCAAAAGTATGTGTGGTGTCTGTGGGCACTGCACTGGCCGCCCGGGAGGCGGGGGAGCGGGGCAAGGGGAGAGGGGCAGGCTGTCTGGGTGTGCTGCTCCATTACCTCCTCCCATAACGGCATGAGTGGAAGGAAGGAAGCACCCAAGGGTGTTGGCCCAGAGTCATCAATCTGCAGGGCAGGGCCAATGCAAACTGCCCACATTATGGCCCCAAGCTCAGCAGCAGCAGGCGTTGGGGACACAACAGGTGACAGTCACTGGGGAACGCATGAGCACCCTACCCTTCTGTGACTCAAAGTCAAGGAAGGGAATATGTGAGATGGTGCCATGGGTGGCATGACCTGACCATACCCAAAAGGTACCTCTCCTGGCCAGTCACTGCCCCAGAGGCAGTCAGGAGAAGGGTCCATCCAGCCTGGCTCACGTCCCAGGGACTCAGGGCTGACACAGGACTCAGGTTCCCTCAGTGCCAAGCTCAGCATCCAGCTCCAGGCTTCATGGACCACAGGACTTTGTGCCCCTTGTGCTTTCTGCCTCTTCTCCTCTCCACTAGAGCTGAAGAGTGGGGGTCCCATGCCCTCACTTTGGCCTGAAGAGCACTGGGAAGTGGCAGCGGGTTGCAGGCATTGCATCTGCCAGGAAATCCGTGCCTTTTCCTGAAAAGTAACACATGAGATGAAGTGTCTGGCCCTTGTGGATCTGCACTGACTTAACCCAGGAAAAGTTCCGGCTGGATGGACTGTGGTTGTGGTGCCCCTTCCCTGACCAGGTTGGCAGAGGCTGCTTTCAGAAGACCCTGGATTTACATGTGAGACGAAGTCCTTGGGAAAGAGACATAGCCAAGCCCCACTTGGACTTTTATGGCTGGGCAAGCATGTCTAAGGGGAAGTGAAGCTGATCCTCATCCATGCTACATTGCTCTCTCACTAGAAAGCAGGGAGGCTTGTAAACCAAGCATCTGCTCTGGAGGAACTCGAGTCTTACAAGAAGTAGCCATGAGCTGCCATGGTAGTCCAGCTTTATGAATTTAATATTTACAGGCAGAGAGAGATGGGACATGGCCTGTACTGTGTACAGCCTTGCAATTTATGTGTTGGCAGCAGTGGTTGATGGGAGATGTGCTCTGAGGCTCAAAAGTGTGCTTAAGCTTTGTAAATACAATCAGTTCGGGCTAAAGTGACTGAACAATGTGGAATGTTTTGAGGCCAGATTTGACTTCAGAAAAAAACACCATTGAGCCAGTGGTACTTGAGTGTGTTGTGAAGCATGCGTCTCTGGGGTTGCAGCGTGACCTCCTGGCTCAGACAGTAAGGACCCCAGTACACTCACTGCAAATTAAAACGTTGCATATGCTCTGAGTGCAAAAAGATTGTACACATTGCCTGTAAGAAGCCTTCCTGAAAGACTCTTGCCTCTGCTGGTGGTCTTGCAGCTTCAGCACTGGATGTCTGGCTCACGCTCTCTATTTTTCAAAAACATTAATAATCATAATCCATATAAAACTGTCATATTGGTTCAACATGTACGTCACCAAAGCCCTGACTAATTTATCAAAGATTTAGTGTTCAGTTGAACAAAGTCTCATTTTTGTAAGCAGATGCAGTTTGCTGGATTGTCCTATCATCACCCACTGGAAAGATGCATCATATCAGCAACTTCTAAAAGTTAAAAAAAGTACATTTTAAAATAGTAATGTAAACACTTATTGCATGTTCCATGTTAGCAATGAATTAAATAGAGAGCTTAAGGGCTAAATGCTGCTTGTGCTACAGTGGGTCTGCAGCCCTACAGGCATGAGTGGGTGGAAGTGCAAGCAGACTGGTGGCCCATCACGGCGGTGATGGTGCATTGCATAGCAGTTGCACCACTGGAAATAAGACCATGAGCTACTCAAGGGAGCTAAAAATGCTCAAGCAGAGGTGGAAACTGAGATTGTCAGTTCAAATATGTGGCACACAACACAGCCCTGGCCTGCCTGGATGCCTGCAGCGCTGTTTCCATCTGTAGTAGCAGCACGTCAGACTTCGCTAGGAATAGTTGAGCACAGGAGATGCAGAAAGGGCCACAATGGCAAATGGAGAAGCACACAGCAGAAGGGAGGGGCTGGTGTGGGGCTTTGCTCGGGTAAGGACTGAGTTTTGATCAAGAGCGGTTCTGCGTTTTGTTTCAGAGCCCAGACAGCAGGGTTGGGTATGGACACAGTCTGTCCCAGGCAATGCACATAAAGACAGTTTTATGTCCCACCTGCAAAGTAATAAAGTGACACAGGCACCTTTGGGACCTCCTCCCTGGCCAGTGCGTCCACCCCATGGGCACCCTATGTGGAATCTCCCAGCAGTGAAACACAGTGTAAAGCCAGACAGAAGGACGCAGCATCTGACCTGCAGCCAGTGGGACACAGCCGTGGAGGAATGGTTAGGGCAGGTGGGGGTGGACAGTGAGATGGATGGGGATGAGAAAGCAGATGGCAAAATCCCTGCTGGTGCCGGGTAGGAAGAGGGGTGTGAGACAGTCCTGGCACATGTAGCATGGAGGAGATGGTATCGTATACAATGCACTATTCTTACTTCCTTATACAGTAAATTGGTAACTTTTTTGTATTAAATCAGATTTTTATCACTGAGTCAATCTTGCACTTTTCTATTCTTGTTCTCTACAAATGACCTTTTTTAGCTCTCCTCAGCTCTTTCCTGATGGGACTCATTAGGAGCTGGTGCTGATTCTTACAGGCATTCACTTTCACTTAGCATCTGGAAATTTTTTTGGACAACACTTTGTTGAAACGGTCCTTGCAGCTTTCTTCTGTGCTTAATATCAGCAGCTCCTCTTGGGTCATGTGCCTGCATCCTGCAAAGACATTTGGCATGAGCTGAGTCCTTCCCTTCCCTGTTTCTGCTGAGATATGAGTGTCATCAAGGAAAGCACCTCCTTGCCCAGATGTTTTGTAGAAGCACAACCTGAATTTGCAGAATTTCCTGGTGTATTTTGACCATAGATCCCACATAAACCTTGGAGTAGAACAATGTGGTAAATAAACAAACAACTCCTCTCATCCTTCAAAAAGTCTCAGAAATTTTTACCTAACCTGGTGAAATTCTTCATAAAGGCTTTAACTCTACCATGTGTGCTAATCACAACTTTGATGTCAAAGAATAATTTTTGCATGCATCTTTTACTTTGAAGGGCATTTGTACACTTCCCGGTGTAAAAGCTAGCTGGTGTTTGCTATGTGTCATTTGCTATCTGTATCATGTAATTAGCAGCCTGTTCTGTGTTGTGTGGAATTATTTCTGTCACCCAGTTTTCTCAGCAAACCAGAGCTGTATTTAAAGGAAGATTGTTCTCATTTGTAGATCTGTTCTGTATTTCTAACAGTTCAAGAGCTCTCTCATGTGGGTGCCCCATGACTGTGTTTTTTTCATAACACCCCTGGGTTTCTGCAAATATTCTGTGCTTATGGGTGGAAATTCTTCCAGCAAAGCAGCCAAGGGTGCATACCCAGCAGACAAGGTGAACAGAATCAAGCAGGCAATAGGGAATCCTGACATCTTCCCCTGCAATGTTTCTAACACAGAAGAACAGGTGGAGTAATTAATTGTCTGTGGTCTGATTGTTTCACAAATGCTAGTCTTTGTTCACTGTTCCAAGGGTTGGCTGGGGACTTCATCCTTACCTGCTCCTCTTCTCTTCCAGAGGTTGCTTTGGTGTCTGCTTCTCTAGCTGATCAAAGTGGAGCAGCTGGGATCTGGACCAGTCCCTCCAGGCAAGGGGATGAATGGTGTGGTCAAACAGGATCGCTCGGACAACAAAAGTGCACCAAGTGGAAATGAAGAAGAAAAGGCACCTAGAGAAAAGACTGTCAGCGAAGTGAGAGATGGCACCAAGCTCCAGCCACCACCCTTTGCGGAGCGGAAGAACGGTAAGTTCCTTGCTCAGTCGTGTCAAGAGAGGGGGAATGAGACTGGATAAATGCCGGTTTAGCATCTCTTGCATGTGCTGGGTTTGCGGCTCATCATGATTTTTATGTGTGGTGCTTTTGAGGGTGTTTCTGATGGCAACTTTTTAAGATGTAATGGAAGTGCCTCCTCCGATCAATATTTCTGGGTCAGCCTTAAATGCCATTGTCAGACTTGAGGAAGTTACCATGTTCTTTGCAATCCAAGTGTTTGGTATAATATTAGCTGAAATGTAGCATTTCAAGGTCTTGGGAAGAGATTGATGTTCTGACTGTGGTAATGGGATTTGCTGGGGATTTAGGGTGATGTGAAGTTGATCAGTGGAGAAGAAATGGAGAGTGTATGTTGTTTGCAAAGGCGCTGATAGACTGTTCTGCTCTCACAGAGCACTGGATGCTTCAGATAACCTTACCTTATTGCTTCCGATCAATGTAACAGAGAGCAGAATTTGGCCTTGGCCTGCATCTCTGCAAGGGTCATTTGCGTTTCCTTGGTCATGGGTCCAGAAACTAGTCTTTCTGGCAGATGTTGATCTGAGTTTCAGTGGAGATTTGTTGGTAGAAAGCTGATGGACAGAAAAAGCCACAATTCAGCCTGCGCAAAGCATGCTCAGGCTGAGGAGTTGTTTGCCATTTCTTTCAGGCAACTGTATAATATATGAAATGAAGAAAATTCCTTTTGTGCACTCTAAGGCTTTCAACATTAAGTCCTCAAAATATCATGTAATGTGAAAGTGCAGCTCGAAGGCACTATTTTTGCTTTGCGTCTTTGATTGTTTGCATTATTGTACAGGACCCAATTTTTCTCAATCACTATAAATCAGAAATAATCCAAATGATGTCATCATGGCAATGTATCGGTGTCAGACTGGAGTAACACAGCAGAGAACCAGGCCCAGAGTCTGCCCATAGTCAGACTAAGTCAAACCAGCGAGGGCACTTCTTTTCTACAGTCTCAGATGTCAAAGTATACCCAAGGTAATATGATAACAATGGGGAAGATGAGGTGGACTTGGAAAAGGGGCAGTGTTAAGACTATTTGGTGATGCATAAAATTCATATTTCCTCTGTAGCTTTCACATCCTTATTTTTTGCATCCATTTTCCCACATGGTTTTTGTTATGGGAAGGCAAAGAGAGAAACCTCTTCAGGTGCCCATAGGCAAAAGTTGCCTCCGAGCACGACCAGCAGACATGCAGGCTCCAACTGCCCTGAGCCCTGCAGCATGGCGAGCATCTGCCTTGCAGCTGACCCTGTGCCAGGGGCTCGTGCCCCCCGGCGTGCTGGCATGGTGGCCCACTGGGGCATGGCTTCACCACTGCAGCCCCTCTACGCTGGGCTGTCTGCAGAGTTTCTAAGTGAGAAGAGCCCCCCCAGAGTCTGGGCATCTCTCCAGCCCTTTGCTCTCCTCCTTTTGCTGCTTTTCCCTTTCTTTCACACATTTAGACAGCGTAGGGGCTCGTCTCTTCCTGCCGTCCCTGTTTGGGAACAGCCGGCTCCCTTCATCTCACATCATCCCAGGAGCTGGCGGGCCCACCAAATGTCATGCATCTCGTGTGGCGCCCAGGCCTGCCTTTGATGTCACATTCTCTGGTGTGACAGCTCCCGCAGGGCTGGTGGAGCAGCCTGATGAGCACTGGGGGGGCAAAGAGGGAGGGCGGCATCCCACGGCCCCACAGGCTGTCCTCCATACTGATACACGGTGATCACCTCCCTTTGCCCTGCAGAACACCACAGAGCCCTGAAGCAGATTTGTCCCTGACAAGGGCAGAGCCTCCCTGTCCTGCTCAATACCATTGGGTTGTCACAGCAGACACCTTCTACCCTGTCCCCCCACCACAGGGCGGAGGGTCAGTAGGTGGGATTGCTGTAGGGAAAAAACAATATGTCAGTGTCTCCTCATATCACACCCCCAAGAAGGGCACCTGCATGGGTGTATTCACCACTCCCACCCTCATCCCTCACCCCACAAATACATGGGGGTAAGCAGCAGGAGGGATCAGGGACCCAGCATCCAAGATTATGCCATTGAAGGAGGGAATGTCTGGGAATGAGTTGGGTGAAAGGGATGTAACTGCCATCTGTTGTCATCGGGGATCTACCAGGGCATGTAAGGTCTTTTGAAGCCAACTACTGGCCTGATAGGACTGCTGCTAATGTTGTATTTCAAGGAGAAGCAAGCGCAAGGTGTGTGACCCTCACCTCCTCCTGCCCTGTTGCATCCCATCTCCTGAGGGTAGAGGGTGTGCACAACCCAGCCAGGCAGGATCTGCCCCCTACCCCCCATCTTTCCACCAGAGCCCTCCAGCTGCGGGCTGGCGATCTGTGGTGGTTCAGTGGGTGCCGGACAGACACCCGTCTGTCAAAGGCACAGCTCCTCAGAAAGGACTAGCTCCTGCCCGAGTCTGAACTTTCAAACTGCAGTCTTTATTTGACTTAACTTTGATTTAATAAAAACAGTCTAGCTCGAATATTTTTAAATAGGAAAATAGTCTTTTTAACTCTAGTATTACTCAAAAATGGCTCAGGGGATTTCATTTAAATTTGTAAAAATAAATCACCTTCAAGCAAGCAGAAAGCCCATTCAGCAGGACCTACAAAAACCCAGGACTGGATGCATAGGCCCAGGAAAATGGAGACTGTTACCTCTACAACAAAGAGGAATCCTGACATCTGCCTGCCCGGCTGTATCCCTAACCCCTGGCCTTTTTCTGCCCCTGGGATGGTACACTGTGAGGCTGCCCTTTTACCATGAGGCTGCCAAATCCCACAGCCCATAGTGTTTATATTCTCAATGGCAACTTCTCCTAAGTTCTGGTCCATACTGGCTTGCACTGGGCAGAGCTGTGAATTGTTGTCTTGGAAGAGCCTAAGGCAAACATGGCTGTGGGTGTTCCCAAAGTTGCTAGTGATACTGGGTTTAGAGATGAGATCTGCCTAGACCTCCCACCCCACCAATAGTGCATGCACCTTGGCTGAGTACTGGACCCATGGGCTCTTGCACTTCTGTCTTGCCAGAGACAGGCACTTTGAGCTCAACCCCCTCAATCAATGCTCTGCCCAGCCCATTTCACCTGTCCATGTAGTGAGACTGTTGAGTCACAAGGTCAATACACGGCATCTCGCAGACTGATGTTCTGCCCACACCTCTGTTCCTCCCAGAGTTGGTTTGGCTGCATACAAAGGCAGGTACAAAAAGCAGTAAGATAATTCATGCCGCGGTGAGCACACGGGCCCCTGCATGGCACTGGGGCCCCCACCAGCCACCTCCCTAAGGTGCTGGAGCCTTCAGCTTGGGAACGATGAGGACAGTGTCTGCACTGCACAGTGTGAACCAGAGCCCCATTGTGCAGGTACCAGAGGTCATCACACCCTGATCCAGAGGTGCTTACTACGTGTATCCTTCACAGGCTCAGTCATCCACAGGCTCAGTGCTCTTTGACCTCCAGTTTGGGGTCAGAGACAGGTCTACAGGGCAACCCCCTACACATTAGGTCTAATTGATATGCCAAGGAAAACAAACATGCTCTCTTCAACACTTTGTGTCTGAGTAATAAACTGCTTGTTGGATAGGAGTTCCTGACAGCACCTTAAGCATCCTTAGGATCCATAAGCTGCTTTCCCTCCCAGGTCCATCTGAAACCCTCTCAGATGTTGACACCAGGGCCAGTGTTTACACTCTGAAGTATCAATGCTCCCAGAATCATTTTCTTCAGCTGGTAACAGCTTTGCTTCCCATCCCATCCCATCCCATCTCACGCCATCCTGTCATGCTGCACACCTTTACTTTATCTGTGGCAGCCGTGCCATGGGAACAGCTGCACATTTTGCTTGTCTTCTCTGGCTTGCATGAAGAGGGCCCTTACTCTGCTCATCCCCTGTGTGACCAAAGATAATGATTTCTCTGCACACTTTCCCAGCAGTGAAGAAGGCAGTGAGGATGCAGGCTTTGTGGATGACTTTGGTCATGCATCTCTCCCAATGCCAATTTGGCCAGGTGGATTTCAGAAAAATTTCACGATAACACTTACAATCACAAGAAAAGGGGTCAGAGCACATGCAGGAGCTACTTACTATCAAACAGGTCCTCCAAAACTGTCTTAGTATGTGTGAGGAGTTAGGCATCCTCTGGTACAGTCCAGAGACCGCAAAGTCCTTGGATCAGAGCTACTGTCCCTTGCTCCCTGCTCTGGGACTCTGCCAGTGAGATGTATTTCCGTTAGGGAGTTATCTAAGTGTGAGACGTCCTGTCTGATCTGATGAGGTTTCTCTGCCTCAGAAACTCTGCCCAGGATGGGCTCAGTCCCCTCTGGAGGGTCCCATTTCTCTCCAGTTACTATCAGACTTTAGATGATCAGCGCTGAAAAAGACGTCCTTTAGAGAACAGATTAATTTTACCCATTTGTCTCCAGATATGTGTCTCCAAGTCTGGGTGTCAGAGCTCCCACTGCAGGTGATGGATGCCCGCATGTGGCCAGAGGCCACTGACTGGCTACTGCAGTTGGGAGAGCTGAAGAGCTCCCCTTGTGCCTACTCCGGTTCAGCAGCATGTTTGCTGACTGCTCATAATGTTTCCACACAGGTTTCCCATTGCTGATTTTGGAAAATAGCATAGTTAAATTCTTCTGTTTATTTGTGTAGTGAAATAGACCTTCTGACCACCAGCTCCTTTAGCCCCCTGCAACAAAGGGGAGGATTTTCAAGTGCCCATCTGGTTTGCGTTTAATGTAATGTGCAGAAAGGTTGCACATTTTCAGGGCCCGTGTTCATAAGTAGTAGATTGTACAACAGTTTATTACACAAATGGGCCTTTTTATTGCTGGGCTTTGTTGAGCTGCCAGTTGGGATAAAAAAAAAAGTAACGCGCTTCATAGTCCCTATCAAGGAAAATTAGAAAGCATTAAATTCCGCTCAAACTATCAGCCATTGGTGAGCTGGTAATCAAATCCAGAAAGGCTGATGGGAGGTCAAGACTTTCCTGCTGTTGGTGTTTCTGAATCAATAACTACTATGAAAGACATGTAAGTGAAAGAAAAAAAAAAGAGAGAGAGAAATGTCTGACCCAGAAGTCATCACAACATCACAATGCATAGGCCACTAGAGGCAAGATACCTACAGGTTTTGGGGAGAAAGCCCCACATAGTCTCTGCTCATTTCTTGTGGTGAGCATGTGTTTTAGTTTAAATCTATATTGGAATGGTTATTAAATTACTATCTAGTCCCAAACAAAATCTAGCCCTTGTTCCACACAGCCAGGTAAGAGGTGTATCTACAGGAAGATTTTCCAAATTACCTTTGGATCCAAATCAAATAAATATTGCAAACACTGTATTGAACCCAGGTGATACCTAATCCGCAATGAAATATCAGCCTGCAGCCTTGAACTGCGCAGCCCAGCTTTAATGCCACTTAAATCAGAATGTAAGAACTAAAAGAATTCCAGGAATCCAATGATATAAACTGTATTTTTAGAGCTGTGAGTGACTTGTGAGAGTGAAACATTGCAGTGACTAAAGATAGCACAAGCAAGGTTTTCCATGATTTATCGCAAGAACGCTCACAGTGAGTTAAAGTCATCGAATGTTGTGATAGCAGCACCTACATGTTGGCATGTTTTCAAGACAAGTCATTCATAACATATTTGTCACAGAGGAAAATTTCCATAACAGAGCTCTGAGCTGCATCTCACTTGCACAAGCACCGCACACATCACTTTTCTATTCAGCACTGAGACGTTCGTTTGTTTCCTAGGATCTGTTTTTTTCTTAAGACAGCCCAGAGGGAACCCACTAGCCTGCGTGTTTCAAACCTCTCACAAGCTCTCAGTCTGGCTGAGTGATCAAAGTGGTGGTGGCAGAGGATGAAGACCCTGCCTTGGACGCAGCCTGTTGTGGTCCCACTCTGTTCCCTGCTGGCCATCTGCAGTCCAGTTATCATTTTAACAGGAGTTCGCTGAGTGACCCGTCATTCTTCTTTGGAGGTCTGTGTTGCTTTGTGCACCAAGAGGTTGAGTAGGACCTTTCTTTGCTGAGTAAAATGTCTAGGGGGGTTATTTTAAGGATAAAGTCATGGCAAACATTTCCTGACACCTCATGATCAGCATTGCTCTTGGCTCCTGGCCCTTGCTAGCTGCAGTTTGCAGAGTAAAGGAACTGGCTTGTCGAGAGGGGGCTGCACTGCAGAACTGTTTTCTCCCAGTTTCTAATGCCCTGGGATGCATTCAGATAGAAAAGGCGTGCCCTGCAGAGAACTCATCTCAGGCAGGTTGGCCTTTGCCTCCTGCAGCCACCTGCCTGGTAGTCTGAGAGTCACCTCGAGTCTTGTTTTCTCATGTGTCAAGTCCCAAGTTCACCTTCCAGCACAGAAACCCACTGGATGTGTGGCCATGCTTCCCTGGTCAGGTTCCCTTCTCTGCTGGATGGGGACATCACGTGCAGGTGAGGATGGTGGCTGGGAGACTAGAGTCAGTTATCCTCTCCCCCACCCCTTGCTCAGTCCCGTGGTGTCCCTGCCCAGCTACCTGGTCTCGACCCATGCCCAACTCTGTGTAATCGCCTTCACACCCTCTCACAGTGGGGCTGTGTGAGTCATGCCCATTTCTTTTTCAGGTGTCTTTTGAGATGCTTCTAAGAACAATTTTAATCTCATTATGAATCAAAGCTGCTGCTTTGTTTCCTCTTTCAGAAGTCAACCTGAAATGGGGGTAGCCATGTGTTATGATCCTTCTTGTTCCATCTCTGTCTGCGTTGAACCAGGTCCTGCGATGCTTCCATGGGTGACCCCATCCTGCTGCTTATCGCAGCCTTGGTGCCGCAAAGTGCTGAGGGGTGCTGAGGTACCGTTATCTTCAGTGGGTCCGTTCTTGCGGTGGGGCTGAGTGCCCCACTGCTCAGGACCACTGCTCAGCACCCTGTAGGACTGAGCCTCCAGGAGACTGGGTCTCCTCCGTCCACTGTCAGACCAGCCTTAGCACTCAGTATCCAGGCTCTGCCTGTTGTCCTTCCCTTGTAACCATGCCTGTGATTAAATAAACAAAGAGTGTCAGTGATTATAAGCTTTCCTCTCCCTGCTGCACTGGGGAAAGAGCAGTGATGTCTCCATGCACGGTTTGTGTTTCATCTCATTTACGTTTGTGGTTATATCTGTGCGGCTTTCATGATTTGCACATTCTTGAGGCCATTGCTTGAAGTACCTGCAGTCAGGTTGCACTTAGCATCTCCATCTTTTTTGTAGCTAATTTTGAGAGCTAGCTAGTCAAGGGTAAAGTTCGATCCAGGACACATTTCTTAATTCATGATCAAGCCTGATGAATGGCATGTGAATGACATCTGACCACGTGAAACTTGGTTTTGAAACTGTGATCTGTGGTATAAAACCTGATAGCCCTGAAATCGTAAAAAGAAAACATCCTCTTGCAAGAATAACACCATGTTTGCTCCATGTGTGTTTAACCTGCGGGTAAAGTGGGTAGCACATTGAGCTCACTGACACCAAAAAATCAGGAGGATTCTTGAAAGGACCAGGTATTTCTGGAGGTAATGGGAATATCCTCAACATCATAATAAGCAAGCGGAGAATCTAACAGGGAACAGTGGGGAAGGACACCTACTGCAATAAGTCCCTAGGTAAGCTGGCCTAATAGAAAAATTGACTAAGAAATTAGGCTTAAATAGCTCTTCAGGGTAATTTGTCTATTAAGCCAGTTTACCTAGGGACTTACTGCAATCTCCAGTACTTCGAGTCTTTCAGCTGGAATGCACTGGTTCCTTCCAAAAGATCCGTTCTTATGTAAAAGGAAATTACACATTTATGCAGAAACAGCTGGGAAAGTTTCTCTGGCCCTTGCTTCATACTCAGTTGCCTCAGTGCTCTCAGCGGGTGAGCAGCAAGCCCAAAGGAGGCACAGAAGGCTGTCACGGGAGACACAAAGTACTATAAACTTCATTACAGTCAAATGCAAAGACAGCCTTGCTCCACATCAACAAGTTATAACTGATGCCTCGCTGCTGACACCGATGGCCTTTAAACCTGTGCTTTTGTAGTATCGGTAAGAGAGGAAGAGGTGTTGATTTCTTACAGCTTTTAGTAGGAGATCACCAAGTTGTAAAGATCGGGAACATTGAAGAGATGCTCACAAATGGCACCTCCTGTCCTTGAAGAGAATGAATATATGAACATACTGGAACAAAAGATGTTTCCAGTTAATGCACCATCTGTGTTAGATTTGTCCATTCACAAAGAGGAAACATATTTTCACTCTGAATGACTTTTTAAATTAAGAGACAACAAGGAAAGCAAGTACGTAAGTTGTATCTGCGTGTCTGTGTGCGCAAGTGTTTGTGAGTGTGGACGTGCACGTGTGCATGTGTGAACCCCACAGGCACTTTGCTCGGAGCTGTCTGACCGCTGCACAATTTACAGAGGAACGGCACAGAAACCGCACGGCACCACATAATCCTCATGACATTCTCCACGGTGCAGCACAAGCTCTTTTTTTAACTAACTTTGTGGAAATTGTCATCAGTTGAGGCAGCCCGGGGTGAAATGCCTGGGAACAAGCCCCTGCTGTGGGAAGGGCAGGTAGACTCGGACCAGGGCCTCCCCATGTGGACCAGGGTTGGGTCCTGGGTGTGGGGGTCCCTCGGGGAGCTGGGAGGGCACTCTCACAGGGTGCCCGGCTCCTCGACGTGTCAAATCCACCCTCAGTGGCAAGACAGTGTCTGAGGTGAACTGGGGCTGGCCTCCAGCTCCCTGCGGAGGGGATGGAGCAGGGCTCTACGTGCCCTTCCACTGCAGTGTTTCACTCACTTGCAAAGCCCAGAGGAGAGGTCTGAGCAGCCAGGGTGGGGATGCTGGCTGCCCCGGGGCTGCGAGGAGACACTGCAGGCATCCGTGCCTGGAAAGCATGACCTGCTCTGCTGCTTGGTCAGGGCTTGTGTGGGGACAGTGCAGGTGGAGCCACAGACCTCATGGAGAGCTGGGGAGCACCAGAGAGACCAGCATGCCACAGGCAGAGCCTGCTCCCATGGCTAACCAGCAGCCAGGAAGATCTCTGTGGGAGACCTGCTCGGAGCTGGTTATGTGGGGCTGGCCAGGGCTAGTTCCTCCCTTCCTTTGACATTCCTGTCACAATAGCTCTGTCTGCCCTCGTGCTCCCTTGTGTGCCCAGTTGCTCTGTTTGTGCGACAAGCAAAATCTCCCAGGGGGATGGACAGGCTGCGATCGTAGCCCTTGCGCTCCGTTCCCATGTTTGTTGTAGATCCTGCTTTCTCAGGGCTGTTTCTGGGCGGGCTCGAAGGGGTGGCACTTCCAGGAATCTGTATCCAGCCCCAGCGCTTCATCGTCTTCTGGTAACATCTGGCACAATACTTCTGCGCAGATGTTTAGTGCTGTGGCTGCTTCCCAGTAGTTCACTGGGGTGGTGTTTGGAGAACAGCTCTGTGGATGGGAAAAGCTGCTTCATACTGGGGTTGTACAAACCAGCTCATATATTTTAAAATGAGAAGAGAGGAAATTCACAGCTGTGTCTTTGTTATACATGCATTTAGGGCCAAATCAGGCCTGTTTCTGTCTTGGACGTAGACAACGCCGCAGGGAGAGAGCTGCTCCTTCTGAAGCTGCTGAGCAGCAGCAATATCTCTCCATAGCTACTGCTGCTGCCCTGGGTCTGCACACGTGTTGTTTCTCCTCCACTACATCTCCCAGAAGGTACGGGAAATCTCTGATGCCTTGTCCTTGTTTCCCCACCCCTCTAAATCCTGCTGCTCAGGGGCTGGAGGCTATGAAGTGGGGACACAAGAGATCAATGTGGGTACCACTTCAGTGGGCTTTTCTGGATCCACGGGACAGGGGTAGGACCTGTACTTTCTTACCTATATTGCTGAGGTTTCTGCTTCACAGACCTTCCTGACACAGCCTCCCCCATTGTCTCACTGAGTTCTTCCACAGGAGGGGAACATTTTGATAGTTGGAGTCTGGGAAACCTCTTGGCACTGCTATGGACTTACTCATGCCCAGTTGCGTTGCGTTGCTTTGTTTCCCTGGACGAGGTTTTTTCCCAGTAAGAGATGTAGATGATTGCAGTGAGTTCTCTTTTAAGGCTTGGTAACCAGAGTACTGTCACATGTGTCACAGATGAAGCATCAGAAATCAGATGAAGAGCCTGGACACTTTGCAAATAAATCAGCATCAATACCTGAGTAGCTGTCTAACACTCAGTGCCCTGCTTCCACAATGTCAGCCCTTGCAAGGATCCAGGGAGGGATGTGATTTATGATCATCAACCTTGTAGTGTTGCTGGCTTTCACACCACCTGGGCTAGGGCTCATGAACCTCTCTCCAGGCTGGGTAGGGCAGCAGCTGGTTTTCTTGCCCCGGTGCTGTTTTGCACGTGTTTTGTCTGGGTGAAGGATAATGAGCTTCCCCGGCAATGAGGAACAGCCTGTCCAGGCTGTTAGCTCCCAGGGAGGTGCTCAGCTCTGTGTGCCTCTGGTCCATCACACTGGCCGGAGGGCTTGTGGGCTTTTCACGGCGGGGGGCATGCATGGGAAGATGTACTATGGGGACAGGGAAGGAGGGAGGCTAATAAAACTCACTGAGACCAAAACTGCTTCCCCAAAATGGGCTTACTGAACACCGATGGAGAGGGCAGGGTACAGGAGTCTGGCTGAGCCTTTCGCAGGCTGATGATTCCTGTTTCATCTTAAAACTAGCCAAAAAATAAAGCTCGTGGCTTAGCACCATAGTGACCGTGGCTGCAATTCCACACTGCCCAGACAGCACGGGCACCTGTGAATACAATGCCTGGCTTTCCCATCATCGCTGTGTCACTATCCCCATATTCCTCACGCTGCAGGGATGATTATGGTGCTTCCAAGCAGTTTTTAAAACTTTTGAAGGTCAGCAGCACCTATAGAGCAGGACTTGCAATTGCAGATGGATTTTAGGGGTACGGCACACACTGCTGTTAGCAGTGGATGTTAAACACTAATCAGTTTGTGGGTAATGAACTTCAGTTTGTTCCTTTTATGGGTGCTTCTCCCAAAACCACAGACCTACAATGCTCATACCAGATGTGAAGCGCTCCTCTGGCCAGCCAGTAGCATGCAGGACAATAGACATTGTCCTCAGTGGTACGCAGTTTAGCCAAGGGTGGCTGAACTGGTCAGGATGCAAAAGACTGTTTGGAAATGTGAAACTGCACACTGAGCAGCACTGCTCACATTGAAGCATAGCTTCCAGCTACCCAGGGAAATTAAAGAGCAGAAGAAAAAGAAGGACTGGACATATAGACACTGTTAATTATGAGATGGCATCAGAAGGCTGGCCAAAGTTTTAGCATACCCATAAACACCAAGTGGTGAGCCTCTATGTTTGCAAGGGGACTAGGAGCAAAAAGTCCTAGAGGACCACAAAGCGAGCCTGGAACAGGCTCCAGGCTGTTGACAACTGGAGGAGCACTACCCAAGCAGCAGGAGCACTGGAGTGCCAGAGCTGCTGTCGCCTGCAGCTATGAGCAGCCATGGTTTGCTGCATAGTGACAGGCATGGAGACCAAGGTGGCTGTGGATTTGTTACAGTATTATCGTCCAAATCAGTTACAGGAGAGACTAATGTGAAGCCAGCAGAAGCACTGCATGTTCTGTACTCAGGACTGCATTTGCAAACCGCCAGAGCAGTGCTCAGAAGGAACATGGTTACTAGCAAAGATGTTAGTAAAACAAGAGGAATCGTAACATTAACGTAAACATGACAGACCCCTTCCTGATGGATGCATGTAGTCCATAAACATCATTGTCACATTGGAGATCTTGCCAGAGATTCCTGAAGGTGCTTTCAAGCATGCTGCAGTCTCGTCCTGTGGTTCTTGGGGTTTCAAAATTATGACCATCTGTTTGCAATTGAGGCCCATTTGGAAGCAGAGGAGAGAGCTGCCAAAAGACTCCTTTTGAACTAACAGTGCCTTCGGTCCTGCTGAGAAGCTCCTACAGGCAGGTACAGCCCAGAATGGTTCTGCATCATCCCAAGAAGTGGTGGTCAAGCTGAGCTAAAATGCCTGAGATGGGTATGATGCCAGGCCAGCACAAGGGTATGTGACTGTAATGATGAGGGGAGGTTTCTCCGATTCAAGGCCCAGCCCTGCCAACCTCTTCTGTCTGCTGTACTGGCACAGTCACTGCTCAAAATAGGGAGCTCCAGGAGTGAGCATTAAGTTGGCTCCCAGAATTTGCAAAGGCAGTCTGGCTACTTGAAGCCTTGGCAGTGTATTTTAATTCTTGTTTTGCAATATCTGTTGAGCATAAAGGTCTGTGGGTATGATTTGAGAGAGCCGTGCAGGTCACCTCAGTTTCCTACAGACCCTGATGCATGGGGCATCGGGATAATGGTTGGGCATCACTTTGAAAGTGCTCTGCCACTCTGGTGAGCTCTGCACAGACACCAAGGAAGGGAGGAAGACACAGACCCTTTCCAGCAGGGACGGGGATCCAAAGGGAGCAGCGATCCTGAGAAGGTGGGAGATTTTGCCATCCCTTGGACATTTCTGTTGAAACCATGCAGGGGTTGGAACAGAGTATTCCTATATGAGTTGTGTGGTTTGTTCAAGCATGGACTGCTGTCATCCAAATATGCACCTGGTAGTTCTAAAACATCCCACTGATAGGTGCCTGCTCCCCTTAGCTCTGTGCAGCCTCGGACTCTCAAAGGGAATAATCAGCAGCTTTGCTGTATGCCCAAAGGTCGCCTGAAGGAGGCTGTCTTTATTAGCACTGAACCACAGTTTGAAATGTGGGTTTAAACGTTGATCTGCCTTAAAAGCCTCAGGCAGACCCTGATGTGTGTGTGTGTGTGTTGTGATCCTGTTCACTCAGTAGAGATTTGCTCCACTGAAAATGAGCCCGAAAGTTGATAAGAGCCCCTCATTAGGCCTGAAATAGCCCTTTGCAATGTGGGACTGTCTGGAATAGGTATCATATGAAAAGGAATGTTCAGAGCACAGCAGAAAGGTCACTGCATACCTGCACTTTGGTTCAGCCACAGGTGCACAGGCTTCTTGGAGATGTTGCTTTGCTCATGATGTACATCACCCAGGACAGCAATGTTTTGGTGCTTCCTATTCCCAAGATGCAATACCAAAGAAACATATAGAAAGGGTGGAGAGATATTGGAGAGAGAAGAAACAAGGGTGAGAATCACACTGGAAAAGATACAGTGAGTGCAACCTGGAAACTGGGTAAGGAGACAGGATTCCCATCTCTAAGGCAGCTGCAGAAAAAGGACAGAGGTTTTTCTGTAGTTACCTGCAGCTGGGTGAAATGCAGCATTCCTGATACGAAAGTGCCACAGCAGTGATTCATTCCACTGCCTTCAAAGAGGGAGGAGTAACTTTCTTTTGTTTCCAGCCTCCCCTGGTACAGTGTGTGGGAGATACTGTTGACACTGGGATTTGATTCTGTTAAGGTTTTTCTCTGTGCTGGTGATAAAACTCCTCTCTCCTTGGTCACTTCGTAGGGACAGAAAACATGTCTGGGCATTCAAGCACACTTTAAAGTCAGTCAAAACTGTCTGAAAGTATATTTTTCTGCTATAGAACATAAAAATATTATGCTTCTGGCATGCCTCCATGAGAATATTAAAAATAGCTTACTGAGTTAGTCTGTGAAAATCACTAATATAATGACTTGTGTGTCTTATTTCATTAATGAAGGAACTCTAATGCTTTGCTTTAATGTGATACTGCTGTAAATCAATAAAGAATATTTTTGGAAAAACGCAATCCTATTATTCAAAGATATTTTTGTAGGATGAAGTTAGAAAGGAACATTTATTGCCATGACTTTTATCCAACTCAATAAGCTATTTGCATCTGAAAACTTTAGTGCTAGTTAAATAAAAGCATGCTTCTGCAAATGGGATGGCATTTGCTTTGCCAGTTTGTTTTACTGCTGTTTGTCCAGCGCAGGGGAGAATCTGTTTGGCAGAGAAAGGCTTGGAGCTAAACCCTGTCCTGACCCCTCGCAGCAGAAACCCATAGCTTACCTAGGGAAGAGTCGGAGCAGGGCAGGGCTCCTGGCTTTTCCTGAACAGCATCCAGAACACAGCGAGTCTGGGAGGTGGCCTGACTCCGAGACACAGGATTCTGTCCCGTTTCCAGTCTCCAATTGTTTGTTAATAAACCCCTGGGTCTGCGGCCATCCCTGATGTATGCACCGGGAATGCAGCTGAAGAACTGGAATGGTCCTGGCTGGGTCAGAGGTTACTCCAGCTCATCCTCCCATCTACAGCACCAGTAGCCAAAACAAATGTGGAAAAACAGGGCAATCACACAGTAGCAATTCTCCCCCCCAGCAATTAACGATGCAGGGCTTTCCCTAACCAGGAGAAAGACTTTAGATTTAATGGCCTCAGTGGATATTTCTTCCATGGATTTGTCTAATTGCCTTTTGAACCCTTGTAAAAGAGGTGATTTGCTGCTTCCGCTGTAGCCTACCGAGGGATGTAAATCACGGCTCTGCTGCAATAACCAGAGAAACAGGCAGCATTCCTCCCGCAGCTGCTTCCCCGGCTGCTGCACCACTGCTGCCACTGCCTCCGTGCTCTCCAGAGAAACAAAGATAGCTCTCATTTTGTCGTTGCTTACAAAGCAACTGTGATGGTCTTTGAGGTTAGAAACAGGGTTCTTATAATGCCTGAGCCCCCGAGGTGCCTCTTGGTTGGCTCTGCCAGGGGTTCATGGTTGCTTGCCTTTAAGCATCTCTGCAGGGTGAGGAATGGCTTATGCAGCAGGAGCACAGATGAGTTGTGGAAAAAGGGTCATCTCAGACAAGAAACAGTGTTCAGCTGTTAAAGCTGAGACCATACATCTGGGAGCAAATGATATAAAACATGACAGTGGTGTCATGAGCCTGGAACTAAGCATCACACACCCCCTCTAAATCCACACAACCATATGGGCATGCTAGGTACACATCTGGAGGAAACCTCTCCTGCCCAAAGCCAAGATCAGCTTCCCCTTAGTTATTCCTGACAAAAGTTTGTCCGCCCTGTTCTTAAAAGCCTTCTTTGATGGAGATTCCAATTCTTGCTTGAGCCATCTTCACTCCAGCTCCTTCATGAAGTGCAAGCCCATAGCTCCTAGTCCTACCCAATAGGGATATGGAGAATAAAATACTCTGTTTCTTCCCATGGTAGCCTTCTCTAGATTTAAAAACTTACTAGGGTTCCCCTCAGCTCAGTTTTCTCCAGACTGACCCTCAGTCTTTGGGTCTTCCCTTGAAGGTCTTACTTTCTAGACTTCTGGTCTTTGTTTTTCAGGGTCTCTTCTGTCATCTCCCATCTTTCTTAATGTGATGCACAGCAGAACAAGCTGACAGCATGCCCATGCTGAGCTGAGCAGGTTTAAGTGATTTGTTTTGCAGTCTGCGCTGCACCAGCCCAGTGCTCACCCTTCTCATGCTTGCATCGCATCGCCAATCATCTTGACCCAGCTCATGAGCCAGGTCTGTTTCCACAGAAAGCTGCAGAGCATTTTGCTCTGTACATTGTGTATGTGCAATAGGCCATTCCTGACTAATTCTCACTGAATTTGTTTCTGTAAATGTCCTCACATCCTAAGTTCTTTTTAAAAATCATTTCTAGCTGTAATCCTGCTCTGCTGCATGCATGTGCCCCCTTCCAACTTCATCTCTTATTAAATAAAATAATTTTCTACTCCACTTGGCAGAAGGACACTTAGAAGACAAGGGGACACTGTGGCATTTAGTGACCCACTGAGAACTTCTGAGTGTGCCTTTCTAAGCGTTTTGCACCACCTTGAGCAGTTTCATATAGACCATGTTTTCCCAATAAGCTTTCGAGAATGTCATGTCAGACAGTGTCAACAGCCTTGTTAAATGGAAGATGGATGACATGTACTGCTTCTTCCCTATCCACAAGTGTCACAGAAGGATTAGATTTGACACATTCACACTGGCTGTTTTTATTTCTTTCCCCTGATTTGTTTCAGTATTTGTTTGTTGGCTCGATTAGTTGTCCCAGTGCTTTTCTGGAAATGGAAGTTAAACAAGCTGATCTAGAATTTCCCTTTTTCAATAACAGATATTCTGTTTACTGTTTTGATGCCATAAAGAGCATTATAACTCTATTCTGGCCTTGTGTCTTTAAAAATCTGTGTAAGTTGCCAGTACCTCTTAGAACATTACAATGGAAGTATACCTCCAGTTATTGCATAGAAACCAGAATTATGTTCATTTCTACCTTGACTGATTATTTCCAAGACTTACTACTTCCTGGGTGGTTGGCCCAGTGGACGCATGACAGCTGCTTGGAGATACATTCTGCACGAAGGGGTACTATCCTGAAGTGAAATACATTGATGAGAGACAGAGGCCAGCTCTGGGAAGAGTTGCACGGAGGCTGGAAAGTTTGTAATTCCCTTTTAATAAAAAAAAAGTATTCCCACAGTGGAGGTGTCATTGGAAGGGCAGTGTAAGAGTCAGCACTCTTAGTGTAGAGGAGTTTATAGAGTCTATCCCCATCCATTGCAAATCCTGCTGTTGCTGTGCACAGCATGCGTGCTGCTCTCAAAGAAATGCAATAAGGACTTATCATAGAATCATAGAATCATTTAGGTTGGAAAAGACCCTTAAGACCATTGAGTCCAACCGTAAACCTAACACTGCCAAATCCACTACTAAACCACGTCCCTCAGCACCACGGCTACCCATCTATTAAATACCTCCAGGGATGGTGACTCCACCACGTCCCTGGGCAGCCTGTTCCAATGTTTGATAACCCTTTCAGTCTATCCAGTCTAAAGCTCCCCTGGCACAACTTGAGGCCATTTCCTCTTGTCCTATCACCTGTTACTTGGGAGAAGAGCCCGACCCTCCCCTCGCTACACCCTCATTTCAGGGATCTGTAGAGAGCGATAAGGTCTCCCCTGAGCCTCCTTTTCTCCAGGCTGAACACCCCCAGGTCCCTCAGCCGCTCCTCACAAGACTTGTGCTCCAGACCTCTCACCAGCTTCATTGCCCTTCTCTGGACACGTTCCAGTGCCTCAGTGTCTTTCTTGTTGTGAGGGGCCCAAAACTGAACACAGCACTCGAGGTGGGGCCTCACCAGTGCTGAGTACGGGGGAGGGGGGACAATCACTGCCCTCATCCTGCTGGCCATGCTATTCCTGATACAGGCCAGGATGCTGTTGGCCACCTTGGCCACCTGGGCACACTGTTGGCTCATACTCAGCCGGCAGTGTGAAGAAGTCTATCTTAAATGGAGTGTAAGCAAATGCATCTCACCAGGTGCATAGAACCATGAACATACTAATTAAAGACAACAGTAGATATGTAAATAGAGGCATCTTAAGCAGGAGGAAGGAAGGATGTGATTTCACATCCCCATGCTCTGCAAGATCCCACTGCCCCGTCACAGGAAACAAGGAGGTGAGGTGTGCCGGGGCAAAAAGCAAGGCTGGGCAACAGTATCAGGGGAAGAGAAGGAGCAGATGCCCAAAGCATCTCTAACAAGAGCGTATCACTGACTACCCAGGGAAATAAGGGAGTCCAGAAACAACATCTCTTTCTCCATCTGACCCAGAAACATGGTTCTTGTTTCTTCTTCTTCCCAGCTGAATGTAATTTTCTTCCCTCTCTGATGTTGAGTTAAAGCTTGGAAAGCATCAAAATGCCCCTTTCAGACCCTGTCCTGGATATACTACAGTCTGTGGGAAAGATCAAGGCAGAGGAAAATAGAGGCTAGCACTGCTCCTTGCTGGCTGCCAAGATCCCCGGCAATGTCAGAACCAGCCTGGACTCCCTTCAAGCTGTGAGCAGAAACACCGCAGGCACCCAGCGCCCTTCCACTGCACATGGTTTCCTTCACTCTCGGCCTCGGGCAGCCGCCCACCCGCCAGCATCTGACCTGCTGGAGGGAACAGGGAAAAACCAGAAGATGACCCATGCAGTATCAGATGGAAGGCTTACACCTGCATGGACTTGCAACGCCCAGCACAAGGTGTAAAACCATATTGATTGCATCAACAAGCCAGCCCTGATAGAATATATAGAACATTATGGAAGCTGTGGATGCAGGTCACTTTGTTAACCATATATAGCATAACCCACTACAGCTGACTGAGAGCATTTCAATAACTTTGAGTTTATTTCTATAAAAATAGAATAAATCTAAAGTTTAATCTTTAATTAACTCAGAAAAAAATACAAGCTTGCTTCTTTGTGCCTTTCCAGCACTTCACAGTTCATCATGTAAAATGCATGCAAAACAAATGGAAACATTACCTTGCTCAGACCAAACCTTGTTTTCAGGTCTTAATTTCTTTCTTCGTTTTGTTTTTATAAGCTTCCCTCTCCCATAAATTCAGGAATGCTGTCTTGGCAGTAATCTCTCCTGCATGTCCTTCTCACAGATGTTGTTTAGCCACTTACCTCCTTTTGGTCCCCACATTTCCTCCCCTCACTACCTGCAAGGAGTTCACAGCTCCACAAGCTTTTCCCCTTTCTCTTTGTCCACAAGGAAACCCACGCTCCAGCTCTAGTAAACCTGTGATCAGCTTTGCTTTTCCTGTGGTGCCAGCTACAACCGTTTCAACTTCCCACATCTGTGCAACAGTCTATTTTCTATGATTTGAAGAAATCTATCCCACCCACCCACCCACTCTGGGTAGAAGCGCCCAAAGTGTGAAGGTAGAGAGCCACCAGCAAGGGAAGAGCGACTCGGAGGGTGATAGTGCGAAGAGATCTGAACAGTGTGGGAGCTACGCCCCTCCAGCCCAGGAAAGGGATTAGTCTGTAGTATAGGATGGACTCACAGGGTAAATTTGGCCCTGAGTTCAGCCCCCCCTGTTGCATTTCAGTGTAGGTGAATGCTGTGTGCTGTGTTTCAGTGCAGGTCTGGCTGTTTGCAGCTCAGTCCCCTCACAGACAGAAAAGGAGGACAGAATGAGCAAAACTCCCTCAAACTCTGAAATCTGGCAGTGAGGCAAACAAACTTTATCTTAATGATCTTGGAGATCTATTCATCTTTGCTTTTTGTAAGAGAACCCCTTTCCTGCACTTTTCACCTTCTTCAGACACTTTGACTTTCACTTGCTCTGGGCTGCTGTGATTTTCTGTGCTGTGTTTTATTTCCTGAATAAAATTCTTTATTTCTGCTCTGCAAGAAAGCAACAACATTAGAGAGGAGTGCAGCTGTATTTGTGATGACTCGTACTGAGGCTTCTCCCCTCCAGGTACTTCAGCAGGAGAGGGAAGGGACCAGTGATCGTTCATCCTCAGGTGTTGGCATAGTGTTGGCTGGAAGAACATTTGATTTTTTTTCATTTTTCCTCTTTGGTACAAGGAATATCACAGGCACCCAATTGCTCATGCAACTGCAGCCAGTGTTGTCCAGCTGTGACTGCAGGAGGATGCAGGACCAAGAAACCCCATGAATAAGGACTCAGCTGAGTTCCTGAGCACCCACTCAGCCCCATGGGAGCATGTGCTGGCCTTGGGTACACCACTTCTGCTCTGCCAGGTGTTTTTCACAGTTTGCTTATGTTTCACCCTGTCAGCCCATGGGATTGCTGTCTCTCTCTGTCTCTCAGGAGTGCCCATCTCATAACCATCCCTGTGATATCCCAGCACCCAACTACGGGGTAAAGCAGCTGCAGCGCAGTGCTAAATACCTACAACCAGCTGCTCTGTGCCCTGTCACTCCTCCTCCCACAGAAAGGTCTCCCTGTACATTTTATGAGTTGTTCAGGAAATCTTTTCATGAAGGAAGTGCTCACATCAGCTCTCTAGAATGACAGTGGTGTGTTCGCCTGCATGTCCTCGGCACAGCATCGCTCATTTTGACTGACAAATGGCACATAGTGGCAGAGGTTCGCACTGCCCTTTGGGGAGAAGGGTGTCTCCGTACTTAGAGCAGGCATGAGAAAGCCATTTCTTGGGGCAAAAGTGGAATGCCTCCATTGCACCTGTCTAGGAGGGCAGTGGAGAGGCCTCAGCCAGCCCCACCAGAGACCAAAGTGTCCTGCTCCACAGGAAGGCTTTGTACTCCAAGCCAGCAAAGATTTTACTAAATTCATGATACTTTCTGCTCATTCGCCATCCCCAATTGCTTGGACTTGGCATCACCAGTTCCTTTTCTTCCCACAGACTTATCACCTGCCCCTTGTCACAGAGAAGCCAAGGGGATTTCAGCCTTCCGCTGGAAGTCCAGCTGCAGAGAGGGGCAGGAAGGGGAACGTGGGCATCTGATTTCTGCACGGTGTTATGTTGGACGTTTTGCTTTGGTAAAACTTCCCCGGCTGGGCTGCAGGGGAAAGGCTGCTGTTTGCCACATCCTGGCTCCTGCCCTTGGGGCAAGGTGAAGCCCTGGCGGGGATGAGGAGAGGCGCGGAGCCCATGGCGGAGAGCTGGGACACAGCCAGGTGCTGAGGCAGAGAAGGGAAAATCCTGAGGAGCAGGGAGTAGACACAAGGGCAGCCGTAGGGTGACGGAAAGAAAGGGATTTTTCTCTAGACCTATAGGAGACCATGCAGAGCTTTCTGCTACCAAGAGCGGCACTGAGGGTTGCTGGACTGAGGGTAAGAGGACACCGTGTCTGCAAAGACACTGTGAACAGTGCATCGGACGGGTGAGGGGGTATTCAAACTTCTACAGTCTGTTTTCTTTGGACACCTAAGCTTTTCTGCATCAAACACATCTCAGATGAAGCTCCCTTCTAGGAGGGGGTAAGATTTGGGTCTTGTGGTCCTTAAAAATCACAGACCAAACTGGAACGGGGGGAGTCTAAAGGAAAGGGACAAGGCCATGAGCATGGTAGCACATTAGTGCCAAATCACATGGAGCAGGACCCTGGTAGGCTGTCCCACATGGATACAGCCACCTGGAAAGACCAACCAGCAAATCTTCAAATGTGTCAGCAGCAGGAAGGATCCAACCATTAGAGTGAATGGGAGCAGCCTGAAACCTGCACCCAATACAAAGTCTTACCAGAGATGGCCTCTGCCAGTGCAAAACCCCAGTGTAGGACACTTTTTCATGGCAGTGCAACACTGCAGAGATGTTGTCCTGCAGCAAAGGGCTCCTCTGCCTACATGGGGAAGGGCTGACAAGGACCAGAAGCTTGAGAAGTTGGTGACAGAGCCATTCTGGATAACCTTTGCTCATGGATGGGCCATTCTCAGCTGACCTTGATGTGGGGCAGTTCACCAGATGGTTGTGTCTGTGGCTTACTGCTGTCATGAATTCATGGTACATGGGAACAAAGCAGGAGGCAAGGAGGCAGGCTGCAGGTAGGGCTATTGAGCCAGGCTGAGGGGTGCAGCAGGGCTTCTGCTCCAGGAAAGCTCGGAGATGCTGAACATTGTTTGCTCAGAGCGGGAAGGCTGTGCCAGGATACTTCGATTATTGTCATTTTGAAAAAAAAAATATAAAAAAAAATTCATCCATATTTCTAGAAAGAGACCAGACAGTTTGTCCTGCTTTCCAAGGAGGAAAGGTAGTGGCAGCCCACAGTCTGCAGGCACCTGGTGGCCCCCCAGGGCTTTAGTGCATGGAGCCCAAACAGCCCATCTCATGCTGAGGTGTAAGGGCTGCCAAGAGCTAGATCAGAGCAAGGCCATCAGAGGCCTTTGCAGTGCTCAGGCTCCCGTGTCTGAAGCTGTCCAGAGGACACAGCTGTCCTGCAAGCAGACACACTGGAAGCCATGGGATACCCTGGCAGCCAACCAGTCACTAGTACATCCAAATAATGTCTGGGTTTCCTTGTAAATTAATAAAAACTGGTGCATTTCCATGAAACATTTTGATGTCTATGAATCAGCATTTTCCAATAAAATTGTTTCATCAGAAAATTCCCAGTGAGATCCAGCTCTGATAAGGACCGGAGCGTTGGCTGCAGTCCAGAGAGCAAGCCTCAGCCATGGGGCAGTCATGGAGAGTGATCTCTTCGGGCGATGACGATTATGCCTGACCTTTCCTGCAGTGTGACTGTGTGGCCTGGGCATCTAAAATGTTATTTATAGACAGGAGCAGCAAGTGCTGTGGAGACAATCTCCAGCAGGCCCTCTAGGCAGCAAGCTGCAGCTGGACGTACAAGAGCTGCTGGCAAAGAGTTTGTCCAGTGGAAAAGCCACTTTACAGAAACACGAATAGAAACAAACTCCCTTTCGGAGATAAATCATTCCTGCTGGGGGCTTTGGTCTGTGCCTGTACTTCTATACGGCATGGGGACACTGCTAGCTATGTGAAATTACTAATAACAGTGGTTTGATCTCCTTCTCTCATTCCTCTCCCCGGTGTGTTGCCAGAAGAAGATTCGTTACAGGACAGAGAGGATCTGCTTTCACTGGGTGTCTGCAGCGCCGTGTATATGTATTTTCATACATCTCAAACTATAAGAATTGCTGGGGAAAGATTGCTGGTATGTGACTGTAAGGCTTATATCGCAAAGATGTGTGTTACCGCGGCTTCACCTGGAGCATAAAACAATGAAATAAAGTGACTCCTTCTCAGAGCCATCTGCATGTTTCCCCTGAGTTTACCAGAGCTTCTGAGCTCTCTAAAGGTAATTGACTGTATTGGTCTAACATGCAGGAGTTGCCGGAAGGCTCCTGCAGGGCTGAAGACAAAATGGGCAGTGTTAGGACACTCAGTTGCTCCAGTTTGCTTCAAATGACCCCAAACCAGATTTTTCCTAAAAAAAAAAAATAAAAATCACATTTTCTTCCCATTAGGAAGTTTGGCCTGATGTTCCCAGATCTCCTATTAATTGCCCACAGCATATTGGAGAAGTCATTTTCTGCTTCTGACCCTGCTTCTTTTCTGTAAAAAGAGGTCATTTCAGTGTCCCTGCCACTCCAAGTTCTTGACATTTTCTCCCCTTGTGTACAATATAACAAAGAAATGAAACCAAGGTGTAGTTTCTGCTCAGGTCCCCTTCAGGCACCTGTTCAGAAGCCTCTGTGGACTGGTGGGACAACAGGCACATTTTATTCCAAGCTAACACCTTGTTTTGGCACCAAGCTATAACCCAGGTGGTGTGCTGCTGCTGTGAGTGACGAGGTGGTGATGAACACTCCAAAGCAGAAGAAGCAGAAGAAGAAGGGACTCTTCCAGAATTTCTTACTTTGTCTGAGCAAACAATCCAAAAGGCTGAAAACGTCCCTCTGAAGAGGAGAAACATCTCAGAGTATGGCTCTCTGCACCCTTGCTAGAGCGATCACAGTATCTGGCAGGACCTGTAATGTTGTGAGACCATCAGAAGAGATGCCTGAAGAAGCATCCTCTCTGGTTCAAAGCATATGCAGGAGTTTGCCTCTCAAGACTGATGTGTGGATGCCGTTGGATCTGGTACATCCTGTGAAACCAAGGGTATAAGTTTTGCAGGGCACCTTTTTCATTAAGTTGTCATCTGAGACCAAAAGAAACGGGAGCAGAGAAGGGAGTTGGAGGCTGCTGTGGGGTCTTCACTGGGACACAGGCAGTGTAACAAAGGCTTGGAACACAGTGCTTACAGCAACACTTAGGACATGCTAGATAGATTACAGTCTCAGGCTGAGGAAAGGACAGAACAGCATGAAAATCTGCTACTATTGGCTGAATTACCTGTTTAGGGCTACAACTTTTGATAGCTATTCCATGCAGCAGAACACTAGCAAGGGTTGTCCTAAAGATGTCAGTTTAATAGTGAGAGACGCTACTAGTCAGCTATTATCCAAAAATAGTTCAGAAATGTCCCTCAGAAATGGGCTGAAATGATGATTTTTGAAATAAGAACTTCCTGGTGCTTTTAATGCATAGTCAAAAGTGTCTGAAGGTCTTCACTTTCTTTTGGCTCCTCCTGGCACACTGAAAAGCAGCTCTGGGCAATTCATAGGTACAGGTATGCAATGTATGAACTTGTGGGAACTTTGGGATCCATAAGTTATCATATTCTTATGCAAAGCTGCATTTTAGCTTTCATCAGAACATAGAAGTCAAACACCACTACTTTAAGGCTGTGCATAATTGCGTCTCAGAAAATAATAGGACGGGATTATATGTCCTTGAAAAAAAATTCTGCATATTAATAAACAGGAACAAATCCTTTATTCCATTTTATAATGTCAGAGACAGTTCAGAGACTGAGATTTATATCTGTGGTTTGATGTAATGCTATGACAATACATCTATTAATGGATTTACTTCAGAGAGACATTTGTTTGCATACGTGCACTCTGAGTCCCCTTTGGTAAAGAGAAATATTTATTCTGACCGCATATATTGTGTTTCCAAGACTGACTGATTCAGGTTTTCATTCAGCAATGGAGAGTTGTGGCAAATTATCAGTTTAAACAGTACAAATAGACTTTCATTCTTTAATTTGTACTTCTGCTCATGTAAATCAGCAGTAAGACATGTAAACCAAACCAGTTAAAATTCTTTCAATTCAACAATATTTTTGTTCGCTATCTGGAAACCACCTTGAAACACACTGCCGTTGCAACAGTGCCTTCTGACAGCCATCTTCGAAAAACTCAAGAATAAAATGGTGGAAGTAGGTTGAAAACCATATCATATTCCTCAGGTATATACTCCAAGCACTGAGCAAAACCTTCCACACGAGCAAGTGTACACTGAAGAGAAATGTTTGCTTCTTTCACCTGCTTGCCCTTTTCTGTTCATACCGTTAAACACCCATGGCCATTGTGAACCCACCAAGTCTCACAGTATCACAGTATCACAGTATCGTCAGGGTTGGAAGGGACCTCTGGAGATCATCTAAGTCCAACTCCCCTGCCAAAGCAGGGACACCTACAGCAGTTGCACAGGACGGCATCCAGGCGGGTTTTGAATGTCTCCAGTGTGGGAGACTCCACAACCTCTCTGGGCAGCCTGTGCCAGTGCTCCGCCACCCTCAGAGTAAAGAAGTTCCTCCTCATGTTAAGATGGAACTTCCTGTGCTCCCGTTTGTGTCCATTATCTCTTGTCCTACCTCACCTAGAAGAGGTCTTCCACTTGGAAAGTACGTATATGGGCCCCTGTGGAGCAGTTCTGCCTCGCTCCTGTTGGGTGTAGCAGTGCATGGGTGATGTGGATGTCATTCACCAGAGAAGGTCCAGGACCTCTGGTTGATATTAATTGCAAAGCCTTCGCTCCCCAACAGCCCTGCTCTTGCACCCCTTGAGAAACACAGCACAGAGCAAACCCTCCCATTTCTTCCCTCCTGTGCTGCACCTGAAAGGGAAACTCTGCTCTTAAGTGTCCCCACTGTGCCCTTGAAAGGTGCTGCTGATCACTGCATGTTGGTTGAGATCAGGCTGTAGCGTGACCAGGAAATCCAAACCCTTCTGTGTGCACAGGAGAGTGGAGAGGGTGGGGACAGGTGGCTGCCCGAAATGAAGGGCTTGGAAGGGGCCTTTGGGCAGAGCTGGGGCATGAGCAGGGGGAAAGGAGGGGCTGGCTGATATGGGCACAGGGACATGGCTGCCCACCCATTGTGATTCAAGCACTTTCGTGTTTGCTTTTCTCTGCGTCGAAAAAATAGCTTCTTCAGTCCCCCCTTACTGACAATGATGCATCCGAACTGCAAACTGCTCTTGGTGCAACTTATGCCATAATAATTTCTGTCGTGATTAATAGCACTTAGCACTTGTGAAAGAAAGGATTGGTTATAGCTAAGCTGACATGTCCAATGTATACTGTCTCCCTCTGTGCATCCTCCCTGAACTGAGAGCCAAAAGCTCGTGTATCCAATGATACAGAGAAAGGAGATTGTGGGAAATATTTTTCTACTGATACTGGAATAGGCACCTTCCACTAACTCTTGTTCATCTTTGAGAGCTGTGCAATGACTCTTCAGCTTTTTTATTATCCCTGAGATTTCTGCTGCTGTTTCTCACTCCCCTCCTTCTTCCCAGAATTTGTTCTTTAAGAAGGAGAAATAACTTCCTCATCTTCAAGTTCATAGGCTCCATAATTTCAGAAATGTCACCCTTCTGCAGTGTTCTCCCTTCACCCCACAGGAGTCAGTGATGGGTCCTAGCTATCTGATTCTAGCAAAACAAAACAAATATGCCGGCCCAATAATCATCTGACCATATATAGGCTTAAATAGCCTTTTGAGAGATATGGTTGATATCTGTGATCAGCACAGAGCAATTAGTAACCATTATGAAACAACCCTGTTACCAGAAATTTATAGGGTAGTCTCAAATTATTTCTTCTGGGGGGGTGTCAACTTCAAGAACATCTCCTGCTCAGGAGATGCAATGGATTAATTTTTACGGAAGATTTGATGGGAAGGATGCAGAGCTCAGAGGAGTAGTTACATCAACCTGAGCACACAGTTACATCCCAGAAATGCAACGTCCCATCGGAAAGCAGAAGGCGGCAGATATTTAGTGTTATAATTTTCACTGAAGCTCCTTTCTGAGGGTACTTTGACAGAATAGTCTACTTTTCAATTGCCTCAAAAGAACTACTTTTCTACTGTGTAATAAGCAAACACCACTCCTAGATGCAGTTCCCTACTTTGCAATAGTAGGAGCAGACTGTAGCTAACTGGGATAACAGTGCAGCTGCACCACAGCGTACAGTGCGGCTGCGGAGAACTCACCTCCAGGCTCCTGCTGCCTTTATTTCTGGAGAAGCTGCATTGTCTTCAGTAGCCTTTAGGGCCAAAGCATGGCCAAAGGGGGCACTGAGCAGACCCGGTGTATTGCAGCAGCGGCATGGTGACATGTACTGCCGCACATCACCCTTTGAATCCACAAGTCTCGTTCTTCTGGATTCCTCAGGATCTTGCTGAGACACATGATTTTGTTTGCCATGGATGTAGTGGAAAGAGGCAGAAATGGAATTATGGAATTTCCAGGCCCAAGCCCCCTGGGTTTGAAGGTCTCACCGTCATTTTGTAGTAACTTACGTAAAGCAAAGAGCAAAGTGGGCAACTGCCAGTGGCTGCTGGGGTGGGCTGGAGGAGAGGCCGGAGGTCAGGCGTGATGGGAGCAGTGCAGGCAATAAAAACAAAGGCTGAGCTGCAGACCTGCCTTCTCTTTGTAAATTCATTTGTTGCTAAGAATAACCTGCCTGGACAATGTCCTACAGCATGCTCCAACCTAAAGGGCATTTCGGTCTGACAAATGAAAACTAATAGAGTGAAGTTATTACCATATGAACATGCGGATTGGAAACATGTGTTGAGTGATTAAAGGCGAAGGCTTGATGACAGGCCCATACCGGAGATGGTGCATCTCGGGGAGGAGACTTGCTGTTTGGGAAATGCCATATTTTACCATTGAGTTCATTAGTATTTGCCATAAGGAAAACAACAAAGGTTGACTCCAGCGAAAAACTCCAGCTCAGATCCTATCGCTGCGTACAAGATGTTTGCTTTGGAAACACCTCGCCGGGGTTTCTGTCAGTCTGTTGCTCTGCGTATGCTGTCTCACGGACAGTTTAGGATTTCACTCTGCCTGTGTTTGGACTGCGTCCCAGGCGTGTGCTCGGTGTCAGGAATCCAAGCTGGAAAAAGGGTGCCTTCTGGAAGATTAGCCACTGAAGGATGTCCCCGCAGAGCCCGCATGCTGGGCAGGTCAGTGCGCACCCGGGGCTGGTGCAGACACTTTGTGAGCTGAGCACCAGGCAGTGACCAAAGGCAGCAAGTACTATTAAATCTATCCGTAACTATGCGGATAGAGACAGCAGAGAGAGCTGTGCGGAAGTTTTGGTTCGATACGTGTTTATTATAAATCACTTTCTGCTTGTCTGTTTACAATACTCTGTCTTTCCTTAATGTTTTTAAGGTAGTAACAGACCCTGTATTTTAACTTGAAACAGTATTTTTATGTGAAAAAATAATTACACATCCTTGTTATTCATATTTTCAGATGAGATGTTAACCAGAACTATGGGTCCAAATGCCTCACCCCAAACATTGCAAATTGAAGAACAAGAACAAATCAGTCACAGCACAGAAACTTTGCTAATTTTTGTGACAGTAACCAGTGTATCTGTGACTTGGTGCAATGTACCTGCATCAGATTAACATCTGACAGTCCTTAACAGTCACAGTCCTTGCCGGTTTTCCATCAAGTTATTTCATCAAGAGCTGGTACTTAAAACCCAACAGAATTTAATATTTAGGTGCCTGAAAATACATCAGTATCCAGGCAGCACCACTGTGGCTGTGGGCAGGGGCTCCGCAGCAGAGGGGCCCTCAGTGCCACCCTAAGCACAGCCCTAAGAAACAGAAGTAAAACCAGACAACCTTCAGGAGCACCCATGACAGTCGACACTCAGAAAGTTTTACTGAGATGAAGCAGTCTGCAGGAAAACTTTTAGCCAGTATAAATTCTGGCCGTGGCACAGATTTTTACCAGATACTGCATTGCTGCTGTAATCGTGCCACTGCTGCGTTGTGGACTGAGTTTAATTTGGGTGTACCCTCATCATACTTGCATCACAGGGAATTGTAAAGGCTAGTTAAGAAGGGCTCATTCAGATGTATGCCTGGGTCTATTAATTGCATCTTGTGCAATGTATTAATTGCAATTAATTGCTATGGATTGGGATAGCCTGTCTCTCTAGACTGTTAAGCATTGTTCTGGTCCACTCAGAAAAATTTCTCTAAAGAGAAAAGAGAAACAAGTGAAATTTAATTGTTCAGAGTTTCATAAGTCCAAAGACTAGTGAATGATGATGGGAACAATTAATTTTCAGGCTTGGAGGAAATCATGTTACAATATCTATCTAACATATTACACAGTTTTAGAGTTTGGAATAAAAGAAATATTTTTTTTTTAACCTATGCCGTTTCCCTGGCCTCTGTTTTGCCACCTAAGTGGTTGTGCTGGTAAAAGGGCACAAGGACTGAAAATTACTATTGACAATGCCTGTGATGGAAGGATAAGACCAAATTTTGTTTTAGTTTTTTGTGGCAAAGTCAGCTTACAATGGTTGGAAAGCCAGAGAATCGAGAAACCTTTCTGCTTCTTGCATTCACCGCTTGGTTTTATAAGTCCGTTTCTGGTAGAACAGTCAATTCAGTTCAACAGTTCAATTTGTTCATGGAGCCCCCCTGGTTTCCTTTCCCCTTCCTTGAGAGCATGGAGGACGTAGCATAGTGTGGACATTTCAGATGGCTTTTGATGACTATCATTTTTTTCACAGTCCTGTGGATCTTTTGAGATTCCAGTGTGTTTCTAGCTCTTCCCCACTGGGAGACCCCAGACTGGTGTGGGCTGGGCAGACACGGGTGTCCCGCAGTCCCGGGAGGAGGATGTGCCATGGCTGGCAGAGTCGTGGAGATGTGCAACTCCATGGCACGAGGTGCCCGGGGCAGGGACAGGCCCTGCAGCATCCGCTGGAGGGTGACTCTCTCCGTGTCGGAAGCAGGAGTCCAGTGCACCAGGACGTTTCATTCAGCACGTTGCAAATGTACATTCCAGTTTGGTATTGCCCGTGACGTGTAGGAATGTAGTGGTAGAAATACAGAAAGCTGAGACATTTCCCGGGCTTCTCGGTTTGATAAGGACTCTGTGTGCTCTGTGCAGCACTCTGCTATAGGGAAAATAAAAATGGGAAGTTGTTTGCTGTGGCCCATGCACCTCCTCTGTTCTTCTCTCTCAAGACCCGGATGAAAAATAGCCTGCAAAGAAAAACTGGATGTAAATGGCAGCTGGAGGCTCTGGTGCTCCAGGGAATGGTGGGAATGGGGTCAGAGACAGTGAAGGGACAGCCAGAAAAATAGTGAGGTCTCTGCTGCTAAACTTCCCCTGCCCTTTGAGACCGGGCACAGGGCACAGGGGTGGCTGCAGAGAAGAGGGCTCTCCCGGAGGACACAGGCATTCCTGCTGGAGGAGGGGGAACCGCTGTGTCTGTCCCCAGCGTGCAGGCATGCCTGGGCACGGAGTGGGCGGCAGCTCCAAGAAGGCAGGTAGAGAACAAGAGAACATCTGCCAGGCAGAGCTGCCTGTTGCAAGAGGAGGGGATGCTGCTTACCCAGGCAGAGGACATTTGCTGCAAAGGGGTCTCCAAACCAGACCTTGAGTCCCTGTTTGCTCCATCTGTCTGCATCCAAAAGGGCAGCATGTCACCTGGGCCGAGGGGACGCACCGAGCTGTTGCCCCTGCTACAGCTTGCAGGGTCTGCATGGGCCGATACCGGGTTTTGCCGCATGGCAATAGCATGCTGCACTCATCCTGCCCTCCCGGAGCAGAATCACTCTGACGAGCTGTTGAGAAGCAGCCACGTGCCTGCTGTAGCGTTGTGTCCCCTTCCACCTCTGCTGGGCCTGCAGAAGGGCTGAGAGATCCCTCGGGCACACGCATCCAGCGGCAAGCCAGGCTCCTTCCCCCGAGCGCAGGCAGAGCCGGCGTCCAGCAAGGGCAGAGCTGCCTGCAGCAGCGGCCTTCACACGCACCCCTCCATGGCTTACACATGCAAAGCTCCCTTTCTGCCCGTCTGTGTTGGAATACATAAAACTGGTTTCTGTCTCATGGTATTAATAATCCCTTGGATGTCTTTGTTTAAAGTGTTGCAGTGGGAAGTGCTATTTTAAGTCTCCATTGAGTCAGGCGGAATGTGAAACCTCCTCCCGCCGGACACTTCACACTTGGTGCTTATCTGCGTGCACGCTGGTATTTTGTCTAATACAATGTGGAGATTAGCTCTCCTTGCGATTTCACTTTCACAATTTACATTTCATGTGTTTGCAGCAGCCACAACAGTCTGCATGAGATTGTGTCCATATGTTCCCGGTGCATTGTATACGCGGCAGTGTAGTTGTTTAGCGGTAAGGCTGTGCTCTGGGAGATGCTGAGGGTCAGGTCCTGCGAGGTGCTCACTGGCCAGACCCTGGGGCTGGCAAGCTGGTCCTGGAGTCATCGAGAAAGTTCAGCTTGCTAACAATTCATCAAGTAGCTATGAACAGCGTTTGGCTCTTTAGCTGGAGATAACACTCAGCTGACTTGCTGCATATTCAGAAAGTATTTTTGTTTTTGAAGTGCCTCTAAGTTAAACTCCCTCCCCCTGTTGGCTAAATCGCTGCGGGAGAGGTCTTGGTGCCTGGAGAAAAGCACTCCTGGACTGGACGGCATCCGCTGTGTGGCAGCCAGCACATCAGATCTGGACACTCAGCCTAGACCAGCACAAGAAGTGCTTTGCTTTACTTTTTTAAAACCTGTGCTGTTTTATTGTGATTGTGGACTGGAACTCGCTTCTGAAACCCCAGGGAAGGGAATCCCTTTGGCTAAAAAAAGGTGTAAAAGCCATTGCTGAAAAGGAAATATTTTTATTAAGTTTGCAACAGAAGCCCAGAATAAAAAATCTGTCCAAAGACTGGTCCAGGGTGTAGTTTTTGTTGACTAAATCTTCATGAGTTGTAACAAGGAGAGGAGAGGTGGACTGTCAGAGTAAGTGCTGTTGTAACTGTAAACTTGTTTGCATAATATGAATACAAAGAAAAAATAATGTATGTTATTAATAAGAAGGAAGGTGGGGAAAAGGAAGTGCTGCACAAAACCCAAAGACATTCATGATTATAGAGATATCACAAATGTTTTAATTCCTTGTTCTAGCTTTGCAGGAAGTGTAGCAATAGCGTAGCACGGCCGGTTCAGGCTTTTCACAGTTGCAGCCATGGCCGAGGCTGATGAGGACATGGGAAGTTTCAGCACTAGTGAATCCTGGGGGGAAGGTCATCTCAGCCCAGCTCTCTGGACTGGCCTCCTGCCCCGTTTGCCCACCTCCTGGGGTTGAACTGGGTCAGTAACTAGGTCTGAGGAGCTAATCAAGGCTACACAGGGGCAGGCAGGTTCCTCTTTCTGTTTGTCTGTCTTCTGTCTCAGCCATCTTGTTAGGGGAGGATGGAGAGGAATTGCCTCCAGCTCCCACTCCTTCAGTCAACATGTGGGATGATCCCTTTTCTCTTCTTGAAATACCAGGCCTGCTGAGGGAATGGGCACGTGAATGATTTCTCCAGCTGTTGTCTTCTCTTCTCCAACCCTGGAGAAGGAGAGGGAAACACTGGGGAGGTGAAGAACTTTTTTGGCGCAGATCTGATCTGCTCTAGTCCTTGAGATGGTGGGATCTAGGCTTGGGGGGTGTCCCAGTTGGCAGGTTCACAGGAGCAATCCCAAATATTTGAGACCCAGAGAAGAGAGGCCTGAAGAGGTGGGGCAGAGGAACCAGAATAAATGTTATGGGGCCAAACTAGATGTGTAATATTGGCTTGTTCCTCTCCTTGTTTCATGTGTGGCCCCAGGCCCCTGATTCCTCACTTTGGATTCAGCAGGCTAGAATCACCACGCCTGGGTGATCCTTTTTGGATGGGACCATACCAAGTGATTGTCCCACTACTTCCATCCCTCTAGAAGGTTTGGAGAAAGGGACGTTGGTCTAGGCAAGCCCAGGTGTTCTGCGTTAGACTTCGTGGGACTGCTCTCAAAAACCCTTACACATTTTTTTAACTTACACATACTATATTCATCTGGTGGTGGGGCGTTTCCACAGATGCCCTCTCCCACAGCAAGTTCAGTTAAAGAGAAGCAGAAAGCATGCCCAAGACAGAAGTAAGGGCTCCCACCTACAGCCTATGTCTCTGGGTTTGAGAGGGGGACCTGGACGACATCCTGGTCCTGGTGAAGACAGGCTGCCCAGTCCTTTCTTGGAGGTCAGTTCAGGTGGGCAGGAGCCAGTCCTCCATCGCAGCAGCGCAGTGATGCTCTGGGCGAGGGGCTGGGAACCCAGAGCTGATCTCCGGTGAGGAGGGCGCCCAGCTGGGGTGATCCCAGCAGCAGAGTAGTGACTCTCTACGTAACTGTGCAAAGGAAGGGGCAGCCTCGCGGGAGCTCCCTTCTGCAAAGAAAAACAAGCCAGTTTTGGAGAGGCGAGGTTTGCTAAGCACAAGCTTCCAGGGCTCAGCAGGTCCCTTCCAACCTAGATGATTCTATGATTCTGTGTTACTGCTGGATACCAACAAAACACGTTACTGCTTTACCCTTTGCAACCTTGCTTATAAATATCGTGATCTCTCTTTTACCCGTAACTCTGAGAGAATGAAGTTGATTTATTATTGTTCTTTCAACTGTGGCTAATAATAAAGTGTGAACTCCATGCAAAGCTCATCGCTGTAGCAGGGGCTCTGTTGTTATGAAATCAGTGAATCCAAATACAGGGGAGATAGGAATATGTTGAAGGTGCTGTTGAGGCATTTTTTACACCCGTTGTGAGGGCCAGGGTAGGTCCAGGAACAGCTTTGTTTAAAGACTCTGGTCTCCTTTGGCAGGTAGCAGCTGGAGCAGCTGGTACCTCTTTTTTTTTTTTTTTTTTTTTTAAGTGGCACAAAGAGCTTAAAATGATTTACAAGTCAGAAACAACAACATGCCAGCGACACTTTTGAAGCACATTTTTTTCCTCTAAATCATTTTCAAGTATTTTTCTGTAGAAGCTGGAGCCCTGCTGAGGCGCACTGGCTCAGCCCTGCATTTCTCCCGTTTATGGTACCCCACACACAGGCAGTAAATGCCTCCACTCTTTGGCCCTGTAGTTCCCTTGCCATCACAGGGCTGCCTTTGGAGAGGTCCAATCCCTGCTTCTGGCCTGGCAGGGTTTCTTAAATCACAGGTCTTCACATCCTGCCCCTCAGCCATCACATACTCACTGCAAACAAGCACTTTCAGTTCCTGCCTGGAAGCTCCTTAACTCTGACCCTGCTGGAAAATTCGGCAAGGTGGGGAGGACTGTGTTAAAAAAAGTAAAAAACAACCAAATCCTCCTAGGCATGACATGGAAGAAAAATTAATATTTAAAATGCATGTATGATGTAATGGGACTTAAAATAGTCTGTATCCTGGAAAAAAGAGATTAACTGCTTAAGGCAAACTAATGAAAAGGTCACTTGGACAATACTTGTGAAGCACTCCCTGTACTGCATCATGGACTTATCGGTTCTGTTTGACAGGGACTCACACATGATCCCAGGCACTTATCTCTGTTTTATACTTTATGAAAAATTGATTGACTCCTTTTGACCAAGAATTTGCGTTAAATAAGAAATAAAATGTTGTTTATGGGCAACTTTCTCTTCCCATAATCAGCAGGGGCCAGTTTTATAAGAACAGGGCATCAAATCTTAATACTGCAAAGTACCTGCATATTTGACATGGCAAAGTCAACTCTTCTGTTATTATCTCAGCTGGATCAGTTCCTAAAGTTAAACAGAAACAGCAGCGAACATTTTCCATTCTTTCTGCTTTTAACCAGCTTCCCGCACCCTCTGGCACAGACTGCATCCTGCCTAGGTAGCGCCAGTCCTCCCAATAATGCGGATTGAAAAGGGTGGAGCGGAGATCTCCATCCCTCGCCCCTCCAGTGTGGTGCTGGCAGCAGAGATGGCTGAGCTCCCGCATGCCAGGCTGTGCGGTGCAGCAGGTTTCCCATGTGTGTTTTGCTGCCTGTTGATTCCCTGGGGCAGCAATCCTTTTCCCCTCTGCCATCAGATGCCCCCCCGGTTAAGGAACATCAGTGATGCTCAGTGTGCTGAGATAACGATTTCACTGTGGTAGGCGTACAGCATTACCACTGAATTTAAACGCTGGGTGGGGATCACAGAGCTGAGCCCAAAGCTCACCTGCTTATAGTTTCAACCAGCATCAGTTAGGGCACTCTTGCCTAGTAGATCAGACACAACTAATGTATAATAGCATACAAGAAAAACTTAGAGCTCTCATGACCCTGAGATGCCTTGCTGGAGGTGAGGACCGTGGTCTAGAAAGGTGTCCTTGCATGCTTGATGTGTTCTTATCTTCTTCCATAGGCATCTGCTATTGACCACTGCCAGAGACTGGATTGTTGACTAGATGGGCTGTAGTCACCCAGAATGGCTGCCTTTATGTTCCCCTTCAGCTGGTCATAGCTGGAGTTAAAGGCTCTCACATCTTCCAGAACAGTCAGGGTGCAGAGACGCATCCTGGACTGGCTGCCTCTTACCTCTAGGAAGGCTGTGGAAAGAGAGCTCCATCCTGAGCAGCACTTGCTCTATTGTGCTCTCCTTTACCTTGGCTCTGCAGAGCCAAAAATAGGCTACAGGGAGAGCTTTCCTAACTTCTTTCCTGTTCTAGCTGATGATGAATGGGAGAAAATGGGGATAGTACAGAGGAAAGCTTGAGCAGATGGCCTGCAAAGTGAGGTGGAAGGAGCTGGGCTGATGAAACAACATCTGGCAAGAAGGAAGTTCAGAGGGAATCTAACAGCAGACTGCAACCATTTGAAAAGCAGCTACAAAGACAACTGCATCAAACTCTTCTCAGTAATGGGAGACAACATAGCAATAGCCAAAAGCCACACATGGTAGAAGTGCAGACTGGACTTCAGGAAAAACTCCAGTAAGAGAGTAATGCAGCACTAGAACAGATCACCTGGAGAGGCTACGGGCTTTCCATCCCTGGAAGTCTTGAAGACTCTGGTAGACAAGTCATGACTGACCTGACATGGTTTTTCTGATAATCCCTCTCTGGGGAAGAGCGTGGACAACAGGCTCTGAAGGTCCCTTCCCGCTGACAGACCTGTGGTTCTGTGGTTCTTTTCTCCGCTGTATTTCAGGGGTGCTGTTACAACAGCCACATGGAGAGGACATCATATAAGGAGTCCTCCTCTTCACAACTCTTTTATTTTCATAAAGGAAGGACTTTGCAGTTTGCAAGCCTTCCCACCAGACTGTACCTGCTTTTCTCCATTGGAGTTGTATTCTCACAAGATTTCCTTGAGGATTTCTCTGCTTTTCAGCAATACCACACAGCTGCAGGGTGGAAATGCTTCTTGACCTCCTTTGGTGTAGACTGTGTGCTCTGCCTCAGGGAAATGGATTCTGTTTGACTTATCTCAAAATAGGACAAACACATATTTCCCTGAGAGCTGGGAATACAGCCTCTGAAAGGGATGTTACACAGTCACTCTTCCTAAAGATGGTTTTATTTTCCCAAATAAAGTGTCATAAAGCCTTCAAAAATTTTGCAATATAACGCAAATGCTGTGTGGTGCTGCAGCCAGTGCCAGGCAAAAAGTGTTAGATCTCACAATCCCAGAAGCTGCAGCTTATAAATTCAGACAGCCTTTTCAAAGATTTACGCTTTAAGCTGGGAGGTATGAGAAATGAAGTTCCTGCTTCAGGGGCTTAGATGGGAGCAACACCAAGACTCATCCAAAGCTTGGGGCTGTTCAGACATCAGCTCTGTCCCATCTTTGAAGTCAAAATTACTGCTAAAACTTGGTCTGAAGTGCGTTGGGAACTGACTTAGACTGATGTCTCCTCCCTTAGCCAGGTGCTTTTGTAGTCACAAGGTGTGGGAGAGCCCACACAGCTGCAAAGCCTCTTTCTCCTCCCTCCAATGGGTCTGCTCCTGGCACTGAGCTACCACTGGAAAACCCATGTCCGGAAGTCTGGACTTTCACCCATTTCCACCAGCATCACTGTGATCTGCATGGACAAGTGGCTACAGCAGGAGATCTCTCCCAAGCTGTGCACACACGAAGCAGAGCAGGAGGAAACACCAAAAGCATTGGGAAAACCGTGGTCTCCCTGGGAACAATGTCAGACTGAGGGACCTGGGCACGAAGACCCAGTAGAACATGTCACAGGTGGGCTTTGAGTGATAACACGTGAATAGGCAAGGGGGGTGTGACAGCAACCTGCCCTACTGTGAGCACTGTGGGCAAGAGATTTAATACTGCTGGAGCAGAAGATGGCCCTGCCTGCAGTTGTGCAGCCTTGATAGGGTAGGACTTTGTCAGAAATGGTAACTTGGACAGAAAAACACTCTCCAGCCTGTGCTGAAATCATGTTCTACTTGCCGGGCTGCCCCAGGCTCTGCTGGATGAGAACAACACTGGAGCAGGAAGAGTTGTTCTGGTTTCACCTGCTACCATGGCTTCTGCCTCCTGCGTCTTGGGACATCCCAGGTTGGGCTGCGGTTGTCCTCTCTGTCCAGGGCTGAGGCAGCCTGCTCAGAGCAGCATGGAGAAGCTGAGCTGCTCCTTGCAATAACTGCCTTATGACTGCCCAGAGGATTTCATGCTGCGGTGCCACCTCTGCAGCACCTTCACCAATGATAAATTCCTCCAGAAACAGAGAAAATGACCCAGAAACATTGTTACACATAAACTCCTCAATTATACAAAGTCCTGCAAATATCAGATAAGACCATAACAGAGAAAAGGTCACAGCAACACCAGCTATGTCATGAATAGCAGCAACAAGTAGCAGCCAGTGCCTGATTCAGTCTAAGGCTAGAAAGATGAAAAGATAGAAATGTTGTTGGCTATAATCCTTTTGTAGTGCGTTCCAGGCAGCTGTCAACTGCTGAACATTCGAACAACCAGGGCCTCCCAAAGGGAAATAACATCTTCGGAATGGCCAGGCTCAAGAAAACACCACATCTTAGATGATGCATTGATGGGGAAAAATAAATTCAGAGGAGAATTTGGTCCTTTGCCGAGCAATGTCCTGCAGATAAGCTTGTACCAGTTCTTCAGTCACGCACTAATGATCTTTGGTTCATTACATGTTATAAATCACTCTGATGGATACAGAAAAGGGTAATAAATGAATAAATAAATAACAAACACTCTATGGATAGTGCTGGTCATAGAAAGATGAATTAATCATAAACACTGTTTCCAAAGGCTATGACACGAATGAGCATTCCTTTGATATCAGCCGTGCTCTTCTTCCCACCAACTTGTTCTCAAATAAACATCCCAGTAAATATTTGTCTCCTTGCTCTGGACTTGCAAATAAAATGAGAAAGGCCACATCCCCTCCTGGCCATTCCCTTAGGCTGCTGATGGATTTCAGGTTGGGATTCACCTCAGCTCACTTCAGTTAGCTTCTGGCTTGCCGTCTCAGTCTAGATTGGACCCTCTGGGCTCCCCTTGGAGTTACCCTTTTGATTTGCTACCCTCCAGTACTTGCAATTTCTTTTATCATTGCTTCACTGTCTGATGTCACACCCTGGTGCTCTCTTCCCTGGAAGGTGCCCCGGGAGGTTTTGATGCCGCGCTGCAGCACAGCCTGCACTGGGGTCCTTTCTGATGAAGCGCTTTCCACCGGCATGCACCCGGCTGGTGGCACCGCAGTCCGCCTGCAACCTGAGCCTTCGCTCTGCTTGCTGCGCTCCTGCACAGCTGTGCCACCGCAGCACACCAGAACTCAAGTCGTGGAAGCGGCGGCTCAGAGCCGCATCCCCTGCTCCTCTGGGGATGATGCTTCAAGGTTGGAAGTGGGACACCGGCAGGGGAAAAGGGTTGCTTTGCCGTGCCGTGCCCTGCCATGGTTCAGCCCCCTACCACCACCAGTGCTGTCACACAGGACCGAGCGAGGCTGAGCCCCTCTGGGATGCAGCGATCGCTTTGTTGGACTCAGGACGAGCCTTTCTAATAGGTTCAGGGCTGATTCCAAAACCGTGTTTCCTCTTTCTGGTGCCATATGATCCCAAACTCTTATTTCATTCTCTGCCTGCTCTTCTTCCTAGGTGAAACCCATTCATTATTTTGAACTGTATGCATAACTCTTCTTTATCTCTAAACCCTACTGTTCCTCCTGCACAGACTGATTACATGACTGCATGCACTCAGTCTCCTGGTAGCTTGCCTGAGCACAAACCATCTTGCTGCTCCCTTTCTGTGTTTCCCTAAGCAGCAGCCAGATGTTCTGAGGAGGCATTTCTGATGCATGGCTCTGCACCGGGTATCTCATTCCTCAGGCTGCAGAGAGGCCACCACTGGGGCAGCAGTCTGCCCTACTAACACCCACATCAAAACATCCTGCTTCCTGCAGCACAGTGTGTCACCTTCGCCATCTCTCACCTGCATTTGTCCTGTTTGATATCAGGAATCCCTTGGCAACTCCAGCCCACAAGCGGCCTGGAGTGGGCACCACATCTCAGCCTCACCTTCAAGCTCTTGTTCCCAATATCAGCTTCATCTTTACCAGATCTGAAGCCAAAATTCTCATATGCCGAAGTCAAATGCCGTCTCCATATGGTTCAAGCTCCTAGTCACCTGTTTTCTTAAAAGCAATAGGGTTCAGGCAATTCGAATGCTACTGCAGATAAATGGTGCTCAAAGGGTTTGGGATCCTGTACTTGACCCGGAGTGTAAAAACCTGCATGAGCAATGCCTTTTAGCAGAAAAGTGATGCTCTACTGGATAAATAGATCTGGTTACCTCCTTACCTGCAGCATTCTCTCTGCTTATCCTCCATGCTAGCACTGCCTTGAAATCACTGAGATGGAGGGTAGCTAATAAGGGACTTTATTGAGTAATCTGAGGCAATCAGCAAGTTCTTAGCTTCCCCTGCTGCTCATTTTCCCTGATTGGAAATGAAATGGGTGGCAAAAGAACTGGAAGATGTTTTTAAGTGTGGTTCTGGCCTGCACAGATGTCTCTATAATGTGGATATTGCTGTGTATTGTTTCTTAATAGGCCTCTCAATTAGTTCTGCTGAGTACAGCACAGTGGGAGAACTGGTTTTATCTCCTTGCCTCCAGCCTTGATTTTAGCTCAGCCAAAGAGGGCTGTCCACTGCTGTTTCCCAGCACAGGGCTTGAGGAAACATTGGTAAAGAGAAAGCACAAAGATTAGCACATCTGCAGGAAGAGAAGATGGAGGAGCAGACACCAAACTCAATGGTCTCGGCTGACAAACACAGCCATGTCTTCTCTAGCTGGCACCACAGCACTCCAGGCTGTAAGAAACATGCTGGGCTCCTTCCAGATGAGATGCCACCATCAGTAACAACAGACGTGCAGGGCTTTGTGATGCTTGGTTTAAATCCCAGCCTCAGAGACGCCTGTACAATCCCCTTGCTTTTGCTGTGACTTATGAGATGCCTGGGCAGGAGTACTCGGTGTAACAGAGCGGCACATTCATGGGTGGATGTGGAAGAAGCCGGTTACTGCTAGGCGATGAGGTTCTGTTTGGTGAATGCAGAAAAACCTCTAGACTGCAGGCAAGACTCTGAAACTTGCACATTCAGGCCTGGAGCATAACTGGGTGATGTGGATGCACTCATCTGTGCAGAGGACAAAACTGCGCTCTAAGAAACCACTGCAAATGGCATTGCCCTTGTCTGTCCACCTTGAAATGGTGCGGTCCAGAACACCTTTCACTCTGCCCATACAGAAAAGTGTTTCTACAAATCTGTCTGTTATGGCCTGGATTCCAGACTAGACTTGTATTTTCAGGTCCTGGAGGCCTGGTTGTCTTTCCTCAGCCCACCTCCTCTGCATGACCCACACTGGTTCAAGAGGGCAAGCACCCTGTTCATGCATCTTAGCATGTGCTTTGTAGTTCTCTGAATGTATACCTACAAACTAATAATAAAGACAGCTCTGTGTTCATTATTGTCTTTCTGCCTGCAAAAAACAAAATAGGAGAATAAATGGACACCTATGAGAGAGAACTAGCTTTAATGACATTAATATTAAATAATACACTAATGGCTTCCCACAGTGAAGTATTGCAGGTGCTGGAAAATTATATGACTTCAGTCAAGACTGGAAGGAACCCAGCTAAATTTCGGTCAGTATGACAAGTGAATTTTTGAGCTGGTAGTTCAAAGTTTTGCATTGAAAGGAATTATGTGTGCTGAGTGCAAACAGGAGGTTGGTGCAAAAGCATAGTCAAAGGCAACCGAAAATGGGCTTACTTTGAGTGATACCGAGGGCAGAACCTTACCCTCCAATAGGCTTGTGTAAAAGGCTGGCACGCATTCTCCTGGGATGGGTCAGTCACCTCGCCTCAGAGGAGGATGCTGTGAAGACAGAAAAGGTGCATACAGGAGCAGAAAAGAGAGGCAGAAAGCATCCTATGCATGGACAAGGTACCTAGGGTATAGACACAAAACCTGAGGGACAGCAGAGAAATATCAGAGCATGCCGAAGTTCCCACTTCATTTTTTGTTGTCAGCATTCAAGTGCTAAGACATGTTCAGTGAATTTAGAAAATACTTTAAAGGTGGAGGAGAACCTGGTTGCTGTAAATGCAGAAACCACATGGATTCTGTGCACATTGTACGTTTATGTCAATAAGAAATCTCCTGTGACAAAGCTTCAGAGGATAAATTTAAGACTTCAAGGCATTATTCAACACTACTTTTCAAGTGCAAAGTAGGCACTTGACCTATTTGTCTGATTTTCCATTAGAAGTTTTATGTTCTCTGCAAAGCACCCTGCACAGCCTGTGTGCGGGACAGGCACAGACTGCGCTTTCTGCTATGGGCAAGTTCAAGGGGCTGAGCTTCCAAGGAGCTCTCTGTAGATCATAAGCTGACGAGCCTATGAAGAGCTGATGTAGCAATACGCCTGTTATTTTGGGGTGAGGGACAGTGACATCGGGAGGTTTGGGAGTTTAAACCAGCAGCACTCAAGGGAGCACTGCGTGGATGGGTGTATGCACACAGCTGTGCACAAGGTGACTCTGGGTGGAATTTATCAACCATTACTTGTGGCACTCAGTGCCTTGCTTCCCATCCCCTGGAAAGGCAGGAAATCTGTCTGCTGGGCCTGTTGGTACGTGTTGATGTATGTTGGTAGAAGTTGGATTATCCCTGGAATATTTTGCTGCTGGCATGTTGCTGTTCTCGTGGCTTGGTAAATCAGGAGGAACATCTCTTGTCTTCATAACTCTGTGACTTTGCCACTTAGTAGATGTCCTTCACCTACTGAGTTTCCCTTAGGAACCTCTTAATTGCAAAGAGCCCCCAGCGTCTCTGACTGAGCCCAGAATCAGTGTTGGAGCCCACAATTCAGACTAGTCAGAGTCAGCAGTGGGTTTCTGAGGCCCTTCATCCACAATGAGGGTGAAGCAAACAGAAGATGCATTTTCCTTCTTGGCTTTGGATTCACTTCAGGTGATAGTGGCTTGTCGAGTTTCCATCACCCCACCCAGATGCCCTCAAGTTTCTTCTACCAGGTAGATGTGGACTCCTTGGCCCCATTCTCTGTGACTGAGCGTTGGAGCCTGCCCAAGGCCCAGGAGAATATCTGTGCTGGGTACAGCTCCAGCCCTGTCCCTCTTCAGGACTCTTGACAGTTTCGGTCTATGGCCAGAGCACAGCAGAGCATGAAGGTAAACATCATACCAGTAAGTGTGAACCCAATTCCAAATCAGCAGTTAAGGAGGGCATCCGTTCTGCCACGCGAGAGGTGGCTCCACAGAGTACAGGAGGTCCTGCCAAGATCTTTTTTTGGTTGTTCAGTCAAAACTTCCCTTTGCCTAATTTTCCATTGCTCCTGGGCACAGTATGTGCCTTCTTGGAGCACCCCAAATAACCCTCACTCGCTACCATTGAGTTATTGTTTCATTTAAATGATATTGGAAGCTCCTTCAACCCCAGCCAGGGAGAAAGGCTTTCCCTCCTTGCCAGGGGACTATGTAATACAACAGTTTTCTGCCAGTACTGCTCCGCGGGGGCCAGGAGAGAAGCAGGAGGGACATAATGTGCTTTCCACGAGGGAAGCCCGTCCTATCAAGGTCTGCTGGGGCTTGCTCTGCCGTTGGCATGGTTGCCTCTCCCAAGTTGTACAGGACTTGATAAAGTCAGACAGCTGGATGAAAGAGCATAAATACCCTAAACTTAAACATGCTATTGAGAAGCTGAAGGCAGGACATAAATAACTGCACTCTCGCTTTCATGTTTATCATACAATTGCAACAGGACCATATTTGGAATAAATATTCCAATATTTGAATGCAACATGTGATTGGAGTTTATCTGTTGTTATGTTTTGAATAAATATTCAGAAAACTCATTATTTCGGATATCCCCCTCTTCTCACTTTTCCCAAAATGAGGTGGAGCTAGGCGGTTTGGACACTGCTCGAGCTGTCTTTCATGTTTTCAAAAGCCCTAAGTCTTTCCCTGGAACTGAGCTCAGCACAGTTCGCTCCTGAACCATCCAGGAGGCAGGATCCATGCTCGGCTGCGGTGAGCCTGCCCCAGCCAGCGGCTGCTCCTGCACGCCAGCCAGGGGTGTCCCCGGAGGGATGGCCACTCTGCTGAGCCGCGGCTCCTCCTCTCCAAAGGTCCTCACTAGCTAGGTGACAGCAGCTGCTCACGCTGTGGGAGGGGAGAGTGCAGCTTTCCTGTTACAATGACAAGGGACCAAAGCAAGGCCATGGCAGGATAGGAACATGACGGCTGCTCCATCCAAAAGGAGAGGGAGGCAGAGCACTCTGACTCGCTCTCTGCTCCATGGACAGGCTCCCACCTCTGCCTGCCTGCGGTTCGTAGACTGACTCTCACCATTGCAGGGTCAATTCCAGGGCCATCCTCTCTCGAGGACAAAAGGAAACACTGGTGTCATCCCTCAGGGCTGCCAGAAGTGTTGTATCCTGTCTGTGTTGCAGTGGCACACTGGTGTTCAGGTGATGGATGAGACCCTTTGAGAGGCTCTTGCTCCCCTGAGTGTCTGGAAGGTGTAAGCTGCCATTACTGGCCTCTTTTCCAGGCACTCTAATCTGTAAAGGGGCACAGGATCTCACTGTCCCTCTGGGCTTTCCGTGACGGCAGTGGCTGATTCCTGCAGCTCAGGCTGCAGCCACCTCCAGCACAGCTGGTGCTGTGTGTGCTCCCCCAGGGCTGATGTGAGGAGCAGCAGTGCCACTGCTGAGATGCATAGCAGGGTAAAATGATCAGTAGAGTTCACACCAGTGTCCTTCAGCATCTTGTGGATGCTCCAGATGCCCTCATGGTCCCAGTCCTCACCTGCAAAGCATACTGTATGTTTGGGTAGAGCTCCCTTGTAACTGCCTGCTGATACAGGTGGGGTCCTGCTACCCCCAAAAGACTGCTGTGCTGGAACCATGACCATGCAGGAACTTTGGACTAAAAGAGGTTGCCTGTCCCCCCCATAGACCCTGAACCTGAAGAAAGGCACAGTTCCTTCAGGCCTCTAGAGCAGACCAGCAGAACCTCGCTAAGGGGAAACGCCTTCATTTAGTCTGAGTTATAGGACAGGCAGGAATTTCCAGGGTCCTTCAGCTCTTTTCTGTCAAATTATTCCATTAGTCAGACCCACATGAGAGCAGCCATGGTGCAAAGTAACCACCAGGGTGGTGGCATCAGGCTGCTGGTGACCTGCAGAAGCCCGGGTAGGTGTCAGCATCTCCAGCAGGATGAGCTCAATGTCAGAGCATATGGTGTTCATGCTAAGGGTTTGTGTTGGGGATGGGCTCAGTGGGGATGGCAGTGCTCTGCTTCTGCTCTAGCAGAGATCTTGGCCACTGATACCTTTCAAACCATGAGCAGCCCATTGAGCACATACTGGCCAGAGCTTGGTGGCACTGGGGGCTGCAGGGACCCAGGACAAGGCAAAACCATTTAATAATGTCAAATGCAAGAGGTCCCCAGCACTGCCAGCCATGATCAGGTGAAGCACAAAAACCTGTCCAAAAGCTTTGAGAAGGATGCAACAAAAGCAGAGGATCAAGTCAACTACAATATCTTTACCCTCAGATCAGTGTTGTTGACTGAGGTTATGATTACGCACATTTGTAAGAAATTAAAATCTGTTAATGCGTGGAGGATGCATAGGCTGGTCTGCACCAGCACCATGTACATACACATGGGTGGAGGAGTGGTGTTGCCATCACAGTTTGCCTAAAGAAAGACAGTGTCTGGTGAATACAGCTTACACGCATTGTGGTAGGCATCACCAACAGCCAGCCAAAGTGGTAATGCAAAGCTTGACCAATGCTGTTAGCCAGTGAAATGGTTCAGGGCTCTGCAGACCCACGTGAGCCAGTTACAAGGTCCTGCGTGACAATGCTGCTCCTGGGGTGCTTTTACATGGTTCTGCTGGCTGAGTCTTGTTCCAGCCTTTACAAACGCAGCTGATTAATGCAGTGGTACCTTGTTAGGACAATGTGGATTTCATCAGAGGTTGTATCCAAGGTTATCTTTCCTGGGGAAATGCAGTGTTACAAAGTAGCGTTTCCCGTGACATTCCCTTTATTTTCCCTTTCACTCTTACTAGATCAGATTTTGGCAGAGAACATATTGCTTAATTCCATTTACTTCTAAAAAACATGAGTTCTGCAATTAATTTTCGTCTTTCTATTGTCTCAGAAATGTTGGTCAACAGGGAGAATAATTAGCCTTCTGGACTAGATTTCTAGCGTACATAGGGGTACTGCACCGCACCGTGTTGCCAACTGACTCCCAGGCATGGGTTGCATTAGAGAGGAAATGAAATCTAAGAGCATGGCGTGTGGAAACTCATGATGTCTCCCTCACACGTTTACACAATCACTAGCACACATGTACATTTACCATTGCCAATGCACTCACGCAAACATTCACACTCTTGCATGGACGCTGTCACTCGCAATAAGACACACGCATGGGCTCAGGCAAACACACCGGGGCTCCAGCGCTGCTGACACGGTGTGCTCCTGCCCTCAGCACCTGCGCACCAACGCAGGCCTGCTGTCACATGCCATCACAGTACTTCTTCCCTAAAGTTTTGGGCTTCATACAGATGGGCCACAGAGTGCTCTGCATTCTTGGGACTGATGGAAATGCCACCTCTCCAGAGCTTGACGCATAAATCTTCATTGGCCACAATGCTCACCAAACTGTCCGTGCTGCAGGGAGCACAAGGTATGGGTGAACCAACAGTTCACAACCTTCTATCATGTCTTCCTTTCTGCTGGCTCCATACCTACACCCCCATTCGCTTTCTGACTGGGAATACCGGGGTACAGAAATCTCTCGCTCCCTTCTCCCAAGTGCCACTGTCCCTTTGCCAGATGCCCACCTCCTTCCAGGCAGAAGACACTGCAGGCATGACACTGGCCCCCTCTTGCCAGAGGGTACTCTTGGGTGTGGGCACCGTCCTCACTCGGTCTTGGCGTTGCTCTGCATGCAGGCTGGGGGGCAGTTGGAGCACTCATCCTCTCTGGGTTCATATCAACATTCAAATGCTGCATTTATACAAGTTCTTAATATTTAGCTGCCTTTTTTTGAAAGTCCTTTTTGACCTCTCAAGAGAAGCAATATGAAGAGGGGAGCAGCAAGGGTGGACAAAAAGGATTGTCCCCCTGGTCTGTTTCTTTGTGACCTCTGCTGCCCTAGGAAAAGGTGCTCCGGTACATCTTCTTCCTCCGTGAGGTCGTGTGCTGAGTGTGACTCAGCCCCTGCAGGTTCGAGCTGCTCCTAAACACGGTGCTCCTTCACTCGGAGCAACTAACTCAGAACAGCGGGTTGAATTTGTTGACACATCTCGGAGAGATCTTGCTGATTAATGTGCTGAATCTCAAACACAGGCTAAGAGCATGAAATCCCTAACAGGGGTTTAGATCAGAGATAACATAATAATACACAGAACTCTTGGAAACATTTTCAAACCATGTAATGTCTATATTCTTAGTGTTCCTGACAGTGCTAATGGAACCAGCTAGTTGACAAGATCTCCTCTGTATTCAATTCCCCGATTGCTTTTAAACCCCTTTTCATGTAGACGTGGTTCTTCCAGCACTGTTTAAATCTTCCAAGCCTATAGGAACTGGGATCTCAAGCTTGGCAAGTCACTGTCGCTTCTCTCCGCTCTGTGATCAGGGACAAAAGGCTCGAAAGGCTGCCCTGAAGGAGATGTCCTTGCAAAAGGCAGGGAGGACTGCGTTTCACTGGTGGAAGGGAAGATGATACAGGCCAAGAGGAAGATGTAAGTTTTTGTGTTTCTCAGCTTTTGTGTCTCTGCTCTGCTTCTCAGCAGTGCGGGGAGGGGAGTGACGAAACACTGTTGGAGTCTTCAAGGCAGGTTAGGGAATGCTTATCACTTTGCCTCATCCTGCAGGGAAAGGCATATGAGAGAGCAGACCGTGCAGTGATTCATTAAAAAGCTCTGCTTCCCCCTGTCAGAGCCTTACATGGTGTATAGCTTATGCCTGTTGCCTTAATCCTTTGAAGATGCTGGGTCAGTTTTTCCTGTTCATCTGGCTTTAGCCGCTTGCGTTCTCGGCGCGTTGAGCTGCTGAAGTTTCCCAAGCTCCCTGAAGGGGCAAAGGCGAGGTTTTAACTTCTGCTACTTATCTGGTCTGTGTTTCGTGCTTTCTTTGTAAAGGGAACAACAAAAGCGGAGATGGTGCCCCTGCCTTTTCCCACCAAACCCCACATGCGCCCATGCCATCATGTTTACTCTCTTAAGGGTTCACAGGAGGCAGCTCTGGGATTTCATGCTGAAGCAGTCAGGAATATTTTCTCCGGGTTGTGAGGCAGTGAGGGGGAAGGTTCCCGAACCCCCCTCCGAGTTCTGGCACTGCTGCTATTAAATGAGCTGGAAAAGGGCCCTTCCCAGCAAGGGCTGTGCATGTACTCACAATGGCATGTGCTCTCAGGAGGGGAGAGGTCCCCATCCAAACCCCACATGCAGCTGGCTCCAGAGCCCACCTCACCTTCACCTGACTCATTCGCAGGTCTCCACTCTCACTCTGATTTTATCTGCTTTATTTCGCTTGCTTCTTGACGTTGGACTATGATTGCCTTTGCTGGTATGGGACAGAGACCTACTGGCCGTGAACCACAGGAAAACAGAGCAAGATTGCTCTGGGAGCGCAGACCCTCAGGAGCAGCCTCCAGAGGGAGATGCCAGCCTGGCTCTGGCAGAAACGGCTTCCCTCACTCCCTAACTCCAACTGTGCTCCCCAGCTGTGCTCTGGTTTGCTGGTAAAAATGTGGAGCACAGGTCTCCAGGTCAAGGCACCCATCACCAGGAGGTTCAGGCAAGGAATTTGAGGCAGCTGTGACCAAGTCCATGAAGGAAGGAGTGCCAGGGCTGGAGCCAGCTTCTCCCCCAGCCAGACCAGCATCTCAGCTGTGAGAGGAGGGTACCCAAAAGCAAGGGCAGCCATCACCTCCATGCACAGCACAGAGTGGTACTATGAGAGGCTACTGCCCCATCATGGGCTGTCCACCATGGTCCCATCACACACTTCGCAGAAGCTGGAGGGTCCTTGCAGGCTTGCTGGGTACCAAGGCAGAGCTCTGCCACTGCTGTTGGGGTGGAGGAGTTGGTGGCACCAACCTCAGTCTGGGCTTGCCCTCCTCACCTTCCCAGCCCTGGCCCAACCTCCCTCCAGCCCCACGGTGACCCACGGCAGCCGTTAGGGAGACATTCATGAGCCCAATGCCAGTTCCAAAGAACACTTCACCCTGACAGCAGCATCCTCTGTGTTATGTCCCACCACGTGGCTGTCTGTGGTCAGGTCCCACCACAGGGCAGGCTCAGACCCAGCATCCACCAAGAGCCCGGCAGGTCTCAGCACTTCAGTCTCCACCCCAGGAGCACCCAGGGGAAAGGGGAAGGGAAAAAACAAGGTGGGGTTTCGAGGATTTTCAGCGACACCTTGGGAACAGTTTGGATGCAGCCAAAGCAGGTATATAACAACAGTTCGGGGGCCAAAGGACGAAAAACAGTTTACAAACTCTGAGGTGGCACTATCTGCCCACAGACCTCTGAGAGCAGCAATTAGGTTTTTGTGGCCTCTCAGCTCCCTTTCCCTGCCTGGCTTTCCCACAAGCTCTCTGCCACTTGCCATGGTACAACCTCTGGTTTATGCCAAACCTCAAGGTGTGCTGCAGTTTATTTAACAGCCAGTGACAGGGGGTTTGACTTCTCAGGTGGTGAGTTTTCTGCATTATTGCCAGCGAACACCATGGCTTAATTTTTTTTCCCAGTCTTTGGAAATTCTGGGAACTGCAGAGGATGGAAACTAAATTTGCTATACCAAATAATCCTTGGTTTTGCTAACAGAATAAGCACTATATAAAATATACTGGTGACAGTCTTCCAGGTCCCCTCTGCATGGGTTCAGTGGCACATCACAGCATCGGGTAACCACCTCACAGCAGGATTTGGCCTCCTTAGCTTCTTCCTGGAGCTCTGAATGCCCTTAAAGACATTGCCCCATGCAGTCAAAGGTACCCCGTACTTCACTGCATCTCTTGATGGTTCCTTGTGAGCTAGGCATAATTTAAAAAGCATGTGATTTTTGAAACATTATTTTAGGGAGAGCGACAATGTCTCAGCAGTCACCGAACTGCAATACTGCGGCGATTTTGCTGAGTTCAGGCAATGCTGAGAGCTGATCCTCAGGCAAGCAGGCACAGGTTGGCTGATGTAAGCCTTGCTCCCTAATCGTGTTTAACTGTGATCCTTTCAGGGCACGAGGAGACATTCTGCATTTTGGGCTAAAACCTAGGCTGTTCTTTTCAGTTAAACTAAACGGTGCTGCCGACCAGTTCCAGCCATAGCCGAGTTCCGTTGCACGGGAAGTTTGTCAGCATGGTGTGGTGGAAATGCACGGCTGGTTTTCCTCTTCATAGACACGTAAATTACTGGGTTTTGTAGAATTTTGTTACTCGCAATTCTACTGATTATAAAGACAGGAAATTAAGTAACAATAATTAATATAATTTACCAAACATTGGATACTGGAAGCACTACTGTTGCTGCTGTGGTGGTCTCAGCCATAACAGGAGAGAGCTTAGTAGAAATAACACTTTTGACAGATGAATGATATTTGATCTTAGTTTTAGTTAATCTTGGAGTACTGGAAATTGGCTGCCACATACCAGCATGGATCATGCCCTCGGGAAGTGGGCTTCTGCTCCAGGCTGGGAGTTCAGCAGCTGGAAATCATGGGGAAGACTGGAGTGCAGAAGTTCATCGTAAGACAAGTATGACCCACCCATGTAATGTCACCATGAAGGAGGCAAATGCAATGCCCAGATGCCTCAGGATGGCTCCTCCCAGCAGTGATAGGGAGAAACTGGTGCCAGGGAGCCCTGGAGAGACCATGTCTGGAAAGGTGCATGCAGTTCTGGTTGCCTGTTTCAAGAGAGACACATTCATTGCTCTCTGCACATAAGTCTGGGGTAAATACCAGGGATTAAGAAGAGATGTTCTTGGCTCTTTAAGCTAAAGATCTCTGCTGGCAAAAGAACAAATGGGTATAAACTGGTTGTTATGAATTTAATCTGAAAATGAGGAAATACCGTCTGAAGGTCAGGAGTGAGACACAGGAACAGCCTTCCCTATGAACAGTGGAGACTAATAAAATTGCTTTAAACTGGAGATGATTAACTGGAGAATAAAGGCACACTGCTCTCTGTAGGGTGAGGTCCAGTGAACTGCAGCCTGGTGGTACCTCATCTGTACAAGCTGCCCAGTGTCAGGTACGATCTGCCTTGTGCGCAGGGGACTGCCAGGGCAGAGGAGCTGAGGAGAGTTGCAGCAGAGGCTGTGGTTATCAGCCCTTTTCTCTGAAATTTTCTCATCTTTCCAGAATGGTCTGTTTGTTTTGCTCAGTCTTTCATCTCCCAGGACACACTGAAGTCCCATTTTTTCCAGAGTGGGAGTTTCTGGGTGCCGAGAAGAGGCACTCCTGCAATGTGTGCATGCAGACGGAGAGGGTTTGCTAAATACTCACATTGTAGCTCTCTGCACCTCAAAAATAGCACATGTTCTCTCAGAAGTTACCCTCAACCAAATCTCTGTACCCCACAGTCCCACAATGATCTTTTTTAGGGCAGACAGTGTATGTCTGCCACATACAGCTCCAGCAGCTGGTCATCCTGGTTGCTCCCTGGGCACAGCCCCAGGGAATCCCAGCTCTGCTTCCACGTAGGAAGAAAAGGATGTGCAGAAGGCTCAGTAAAGGGGGTGTGTGTGGGAGGATAGGGGGAGAGAGGGGAGAGACAAGCCCAACCCACATGGGAACTCAGTCAATTCTTTCCTATCACGCACCCAGAGCAGAGGCAGGAGCCTGCTGAGATGTGAGTTGGGGGAAGGAAGGGTGTGTTTGCTGCACATTAGTGCAGGGTAGTGACAGCTTCTCTCATACTGAGGAGCTCTTAACCCCCCTTTCCTGGTGAGACCCAGCAAGTCTCCTCACACAAGCACTTGGCAAGAGAGAGCACGGAGACCCCACAGCCAGAAATCAGGCTGCTCCCCCAGGGCTCTGCCAATGTGCCCTTGTTCATGAGCAAAGAGTTTAAACAACTATCGTTCGACTTGGCTATTTGTTAGCATTCACATTGTGTGACTGATAGTTTAAATCATCTGCCATTGTTTCTGTTCCCTAACTGGATGGCTTTTAAACAGGAGACCCAAAAATACACTCTGGTAAGAAATATCAGATGAATATTCACATGGGATTGAATTTGCATGCTTCTGCCTTGCAAACACTTGCCCCAGCGTGGAGCTGTCGTGCACGTGCTCACCAGGAACCCCAGCACTCCCAGAAATCCCAGCAAGCTGGACGTCAAGCCGCGCTCAGCACACATCTTGGCAAAGCTCCTGTTCTTTACTGTGTGACTGGCTCCGGGGGGTACTGAGCGACGGCTCTGAGCACTGCGGGGTGAGGTACTCTCCAAAGTTTGACCTGTTTTATTTGTAAGGTTTGTGACCTCTTCTGCACCTCTTCCATTGGAGGAAGTGTGCCTTCAGGTCCTTGCTGTGAGCTCTGTACTGGACAACTGCTGCTGCAACAACTCACTGTACTGGTACAGGTCCACTAAGCTGTCCAGGTCCTCTTCCTCTCCACCTCACTCCTCCATGCTGCCAAGCAGAGGTGGAAATCATGGATGTAGTAAAGCATTTGTGGTCATGGCTTCTGTATGGGCGAGGAAGGACCATGGCTAGCAAACCTGCGCAATGCCTGGTGCATGCCACAGCCCCTTCTCTCACAGCATGGGCCTGTTCAGCCCTCCTGCAAACCACCTCTTGTCTGGGCACTGGTGTGCACAGCAGACAGGGGGAATGCAATGCCTCCACGTGCACAGGCTATAATAGCATCTGCAGCTGAGAATTGCCTGGGTACCCTTACCTCTACCTACTCTGCCCCTTGCCTGGAGGGAGCAAGAAGGGTGTGGAAGGAAGGCGCAGCCATGGGGCAGCAACTTGCACCACGAAGTCTGTGCCAGGCACCCTGCTCTTCTCACCACCTATCATCTCCATTTGAAAATGTCTCAGTCTGTCTCTCCAGAGGCTTTCTGGAAACAGGGGCTGGCCGCTGCTGCAGCTCTCCGAGTCCTTGCAGGGGAAACAGGGAGCCAGACACTGCCATGTAATCTCAAACAGGTGATGAATCCTGCTATTTGTGTAGGACGGGGAGCTTGCACGGCAGGTAGGCGGTGCGGTGGTGTGTTGCTGGACCAGACACGGTGCAAAGCTCCTCTCCACGCGTGGCGAGGAAGCAGTGCTGTGCCAGGCTCAGGCACACTGACTTTCCAAGGAAGTGCTGTACGAGTTCCTGGGAACTGCTGTGTAACCTCTTCGGGACGGGCTCTGCTCGAGCCGGGGAGCGTGGCTGTCAGGCTGCCAGGGAGCGCAGCAACGGGGACTGACGCTGGCAAAGAAAACACCAGCAGCTCCGCCGGTGTGTCTAGGGACAGGAAACTCATCTCAGGAGCCTCCTAGAGCAGGATGGGGATCCTGACCACACACAGCTATCACGAGTGGGGATATCTCCTCACTCAGAAGTGCTTTGACCTCCAGATGGGTTTGGGCCATCCAGGCAGGCTTTGGTTGAGAAGCTGCAGGTGAGGAGAGCAGGTAAGCACAGAGCCCATGGCTAAACGGCTCAATGCTTCACATCTCTGCCCTGCTGCCTGGGAATTAGGAATAATATTTCTACAAGAAAATTTTCAGATCCCCCTGCCTCCCACTAAGGAGCCCAGGCATGGCTGTGTCAAGAGCTCAGTACCCAGGGGCTTAGCGAAAACTGGCTTGGCCATCAGCCCCACTGCCACAAGAGCATCACTGTGGGTGCAGCTGCGCAGGGCTACTGCTCCCCTCGGCCTGACTATCCTCCGGCACCTGTACATCTCAAGAGGAGCCCGGTTTTCTTGGCAAGCCAACATTGAGGAGAAATGCTTGGCAGCTGTTAACCCCTTCACCTCTCCGCTGGCCACGCTGACTCCAGCTCCGTCCTGATGGTCTGGCACCAGCAGGCACTCAAACATCTGGCAGTTGTGACTTGTGGCTGAAAGAATCTCCTGCCACGGTTTATCCCCTAGTCCTGCTGCAGGGCTCCGCTAGGCTCATACGTAGCCCAAGGCAGCCACCTCCGCTGCTTGTCCACAAGGCTGTCTGCATTGCAAATCACTGCACATGCAAATCACTGTCAGCTGTACCTCCCAGCGCTGTCGGGATGCTGCAGAGGAAAATCCCCCATTAGCAGGAGCGGCAGGAGCAGCAGGAGCAGGAGGGTCTGGGCTGCTCTGTCAGCGTGGGCTGTCCCAGGCAGCTGCTGCACAGAGGGTGCGAATAGAACACAAATCAGCAAGGGAGGCTGGAGGAGCGGCCGTGTCTGGAGGCTGGAAGAGTGGCCGTGTCTCCCCGCTGAAGTCACCGTGCCGCTTTCGCTTTGTGCTCCGGGATGACGGGGTTCCCACCGCCGGTTCCCACAGCTCAAACACTGCTCGAGGGATTTGCGCCTTGCAAACTCTGCCTGTGTTGTATGCCAAGGCACGTTTCACTTGCTAGAAGGACTCAGGGCAGGTTTTATATCCTGAGTAGTGCTTGGGGGGGGGACATTCAGGCAGGCAATTCCCAATCCCTGATGGGTCGACACTGATGGGGTGGACCTCTTGACAGAGCTCGCTGAGCATCCCATCTTGGAAACTCGAGGGAAGAATTTGTAGCAGAAAAGTGCCAGGATGCAATCATTGGGTATTTACCAGGGATGTAGGTGAGATCCAGTTCTGGTGTCAAATCACCCCTGAAGGGGATTCAATCACCTCTTTCCTGCAAGTGTCTCACTGGCCTGGTAAGAGGGAAGGTCCCATGGACCTTTGATTCTCCACAAGAGGAGGCTAGCCTGTCTCAGTGCGGGAGAGGGCTCACAGCCAAGAGCCTGGAGCCCAGCTACGTTTGAAGGACAGGGTCAGGACCTGCCCCTTGCCCCAGCCTTTCCTGCTGCCAGTGTACGTCAGTAAAGAGGATAATGTCCAGATGGGCCTCTGCAGGAGGGGCTGAAGATGGGTTCTACCTCATGGGACTCCCCACCTGGCATAGGTCCTCCTATAGGTTGAAGGATTGATCTGTGTGGTTCCCTGCTCAGCTGGGTAACCTCTCTGAGACAGCATTGTGAGCAGATGGCAGCTGAGAATATGACGTGGACCTAAGAAAATCAGGGAAACACAAATATTTGTGATATTAGAAATAGCTACAAAAATATAGACCAATAAAAGCCATGATTAGGATTATAATAAGAAATGCATTCCAGAGCTGCCACTGTGTCTTAGCTTGCTTGGGAAGCTGGCATCTTGGCCTCCCACTTCCAGGGCTGATTTCCCCAGAGGATTACTTCAACTACGTCTTTCATGTGTCTATTGTCCGAGATGTCCAACCCTTTCCCTGGAGATGAAGGAGCAAATCTGAAGAAGAGACCTCCCAGCCAGGGTAGAGCAGTGGGTCAACAGTATCTTTTTTGCAAAGCTTTCTGCTTTTCACTCTGTCTCACATTGAACTTCCTGGCTTTATTTGAAATATATTTTTTATTTTAAAGGCCCTTTGTCTTTGTGGGATACTCATGAAGAAAAGCGCAGCTTGGTAGCTCTGTTTCAAAGCTTTGGAGGACTCCCAACCCCATCACATTGGCTGTAGGTTTAAACTTGCTTTGCTTGGTGAAGTCACTAGAAATACAGTGGGATATGGTGAAACTGGGAAAAGGGATTCTAAATTCACCACCTCAGGCTGTCATCATATGCCTATTTATGTGACCTAGGGAACTGTCTGCTCCAGAGGTCTGAATGAATTGTCACTGCATCCCCATCGCTGACCTCAGAAGTTGTTAACAGCGCTACTGGGAAGCTGATCTGCAGGTATCCAGGTGCTCTAAAGACAAGTTACCAACACTTTCATAGCAGCACACACAGCTAGCAGAGTAGGTTGCAGTTAGGGTGACAAGGATGCACCAGGAGATGTTCCTCAATGGGCCAACCCAGATTCCAGTGCACAGCACCTGGACTGGTGAGCTGGGAGCAACACGCTGCCACATCCCCACCTCAGACAGACACAGTGCTCCTGTGCTCCTTGCCCTCATTTTCTATAGTACGTGACAAGCGCAGTCACATGCAAGGTGCTACAAATGCAGGTTTATTGTAGGGATGCATTGTAAGGATTAGGGGTGCTTATCTCTTTCCTGGGCTCCAGAAACTGCAGTACACACACTGGTACCACATGCTGTGCAGCAGCTATATTGGCCTGTGTCCATCTTTGTGTCATGTTCCTGCTGGAAAGTGCTGGGCTCTCCAGAACTGCAGTGGGAAGATGGTTGAATTGTGTTTTTAAGGGTCATAGAATGGTTTAGGTTGGAAAGGACCTAAAAGACTATCTAGTTCCACCCCCACCTGCCATGGGTAGGGACACTTTCCATTAGACCAAGTTGCTCAAAGCCCCATCTAACCCGGCCTTGAACACCTCCAGGGATGGGGCCTCCACAACTTCCCTGGGCAATTTGTTCCAGTGTCTTACCACCCTCATAGTGAAAATTTTTTTCCTAATATCTATTCTAAATCTCCCCTCTTCCAGTTTGAAGTCATTCCCCCTTGTCCTATCACTACATGCCCTTCTAAAAAGACCCTCTCCAGCCTTTTTATAGGTGCCCTTCAGATACTGGAAGGCTGCTATAAGGTCTACAGCAGTCTGGAGCAGAGACGCAAAGGATATGAGACACACAAGTAGACAGCTGAGCATAGCCACAGGTCAGCCCCAGCCCCTGGCCTGGAGATGATGGCCCCAGCCAGGAGCCAGCTCAGTCATCGCCATCGCGATTCAGTGCTTTGAGATTTGGGAGGTTCCCTGATGCTTGACTTGGGTCAACGGTGCCTGCAGTACAAGCGGGTATTGTACAATGCAGGTAGGCACCCCATGCTGACTGCCATTTGCTGTCCTGCCAGAGTGGGTATTGGAAAGCCCAGTCCGCTCCTTCTCTTGGGGAGGTTTTCCAAAGACACTGGCATCTGCAAGAGCAGGTGGTTCTTGTTTCATACTTGTCTGGTTACCGCTGGGGCAAAAGCGAGTAGTGCAATAGCTGCACAGACTAGTTGCCCTTCATGTGAAGCAACGGCAGCAGTGTCGGAGATGACAACTGTGTGTGAATACAGGGCAAGGCCATGCTGGACCAGATTTGACATTGTCTCTGAGGAGCACCATCATTCTTAGCGAGGCTGTTGTCTCCAAGCAGGAGTGGTGCCTGCTGCCAGGAGCTGGCTGTTCTCAGACTGTATCGACAGCCTTGGAGATCCTGCTATTGCGCCTCTAAGTAATGTGAGGTGGACCATGGTCCTCTTGTGCTGAAAGCTGTTAGAAGCTGAGAAAAACCATAAACATGCAATTTCAGCTAAAACCAAGTACGAAGGTCAGCAGGAATAATGCTGATGGTTTTCATAGACCTTTCCACAGTTCTTGAGATATATAATGATGTCACAAAGTTTTATGTTAAGCCAGAGAGAAATGTTAAGGGGGAAGAATTAATGGAAGTGGTTGAAGCTGAGAAGCTGTATTATCTTCTCTGGGCAGATACTCAGAGCTAACCACAGCCATGAGGCAGCAGGTTCGGCTAACCAGGCAGTAGCAAAACTACAGCAAAGTTGGCTCTAGTCTACCTGGAAGGAAGATGAGAAAACATTGCTTGCCCTACTTGTACTACAGCAGCTTCTCCTTAATTTCTGAGGGGTATGAGAAGGGCCCTGCGTAGGGCAAGAATCCCCAAAGGCAGTCTCTTATCCATGCTGAAGCTCTACTTTGCATGTGCAGCCCCGCATTGCACCTCATGAGGAGAAGGTTTTGACACCTGGAGGCTGCCAGTGTGTGCTTGATACCTGAGAGGTAAAACATGGGTGCTTGAAGCCTCCTTTCCTTCTGTTGGGCTTCTAAACATTGTTTTACACAACTCTGTCTTTTCTGGATTATTCATGTTGCGTTATTCTTTATTTAGTTGCTCCATATACAATCTGCAGTCAAAATACTTTGAAGCAATTGGTTTTCTTTTCTTTTTTTCCTGGGGAGGAGCAAGTTCCTTGAATTCCTCTCAATTCCAGTTCATGTCAAGACGCAGACAATTTCACAACCAACAAACCCAAATTTCTTTCTTTTCTCCCAGGCTTTAATACAGATTTTTTTTCTTGGTCATTTGGTGCTCAGCCAAGAAGGGATGGGAACTGTCCACCACAGCCACCTAACAGCAGTAATGCAGTTCTCTGCTTGCTGAAGGCAGTGATTTGTATTCACCGACAAGCAGAGAATCAAGCGGAGCTGCTGGTACTGTTCAGTTGGTTTCAACAGTTCTGCAGTGCTTTTCATCAGATGTCACTGCTGCTTTTCATAATGCCATGGAACTGCCTTCTGGAGGACAACCTCTGTCTGCAGAGACTTAAGAGTATATTGCAACCCTAGCATGCAGGATGGGAGACTGTAGGCACTGGGAAGTAGAAGTGCATGGATGTAGTCAAGATCTGGAGACAGGAAAGTCAAAGGGGTTGGCCATCCAGGACATGGAGGTGGGACTGAGGCAGGCAGGCGGCAAGGGGAGGGGTTGTGGGACATGCCTGCCATCTTGTGTTCCCGGAATTAGCTACTGCCAGGAATGCACACACAGTCATTCCCATCATGTCTACCGGTTGTCCCCTTCGTCACTATGGTAATGGTGAAAACCCTCCAGTACGTCTGTTGAGAGATACTGCCCTTTCCAAGCTGGAATGGCTTGTGCCCCCAGCCAACCCGTCCTCCCACAACAGCTCAGATGTGTTTGCCTTTCAGAGACATCAGTGACTCTAATTGAGGACAACTTTATATAATCTTCTTAGCCAATAGTTTTCCTCTGGAAAAAAAAACAATTCCTTTCTGGAAAACACTGAAATTAAGCACATACTGCTCCAGTGAGGTATGAACAGTCCGCAGCGTGGAAGCAAGGTTTCCCTTGTGATCTCGGCTCTGTTTGCTTGCAGCACACACCAGCGCAACGCAGCTGGCAGTGCCTGCCCTTTTTCCTTGGCCCCACGCACCATCCAGAACAGGAGGAGCGTGTTTGCTTGTGTCAGGTTTTTTAGTAAAGACTGTCTCATTTTTCCCCATCATTTCCCCAGGGGATTCACTTATCACATTCTTTAGGTGATGTTTTTGTCACTTGCTTGCACCTTTGAGCACACACATGCACACTCAAATCAGAGTTAGTAATAAGTAAAACTATTCCTTCCAAAACAGAAACTCATTCTTGTCAAGATTCCCATCTATAAATATCTCTGAAAAGGACAAGAAAGTTTAGCTTGGCATGAAAATGTGGGTACCATGAGGAATGCCAATTTTCAGTGCTACCAGAATGGGCCCCACAATAGATGCATACCATGGATACATACATCTTGCCCAGAATACGTGCCTCTCCTGAGCCTGACTGTGCACTACGACCTATAGATTGGGCACGGCTGGTAAGCAAAAGCCTGTGGAAAGCTGCAGGGTGCTTCAGGCAATCTGACTGGCAGGGCAACAGTGCACAAATTCCAGAAAAAAAATGCCATCTACAATGAGGTAACAAGAATATGAAGCATTTGGATGTGAGCTGTACAGACCATGACAAGGGACACCCCCTATCCAGAGGAATTTAGCATCTCAGTAAACCCTGCGTGGGAGGGGAAGCAGGCCAAAAAGTGACTTGCTGGAGAGGGACTTCCCTGAGCTGGTGGGTGACAAAAGCAGGTTCCCCGAGCATCGGTGCCAACCAGTGCTCTGTCTCCCAAACTAGTTTCTTCAACTTTACGTGCACCCACCACCCGCAGAGACTGGAGTCCCTACACATCTGAGATCAGCATGTCGCATTCTTGGCTACTTCTTGGTCTCCCCTTGAGCAGTCCTTGCTTTCTCCACGGGAGCCTGCTCTCCACACACTGATTCCTCTCTTCCCTTCTGCCCGCAGCCATATCCCATCTGAACTCCGCTGCTCACAGGCCACGCTCCCACTCTCCGCGTGCATGTAGGAGCAGGTAGGAAGCTTCAGGGCAGGGCCGTGTTTGTGCAGTGGAAGTGCCTGTTTCTCTGGCTGATGTAACTTCCATAGGCATGTGGATATCCCCCAAATCAGGTGTATTTTCAGTAGCACATGTGCAAGAATTCACCCAGCTTTACTTCTCCAAAGGGACCGAGCAGCTGCTCTGGTGTGGCTGTGTCTCTGGCATGCCTTGGGGATCAGAAAGCAGAATGCAAAGGACATTCTCATACCCTGCACACCAGACACTAAACTGGGGTCTGTGATGGCAGAACAGCCCCTCCTCCATGTTATCAACTAGACCCCTCTCGGAAAGGACCCCATCTGTGATGGCTGCTGGGGCTGCTGATAGCGAGGTCCTTAGGTCAGACTATTTTTGAATAAAGCCCCCTATCTCAGCTCAAAATCCTTTCCCATTCTGTGTTTTAAAACAACGCCTGCAGAGCCCAAGCACTCTGGGCAGGAGACGCATTTGGCTAATCTCCGTCTGCGGCTGGCTGCTCGAAGCGCAGCTGACACCTGTCAAAGCGATAGCAGAGGTGGCTTCCCAAAGAGGCCTCTCCTCAAAATCCTCCAAGGTTCACGGCAAGTAGGAGCCAGTGTCCCTCAGCCCTTATCTCCCAGCTGCGCTGAGAGGAACCTGAGGTGTGTGAAGGCGGCTTTATCTCCCCAAGTGACAAAATGACTCGAGTAAATAAGCTACTGGGTTGGGGAAGGTCCCAGATGTGTTTCTGGGCCACGTTTTGAGCCATCACAGCTCACTGCTGAGGACCACATGGAGGAGTGGTGTGTACTGCCAGCACAAACCTTTGTCATGTCTCATGGAGAACAACAGGACCAGGGCACAGAGCAGGTGCCCAAACTGCCCATAGCAATTGGCACACCTGACACCCATGGTGAAGACAGCAGAGGAGGTGTCTCTTTCCATAGGTGAGGGCAGGGTGACACAATCTTATCCAGAAGCAGGTCCCTTGGGACCGTGATGTGAGTTGTCACAAAGATGTTGGTCACCTGCAATGATGTGACCACCTGGAAAATGAGCAAGGTCCCCCTGGGGTGGAAACCTCCACGCAGAATCATTCTGGGTGTCACAAGAAGAACTCCCCCATATTTCTTTTCAGGCCAAAACCTGTATGCCCCTCCTTTCCAAAGCATGAAAACCAGTCAGGTGTCCCATCCGAGAGCAACAGCTCTACCACACACCTCTAGATGGAGATGTGGATGTTTGCTGGCCTAGTCACCAGGTTATCCACTCCAAGGTAGATGAACATCAGCCCACAGAGGAATACAACTGAGGAGGACGGGCAGTGCCGTACCAGAGCAGTCATCTCCCTCTTTTAGCTCTCTCCCAGCTGCTTCCCTCCTTCTCCCGTACGAGGGAAACTGGTGACCAGGGCCCGGGGTCAGGGCCGCACTCGGAGGAGCAGGCAGTCCTGCCGTGTCCCGATTATGTCATTGGAAGTCAGAAAGAAAACCAGGTTTTTTACATTTTTTCCCCAAATGTCATTTCCATTAGGTCGTCTGTTTCAGCCAATTTAAGCTCTCAGCAGAATTCCCACCAAATTTTATATCAACTATTTTAGGGAAGGGTTTAAAAAAGTGAAAGAGTTTGACTAATTTTAAACCCAGCTTTCCCAAGGGACACTTAATAAAACATACAATGTCTAAAAACCTTTGCCGTTTCGAAGAGTTCAAAATAACATTCCAGAAGGGATCTTTAGAAAAATGTTCCTGCACCGGTCCTGTTCCTGCCGCTGGGCCGGACCGCCTCGCTTTAATGCACCACATTTGTTTTCCATTTAGTTATCAAACCTACATTAAAACAAAATCTCAGAGTAAACGAAATCAAACTAACCTGCCTCCTTTCATTTTCAGAATATTTAAGGCATATTAAAGGAGCAGAGCCTGTCTGTTTTTGTTTCCAATGGGGCCAGGTACTGGAGCTCACGAGCTCATCCCTCCGAGCCCGTGTGATGGGGCCGGGGCTGAACACACCTTCGCTTTCCCTCATCCCACACCACTGTGCTCTGCACCATTAGTCCCAGAGCCACCCCAGGAGACAGGCTTTTGGGCTGTCCCTGCTGCCCCCACTTTGAAATGAAGGCACTCCAGCTGCCGCTTGCAGGGAATACAGTAAATCTCATTTTACACTAATCCAAGGACTCTGTGAAACTCCCTCCATAGCTTTTGTCTGGAGAAACTGGACGTGTTCAGAGATGGTTTTATTAAAAGAGGCTGGGAAGGAGGTATTTAAATCACTCTGCTTGGCAGCCTGATGAAATTACCTGTGTTCAGCCGAAAGAAAAATCACTGCATCTCTTGCAAAATCCCCTTCCTTACATAAAAATTAAAATCCCTTCCTCACACAAGACGTGATTTCTTCCTCCTGCTGTAATTTGTTGCTTCTAACGTGCTCCCCTCACTCACCACCGCCCCGTTGTCAATGCTTTGCTGGGGTTACCTGTTGTCTGGTCTGGGGGTGCTGGTCCCCAACCCGGTTGATCAGCCAGACGGCTCATTCTTGTACCTCATTGCTTTCCTGCACCAGCACGAGCAATCCTGGTGATGGCAGGCATTTGAAAGTCATTTTACATTTGTATTGATCTGTGGAGTGGGGAGCGTTAGTGACAATACTAGATCTTTTAGAAGGAAGATCTATTTTGTCTGGTTTATTCCTGGTTTTCATAGTATGGATACCCTCCAGACAAAAATATCTTATTCTTAATTTTTTTTAAAAGAAATAAAAATGAAGAAATAATGTATATGTTTCAACATCTGCCCAGAAAGCATTTACTAAAATATTAACCATACAAGTAACCCAATACCACGATTACCTTCTTTTCATTAACAGCAGACGACATTTCTTTTTGTCAACAAAGATATTTCAGATTTATTGAAGTGTAGTAGGATACATCTAGGTCCCAAACATACAAATAAAACTATAAATAGCTAGAGAAGATAAGAAAAGTATCTTACGTAAATACTCAGCCTGAAATGAATACAGAACCCAGGAATCCTTCCTTGCTCCCCAGAATATGTAACATTTCCAGATGTGCCTGGATGACCAGTTTGGGATTAGAGGTCTGAAGCTGTGTGACGTGAGGCCCACTCTTCAGGCAGAATAAGTCAGAATAAATGTCCTACAGCACATCCAGTTTCCTATAGTTCTCCCTGACCTGAACAAGTACTTGGATATTTCATGCTAGAGACACCTTTCACTTGATTTTGTCTGTCCTGCAGGTCATTGTCAGGCAGTTTCCTTTTCTCACTGTGGCTTCAAACTCTTTTATCCCTGTGGTCCTGTGGTGATCAGCACTGAACAGACTTAGATGTTGCAGTGGACCAAGAATCTCACTGCCCTCAGTGATCTTCACATTACTTTGCTTGTGAGTTTAGTCAAGAAAAAATGTCATGTCTTGCAGTCTGTGACACTTGCAGGAGCCCTCTGACTGCACCTGGATGCGTTGTACAAAGGCTTGTCATACCTTGGACATGAACAGCCCCAGCATGTGTTATTCGTGTTATCCCAAGCAAAGAGCCCCAGGGGTCACTTTCTGAGGCCTTTTCCGAGGAGATCCATATTAGACAGACTGACAGCACATTACTTGGTACAAGACACTACAGATGTGTTGTACAGTGGAAACAGTTGGCACACACTCCAGCAGAGCCTCACCATCCCACTGATATCTGGCACACAGGCCAGACTGACGGAGATGTGCTGGGCCCACAGCACCACACAGGACAAGAGTGACATTCGAGGTAGAGTTAGGCATTGGAGGGAAGCCACTTTAGTCTGTTTGCAATGACCTGCTACCTATTCACCAAGCTCATATCCACTTCAACCGTTCCATTGCCACATAAAGACCCTTAATGTTGTCCTCTCTGTGCCAGGCTCACAAACGGACACTGACATTAAATGGCACAATTTTGGTTGTAATTATACAGTAAACGGTAAACACTTCTGCCAGTGATAAGATCAGGCTGAACCGCAACCAGGAATCCATCCCTCACACAGCCATAAAAGATATTTGCCATGCTGTCCCAGCTGATGGAGTATGAGGTGGCAATAGCTCCACATCTGAAGGGTTTTAGAAGAGGACTGGAGAAAAGGTGAGGGCAAGGCAGAACAGGGCTTGCTCCAGTGGTCAGCCCAGGTGCTTGTTAAGTTACTTTGTACAACCAGGCTTTCCTGGCCCATCTCACATGCTTTCTAATGTCACTATTCAGCACTGCTTGCATCTCTGTCTCCCATAAATCTTTTCCCACCATGCCACTGCACTGCTCTCTCTTCACCAGGAATCTCTCTGGCCCCGACAAGTCCATTCCCTCCACTCTTGTCTTTCCGTGCTGCCCAGTGATCAACTGTCCTCTCTGTCCTTTGGTCTTGGGCACGTCTGGTGGGATTCATCTCCTGTCACGTCAGTTATCTGAAAGTTAGAATCTAGTCTTAGCTGTCATCTAGGCTTCCTCTCTGCTTGATGGAAAGAGAGCATTTCCTCCAAAGACCAGTTCCTCCCAGTCCGAGCTCAGGGTGGAAGATAAGCAGAGCAGATGGCCCTCTGCCAGCACCTGCTTTTGTCTTTTGCCTGTGCAGGAGACCTAAAAGCTGCATCTAATTTTTAGGCAGTCAAGTCGGGAAGGATGAATGTGGCTCTCACAGAACAGCAGCCTGGCTACTCACAACAGAGCAGAGGGGTGACGGCAGCCCCTGCTTGTCCCAGGACTGCCACCTCCCACCAGCACAGGGAGGAATCGCCTCTCACAGCCAGCACGGGTCAGGTGTGGGGTTCTCGCAGAGTCTCTTCTCATCCAGAGATGTGAGGCTCTGAAAAATCCCTCAGCACTTTCAAGGGGGGGGAAAAAAAAAAAAAGTTAATTTCTAAAAACAGATTTGTAAGAAATAGGATACTGGTAAGAACAAGGATACAAAATACAGGTAAGAACAAGGACAGACACCTCCTTTTGGTTCATTTTCCCTCAGAACAGACAGGAAAAGGCTTTTAGAGCAGTGTGTGAAATGATTTTCTTTCCAAGAGTTTCCTCTTCATCTGCATTACAGCATTAGGTCTCTGTTTACACAGCATTTCAAACCTCTCTCCAAACAACTTTCCTGTTTGTTTACAAGTTAACAGTAGGAAGCTCCCTGTTCCCATTGCTTTAATGTTTTCTCATTATAGAGGTATGACTACAGGGACATACAGCTACCTGTTTGGAAGTGCAGGACTGCTCTGTCTCTAGCAGCGGGTCTATTCCTCATCATTCAGAAAAAAAAAAACACATGTACTTAAATGTTAAAAGGTTATACCTAGCATTGATTTCTATTTTCAGAATCTTTAAAATAGTAGTTAAGTCCCATGGTTATATCGAACTTGCCCCAATTTCTCTTTTTGTTTATTTGGGTTTTATTAATCTTGGAAGAAATTTCCTGGAAATCCTGTGTCTCTGCTGCAGCGCTGTAACGAAGTCTTTGCTCAGGTTATTTATCTCCAAATCTGTGTTTTGCAAACCTTGGCACCTCCGTATCCCTCCCCAGGGGGGAACAATTTCAAAGTCTCTGCTTGAGTAGCTTAAACTGATGGAAGTGGGAGACTTGGGGAGGCTGCTGTAAGCAGGATTAACCACCACCTCTCCTGGCTTCAAGGCACCACAGTTCCCATTTCTTATTAAACGGTGACTGGTGGAGGAAGATATCTCAGATACCCCACAGAATCTCCGAGTGGTCGGGGTTGGAAGGGACCTTCAGAGGTCATACAGTCCAACCCCCTGCCAAAGCAGGGTCACCTACAGCAGGTTGGACAGGAACGCGTCCAGGCGGGTTTTGAATCTCTCCAGAGAAGGAGACTCCCCCACCTTTCTGGGCAGCCTGTGCCGGTGCTCTGCCACCCTCACAGTAAAGAAGTTCTTCCTCATATTCAGATGGAATTTCCCATGTTCCAGTTTGTGCCCGTTGCCCCTTGTCCTGTCACTGGGCACCACTGAAAAGAGTCTGGCCCCATCCTCCTGCAACCCGACCTTTAGATATTGATCAGCAGTGATGAGATCCCCTCTCAGCCTTCTCTTCTCCAGGCTGAACAGCCCCAGGGCTCTCAGCCTGTCCTCATGAGGGAAGTGCTCCAGTCCCCTGAGCATCTTCATAGCCCTCCCCTGGACCCTCTCCAGTAGTTCCTTGTCTGTCTTGACCTGGGCAGCCCAGCACTGGACACAGTGCTCCAGGTGAAAGGCCAGCAGGGGGTGATTTTTGCAGCAGAAAGAGAGCTGCCTGTGGAGGGCTGTGGGGGGAATCGGTGTTCTCGGGAAGCTGGCAGCTCACACGCTGTGAACGGCGCGGTCCCTGCCGCAGATGATGAACAGATACGTGCATGAACGGAGAACTCCCTGCAGACCCGGTGCTTACAACAGGCGCTGTGGAGCAGTGAGCCAAGGTGCAAGACAGTAGCAGCCTGAAATTGTATAAATAAACAACGCAGGCAGATCGCAATAAGCAAATGCCTGCTCTTCCCTTGGGTCTCAGCGGCAGTGCTGCTCCCCAAAGGTGGGTGAGCCAGAGCCCACAGTGCGGTGAGCCCAGGGAGCCCGACAGCATCCATCTCCCCAGCACCCCTGCTGGGTGCAGACCGTGCTCTTACTGCATCTCCCAGTGCTTTGGAGAAGGCAAAGTCCTTCAGAAGTTGCAGATTCTCTGTTTTTAAGCACTGTCTAAGCTCGGGAGTAGAGGTGGGAGAACGGAGCTGGAGCAGGTCCATGTGTGAGGGAGCTGGGGTATATGGTGCCTTGGAGCTGGGGGGCTTCCAGGATGCTTCTGAGGAGCCGAGGGAGCTCAAAGGGCTGAGAGCAGGGTGCTGGACACTGGAGACAAACACCATCATCCACAGGCTCCTGTTCTGCCCCAAACCACTGTGGCCACACACACCTATTCCTGCCAAATACTCTGGGCTGAGGGGACACTGAGGAACCTCTCCTGCACCGGTGAAAGGTCCAGGCTCAGGTGTGAGGGGTGAGCAGTGGCAGGGCAGGGCGCTTGAAGCATCTGTGATGGGGCCAGCACCTCCATGAGGGCAAGGACCATTAGCCAAGGGAGACTAGAGTAAAGTCCTGTTCTAAGAGGCTCAGGTGGGATCAGGGTCTGTGCATCCCTGTGCCTAAGGAACATCTTTGAGCCCAGAGGTCACCTGGGTGGGGAAGGCTAGTAATGCCGCAGGCATGGTCCTCCAGGAATCTGACAGTTTGAGAGAAATTTGGGATCCATCTGCACCCTCTTCCATGGCCAAGGCAGGCAAGCAATGGCACAAGCTTCAGTGAAATAATGCATCTAATCCGCCTGAGTAATGCTAATGCAAGCCTCTTGATTAGTGTTTAGAAACCAGGCAAACAATTGATTTAAAATAATTGGTAAATTATGATTAAATAAAAACATTTATACAAAAGAGTTTGTCATTGATATGGTTAAATAAATATTTGTAGAAGTAACTTATACTTGGCCCCGTGCCTGGGCGATGAGCTCTCTTGGGCTGGCTGTGGTTTCATTTTAATAAAGACCAGAAGGCATTCCAGAAATACATAATGCTCCCAGCCCATCCGATGTATATCTGGGGCTTTAGTTCTGCTCGCCACTAACCCGGGCCCAGCTTTGCTTCATATCGCTCGCTAGTGCCTGTCACACCCCCTCCCCAAAAACACGCTCCTTATTTAGGGCTGAACCACAACACAAGTGGCTGCGTCGAGATAGTTTAGCGGGCAGGAGGGAGGGGTGTGGATGGAAATGTTCAATTCGTTGCCGCTCTCCTGCATCGTCAGAGCAGAGGTAGGCCTGGGTAGGCTGCTTTGTAGCGCAACCCCAAGCTTTGGAGCCACTGCAGGGCTTACAACAATACAGCTCTTATCTGGCCCTGCTTGGTGGGAGATTTCCAAGAGCTTTAGGAAGGGGTTAGCCTCATTACCGCCGTTTAGAGATAAGGAAACCGAAAGGAGACGTGACTTGCCCAAAGTCCCTCTGCCGAGGGAACAGAAGCCAGGACACTCCGCCGGCCGGGGCCCGGGGTGCACTGCCCTGCTCAGGCACGTCCACCTTGTGTCCATTAGCCTGATGTTTTCTGCGCCGCCTGGCTACCGAGTCACTCCCGTGGACCAACAGGACTTGTGCAGCCCCTCCAGCCACCTGCGTGCTGCCGAGTATCTCTCTGCAAACACTCAGAGAGGTGTGGTGAGGGTGAGGGGGGGACACAGGTCAGCAAAGCGTGTAATCTGGGGGGGGGTGTGCAGGTGATGCTGGCACTGCCATTTCTTCGCTCCCTCATTTCAAGCCAGCCACCCAGCCACTGGAGCTTGGAGCAGCCAGGCCAGGCACAAAAAAACCCTTCCTGCCTGCACTGGCCATCGAGCAAACAGCCAAAGGCTCATCACTGCTTGTCACAAAGTGCACCAGCTCAGGCTGGAGGCTCACATGCTCCTTATTGTTCTCAATATTTGTCCCACAGCTGCTTGCACAAGACTGGCTGGCCGGGAAGCCCTGCCTGTAGAGACATCACCCCAGCCCAGCCTTCCCCTTCTCATGCTTTGGTGGAGACTCCTGAGCACCAACGCTGCTGCGATGTGTCCTGCCCAGGCTGGGTCAGGGTGAGGGTTGCCCAAAGGGGGTGCATGTTTGGCTGGCGTTAAAGGCAGGAGAGCCAAACACTTACTGCATGCAGCAACTGTCTCGTTCACCCTGACGTCCCTCCAGGAACGCGCTGTCAACCTGCAGCCTAGACAGCGTGTAAAGCATATCTAGCAACATGATCTGGGGATGTGAAGGCGTGCTTGGAGTCTTGCCTGGGGTGACCTGTGTGGCTGGCTGCTCAAGGGAGAAGGAAAAGCTTGAAGGATGCAGGAGGAAGGACACAGGCAGCCAACCTTAGGCTTGGGTTGCACCATGCACGAGGCACTTGTGGGATGGAGGGAGTAAGTCACTGCTTTCCAGAGGTGCAGCATTTGAGGCTTACCCCAGGCACCGTTGCAAGAGGAGCTCAGCACCTGCTTGTGGCCTGAGACATCAGAGCAGCTGTGGGTGCTAGAGAAGTCCCCTGAGGGGAACAAGTCACCAGAATCTGCCATCCCTGCCCAGCTCCGTTGGGAAACGATCCCCCAAATGTCATCTCCAGTGGGTTAAGATAGAGATTTGCGTGTCCGGACTGTGAGACACAAATACGAGGTCCCACTCAGCGTACGCCTCCCTCAGTTATGCCCACAGGAAATCATCAAAGCCCATACCCAGTGCTCCTCCCCACAGGGACATGGGGGACAAGACCCTCTGCTGCCTGTGGGTCTGTACCAAGGCACATGGTCTTCTTGCCGAGGACAGTCCCCTGACCTTGGTGTCCCCCATGGTCATGAGTCAGGAAGCAGACCTTGGCATCTTCCATCCCACAGATCAGACCACTGCTGCCTCTGGAAAACATGGGCCAAGCTAGACTTGGCCCTTCCCCCTGCTCTGCATGGACAGAGGAGGTCCCCGAGTGCCTTGAACTCCTGCCAGCGCAGCCCGCTTGACCTGAGAGCTGTGCTCAAGCCAGCGTCCCCAACGAGAGCGTCACCCCTCCCGCTGAACTCTCCAGCCTCAAACCAGGCTGAGACTTTGAGCCTTTAACTCTTCCTTCACCCACTCTGATCTACCCTGCCTTGAGACTCCCGGAGATGATGGAGTGGCTGCAGCCACCACTGCCAAAGGACTGGTCAGTGTGTCAGGAGTGAGCTCCCCACTCTGCTGGGAGCCAGCGAGACAGGGACAACTCCCACTGCATCAACTGTCCCTGCAGCCTGGACCACATGGGAAAGGACGGGCAGGGACATGGGACAGCCTCCACCGCCGTGCCCGGCTGCGGCAGCTCTCTGCACTCACTGTGCGTCCCTGCTTGGTAAACACAAAAGGCAGAGTTTTACAATCAAATATTTATGCTAGTAAAAAACATTTTACATAATCTTTAAACAGCTATGTCATCTCCCTATTTTCATTCTCTGATCTCTCTGTTTTGAATTGGGATTGGAGAATTTAGCATATTTACAAAGAAGTAAATATTATGATGAAAACATCAGGCAGCTTAGTAGTAGCTTTAGTAAAGTGCAGAAGTATTTTTGTGTTCGTGTTGTCAATTGCATAACATCTTCTAGACCTTAATAAATTAAGGGACCTTGCTTGGATGCTTGCAGCACTGTGATAAATAGTTCACAGCTTGAATTCAAGCAAAGCCTGTCTGCTGTCAGAATGGGAAGAGCTCATGACATCTCCACCATAAATTCCTGCCTTCAAGCTCTATGAGGAGATAGGGAGGTGACAGATCAGTTAAATGCCTGGCAGAAAGTGACAAATTCAAGGTAGGCAAATGCTGCTGTGATGGTGCTTCCTGTGGCCTGATGGAATCAGAAGGTAAGGACTGGATTGTGTTGAACCATCCAAGCTTATAGCTTCCTGACCAAAGAAATACCATGTTCTGGGCTAAGTCTTGAGCTAGGACCAAGCTAGAATCATTTTGAGGTGTTCCCCAGAGACCACCTCTGCTTCACAGTGACAGAGACACTGCTGCTTTGCTAGCTCCACCTCAGAAAATCTCTGTCTGTCCCAGGTCATGGAGAGGAATACTCTGACTGTTTGCTATGTGAGAGGCAGAGGACCTCTTTTCTGTGCAGTTCACCCCTGGACTGAGTCTCAGACATGTAACAAGAAGCTCGTTTCTTTGTGGGTTCCTGAAGACCATGACCGACAGCACAGCTGGACCTCTGCTGCAGCAGTCTCAGAGCAGGAGATTCATATCTGCCCTAGCTTCAGATGACTGCAGTGATCCATGTCTCCATCATTGGGACCTATTAATGGGCAGTTCACTTGGCCCCTTGTAAAAGTCTCCCTCAGGGAAAGATTGCTTCTTCCGCTCTCTATCAAGGTGATGACATCCTGGCAGTAGGTATCTTCAAAGGATGTCCAGAGCTCCTTGTGAGCCTTGGCTACTGGTTTCCCTGTAATGTCTGCCCTATGCTCAGTTTATCACCGCTGCATTGGTTATGAATGGAAGAACGCACTCCTGAGCAACACAATCGTAAAGGCAAATCTCTCTCCAGCCTTCGTCCTCCTTCAGGATTCAGACTTATACCAGCCTGGGGACATTCAGCACAGAGCTCTGTGCCAGCACAGCTGTATCTCCCTGTGGGACCTTCACCAGCACAGCTACACAAGCATGCAGCAAATTATCGCTAGCCTACACATGGGATGGGGAGAGTCAGGGTCATGTCTTCATCCCATCAGATGTGTCTTCCCAGACCATGCTGTGAAGATGCAAGAAATAAGGCCGTGGCAGGAGGGCTCTTCTCCAAATGGCGCTGCCAGGTGCTAGAGAGAAGCCAAAGGCAAACTGGGCTTATTCCTACAGGAGAGGACAGTCTGAGCAGATATGACTGGCAGGACACCAGGTTTGGGGAAAAACTGTTTGCTTGGACAGTTGCAAACTGTTTATGAGACCCTTTACTTGGCATTACATCCAACCCTAAGTCTTGCAGTGAATTTGGTTTGCTGAATCCAGGGGTTTGCTGTTGACAACGCCGATAAATGCGCTCTGTGCTGGCATCACCACCACCAGTAGCTGGAGCACGCGGGTAAAATAACAGGTCTTCTCTGGTGCAGAGCTGGATCTCCTGTGCAACGAGAAAGCAAATGGCAGACCAGTGGGCCAGGCAAAGTGAATCCCCTGCACGAGGCTGAGAGGGCAGGAGACGGACCCCAGCCTCACCTGGCAATGCAGCCCTGGGGGGTGTGGGAGATGTCCCTCCCTCAGGCTGCGGCTCCACAGCCCTGGGACCTGCTGGAGCCCGGCCTTCTGTGGCACAGACACTGTGTCACACGCTGACCCCTCCAAGTCCCCAGAGGGATCTCACAGAAACATCAGCTCATTTGGGTCTTTTTCCCACAGATGCAAATCTACATAGAAACAAACAATCTGCTTTAAAATAAATCAGTACCATAAACAATAGAGCGTGCTGGAAGATTAGAAGGGACTGCTTCCTGGTATCTGGTGAGCAACACAGAGCTGATATCCTTATGGCTCTGGGGTGTGACTTCTCAGTTCAAAGGAATTCCCTACCATGACTAATTTATTCTGGTATTTAAGGCTCACTCCTTCACTCACTGCAGTTGATATGACCCAGTTTACAACAGAGGTGCCTATAGCAGTGCTGGAAACAGGAGAACGGGGAGGCAATACCGGTCTTTGGTACCTACCTGCCTGTTCCATCTCCCAACAAAAGGCAGCAACTGGTGGTGATGCCTGCCCTTTTCAGAGCTGAATAGTGACTGTGGTGCAGCACAGTGCTTGGTGGCAGACATGTCCAAGACATGTGAGGGCTGGGCAGGGTGAACTCTGGAAACACATGAAGAACTTGTGGAGGGTTTTACCATTTCTGGGCTATCTAAGGCAGATAGCCTAGAAGCAAATGGCTCAGTATCGGTGGTGTGACCTCAGTGCCTGTCCTCCTTGCCTCTAGTCTGAGGTTTATGGGAGACAGCTTACCTCTGTTTCCTGAGAACATCAAGAATACGTGTGGTCAAGGCTGACTCTCACGTAATGACCAGCACAGGGAAACACCAGAACTGAACTGTGAATTCAGCAGTTGAGTCATTGAGTCATCTCTCAGAGGTTGCGTCACCTCTTAAGAAACATGCGTGGCCACTGAACCGAGAGCTTGCAAGGTCTGGACACTGCTATTGCCCAGAGGATGAAAGGGAGAAGGAGGGAGGGACATGAGAAGAAAATGTCTTTCAACTCTTCTGAACTCTCAGCCTTTGTCAGTGGCATGGTTTTACAGGAGCATAGTTTGTGGCTGCTCAGTTTTGGAAAGGGGAGAAAGGATTTCTTCTTAGAAATGCTCTTGCATGTGCTGGAATCAGCATCATGGGACTTTGAATCTTCACCATCTCAGAAGCCTGGGGTGAACTAACAACATGGCCTCTCACCAGAGCCTATGTGTGCCTGATCCCTTCCCACACCTGCTCTAGCAGGGAGAGGCAGCAGTTTGCAAGACCCAGGCCAGACGTGTGGCATTGGTCCCCGCAGAGGTAACTCTGTGGGTCCACCATGTGTACAATGTTCACAAGGTAGCAAGAGAAGTTTCTCCTGGCCCAACCAAGCTCAGGCACTGTTTAACAATCTGACTAACTGGCTTTCTTCATTATCACTTAATTCCATCACAGGCTTATCTCTGCATTAAACAGAGTGGTAAATAGCACACCGGGTTTTAGTTAATTGTCTGAGAGGATGTCAGGTGGGTAGATGGCAGTAGGAACATAAGTAGATTGTGTAGTGGAGCTCATAAACTGGCTTGCTTCTCCTCTAAGCACCTCTGCAACTTACCTCACCTTACTGACCTGGCTTGGTAGTGGCAGGGCATTTCCCTCATTTGGGATAAACAACTGGCGTACTATGTAAGGCATCCCAAGGAGAAAGGAACAGCCATTGCAAGCACCAGCAGAAGAGCAAAAGGTGGAAAGGATGGTGGCCAGGTAATAACATCTCCACAGCCAGTAGTACGCTGGTGTCTGGTTTTCCTACGACTGTGATTAAGGACCTGTTGAAGTAGCATCGGAAGTGATTTTAGAAGAAATTTGTCAAATGAGTAGTAACAAATCTCTGGAACCCGATAGTCCTGGAGGACTGCAGAACTCTGAAATATTCAAAGGAACACGTCTCTGCTGCTAAGCAAGGTGTACAACCCAACATCCTTATCTGCCATGGGTGGAGAAGAGTGCTAAATCTGATGCTCATTTTTACAAAAGGCTCCAGTGAGGATCCAAGGAACTATAAACCAGTAGATGTTCATTCCAGTTTGCAAATTTGTTGAATAGATGTAGCAGAAATATGGAGGAATTCTGTGTACGAGGGTTATCATGCGCACCAATTGCTCAAAACTCTTTGAAGTATTCACTGACAGTACGGATAAGAGTGGGCCAAAGAATACAGTGGCTGTGGGTTTCCACCAACCTTTCAATGAGACTTCTCCTCAAACATCTCTAGCTCCAAGCTTGTAGGTGGGAAGAGGAAGAGCCTTCTAGGGACTAATGACTTGTTAAAGATAGGAATAAACAGCCATTTTTCACATGTGAATGAGGTAGCTTGTGGAGTGCCAAAGGAAGATGTGCTGGGAGAGGGCTCCTGAGCAGAAACGTTAGGGAAAAGGGCTGCTCATTCAAAATTACTAAAGCAGTTAGAAGTAAAACTTCCGGCAAAGAGTTGCAGAATGTTGTCTCCATGCTGAATGCTTGAAACATGAAACACCAGATGAGTTTCAACATCAATAAATGTAAATAACACACAGAAAAGGGAAGAGAAATGGCCATTCTATGCATCTCCACAGTGAAGAGCCGAGCATTAGCAATTGCCACTCAAGGAACAGAGGCTACGGTTGCTTCAGACTTGAGAAATGACAGCCCCATGTCTAATGACTGCCAAAGTGACCAGTACAGTTTCTATAGCCTTCTCAGAAGAGCACCTCAGTGCTCTAAGAATGGTGCCTCCAACACCACCTGGACACAGAGCTGCATGGAGAGAAGTGCCAGATAAGCAAGATCATTCTGAGATGTTGCTTGTACTGACACAGAGTTTCTCTTCAGCCTCCTTAAGAAAATTCTGGTTTAACCAGTAGGTGAGTTTTTAGATGAGATCGCATGCTTGAGCCCTTTGATTGACACTTCAATCTTCCTGCTCTTCTCTTTCGTTTTTAGTGTCATTCAGCAGAGTGCCAATGCAGATTTTGGGGATCTGGGCATTCAGGGGAATGACTATTAGGGGCCAACAGGCTGTAGCTGACAAGAAAAATCAATTAAAGAAAGCCTCATCCATTCCCTCATGGGCTTGTAATGCTAGGGAAGAGGGAGCAAAGCCGTAACACCAGCAGTCCTGTACAGGTGCTGTCATTCAGGACAAGCTCTTGTGAGCAAACCCTGGTACCGAGAAACTCACACTGTGTGAGGGGATGCTTGGGTGCCTCGCGTAGCTAAATATCTGGTGTAAATGTGCTCAGAAGCAGGCTCACTCTTTCAGCTGGCGGAGAACTGGGATACACGGCCAGTACAACCTCCCATATGCAATGCTGGTCTGACATCCGCCCTCCGGAAGAACTGCTCAGGAATTGTCTGCAGGTTAATAAAATGTTCTGAGAAAAGAGTAGGGAGGAACAAAGGCATCCCATTAAAATGGAGGTCATGTCACCCAGATGGGACACCATGCACATCCCTAGAAAATTACCAACAGGGATGTGCCTGCTATATCACACCACACTTTGCATTACTCTGGGTGAACAGTCACCAAACAAGTAAGTAGAAAGCCTTATTCTGAAGCATAGATACCATCTCGTCCACTTAGCCTCTGTATGCACTCACAGTGACTCAAGCTCAAGGAACCTGTGATCTTTGCATGACTCCATCTCCCAGGCTTCTGGGCTTGGGGAGTTTGCAGGGTTCATCCTCCATTCTGACATGAAAGTAAGGAATTTATCCACGTCAAATAGACTCCATCTGCCACTGTCTGGCTATCCTCCCCAGTTGAGGCAGGCCCCACACCAATTTCTTGATCATTCTGGGATTTTACTAACCTGTTTACTTTTTCAGTGGCATATTTTGCAGCCCCTACTGTATCTAAAAAAATAATAAATATAGTGCTTTCCCTTTTACCCTGTTGATCATTGCTCAACCTTTCTACTTCTTTTTCTTGTGTATTCCTGATTTTGACTCATCACAATACTTTGATTTCTGCCTTGGAACAATTCTGAGCTTTCACCACACTTGTGTGGGACCATGTGGAAAATTTTCTGAAAGTCAAAAACTGAATTTTTTAATTGGTTCTGTTTTATTCACTGCTATAGAAGCACATCCAGACTACTCTGAAAAATCAGAAGAGCACAGCCTGTATCCAACTCACCCACTAATCACTTTAGTAGTCCATGGTAGGAAAAAAAAAAACAAAAAACGTTCCTTGTCTTCATTTACCATTTAGGTGGGCAATGTGTCTCCACAAAAGAGGGAAGACTATGAAACTCAAGGGCTTTAGGGGCCCAGAAGGCTCCTGCACTGTCTACATCCTTGATGTGGGGTCCTTTAAGAAGTCCTCTTCTGTGCATAAGCCTCAGCACAGACAAGGCGCTGGTGGTAGAGGAGATGGGAGAAGCCCACCCAGCAGAGTGCCTTGCAGCAGGGACTGGGCCTGTCCTGCCAGCCTCCTCCAAGCATTTGGTGGCAGACCTGGAGCTCATGTGCCCATCCATCACATCTGCAGATAATCCTGAAGGGGCAGAGGGACAGATCCAGGATGAGATCAGCACATGAGGTGCTGTGTACTTTGGGCAGATCACCTCTTCTTGGTAGTGCTAAGGCTTCCACACTGATGGCCTTTTACTGTGACAGGAAGATTTACCCCAAGCAGGATCACACTGTGCAGTGTCTCCCTCACTCTGCACTCCTCTTCCACTGAACTCAAAAGACTGGAGATGGTAACCTGCAGGCAGAAAAGGACATGAACGTGAACCACTCCAGTAGCAGCAAGAGGGGACTGGGTAAGCAGCACTCGTTCTCACAGGAAGATGTAGCATTGGAGTGAAAAAGTCCTGAAGACCCTTACTCTGGGCTGATGGGTGACATGCACATTATCATGGCTGATGTGGAACCAGGGACCCATCCATTACATCTGCAGATAGTCCTGACATGGGGTAGAGGGAAAGATCCAGGGTGACATCAGCACATGAGGCACTGTATGGCCAAAGCCTCCAAAGGCGAGTCCAGCTAATGCATGATTGAGAAGACATTAGGAACCATCAGCCTCCAAAGGCAGGAGGGATATCTGAGTGGGGCTTTGGCCAGCTGGGGCAGTAAATCACACAGAGTTTGCAAAGTACAAGAAACTGCAGTTTGAGACTGTGGAGATTGATGAGTCCTGTCTTGTCCTTGAGCTGCTCGCGGTGTGGTTCTGCTAAATGGTGGCATTTGTTTCAGGACAGGACTACTTATGAGGAGAAGCTCATTAGATTGGACATTTCAAACATCGTGGACTAAACATTAGGAAAAATTAGTAAGGAACAAGCCTCCTGGCCACCTTGCTGGACACTGCAGTAGGGCTCTGTTAACTGACTCAGATCAATACTTGGAGATGAATTTACTTCAATAACCTCTTCCTCATCAGACCTTAAGGAATATCCACTTCATCAGATGTAGCATGACCAGGAAATCACGTCCAGCCCATAACCAGTAGAGGGCTCAGCTCAGGACAGCCTCCTTGCATGGGCATGAGGGTGAGGGACCCCAGCACTTCTCAGCTGTATGTGGGGCACTGCTGGAATCAGAGCTCCTGGGGCTACCGGGTTTCTAAGCTCTCTGGCAACATGGGCCTACAAGTCTGGAAGCCTTGAAATTCCTGCCACCAAGCCAAAATGCTTAAAAGGACTTCCCAGAAAACACAGGATTAAAAAAAAAAAAAAAAATACCACCAAAAAAAACCCCACCAAAACCAACCAACCAAACAAACAAACAAAGCAAACCAAACAAACAAAAAAAAACAACAAACCCCCAAACCATATCTGAGGAAGTTTTCAGGTGGGTGTTTATTATCTAGCAGGAATTTAGACAGCTTCCTAGGTGAGACCCATGTGTTAGGGAAGCTGAGACCTGTCCTTCACTTAGCTTGACTTGTTACAAGGCAAAAGGTGCCATCAGTTCGTTTCCTTCCACTTACCTCAAGTGAACCAGACGTGGGTTTGGGGCAGGGGGCAGGGAAGGGGGGGACCCTCAAAGGATCTGTATCTCGTTACTTTGTGTGTTTGCAGAAAAGCTTTTCTTCTCTGAGAGAACATTTGGTAGGTGGAGAAGCATCCTGCCTTGCAGCTATGTCCAGCCCACGGCTGTGCCCAGCCTGCTTGTGCTTGTCTGTAGCACACGATACTTTAAGTCAAGATTTAGCCCTGTGTCATATATTTAGCATTATTCTGAGTGTCTGTATGTGACAGAACAGGAGGGTGTATTCCGAGTGCCTGCGGTGTATGTTACCTGAGCGTATGTGAGTGTCTCAAGTGGATAATGGTACGGATGCAGCCACATATTGCCAGAGGTGTGCGCCGAGCAGCGTGGACACGCTTGCGCTGCAGGAAGGATGTGCAGACGAGATGTCTGAGCACCCCTGTGCTCACTCTCAGGTTCCTGGAGCAGTTGGGGATCTGCGCAGCCCAGGGCGCTGCCTGCTCCATGCGCCAGCACCCAACCAAGCCAGACAAGGGGCAGCAGCGGCCAGAGCCACAGGTCCATATGCTGAGTAGCCACATCCTCCGTCTCCCTGACGGGAAGGGCATCCAACAGGGCACCCAGGACCTGCACCCAGCCGTCCCCTGGCTTGGGATGTTTGCCCTGACCCCAGCCCTCCCTTCCTCTTAGGGGCACACAGACCCCAAGACCACGCTGGCCGCCCCGGCGTGGGAGCCGGAGGCCACGGGGACAGCCTCGCACCACGCTGCAAAGAGTTAAGCCCCGGCTCTGTTGATATTTCCAAGCAGCTCCCAAAGTCAGCCCAGACGGGGAGCGCCCTGATTGGCTGCGTACCGGCCGGTAGTAATTAGTATCAGATATCAAACTTCTGTCTTTGCTAAGACCCTTTCCGATAGTCGCTGCTCCCCGCTAGACGATGACATCAGCCAGGACACCCAGCTGCTGGTAGTAAACTCCGGGCGGGAAGAGGCTCCCGCTTGCTCCACGTTAATTAGTTCAACACAGCACAGGGGCAGCAGTCGGTGTCCGTGGAGGGTCAGTGCTGGATGGGACCAAACCTTTCAAAGCCACTTGCTGCTTCTTGCCGGCCAGCTGTAAAAGCACCCAGAGGGTCCAGGCGAGCTGGATGAATCCTGAGCACTAGCCGTGGTCTGGTCGGCTTTTCTCTGTGGAGGAAGTTAATGGTTTAAGTGAGGGGCGTCTGGATCTGGTCCCCGAGTCACCATGACACTCCTGGGGTCTGAGCACTCCTTGCTGATTCGGAGCAAGTTCAGATCAGGTAGGGGAAACCTTGAGATTTCTCTTAAAACTTCTCTCTCCGGCAAGCCATAGCCACAGACTGTTTTGCATTAAATGTTTGGAAGCAGCATGCGAGCAAAATATTCAGGGGGTCGTAGAGCTGTCACAGCTTTGCTCTTACAGAGGCTATTCCACAAGTGGAGAAACGCATCTTCCTTCTTCTCGGTTGCTTTTTTTTTTTTTTTCCTGGTTTTTCATTGTCTTCGATTTATGTCTGGTTTATTTTGGTAAAACTGCAGTTCCCAGGTCTCCTGCCCCGGCCCTGCTGCGAAGGATTTGGGCAGGAAGCCAAAAGGGCGTCTGGGTTAAACAAGGTACCTAAACGCCATCCGTATATCCCAGGTGCTCTCGTGGGTCCGTCTGTACTGATTGTGGTGAGGATGGGCCTGACACTCTCTCTGACAAGCAGGCAGCTGACTTTGTTCCATTAAGTTGTGACTAATTGGAGAAAAATGAATTTGAAGAAATGCGTCATTTTTAGAAGTAAAAATAACAAATGGAACATGAAAAGTATTTAAAGTGACATCATCAGAGAAATAAAACCAGAGCCACACAATTGATTGCCGCTCTCGGAGGGTTTGCAAGTAAAACATGCCTCCGTCTCGTAAGTTAGGGGAAGCACCGGTAAGGGGCTTCTCAGAGGACGTTCAGCGTGAGTGAAGGTGAGTGAAGGTGAACTATGGGACGGTCACTTCTAAATCAGACCCTCTGCTGGATATTCATGCCTTTATTCACTGGCTTTATTTATAGTAAGTATGCCGTGTTTGTGAGTGGGTATCTCTACTTGTAATTTTTTTAATGAGCATAATATACTGTAATATTAATGATAATGTCAAAAAATGTTCTTGAGGAGCTTTCTCTGACCTTTCCAGAGGTGAAGATCTCTCTGGCAGTATTATTTGTGAGGATGTTCAGACAAACCAGCTGCATGTGCTGTACGGGACGCTGTAAAACCGGACGGGGTAGTCACGTTGGAACATGCACCCGGTCTGGCATGTCACCCACGCCGTGTGTGTTTTTGCCTCCTCGTGCATTGTAGATAACAAAATTAGAGATTTATGATACTGATGGTAGACATGAGTGGTGTTATCAGGATCTCTTAGATAGCTGGGTGGTCAACTTAAACTTTGTTTTCTCAGCAAATACAAAGTTGGCAGTTGGTTGAAAACCCAAGAGTGTGTGTGCAAACACAAGTGTCCTAGTCTGGCTGAATTATACAAAACTTGGGTCCAGGGCTTTGGTGTGGTTTCCATATCGCTCTGATCTTACATTTCATTAGATTAAGTCATTCCTTAGATTTTGTTGGTATATTATGGTACATTGCTGTTCATTTGAAAAAAATGTCGGTCTGTAACAATTCCTCCAGCAACTACAAAGCAACACTGCCACCTTTCTGACAGAGGAGGATGGGCTGTGTTACATGTCCCTGCATTCTTTTCAAATGAACCAGTATTGTTTTTAAGGCTCATTTCTGGTTTATTTGTAAGCTGGCTTTATTATAGAACCAACAGTGGGATCTCTAAACATATTTTTCAAATGATTCTCCAGTAAAAGTAAACTTTGTGGGTCTTTGCATCCATAAATTCTTGTGCCTTTCAGCATTTCTAGGGCAGTCAATTTGTGGGGCATTCTTTGGTTCATGACTTATTCCCACAACTGCCGTCCCTCACTATTGCCTGGTGGAAGACAGATTTCCCATCTGACAATATTTCTCTGCCTATTTATTATGTTTGAGTGGGGTTTGCCAAAATCCCAAGTGCGTGTCTGCACCCCTCTCTCCCCACTGCAGCACAGGTAATGCGGGGCACGGCCGCAGCACAGCCCTGGTCATCGAAGTCTGTGAGACAGGGAGGAAAGAGGGATGCTGAGGGATACAAATAAATCAATAATGCTGCTTTCAATTTGTGCTGGATTTTTAGTAACGTGGGGGATAAAGAAAAGCTAACATTTAATGGCTGAAGTGGTTGAATCTCTTTTATGTGCAAAGTCTCTATGGGACAGAGTTTACTCCGGTGTCCCTGCTCCGTGTGCAGACTCGGGTAGCTGTAAAGCCTCACAAGGATGGCAGGAGGTGCAGTGCTCTGATTTACTGTCCTCCATTTGCCTGGCAGAGGGATGAACGTCTCCAACAACCCATCGTCCTGCCCCACACCCCTCTGCACGGCTCAGGGGCTGTAACGCGCTAACAGACAACTGCAGTTTACACAGAGAGCTCTGTCGCTTGCACAGAGCAAGTGAAGAACAAGCCAGGCGGGATCAGGCCCTGAAATGCCAAGCCTCGAGGAGCCCCGCTTCACGATGCGCCATTGCTTTGGAAATGGTCTTGCGCAGGCAGGTGTGCGGCTTTGCTTGCTCCCCAGGTTCGGGAAGGATTAGCTGTGCTCCATGACTCATGACGAGTCTGAATCCCTTTTGAAGGATTCCAGGCCAATGTTAACGAGGGCTGAGGTAAATCTTAGTAACTAAACTTTTGCTGTCTCTCCATGGCCTGCACACACGGAGCAGCTGAAACAGCTATGTGTGTCTTAAAGGACACTAGAGATGTATTACTTGCTTGTTGTTTCCTCATCCCAGAATCTCTTTAACCTCTGTGGCACACAGCAGGCAGAAAGCGGGGCAAGGAGGTGGCAACTAGATGATGATGGCACGTAGGTGTCCCTCCTAGAGTGGCTCAAGCATCAGCTTTCCAGTCTCTTGCTTCCATCTGGCAGCATCACTGACAAGAAAAAGAGTGCGTTTGTCCAGCAAAGGCTGATCTGGTGGAGGCAGCGGCTTATAACACAGTGCCTGGCAATCCTCCCTCGAGCCTCGAGTCCCATGGTGTTTTGTCTTGCTCTTCTCTCTCCAGTGGTCCACAGTGAAGGACCAGCATAGCTGTGGAGTGTGGAGAGATGGTGGCTACCCCAGTGCAGGGCACCAGGAATGGCTCCAGAGGAGACAGATCAAATCACCAACATGCTACAGGCCTTCAGGTTCCCCCTCCCCTTCCTCGAGGATTTGTGTGCGTGTTTATTTTGTCTGTTTTGCCAAAGATAAATATACTGATCTGAGGTCATCCTGACAAATTTTGCAGGAATGATGATTCTTCAAGCCTGCCATGCTATCCCATGTGCTCCAATTATCAATGAGATTGCACTAAATCAACTAGGACATCTAAGGGCTGTTCCAGAAACATATTTAACTCTTCCCAGAGATGATCATTTATGTGAAGTGATCTCCTGCTCTGAATACAAACCAATTGTGCTCCAGCAGTGGAGAAGTGTTGTCATCGGACAGAGCAAACAAAGCTGGCAAATGCAGACTTAACCTTAACTCTGACCTTTTCTGTTCAGTGATACGGAAAGAGAGTTTAGAAGGCCAACATCTGCATAACATCAGTGGTAGTTCAGATAATTGGTGAGAAGTGAAAGTTTAACACTCTAAATATGGCTCTGCATGGCTTGGCATGGGGTAATATCCAGGCCTAATTGTGGACACATGGGTGTGAATTTGCAGAGAAGACTTGCCTGGCTCTATAGAGGAAAGGATTCATGCTTACACATAGGGCTTGAATGAAGCTGGTTGAGATGGGAGAGGAATTTGTTCTGTCTGCCTGTGGTGAGAGAGGGATTTGGACCAAAATCAGCAGGTTAATAAAGGCAGAAGAGAGTAGGTGTTGGTAGGGTGTTAGGGCAGGCATTTTGGCAGAACCTTTATTTTAATTTTCCCGGTGTCCAAAGATAAAGCATGTGCATGTGTTTCCTCTCAGATCATGAACTCATACAGTTCACAATCGGTGCGTGCATTCAAACCATGGCCTCTCTGTAACTGATGAACAGGTTTGAACAGGCTGCCCAGAGAGGTTGTGGAGTCTCCCACACTGGAGACATTCAAAACCCGCCTGGATGCCGTCCTGTGCAACTGCTGTAGGTGTCCCTGCTGTGGCAGGGGGTTGGACTTAGATGATCTCGAGAGGTCCCTTCCAACCCTAACGATACTGTGATACTGTGGTACTGTGATGACACTGTTTTGTGATTTCGTGAAGTTTTTGTAAAATAGTGCCTTGATGTAGATCAGTTTGTGCTTGGTTTTGTTTTTCCAGCATCTTAACCTTGGTGTTTTGCCTGACAGACATATGTTTCTCTGTCAGTCAGGCATGTGACATAGCACAGGTTGAAATGTACCTCACTATGCTTGAAGAGAAGGATGTATGGGCTGCTGAAGGGATGACTCTAAGGAGAGCTGGTGACAGCCAGTTCTCAGGACCATGGCGAGGGTGGGGTTGCACACTATGGGGGACACAGCCCTCAGAGGGATTTCCCAGCTGGTTGTTCTTTAGTGGTGACCCGTGCCCATTTGGTGGTCTGGGCTCCTTGCTAGCCAGGCGCGGTCCAATGTCTCTTCCAAGGCACCTGCAAGCCCAGACGTGGCTTTAGAGATGTTCTCACCAATGTAGATGAGATTTTTGGTGCAGTGCAGCCTCCCAGGTAACACAAATTCACAGCACATCTGCCTAGGGGAAGGTAAAATGCTCCCACCTCTGAAGGGGTGAGCATCACAAGCAGAGGTAAAGCTGGTGTGGCTGAGCCCCCATCCGAGGCAATGCCCGGCTGGGAGAGGACTGACCAGGGTTTTCCACGGCTGTCCCAGCTGAGCGGTGCCATTTTCAGCTGGGTTGTGGGTCGCTGAGCTTCATCTCTGCTCACACAGGTCCCACACAGGCCGTGTTGTCAGAGGATAACATGGGCCTGGAGATGTGATGCTACAGAGAAATCACTTTGTGGCACCTGGCTATCAGCACAGTAGGTGGGCCAAGAGCCATGGAGGGGCTCAGGACAGAGCCTGGCCAGGGTGTTTTTGCAAAACAGCAGCTCCAGAAAAGCAGGTCCTACAATGCTCTGCTGGACCATTTCTTCACCCTGCCGGTGTGAAGGTTGGCTGGCTTGTCACCCACCTCAGAGTGACTCCACATTCACCCGAGTACAGCCCCCACATCAGGAGCTTGACGTCAGCCCGTTGCTCATCTGGGATGGAGAACCACTGCTCCCAGCTGCCCTGCCCAGTTGGATGTCCTGCTTTGAATACAGGTACCTGCTCCTGACCCAGCTGCAAGAAACAGCTACAGCCCCGAGAAGGCCACAAGCAACATGAATGCACCCTGCCACCGAGCCAACCCTGCTCCTGCCCTGCTGGGACCTTGGGACCACTGAAGGATCCCACATGCATCTCCCACTGGGCAGCTTCTCTCCCGTGCTCTTCTCGCTCTTGCGAGAAAGCCTCAGACATCATCTGTAAGGCAGTCCCAAAGCAGGCAGCAGTTCTGCCTTTCAAGGGAGGCTGTGTCCAAAGCAGGGCCGTTTTCTGCCAGTGTGTGAGCAGGGGCGAGTGACTGGGTTCCTCTGGTACACGCCATGGCCGTGGACAAACACATGTTTCACATTTGCTCAGCTGCTGTTTGACATGCAACAAAGCTGCTGCTGTTGAAAACAGGAGTCCCTCCTCCCCATCACCCCATTCCCAATTTGCTGCCAACTCCCTCCCCGGCCCCAGCAGAGCAGTCCCCGTCCTGTGCACCATCCAGCTGCACTTGTGGTCCTAAAACCCCAACTCTGGGACACAAAGGGCAGAAATGAGCTGCTGGGGTGGCTGGCAGAGGGGACAGTGCCTTGCTGCTGCTTTTTTTTAAGTGGCAGTGTCAGCTTCAGTTGTTTCTCAAACTGCTGACTGCCATCATGGTCACTCACTTGGGTCAAACTTGCACAACGTGGTGCTTCTGCTGGTCCCCTTCACTGCGCAGCCCAGGAGCACCACCTTGGTGCAAAAGACAGCACAAGGCGCAGGGATCAGCAGGCAACAGCCCAACCATCAGATCTGGTAGCAGCATTGACTTATTTCAGCGCAAGGTGAGAGCACAGCAATTGCACTAGTTGTGAAAGTGGTTCCCAACCAGAGCGAAGGTGCTGGCACAGCCCAGGCAGGGAGGAAACCACCAATTACCGGAATTTCACCTGAAACCACATAAGAGAGCTGGGAAGAGCTGAAGCAGTAGGGACTCTGCCTCAGTCACTCCCACTGCCAGAGGGTCTGTCAGAGACAGAGACAGATGCTGGGTCAGAAGTCAAGAAGCAGCAATGGACCTGCAGCTCCACCCAGGCAGCTCATCTCAGCTGCGAGGCTGAGCTGAATGCTGAGAAAGCCTCGTGCAGCCTCAGAGTTTCCAGAGAACCTGCTCTGGCCACTACATAAATGTTGGTGGGAAGGGATGGGCTCTGATCCAGCCTCGTGCTCAGAGACAGACCATCACCAACACTAGGTCAGGTCAGCCATGGCTTTGCCTGCCTGCTCTGGTCCTGAACCCTGCGAGAAGAGCAATTTTCCCACCTTTCTGGGCAATGTGCCTCAGTGTTGCTCAGCCCCCTGTGCTGTTAAGGCCAATTGCCCAGAGAGGAGGGTGCTATGAGTGCTTTGGCAATGCCCCAGAATGGGGGAGGCTCTGATAAAAGTCCCATCCTGGCCAGCTGTTGAGCACTGGGCTCAAAGTCCCCCCGCAGGTTGAAGCAGAAGGCCAGGTCTGCCTGCTGCTGGGGTGGAGGGAGGATTTGAACATGTCTTTTCCAGTGCACCACCAGGCTAGGCAAGGCCCAAGCTACCCTCTTAGCTTCCTAAAGCTCTGAGGTCAACTCCTAGGCAGGAGGATGAGTCATGACTGTGAGTCATGGTCAGTGCTCAGAGCTTGGGCCACCAGGGCTAGCTATGACCAGGAGGTCTTCACTGCATCGATGACACAGTCCCACTGCAGAGGATGTTTCTGGAAGCAGTGTCACTAAATGAGACTTGGTGCTAGCATAGTAGAGAGGATTATTTCTAACAGGAAAAGTTCATGAGCAAAATCACTGTAATAGGTCTGACATGCCTTGCATCATCTAGGGAGGGATTTCTCATCATGGCGTGCAGGGAGGGAGCAGGTTTGCTGAAAGCAAGGCTGTCTCTCAGCTGATGGCAGCTGATGGTGCCAGCACAGCTTGGTACCACAGGGTGACCAGTGTGCATGACTGCTCCCTTGGAGGTACTTAGAATGGTTTGGGTTGGAAGGGACCTTGGTGGGTCATCTAGGTCTTCTCACCATCCAAGCTGGTGCAGACAGGAAACAAGGATGCTGGGGGTGCGGGACCAAGATTGTCTCACCAGTGATACTCTAGCCATCGCTCTTTTTAATAAAACTGTTCCTCTGAAGTATTAGCAAAACAGTTTCCTTGAAAAATCAAGGTCCCTTCCAACCTAAATCATTCTATGATTCTATGATTCTATGAAAAATAAGAATATTCCAGAAAAAAATAATTCCTATACATGATGGGTGACAGCATCCTCAAAGTGAGTCACCGGCAGCACTCAGATCTCAGGCCTGAGTGGAATGCAGCTGGGGTCAGACACAACTTCAACAGATTTCAAGGCCCCTTCAAGAAACGCCTAAGTGGTTGTTGTTTGGATGGTGCCAGGGGCTCCTCCAACCCTGTTTTTAAGAATTGTTGGTTGTAAGGGAAAAGTGCAAGCCTTGAGCTGGCATCTGCTGAGCTGCAGGCTGCAGCACTGACTCGGAGACTGCCAAAAGTAGTGGCTGCTTTACCTTTTCCTGCAGGGATGTTCAGTCTTATTGTCTGACACTGTCTATAGCTACGTTTCTTCAGATGGTTTGCAACAGGATTTGGAAGTTCATAGAGACGATCTCTGGGAGTCAAGGCATGCATCCTACTGCATAAGGCGGTCCAGATCTGGATGAATATTCTGTGGCTGAAATCACTGCTTCAACCACTGAGCTTGGGCTGCTCCTGGAAACAGCCAGAGTTTGCACATGCTTGTCCTCCCATTTTCTGAGAGCTTGCCCTGAACAGACAAGGCTGGATAAACTTTTCCTCCTTGCCCTGTGGCTTAAGAATGGGACAGGAAGTTTGTAAGCTCGGCATGGCCCAAGATGAACCACGTGTCTAAGGGAGGTTGCATGGCCTGCCCGTAGCCACTCGCCCATGGAAGAGCTTAGCTCTCAGGCTCAGAACAGCACGTGTCACTGCTGGGACACAGTCTTCATGCCTGTCAGCATGACAAACAATTTGGAGACCTTTTCTTCCTGTACAAAATTATCATTAAATAATATCAGGTCCCCTCTGTGATGGTCTATCAGCAGTCCTTAGCGCAGGAGACAAAGGGGAGGCTGTTAGCTGGAGCACGGACCAGCTGCGGTAGGGCAGGCTCCCCTGGGTTGTGCACTGTTTGCTGGGAGGCAGAAGGATCTCGGAAATCTGGTGTCCTGAGTGCTGCTCCTGCATCCAAGCAAAGGGAGAGCTATGGCAGTGAAACCTACGCATTTCACCTTTCACACATTTTCAACCTTCTTTCATCAAGGCAGATGCAACTGGAAATCATCGTCACCTTCCAAGCTATGCTTCAAGGAAATTTGTAACATCTTTGTCTCTAAACAGGCCTGGTTGACAGCTGACTGCACCTGGAGGCTGTTAAATTATTTGTCTGCTAGGAAGGGCTGTGAGATCACAGAATCACAGAATCACAGAATCACAGAATGGTCAGGGTTGGAAGGGACCTCTGGAGATCATCTAGTCCAACCCCCTGCCAAAGCAGGGACACCTACAATAAGCAGAAGAAGCAGAGGATGTGGGCTTTGAAGGCACGGTTATCTGATTGATAGCATCCCCCTTGCTCATGTGGATGTGGTGTATCACTTGGCCTGGCTATGTCAGAAGTCGGAATGAAATGGTGCAAAAAATTTGGCATACATGGGAGTTGCAAAGGGACGTGATGGAGCATCCTCACTCAGGATAATTTACAGTTAGATGGGGCAGACTGCTGTGTCCTTGGCAGGGTGTTGTATGTGACTCTAGAAGTCTTTGCTATCTCTGATTCCTGTTTGATGATGGGATGTTGTGTGTAAATTGCCTCAGTTTAAGGCAAGGAACCAGCAGAGTCAAGAACCATTCTTGGGTGTGCTACAAAGCTTCTTCATTCTTGGACAGTCTCCGACCTCCCTTAGCTCAGCTATTCCATAAAGATACATCTGTTCCTCAGGGAAAGTGCAAAGCTCTGCGTGGTTCTTCAATAGTGTGACCAGTCATGGGAAAGGTTCTACATGGAGAAACTGGGGTCCACCTCACTCTGTGTAAGATACGTACCACGAGATGGTTACCATTACTGCCTGTATAGTCAAGGAGGTAAGACAGGCATTCCTAAAGCCTGGACTGCCTAATTTGGTTCTGAGGTCCCCTGAGAGGGATGACTCCTGCAAAGGCGATGCAGATAACTGGGACCGATGTAGATACCTAGAGTTAAAGGGTCTAAATCTGTGTCCATGGGCAGAATCAGCACTTACCAGGGGTGGTGCCATTGGCAATGGAGGGCTACAAACTTCCCTGGCAGCCAGTGAATTCTAGTCACCAGCTTCACTCTGGCATAAGTGGAACACCATGCATGCAGGCTTTACCAGGTACTGAAGGCTACCTTTTTCCCTCACAGCAAGAATCTATCTTTGGAGTCCTATGAAGAGCTGGAATTTGGCAGGACATCATTGTCCCATGTGAGGCCTTCACTAAATGTTTGCTCTGAATGTGAGACATGGTTTGCACAGAGGACATGGAAAAGTCACAAGCAATGGCATCTCAGGGAGCCTTGCGCTTTGGGGACTCCTGTGGAAGGGAGTATTATTCAGCTCCATCCCACGTCCCAGGGAAGCCGCACTGTAGACATAAGCTATTGGCAGAGCTCAGCAGGTTGCTCCCTCTGTTCCCCTTCCAATACCGGCTCTCTTGGGGGAGCTAAGGGGATGCAGTCCGGAGCTGTGCTGGTAGGCAGGGGATATGTGTGCAGTCATATTGTGACCACTGAAAGTTACATGTCCTCATGGCAAGCTGTCCTGAGTGTCCAGCAGGAAAATATGGAAATGAGTTTTACATTTTACCTTGTGATACAAGTGTCTATCTTCTTGAAGACAAATTTTCAAAAACAAAGGTGTAGAACTTGTTACTAACTCAAAGTACAGACAGCTTTACCTGAGTGATGGGATGAACTAACTTGTGTAGTCCTGGGCCATGTAGAGGTCTGTAGCCTTGCACAAGACAGGCTGCGGGTGTACGGTGGGTTGTCAGTGCATGCTGTAAATATTGAGAGGTGGTTTTTGTCAGATGTCTAATCGATGTTCTGTAGCTGAGGCCACGCAACTAAGCCACTTAGTGAGCCTCTGTCAGTGCACTGTTTCCAAAAGGAAGGTATACTGGAGATTGCAGGTCCTTGGAGCAGTGGGTTCATACAGAGATGGCACTAATCTCCCCTCACCACACTATCTACATCCCCCTCAGTAGAGTAATCATATCTGCATTCAGTGATGAGCCTTGCAGGGCTGGAAATTTGCTGCCAGACCCTCAGGAGGGTGATGGTGTCAGAAAGCTCTACATAACCCACAGTGCTGGGACGAGAGAGGACCTCCCAGCTTCAGAGTTCAGAGCTGAGCAACTATTTGAGCTGAAGCCATGGTCACCTGAGGCTGCCACTACAGGTGCCAGGCAGGGACCAGTCCATCCCAGGCATAGGGTAGTGCCTGCACCAGGGGCGGCCCTGCCCTGCTCATCTCTCCGGAAAAGCGAGGACTGGGTGGGTGCAGGCTGTGCAGCTCCTCCCTGGCAGTCCTCCTTGGCTTGGAGCGCTCTGCTGCACCAAGGCTGGCCCAGCAGCAGCAGGGATCAGTGCCAGACCTCTGTGCCACACACAGACCCCCCGACATATTGTCCCTGATAGATGTATTAGTACCTCAGTAAAATCCTGCAGCTTTTCCTGACACTCTCTCTCTCACAGTTTTACAGCTACGGCTTCAGCAGAGAAGGACCCGTGAGCAGCTGGCAGATCAAGGCATCATGCCACGTGAGTATCTTTTTCTGCCTTTTTGACCCACTCCGGGCTCAGAGGGGCTGTGTTCAGCTGGGGCACTGCTGGGGCACTGTGTGGCACCAGCTGCCTGCTCAGACCCACTCAGCTCTGAGCAGATTGCTACCAGGGGGGATTTGGCTTCCTGCCCTGGAGAAATATTGTGGTCCCTGGTGCTGCACAATGGTGCCCAGCATTTGCCACACAGACTATAATGCTCAAACTGAAGTCAGGAGAGATGCTTAGCTTACACCATCCCAAAATTCACCTGCATAGCTCCCTGTCCCAGAGGTCACTGTAGCAGGACAAGCATATCTAGCTCCAAGAAGACTCACAAAGCTCTTCATGTAGGCAAGGGCAGAGAACCGCATGTCCTCCTGTAAAAGCCAGGAATCTCTGTGGCAGGATCAGACCCAGAGAAGGAGGAAGAGGTAGAGAGGGTCCACTCCAGGAGGCTGTGGAAGAAGGAAGCGGTGGGCCTTGGCCTTGGCCTTGGCCCCAGTGTGGAGCGCAGCCCCTGGATGAGTGAGATATATCCAGATCTGTGCCTGTGCCCAGCCAGGACCCCACAGGGCAGAACAGTCGGTGTACACCTAAGGCCAGTGGAACCCCACCTGGGCCTGCCTGCTGCAGACTGGTGAATGATGTCCGTGCTTTCGCCTTTCTGACCACATTCATCCTTGCTAACCTGGTGTTCAAGCCTGAAGGACAAGCTCCAGGCCAGCATTGTCATGTAATCATTCAGCATCAGAAAGTTGCTAGAGCCCAAAGAGTAAGTGAATGAAAATGATCCCCTTCTGCACCTGCAGGTGCATCACGAAACCTGTAGCACTACCGCAGAAATGACGTTGGGAGCTCAGCCCTGCTGGAGGGATAACTCCATCCTGACCTAGCTCAGGCTCCATGTGCATGAATCTGTGATTATCTGGGACCCAGGTAGAGGATTATCCTTTCTGTCTCATCAAGGGCCCCTGGGGTTCACTGCTAAGATCACAGCTTTCCAAAGGCTGTGTCACATTTGTCTCTTCTGGCTAACCTTGAAGACTGTGATGCAGCTCTTGCCTAAACAGCAGAACAACTCGCTAAGAGCATGACTATAGCACTGCTTACAGCACCCTGCCCATCCTTCTGCCCTTCTCATGCAGCTGCCTTCCGAAAGGATTGTGTCAAGGTAGCCAGCAACAGACGCCTTCTCAGTACAGTATTGCCAGCATCGAGCATTAAGAAAACTTGCGCAGGATAACAAAAGTCATGAATGTCAAAATATCCCATGGTTTTAACACTGATAAATGCAGGTTCTTTTCATTTTTCTTCTGTTTATTTCTTTAAGTATTCATATTTTATGCTGCCTGCCACCAAAGGGCAGACATTTTCATCACAGGACTCCAGGAGCTGGAGCTTTAAGCAAGATGTTGTGACATTTGTTATAGTATTGCAAGCACTGGCAATACAGTCAGTGGCCAAAAATATGTCTATCGTCTCCTGAACTGCTAAGTCCACTCTGTAAAAGTGGGCACACTCAGACAAGGTGCAGGACACCCCACTGCACACACATGGAGCAGTAGTGCCAACCGAAGGTTTGTGTACTGACGCTGCCCTGCAGCGCCCGGTGCACGGGACTGCACTTTTACAAATGGCACCTAACATTTAAAACCTTACCCATTGCAGGCTATGTATTAGGCCCAATTTATCTGATGGCAACTGAAGGGTATTTTCCTGTTACTTACGGCTTCTTTGCACTCCCAGCTTCTAGGCTGACATATTGCAGTCTGGTTTCTGTCCAAGAAGGCCATTTTGGGAAGTTTGACTACAGTTCATTCACGGGAAGTAATAGAAGAAAAGGCACTTTTGCCATTATAAAAACAAATGTTAAGAATTTAACTGCTGAATTTGACCTCAGGAGGAAGTGTTAGACGTTAGTATTTAATACGTGGGAGCCCCAGCCAGCTTGGGCATGTGTAGTCATCCCTTATGAAAAACAAGTCTATGTTTAACCAAATCTTCCCATGCCCTGTTGGCTCTGAGGACCAGCAGGTGAGGTGGGCTCTAGGAGGTGCACTGGGACAGGATCTCATTTCACATGCGTTGCAGGAGGGCAAGAAATGAACCCATATGGCTGTAACCCACAGTGGTTGAGAATTGCCCTTCTGGAAAGAGAAAAGATGAGCATTGCTGGTCTCCACGGTGAGGGTCAGGCTTGGTACCAGGCTCGGAGCATGCACTTGATCCCACATTGCACATCAGATTTTGCACAAGGATTGTTTTCAACCCATTGCATATGTTTTCTGCTGATATAATCCCAGGCCAGAGAAACTTTGTTTTTCTAACTGATTCATTTTATACAGAGACCAGAAAGAGAGACAGAAGGTCAGAGTAACAGAACAACTTTAGATAAAAGCTTTGAGGGCTTGTAGAAACCCCTGTAGGAAGGGGAGTTTAGGACTACACGCAGAGCCTGCTGAGCTGTTCAGCAGTGCAGCTATAGCACGGTAAGCGTGAAACATTGGAGTAAGTCCTAGGAAGCTGGTGTTTTTTTGGTATCCAAGAGGGTAGTGCAGGGAGAAGTGTCAGTGTTACTCGAGCATAGCACAGTGAAATGAATATTCTTACCAAAGCCCAGTCTGTGTTTGGGTTGACTGGAAAAGATTAATGCCATTGCATACCTGAGCTCTGTTCACACTCCTTTGGATGTTCCTCTAAGAAACGTGAAACCTTCAGATGGCCCCGTCACTGCAGAAGGCAGGCTACTGCCTAAAGAAGGATGCTCTGGAGCAAAAGGCAGTAGCATTGCACACGACTTCAGGTTCAAAGCTGGACTTTGGTTGTCAGATGTTTTCATGTTGTAAATTGAATAACTGGCTAGCAAAACAATCAATGCTACTGAAAAAATATCTACAAATAAAGACAGGCACAGACTGGTAGGCAAGGGCTGCCTGTGGGTCCCTTCAGCCCCATGACTCTGTGTATGGAGGGTCCTCTGAAAGCAAGGGGAGGTCCAGGTTCATTGAGACACAGCCACGCTCCTGATGCATAGGAGTGCAGGTGAGAGCAGATCCTGCCCCGTTCTTCAGGCTCACTGAGCAGGAAGTTTCCAGTTCATGCAACAACACATGCAGTTTTATTTTCCTAGTGACACTGGTACAGACCCAGCAAAAGCATTTTAAATCAAGAGCATGTGGGGTCACTTGCAGAAAGGCAGGCTGTAGGGCTGAGCATGGATGAACCCTTCCTCTAGACCTGCCCAGACGCCTGCCCCACACCCCAGCCAGATCCTGCTCACCCGCCCAAAAGCAGGGGGAGGCAGCTTGCAGGACCAAGGATTCCTCCGGGCAAGGTTCCCCCTACTGTGATGGGCTGCAGAAATAGCTGCGCTTGAAGTAAAGACCTTCTTGCTGTACGCAGCCACCACCCATCCTCTAACTCAAACCTTAGAGGCAATAGTCCCAAGATTACCAAAACCAAGCACAGCAGCTCCCTCCTGTTGCCTCCAGACCCTCAGCCATTTCAAGCTGACATGTCATCCCCTGACAAGTTGTCTGAATAACCAGTGCTAGCGATGTCTTTATTTGTTTTGCAGACTAATACAAGCTGCAGCATCCACATAATTCCTCCAAAAATCTTGGTAAATGACTAAATTCTGCAACGTTTTCCTCTTGAATAGCACAACGTTTGGTCAATGCCCATAGCACACTCCCAATGTCAGTACTTCACAGTGAGCAGGGCTGTAAAAGTCATCTCTCTTGCTAACTTCATTTTCTTGTGTGCACCATTTTATTTTGCTTCTGATTAAATCAGCTGTCACAAGTCCTCACGGCTGCTCACTGGAGCATGGCACAGTAACACTAGCTTGTCTGTATGTCTGCTTTCCAAATGTTAGGAGCAGGAATGTGCCCTCTGCGTTTTACTGTGATTCACTGGAGGTTAGGGGGGTTGCCCTGCGTGTTGCCCACCAAAAGCCAATTCAGAGAGCCCCCAAATATTTATCAGATGCTCCCAGTCTTCTCTTCATCCTCCTCTAGACTTATGGAGGATAACATGTCCTGCGTGAAAACAATTTCTGTCCTTATTGGATCCCATTCAGAAGATGGAAAGGGAATTCCTGTTGCCAAACAAAAAAGTTGTAGCAGACAGTTTTTGTGGGTCGGGACACCTTCCCCTTCCCCGTCCCAATGGGAACAGTTAATTTTGCTTGCTTACACAGCCAGAAAAGAATTCTTGCAGGATGTGAGAAATATTAACCCCTTCACTGTGCAAATTCTGCTCCAATTTTCTACTGAACCAGAGTAAGCAAGGAAGTGTGCAAGGTCCTCCATGACTCCAGTACAGACTGCTCCATGGGACTGGTGTTTGCTGGCCCAAGAGCCAGGGATTATTGGCTTTCCTTCGGGAGCCCCTCTGGGCTAATCCTCCTTGGTGTCAGGAGATGCTGGAAGCATGACCTGCTGCCTGGTAGCTGGCCGGGCAGCTGCTCAGGGAGGCTCCATCTCACACAGATGCTTCTGGGCAGGGGACAAGACAAATGTCCAGTGAGAGGGAACTGAAAGGAGATGGAGGGGTAGCCAGCGATGGAAGAGGGACAAAGGACCACAGCTTTGGGGTCTTGCCTTGAAGTACTGTTGCTGGAGGCTGCGCCCACATGGCCCCAAGAGGCGAGGCAGGTCTTTTCAGTTTCCCTGCTGGCCTCAAGCCTCAGTCACCTGCAGGTTTTACTTGCAGGTGACGTCCTCTCTCAGGTTGTTGCTCTTCCCAGATCTGTCTCGTGGGGCTGTGGTGCCTTCCACAACCTGCAAGAAGCACTCCACAGAAAAGCCGTGTCTGCTCTCTGACATGTCCCACGGAGCACTATGTTTCAAAGCCTGCACCCCCTCCCTGCCCATGTGCCTCCTGCGCTCCCCGTGCTCTTTGTCCCCCCTGCTCTCTTGCCATGGACTGGCTGAGAGCACGGGATTTCCCAGAGCTTTCCTGAGTTATTTTTAGTCAGCACAATAAAGAGAACAGCTAGTTTGTGTTGCTATTTTTATAGCACTCATTAAAATGCTGTTGCTGAATATCCTGGTGGCTGCTTGCTTCCACTCCTGTGCTGACTGCTCCTCTTTCTTTCCTGTTGCAGCACTGAAAAGCCCATCTGCATTCCATGAACAACGAAAAAGTCTGGAGCGAGCCAAGGTAACTCCTGCAGCCATCCCAATGAGGCAACACGTGGGCTCGCTTTGCATGCATTGTGGGATTTGAAAGCACCTTCCACCACTGTCCCCTCCTCTGGCATCCTCCATCCAGGCCCTGGGGCCAAGGGTGAGGGTCAGGACCTCTCCCTTGCTTCCAGACATGGTGGGGCCAAGCCAGGGTTCACAAATGCTCTGGAGCACCCTTCCCCAAGCAGGGGAGGTTTAAAAGGGCAGAGGGGCCATCTGTGCCCCGAGCTCTGGGGTTTCACAACAGCCCCTGGGTTTTACAAGAGGTTGTGGCCAGGGTGTAGTTCAGCATGGCATTGGCAGTCCTTCCAGAAAATGTTCAACCAGCTGAATTGCCGTTTTCCTCTCCAGGCCAGGTCCACAACCCACTCCCCACTGTGCTGTCTGCTCTGCGCTCCTGCTCAAGTCAGTGGGGTTAGAGCATGGCCGGCAGCACACAGGACCTACGCAGCCTAACTATTTAGCAAGTGTGCAGGAGGAATGCAGATGCCCTTTGTCACCTGGAGCAAGTCCCCAGGGAGCTCACACTTGTCATCAGAGGAGAGCCTGGCTTTTAGCTCGGCAGTGCAGCTTGGCCATTAGGGCACACAACGTCCAAGGGGCTAAGTGGGCCAAGCTTCCACCAGCCCCGTTATCTAACTGCATTCAGGCTTCCCTAAATATTGCTGAAGGCAGAGATAAGATAAGTAGCCATTTCCAGAAAGCATAAAAACTCTGTGATGCGATCACTTTTTGCGAAATCACACTGGTTTTCCAAGCACCCGCGATCCAGACCTGACCAAGCTGATGTCCACAGAAAATGGAAAAATCAGTCATGCAGGTTTTGCTTGAACACAAGAGTTTGTTCCATTAATCTGCAAAACGTGCGTGCAGTCACGTGGAAAAGGAGCCTTGCAAGGAAGAATGATTGTGAAATATGGAGAAGTGCTCTTCTGAACTTAAACACACTCCAAATCACTTGCCCCGAGTCTCCTGTGGTAATAAACGACTAGCACAAGAAACATAATATGACTCTGAAAAATTAGTATGCTTACAAAATTTCAAGCAATCCAAAGTATCCTTGAAGTGTCATATATTTTACAGTTTAAGTATACATTTGTGTCTCTTTGTCTTTCTCTTCAAAGACTTTCATTGGCTAGTTGCCTGGGGAAAAGGGAAGGATGGTGCAGTCTATCCCAAACTGCATGCATTTTTAAAGCATGCTAATGAAGAGACTAATGAGCACAGCCCATAACAAACATACTCTTTTGCAAGGATGCCCTGCTTAGAGTTGTGACAGGGAAGGAGCAGCGGCTGTTTCTGGATAATTACTCAATGGCATTTGTTGTTTAGCTGATATTCCTGCAAACTGATGTTCTGCAAACAGAAAGCAGATAACAATAACCACTTTCATGTGTTTTGAAAGCTCTTCTGCTTCAGCTGACGCTAAAAAAAACCACATTTGAGTTCTTTCTCCAGGATTTGCACCCCAGTGACACAAATGCAGCTTATAAACAGCAAAGGTCAAAAGGAGCAGAAATCACAGCAGAAAGTTAGGCTAAGGCCATCTGAATGCTGGGTTCAACACAAACAATGCCACATCTGAGGACAGGAATTCAAGCTTAGTCCAAGTCAGGACCTGATCTGAGGGTTAGCTGGAAATGCATTAGGTGAATTTAACTGCACTCAGGTGCAAACACCAGCTTGCTCTGAGCTGGCACAGGAACCAGGCAAACCTACACATGCTCCAAACAAGGGATTGTGTTGGTGAAAATAAGCTGGGGAAAAAATATGAGGGGAAGGGCAAGAAATTGTAAAGACTTCAGTAAATAAAATGTCTATTATTTGTTTAAACATGTCACTCGCTATGTTAGAGGCTGGCAACAGGCCAGTGCAGCAGACTTTGAAGTCAATGTCCTGTAATAGATTGCTGGATCGGAGGACAGAGAGCAGGCTGACTTTCCTGAGGCAGTCTGGCTCAGCGGGGCTTTAGCACTTATTCCCAGCAGCCCAGCATGCGTGGCAGGGAGGGACTGCAGGGGACAGATAGTGTGCCTCTGCCGCCGAGCAGAACAGCCCCATCTGGGTCGTTCCTGACAGATGTGTGACCACGGACAGACATCCCACCCCCAGCAACCTGCTCCAGTGCTCTCTAACCTGTGCTGTTAGCAAGTGTCCCCTGATCCCCAGCCCAAGCTTTTCTGTTGCGGTTTAAGCCCATTACTTTTTCTCCTACATGCAAGCATATGCAGAACTGTTTATCTTTTTTTCTTGTAACACTTTAAAAAAGTATTTTGCATCCTGTTTCCCTGCAGCCATCTTACCTCTGGACTGATCACCTCCTCTCCCTTCAGCCTCTCCTCACTGATCCCCTCTCTGGCTCAGTAACGATTTCTGTAGCTCTCCTCCAGACCCTTTCCATGGAGCTGTTCAGATGCAGGACACAGAACAGGGCCTTGCTGTTCCTAGGGTCCATCTGACATTCTTCACTGTGTCTTCTAGAAAGCTGCCTGCTGGTCTAGGGATGTGGTTCAGTTGCTGATCCCTAGATTCTCCAGAGCTTTCTCTATTTTTTTCTCTGTTTATGCAGTAACTAATTTCTGCCTAAGGCCACTGTCCAGTGACCACTACAGAAGCATCTCTGGTGGATTCATCCACCCCAGTGTTTAATCAGCTGGCTTAACTGCGGCTAACTGTGACCTGAATGCGGTCCTTTCCAAATGTCCTCCTTTAAACTGTATCAAAAGTATTTCAGATAATTTCTTCAATTACTCCAAATCATATTGCATTGGAATCTGTTAGCCTTGAATGATTCAGAGTTAAGGAGTATGTCTTCTATCATCCAAGGCATTAATGAATATATTGACTAGTAGGAAAAATTGCTGTGTAACATGATTTGATATATTCTTCTGTTTAGACTGTGAACCATTCCTAATTCCTCTGGTGACCCACAGCTATGCTCCTTTTTTATGTTAGTCTTATCCAGACCAAATTTCTCTGGCTTGCATATGAGAAAGCCATGTGAGATAATGTCAAAACATGCTTAAATTCAAGCTACATCACATTTGTTGTTTATTCCTGTAACAGAAATCTGTCATCTCTCCATAGAAGGAAATAAGGTTGGTGTGATGTGGTTTGCTCTTGATGAATCCATCCTGGCTGTTACTCAACTCCTTGCTATCTTCAAAATCCATTTATATAGATTGTTTGATTACTTGGTCCAATATCTTCCTGACTGGTTTATAATTTCCTGGTTTCTTCTCTCCATCTCTTTTAAAGCAAGAAATACTGTCTCCCTTGCCCAGTTTCCTGGAGACCCACAGATAGTTGCTATTACTCTAGCCTTGTGTGTCTCAAACTGTTTGGGAACACTTAACTCATCTGAGTATTCTCCAACCTGTTCTCCAACCTGGTAACTGGAGCTTCTTCTCTTTTGTTGCTGAAGGTTCTTGGCTTAGTCATCTGATTGATAATAGCCATTTATCTTTTTAGTGAAGATGGTTTAGAAAGGCATTAAATCCTGTAGCCATCTCAGCAGCATCCACAATTATTTCTCCTGTTTATGGAACACAGACAGCACTTTCCATTGCCTTCTCCTGGCTACAGAACTGCTTATAAAATCTTTTTCTCATGATCCTGTACACTTTGTACTGTGGGTTTTCCAGTTTTGCTCCAGCTGCTTGTGCTATTCTTTTATATTTATCCTTAAGAGTTTAACCTCTTTGAACTATGTACATTTTTTTTTACTACTTCTTCTTGCATCTCAGCTTAGCAAACAGCTAATAATTTGTCCAAGCCATTTGTCCAAGCTCTAGCTTTTCTTCACCAGGGGATAAGCTTGTATTTGTATTCTTGAGGTCAGCTGCCCTGAACACCAACTTTCTTGGCCCTAGTGGAAGGCATTGTTGTACCTCTGCGTGCCTTCCTGTTCCTAAAGCCATGAGGAAGTTGGCAGAAGGCTCCAGGACCATGTTCATCACAAGCTCAGCTGCAGTGATCTGCAAAGGGGGTTTTCCCAGCCCCACACCGTAACTGGGGTGAGGAACCACAGAGCACAGGAGCTGCAGGACTGCAGGAAGGCTAAGCCTCATGGCTGACCTGGGAAGAGATTCTGGCTATCTTCATGACTTGCTCAGCCTTATATCTCACCCCAGAGTGCCAGGCTTCCCACGGAAGCCATTGCTAACAGTATACTCTGGAGCTCCCTTGGCGCAGCTCTCAAAGGCGACACGGTACGCTAAGCTAGGAGCAGATCTACCACACCTAGTCAATAGCTCTCATCCTTCCCATAAGCTCTCATAATACTGCAGGCATCAGAATCCCTAGGGAAATTGGAAACAACACAGCTTAGGAGTGGGGGGATAGTGAGCAGTCAGCAGCTCCATGCATCCCCTTTCTGAAGAACTTCTGCCCAAGAACAAGCCAGTGTCTGAGTGAAAAAAAATGCCATTTAGGAGCTCACTCAACCCAGCTTGTAACAAATCCAAAAGAACTATGGGACGGCACAGGGGCAGACATTCGCTGTACCTTATTGCTGCTCTAGCCAGGTAACGTTCTGCATTTGTATTCTGCAGACTGAAGATTATCTCAAGCACAAGATCAGAAGCAGGCCTGAGCGATCAGACCTGGTCAATATGCACATTTTACAAGGTAAGACTGCCTGAGCTTCTCCCACATACTCCTTGTGTCTCCTGCCTTGTGACTCATGTCTTTCCTGCTCCACTTGGGTTCCCTTCAGGACTCTCATCATGATTAACTTTGCCCCAGCTGCTCATGAGAGGCAGATTCAAATGGGACACGTGTTGTACTGAATTCAGTCCAGACCTGGACTTCAGGAGGCAGGACACACATTTTTTCCCTGACAGAAGCAGACCCAAGGCCATCTAATCTTTGTCCCATCTCTGGCAGGGAGTAGTATAAGATGCTCTAGAGGACAGTGGGGCAAAGAACAGCTGTGAGAGGACTCTATTAGACAGAAGTGCCATGGTCTGATCCTCACGAAAAGCACACCCGGGGTATTTGTTGTCCAGGGCACTGAAGTCCCTGTAGCAGGTGGTTGCAATACCCTCCCAAAGCTGGACATCTTTTGTTTTGCCTTAATTCTGGATACTTTATGTGACAATTCATGGCAACACAGTAATGACCCAAGCATAGCCGTATGAAAAGGGTGAGCCCTGCTATCAGTCTGTGAGCCACAGCAGCTCTCCCCTCTCCCATCCTGGTGTCCCCTCCCAGCCAAAGAGCTGGCACAGCTCCACTGCATCCCACCATAGACAGCAGAACACTGCGGTGTCCCTCGTTATCTCCAGAGATAACAAGCTCCTTAGAGACAGGGAGGATGTGCAGCCTCTCTCCTTGAGTCCTGTCAGTCCCCTGGAAGGAGCAGATCACTCTCTGGCAACTGTAAATGCTGGCCTCTGCTCTCAGCATGGATGAAGTCCATATTTCTTTTTCCTCTTGGGTCTCCATCCCTAAAACCAGTCAGCACCATTGGCCATTTAACAGGGGGAAAGTGTCTTTCCCTTAGGTTAAATAATAGAAGCAATAAGGACTGGAGTTGGAGCCCAAGGCCTGCAAACCAGATGTGGAGGCAGCTGCAGTCAGCAGGCATGGACAGAGCCAGTGAGACACAGCTGGAGGAGAGGTGGAGCTGCGTGGCTGTGTGTTGAGCAAGCTGGCTGTGCTGCCCGACACACACCACTCAGCCAGAGCCCTGCTCACACCTCTGCCCATCGTGCTCTGCATTTCACGGAGGCGTACCCTGGCGTATCATGGACTTACGTGTCCATTTGGTTCATAACAAGCCCTAGAGATGGTTGAAATTGGACGCCTGAAACACCTTCTATCATCTAAATACCTTCCAGGCACATCTTCTGTTACTGTTCACCTCAAAGAACTCATGTGTGTTCACTGCCCTATGTTGTCTGAGGCCAGCAGTAACCCTAGCCCAGCTCTCCTGACCTGCAGGGCATTTTTCCCCAGTGTCAAGCCCTTTAGCTTGTGTTGCCTACAGAATCTCTTCTATAAGAGTGTCCAGTCTTTGAAGATAGCACAACCCAGATGCAGCCCTTCTGACTTTAGACCTCCGAGAGTGTAGAGATGGTCTAGTTTAGGATCCCACTCCTTCACGACTCACGCCTCTGCCACCGGAGGAGCCAGATCACCTTTGTTCAGGAAACCACCACTTTCTATTATAATTGGCCACTGTTCTGTAACCACTAAATAATTGGGAACTTCTCAGCTGAGTTTCGTAGAGCTGTGGCTTCCAGATCTAGCTGCCTTTTTTATGATCCTCTCCACCAGCTTGTTCCTTCCCTGACGGTCTGGAGCACTGCAGTCATGCCACTTCCAAATGTCCACTCTCAAAGACAGCTTTTGATTTTCCAGTGTAAGGCATTTACACCAGTTGTCAAACACTGTTAATAGTTCTTTTCTCCAGCTGTTCCCCAGAGCAAGGAAGACAGGGGCCAATGGGCTCCTGGCAGGCAGGAGCTGGAGTCCACTTTGGCCCTCACATTGTCACACAGTTTGTTAATGAGGTTTCCATTGCTGATCATTCCTGGGCTTTGGAGAGGATGCTCCAGCTGCAGGCTGGGTTTGCAAGCCTAGGCTAGTAAACAGAGGCTCCTACTTAGGAATGGAGAAGCTGGACTTAAGGCTCGGAGAAGGACCCGTGTCCCAAACCCCACCAGCCCCGTCTAATCCAGCATCCTGCCTCCCAGCTTCAGAGCAGGTCCTGCTGTGCACTGAGCCATGGTCAGGTTCTGGCCGCAGCCCAGGAAGGCTGTGCTGAAGAGGGAGCACATTCTCACTGAGCACTGTGCTTACAGATGCCCCAGGTCGTGAACTGATGCCTTCCATTTGGCCTTTTAGACTCAGCTGCAGAGGGGTCCATTCAGTCTACTCAAATGAAGCTGAAAAGAGCCCGACTGGCAGATGATCTCAATGAAAAGATTGCTCTCAGGCCAGGTCCTTTGGAGCTGGTGGAGAAGAATATTATTCCTGTCGACTCAGCTGTGAAAGAGGCCATAAAAGGTAGTGGAAGTGAACATGCATGTTGTGGTGTGTGCATGGCACGGGGCAGGGGCTGGCAAGGTTACGAGGACGTACCACCGCAACTGCAGGAAGGGACCGACCTGGAGTTTAGAGCTGCATTTATTGCTTAAATTTTATTATTTTCACAGTAAGCAGCCCAGTTGAGCACAGGCTGTGCTTTCCTACCCAGGCTTATGAAATGAGAGCTCTTAGAGGAATGTCCATGGAAACATGCAGGATTTTTCAGCCATGTCTCCTCCCTTCCCAAACACCGGAGACAGGACATTCCTTCCTCCATCATGTGGGAGAGGACCTGGGTGCAGATGTGTGGTTGTGAGGCCGGTCTGGATTCTCCCACTTGTGCCCTGACAAGCTTTTACATCCCAGTAGGTGGAGGTGAAGTGGCCCCGGTTCAGCTGGGCTCCTTTTTTCCCACTGATGCTAGTGACATGCAAGGCCCAACAGAGTAGGATGCCGCGTGTCTGGGAAAGGGAAATCATGCCTGGGGTGCCAGGCTGCTGGGGAATACAAGGAGCAGGGTACACTCCCACCAACCAGCACCCAGCGCTTGGCTTATGCCTAAGCTTGGTTTTCCTCCATCACCTACTCCCAGCTGGAGGAGGGAGCCAGAATCCTCCACAATTATCTCCCCTGTGCTGCCACAGGGAGGCCAGTCTGGGAGTCAACACAAAGCGAAAAGGTGACTCAGATTTTGAGTCAGGCCCCAGTGCCAGGATAGGGAGGTCCAAAAGAAGACAAAGCAGCTGAAAAGCCAGCAGGGTCCTGCAGTGCCAAGAGAGCAGCCTCTATTTTTGAAGCCTGCGGCCATCTCCGCATGTCCAGATTGGCCCTTGGGTCTCAAGTGAGGCACGGAGACCCAAGGGAACCCCCTGGGAACTCCTTTTTCTGTTGCTCCTGGTTCCTGAATTCATGGGATTATTTCCGTTGGCATAACCCCATGTTAAATGCCTGTTCTGGGGCTCAGAACGAGCTGGGGACAGTGGCAGGGCTCTGGGACAGGAGGGGGTCTTTGAATGGGTCTTTGAAAATGGGAAATGAAACAAGAAGCACTTTGACTTTCATTTCATCCCAGAAACCAGCATAAATGACATGAAATATTCCAGGCTCAGATACTGCTCTGTCCTGCCCTGCAATTGTTCCTGTTCTTGGTTCTCCCGCTGTGAAGAGCATGCGGCGTTCATGCAGTGGCTTCTCCAGGCTGGTCCTTGAGCTGCTCCATTTCCAGCATTTCACAGCTCTTGCCTTTGAAGGTGAAATGTTCCAGGACTCGGCCTGAAGAGGAATTTTTAAGGAGAGTTCAAGTAAAATCTCCCCAGACACTTATCAAAGGAGAGAAGAGTGGAAAAAAAAAAGTTTAAAAAAAAATCCCCACTTTATAAACATTCAAGGCAGTTTGAACATGACTTTATCCACTGGAGCTGAGGCTTGGAGGCTGGGCAAGCGTCCTTGAAGTTTGAGCTGAGTTTCTCTCCAGCTGCCTTGTCAGGAGCTTGTGGTAAACAGAGATTTACAGGACAAAATTGTTAAAAACAAGAAGTCTGGCTTAAAACGATTTGCTCAATTTTAAATTTCTCCCTTTCGCAATGCCATTTTATTGCATTGCTGGGGAAAAAATGTGTCCTGTAAGCCAGTTCTATCCCATTTCAGGTGAAACACACAGCATATTAGGGTCAAACATGAACTCACTTGGTACTGTTTGGTGTTGTGAGGAGGAGGTGGTGCACCTGCACCAGGAACACAGTCCCAGCCCTCAGGTTTCTGCAGAAGAAAGCCCCAGGCTGAATGATCCTCAAGCTGATTTTTGAAGTCAGAGGCGCCTTGTGGTGCTCATGGTTTGGGGCGAAGGGCTGAACACAGAGCAGAGATGAGCACTGGCACTTCTGAACGTTAAGCCTTTTGTTTTTGCAATACCAGAAAGATGACAGGGTTTAAAATCATTTTACTTTAACTTTGGAATCTCAACTGTTTATACAGTGGAAAATTCAGCTGACGTGTTCCTCTAATCACCTCCGGCAGGGTGAGCAGAAAGTGCCAGACCCCAACCGAAAGCCCTAACGTCCCAGTGACAGGAGGCCGCCAGTGCCCTACATAGCTGAGCAGTGATATAAGAACCCTTTTTTACCAGGTCCTTGTCATCACTTTGTCCAATACGTTTGAGAGGACAATACCCAGTGCATTAGAAACAGCCCCGAGCAAACACCATTCTGCCTGAGATTACAGCAGAGACATGGGATCGCAAAAAAATATGGTCAGCCCTGGGCTGGGTGAGAGCAGGACAGATAACGGCAGCATTCCCTACCCGGCACAGGCCCCCGGTATCAAGCAGCAGGATGCAGCACATTCCTGTCATGCTCTGGGCTGCCGCTGTGTCCTGAAGGTCCCTTGGGCTCCCGGCTTTGGCACCATTTCTCAACACGTGCTTATTAAATGCCAGCCCAGGGGGAGTCTTGAAGATCCACAAGTCCCCTTTGCCTAGTGTCATTCTTCCCGGGGGAGGACGCCCACGCTTGTCTGCAGGCGTGGGGAGCAGCTCCCACCCAGCCCGGGTGATAGACCATGCAGTTCCTCAGGGAAGACCCAGTTTGGGTGCTGCCTCTGATGCAGAGGGGACACGGCCCTGTGTCCGGGGACATATGAGCAACCCCGTGCCCCGGAGAGTGGGGAGGAGAGGGTCTCGGCAGGATGCAGTTGCTCTCATATCCCCACCCCATATGGCGGCTGGGCAGCAGCGGGGCGCAGAGCCAGGTCTCCCTGCTTCCTCGCCCACCCTGGCACCACCAGCCGGAGCAAGCGGAGATAACACTTATCTCTCAGATAGGGGCAGGGGTCAGCGCGGGAGGGTGTGTGTCAGTGAGAAGGTGCACATTGCTAGACCAGCAGCAGGGACAGGTGGAAGTTTGTCCCCGGGCCCTTCCTATTTCCCCATTTGTCACCTCGCTATCAGCGTGCCAAGCTGCCTGACAAATGCCAGACGTGAGCACGAGGAGATTACGAGCGTGGCCGCGCTGCTCCTTCCTCTACCCCCACCTGCACCACCAGGCTCACATGAGACCTTTTCTTTTTCAGCACTTTATTTATCAGCAAAAACCAGGGGTCAAGAGCTCTTGCCCATCTGACTAGGAGATAGCGAGCGGGAGCTTTGCAGGGGGGAAGAAGCAATGTCCAGGGCAGTCAGGAGGCAATGGCAGTGGTTTGAAGCATGTGGTGTAGGTGAAGCTTGTGGACAGAGACAGGATCTGGAAGTCTCTGCTCAGCTGCAGCCGGGTCCACGCGTGTTGGCTCTTGTGCCATGAACAGATGGGTCACCCTGCGGGTGGACTTCAACCTCGGTTCTTCTGCCGAGGACAGGGTCCCACACATGCTTTGGGCTTGGGGTCGGGATGCTCAGCTGATGGGGAGGGCAGCTCTAACGCCCCTTGCGCCGTCGCGGGCCAGGCTCCTCGGTGGCCTCCTCCTGAGTAACATGGTCTATGGCACGGGCCAGGAGCCGATGGCCGACGCCACCTCTGCTCCCACCCAGGAGCTGCCGCTGTGGGTGGCTGGGGACGGGAGGCGTCCGAATTCTCTCAGCACTGCTTCCTTCGCCCGCGGCCAGGTGTGGAGGAGGTGGGCACAGGCTCGGAGTCATCCCACAGGGCTCACCCCGTCCCCCCCGCCGCCGCGCTCGTCCCCCTTCCAGCAGGGCCCTGACCGTCGCCCCTTCTCCCCCGGCAGGCACCCAGGTCAGCTTCCCCAAGCCGGCCGACGCCTTCGCCTTCGAAGAGGACAGCAGCAATGACGGGCTGTCCCCTGAGCAGGCCAGGAGCGAGGACTCCCCGGGCTCCACCGAGTCGGCGGCCGGCACCAAGGCCCCGGAGCCAGCCCCCGCCGCTCCCGCCGCGGCGACCCAGGTAGGGCCGGCGGCAGCCCGGCCCCCGGGCCGCGGGGAGCACTCGCCTCATGGCGGCGGGGGCCCACGGCCCGGCCCGCAGGGACGCGGGGCTGCCCGGGGCCGGCGCGACCCCTGCTGACGGGCCTGGGGAGTGCAGCGCCGGCATGGTGGCAGGGCCTGGGGGGAATGGGGGGGAATGGGGGGCACGGGGTGGATCGGGGACGGGGGGGAGTGGGGACACTAGCCAGGCTGGGGGCGGCTGGGGGGGACTGGGGGGACTAGCCCAGGGGAGGGGAGGGGAGACTGGGAGGACTGGGGTGAGCTGAAGTGGACTGGGGTGGGAGTGACTGGGGCAGGACTTCGGGGACTGGGCTAGTCTGGGGGACACTGAGGGGCAACGGTGTGGGGGGGAACGAGGATACAGAGCTGAGGTGGAATGGGGAGGGCTTGGAGACTGGGATGGACTGGAGAGGCAGAAGGCCTGGGAGGGAACTGGGATAGCCTGGGAGAAGTGGGGACAGTGGGCTGGGATAGACATGGGGGGCTGGGATGGCCTGAGGCATTTGGGATGGACTGGGGACAACATGGAGCAGGGGGAATGGGGCACCAGGTGCCCCTTGTGGGCAGAGGCTGTCGGGGGCGGCCAGCCCCTGGCACTGGCCCCACAGCCCCTCTCCCATCGCACGGCTCACCTCTCCCTTGCAGGATCACCCCCACGGCGCCGATGGCCACACGCCGGACCCAGCCTCGGGGCAGGGCAGCCAGTGCGACAGCCCCAAGCAGGCAGCGGGGCAGGAGAGCCCGTCCCTCCCGGTGACCTCCGCCGTCAAGGTAATGCCTGTGCCTCCAGGCTCCGCGGGAGAGGGAACAAGCCCAGGGCACCTGGTGCATCCAAGCCTGAAGTGCCCACGTGCTGCACCCTGCATGTGTGGGAGGTCTTGGGGTTTGGCCTTAAGGCTTGGGATAATGCGGGGAGACAAACCTTGCTGTCAGAAATTGCAATTTGACTCATTTTGTAATGGTATAAGGTATAGTATTGCACCCTGCGAGAGGTTATTGCTCAGGTCCCGCACTGGAAACAATCCCTGGGGCTAGGACCAGATGGAGATACAAGGCAACACTGAAATACCTTCCAGGCAAGAAGGGTCATTCTCCATCTCATGTGCTTCCCAGGACAACTGAGATGAAACATGGTTCTGAGGGAGTCCCCCACATGCAGGCTCAGCAGCTCTTGGAGCTGGAGTGTCAGGGTGCCAGCAGGAGCTGCCCTTTCTCTGTCCCAGGCCTCTGAGTTCTCACGGGGGTGGCAGAAGCTCTTCTCTTAGGTAATTCCTTTCCTTCTTGGACCAACAGTCCAAATCTTCCAGTGATAGTAAGAACCGTCACAAAAAGCCCAAGGACACCAAGCCCAAGGTGAAGAAGCTGAAGTATCACCAGTACATCCCTCCGGACCAGAAGGCAGAGAAGTCCCCTCCGCCCATGGACTCTGCGTATGCCAGACTCCTCCAGCAGCAGCAGCTCTTTCTGCAGCTCCAGATCCTCAGCCAGCAGCAGCAGCAGCAACAGCAACAGCAGCAGCACTTCAGCTACCCAGGGATGCACCAAGGCCAGCTAAAGTGAGTGGTAATGTGCCAATAGCAGGGTTTAGCCCTGTCTCCCTCCAAACTTCCCGCTCCCATACCCGTTTGTGCCAGTTCAAGGGGGCAAGTGAAACATAAAATCTTGGGAATATAGCACAGTCTCCTGCAAAGCTGTTCTGGCTTTGTGGACTGGCTGGGGCACCTGGGACCTGCTGCTGGGTCACCAGCAATCACCTTACAGCCCAATCTGGTTTTCCTTGGGATTGCTGGTCCTTCAGGTCTCATACAGCAGACAGCAGCCCCAGGGGAGCAGAGAGATGGCACACTGGGCACAGAGACCCTGGGGGGGCAAACAAGTTACCCCAAATCTCCTTTGTTATTTCAGGCAATCAAATGAGCAAATGGTCAAAAGTTCAAATTCTTCATCAACTTCTGTCAACAACACCCCTCTTTCTCCTGTGAAAACCACCTTTTCAGGCCAGACTTGTGTCTCATCTATCAAGCCAGGCCCTCTGCCGTCTAACCTGGACGATCTGAAAGTGAGTGCAAACTTTGTCACCCCAGGAGCAGAATCTTATAGCCTGAAGGTGCTTTACTACTCCTGAAGCGTGCAGTGTAGTGCCACAGGCTGAGCTGGCTGGGAGTGACCACGCGTTACAGCTCAGCAAACCAGAACCCCCGTGCTGTGAGCAAACCCAGGAGTATATCACGCTGGGTCAGGAATTGGCCACCATGATGGTAACTGAAAACATGGGGTTACTGCTCTGCAGATGATGCGTGGGTGCATTGCTCCAGGGCATGTATCAGCAAACCGTAGGTCTAACTTGAGTGGCTGCAGGCCAGGCCATCAGGTTGAGGACTACATGAGGAGCTCATGCCTCCATATCTTCTGTGGTTTTATGGTAGACTTCATGGATGCTGCTAGCAGACCAGCCAGAAGCTAGGAGGTCAGCGTGGCCTCCACTTAGTGACTCAGCTTCTCAGTGGTCATTGCAGCCAGGCCAGCTCAGCTCTCTGCACAAGCAGGTGTCTTCTGGAGTCTGCAGCTACGAGCACTGCTTTGAACAGTACCTAAATCTCTCATGTAGGCAAGATAGTCAAGGCATAAGGGAGAATCACGCACATCAATGGTTCTTTTACACTTTGCTAACGGAGCCTCAGCCATGGGAAAGGCCAAGTCCTTTTAGGAGCAGAGACCTGGGGGCAATACTTATTATTAGAGAAAGAAATAAGATGAGGTAGAAATAACATGAGTTTGGCCATAGCGATGCCCCAGCTCAGATGCCTGAACTGTGTGCAAATGCTTGAACATGGAGTCTCGGGCTCCAAGGTACGTGATCACATTCTCTGAGCTGAAGGATGCCATCAGCTAGTTCTCGGTCTGTGTGAAAGTTCTCTGCTCATGCAGAAACCTACTGCTAGGAAGGGAATCTTGGGTTGCCTCTGTGGCCCAAGGGCCACTGCTGGTTCATGAAGTGCAGTTACAGTTCCTGGAGGAAGAAGGAAGGTTTTCCTGTTAGGAAAGGTCGAGGTCCTGCAGGACGCACAGCGGTCAGGGCTGTGCATGGTGACTCTGGTGTCTGCAGGTGAGACAGTGAGCAACTTGGGGATCAGAGCTTCAACGCAGAAAGCTGGGAGCCTGTGATCTGAGACTCCCTGTTAGAAATGTTGGGTTTCTAAAGGGCTCATCTGCCATTGGGACTGATCATTGGTGACTTTCCTTCTAGGTGTCAGAACTGAGACAGCAGCTGCGAATACGAGGCCTGCCAGTGTCGGGTACCAAAACAGCACTGATGGAACGGCTTCGGCCCTTCCAGGAGTGCAGCAGCAACACAGTGCCGAACTTCAGTGAGATCACCACCGTCACCTTCCCAGTCACTCCGACAAGCACCCTGTCGAGTTACCAGTCGCAGTCTTCCACCAGCATGTTATCAAATGGCTTCTACCACTTTGGCAGCACCAGCTCCACCCCACCCATCTCTCCAGCCTCCTCTGACCTCTCTGTGAGTGGCTCTTTGCCAGACACATTCAACGATGGGCCTATGTCTTCTCCACAGTTCGGTCTCCAGCCATCTCCCGTTCATGGCAGTGCGGAAGAAAGCCTCATGAGCAGCATGAATGGGGGGAGCATCCAGCTGGAGCTGGAAGGGATCGACACAGAGAAAGACAAGATGCTGGTGGAGAAGCAGAAGGTCATCAATGAACTGACGTGGAAGCTGCAGCAAGAGCAGAGACAGGTGGAAGAGCTACGGATGCAGCTCCAGAAGCGAAAGAGAAGCAATGGCCTTGAGGAGAAGCAGCAGCCCGCTCAGCATTTCTTTGGTGTCCCCATCAAGCAAGAAAATGCAGTGTCTAGCTGTCCATTTGCATCCAAACAAACTGCCTTGAAAGGTCAAGCCAGCAGCTCGGATAAGTTAAGTAACTGTGGGGTGCCGCAGCTGCCTCACATTGTAAATAGCCACTGCTTGGAGCCTGCAGGGCAAAGCACCATCACCTCCTCCACATTCCTGAGCCCACAGTGCTCCCCCCCAGCATTCGCCACTCGGGGCTGCAAAGAGCCCCCAGCACATCAGCCTGCCGCCGTCCCCCAACAGCCACTATCTCCTCTCGGTGTCCCCTGGCTCACAGGCAGAAGGGCGCAGCGGGTCCCCACAGACCAACAGTTGCCTTCGCACAGCATCGGTAAGTGGAGAGCACCCCAGATGGCATCGCAGCGGTGAACGCGCTGGTGTCTGTGGGCAGTCAGTCAGACATTCCAGTCGGAGTCCTTTCCTATCAGGCCAGGGCTGCTGGTACCCAGGGTGGGTACCCAGGGGCCATAGCAGCCTGCGGGGCTGCCTGGAAAGGCAGAGTAGCCCAGGTAGAAAATAGGTTAGAAGCTGATGGCACCTCAGGTTCCTTTGCAGGGCATCTGCTGTGGATCCCTGCTGCCACCACATCCAATTGCCCTGGTGGGTCACAGCACAGCTCCTGTGCCCCATGGAGCCCTAGTGCAGCTCCTTCTGCCCTGGGGGAGCCCTGGCACAGCTCCCGTCTTCCCCAGAGGACCCCAGCACAGCTCTCTCTGCCCCTGGGTGAGCACTGGCAAAGCTCCCTGTGTCCTGGGAGAGTCCTGGCACAGCATCCTCTGCCCCATGGAGTCCTGGCACAGCTTCCCCCGCCCCTGGTTAAGCACTGGCACAGCTCCCTCTGCCCCTGGAGGAGTCCTGGCACAGCTCCCTCTGCCCTGGGGGAGTATTGGCACAGCTTCTTCTGCCCTAAAACAGCCCTAACTCAGGGGCTTCTCTCCTCGAGGGAGGCCTTGGCACAGCTTTCTATGCCCCTGGGGGAGTACTGGCACAGCTCCCCCTGCCCCGTGGAGCTCTGGCATGGCTCCCTCCACCCTGGGGAAGCCCTGGCACAGCTCCCTCTGCCCCGTGGAGCCCTGGCAAAGCTCTATCCACAGCGGGGAAGCACCAGCACAGATCCCTCAGCCCCTGGGAGAGCCCTGGCATAGCTTCCTGCCCCCCTGGGAGAGCCCCACTGCAGTGTTGCAGGGCTTTTCAGCATCTTGGCTGCGCCATTGTGGCTCCTAGCAGTGTGCGAGGGATTTTGACCACTGGGTTGAAGGAGGGCAGTTACCCCGGTCATATGGCAAACCTTCTCTTGGGAAGATAGAGCACTGCTTGCAATTGGCATCTGCAGTCAGATAGAGCTTGTGCCTCCCCACCAGGCAACCAGCACAGCAGAGCATTGTCCCTTCAGCATCCACCACTCCTCGCTTGGCCCTCTGGACAGGTACAAAAGCTTGGAGAGGGCACGTGCTGCCGACACAAAAAAACAGCACAAGGTGCTACTGGTCGTAGCCCGAATTCATCCCAACACCCTACCAGGGTTTCCCAGGCAGCGGCAACACCTATCATACAATCTGTAAAACACAGACAGCAGTGCAAGGCGTGCGTGCTGCATTCAGGAAAGACGTACAGCACGTGCCAGCCAAGTGCACAACAGCGTCACAGCAGAGCGACAGCCACGGTGAAACGCCTGGCGCTCAAACAGGGCAGCTCAGGAATCGCATTCCCGCAGTTCGCACACTGCGCAGTGCGCAGCAGGAGCTGGGCAGCGGGATGCAGCGCTACGAGGTGGCAGAAAGTGGGATGTGGCATTGTCTCTAAGCCATCCAGAGAAGGGTGAGATAGGTGGCAGCTGGCACACTGCTCTGGTGGGCAATGGGGAAAAACTTAGGGTGCGAGGGGCAGAGAGACAGTGCTGCCAGGGGGATGGGCAGTGCTGTCAGGGTGAGGAAGGCAGTGGGGCTTGCTGCTGGGCTGAAATGGGCAACGGGGAGCATAGCTTTGGGGGAGCTGGGCAATGGGGAGCTGGGCAGTGGGGCAGAGAGCAGGGGATGCAGTGGGTGACCTCAGCAGTGGGGCACGGAGCTGTAGAGGTGAGTGGGCAATGGGGCAGAGCTGTGCGCACGATAGGCAGTGGGACACAGTACTGTGAGGCAATACTCCAGGAGAGGCAGTGGGGCTGCTCTGGATGACCGGGCAGCGGTCAGCGGGCATCTACGGGGAGCAGCAACACCTCGGGGGCATCTCCAGCTCCTTTCTCGCTGCCTGAGCACAAGGGGCATTCAGAGAAGATGGCCCCATGGTGTCCTGCAGCTCACCCCAGCCATGACACCATCCACCCTAGGCATTCCTCTGCTGCCTGCAAGGGGCTCCCAGGGGCAAGGGTCCTTCTTCAGCAACAGCTCCCTCTCTGTGCCCATCATTGGAGTGCCATCTCCCCCAGGCCAGGGTTACTGTTCCGCCCAGCTGCCCTCCACAGAAAGGTGGCCAGGATGTGCACGGCCAGGCTCAGCGGCCTCACCGCTACCCTGAACCCACTTGTGGGTCCGATCCGCCTTCTGGGGCCATGCTGCATCCCCCAGCGCTGGCTTTCATGGGACGCGACAGCTGCAGCCAGGCGGTGGGGAAGGGCACACAAGGGCCTAGAGGCAATGGGGACAGCAGCTGGCAGGCACTGGACCTTCAGATGAGGTCCTTCCTAGAAGGGAGGACTGGCAAAAAGCTGGTGCTTATACACAGGTGTTTGACACAGGCACAGGGAAAGCCTAGGTGCTGGCCTGGCAGTGACCCTTTCGAGTGGTTCCCTAGCCTGGGGTCTGTGAGATGCTCCCAGACGGGGGTTGATGGACGGGGTCCGCAGCAGAGGGGCTGGTGGGCAGTTGGCAGCTGGGGAAGCACTGCAGCACTCTCTGGGTGCAGCTGACCGCCAGCAAACCATTTCTCTCTCCCCTTTGCTCTGCACATTCACGGCTGGACCGAGCACCAGGATGCTCTGTGGCATCACGCCCGTGCTCCAGCAGCAGCCAGAGGCCAGCCTGGCCCTGGGTCTCAGAGATAGGCTGACTGAGCTAGTTTACCCGCCTCTCTCCCGGCCAGAGGCCAGGCACTGTGTTTGAGCTGATTTGACCCACAAAATCATTAGGTTCCCTGGCACTGCACTGGCTTCACCATGGGTGAAAGAGAGCTGAGCCTCCCACCGTGCCTCCCTGTGCATTGACTCCATTTCCCTGTATTTCCCCCACGCAGATGGCTACGCAGGCAGGTCAAAAGTTTTCTATTCCATCCCCAAGTTTTTGTAAGTCAAGCCCAGCCCTCTCAGAGGTAAAGCAGCCTCCACCCTATGAGGATGCAGTAAAGCAGGTAACTGCATGATTTTTATTTTCTATAGGGCTAGGGCTGCGCAGGGTGTTCTTTTGCGGTTGATGTAACTCATCTGCAGGAGTAATGAGACCCCCATTGTGGGGTGTCTGGGTAGAATACGCTTGTTTCCATAAAGAATGGGCTTCTCTTGAAGAGTTAGTTGCTGAGTGCCTGCCACAAAGCAGTCAGACACCATGCTGGATGGCATAGCGTCTTCTGTGCTGATGAAAGGTGCCAGTCCACACTGGGGTCCTGACATCCCCCGCAAATACCGCAGGACTTTGGCATACTCTTCTTTGGGGTGCTCAGTGCTATGTGAGAAACAGACTCTTGAGCATTCCCAAGTCACCAGGAAACCTCACCTTTCCTCTTTATCCCATTAGCAAAGTGCCCTGCTCTGTGCCGTCTGCCTCACCCTGGAGCGCTGTTCCCACGGGGAGGACTGTCTCCATCACCCGTGAACCCCTTAATTCTTGTGAGAGTCTGTCAGCAGCCTCAGTGCCAGTCGTGATGGTGCCTTTAGGAAAACAGAGTGATGCTGTTGGCAGTGATAAAAATGGGCTTTTGTTGGCTGGCAGGAAGGCGTGCAGAAAGTCCTTCCAGTCTCCACGCAGAGAGAGGAGGATGACAATGCGTTGCCCCCAGGGAGCTGCAGGGAGTGCAAGGAGGCACATGCCAGGGCAAGATGCTGGGTCCAAAAAGTCGGTGTGTCCTGGTGGCCCTGGGAAGAGGCAGTCTGTGGTGGCCACTAAGCAGAGGGTCAGGAGCAGGGCGGGTGGAACATGGCACCATGCTCCCCGGATCCGCTGTGCTTGTCCCAGGGCCCTGCAGTGCTCACCTGAAAGCCGCTGCCAGCCCCGTGTTGGAGTGGCATTTCTCCCGCGCGGGAGAAAGCCATTTGTGGGGTCTAGAGCCACCTACCTGGCTTGTGGCCGGAGGGACTCTCCCCCTAACGCCTTCTACTCTCCTCTTTGTCGTTTGCTGCAGCAGATGACACGAAGTCAGCAGATGGACGAGCTCCTGGACGTGCTGATTGAGAGTGGAGGTACGCACTGCTTCCCTGTTCCCCTCCAGGGCTTCCCCTCCAAGCCAGCGTTGGTCTGTGGGGCTCAGCACACTCCGTGCAGCCCAGCAGAGCTGCCTGAGTTGAGTAGAGCTTTCATTTGCCCTCCCTGTGCCAGCAGCCACTGAAATTGAATCCAAAAGCGTATTGGCCCTCCTGGAGCCTGCTCCTGCATGTGCAGACCTGGTGGGGTGATCCGGGCTTGGTTAACGCCTATGCAGACTGCGCAGAGAGAAGGGACGGCAGGGTGCCAACCCCGTGCACAGCACTGCCGGCACCCTCCCCACGCAGAGCCCCCGGTGTCCCCCACCATTCCCAGTGCTGCCAGTGCCATCTCCTGCGTAGAGCACTGCTGGTGCCCTCCCCTGTGCAAAGCGCTGCCTGTGCCCTTGCCCATGCACAAACCATGCCCAGCCCCGTGGGGACGGCTGCCAGTGCTTATGCCCCGGGGACTGTGTCCAAAACCAGGGAACTCGAGGTCAGAAGGCAGGAACGTGTGAGGCTTCCCACAGGGAGGGTGGGCCAACAATGCCAAGGGATTGAGTGGGGAGAGGGTCTCTGTAGGCAATGTCCAAGAGCCCAGCTGAGGGGGCTGTGGTGGTGCCCCATGCCCAGCAGTGGTGGGCACTGCCAGAGCACCTCAAACCCCTCTCATTTGTTGACAGAAATGCCAGCCAATGCCAAGGAAGATCGGTCCTGCCTCCAGAAAGTACCTCAGATAACAGTGTCTACAGGGAACTCCAGCGCTCCTCTTCCAAAGTCATCTGCCCCGTTCGAGCAGGTGTCCTCAGCCCAGCTCTCCTTCGAGCACTGTCCGGGCAGCAGTGATGCTCACCTCGAGGTCCTGCTGAACGCCCACAGCCCCCTGGGGAGGGTCAGTGAAATTGCCCTGCTCAAGATGGGGGGAGAAGAGTCCCACTTTGAAGGGATGATGGAGGGGTTCTCCGGCAAAGCCGCAGATGAACTGCTCACCTCCCAGGAGATTTTACAGACTCCCCTCTCGCCCATGGAAACCCAGCTCTCCCCTTCCCCTGCCGATGGCTCCGGTTTACAAATGAGTTTCACTGAGTCTCCATGGGAAACGATGGAGTGGCTGGACCTCACCCCCCCCAGCTCCGCCACTGGCTTTGGCTCGCTCACCCCCGCGGGTCCCAGCATCTTCAACATCGATTTCCTAGATGTTACCGATCTCAATTTAAACACCAGCATGGACCTGCACCTGCAGCAGTGGTGAAAGGGAGGGTGGTGGAGGCAGGATACTGTAAGCCCGCAGCAGCCAGCACAGCGTTTCTGTCATGCCAGAGGACACGCAGAGCCTATGTGCCACGTCCAGGGGAAAGTGGAGACATTTTCCTGGCATATAAACTTCTTTGGATTTCCAGTTACTGCGAATTGACAGCACACAGCACAACAGCTCTGGTACTTTGGTTTTCCTCCATCAGCACATCCCCAGAGGACACCAGTGCCTTTAACAACACTTCTTTAGAATGACAAGAACTTTGGTTTTGTTTCTTTTACCTTGCCCCCCGCCCCCATCCCCGCCCCAGTTTTAGCAGTCACTCTCGTGAGAACTGGAGCAGCTCATGACAAAACTGTGTGGTGAGGAGACCTCACCTGGGTGGCAATGGGAAATTATGGGGAGGAGAGCCCGTTGTTGCCCCCTCCTCTACTCCCCTCCTGCCCGTCCAGCCCTTTAGGCAATCCTGCTGGGCACATCTTGGCCATGCCCAGGCCAGGGCCGTGGGAGCAGGGAGACTGCGCCCAGCCAGGGCGACAAGCACACTTCGTACAGCCAGGCTCGCCTTGCTTCCTTTCTCCTGCCCCCGAAGCCGTGGTGTCCAATCCCTGCACAGCTCTGCTCCAGGTGGATGAGCGATGGAGACCACCATGTTCGTGGTGGCACCTTGTCATGTTCTCCTGGTGCCTGGAGGGCTGAAAGCCCAGGAGCCATCCTGGCTGCGGTCTGAACTGAATCGGGCTGAAGCCTGTGACCTTGGAGCAGAGAGCTCTGGATGTTGGAGGCAGCCGCTCAGGCTGTAGGTTCAGGTGTCGAAGGGATGTGGGATCCCGGTGGAGCTGCCGTGTCCCAGCTAGTGTGGTACAGATGAAGAGATGTGTAATGTGTTTTGGTCCAAGGTAGGAGCAAGTCGTATGGAAAATACAGCCAGGCTTTGGGAGGGGCTGTCCTTTGCACAGCCAGAAGTCAGGATGGATCTCCACCACCTTGCATGACCTGGGAGCAGGAGGAGCCAGAAACGGGCACTCAGTGACCTGCATGTGGGGCAGGGCTGAGCGGTCCCTTGCGTGGCTGCGGTTTTGTGCGAGCGTCTGCTTTTGTTGCCTCCACTTGTCTGCCATCCATCCCTCCATCCTTCTTCCCATTCCTCCTTGATCCCCAGCAGTCATCCCCTTCTTCCCAAGTTTACTCCAGCGTCACTGTTCACTCAGCCCAGAGCAAGGCCATCCGGAGAACAGCTGTGAATCACCGAGCCTGGAGGAGCTAGTTCTCCTGAAGCCGGCAGAGATGGATGCTCTCCTGCAGTGATGCCTCCCGTTTGAAGTCACCAGCATTTCTCCTGTGAGTCTCTGTGCAATATACTTCCTCAGGCTCTAGCGAGACGGAGCCTTTGCTTCACTTCTTGGCTTCCACCAAAGACCTTGCTGCAGACTGTTTGACGGACACGTCTACTTCTTTGCAATTCTGGTTTTGCCAAAGTAAATATTGTTGCTGACAAAGATTGTTAAACTATTTACAGACTGAGCGTATTTAATATTTGTGTTACTGGAAGCACAGCACATGGGAGATACAGCAGCTGGGGCGGAGGTCCGGCGCGAGGGGCCTGCGGGCAGCCTGGCCGTGCCTCCCGCGGGACGCTCCCCCCGGGGATGCTGGAGCTGTCGGAGGAGGCTCTGCAGCCCCTGCTGTGTCTCCAGTTCGTGGCGTTGTTGCATGCTGTATAAAGCACGTGGCAGTAGCTTTCAACTCACTATTTAAAGCATCACTTTTCTATTGTACAAATGGTCACAGTGCACTGCTAGGATAGACAATCACAGGTTGCATTTTTTTTTTAAAGACTTTCTTTTTCTAAGTGAGAGATTTTTTGAAGCTGGTCCGTGGAGAATATTAATAGCACTTGAAACAGAGTAGTGTTAGCTGCTACACTGCGTCATTGTACAGGGCTTTCCAGATAATTTTCTCCTCTCAGCAAATGTATTTCCTTATTTAAAGGGATGCTGTCAGCCTCAAACTTGTAAGCAAGCACATTTCCTTACCTATGTTACCAGCAACACCTTGATTATTAAAACCCCTTTGTCTTGCCACTTGTGTGCACGCAGTTTGCCGTTTGATTTTTGCCGGCTGGGGCAGCCACAGCCGTCCCAGCTGCGACCATTTGGTATCAGCTCCACACCCTGGGGCAGCTACAGTCCTTGCAAGAGCCGCATTATTTCTTTCACAGCAAGTTTCTCCTGGAAGATTTCTAAACAAGTTAGCTGGAGCCTCCTCTTTCTGAAGGCTTTTTCTTCTGTAGGCTTTCATTTCGCTTTGTTCTCCTGCTCCTCAGGTCAGAGTCCCCTTCAAAGGCAGCGTTGGCATCTGCCCAAACACCTTTGCATCTTCCAGCAGCCAGGCTCCCGGCGGCGGTGGGCTGCCAGATGCAGGGCACGGACGCGGTGGGCACGGGCAGAGCCTGTTGCCCGCAGGCAAGCAGCAGAGGCAGGGCTGCAGTGCTCTCCGTGGGGGACCCCGGCTGCTTCTCCCTGGTGCCCGTTAGTGTCCGTTTCCAGATTCATCGCACATTTCCTTTGATAAATACAGGGTTCCCAGGACATTCACCCACCTGTTTGCAGGGAGGGACTGCTGCTCTGTCCACAGGTGGCTTAAAAGGCTGAGACGTTGCAGAGGTGTATCTGAAAAGATATAGATGAAAAAACAACTAGTTCCTACCAACATCCTTTTAATCTCTAAACTACACTCTGCAACCAAATGTGTTGTGATAAACTGCCTGGACTGAGCCAAGTTATGGCTCCTTGGAGAAGACAAGCCTCAGTCTAGGATTGTTTCAGGAATACTAATGGACAGGAGCACTCCCCTGTCCCGTCTGCCCGCCGAGGAAAGCCCGCCTGTGGTGTTCAGCCTGCGGGAGAGGAGCTGGGAGGATGTGCTGCCAATCTCCCGATGTAAAAGGCAAAGAGCGGGGCGAGTGCTACAGGGAGTCACTGCTTTAAAGTGCAGGGAAGACGCTTGTCAGGTGTGAAGGTTTGGACCAGAGCATTTGGAGAGGCTGAGTCCAGACCAAGGTCCTGCTGTGGAGCAGAGGAAGGGATCGAAGGGTCTCCTGAGGTCTCCTTCCAGGTCCCAAAAAGTACCTGCAGCAGAGCTCCTCCACTGCCTGGAGAGGAGCTCAGCTCAGCTCTGCCCCAGCCCTCAGTTTTCCAGCCCCAACCGGAGCTGCTCCTGGGACAGCACGGGCTGTGCTGGCAGGACAGGACCTGCTCTCCCCTCCCATTGCCTTGGCCAGAGAAGAACCAGCAAAGCCCCATCCGTGCTCAGCCACCATCATGAAGCTCCCCAGCAGCTTGCTGGCCAAGCATGACCCTTGGGTCCCATCTGGGAGGTGTTTCAGTTTCCTGCCCTCTCAGTGATGCCAAAGCCTGACCCCACCGGCCACTGCAAAGCCCTCACATTTCCAGCTTCAGGGTTGTTCCCTCCTGCTTTGTAACCCTGCTCCCGTGCCGTGGTGTCCTGCATCTCAGGTAACTCTCGTTCTTTCTAGTACACCTTGTGTCAGAGCAAGGCCGTGGACGCTCTGCCTTCTTTTACTCAGCGCCTGCTGGTGAACTGTACTCTCCATGCCCCGAAGGAGTTCGTGCCTTCAGTGTGCGGGTGATTTTCCCACACAAGTTGTCCCAAGGGATTTTAGGGTCTTCTGGTTTTTCTTCCTATCAAAGCCTGGATTCAACAAAGGAAAAACCTCTATCACTGGAGGTTCCCAGTGATGTCCCGCTCTCCCTGGGGAGATTTTCCCCCTGAAAAATACGGGAAATATAAAGAAAAATGTTCCGAGAGTCAAATAAAGTTTTTCATTTCTTTGCTAGGTTTTTAAATGTGAGATGCCTGGCTCAGTGCACCATCCAATGCTTCCTCCACAGGCTGCACCGAGATGTCAACAGGATCTTTCCACCAGCTCCCAGGTCAAGACAGACCATGTTTTAGGAACAGTTTCTCCTCTGAAGTGACGGGGGAAACATCAGTTTTCAGCCCTTCTGGGCGCAGCGGGGGTCCCCTGTGCCCTCCTGTGTGTGGGGATGAGGAGGCTCCACAGGTCGGAACTTGCATGTGCTCATCACAGATGGCTGCAGGATAGGGGAGCCCAAAAGTCCCTGACCCCAGAACCACAATGGCCAGCGTCTTCCACCATGCCGTCACCAACACCCTGCCCACCTGTGGCACCCACAGCAACACCCCTGGAATCCCTCTCTGCACCCCAATACCACCTCCGCACCCGCAGCAGCCCCCAGCCCAGCCCTCTCCAGCCGCCCACCGGCCAAGGGCCCCTTGGCCTCCTCCTGTGCACGGGCAGCCCCGGCACCTCATCACCCCCACAGAGCCCCCGCACCAGCACGTACGGCCCGCTCCTGCCTGCTCACCGGCACAGGACACTCACCCCTCTCTGAGCACACCACCAACCACCACCCGTCCAGACCCCTCTGCTCATCCCGTGCCAGTTCCTCCAAAGTCCCTACCACCACCCCCAACTCACCCGGGGGGGGAACCAGGGCCACTCCTTACCCATGCATGGACCCTCTGCACCCCCTTGACTTGCTGTCACCCCCATATCTGCAACACCTCAAAGGAAGCCACCAAGGAAGGACTTCTCCTGGCTGTGCAGGATGCACTGAGGTTCTCGGGGAGCTTCAGCATAGTCGGCAGCTGGTTTTAAAGCCCAAACACTTGTTGGCTCTGGAGCATTGCAGTGACACGGCTGTGTGGCCAGGTTTATTTGAGATTACCAAAGCTGTCTGCACATCTTGGCTTATCCACGGGAGGGTGAGATGGTCTTCAGAGAGATGCTTTTTTTTTTTTTATCACAGCACTCCCACCCTCAAACTTCTACCAACCCATTGCATGCAAGTTAGGGACTAAGTTCCTTGTATTCCTACAGGTTTCTTATACGCAAAATTTTGTTGCGCGCAAAGGGAAACATGCTTTTATACAAAGTAATAAATTTGTTGCTAGTTTCATTAACGTCCTAAGAGTTGAATCAAAAAAATCCAGTTTTAGTCCAGTTACAATGACACTAGTACTTTGTGTTACATACACTTCTAATCAATGCTCACAGACCTCCTTGTGCTGACCTCCTTTCTCGGGGGCTCTGCTCACCTTTCACTCCTCTCGGGGGCTTTCAGCCTGGAGGAGGAGGGTGTGGGGTGCCACGGCACCTGTCAGCATCCTCAGCCCTGCCCAGGAGAAGCAGATGTTGTCATTGATGGGTTTTCTTTCCTCACCCAACAATTGACTGTAGGAAACTGGGGTGATTTTTACACCTTTGCTCACATGCTCATTCTTCCTTGATATATAAATCCGTATTAAATCTGAATTTACTGTACTTGGTGTGATTTACATATGCAAGAAGCTTGTTCTCTGTTCGCATTTTTTAAGGCTGATTTCACCCTACGCCCCAAGTCACATTCCTTTGGTGACCAACGAGTGACCACTGATGAGACGATTACAGCCCTGGGGCCTCTGGCATCATCCCATGCCTCTTCCTCCAGGCCCCCACTGTCACCCCATCCCTGTAGTCCTCTACATGCATTTTACTATCGAAGCACAGATAGTTATTTATACACAGAACTTCTCATTATAGCCTGCTATTGGTTACAAAATATATACAAGACTGTGTTATGGTTTGAGGAACCCACAACAATTAATTGTCATTTAGACAATCATTCTCTCACCCGATGACCCCTCCCCAGCCGGGAAGGGGAATCGGGGAAAAAACAAGGAAACCCAGGGGTTGAGATATAAACAGATTTAATAGAATAAGACTAGATAATTAACATTAATAGCACTAAAGAACCAGTATTGATCCCGATACCAATATAAAATACACAGGGATTACACTCAGCCCATTCTGTCCATAGAAGCCGTGCACTCCCAGCAGGGACAGCCGATGTGGAGCACTGCGAGCGCTGCGGCTTCGGGAGGAAGGGAAGGGCGCAGGGCTCCGGCACCGGGGCGAGGAGTTCTCAGGACAGCAGCCATTGAGGGAGAGGGGCAACTCCTCAGCAAACGTTGTAATTCATACTGAGTGTGCTGTTCATGGTATGAACTAACCCTGTTGGGCAGCTTGGGCCAAGTGCCCGGGTCTCGCTGCTCCTCATCCCCGCACCTGGTGAGCTCGAAAACACTGAGCCCTTGAAACCCACACACCACAGCTGGCTAGAAATATTTTCACAAATTCAGGCATCAGAGTTTTCTAAAAATGCATTTCCCCAACGAAGAGAAATTAGTGCTGTGTCGCTCAAACCAGGACACTGTTACATCACACAATTGTAGGAGAACTAAAACAAAGCAACTAACGATCATCTTGTCATTAGATAATTGCTGTTACAGCTAAACAAGCTAAAGCAAAGCTCCAGGCAGGCCAAGATCAGTTCAGACAAGGCCTGACAAGTCCTGAGACCCCTTTTGCTAGCTTAGCACACGGCTGTGGCCTCCCAGCAGCAGCACCATATTTACTGGGCTTCAATGCTACAAAAGTATGGGATCTCAGGAGAGGACATGGAACACCTCCTGCATTGCTAATTTGGTAAGAAAACATGTTCACCACAGACACTTAAACCGCTCCCATCCAAGTATCCCCCCTTCCTGGTGCCAACCTCAGACACCACCATGCGAAGAAGTGGCTCTGGCACCCCTCGCTGGAAATGCCCCTGCATTCATATCACACGCTGCTGGTAGTGATCCCGTCAAAAATGTGGCTTCAGCTTCACCGACTTTTCTGCAGGAAGCAGGAACTGACTGGATTTCAAGATGGTTTCCACTGACCTCTTGAAATTTGGATCAGATTCAAATGTCTTCAGTGATGGTATCACTATGATACGGAATCCCAGGATCTGAACCTTTCTGTCCTTCTTCCTCATTTGCTTCTCTCCCGCTCTTCCAGCTCAAACCCAGGTACAGAAGGCAAAAGAAATGCAGGATCCTGGTGAAGGGAACCAGGAGAATGATCACGGTCTGCACTATACAGGTTGTTGAGCTACAACTTCCAATCGTACACCCATCACAGTTTTCTCTGTGTTTTTTTTTTTTTTTTTTTTCTTCTCTCTTAAAGAATCTTCAGCCAGCCAGGGTGTGCTTGCTTGCATGGAGCAGCACTGCTGAGTCGTGCTTCTGTGGAGCACTGAGATTTCACTGTGTCTCCTCAGCCAGCAGGATTAGAAACTGAATGGGTCATGAACCAGTTCTGCAAATGTCTGGTGGGCCTCATATCAAAGTTCTTATCTTCTCAGAAACACCCAACAACTTCTCAAGACAAATCACTTGTAATGGGTCCATGGAGCTACTGGTGTGCTGCAGCAGGTAGGTTCTCAGTCCATCTTGAATCTGGCGAGAAACCTGATTTCCTCAGAGGGTCATGCAGTATGTCCTCATCTTCTCAAAATCTGACTGAACATAATCCGGATTGCTGTAGCATTGGTTGGCTCCACCTCTATCCAACAAGCTGCACTCCTGTCTGGCCAAGGGAGAGAATTGCCTCCATGATCGGCCACTGAAGTAAACTTCCTTCCCGGGGACATAGAAAGAATTCAGGCGTCCCAGTTTTGTTTCTTGTCTTTCTATCTGAGGTGGCTGACTTATATAGACTCATAGAATGGTTTAGGTTGGAAAGGAACTTAAAGATCATCTCGTTCCAACCTCATGCCATGAGCAAGGACACTTTCCACCAGCCCAGGTTGCTCCAAGCCCCGTCCAACCTGGCCTTGAACACCTCCAGGGATGGGGCAGCCACAGCTTCTCGGGGCAACCTGGGCCAGGGGCTCACCACCCTCACAGGGAAAAATTTCTTCCTCATATCTCACCTAAATCTCCCCTCTCCCAGTTTGAAGACATTCCCCCTTATCCTATCACTACATGCCCTTGTAAAAAGTCCCTCTCCAGCTTTCCTGTAGGCCCCTTTCAAACACTGGAAGGCCACTATAAGGTCTCCCCAGTGCCTTCTCTTCCCCAGGCTGAACAACCCCAGCTGTCCTCGGCCTGTCAAGCATGGACCAAATTTGTCGAGCATGGACCAAATCTGGGAAAAGAAGGGGCAGAGCAGAAGTGCTCTGGGCAGGACAGTGGGGCATGGTTGCCAATAAGCAGGCGTCTGGTGTCTAACGAGATGTCAGGGTCACACAAAGCACCTTCTCCAGTGGTTTTCAGCATAGCTCTGGTGTCTGCACTCACATGAGCACAACTATGGACACACACAGATACCATGCAACCTTCTCTCGTATGAGTAGATGGCCTTTCTATACACACCAAACCCTTTCACCCATCCCATTTTCAGAGCCTCTGTGTGCTTTTGGGAGTGTTCACACAGCCACACTGCAGAGTAACATCCCTGCACCCAGCTCTTCTGCTGTCTGAAGGAGCAAGTGCTTGGAGATGATGGCTTTCTCCTGGCAGTAGGGCCTGCTCAGCCCTTCCATCTGGGATTTTTGCAAAGATGATGGCTTTTAGTCACACACTGGCTGGCAGACACACCGCGGTCCAGCCAGCCTGCGCTGCTATTTTATTCCCAGTACAACAGTGGCACAGTGTATCTCCAGAAGAGGGAGTTTGTGCTTCATCCTGTTCTCCGAGCGTTTGCACAGCTTTAAACAGAATGAAAAAATTCAAGAGCTGCTTTCTCTTCTCATTCATCAGAGCAGCCGCTCCTTCTTTCCCGATACCCTTAACATGTTCAAAGCAATGACCACGCTTGTGATTTGTACCAGGAGTCACAGTGACAATGGAGCTATTTTTCTAAGCAACACCTATGGTATTAACCCAGGCCTGAGCACTTCATTTATGCTTACCTGGCCACCAAAGGAGACAAGAAGCTGCGATGAAGGCTAGGAGAAGCCAAGCAGAAGATTAGTGGAAATACAGACCACTCAAAGTGCTCCTGACAGGAATAGGTGGTGGTGGTGGTGCATGTCTGCACTCCTACTGCTTGAGTCCAGGCAAGGATGTGTTTGAACTCATCCAAACCTCAAAGCTGATCTTGGAGTTCACAGGCACATGATAATAAAAGAGCAGAGTACGCCTTTCTGGATGCTATACGATGCTTGCTGAAGAGCTGAAAAGCACCTCAGCCATGCAAGTGGGCATAAAGGTGTGAGGAATTGGTATGAGGTGCTAGCCGGGACCACTGGGCACAAAGAAAGTGGTCAACGGCTCAAAGTCTACCTGGAGGCTGGCTCAAACAGCTGCTCCTCAGCCGTGGGGCTGAATACAGAACCCAGCGCAGCCTCAGAGCCCATGGGGTGGCACAGAGGGAGAAGCCGGAGTCAAGCCATATGAACCTGGTCATAATGCCCATAGGAGGACTCCCAGCCCCAGGGCTGGAGAAAGCCATCATACCACTCAAGCAAGGAAAGTCAGAATTGTTCAAGGGCTCAAAGGAGCAGCAACAGTGGCACTGCGCAGGTGTGGGTCCTCTCTGAGACACTAGCGGCATCTGGGATGTGGGCCAGCGGTTTTCTGTACCACCCTCAGCAGTGACACAATGACAACAGAGATCCTCAGCGAAGGCAGTGAAGTCCAAATGGGCAAGGAAAAGAGTCCACAGGAGGAAAAACTAAGCATGAGTTCAACAAGGGGCAACCGAGAGGAACTGAAATGGCCGTGAATACAGTCCCTTCTGCATGCCACACAGTCACAGGGGAAAAGAGACGAGAGGGGTCCTCTGCTTCCTGCAGAGCATGGAAACAGTGCAGGGTACATGCAGGTGGCTTCACATCCACCCACCAGCTTCTTTCAGCTCCCTCAGCTGTGACAGCTTCTTCCAGACCAAATGTCAGGACACAAAGGCGGGTTGCAGTGCAAAAGGAACAGAATCCCAGAGCAGCCCCGATTCATGGAAAAAGGAGCTGTGAGGTGAGGAGCGGGGTCCTCCAGCATCTGCCCAGCAGGGAAGGGCTCCCCCTGGTGTGTGGTTGGATTTTTGTCTTCTACCTGGAGATCAAATCAGGGATTTTGGGCTCTGGCTGAAGAGTGGGGACAGCAAGTAGTCCAAAATATCCCAACGGTTGTGCTGGCAACAGGAACCTTCCAGGAAAAGCTTCATGTGGTGGAAACACTGAATTTATGCAAACTGACAGACTTCAACCACCGCTAACATTTCACACTGTGTATCTCTACGCAGCAAGACCTTCCTCAGCTCCGTTATCTGCCTTCCCTTCTCTAAATAAAATTCTCTGCCTTCACGTGAAGAGACACTGTGAAAATCAATGCCAGGTTCCTCCACCCGTTCCTAAGTACGTCTGGTCCTGAGCCATGACCAATGATCCCTGCCAGTGTGCTCTGGCTCTCCCTGTCACTGCACTGGGCACTCCTGGGGCAGTCCCATCAAACCAGTTTGAGCACTACAGGCATTCATGGCCAGCCCCTCTCCACTGACAGTCTTCTCTCCCAGTGGGGCCACTGGGGTGAGTTCTGCCCACGTGCCTGGACAGTCTCCAAGCCCTCCGTGGCTTCCAGGCAGGAGAAAACACTTGTCCCAGCACCAGGAAGTTTGGCAGTAGGAATTACCAGGATTTGTTACGCTTAGATCATCTGGACTTTGCAGACATGGACTGCTCTTGCAAAAATCGTCATAGAATCATAGAATCATTTAGGTTGGAAGGGACCATAAAGATCATCTCGTTCCAACCTCCTGCCCTGGGCAGGGACACCTCCCACCAGCCCAGGTTGCTCCAAGCCCCGTCCAACCTGGCCTTGAACACCTCCAGGGATGGGGCAGCCACAGCTTCTCGGGGCAACCTGCGCCAGGGGCTCACCACCCTCACAGGGAAAAATTTCTTCCTAATATCTCATCTAAACGTCCCCTCTTCCAGTTTGAAGCCATTCCCTCTCGTCCTATCACTCCATGCCCCTGTAAAAAGTCCCTCCCCAGCTCTCCTGGAGCCCCTTTAGGGACTGGAAGGCCGCAATAAGGTCTCCCCAGAGCCTTCTCTTCTCCAGGCTGAACACCCCCAGCTCTCTCAGCCTGTCCCCACAGCAGAGGGGCTCCAGCCCTTCATACAAATAAAGCAGCCTGCAAGGCTGTGAGCGTCAGCTGCCCTTTCACCAGAGCGTGGGCACGGCCGCCTGCCCTCCTGGCAGAGACGAGGTGTTCTGAGCCACCAGAACCCCCCGGTGCAGCAAACAGTGCTCACCTGAGGCAGCCCATCAGCACAGAGGGCTCGGCAGTCTTCCAGAGAAAGAAAATATATCCAGATCTTCCTACACCTTTTTGGTTGGTGGTTTTTTGTTTTTTTTTTCATTTTTGGGTTGTTTTTTTTTTTAAATTTAGCATAAGCCGTTTTGAAGGCTGCTTTTCCACCTGGAGGAAGGGCCTGGAAGCCAGGTATTTCAACAGCTTTTAATGAATCTTCCCATTCACGTCTGACCTTACGAAATGAAAATAACAAGGTCACAGTCGCATCCTAGTTTTATTACAACTGACCTGCAGGCAAAAGGATAGAACTATTACATAAACACTCTGATCCATGTATAATATCTTAAATAGAGGAGGAAGTCAAACCAGGATACCGGATAAAATATTCTGAAGCTCTTTGAAGTGGTTACGTTCCTGAGCTCCGTTTTACAGACAATAAGGCAACATCCCTGCACATCAGCTTTTGGATAATTTTTATACATTTTTTTCTATGGTACAAGAAAAAAAAAAAAATAACCGGAGTTCACAATGTACAGTTCTTACACTATTTTCACAGCTTCTGAACACTATACACCTTTTTTTTTCTTTTTTTTTAATAAAGATACATCATAATAAATGGTGCACCCTTTATAATAACCTATGTTTAATACGCTACACCCGTCCTTCTGTCCAGCCACCTCTGCCACAGCACCTCAACCCTGACTTTGTCACTGGCACCCCAAAGCTTCCCATTTCCATTTCCCATCCGTCGAAAGCAAACCCGTCGCGCTGCTGAAGATGAGCTCTGGGGGGGAGAGAACAGACCCCGGCTGTGCCGACAGAGCAGAGCAAGGCAGTCACCTGCATTGGAGGGAAACTGATTTTGGGGCGGCTCCATCTCGGTGTTGGCCCTCTGAATGGTTTTTGGACTCCCTGTCACTGGGGTGCGAATTAGACTTTAACGTCTGAAAGGTGGGGGACAGAGGCAGAGCACCCCTGCACGCCTCTGTCTTTCCTGGATCTGGGTGTCTCCAGTCCCCCCCAGCCAGCGCCCGCGGGACTCGGCGCGCCCGAGGTCCCGTCACGGGTGGTTGAAGGCTGGTGAGATGAATCACAGCTGCGGGGACTCGCCAAGCCTGAGAAAAGCCGTGTTTTCTGAGGCTACAGGGCTGGGGGAGAATTACCTCTTTAGATACGCTACGTATCTTGTTCCACTGATCCTTCCACGTGACTCATCAGAGCTGCGGGGAATGACTAGTTACTGCAGAAAGCTCTGCCTTCTCCGTTCCGGGAAGACTTTAGTGACTGCCTCCCCTGACGAGCGGCCCCGGAGGAAGATAATCCGGGAAGGGCGGGAGGACTGCATCCCCCTGCCCGGCCGGGCACGCTGCGCCCCAAGGGATCCCATCGGCGTCAGTCTCGCGCCAGAGGGACCAGCTCCGACAGCCGAGCGGGAGATGCGCAGCGCTGCAAGCCTTAGGCAAGGGTGTCACCTCAGCGGCCAGAGAAACACCGGGTGTCCGTCCACACGAGCACGGCCTCGGCTCTCTCCTTCCCACACTGAGCAGCCGGGGCAGGGACGTGCTGGTCTCCAGTGCTCCCGCATCAGCCCAGTGTGCGCTCGGTAGCATTGGTTTGACGTGGGAAGCCCCTTCCTTGGGAATCCTGCCAGTACCGCTGTGTTTTGACTCCCATTACGGCTCCAGCCCTCTTCCTGGGTCCGGTTTTGCCGCAGAGCTTTGGCAGTAGGCTGCTCTAACAGCCACCAAGTCCTACCAAGTGCCTAAACCAGACAATTCAAAATGGAAATCAGAGACGCTGTAGCCCTGGTATGCTACTAAATGCCTGAAAGCTGCAATGTTTTGGGACAAAAAAATAAAATTCAGGAACAATTAATCTTTGAAAAATATGCCAATTGAAAAAAAAATAGACTGATGCACTTTTTTACTCAGCAGAGGGCCAGGAGATGACAGCTTGCCTGGCCTTGCTGGGTCAGCTAAAAGCCCACAAGGCATCACACTCCCTCATCTCCACCTCATCTCCATCTGCACCAAACAATCTGAGTGGGAGTCGCTCCAGGGTGCAGCGACAAGAACTACGGAGGGTCACAAAAGAGGTTAAATATGCCCAGAAGATGGTGAACGAGGTCTCCAGCAAGCTAAGCAGAGCGTGACATTTGCGGCAGCGGGGCAGCACAGGGCCCCAGCGCGGTGGGGGGACATCCCCGCCATCCTGCTTGCCGTGGCGAGAAGGAAGCGCTGAGGTTTGCTCCTGCGAGGGACACTGGGCTGGGAGGTGGCAGCGCTGCCGGGCTGGTCGCGGGGTCAGTGACACCAGGGCTGGGGACAGTGCAGAACACGAGCAACATCGGCTACAAATCACAGCCATTCGTTTGCCGCTCATTAAAACAGCTGCAGACTTTGTGAACGGCACTCATCGAAGTCAAAGCAGAGCCAGCGGGTGGTGAGCACTGTGCAGCTATAAATCAGGTCACAAGCAGGTTAAATTCAATCGAGTAGTTTAATAATTCTTCAGGTCAAAGGTCTTATCTTACCAGGTAACAATTTACAGGACACCTAGTTAAGAGTGAAGAGTGGCTGGCTTGGTAAAAGGAGAAAGAATACATTATGTCCCATCTCTGAATAGTTTAATGTTAGCCTCTTTCAACGCAACATATTTTTGGTAAAGACATATTCACTATATTTAACATGATCTCTCTTTAACAGGAAGTTCAGCTGAGCACACTGTCCCCAGAAAGTACACTGCGACTGTAAAGCAACAGAATTTCATAGCAGTAAATCTATTGCACTTTGTGAAGAATAAAATTCTCCTTTGCCTTTCTAGCTCCAGAAGGCAAAGCATCTCGTTGGTTAAGCAAGTTCTTCTCCCTCCAGGCAAAGTCTCTTTATGTTCAGACAGACAACGCCTAACTTTTGTTTGTTTGCTTTTTATTATTACTTGAAACAACAATTGGAAGAGTTTGAGAGAAAAATCTTTCCAGTAGCTGCTGAGAAGTCTCCAAGTTTTGAGTCTAGAAATGAATTTTAGGTGCTATCCAATCACGGTCAACAAATAAATGTACTTATTTCCACATTTCATGAATATGTCCACAAAAGAGCAAGATGAGGTCTCTCTTTGACCAACACTAACACTGTGTGATCAGGTATTACAGGGATGCACTTTATATGTGACAACAGTATACAGACAGGATGGAAATAACACCAATATTATTGCACATGGTGTCTGGGCGAGCATTAAAAACACTGCAATATGTGATGAAAATTCTTTACAGCTTGTTTTCTCTCAGCCCTTTTTCTAGAGTTTGATGTAGCAGCAATATCAATCGACGTACATTGGAGAGCTGGGAGTTGCTGGCATTTGATCCAGGATTTTACAAACATAGCATGCAACATCCACTGTGCGTTCCTCATACATCAGGATGAAGGGATGTTTCTGCAATCAGATAAAGAGACAAGAAGGTTACATCCACCGTTTCACACATGCCGGCTATCCCAGACAAAAGCTTAGCGTATGGCTTTGCCTGATGTGAGAAGACAGGGCTTGGTGGTGGCTGCAGGACAACAGGACATAGCCTGGTCCATGGCTTTTACATATGGGGAATCCATAATGTGCAGTATGGAGGTGGGACGGGACTCCAGGGGTGTCAGGAACTGCTGGGCTGGAGGCAGCGAGGGCACAGTATTAGCAGCACCTGGCTCCTTCGTAGCATGGACATGCACCAAAATACTTCCAAGAGAGGTTTCCCTGTCAGCCTTGTCAGCAACGGGGAGACAGGAGTGACAGGGAGACATGTCTTGCAGAGGTCAAATCAGGACCCAAGCCCAGTGCTCCTGAACCCCGACCCTCTGCTCTGCCCAGGAGGCCGTACTGGCCAGACCCAACGCAGAGCAGCTGGGGAGACGACGACACCCTGGGCCAGGACACCAGGCACACTCCTTTTGTGTCACACCACCACCAGCAGGGACTCAGGCCATGGTTTCACACATCCCCTGAAGAGACGGCTTGCAGCTGCCCAGAGCTCCTTGAAGGTGCATGACTGCCGAGTGTGCCTCATCCATCCCAAAAGCCTCACTGCGTTCCCTCCTTTAGGGACCCCCCATCACAGACAGGCTCCGCTGGTGTCTTGCTCCAGAGCCGTGCTTTCAGGGCTCGCTTCTGCCTCAGCACTCCCAATGTCATCGTGCGGCCTCTGCGTCGGAGGCATTTACACGTGACAGTGCTGGCAGCAATTCGAGAGGGCTCCTGCACGGCACCCGCACCTCAAGCAAAGGCAGCATTTACATGGCACACCAGCACGCTTCTGCCCGAGCCTGCCCGCTTCAGGGATCACCCATCCACCGCAGTGGGGCACATCCCCCCACGCCGCTCTCCTGTATTTATGTCCAGGCACTAACGATCCCGCCCACCGCCATCACCACAGGCCAGAGACGGTGGCACGGAGGTGATGGTCTTCCTCAGGCTGTGGAGCTGAACACCCTGCCCTGATGGCCTGAGAAGACACGGAGCGACCTCGGACGTGCGACCCGGCTCCGCTGTGTGACCGGCACAGCCGCGAGGGCCATTGCGGGCAGCCACCCCTCCCTTCGCACTCACCAGAAGCTCTTTATACTTTGGCCTTTTGGACTCGTCCTTTGTAAGGCTAAAGAAAGCAGAAAGAGAATTAGGAGAAGGTGGGATTGGGGAAATTGTTACAGACAACAAACACAAATTTTTACAGGACATGACGTTGAATCCACTGCTGTGGTGGTGGGATTCACCGCCTCCCAAACCAGTCAAGTCCGGAATGTGTTTTCTGGAAGAACCATCCTTGTCACACTGTGAGCGACCACAGGGACTCCCTCCCTCCCCACACGGGTGAACAGCGAGTGTGGCCACCAACAAAACCTGCTGGGGACGGAGCCCAAAGGAGCTGCAAGCGGAACGCCATCCCGACTGCCACTGCCTCCATACGGAAACGGGTCTGACTGCAGCACAACCACAAGTTTTGGTCAGCAGCAACTGGCCCGTCCTCCGTCCAAGGGGCAGCGGGGCTCGGAGGCAGAGGAGAGCCAGCGCTGCCTGTCAGGGCACAGAGGGGTGACACAGGCACCATGCCGTCGCCTCTGCCTGCGGGGGCAGGCACCGGGACTGTAGCAGTCAGCGGACGGCCACACCGCTCTGCGGGGCCGGAGCCAGGCTCCCCGGCCCTCCCGGCTCATCCCCGGCACTGGGGGCACATCCAGCGCTGAGCAGGCCACAGCCACTGGGAAGGGACAGGAGAGGTGACATGGCTGCCCAGAGGCGGCTGGGGACAGGGGGGCCTGTCTGGAAAGAGTCCCCTCCTGCGGGCCTCCGCCAGCACCCTGACCACCCGCCAGCTGGCAGCCAGCAAAGCCCCGGCAGCGGGGGACATGGCGGGGGACAGGAGAGGCGACAGGGACCAGAGGCAGAGGCGCTGCAGGACGGGGCTCGGTGACGTGCAGCGCTGGCACTCCCGGCCCCGGGAGCCAGAGCTGCACCACCGGGGAGAGAAAGGGGGGTGCGGGGTCTTGTCCAAACAAGGGGAGTTCAGGCTAATTCCCAACAGCTGCCTGTCCATCCCTGCCGGCTCCGGCTGGACCTTTCTCAAGCTGCAGCACTACTACTGCGCGGCCTCAGATTATTCGGAGAAGCAGAGGGTAATGAACGCTGCTCCGTCCTGTGACCTGCCTGCAGAGCTGCGCGGGGGCAGACCGGGCTGCCACACAAACATCCTCGCTGCAGGCTTTTGCTACCCAACTGCAATTCATTTTCTAACCTCAGCAATTTTGGGGGTTCAAATACGTTCCTCCTTTAAGGCAACTAGTCAGACCTTCAGCTCACAGACCGAGTTTTACTCTGAAATTTCCATGCACGCTTTCATAGAGCAGTCCTAGAAATCTTTCATTTCTTTTCCAGCTCAAGGTGAAGCTGCAGGTCTGGAGTGGGCAGTGGCCACCCCAGGTGCCCTACAGCCTTCGCAGGAACATCTCATCTCCTCCCCGGGCAGAGCGCAGGAGGAGCTCGCCACGCTGCCTGCCATACGGCGAGCTCCACAGCTGCCAGCACGGTCCAGCCGCAGAGCTGGGACACTCTGTGAACGCTGGAGCAGAAAGCCACACGGCTGTAAGCAGTCCCAGGAGGAGCGTGACTTCGGAGAGGGAAGTCCCCTGACACAGGGAGGTGGGCTGCAGGGGGAAAAATGTTCCACCCAGGCATTCACAGAGCTGTTGGGATCCAAAGCAAATAGCGGAAAAAAAACCAACAAACCACCAAAAAGAAACCTCCCAGAAACTTTTAACATTATCGAAATATCCTTTCCTCACTGATCTGTCATGGCGAGCAGGCAGCAACACTGCAGGACTCTCTTTCAACATTTTTTCTGACTCTTGAATGCATGAAAACTGAAGATTATTAGATTCACATTTGTAGGGTAATGCCCAGGAGATTTATGCCATCACCTAAAAAGCACCTAAAAGCCTGTTGGAGACTCGCCTGCCTGCTCAGTAACACCAAAGATTTGCACTTAACTAAAGGTTATTAAGAGAAATATTTATTACAGTGTTGATATGAAGACATCATAAATATTCCAGGCAGAAGTCAGATTCTTTACAAAGCCAGATTAAACAAAAAACAGAATTAGACTGAAAACTGTCCCATGCTCTATGTGTTGTGGCTGCTCCAGAGCAGCAGGTCCTGGGAGGGGTAAACGGGCTGCAAATCTGAATTGACCCAATCAGACCCACGGGCCGAAGATTGCTGGTGTTCAGCAGAGACGCCCCGCAGGCTCCTCTCTTGGGTGATCTGGAGCCAAACTCACCAGTGCACACAGGGCAGGAGAGCCAGCTCCCGGCTTTGCAAACTCTGTAATGACTGGGCATCTCTAGGGAAAGCTAGGTGGGAAAGAAACTATTGCTTGTACTGTACATGGGGAAAGCAACTCCAGCTTTCTAACCAAATACTACACCAGTTTTCACTGAAAAATGGAAACTTCTTTTGAGCAGCAAACCATTTTCATGCTCTGTTTTCTGCAGCCCAAAGACAACACCCAAGCCTTCCTTACAGCCAGCTGCAACGTGGAACCTGGCCCCCACAACAATTCACAATTCTGAAAGAGAGTAAAACCCAAAGCCAAAAACCTCTCCCGTTTTGAACCCGAACCTTTTGCATCTCCAGAGGATGGAAAACCCGGAAACAAAACCTCTTGAAAGATAAAATTGTCTAGAGCTGAGTCCCCCTGTCATGGAGCTTCAAGCTGGACACCCCTGTCCTGGGGATGTCCATCACCTGGGTCTGCCAGAAGGTTCCCAGAAGAGGAACGCAGGTCACACTGGTGGATCTCCTGTGTGCTTCAGTATTAGGTTAACAAAATTATGTTAACCATCTTTCACATTTTGATAGAAAAGTACTTTGTCAGAAAATGCACAATCGGCCCTTAACCTAAGCAGGACCACGCACACGTGGCAGGCCGATGGGCTGCCCCAAGCCCCTCCTGCACTGACACCGCACACTCTCCACCCAAGGCTGACCATGCTGCAGAGGCCCTGCCCTCGCAGAAAAGCACCTCTAGTCTTGACCTTGACATATAATTGACACAAGACATGAAGCCAACAACCAAGCAAGCCACCCGCTACAGGTCCTGACCGTCACTGTGCTGAGCAGAACTGGGTGGAAATGCTCCTGGCTTTGCCAGGCACAAGGCAGGACCAATATAGATCCTCAGCACAACCATGAGACAATACTGCCAGGTGTCTCGAGCTTCTGCCTGCACAAGCAAGGGCGAACAGCAGGTCTGTCCCAAGGCTGTGTCATACCAAGGAACAGGGTGCACAGGCCAGGCCCTTACCCGGTCACACAAACCTCCTGCCATGGGCTGCATCCTGCCTCTCCTGAGCACCGACTCTCAGCAAAGGTCTGCCCTTCAGCCCCCACCCAGACAAGTCTCCCATCGCTCCCAAACAGTGAAACGTGAAAGGTCCTCACCCTCACACTGGCACAGGAACACGCAACTAAGTGCTTGGCATGTGACCCTTGCCAAATACCTAGCAATGACAAAACAAGCCAACTCCAAGTGCTTTCAGCAGGAGAGACTTACCACAAGTTGACGAAGTTGATGAAACTTGGGGAGAACTCCCTTTCCTCTGAGTTACTCAGCTGCGGTGGGTCTCCTTTTACTACTTGTGTCAACTGGTCAAACACACTGTTCCACTTGGGGTAGGGGAATCGCCCTGTGGCCAGCTCATACTGCAGAGAGACAGCAACAGCACCAGGCAAGTTACACAAGGTAAGTTCAACTGGGGTAAGAAAATGTCTGTGAGCACCCCCAACCTCCCAAAAGGAAGACCAAGATGAGATTCTTCATCCCATTCTCATCTGCGAGAAGAGGAGGGGAAGTTTGACCCAATAGCAAGTTCTGCTGCCTACATTAGGAGCACCTCCAGATTTAACCTGGCTATGCCACTTTCACGTTGACAATGTCTTCTCCTCCACTGCCTATAAAATGAACCAATGCTTTTACTAAGGTGCTCGAAAGTAGAAGAGTAAAATCCTCCCAGTCCCTTCCCAAGCATCCTAACAATCACTAGAGAAAATGGATAATGCGAATCATACAATCATAGAATAACTCAAGCAGAAAGGGACCCGTAAGAATCATCGAGTCAAACTCCCTGCTCCTCGCAGGACAATGAAAATGAGCATTTTCAAACACCAGTGGGGAAGACAGAAGCTACTGATTCATACTTATTGCTTCTGCTTTCTCTTCTCCTTTACCACCTCGAGAAGGGGAGATCTTTTCAATTTATCAATGTGCGCACCCAGCAGTGCTGTGCTTAAGCCCGGAAGGAATCAGTAATTGGGATCCAGGATTAACTGAAGTCTTCTGCACAGCCGAAGTACACCAGATGCCAGGCTGTGAGAGGCTTATTTACCCAGGCTGGGTGCTCTGTTGCACACGCCACCATGTTCGCCATCCCTTCTCAGCTGAGGTTTTTTGAAGACAAAATTCATTTTTATGATCCGACACCTCTTCCCTGCTCACATCTCTTTCTCTGCAAAACACAGCTGCGGCCAAATGTATCCTCAGGGGTTCAGGAGAGCCGTCTCCCCTGAAGGGATTTATGTTCTTCCTGAGCCAGGAGGTGCCCACTTCAATCACAACATGCAAACACTTCACAGCAGCGGAGCTGTGTTTTGCTTCGAGCACGTTTGACACCAACTCCATCATGCTGCAACGCGCGCCCAGGCTACCCACCAGAAAGTACCGCGCAGCAGAGGGTTTAAACCCCACTGACTCACCAATGTAATCCCCAAGCTCCAGACATCTGAGCGGACGTCATAGCCTTGCCTGGATGCGCTGGGATCTATCCTCTCAGGCTGAAACAGGAAGAAGGACCAGTCAAACACTGAGCCATGCAGGAAGGAATGAGAAGCATCTGCAAACTTAGAAAAAACTCTAAGTTCACCCTGCTGGGCAGAGCCTGGCACATCCCTAGAGGCAAACTTGTCGCCAGGGCAAACGTCCAGCCCCAGCAGAGAAATATCTTAAGGAATCAAACATTGATTTTATGGAGGTATAGCGTAAAAAAAAATTGCAACGGCAATTCAGCACGGTCCAATTGTTTGTTTTTCTTTTCTTCAAGCAGCTTGAATAATTGTTACTGTCTCTTTGTTTAGTTCTGGTTTGAGTTCAGGCTCCCTTTAACGCGAAGTCTTACTTTCCTTGTTTTTACAGCAAAGTTATCCCTAGGGAATCACAAGAATGGGAATAAACATCTTCTCACCCACCAGCCCAGGGAACTGAAGTTTAGCAGTGTCTGTCAGAACCCTTCTTGCCAACTGTCTGCTGGTTCCTTAACCTCAGGAGGTATTAAAACCAATGCATTTTAAGAACAGCTCTTCTTTACAAGGTTTTGGGCATCCCTTGAAGGCGACTATGATGTTACAAGCTCTTCAGACATCCCAAAAGTTTTCCACAGAAAACAGTATCGAGCCAGACTTGCACCTAAGAGCGAGTTATGCAGAGAACTGAACCAGCACAAAACAGCTTTATGCTTTGCATGTCATCTTTATGAGAAACCTCAATTCTGCCTTCTTTTGTTAAAAATGTAATAATTAAAATGTCAAAAGAGACAGGGTCTCACTCAGTTTTGGCTAAAACAACAACAAAGGGACCTGAATTCCAATAAAATACTAAATTATCAGGTACAGGAAATACTACGAGAGCCCTGGACGCTTTGTAAGCTACATTTTAATAGAATTTCATGGCAGATGCCAGCTGAAGAGTGTGATGCAATGCATGAAGCCCCTTAGTGCAACCTCAACCCTCCAGTGGACCATCGCATAAGACTACCACGTTCCCACCACACCTCCCAGCCCCCAAAACCCTCGTGGCATTGCTGCCAGCTCTCCTCTTTGCAGCCTACCACTTGCACGCGGCTGCCCCAGCTGTGACTGCTTCCAGACCTCTCCCATCCCCTCAGTCACCAGGATCTTCTCCAACAAGGAAACCTGCCCAGGCCACCACCCAAGCATACCCACACACAGAGAAGGGAGAAGTTTCCACCAAGCTTCAGTGGTTCTGCATGTGGCTTCTCCTACAACCTTCCTGTCTCCACTACTCCTCAGTACAGGGTATGTCGCCTTTCCAGGGCCACTGATGTGTTTTATCATCCTTACTTCCAGTAACAGTCTCTGCTTTGAAACAGGCTGGCTTCAAAGGCCATGCCCTGAACACTCTGCCTTTCCCACCCTCCCAGGTCTGCCCTTCCCTTTGCTTCCTTACCCTTTGGTTAGGGTTTCCACTCATCTTAAGCTCCTGTATTAGTTATTCTGCTCATGACTTGGATGGCCTTTTCAGTAATACTGGTGGGAGGGCATGCAAAATAATAAAATTACTAAAATTCAGCTCTCTTGAACCTACCATCAGCCCTTCACATGCTCATCTTGTAGCTCAGTCAAAACCAATCACATTTATATTGCAGGTAAACCCGTGCTTTTATCAGCTCACAACCCAGCACCCTGCCTTGGCTGGATGAGTTCAGTCTTTCCGTACTGGGTACACCATAACAAGAGACTACCAAATCGGCTGATAAGGAATTAATAGCTAATGCAAGCATCCATTTCTTTAAATACGGCAAGCAGAAATACAATGACAATTTCTCCACAATTTTATAGTTCAGACGGTGGGAAAAGTATGCAAAACCAGCAAGAGGGGTGAGGATCTGAATGGAAAATGTGTATTCCCAGCCCCTGCTTCTTGCTTATTTAGGGGGAGGAAGGATTGATAAGCAGCAAACATTCAGGATCTGGATGCTCTTGGATGTTTCAGGCAGTTACTGGACATTTCAGTAAGAAGCAAAACATCTCAAGGTGGAGCCCGTGAGTGAGCGTTGGCTCACACTCAAGCTCAGGAAGGACAAGAGGAGCTCAGACTTATAAATCAGAGCTGTCCTCTGCTTGGAAGTAACGTGGAATAACATCACCTAATGGGTACAAAGTCAAAATGCTCTCAGTGATGTATTTCTGTGAACAGAATATTCCTGAGAAAGCAAACAAAAAATGCCAGCAGTAGGAAAGCAGATAGAAGCACATGGCATCAACAACAGACCAGCATTAGATGTGGCACAGTAGGCAACTCCTCTGTCCCCCTGTATCGACTGAAAAGGAGTTTCCAGGGACTCTCATCAATCACGCTCATGAGCGATGCCGTGTCTGCCCTGCCCTGCCTCAATGCCATGGGCAGCATGATGGACCTGCCCCTCCTCAGCAGCCTCGTTTGCTTACGGCCCCACACGGCCCCCTCCAGCGTCCCCGGGTCTCAGGCCCCACACAGCCGGACTCCACCAGCGCAGCAGCACACCCAGTACCGTGCTGCTGTGACTGCAGCCCTGCAACGCCAGTCCTGCCTTCCCTCTGTGCAAAGCTCTCCTTGCACCCTCTTGCCTCCAACCCCTCCTGCCAGGTGCTGGTGGCTCCTCCTGTCTTCTTGGTTCCCAGCAGCTAGAGCGGGTGTGAAGCGGACCAAGCCATCCCTTCCCTGTCCCTCAGGCACAACATCATTGTGGCCAGCAGGCTGAGAGAGATGACTTTCCCTCTCTACCCCACTCTCATGAGACCCCTCCTGGAGCACTGCATCCAGCTCTGGGGTCTCCAGCATAAGACAGACATGGACTTGGTAGAGTGGGTCCAGAGGAGGCCACAGAAATGGTCAGAGGGCTGCAACACCTCTGCTATGAAGAAAGGCTGAGAGAGTTGGGGTTGCTCAGCCTGGAGAAAAGAAGGTTGCACTGCAGCCTTTCAATATACAAATATAAGAAAGATGGAGAAAGACTTATTACCAGGGCCTGTAGTGACAGGACAAGGGGCAATGGCTCCAGACTGGAAGGCTTAGACGGGACGTAACGAAGAAATATTTTCTGATGAGGGTTGTGAGACACTGGAACGGGTTGCCCAGAGAAGTTGTGGATGCCCCATCATTGGAAGTGATCAAGGTCGGGTTGGACAGGACTTTGAGTAACCTGATCTAGTGAATAGCAGGGCTTTTGGACTAGGTGATCTTTGAAGGTCCCTTTCAACTCAAACCATTCTGAGATTCGATGATTTGACATCAGTGCTACCTGTGCTGCAGGCCACTATGGACCACTGCCCCACAGCGAGGCAGCTCTCCGGGGGCATGGCTGCTATCCACGCCAGACCGTAAGCATTTTGGCAACAGAAGATGGATTCCCTGGCTGGCACGTACCTTCCCACCATGAAAATCAGAGTCACTTCACAGGAACAAGGACCACCTTGTGACAAGAGACTGTCTCTGTAGTCCCCTCCACACCACCGTGCGACGGACGCTAGCGTGCAGGAATGGCAGTGGGTAGCTCGACCCCGCGTGCTGCTGGGGACACATCACAATGTCTGGAGGCTCCCACCAGGGACCAGCCAGCATGGGGCCACACAAAATTATGGGGATGTTGGCCTTGCCAGTGCCGGGACTCCCACGCCGCAGATCCACAGTTCACAGACTGCAGAAGAAGGACTCGCTTTCCATGCAGTGCAGGGAATTACAGGACTGCCCGGACAGAAGGTATTTTGGGCAGGGGGTGAAGGTTGTGCGTTACAGGGACTGGTGAGGTTGGTGGCACTGGTGAGACAGAGCTTCTGGGCCGAAGCACCCACGCCGGGGCAGCCTGTTACCACCACCCAGCAGACGGAGCAACAGGGACTTGGCCCTAGACCACGGTGGCACAGTTAAAGGGAAAGCAGGATGGACCAAAATAAACCCTGTCTAAATACAGAGCAGAAAGAATCCTGGGAATTTTCCATGTAGATGACATGGGAGCAATTAACACCAACGAAGGAGGAGTCAGCATGTCACACTCCAGGGACCTGGAACGAGGGCTGCAGACAAAGCCTGACTCGTGCCAGGTGTCCTAACACCAAGCGCAAGCGAGGAAAGGAGACGGCTGAGATGGAGACCCTCTACTGGATGTGCTGACAGTGCCAAGAGGCAGCTGTGAATGCAGCAAAGAAGGGTGCAGGCTGTCACGGGGCTTCTCTCCATTTCAGCGTTCACCTAAGCACCAGCACCTTGACTGAAAAAACGAGCAGAAGCGGGCAGCACTGATCCTCTCCCTCCTCCAAACCCCCAGCTGAGCAAGCCCACGCAATCTCAGGTGTGGCACAAGGACAGATGCACACACAACTCCCTGCAGTCTTCAGCTGTTTCCCGTTGTTAAAGAGCAAAGTAGCATTTCTGGGAAAACACAATTCTTGAAGCTCAGATCTGGATTTTCACTGGTTATACCATCAGGGAGTTTTATCCTGCAGGCACTGCAAATTCAAAACTGCCTACGAGGCATTAAAATGTACGTAACAAACTCTTATTTGCTAAGGCAAATGCATCCCTAAACTAGCAGAAAATAAAGGAGAGCAAAGAATGACCAGAAAAAGCTAAATTTTCACAATACAAAAAGCAGAACAAAATCTACATGGTACAAACTCTCCCTCTGCTCCAACCATGGGAACAGACGGATGCGAGATGGAAGCTGCCAGCCTCCGTGGGAGACTATCTTCTTGCACTAAAAACGCATGAAATGAAGTCCAGGGACCTCCCGGACCTCCCTGGCTTTGGCCGACGGCGGGAGCAAGGTAAAGCCCTGCACATCTGGCAGCAGGGCTGTGGGGCTGCAGCTGCAGCCTCAGCTGTGCCAAGTTCAGCTGCAAACCACACAGCGAGCTACGAACCGGGCTGGGCAGAGTTAACAGCCCTTCGCTGCTCCGACACAAACTGGATCCCAGCCTCGCACGCAAGAGCCACGGCTCCCTAGCACGCTATTCTGCCGCTGTGTTAACCGAAATACCACATGTGTATTTGTTTAGGGATGCTCAAGACAAAAACGCCGTCGCCCCCGCGGCGGTGACCCCATTACCGTGGCTTTCTCGTTTGGTGCCCTGCAAGAGGCTCAGCAAGTGCTCGCAGAGAGAAGCATCTGTCACTGCCCCAGCGACGCGGCTCTCGGGGCCAGCTCCAAACCGAAGCCACAGCAAGGAGCGGAGCGATGTCCCTGAACAGCTGCCTGCAGGCTTGTGCAACAGCAATGGCAACCATCTTTAGGACCATAAATAACTAGTTTGGGAAATTCTTCTGCCGTTCAGTAAAGGAAAATGTTGTCGCTCGCCTTTCACGTTGCTGTATTTCTCAAGAATATTCCTACAGTGAGGAGCCAGTTGTTCTCCCCTCAGGGCTCTCCCCTGCACAGGCCTCTTGCACAGTCAAGCGGAGCACGGGGCGATGGCCAGCGCTAGTGTCACAGCACAGCCCAGGCTGGGACGCCAGCGATGGGCACAAAGCAGGGCAGGCGAGGAGGCACCGACTCACTGGGCTCTCGGACCTGCTCCTCCTGTCTCCTCCGCCAGAGCGCGAGGATGCTGCATGCAGCCCCCTCTCATCTGCTCCCGGAGACCTCCAAATACTTCATTCCTGCGAGCCCCTTCCTTGACTTCTCCACAGGGCTGGGCCAGCAGATCGGACCCTGCAAGTCTGAGGAAGAGCCTGACTGCTCACCTCCCCAAGAGATGCTCACCACCAGCCCTGTGGACATGGTCACCACCTCCAGAAAACAGGCAGTCCTGCTCTGTGAGGTGACTGTCCGTGAGGGGACTCACCAGGCTGGTTCTCGAGCAGGCCTCAGCACCCAAGATACAGCCCTACAGTAGGTGCTGGAGCTCCAAACAGATGTGAACACCCATCCACTCCTCTTGGTTGGTGTTACTGGCTCTGCTCTACAGCACGTTTTGGAGACTCTCCCTTAGGTGACATCAAATTGTTCTACTGGCTGCTTAAAGAGGTGAGGTGTTTCATTTCACGTGGATCTCGATTTTTATGTGCAGTGAAGCCCAACAATCTTTCTGGATCTCCTCCTGGGCACGTAGGAGCTCACAGGTGACCTCAGTGCTGCAAAAGCCTCAGTCTACGAGCACTGTGAGTCATTCACAGAGCAAGTGAGGCATCACAGTCACACTGAGCTGGGTAAAGCCTTTTCTAAGGTTATACCCCTCCTCTTCAGTACTAGGTGACCGATGAAAAAGCTATTAACTCTTTGTTTTCTCCAGACGCGTATCACAGCACCAATCGCTACGGGGGCCATGCAGCACCCTATGCAGCAGCCTAGCCTGGATGCAGGAGGAGACACAGCTCCTCATCCAGTGTGTGACGCAGCAGAGCAAAGGACACACAGCGTGATGGGTGGAAGAGCTGACAGGGAAGTGGAGAACACGAGCTCTTCTATCTTCGCCGGCTCGTTGGACCTGCCGCTTCCCCCTGCTCCTCAGTCTACCACCTCTAGGATAGCAGCAGCAACACCGTCTCTGCGTGCGCCACTTCCACGCCTTCTGAAGGGAAACACTACATAGGAGGTAAGAGTATTATTTTGTCAAAAAAGACTTCGGCCAAAATATTCATCCCTGCTTGGACTTTTGCACTCAGACATTCCTTCCAAAATCCCCTCTGTTCTTTGATTTCCTGTCCCTCCCCCTCGCCCAGGTCAGCCACGAAGCCCACGGCTGCACGGAGATTATCAGCAGAGATCATGTTTCTAGAGAATGGCCTTTCCTCCCCTCCTATTTCCTTTACATAGTTACTCTGAGAGAATGTTTCATTTAAAAACTTCTCCAGCAGCATTTTCCAGGTGGAGACGCTGGTTTCCGTTCGCATGGGATCACCATCCCCTCCCAGCTGGCTTTCCTAACAGCGTTTGAATTCCTCCATTCCAATAGCAGGAAGATCCCAGAAAAGTGATGGACTGGTGGAGGGGGGACACTTGGGAGGCCCAGAAAGATTGGCAGGAACATGAATGAAGGCAACGAGGTCCCGTCGGGCTTGGCACAGCATATTCTCGATGACCTTCTTCGTCTTGTTAAAAAAAGTAAATGTGTGGCTGTAATAAACTTGGACTAGTGCTATGCATTGTCTGGGCTGCAACTAAATCAGGCATCAGTAATTTGCATTAGTAAATGGCTCCACTGATAGAGTTCAGAGTGTAACTGTTGTTAAAAGAACTCTATTGAGGGGGAAAAGGGTCTATAATGGGACGTCAGTGTTGTCTTTCCTTGGCCTACAGCTAATAATATCCATGAAAACATAAAATTACTGTTGCTAAATTCTCCATATTATAAAAATATTTCTGCTGTGATAAATAAGGGTTCCCGAGGAACTGATGTGATTTGAATGTTTGGTAAGCTGGGCTGGGCGCTGACTCACTCGACCAGACACGGAGGACGCAGCACTCCGGGGTGACAGACAGGCTGCTGGAGAGGGACAGGAGAGCTCCCAGAGGAGCATCGCGATTAAAGGCGCGTAGCTGGGGTGACACGCTAGAACTGCTGCTCTTTTTATATACTCCGCAGGTGAAAGAAACACTGGAAGTTTGCTAAATTTCAGGGTCTATGTTTGTAAAACCCCCGGGGGGGGGGTTATTGCAGAGCCATAAAATACAATCCAATCCGCCTTAAGCAGCGTAAGCTGCTCAGTCACTAATCTCCCCGAAGAAAAGCTTAAGAGGTGAGTACATCAGAGTCAGAAAGTACCTGCTGGGGAAGGAGGCTGTGGCAAGCATTCAGCACGCCTTAATTCTGCCAACAAAGCAGGAACAAGAGCCCATGGCCATCCATTAAAACAAGGCTTACTCGTATTAAAAAGATGGTATTAGGAGCATAATTAATGACCAGGACAACTTCATGGGCACTATGGTAGATCCTCCAACACTTGAAGAGGCATCTTTAATGCAGGACAGAAACTCTGGAGGGCTTCTCCCTCTGGTGTTGTTTTGGAAGGCCACACTCAAGTACGCAGAGCTCAACTTGATGCCCCTCAAGATGCCCCATCAAGACCTCAATGCCATCCCCATCGCTGCTTCCATGAACTTTATTAGATTAACAAGGCCAAGCTCTGGAGAGGCAGCAGTTTTGGAGGGCTGTAGGTATCGTTTCAGCCCCGCCCAGTAACTTTGTCACAGAACCTCACTGAGGGCTTGCAATTTTGGTGGGGATGCTCTAGAAGTCTTTGAAGTAATTACAAAAGACTGAATTGCAGGAAGCTCAGTTATTTTTCCACAGCCTTAAAGCCTAACCAACGTGCAAGCTTCCAAACACATAATGAAAAGAAAAGGAGTCCAGCAGGAAGCAGTGCAATGGGGCGACTTCTGATCCTAGAGGACCCTCTGGTGCAGCAGAGAAAGGGAACCAAGAGAACACGTCCAGAGATGAAGTCACACACATCCTAACCAGAAATCAAACATAACAAGATGCAGATGGTCGTCAGCAAAGGTGAGTCATCATATGGCAAATGGAGCCACTAGCAGTTCGAGCCTTAAAATTTGGTTCCTCTTTCTAAACGATGTCTCCCATCCAACCAGAAGCTGTTGGTCTGGGCACGGGGTCAGGAGGCTTCCCTGGCTGTGTTCAATGGGCTTCCCTGGGCGTCCTTCTGGCCTCAACACCCATGAAAGTTTCCACCTGCAAAGCACAGCCCTCACCCCCCAGCTCTAGTCCTGGTCCTGATCCACCTTATGGGAAATCAGGAGCTTCCGCACTCCACAAAGGCTTGAGCGCCTGGTCCTGAACAAGGTGGCGTGCCCTGCTCCTGCCGCAGCCCTCGTGCCCTGCCTGCTCCACCACCACAGGTCACGGCGCAGCGGGGAACGGAAGGAGGAGGTGGAGGCCAGACTCATCTGCATCCAGACTGGGTGCCAGGGTAGCCACCGGGAGAGGCTGTGCTGGGGATTAAAATAGTTTACTTATAGAATATTAGAATTAATTGTGTGATAGCTTAAAATTAGGTTGAATTGAAGCTTGAGTGGCTTTGCTGTGCATGAATGATTTTGCTTGGTGTGAGTGACTGGAGTGTGGAAGCCTCAGGCCGCAAACCATAACTGAACTTCAGCTGAAAATTTGCTTATTCGAAAAGGAGAAACGCTGGGAGTCATTCACAATGAGATGAATGCGACCAAGCCTGTAATTCAAGGAAAGGACCTTCAAAGAAAGAGAGAAACCATTCCATCTGAAGTCAACAGAAGACAGACGAGACCCAAGTGTGGATAAGATGCAAGGATGATGAAACTGCATGAGCAGACAAAATTCAAAAGATATTACTCCAATCATCATAGACAACAAGCCGCCATTAAACAAATTGATTGGACAAAAAGTCCATGCATTAACACCCCAAAAATGCAGAGGGAAACAATCAAGAGGAGTCTCTCTTCAGAGATACCCAGCTCAAGCTGAAATAAACCCACTCTGGGGCAGAACCTGGGGTCCAGACTCCTCTTTACAGTTGGAGGCTGAGTCTGGATCCAGCCGCACCTGGACTCCTCTCCGAGAAGGAGTGTAGAACGCAAGGGGGTGCAGCCTGAGCCTCGCTACTCAGTGGGAGGGTCTTCTCGGACTCCTCTATACCAGGCTGGTGCTGCCAAGCGGCTCCCACAGCCCCCCAGCCTGTGCCGAGCGTGTGGTAGCAAAAGGCCCAGCACGGGGGTAGACAGTCCCCTACAAAACCCCCATGGTTCTGCTCCTGGAGCAGAATCCCACCAGCCTCACCCGCACGAGCGGCGAGAGCCAAACAGGCTCCGGGAGGACAGGAGACTCACTCCTGCAGATCTGGGACCCACACAACCCTCCGCTTCCCCTCCCCATGCCTGACCCTGCCCTGCGGAGCCTTGCCCATCCCTCTCAGCATCTTCACCACCCTGATGATCACGTCCTGCCATTTGTGGCTTCCAATCAGCCTTCTTGCAGCTAATCAGGGCAGCGGGGGTACCCGAGGCTGCCCCAGCACAGCCGGCCGTGTGCCACACACAGCACACCCAGGGCAAGCAGGAGCCGCCTGCTGCTTCCAACTGAACCTCCAACGCCTCCCGAGGGCAACGATCTCCCAAGCCTGACTATTAGGCACTTCCCATGTAAATCCTAGTGGCCGAAATTACTTCCCCCTCCCATTTCTCCTCCACAAAACTCACGTCCTCCCCGCAATACTTCTGGCCGAGCAGTCTGCTTACACAGGCGGCTGCTGACACATTTCCCCAGGTTTACATAAACTGCCTGCGCAGGCGAGCGGCTCAACGGGCGAGGAGGAAAATCCCGTCCTGCCGGGGTGGAAGTGCCGACGCAGAGACAGGAGCTCAGTCCGGCCACGGAGCCGCTCAGCACGGGCTCTGTGCCGCGTGATGTAAGGAGCTAAGTTTGGACAGAAGTCCCACGCTGGGCGAACCTCACAGCCGATTTTAGTCGGTGAATGAGTAAGCAGAGGTTATGCTCTCAGCCGAACCCCCCGAAGCACGCGGGTGACAACAGCAGCACGCGAGCGGGGAGGGCTGTGCTCAGAGCTCAGGCATCTCCCCCGGCATTCGCTACGCCGCGGGTGGCAGCGCCTGGATCCAGTCCGCGCTGCTCGCAGAGGGACGGTGCCACATGTCTCCCAGTCTCCTCCCAAATCTGTTTTCGCAGTCATAAAAAATTATGGCTGGGTGCCAATTTTCAGAGGGGGAAAAAAAGGAAAAAAAAAAAAAGTCCAACATACAGCAATATTTAGGAGCATCCAAGAGGATTTCAGCAGCATGAATTCAAACCAACAGCCTGCCAGGTCAGATAAATGAACGGCTGAGCCCGGTGAAAACCCGGGCATTGGGTCAGGAATGCGAAGCTGAAGCAGAGACTCCTCCTGCGGCTCTGCTTGGGCAAAGGATGCCGAGAGCTCCCGCGTCCCCGCAGCATCTCCCTCCACCTGCGCAGGGAGGCCGGGGGAGCAGCGCTCAGAGCCGTCGCTCTCACCCACCTTGGGCAGTTTTCCTTTCCCATGAGTGAGCCATGCGAGCGTGGGGATGCAGCCGCTGCCCAGCCCTGGTGCCAATGCCAGCAGTGAGTGCCCATCTTTGCCGCGGAGAAATGAGGAGCAGAGGAGACATCCCGAGCACCAGTCTGCAGTGATGAGGCTCTGCACTGGCCCCCTGTTCATGCACAGGCAGGGACAGGCAGAAATGCATTTGCTGGGACATGGGCTGTGCATTAGCACCAAGAAGGCTGCTCGTACCCACCCTGGCACCACGCATTCCCTTGCCCACCCCCTGTCCTGGTTTGAGCGATACAGGACTAATTTCTCTTCTAATGATTGTGAAGACTGCACTTTTAGAAGACTCTAGTGTCTGAATTTGTGAAAATATTTCTAGCCAGCTGTGGTGTGTGGGTTTCAAGGGCTCAGTGATTTTGAGCTCACCAGGTGCGGGGATGAGGAGCAGCGAGACCCGGGCACTTGACCCAAGCTGGCCAGCAGGGTTAGTTCATACCATGAACGGCACATTCGATATAAATCAGAAAGTTTGCTGAGGAGTTCTCTCTCTCCCTTGATGGCTGCCATCCTGAGAACTCCTCGCCCCGGTGCCGGAGCCCTGAGCCCTTCCCTTCCTCCTGAAACCGCAGCGCTCACAGTGTCCCACATCGGCTGTCACTGCTGGGAGTGCACAGCTTCTACGGAGAGAATGGGCTGAGGATAATCCCTGTGTATTTTATATTGGTATCGGGATCAATACTGGTTCTTTAGTGCTATTAATGTTAATTATCTAGTCCTATTCTACTAAATCTGTTTGTATTTCAACCCCCGGGTTTCCTTGTTTATTCCCAATTCCCCTTCCCCAGTGGGGAGGGGTCACTGGGTGAGAGAATGATTGTCTAAATGACAATTAATTGTTGTGGGTTCCTCAAACCATAACACCCCCTCATCTCCACAACTTCCAGCAACATCTCCCCGGCAGACAGCCCAGGGGAGGGAGGGCGAAGCGGCGCAGGGCACTGGCACTCAGACACAGACACAGCTTGCAGCAGGCGGCTCCGGGTGACCTGGAAAAAGGATCTGAGGGGCCGAGGACGCGTGTGACACCATCAAACTCTGCCCCTGGAGAGGTCCCAAAGGAGCAGGGCAGGACATCCGTCTTCACGCTGGGTGGATCCTCCCCTACCTAAACCAGGCACTTCCAGTCTCATCCCTCCTCTCTGACACAGAAACCGGGTTCACTTGAGCGTTAAGAAGGCAAAAGCAGTAACGCCACAAAGACCGCCAGCTTCAGCGTGGCACACAGAGCCTCCCCTCCCGCCCAAACCAGCAGCACCCGCCGCTGTGGGAAGCAAGGCAGGGATCGCCAGGGAGGAGCAGGGGCTGGCGGGAGCAATCTCACCCCCACTGCAGGTTTAGGGCTGCATTTGAGGTTTAAGGCACATTGCGAAACCGCACCGAGAGCAAACCCACAATGCTGGCACCGGCACAGGGCCCCCAGCGCTCGGCACACAGCCCGGGCTGCACGGGGCGCAGGCTGCGGCCTCGGGCGGCGCGGGGGCTCGGTCCTTCCTTCCTTTCTTCCAGAGAACACAAGGCAGTGACATGTACGCCTTTACCTCAATGTAACGATCACAGGGGAATTCAAAGCCAAATGCAAAACAACTTCTGCAGCGCTGGCAGCCCCAAGGCTGATATGCCGCTTTCCATGACAGCTCTCACAATTTTGGTTTAACCACACAGCACTGCCTTAGCAGCTGGACGTGGCTCCTGCTGCCTACCCAGACTGCCCGCAGTGGAACTGGCCGACATCCAATGTTATTGTTATCAACGGCTACTTGGGGACCCAGCTCCAGCCAACACGGCGTTATCGGGCTCCTTCGGTGGGCAGGTGCTCGTGCTACAAGAATTACCACAAGTGCCACGGGCCAAGCGGGCCCTGCAGAGCAGCACGGTCTCATCATCAGGGAGCATCATCCAGCAGCCCTTATCAGACCCGCCCTGGCTGAACACAGTCATGGTATTTTTTACCAAAAAAAAATATAAATATTTCCTTTTGAAAGGAGAATGACTGGCCTAACTCCCTCCCAGGCACACTCAGGTTTGATCACAGCATCACTCGGCCTCTGCTGGCTTGGAGAAAGAGCTGGCAGACGTGCCTGCACACTGGGGACATCTCCCCGTTTCCCAGGCTTCTCAGTACGTGGAAATGCTCGTGTACTTGGAGAGGAGTCACTGAGTGTGCAGAGCAGAAGGGAAGAGGCCAGCCGTCTCCCACACTGCTCGCCAGCTGCTGGCTCGTCCCACAAACCGTACAGCACGCCAAGGCTCTGAAAATCACAAACTGAACTGAAACACTTTTGCTCGCTTAAAAATCCATCAGAGTCCGGAGCTGGTGATGGAGACACACGAAGAGCAGAGCGGATACGCACAGGCAGGGAGGAAAGAGAAGGGGCGTTCGGAAGCCCCCACCCACCCAAGTCCCCGGGGAAATGAAGCAGCGCAGCTATTTACAGACACGCCGGTAACTGTCACATCGTGACTAAACCAACAGCCTGTGCAAAGCTAACCATCTACCCACGGTTTTAAGGAAAAGTAGGAACTTTAATTCCTGTAATTACACAGAATCCCAGAATCCCAGACTGGTGGGGGTTGGAAGGGCCCTCTGGAGCTCCCCCAGTCCAACCCCTGCCACAGCAGGGACACCTCCAGCAGTGGCACAGGACGGCGTCCAGGCGGGTTTGGGATGGCTCCAGAGTGGGAGACTCCCCCACCTCTCTGGGCAGCTGTGCCACTGCTCTGCCACCCGCACAGGAGAGAAGTCCCTCCGCAGGTTGAGATGGAACTTCCTATGGTCAAGTTTGTGCCCGTTCCCTTTTGTCCTGTCACTGGGCACCACTGAAAAAAGACTGTTCCCATTACAGCCCACTGAACTTGGGAGGGGGAAAGGAGCAAGCAATTTTTCAAGAGCCCTATTTACACACCCAATACACACCTCAGAGGATGGGGAAAAGCCAACACCAGCCGTAACTCCCCAGAGCAACGCTCTGGAAGTGCCTGCGGCCCGAGATGCAAATACCCAGGCTGGGGTCAGCCGAGCTCAGCCTGCGGCGGCTCCAGCCCCCTCCCGGGCACCTCTCTGCCCTCAGCACCCCATGTCCCACCAGCACAACAAACTGGGCAGCTCTGACCGATCCTCTTCCCTGCAGGAACCTCCACGCACTTGCCAAAAGTGCTCAGAGCAGAGACACACCTCTGCCCGCTTTCCAGCCTCACACGACCGTTATTTGAACAAACTGCCCCATTCTGCCCCGTTTCACCACAGTACGTAGCTCAGGGGCTTGCACACACTTTGTGGTACCACATCACTGGTCTCCAATAAGATCTCATCCGTACTCTTCTTTCCAGCTTGTTGAGTAACTAGCTGTGCTATGAGGACAGCGAATGGGAAAGGTCAGATGCTCTGAAACTCAGGCTCTGTGCTTGCACAGATCAGCATGGGGGCAGACAGCTTTTGCCTTGGACACCACAGTTGGATAAAAGCCACGTGAGAGCCATTCCCCAGACCAGACGGGCACTGTACCTTAAAAGATGAGAGATTTTCCTTTTTTGTTTCCTTCAGAGTGTTCAAAAAACAGTATTTTTCAGCATATAGAGTCATACGATAAATAATGAGAGCTAAACACAGCCACTAAAATTAAAGTTATGTTGACAGCAGCAGAAACACAGCTCCCCACAACACAAGGCACCCTCAGCTCACGTGAAACCAAGAGATGCATTTTCAAAGCAGCCCAACGCACAGAAGTGTTTAAAACCCTCAGACGGCTTTGCAAATCCTCACCACAGCTTTTCTCCCCGGGAGGGGGAGGGAAGCAAACAAGCAGGACAGACTCCCAGGAGCCGCGGCTCAGCCTGAGCGATTTCCACACAGCCGCTCTGCTACCGCTGCTCTCCAGAACCCCGTTCTCCTGGATTTAAGTTATGGCACACTTCGGAATTAAAGTGGTTTGCACAAATCACTATAATTCTGCTCTGCAGTAACTCCCGTGACATAATCTTACCGTGGCAAATGGATTTCTCGCAGACCAAGAAAACCCCGCACCCAGACGGCACCGCCTCCTCTGTGCGCTGTTTGTTTTGGAGCGTGAGCAGGCGCTGCTGGAAGGCTCAGAGAAGCTCCCTGGTCCAGCGCTACAGCACGGGCAGCAGCGGAGGAACCCAGCAAAAACAAGGGAATTTGGTCACTTTGCCACAGCCTGAATGCCTTTGCTGACGCTGCCAGCAGCAGTGCTCGATCCAGAGCTCGGTTTCATCTGGGAAGGGGGTGCTCATCCCACGGGAAACAGGCTGACACGTCAGTCAGACGACAGCCACGGCCACGCTGCGCCAGGCCTGCAGAAGGAGGGTAAGATCCTGCCCAGCCCACGGGGACGCCAGCTCATCCCCACTCACCGCCATGTACGGCCGGCACCCGGCATCACGTGTTTTGGCAATGGAGTCCACAAGCTGTCCGCTAATGCCGAAGTCACAGAGTTTAATATTTCCATTTCTGTCCAGAAGAATATTGGAAGGTTTGATGTCTGCAAGGGAAAGAAATTTAAACTGCTAAGTCACGGCTGGAGGTTTCCATTTCAAGAACAGCAGCTGCGGAGAATCCTCTGTACTCGGCGCTGGTGAGGTGCCACCTTGAGTGCTGTGTTCAGTTTTGGACCCCTCACTTCAAGAAGGACACTGAGGTGTTGAAGTGTGTCCAGAGAAGGGCAACGAAGCTGGTGAGGGGTCTGGAGCACAAGTCTGATGAGGAACGACTGAGGGAATTGGGTTTGTTCAGCCTGGAGAAGAGGAGGCTGAGGGGAGATCTTATCACTCTCTACAACTACCTGAAAGGAGGGTGTAGAGAGGTGGGGGCCGACCTCTTCTCCCACGTGGCAAGTGACAGGATGAGAGGAAATGGGTTTAAGTTATGCCAGGCAAGGTTTAGATTGGATACTAGGGAAATTTTTTTCACTGAAAGGGTTATCAAACATTGGAACAGGCTGCCCAGGGAGGTGGTGGATTCACCATCCCTGGAGGCATTTAAAAGAAGGGTAGCCATGGTACTTGGGGACATGGTTTAGAAGTGGTTTTGTCAGGTTAGGTTAATGGTTGGACTTGATGATCTGAAAGGTCCCTTCCAACCTCAGCAATTCTATGATTCTATGACACCAGCAGTGCCACGCAATGGCCATCGCCCGTTGGCGTGGGGTGGGCAGGCACGAGTGTATTTGCTCGCTGCCGCTGCGGATCGTGACTGGGAACAAGAGGAGATGGAGCCAGCCCCAAAGATGCCACGTGCCCGGAGGCAGAGGCGGACACCCAACAACCCTGAAATCACGCTTTCATGGAAAAGCACAGACTGAAGGGGCAATTAAACAGCCACCGGGGACACGCTTATGCAAAACCTGTACTCACACTCATGGTAGCACACATCCTAATTACACTCTGATGTGAAACAAAGGCCGCTTAAAATCCTTGCAAGTATTTTTGTAGGCGAGAAGAAAAGACATGAACTCACCTCTGTGAATGATTTTCAAGTTTTCTTTTAAGTGGTTTAGTGCTTTCACAGTCTAGGAAAGAGAAACAGATGAAAAATAAGCAAATGTCATAAGGTTCCTGTGATCATTAAACTTTCGGAGCTCCAAGAACAGGGGGAAAAAGCATTTAGTATGTTGAGATATCGATCTGTAATATGCCATGTCATTAAACCATTTTTCTCACAATCTTTCCCACAAACAGAAAGTGATAGGAGAGAGGGCATGTGCGTAAGTAAACACATACCACTTGCTGTAACCTGGAAAGATCCCACTCTGGGCGGGGGGAGCAAGAGGTGAAGTCAAGCAATTTCTGATGTTAATTGTCTTGAGCAGTAACTTATTTCAAGGCTATGCTGTACCTCTTCTGTAGCTAACAACTGTTCCCATCGCACTGCCTGAGCAGCAGCACTGAGAGGAGCAGCAGAGGCGGCTGTTCTGATTTAGCCATTCACCATCAAACGCAAGAGACACTTAGGGAGCCTGATTTCACCGGATGTTTATAAAAAACCCTGAAAGTTCACCATTTTAAATCACTTTGCTTCTGCTGAAAAGATTATTGAAACCTATGGCCAAAAGACTGCCCTGAAGATGACGGTAAGTGGGTGTTTGTGTTGTGCTGCAAAGCTCCCTGAAGCTGTGCAGCAGTAAGGATGAAGTCTAGCACGGAGGAACAGCTCCCAAAAGCCTGGTCCTTCAGGCTCGCCCAACCCCATGTCCAGGCCTTTAGGCAATTAAAAGCCCTGGCAGGCTCCGGGGCAGCTGAAGCACTGTCTCCTCCTCACCATCCTCCTTGGTCCTCCAGTGCAGGTTTCTGCTCTGGCAGCAGAAGTTACTACGTCTCTGTGACCAACAAAGCACCAACTGCTTTTTAGGCAAGTACGCAGTGGAATGAGACTGGACAGCCTCCTCAGATCTGAGCTTCAGCAAGAGAAAGCCTGTTGGACGTAGTGACCGCATGTTGGTTTAAATCCCAGCTGACTCTGCCCAGAAGCTTCTGCCTCAACCCTCAAGTGGGTGAAGCAGAAGCTCACAGCTCTTCAACCTGAGGTAAAAAAGCTCAAACGTGAAATGAAGGGTGGTTCGGGGAGCGCAGCCAGCTGTGAGCTGCAGCACATACCCCGACTCCACATGATGGGACCACCAGGGCAGCACAGGCATAGACCTTCTGGACCTGGATGCCTTCAAGGCCAAAGATACTCAGGGCGTGTTCTCATACCGGAGTTATTAAAGGCCATTCCTCATTTGTTTTCTAGAAAAGCTGGACAGAAATGAAACTCAGACCACAAGATGTAGTCAGAACCTGTCTCAGCTCCTAAAGTCAGTCTGTGCTCAGGAGCTGCTGGGGCTGGGCTGCCTTCAGGTGCCGTGTGAAGGAAGGAAAGCAGTGTTCAATGAGCAGCCCATGACGTCCCACACAGTGCAGCTGCGCTTCACATCCTCAGGTCTGTTCTGGGTATCAGATATGGAAAATTTTAGATTCCTCGGTCCATCCATCCCACACGCCCAGGTCAGAAACAATCAAGGTGGCCATTTCCCTGGCTGGGAGTTAAAGCTTTGGTGCACTTTCACAGCACCCTGTCTGCACAGAGTAAGCAGAGAAACTCCCTTTGAGAGGTTCAAAAGTCATCTCAAGTCTCTGTCCAAACTATTTTCATGGGGCAAACAACTTGCAAGGTCTGTCTGAGCCAAAATGTGGGCCAACATGTCTCTAATACCCTGCAAACCCTAAAAGAATCTCCCTTCTCCCCCCCCCGAGAATGACATATAACTCCAAGCAGACTACTCTGGAAGGACAGACCTTACACCGCCATCTCTTGTCTATGTCTCAAGTCTTGCTTTGGACAGTAATACATTTAGTTGGTTGGTGGTAAGATGATGCACCCCATGGGCTGCAGAACGGCCATCAGCTGCCTTTGATAGGATTTTCAGTCTTGGCTATAAACATCTACATCCGTGACCGTGCATGAGCGGTCAAGGCAGCCTGTGAGCTGTAAGAAGTGGCAGCAGGTCCGGGTAGGCTCAACATTTTATAGAGATGCCCCTAAGAAGAGTGAAGAGGGTTTTCTCCCAAGATCAGGCACTGAGCAGAATTTGCCCATATCCTTTCAAGAGGTCACGGTTTGCAACTTGCTGAGCAGGTTCCCATCACTCTGGCAGCTCAGGACACCAGCTTACTGCGGCATCCCCGTGCTGAAGCCAATACAGAGGTAGTTTGCCCATCTCTCACCAACACAGCACAGCTCCAGCGTTCGCTCCCATTTTCTCCTGGTAATCCTCAACAGTGCTTCACTTCTGCATCCTTTCATCTTCCAGCAGCCTCGCTGAACTAATTTCTTTGGCTTAGCCTTGACTTCTTATTGGGCCAGGACTTCCAGGTTAAGTCAAGAAAACATGAAGCAGGTTCCCCACCTGTTGAAGACCCACTTGTACTTTTGGGAGCCTTTGCATAAGGTCACCGGAGGCTTCTCTGTACTGGATTGGCACAGCATCCTCTGCAGAAATCTAATGGACTTGGCAGATTTTTATGGGCAGCAGCAGGCCAGAGGTTTTGGGATACCTTCCAACACACTTTCTTCCACAGCCCAAAACCAAAAGTTTGTTTTGCAGGGCCAAAACTTGCCCTTGTGTTTAGACAACTAAGGGTTCATTCTGGCACAGCCAAGAATAATTTTACTGGGCTCATTAAAGGGAGACAGTGGGCTCTGTGTAGCAGGGCTGCACTCAGATACCCTGGGTGAGCTTCACTTCACCACCTAAGGCACCACGAGATGGGAACTCAGCTCCCGTACAGAGGCACCAGCCTCTCCCTGCTGACTCGAGAGAGGGTAGACCCTTGCTCTCTTAACAGTTTTGGGGGGTTCACATGTCCAGGCTATTAATGCCCAATCCATTTTACAAGCAAGGGAAGGGGAGACAGCTGATCAATTCAGGCACTTTCCTCGGGATCAGACAACCTGTGCCCAGCTTCCACTGATGCCACCACCAGCAGACATGAAGCGACCCCTGAGGACGGGGCTGGTGCCTATGCTGTCAGCACCGATGTTAAGTCAGAGTATACCCAAGGATCATTAAAATCGTGATGCAGTTCTGCTACACACAGATCAACCAGCTTTCTCACATGTGAGTGAGAGATCTGAAATTTTCACATTAGCTTCAAAAACATACCAAAAAAAAAGGTTAAACAAAATACTCACAGCTAAAGTGATTTTGCCTAAGATTTCTTCTGGAATAACATCATCTAATACACTATATACATATTTGTAAAACTTATCAAACGAGGTAGACATGAGCTCCATACAGATCCAACAGTCACCCTGCAAAGAGAAAAGAACCCGTGTTACTGTCAGGCTAAAACACGAAACAAAAACCCAGAGAGCATAAAGAGATCCTCTGAATTCAGCAACACACATGAATGGCAACATGCATTTGACAGGAAGGATGGAACTGATCTTGATTAATTTTAGCAATGGAAGACTCACCCCTATACATACCTCTCCCCCACTCCATTCACCAGCAGAGGAATGTGGCTGACCGACTCAGACCTGACATTACATTTTAGATGCCTGAACCTAGATGAATCCAAGTCTCAAAAACTACCTGGCTCTCCAGAAGGCCGAAGGCACAGCGAGACATAAGCACGCACAGTAAGACTAAAAAAAAAATCCCTTGCAGTTTATGACAACCCTGCAGAGGACAGAGGACATTTCACACCACATTCAGAGATATCATCTGAGCAAGAAAAAATGAAAAAAAAAAATAATAATTCAAATCTGTGGAGGGTTTTGTTGATTTGCATCTTGTAGTTAAACTGTTTAAATGCAGAAAATTGTAAAACTGACTAGTATCTGTGTTAAACCAAGCTAAGCCTAGCTATCATAGAGGAATAATGTGCCTTTTATCAAATTCTCCCCTAAGATCTGTAAATCGACCCACTTACAGTGGATTCGCTGTGGATGAGAAATGGATCCCCACAAAAAAAAACCTAGAAAAGGACTTTGTCTTCTGTTTTAGTGTGTATCTAACATATGGTGATGAACAGCTTAGCCACGGATTGATCTTAGTTATTTCAATTTTTTTGAACATTCTACCTCCAGAAGGCTTTGCGTGAGCTGTATCTGTAGACTCTCACGCACTTCAGACAACCCTTCATTGCTAGATACACTAAGTGACAAGAACTAGACCTGTCCTCACCAGAAACGAGTTACTCACACCTATCGCTGACAGGCTGGTTGACATTGAGTTTTAAAACTGCATTAGCTGGCAAAAATTACATGCAGAATGGAGTTGATGAGTCTGGTGGTCCCATCCTGGCTACAAACCACCTAAACCGCTTGAGCAGGGAGCAGCGGCTCGTGCGGGCAGCGCTGCCCTGCGCTGCCTGGGTGGTTCGGAGCACCGGATGCCCGTCTGGTTATGAATAAGCTGCACACTCTTGTGATACAGAAGCAACAAATAGAGGAGAAACTTCCCCAAGTAATTATCCTACAGAAGGTAGATTTTTTCCTGACTGAACAAAACACAAACCAACTGAACTCTATGTTAATCCATGGAAATGGAATTAGGAAAAAAATCTAGGGTATGGATGCGCTGGAGGTGTGGCAAAGCCCCGCACTCCCACCCTGCACACCCAAGTCACTTCTGTTTGAAGCAAGCTCCCAGTGCTCGTAAGAGCCAGGAGCAATTCTCGAGTTATATTTAGATGATTAAAAAGCTTGAAGCCCCAGGTTTTAAAGCTAAAAAGGGCTTTTCTGACTACTCGGACTGATGTCCTGTGAAAGACGAGCCAAGGTGCTGCATCTGCCAAGACGCCTTCAGTCCAAGTGCTCGGTTCAGCGGGAACAGAAGCGCCCAGCAAAGGTGCTGTCAAACACCGCACACTGGCGTGGGCAGAGGCAGCGGTGCCACCCAGCTTGGTCTCGGGCTGCCCACACACGTGCCAGGCTGTTCTCAGCAACACAGACAGCAAACCACCAGGAAGCGTCCCACCACATGCCACCAGCGTTGCAGGTGCCGCTGCTTCAGTGACAGCGAACCCATCACCGTCTCCTGTCACCGGAGGGATGCTGCCTCTGGGAGGAGAGCCTCTCCCTTCTGAGAAGAGGGGATCAGCTTTCCTGGGGAAGGCTGAGCCACCGGTGGGCTGGCTGGGGAAGAAAACGGTGGGTTGAGAGCCATGGGCAGCCCCGTTTTACACCGCTCATTCGGCACCAGGCTTTTTACATCAGCACCAGGTAGAGCAGGAGCTAACGTCATCCCCCCAAGGGAAATGGCTGCTACAAGCCTGAGCCCACAAAACACGTGTTTCATCCAAAACAAAGCAGAAGGGACTGATCGAAAAGGTGCTGTGCCGGACAGGGAAGCAGAGACACTACAGTGAAAGAGGCAAGTGCGGTGCAACGGGCAGAGGACACGACCGGCGTTTCAGAGGACAGGGAGATAGGTGAGTTCAAGCTGCTAGAGAATGAACGACTGGCCATGGATGAATTTGGCTGAGGACCTGTTCCGATTTAAACTGCAGAGATGAAATTAGGCAACACATGCAGAAAATTTCCCTTTTCAGCACTGGCAACAAATGCAAAGTGCAGTTGAGGCACTTCCATATTACTGAGAGCGGCTCAGAGAAAGCAACGTGGATCCAGCGCAAGTGATGTGCGTAAATCAAGTGCACCTGGAACCACCCAGACCCTTGCAAGCTACCTGCTGTGAAAGCAAACACGGACCTGTTCTACTGGCAGCAGGATCATTCAAAACATTGCTTCTGTTTTGACCAGCTTTATATAAAAAGTTGGTACTGCGATATATTCCTGTGTTATTGTGCTGAGACTGCAGGGGACTGGATTTGTTCAAGAATACCAGAATACTACCGACCACCTACAGCCTTGTATTTATGTCCAACCGCACCAATACTTCAGTCGCCCAGGCTACAACTGCGGGTGTTTTTATGGCAGAAGCAAACTGAAGTGAAAGAAAAGGCAACCTTATTAGAGCCATTATCGTACCAAAGCTTCACAATATACTTTGTGCATCTGCGGGGCTGGGATGTGTGTGTTACTGAACACTCAAACAAGTACAATAAACTGTTATCCAGTGTTAATTTAAGCATAAAAAAAACACCCTGTAAATGATCAGAAGCACCAGGAAAGACTTGGTTTACTTGTTGTCCTGAAGTATATGCTATATAGAAACCCTGGATACGGGCAATTATTGATCTGGCAATATAAAAGCCTACCTGATCAACACGAATACGTGTCAGCAAGATCAATGAAAAAAGAGGACAGACCTTTTCAATCATGCAGCTTCATTAAGGCTGGTGGCAAGATTCAAAACTTTACAGGTTCTTATGTCTTCCTGGGACCTGAAAGGACGTACCTATTGGCAAAGCTGACGAATTTTACTGAGAACAAAAACGAAGACTGACAGGGACAACCGGGTACCGGTCACTCCGCCTCCCTTCTGATCAACTACAAAAAAGCGCTGATGTGCATGGGAAGGTTCTGCTTCATCGTGAATCGTGAGGACAGAGCAATCTTAATGAAAGTTTCTCTTTGATTTATGCTCTTAGGTCAGGTTGATTTCCAATTATAACGTGACAGAAGAAGCATTTTAATTTTCTCTTCCCGTCAGAGCTATTCTTCCAAAGAATGTATTTTAGTCCTTACTGGGTATTAAATTACCAGATGCTAATGCACATCTTGTAGGCATTCCAAAAAATGTCCAGGAACACCCTGCACATTTCATTCAAAATATCGCTGCCTGTCTCCAGGACATAGACAAAAACTGCTTAACCAGCAACCAGCACGCTTCAACTTCTCAACGCAGAGTCTCAAGTTCCCAGTCAACAACCGAGCTTGTCACAAAGACGCCACCCAGCTGCAAGACAGCTTGGCAGAAAAGGACCCCGGGTTCCTGGTGAACACCGAGTTGACCATGAGCCAGCAATGTGCCCTCGCTGCGAAGGTGACTAACGGTGCCCTGGGCTGCCTTAGGCAAAGTGTTGCCAGCAGAAGAAGGGAGGTGATCCTTCCCCTCGCCTCAGCACTGGTGAGGCCACACCTGGAGTGCTGTGTCCATCGCTGGGCTCACCAGCACAAGAGAGACTCCAGGGAAAGGGCCGCTAAGGTGACTGAGGGACTGGAGCATCTCTCCCATGAGGAAAGGCTGAGGGAGCCGAGAGCGTTTACCCTGGAGAAGGCGGGGGGGGAATCTCATCAATGTATATGAACTTCTTTAGGAAGAAGGTTTTCACTTTAAGGGTGGTGAGGCACTGGAACAGGTTGCCCAGAGAGGTTGTTGAAGCCCCGTCCCTGGAGGTGTTCAAGGCCAGGCTGGACGTGGCCTTGGGCAACCTGGTCTAGTGAGAGGTATCCCTGCCTATGGTAGGGGGGTTGGAACTCGATGATCTTCAAGGTCCCTTCCAACCTAAACCATTCTATGATTCTATGATATAACTACCTGGGGGGAGAGTGCATTGGGGACGAAGGCAGGTTCTCTCCAGTGGTGCCCAGTGACAGGACCAGACGCAAGGGGCACAAACTGAAGCACAGGATGTTCCCTCTGAACATGAGGAAACACTTTTTCACTGCGAAGGTATGCTGGTTTGGGCTAGGATAGAGTAAATTTTCTTCAGAGTAGCTAGTATGGGGCTATGTTTTGGATTTGTGCTGAAACCAGTGTTGCTAACAGGGAGGTTTGAGTTCCTGCTGAACAGCACTTACAGAGCCAAGGCCTTTCCTGCTCCTCACCCCACCCCACCGGCCAGCAGGCGGGGGTGCACAAGACGCTGGGAGGAGACTCAGCCAAGACAGCCAACCCAGACTGACCAAAGGGATATTCCATACCATACGCCCTCACGCTCAGCACATGAAGCTGGGGGGAGTTGGCCAGGGGATGGGAGGTGCTGCTCAGGGACGGGCTGGGCATCGGTCAACGGGTGGTGAGCATTGTGCATCACTTGTTTTGTATAGTCTTTTACCATTATCATTGTTTTCCCTTCCTTTTCTGTCCTACTAAACTGTCTTTATCTCAACCCGTGAGTTTTACCTTTTTTCTGATTCTCTCCCCCATCCTGCTGGGGGGGGAGCGAGCCAACGGCTGTGTGGTGCTTAGCCACCTGCCGGCTTAAACCACAAGAGAAGGTGACTGAGCACTGGCACAGGTTGCCCAGGGAGGCTGTGGAGTCTCCATCCCTGGAGATATTCAAAAGCTATTTGTACATGGTCCCGGGCAAGTGGCCCTAGATGGCCCTACTTGAGTATGGGCATTGGACAAGGTGACCCTCCAGACGTCCCTTCCAACCTCAACCACTCTGTGATACCAACACTGAAGGCTTATCACAACAGCACACTGCAGGGTGTGGCCAACTTTTAATGCAAGTTGCATCTACACCAGTGAGAGAGAACGAAGAATGTCATCACCCTCGTGGATCCTTATGTGACACAAGACACCCTTCCCATAGGCCAGGTACCAATCGTGGGGACAGATACCTTGAGTAATGTCAACACAGCCAACGACTGCCACGGAAATAGGGTGTTGTGCATCAATAGCAAAGAGAGCAAACATCCTCTATCAAATGACCAAGGATACGTCCACAATTCACACCAAAGTCAACACTGCGCTACTGACACATCCATATGAGCTCTTCTCTCGTACCAGCAGAACCTCCCCACGGCCTAATTTACCTGGCTTCCCAGGCATGTTTTGCAACTTGCTATGAATTTTTCATTGAATAACTTCATCAACTATTGAACTTGTTGGCTTAAATTTGGCTTGGCTACGTTCGCCCTGTGTAGGAGTCACTGCTGAGATCCCAAGTCAAACAAGGCTTTTTTTGTCTTTCCCTCTTGAGAAGAAAAGTAACGGGAACAGCTACTTTGAAAGAGCAATTAGTGTGGTCATAATAACTAATCAAATATTCCCAGCCTTATAGGTGCTGTCTCCAACTAGATTAGCTGTAAAGCTTCCAGCACACGTACAAGAAAAGCAGCTTGTTTTTTTCCTTCTCAGACCTAAAACCCCTCCAAACAGCAACGCTCAGGGCAAAAGTCTCAGGGCTGCCCAGCACAGTCCTATGGCTCTGCCCAACACTCCTCTCTTCTCACTAGAATAAAGTGACTTAAGTGAAATCTTCGCAGAAATACGAGCAGAAATCTTTTTTCCTCCCACACCTAGCAAGGACTACTTTGAGAGGTAACAGACAGACACGAGTAACCAGACCCTCTTCAATACAGCATCTCTGGTGACTGACGTGGAAAGCTCTGTGTGTGTTTGCAGGAGTCAGGGCTCTCAATGGCATGGAACGGAAAAACCAGCTGGCTTCATGGGGCCTGGGGAAACCTCATGAAGTTCAACAGGTGCAAGATCCTGCACCTGGGCTGGGGCACTCACCAGTATAAATAAGGACTGGGGAACGAATGGATTGAGAGCAGCCCTGCAGAGAAGGACTTGGGGGTACTGGTGGATGAATAATTGGACATGAGCCGGTAACATGCACTTGCAGCCCAGAAGGTCAACTGTATCTTGGGCTGCATTACAAGAAGTGTGGCTTGCAGGTCAAGGGAGGTAAATCTCCCCCTCTTCTCCACTCTTGTGGGATCCCTCCTGGAGCACTGCATCCAGCTCTGGGGTCCCTGGCACAAGACAGACATGGACCTGGTAGAGCAGGTGCAGAGGAGGCCACAGAAATGATCCGAGGGCTGGAACACCTCTCCTACAAAGACAGGTTGAGAGAGTCGGGGTTGTTCAGCCTGGAGAAGAGAAGGTTCTAAGAGACTTTATTGCAGCCTTTTAACATATAAAGGGGTCTTATGAGAGAGATGGAGAATGACTTTTTACCAGAGCCTGTAGGTACAGGTCAAGGGGCAATAGCTTTAAACTGAAATAGGGTAGATTTGGCTTGGATACAAAAAAGACACCTTTTGCAATGAGGGTGGTGAGGCACTGCCGCAGGTTGCCCAGAGAAGCTGTGGCGGCCCCATCCCTGGAGGTGTTCAAGGCCAGGTTGGACGGGGCTTGGAGCAACCTGGGCTGGTGGGAGGTGTCCCTGCCCAGGGCAGGGGGGTGGCACTGGATGATCTTCAGAGGTCCCTTCCAACACAAACCATTCTATGAATCAATGATTTTATGATTCATCATTATGATTTTTTCTTCCTTACATTGTTAGAGAACCAAGTAACAGAGTGGTTTGCTCAACAGCTGTGCTAGCAGAATGAAGGATGCTGTAACGTCACAGGGAAGTGTAACACAGTGATGTGAAGGTCACAGCTTCATCAATGGGAGCAGGAGTGGGCAGAGTGCTGTTCCATGGAGGACCTGATCCCAGCAGGTGCACCATCTGGCATCAGGGCAATGAAGCCCCTTACTCCAGGCAAAGACTGAAATGCTACCTTCTACTTTTTCAGCTTTATCCTGTTTCACTAAACATGCAATGTAATCTCATCTAATGGGCGCTAATAAACTCAAGCAAAGTCCCATACCCGCAATCAACTTGCAGTTTTTACATTATTACACATTACATCATATACAAAGACATACATAATAACAGAAGGACTTTCCATATGACTAAGGAACAAGAAGCAAATAATAAGTATTAAGATGCTGGCTGCTGAGGAACAAGCAGGACCAGTTCCCAGAGAAGACCTTTCCTGTCAGAAAATGCTTGCTGAACAAGTGAGACAGAATACAACTACGGAAAAACATTTGTGTAGTATTTTTTGCCTTTCCAAATCAAACTTTTCATACTCATGGAGGCTGCAACAGTAACTCAACTGTTTACAGTTACTTTCCTAACTGCAAGCTGGGATACTTGTCTGTCTTCAAAATAAGTCCTGGAACAGTTTTGTCCAATTTGGTTTAGTGTTCCCACTCGCCAAACTATCAGGATCCAAGAGCTTTGCTCTGGTTCTCTGCATCAACAGCTCACTTCTCCAGAAAGGAACCTGCCCTTCAAAGCAGCCCAGCTGCCCCGCTGCTGCTCCTGAGCCTGCTGTAATCTTCTTGCCAATCACCTGATGGTGAGAGCTGCCCACTCAATGTTTAAGCTTCTCTAAAGAGGCTCAAATTGAACTCTTTCGCCTTTTAGAAGCAGGAAGAAAAAGACTTCCTATCTGTAGCTCCATCCACCCCTGGAGAATCTGAATCCTGGCTCAGAGCAGGCGGTCCCAAGAGGATTTGCCTTTTGGAACTTATTTCCTTACTTTTCACATTGAAACACTGGAACAAAGAGCTTTGTTTATACATGTTTTGCTGTAGGACTTCCTGAGAGAAGTTCAGTCTGTAGAGATGTCCCATGTGCTCCTGTACTCCAGCAGTGACCTGGATCGTTCAGTTATTTGGGAACACATCTGCTAAGCAGAGGGGCCTGAGACAGGTTCACACATACCGGTGAAATTATTATTTTTTTCCATTCTGTGCTTCTCTGCTGTCATAGTTTCCTACCTTTAAAAGATGTAATTAATATTAGAACATGTAATTAATATGACAAGACAGAAAAACCTTATCCAAGCATACCAGCTCACCCTGTGTACCTTCGAGGTACGTGACTTGGAACATCACTTTGGCAGTAAGGGACGGAGGAGAGGGGAAGGTTGCTTTCACCTTAGAATCAAATACCACTGATGGTGGGGGGAAAAGGGAACTCCAGGGACCAACATGATATAACCCGGAATGACCTCACTGAAACTTTTCCCAGACAGAGCACCCAAGAAGCCCTGCCTGGAGTTTTGGACAAGACAAAGAGTGCAGCAGAAGCCAGGCTGACATTTGGGTGCTGATCAAGGTACGTTTTTATACTATGTATGTATTTACACTTACACCCTGGGATGTGCCTCGAGCTGCAGAGAGGTGACAGGCTCACACAGCTCTGAACATGTTCCTCATCAGCATCTGGCATGATACTGTCTTGCCCAGGGACTTTTCTCCACAACAGCTGACAGCCTTAGCGTTTGTATTTCAGCAAAGCTGGAAATTTTCAGCCAAGGCTGAGGCTCCACACTTGGTAGGAGCTTATACTGTGTGCATACGGACAATGTCTCCTTGCCCAAAATGGCTTCGTGTTTAAACAGATAACAAAAAGAAGAGCATGGGGAAAGGAAGGATTATTATCCTTATTTCAGAGACGGAGATTTAAAGCCAGAAGAATGACCTGGCAAAATTACACAGGCAGACTCTCTAGAAGCAGGAATTGAATATTCAGTCCCAGTTTTGGGCTTTAACTACAACATTGACCTTCTTTCTCTTACAGTTCCCCAGTAAAGCCCCAAAAGACTCTCCACAGCCTGCTACGCCTGATAATATGCAAAGACAACTAGCAGCCAGTAGGTCTCTTTTCCCCTTTTTCTCTTGAGTAGGCGTACTGGATTTGTGCTGAAGTAGTGGAAAACAGGCAAGGCTACACCTCTATCTCCCTACTTTGTGCCAGCTTCAACACCAGACCAACTACAGGAGAGGGATAATCCACGCCTGCAGAAGAGCTGCAGGAGCTGCTGCTCTCCGGAGGAAGGGGACGCAGTAGCCAGGTTTGGACATTCATCTTCTCCAAAACTCTTGTTTTTGCAAATGGACCAAACGCTTGCAGTCCAGTGTTGCTCCCCAGTGCTATATTCCTCTGCTTCTGCCTGTACTAAACAGACTCAGCTTGGCCTGATGACTGACCTCCAACCATGGCATAAAACTGTCTTTTTACTGGTATTCCAAAGCTGGACAGCAATAGGAGTACCTGGGAAAAGCACAAGGACATGGAAGGATACCTTCTGTGGCCCTGTAGCATAATATCTACCTTAAATTACATACAGTAGATGCTAAAACAGTCACAAACATGCAGTGATTAACATCGCATTCCTGGCCATGAACAGCTAAAGTATGTCAGGATTAACTATGGCCAGCTGACATCGCTCTCAACACACTAATTCTGTTCTTCGCTTGGAAGCACTCGTGGAAGCATCACGCTGAATACCCCACTCCACAGCACGTGCCATCTATGTGCATAAAAGGGCCATGCAAAATTACAGCCTCTAGGCTGGCTGTTGCAGATACTGCTCTTTTCAAGAACAGTCATGCAATTTTGGTCTCGGTCCCAAAAGGACACGGTAGAACTGCAAAAGATGCAGAGAACAGCAAGAAAGATGACCAAAGGTCTGGAAGGGGTTCTGTGTATGACACAGGCTGGCACATACCAGGCTGGGTAAGACACGACAGAGGGGGAATACGGCAACTGTCCATAAAATCCTCAGTGGCCTGGACAGCATAGATAAAGATCAACTGTTCACCACCTCTTCAAATATGAAAACTAGGGGAACTATTAGGGGCACCACTCAAAACAGCAGGATGAAAATTCAAAATGAGTGCCGGTGACGGCCTTCAAACAAGGGGTGGACAACCAAGGGACAACCAACCTGCCTCTCAGGGAGCAAAATGGATGCAAAAAATGCATACATATTCAAGGGCAAACTGAACACTTCCATGGAAAAGAAATCCAGTAAGAATCACTGAGCGCAAAGACAGCACATCTAGCTCAGGAGGTGCTCAGCCGCATACAACTGAAGGCTATGGCCATGTATCACACGTGCTTCTGCAAGCAGATCCTGTGGGCCACCGCCAGAGACAGAACACCTCAGCATGGTTGCCCTTGTTTTCTTATTTATCTGCAGGTACAAACTACTTCAGGGCAGATGCATGTCAGTTGGGAGTCCCTGACACAGCCTGGCTCCATACATCCATCCATCCATCCATCCACCGGATAACCTTAGGGGGAGCTGTGACTACTATCGCAGCAGCCACCTTCATCACAGGCACACAGGTCCTCCACACGGTCACATCTCACAGCCACTGACATAAACCACATCTGCATCCCAGCGCCGTGCCGCAGAGCTGCGCCCAGCCCAGCAGCACCCTCTGTTTGGGGGAGCCCCAGGCCCAGAGCTCATCAAGAGGAGAAGAAAAGCAGGAAAGAAGGAGAGACTGAAATACGCAGAGACACAACAACGAATGGGAACAGCATATATGTACTCAGCTGCACCCAGACATCTGGGCCTCCTGGTTAAATACCCTTGATTAAAAGCGGAGAGCTAAGAAACCTAACATAAATTAACTTTCTCCTCCTTATTACAAGCTGGAAACTGCAAAGAAAAAAAAAAAGTAAAAACCAAACTCTGCTACGAATGAAGCAAGTTTGGAGTGCCCACCTCTCTGAAGAGCGCGCCATAAAACTGAACAATATACGGGCAGTCACTGCTTCGCATTACTACATCAAGGTCCATCAGAAGCTGCTTCTGTTCTTTTTCATCCACTGTCGACCGAATTCTCTGAAAGAGGAAGAGTGGCAGAGACTTTATCACTTACATGCCATTACTGTATCCTCAGACCCGCCTCTGGAGAAACATGCCAGGGACCCCAAACCCAAGGCTGCGCAGGCAATCCCCAAGGCATGCTCAAACACACTCGAGAATTAAGCTGTGTTCTCAAATAAGAAATATAACTGAAAACCCCTAAAGCCATTAAATTCAGACTCTAAAATCCCCAGTCCTCTCATGAGCATCAACATTTTCAGATGAAATGTCAGAGTGAAATTAAAGAGCAGGGATTTCATTAAAAACTACTACGGCAAAACAACATATTCAGGCTTTCATTTCAAAACAAATTCCCACACAGTTCTTGGCCATGTTGGATGGGGCTCAAGGGCTGTTTTGAAATTTAACCAAGGAACATTATGTTTAAAATTTCTACGACAAGCACAGAAGACAAAAAGGCTCCTTCCACCATGCCTCCACCACAGCTGGCATGGTGAAAAGGGACCAACACAGAACCGAGGGAACACATTGCTCTGGTAATGCTAATGGTGGGCAAGAGTCCCGTGAGCTCTTCTCAGAAAACTAACAATTCTTTACCTAGTGCTGGCCTAGGGAACACTGACATCATGTAAAAGACACTTTTCTATATATATATATATCTAAAAATATATACTATGTGTATATTAAGGGATATATATGTATACACACTATATATATACACACACTATAAATAAATAAAAGTCTCATTTGGGCTTGAAAGAACAATGCAAGTTTGAAAACAGAAAATTGTACATGTTCAAACATGAAGCTTGTTTAATGAAGGATGGAGGAGACCATCCACAGTTTTTCATGTGAGCTTTGCAGCTATATTTAACATCTCACACTATATAATGCATTCCCTGAATCACAGGTGAGGAAAATTGTGATCCTGAAGGCGTGACTCACTTTGAAAAATCATTAAAAAAAAACACCAAGAAAAAATATCTGGCAAGAAGTCCAAAGCAACAGAGGTAGCCTGGACCCTCCTTGAGAAGAAAAACTACTTGGCTTTTCAAGAAAGAAAAATTATTCAAGGTTGTGGGAAAAATCTGCAAGATACCAGCACCCACTCCCACCGACACTACTGCCCTGTGAGCAACTGCTGGTGGCACCAAGACCACCCACATCAGTAAGCACAAGGCTACGTACATGAAGGCACTTTGAATGTTAGCCGTTCGTGTAACACCATTTGAGAAACAGTGCATAATTATGTACCTTAAGACTATTTCATGATGACCCACACAAAATGAGGACATTTTCGACACTATAATTTTCCTTACCTTTGGTGTATCCTGATATTTGGGTATTTCACCACTTGTTCTTAATGTTCTAGCAGCTCTAGTTTGGCCTAGACCAGCAATTGTCATTTTCGTATTGCCTTTTTCCCTCCCAGCGAATTCCAGAGTACTTGGGCAAACTGGCAAGAGACTTGCCCAGCACACCCACAGTCTGCAACGCCCAAACCCTGCGATGCCACTGAGCAGGTGGGACTTCGTAGTCACAAACAGAGCAAGAAGATGGCTCAAGGGACTAGTAATGAAATTAAAAGCTTCACCTCTAGGTCACTGGTTCAAGTCTGTTTCACAGAAGTTCAGACACGTCACTGAAGAAAGCCTGATGAGTTTGATTAATTCTTTGTCTTCTGTCTACTCCATATAAAGCTCAACAACCCCCTGCTGAGATACCAAAGGCTGAGCAGATTGAATGTCTCCTTCTACGTGGCACACCATCAGCACTGTGGGAAATGATCATGCCATTGCCCTGACCTCAATAGAAGACAATGGATGCCAAAGCCACCACAGTGGGACCTATGAAGAATAGTTTTGTCTCTCACTGAGATGCTGCCCACTCCTCTGAAAAGCTCACCTCTTTGGTGAGGCGCAATACCAAAAGGAGCTTTTTTCCATATTGTAACTCACATCTCCCATCTGTGCCAACTCCGTACCTGCCTCCAAAAAGCCTCTTTCCTGGTCATCCAGGAGTCTCCCCAGCCCTGCTCCCCATTCCCTTTGCATCTGCACAATGCTGCCACAGCCATCCCCGCAGTGTGCTCCTCAAACTCCACGGCTTCCCCTGAAAGCATCTCCTCCCACCTCTGATATTTCCTTCTCTGCTGTTACTTCTCCAGCTCTGGAAAACACATGAAATATACGTTGTGTGGAGGAGGCAATTTTAATGGCAACAACACTGAACCCAAAGATTCTTCCTTTTCCCAAACACAACCTCCCCAAGGAGAAAAAGAAAGGGCAGGCAGAGAACCCAGCGGATGGACAGTGGATGGGCTATAGGGCAGAGCATCCAGGCAGACACAGGAGCCAAAGGATACCTTGAGAAGGCAGCACGGACTCCCCAACAAACACTGCTTCAGGGAGTGAAGGGAACAACATGATACAAGACTGGGAGGTCTTCTACAAGAGTGCCGGAGAGTGGAGATTGGCAAATTCAAGAGGAGGGGAAAACTACGAGGAGCAGCATGCAGCAGAGCACTGAGCTGGGGTCAGCCCAGGCTGGAAAAGATGGCTTTGTTTAGCTGGAGTGCACCAGGGGTTCTGCTCCAGGCCAGCGGTCCCCATTCACCAGCTAAGGAACGCGCATTCACCAGCGAAACAAGGAAGAAACAGCAAAAGGTGGCTGAAGTCAACAGCAGCCACCACCCAAATAGTACACGAGCCATAACGACAATCTGCTATCTAACTCCAAGGCAGAGTGCAAGACACTGCAGCAGCTATCCCAGACGGACTCCCCCAAGAACATGGGAGATGGCAGGGAAGGAAGACACAAGGTGAGGCAACAGCCTGAAGACACCGTTTAAGACACGGGGTGGACAGGTCTGACTGACCTTCAGGTTTACACCTCTCAGCCTGATCACTCTACTGCAAGCAGTCACTGATGTGGCCAAACAAGCCACAAATGGAAAAAGTGGGTTTTGTAGTAGAGGCTTACGGAAAGTCTCCTTTTTAACGGTTCCTTCTTGGTCTCAAATTTGAACTGCATCAAATCCTCCAGGAGAAAATTCTCCAGCCCTTTTAATACAAACACAGGTTAGGACAAAGCCTTCTGATCCCAGAACAGGAGCTCTGAAAGCTATGCCCTGGGCAGCATCAACTGCAAAAAGATAAGTGGACCAGACCACTCTCAAACCTAAAACCAGACAGATCCCAGAAACAGGACCCAAACCAGAAGAGACATCACCCAGCCCCAATACTCACATGGAAAGATGCAGGTGCAGTGGGTAGCAACCGGTTAAAAAAAGAAAAGGAAAGAAAAGAAAAAGGAAAAAAAAAAAAAAGAAGCTATAAGCACCAAACTGAAAACCAACTCTGAGTTGCGAGACAACACAGTGCCGTCCTGCGTACAGGGCTCACATGTGTCCTCAGCAGAAGGCACAGCACAGCAGGGCTTGGCAGTGTCACCGGAGGGCTGGTGCTCCCAGGGGACGCCAGGGACTGAGGACACCAAACCAGCAGGAAGAAGGGGGTTTGCCCACTTGCTGCTGAGGACGAGAATACTTATCTATCCATCTGAAACACATTTACCGCTGACAGCAGGATGGCAGGTCTTCCACTGATCACAGCTAGTTTCCCATCTCCTACAGTAAGGCTCTGGCTCTCTCTCACCATTTCCTTTTAGCCCTTAATCATTCACCCCTTTCCCAGTGTACTGCCAGCACTACCAGCAGGGCTCAGAGCACTGGGCTCCCCAACTTCCAGCCAGCTACCCAAACAGATGAGTGAAACAGAAAATTCTGCTCAATAAACCACACGGAGTCAACCTGGGAGAGGGTACCTAACTGGGCAAAGAATGGAAATGATGATTTGCAAGAAAGCCAACTTGCAAAAAGTCCCAAGACTTCTCTTCAGAAGTCATACAGGAAATCGGAAGGACAGAGAAATTTGCCCCTTGACTGAGCTTAATACGTTAACGTGTCATTTTGGTGGGCTTTTGTGGGCTATCAGGCATCCAGGTAAGGATGGAGAGATTACGGAGGTATAAATAAACGTTCAATTTCTGCTCTCAGGGATATCTGATCCTTACCTGGATTATCACAGAGAAAATCTGTGAAAGCCAAAGACACAAACACCTGTTTAAAACAGATGAGAGAATAAGCACTGACTACAAGGAGAATGATGTGAAAGAAGCACTATGATCAGAACGAGAAATAGCTCCACAGCTTACTGGCTCCTCCAGCAAGAACAGGGATCTTCTATGGACACCTCATGGGTTTATTTTATGTATCTCTAAAGAGTGCCTTGGCCAGCTTCTCTCCGACTACCCAATTGATCTTGAAATTGCTTCTGATTTTCTTAGGACAAGTTTAGAGTAGAAGAAGTGGAAGACCACCTGTAGGCTGGTGAAAAATGCTGCTACACTAAAGACAGAACAAGAAACCAGCGACAATATGTGAGAACATTAGCTGGGAGTGGCGACTAGACTGGGCAATATTGCAGAGCGGGGCTAAATCAGCTGGGCTGATTTGTATAATAGATATTGGAAGATACAGAAAATTCTGGTATACAGCTGAAAATCACTGTATCTTTTGGGGTAAGGGAAAACCAAACACAAGGATGGTGGACAAAAACACTCTCTCCCCAGCTGGTTTGCTCTCCCAGGTGTAACTATTTCTGACAGAAAAGCAATTCCATTAAAAAGAGGTGCAAGGGGCGACGACAAGAAGCTTGAAGGTCAACGGAAGCAGAAAGCACTCTACCCGTCCCTTGACGGCGTATTTCTCAGCCAGTTGCACTGGCTGAAAAGAAACTGGCAGGAGGTGCTAATGCTGAACCCCAAAGGTTGGAGGCGCTCCCTGCTGCGGGGCTGGGGGCTGAAGGGGAGAGGAACGGGAGCGGAGCGCTCAGGACACCCCGTGCTCGGGCTCCTGATCCACACAGGCGCCACCTAAGAGATTAAAGGTTGGCTATTTTAAATGTTCGCTTATTTATCTTGTGAACTCCTCAAACAAACAACTTGCAGAGCCTTTGAGAGGCCTTTTTAAGCACCCTGGCTAATAGAACCCGCACCAGGGGCTACATACACTGTTCAAATAAACAGCAGAGCATCCTGCTCCAACAGGGAGATTAGGCTTTCGTTCCAGATTGGACCCTTTTCACTAGAAATGAAATATATATATAAAAATATATATTTTGATACCAGTTTGGAAAAACGAAATATGCCAAAGATCTTGTAAAGCACTTTTTTTTTGCGTGAAGTATCACCAGTGCCAGAGGGAATCCTTAGGACAGAAAGAAACCCCCCAGGGGCTGGGTGAGCTTCCCAAGACCATTTCACCCAAATGAAATCAGCAGGACCTGGACAGGCTGGAGAATTGGGCAGAGAAAAACCTCATGAAGTTCAACAAGCGTAGGGTCCTGCACCTGGGGAGGAATAACCCCATGCATCAGTACAGGCTGGGGGCTGACCTCCTGGAGAGCAGCTCTGTGGAAAGGGCCCTGGGAGTCCTGGGGGCCAAAAGGGTGACCATGAGCCAGCAATGTGCCCTGGTGGCCAAGAAGGCCAATGGCATCCTGGGGAGCACCCAGCAGAGTGTGGCCAGCAGGGCGAGGGAGGGCATCCTCCCCCTCTGCTCTGCCCTGGGGAGGCCACAGCCGGAGCACTGTGTGCAGTTCTGGGCTGCCCGGGTCAGGAAGGACAGGGAACTGCTGGAGAGGGTCCAGCAAAGGGCTACAGAGATGATGAGGGGATTGGAACATCTTTCTTATGAGGACAGGCTGAGGGCCTTGGGGCTTTTTAGTCCGGAGAAGAGAAGACTGAGGGGGTAACTTATCAATACTTATCAATACTCCAAGGGAGGGTGCCAGGGGGATGGGAACAGTCTTTTTCCCGTGGTGCCCAGTGACAGGACAAGAGGGAACGGGCACAAACTTGACCATAGGAAGTTCCATCTAAACCTGAGGAGGAACTTCTTTCCTGTGATAGTGGCAGAGCAGTGGCAGAGGCTGCCCAGAGAGGTGGGGGAGTCTCCCACTCTGGAGCCATCCCAAACCCGCCTGGACGCCGTCCTGTGCCACTGCTGGAGGTGACCCTGCTGTGGCAGGGGGTGGGACTGGGGGAGCTCCAGAGGTCCCTTCCAACCCTGACCATTCTGTGATTGTGTGAAACAAAACAGGGCTTCTCTCTGGTTCCTCTGATGTGCCCAAGACAGTCCTGTTCCTCCAGTTTGTGGTACTCTCATGAAACAAGATGCACAACCCGCCATGGGACACCACCAGGTGGAGATGCTGGAGGGTGAAGCCGAAAGTGGGTTGGAGAACTGCACAGGCTGTGAAGCCTCCACGATAAAACCCAGAGTGACTACAGCAGAGCAGATCCTGAGAAGGGAGCGAAGAAGCTGGGGAGATTCTGAACTGCCGCAGATCAGGCAAAAACAGACTGAAGAGAAAACAAGAAACCAGAAGCAAAGTGAAAGGACTCTGGGTGGAACTGGAAGCTGGACCCGGCAATATCGCAGAGAGCTGGTGCCGGTGCTGCAGGCAAATGCCAGCCAGGGCAGGGGCTTTTTCAAGGAAAACGAGGAGCCCAGAAGAGAAACCTGACACAGAGGTGAGGAGGTGACGTACATACTGGCCTTGCAGTTGGGAATTTGCACAGACAGACCTGGCACTGGACAAAATTGGGCTGTTCTCTTTCCCACCTGGAAGAGTCTTGGCCTCATATGCCAATAAACTCTCATGAAAAAGAACAGGGTTTCTTTCAGTGACAGGAAGACCACAATGCCAGCTGACCCAGAGCAAACAGGGACTTTGCATCTCTAGGAAGATCTGAGAGAGGAAGGGACCTAATGAACAAGAGGATTGTCTTTCATTAAGATTTGGAAAACATAATACAACATTTTCCAGGGGAAAAATGAGAAAAATTTGAATACCAATCCTCTGAGTTGGCTTCCTCGTTCCTTTATCCTTTCCCCCTTTCCTCGTGGCTCTAGGAAGAGCTGTCTATGGCAGAAAGGGTAAGCGATGCAAAAGCATCACACCAAAGACCACAACTGCACACCTCTGGAACCAACCTGCTGCAGCCGGCAGCCTCGCGGGCATGACGACCCTGCTCCTGCAGCTGCTCCAGAAGAGGTACGTAATGTATTTTTGTTATTTAAATTCATAGAGGCACAGAATGACGAAGGCTGAAGGAGAGGGAGGAGCAGGACTGGGGACAAGAGCTCATCATCCCAGCCTCTCCCCAGCAATGCTCCACCAGCTGAAGCTTTGCCGCAGTGGTGTCGCGCCAGTGACACGATGACGAGGCTCATTTTCCTCCTTCAGGCTCATTTTCCTCCTCTGCTGCTGACGCTGGAGCACAGACGAAAGAAAGCTTTCTGACCCAGCCAGGCTCCAGCAGCCCTGCCCGTGCGAGCGGCTGGACGCCCGCTCTGAAGGTGTCGGGATTCCATCTGCCAGGACGGTGGCTGATGAGGCCAAAATGCGTATAACGGAAAAATGAAAGAAAATGGTGCCCCCGCCTGCAGATCTCAAGTTATTTCAGTGACAGTGCAGCCCTCGGGGATTATGTTCCGGCAGTGGTAAGGACGGCGGGCAGGGAGCGCAGCCAAAGGGCTGTGCCCGGGGAGCTCCGGGGGGCAGCAGGAGCCGGTGTGCTCTGCAGCACTGGGGCCACACGCACCGAGTGGGGAGAAAGCGGAAGGCTAAGGTAAACCACGCTTCAAATGACAGGCTTGAAAACACCAGAGGAAGGAGGTGGAAACACGATTTGAGGGTACACTGCGGCAGCCGCATCTGCGCAGGCTGAGAGGTGAGCAGGACGAGTGCCCAGAGGCACCAGCAGGAGCTGGGATCAGCCAGAAGAAGACTCCAGCACGGGGGAAAGAGCAACGTTTCACCTGCTCTTTACAAGATAACTGCAGCACACATGTAGAACAAGGAGGATTTGAATCTGCCCACGGCAGAAGGGGCTGACAAGCCACAAGGGATGCAGCCTGGGCACGGTCACCGCCAACAGGACTTGGCCCTTCCAGAAGCGGGGTAGGAAGATGCCTGACTGCACTGGGAATTTGCAGCAGTGGCAGCGGAAATTTGGGTAGTGGTGAAGAATGGAGGAACAGCAGTGGGAGGCCCCCATACCAATTTTCTCTGCATCTAATTAGCACCTTCTGTAGCTGTCTCTGTGTTTCACTCATCAATACAGAACAGCCAACAACTTCTGGGTTGTGACCTCCGGAAAGCTATTTCCTACTGCTGAACCGCCTTCCAAGGCTGATGTGCCTGCTGCAGTGATGTTGCTCTTGGGGAAGCACAGGAGAGGGACAGCAGCATCACCAAATAACCAGGGACACTGGCTTCGCAATCCAGCTAATCGCAGGGCAGCGCTCCTGACGCCCTGCACGCAGCACGGTGTCACACCACGGAGTTGCAAGCAGGTGCCATTAACGTCGTAGCCAAGACCTCAAATCACTAGACTGACACGTGTTCTTCTCAAACCACCATCCCTCTCCTAAACCTTCTCAATCTTCTCTTACAGAAGGGCATTATGCTGAAGAAGAGGAAAACAAGTTAAGTTCCTGCCTGTAGGGCAGAGGGAGACGTGGGAGAGCAGTGAGTTTCCCCAAATGCGGGTGGGGACCCGGGGTTTAAGAAGGCAACAGCTCTACAAGCTGGCAGAACACCACAGGCTTGAAGGAGACAGAGAGCAGGAGGTGGACAGCCCCAGACATGGAAGGACCACAGGGCAGATCTAGATAGAGCAGCAGCAGAGAGATTAATGCACAACCTTGGCTGTCCCAAAAGCAACAGCAATCTGAGAAAGACAAGGCTGAGCCGTTTGGGATGAACGAGTCACTAGTCCAAGCTCAGCCCCATCCTGAAACCTCATCTCAAATAACTGCACCATCCATAGCTGCTGCTGCCTTTGAGACATCACTTACTGTTCCACTCACAGGTCTTCCTTTGCTCAATTTCGCGTTTTATCCCCACTGGGACAAACAGCCCCTTGCCACTAACATTTTAGAAATGATGTGGTTGCCCAGACCCTCCAACCTTCCTTCTCCTGCAGGCCTAGCTGTGCCTGCCCAAGGGGAGCAGGTTCAGAGAAAAGAAGGTGGCACCAGCCCAGCCCACAACTTTGGCATTTCAAAGTTTAGACACTGTAAACCTATCAGGTTTTATTTGTTTAAAAGCAAGCCCCCAAGCCCAGCATCCCCGTGGGGCTCAGACCACCTCTCCTCCCTTGGGAAAGCCAGCTCAACATGCTGTGCAATGTCATCACCAGCTCAACATGCTGTGCAATGTCATCACCAGCTCAACATGCTGTGAAATGTCATCACCAGCTCAACATGCTGTGCAATGTCATCTCCAGCTCTGTGCTTCAAGAGCACGGCATTGGGGCCTTCTGCCTCCCAGCTGGGAGCTGTACCTGCATCACAGACCCTCGACGCTGACAAGATTACCCTACGATGCTGAACACCCCTTGTGCACACAGAGTCTGGGACAACAGAATTTCTGTGCCAGCAGACGAGTCTCCTTCTCGATGACATTAGCTGATCCAACAAAGCGCTCTTCTCAGCACAGCTGTACCCACTCCAGAGCTTCGGATCACAAAGCTCCTCAGCTATAGGTATGCCTTTTTCTTACCCATGGCTATCACAATTATAGGAGCAAAGCTATAGTCACCCAGGTCACATGCCCTGGGTTTGAGAAGCTGGGGGTGCCCAGGCATCATTTCACTACATCAGCGGTTTTCAACCTGTCATCTGCAAACTCCATCTACAAATTCCACCAAAGGCAACTAAGAGAACCAAGTCTTTAGCTACAGGCTGTCTCTAGCTTCACTGGAGACTTCTAGGGATTCAAGAACAGGTTGAAACACCACTGCATGGTGATCCAAAACACTCAGAGACCTTCCAGTGATCCCACTGCTGTGAAGAGGTCAATATTTACTGGAGAAAAATCAAAGGATGGTTACTCCAGTAACCTGACACACTAGAGACAAGTATGAATTATATTCAGAGCAGCTAGAGCTGGGGCTGAGACATGTCTACCTGGCATGTGAGACCAGCAGGAGTGAACGTTTCCAGATCAGATCAGGGAATATTCCAAAGAAGACAGAGAGAGCTGGAAATGAGAGCAACACACACTCCTACGCAGCTCACTTCTACCCTTCCACGGGAGCCATGGGAGCACTTACAGTTGATATCATCAATGGAGTGAAAAGATTGATGCCATTAGCTACCAGCCAGCAGCAAGCAAAGAAAAGGACAAGAGAGAGAGAGAATGGGTGCTGCCCACCTCACCCAGCCTGATGGACAAGCAGCTCCTCAAAGATGCCCAGTGAGCAGCACCGCTGTGGCAAGACAAAGATTACTCCATACCGCCCAGCTGGGAAGTGAGGTCGCATGTTGTTTCTGGTTTAAAGGTGATTTTTTGGGTAGCATAAGGTAGAAAATGGAGAGTCCAGAAAACTGCTAGGCTCTTCACCTCCAGAGCAGGTCCAGCATGGTAAGCACAAAGCAAAGACACTCCATCATATATCAGCAAGAGCAAAACACTCCCTAGATGTCCACTCCACTCCAGCTTCTCCTGGTGAGGCTACACCATGGCACATGCTTCCATAAAAAGCAAATTTTAAGTCACTACCTTAGTATTCACAAAAGAAACCAAAAAGCTATTAGATGCCAACATGTGCCTACCACCAACCTAGGCTGTATCTGAACCAGTGACCCAGAGGTGAAAGGCCCATGCCCCATTATCAGTCTCCAGAGACATGTGATCCCCTCAAAACAGTAGGTTCCTGATAGGCATTTGCAAAAGGGCACAAGCAATTATGAGAGCTTCACAAATCACTTGACAATATGCCCATTATACAACGCATTTTCAGCAAATAGCAGCCTTTACACTGGAAATAAATAGAAAAGAGCAGTAGATGGGTGCTAGATGGAAGAACATTAATTCTCCATCACATTTCATCCCTAATGGACTGAAGTACAAATGTAAGTATGGGCATCACCTACTTTAACTGCCATAATTTGCCCACTTGGTTTGTGGACCATTTTGTTGACAGAACCATAAGCGCCTCGTCCAATTTCTCCAAGGTCTTTCAAGTCCTCTGCTGTAAAATCCCAATGTTGTTCAGGGGAAATCTTCAATTTTCCTGATGATTCAATGCTGTGTGTTCTCAGTCTCTCTCTGTCAAAAATATTGGGAAGCAATTTTTCCACATTTTAAATAGTCTGTAAATTTCTCTTTTCAGCACTTGATTAAACATTAGAAGAGAGGGGTTCACAAAGGCTACAGCAACAATCTAACTCCACAAAGGATTTTGGTTGGGGTGAGGGGTGCAGGGGTGAGGGAGATGTTAAATCAAAAATGACATACACTTGCCCACAGCTTCAATCAAGGATAAGTTTCTCCAGCTGCGGCGTAAAATTCAATGTGTCTCATATAGTAGAGTCATTCTAATCACTCATTTACACAGTTCTTTCTATTTTGCATAAAATACATCAGGCTTCAAGCAGGATCTCGTAACATGCAGAACTGAGAGTCCGAAGTGCACTCCCCAGCCCCATCTCCCCAGAGCTTCTGCTGCTCTACACCACCACGATCCCAACAACTGTTCCCTTCTAGTCGGGTTTCTGTGCAACACAGGCAAGATCTTCTGTGCGAATCAAAGGGACTTTAGAAAGAGTTTGCTCTTAATGGAAAACTGCAATTAATTTAGAAAACAAAAAACATTTTTGGAAATAATTTAATTTATTCAAAAACAAATAAAGTGCCAATAACTCGTATTTCTAAAAAAACCACGACAAGTTGTGACATAGGAAAACACAAAGTGACTGTTCAAGTGTGTCTTTACCAAACACCTAAATTAATGCTCTTGGGCAAACACTGCTCCTATGGAAGCCACCAGATTTGTCCAGGTACGGAGCAGACCAAGAAGAGTTCAATGGTTCTTTTAAGGTGCCCACAATTACTTGTTCAAATGCGGCAATGCTGTCGCTGAATTAGTAGGAAATGCACAACTATTTTCAACACTTTTCGTCTTAAAATGCCATGCAAATGTTCAGTTTTTCACTAATTAATCAGCTGATTCGCACTTCTTGGGTCATAAAGTAAGCCGAAAGCCTGAGTTTCCCACTTTCAAGTAGCATTAACAGCATTAAAGACAGTTCCCACTGCAGGGGACACCGATCTTGCACAGATATTAAAGCACACAGCTACTTCTGCCCACCTTGTGTACAAGGGAGATTCTGTCAAACTCATCCCTTGGACTCTGATCACTTCTCTTGGGCATTTGATCAAGCCACGCTTCCTTGTCTAGGGTCCGGCCAAACGAGCAGAACACACGTGAGGTACCCGAACACACAAAGCTTATTGAGTTTATCAGCCAGAGGAATAAACACATTACGGCCAATTCCACGCTGATAAACACAACCGTCTGTCAACCAGCAGCTGCAAACACTACCCTGTTGGATGCAATGGTAGACCCAACCATGAACTCCACCGGGTTTTATTTGGAACCCAGGTTTTGCGAGGGCAATGAGGTCAGGTCCAAAGGTCAATTGACTGGTGCAGCTATGGTTCAGATGGCTTCATCTGCTGCCCTCCAGCTTCTCTCCAATGCTTTGGTTTAGCACCTTCCAGGCTTTGAGCAGCTGCACGTCCTGAACCCTTGACCCGTTCCACGAAGAGCCTTGCTGCACAGCTCCTCTCACCACTCTGTGCTGTGCCTGCCCTGGTCTTTCCTACTCTCTGACCTGCCTACCTTGAGATTTTTCATCTGCCACTCCCTACAGTGCCCCTCCACTGCCCTTCCGGAAGAATTTGGGAAACCTACCCATAGTGCTACAGATGTGACGGACACAGCGGCCTGTGGAGGCAGAGGTGGCACCCCTTTGTTAGCATTATTTACGTATCTTTGAGTTTCTGTGCATAATAAAACACTGCACTGAGTGGGGTTCTCCATGGAATTTGCTTACTAAAAAGCAAGGAATGAAAATAAGGCAGTAAAAGGACCAAAAAAAAAAAAAAAAAGGAAAAAGAAAAGAAAACAATGAAAAGAAAAGAAACATGACCTCCAGACTTGCCAGCTGTCTTTGCAGGCAGCTTATGTTGGAAGCTGCATGAATCGCTTACTATCTAACTGCTCAACCATCCTATTTTGTCAGCACCATAAAAACAGTTCTTCTTTTGATGGAAGAAGGAAGGTGACAAGCATCATGCCGAGGAGGCACCGGCAAACGGGCATTTCCTGCCGACCTCCTGCCAGCTGGCGGGCAGGAAGAAGCACGACCATCGAGGGCTAAATCTTGTTCAAAAAGGCAGGAAGAAAAAGGCTGAGAGGTGTTATCAGGAGGGTGAAACGTGAGATGTGATTTTCTGAGCAAACCCTTTCTGTCTCCTGTTTCAAACCAATATTTCATATTGAAGTTCTCAGAGAGTTACAAAATTTAAATGTTGACGTGGTTTATTCAAATAAAGCAATTAAACCCATCTCCGCTCTTCCCTCTCTCTGTTCTTCTGCCCAGGAAACCTTGCTTTCCTTACCCTGTACCAGAAGAGAAAGCAAATTTGAATTCATTATCTCCTCGTTACACAAGAAGCCTGTTTCTCCCCAGCTGTAGTGTGACAGCAGATCTGTGCCATTGTTCCCGCAGCTGCAGGATGGGTGGTTCGAGCAGACGGGAAGAAGATGTGAGTGAGGAAATATCCTCTCCGCGGGTCCGCACCAAGTGCCCGCGGCAGCTGGATTCTGGTGCAGAGCAGCGGAGCTTCAGGGGTTTGGATCGAGATGTACCGTCACCGTCCACCACCCACAAAACCTCACGTGTTGGAGCTTGGCTTAATTCCATTATGTATTTATTATGCCATCTGCCTTGTATCGCAATCACAGTTCCTGCTTATCTTTCTGCAAATACCCAGGGAAATGGTCAAATAACCAAATGACAAGTTTGACAGAGTGACAGACACTTTAATATAGATTTTGCTCATTTAGCTAATTTGTCACATGCAAACAATGCAGTTTTCCTTTAAGCAGCATGGCCTTTCTTAAGAATCAGTAACTGGAACATAGTGATTACTTTTAGCATCAAGAAACTACACTTTATATCAGAAATTTTTCAGTGTAAATCAAAATGCCAAGGGAATTCCATGCCAAGAAAGCAGCTCAAAAAATGCAAATGTAGAACATAGACTCTCTGCACTGATATCAAATGGGAATTTTCTGATGTAAAACCAAGTGAGACAATAAGAGCAAATAAATGATCAATGCAGTACATCTGTGACTAGATTTGCACTGCTGCAGATAAGTGAGGACACAAATCCACAAGGTGGACATGCCCCCAAAAGAGGAAAAAGCCTGCCTAAACCCTGCCCGACATCCTCCTGCACTGGATACTACCACAGCATGCTTCAGAAAATGGAAGGGTAACCACACAGAACAGTGTCTAATGAAAGTGAAAAGTAATTAATGCCCAGTCCCTGCTCCTGCAACCGATCAGATTTCAGTCCCTGTGTTAAGCGCTCATTAGAGTTTGCGCAGATGTGGGCAGACATATGCCTCCTCTCACCATTTCATTTTGAAGCTGTGCAATCCAAATCTCTCTAAGGCTGGGAATGTTGGGCAAAAACAGCCATATATTCTCCAAATGATCAGGATGTCTAAAAAGGACTTGTGGGGCTTAATGTAGGATTTTAAAAATAAAATAAATAGTTAAAGAGGGTGAGACACTCTTCAAACAGTTAAAAGTAGGATTAGGATTTTCAAATGCACCTTAGGGACTAGAGCTCCTGTTGCCTTGTCCAGGACTACTTGAGCTTCCAACTCCTCATCTTGCTTTTAAGAAGTTTTAAAAGCCAAAAAAAAAAAAAAAAAAAAGATTATAGGCTCCAGAGGTGGTTGGGATGACTGCACTTGAAAAGCACCAATGTATCGGTCTTACTGCAGATGGTTACTATGCTTGTCACAGCAGTTATTCCAGGGATTAGGAGCACCAAGCAAGACAACAACTCCTCCAAACAGTTGCCCTTTGTCAGAAATGAAAACGTCTGTGGGTCCAGCTTGGCAGGAGGCAGGCGGCCGGCTGGCGCCAGGCACCGCAGCCGGGCCAAGGACGGGGTCACGCGCATCGGGGACGGGAGGTTGCTCACTGCAAGCTTGGCGAGCCTGAGCCGGGTAGGAAGGGCTGCCACGGCTAGAGGACCACAAAACCTCCTGGGAAGAACCACGGAGACACTGGGAAGCTCTCGGACAGGCTGTGTTAGTTCCCCGAGCCCTGCTGTTAGCACCGAACTGCAGGGATGCCAAAACCCTTTAAAGCAAGCGTTTCCTTGGCATGAAAAAGAAGGACTGTGGGGAGAAGCAGAGAAAAGTTGGTGGATTTTTTAAGCAAAATTGAAAGTTATCAGACATAAAGCAAGGCCAGAAAGATGCTGTAGGTAGCTACCTATCTCCTCTTTGGTTTACTTCGTTATGAGTGCCGCAGGACTCAAAGAAGCCCAAAAGTTGAGGTATTCAACATTACAGTTGACATGAGTAAAACAAATCTGCAGAGTCAAAAAGATCCAAGCAAACCAGCCGTGATTCACAAGCCTGCCTAGTGCTGGATTCTTCTAGGGAGTCTTTCATTAAGGCTCCTATTTACACCACAGTTAATGAGAATATATTCTACTTCTCCACTAGTTTGGTAGAAGCTGCTCGACACAATGGGACTTTAGATCTGATTTGTGCGTCAATCAGGAATGCTAAAACATAAATCCTAACAAAAAAGCTTCCATGCAAAATGCAGGGTTCGAATGACACCGTGCACTGTTCGTAACTTCGGAGTCAAAACACGGCTTACGGCTTTGGCTAACATGTCTACCGAGTCTTTCAAATAGCCTTGTGAGGTCGTAATGCTTCTATCTCAAAGTCTGTGCAGCTTATAAAAGTTTTCAGACCCTGCAGGCTAACACTAATAAAAAGGTAACCCTCGTTTAAATTTCACTGGAGAAAGTCTCCAAAAGAAATGTTCCATTTTATTTTTTTTCTAGAGGGCGGACAACGTTGGTGCTCTCACAAATCTTTCTGATTTTCGTGAGAAGAAATTTCTGCTTCCAATAAGCTGATGAGCAACAGCCGCCTTTCAAGAGGGGCAGAACTAAATTGGTTTGGCTCTGACCCATGTAAGCTGTCCTGAGGCTTACTTACATTTACTAACACACTCCTAGACGTGAAGAAGAGATATAGAAAACGTGTCAAAGGGAGGAAACGGTTTAGTTTTGCATCTCTTAGCTACTCAGACTAAAAGCAAAAGCATACTTGCTCCCTTTCACCATGACCAAGTGCCAGAAGTTATCTCTAGCATTGCTCTGGCTTTCTATGTTCCTCCAAAGCTTTAAAATAAAGACATTAACAAGAAGATTGCACAGCCCCTTCCACAGTGCTCAAGACTCGGTCCAGCACACGCTCAAGGCTGCAAAGAGTCTCCCTGACTTCAATGGGGTTTGGCTGAGGCTTTTAAAATGTCAGTATTTTGTATTAAGCTCCCCTGGTAAACTACTGAGTTATAGTGGATTTTGACTAACCCTGCCCTTGACACAGAGGAGACCTCTCAATTCATCGTGGTGAAGCCCGTACTGAATTTAACTGAGCACGTTAATCTCAAACTCATTTTGATTCAGACATGAGCCAGACTGCAGCACATTTGCTGAACCTTCTCCCCCCCCGCAGCTGGGTATTCAAAACTTAGGCTGGATTCAAGCGCTTCATAGTAATACCAGAAAAACCTGAGCTAATTAATTTAAACACATTCTAAGAATGCTGACTCTTCTTCTGAAACGTCACACCTCCTGAGCCCTGGTCAGCTACCCGAGAAAGAACAGGGAACAGAGGCACGAGCACATCCATAAGAACCAACAAAAGAACCCGAACATACACTTTAAATAGTTTGCAAAATGATACTGAGATGCAATATCATTATCATCACACAAAAACCACCCGATGGAATGACACTATTTCTGAGACAAATTCTGTTACTTTAATAGATGCCATTTTTGCGGGTATGGAAAATATTTGACAATGGCTAACAGACAGTTAAGCTTACTGGAGCCTGCTGGAAAGTTTCTGGATGAGGTCCGCTTCTCTCCTTTTGAAACTGAACGGGACAATGTGATTACTACCCAGGGTTGCTTGTGTATCACTTCAGCCAGGAAAAGTTGTGAAAATGACAGGAAAACATGGTGCTGTTATCACATGACACAATAACGTATAACACAATACTCAGCTAGTCACCTACCCATGGAGCGCTTAGCATAAGAAGTTAGAAAGCTAAGTATTTTTCTTCCAAATTTTGCCTAAACAACCTCCCCTCATTGGGTGCAATGCAGCACCTGATGATTTGGACTGTATTTTAACATATTAAATTGTAAGCAATTTGTTTTCTTACAGCAATGGCAATTATTATTTCCAATTGTATGATTACTATGATGAGAAACGTGAATAATTGCATTCAACTTACTAACCAAATATCTATATGGCAGTGACATGCTGTTTCCTCGATGCACATTGACCATCACTGCTCTGTTTTATTTGCGGTCTCTAAAGCAGAAATTACTAAAAAAAATATTATTTTTTAAATCTAGCTTCCATCCTGAATCCATCAATCTAGGACTGGTGGTCTCTCCCAGGTGGGCTTGTCATTCATCTTATCCCCTCTCTTAATGAGTAAGTTGCATGACCTGAACAACTACATCCTTTCTTATTACCTTCAGAGACACACAACTGACAGATAAACAGAAGGTTAATTAGCACTCTGTATTATCTCTAAGTCTCTAAGAGCAAAAAACAGGTTCTGGATCTCCAAGTCCCTCAAGCTGTCCAGCTTTGGAAATCTCCTTTCACAGTATGACGACTTGTCACCTCGGAACGGTTCATGTAGCTCAGGCAAGATGGGCTCCTGCTAAAGCACTTTGCGGAGAGCACACAGAAAACGAGCACTCAAACACTTGTACAAATGACCAATGCAGCTATCGGCAAATGGTCAGCAATGCAAAATTACGGTTTTGGTCAGCTCCTTGTTGGAAACACTTGAGAGAGGTAGATAATGAGCACTGTTATTTCAACTACATGAAACGTTTCTGTTTCAACTACTCTGACAAGCGATTTTTAAAATTTAAACTTCCATACGTCTGAAAATTTCAACTCTAGTCTGGGAAAGCAAAAAACTCTCCCAATTTCTCCTTCAGGATTTATTTTCTATTTGGGATTAAAAAAACCCCCTTTGGGCTGCATCACAGGGCTTAACCACAAATTCAGTGCGAAAAGTGTACCTGGCAGCGTTTTTCTTTCTGTGGCAGATGAGGACAGATGGGAGACAAAGAAATCACCTAATGCAAGACAGGAGTTGCTTTTTCAGAGAGATGCAGCTATCATAAATGCGGTGACCAAAAGAGAGCTCATAACAAGACTAAATAGACCAAATGTGACTTGTATTTTAGAAGTGTCCCTCCTCTAAGACACAAGACTCCTACAGGCCAGTGAAAGCAACTGCCTGTTGAAGATCCCCATGCTCCACGGTCTAGTAGTATGGTGAGATTTTAAATATTGGCCTCCTGCAAGATGGCTGCGTGGGGCTCAGTTTTCTCCACTGACTCTCAGGCACCAAGAGGTAATTTTCTGTAAGCTCTGTAAAGACGCTTACAGAAAACTAAGGTTGCTGTCAGGAGTTAGGCCAATGGTTCCAGAGAATCACCTTCCCCATCTTTCACTGGTATGAAATACCCACCTAGAACATCAGAGAGACAAAACAAACCCTGCTGGATTACAGGGAAGCCCCCACACTCCTCAGAGAGGACAACCGCCTTCGCGCTGCTGTAGGAAGAGATATTTGAAACAATCACCTTCAACTGATCCTCACTTGTCTCTGCAAAGGCATCCGTTACATTGGGCGTGAACAACCAATTGCTCATCCAGATTTACCTCAAGCATATTTTACAAAGGAGGGAATTAAGACAGGCTCAAAGAGAAGACTGTTTAGGGTCGCCATAACCCACTGGAGACTGGCTGGGCCATCTGCTCTCTCTTTTCTGAGGCTTCCCAAAAATGGAAGGACCTTCACGATGGGAAGGAAGAACATCCACTTGAATCTCAAAGATGTCTGTAGCTTTCACCAACATAATATACCATGAACCCAGTCAATCTACGTCCTTTTCAGAAGTCAGTTCCTCAAACAAGCAGAATGGCAAAACAAATTCAGCCCTGCAGGCCAAGCCCCACCTCCATCACATCCATCCAATCCACCACAGTGTCCTTTCCATGAACTCTTTGTACGGCAGCTGTTTTTCCTGGGTGCATCCTTTTCATTCAGTGCAGATGTCCTCCACGGTACACGCTGGAAGTCACTCATTTATGCAAAGGACGAAAACAGAAGTTATTGACGATGACTTGTGCGGTCGAAGCAGTCTCCAAATCTGCACTCTCTTCTCTTTATTCTCCATTTCTTGATGTGTACAAAAGACAAAAGGGATGACTGATTCCTTCAGTTTGAACCCACAAAGCAGAAGAGTTGTCTCACTTCTCCGTAGCCAGGGAAAAATGCAAGATACTTTACTACGAAGTGGTGATTAATGTCTGAAGAAATAAAGGATGTACTCTTGCTCTGAAGAAACACGGTGTGATGCCAAACACGCAGAAAAGCAATGAACAAAGTTTATTCCTACAGCTAGCAATGGCAGTCGTATCGGAGTTTGTTGCAGGAATATGGCTTGCGAGATCCACATCTGGAAACGTAGGGTTCAAGTCCATCTCAAATCACAGATACAAATAGTGGCGGTCCATATACAAAATCCTTCCTGACATTTCTGTATGTCACATAACCAGCAAAAAAAAAAGTCTGTGACTGACCATCTCAGATTAATTGGAGTCCAACAGTGACAGCCGCTTAGGGTCAGAAACCAGACACACCATCTGCACAACACAGCATAGACCACTCCTACACACAGGCACTAAGCTCAGATCAACATGAAAGCGATATTCTACTTTGCTACTTGTAAATAATTATTAAACAATAATTACCCATATTTAGCCAAAAAATGGGTAGAGATTAAACCTGTGTGTATGCACTTATATACATACATATTCAAAGACATTACATTATAATAATCTGCTTCATCCCATTTTCCTCTCCAAACACCAGCAGGTTTTGCATATTAAGCTTGCAGTTACTGTGTTTGCCCAAGGAGGAGGGAACACGGGGATACGGGCTCTCTTCAGCCTCAGGACTTCATCTGTCTTCCAGGAGATTGGACCCTAAGACATACAGGACGGGACACCAATTGCCCCTGTCGACCTCAGATTGATCCCCAGCTCAGATCCATGGGTCTAGAAGCAAAGAAGCTAAAGGAGAAAGGCCAAGAGGGCAGTCCAGCCTCTGAAATGTTATATAAAGATGAGCAACAGCATCTCCTGCTCCCGGAATAAATTTTAACTGAAATCAGTACCATGCGATAGGTGTTCAGAGCATGCCTTACAAACCGGTGAGTTCAGATACGGGGATGCTCAATTTCCCCTCTGATCTTAGGCAGGACAGCAGCGATGTGCACAGCTCGGCAGATCCCAGGAGTGCCTTGGGACGCAGATAACACACAGGGGCCATAGGATATTTTTGATCAAAAATCTCAAGTCCCAAAGACGGCTCATCACTGGAGGGAGGATGGGAGAACTTTTGGCAACTACCAGCTCCCATTCTGGATCTCACCTGTACTTCTTAATCATAAAAAGTTACTATTGAATGGAGATAATCAGACCGTTTGAAGGCTCAGAGATGGCCACACATCACATTTTCTCTACGAAGTATGAAATACGAGTTTTAGAAAGATTTACAGAATTTACCAGATAAAATGGTAAAGCATCGACACACAGGTCTTAAAATACTCTGAAAAATACACCAATAGACTCAAATGTTATTGAAAAGTCCAACATGAATGGAGCTGCGGTCTCCCATTTTCATGGATAGGAACACCTATCCATTTTCTCTCTAATCCTCCAGAGAAGATATATGGGTATTTTGGTGTCCTGAACGCTTTTAAAATCTCCACACACCAAGATTTATGAGCAGTTTGCATATAAGCATGCACACTGCTGTCCTTGCTAGGGGACGCAGCACCTAGAAATAAAGGAAAAAAGGAGAGAAAATCGTGCTGCTGTTATTATAGCAGTATGAAGGGAACAGAAGAGCTGATATAGACTCTGAAGCTACTTGACCTACTTTCACTTCTCTTAAATAAGCATTGCAGTAGTTACATTTTTGCGTGAATTATGCAGCTACGCCAGGACCAGATGCGTCCCTCCTGATGTGCAAAGGCACAGGAATCCCCAGGGTCTACCGAACACTAACATGACAGCTCTGTTCCTGCCAGACTCAGCGCCACCTTGGAACCACCAGGACACAAGCAGCAGAATTAAATAAAATCAAAACTCTTAAACCAAATCAAACCCTCCGGACATCTGAAACCTTGAAGTGCTTTCAAATAACAGCAGCACCGTCTCCAATCTCAAACACAGCCAGGAGTCTCCCTTTCCAAACCCACAAATGCTGGGGGGAGATTTCCAGCTCTTCAATGGTCAGGACAACAGACATTTCTCAAACCATCTTCCTCATTAGACCACACATATTATTACTGAAGTTTTGACATCATAACCCCGTTTATAAACCTGGGTGTTTTAAACCGAGCTGACTACGCAAGAAACACGGTCACCACGTGGCTCTTCTCCAGGCTCTGGAGCATGACAGGTACCTCCAAAGCAGGAGCTTGGTCCTCAGCAGGCTGTAGGCACCTGGCTTTGGCCATGAGCATGGATGGAGTCAACAACGATGACTCCCAACTTGCATGTCTCAGGGAAGGATCTGGCCAGTTACAGGTCACCCATGGACCCATGCTACTAGATGAAGGGTAGGGAGAAACCTACTAGAAGGGAAGTCTACAGGATACTTAAATCCAAGGGAGACATCACCCAGGTTTGCCTTTCCATAGAGCCTCTGTGTGGACCAACACGCAGCCACACTGAAGCAAGTTCGATGGCAAATGAAGTTGGGTTCAGTTTGAAAATGAGTATTTCCACCTCATTGCTCTGCCTGTTAATTTTCCAATTTCCATCGAGCCAGAATCCTTCACCTCCCTCCACACACCATTCAACTCGCAGGAAACATATGGTAGTCAACTCAAACCTGCTGCTCTTCAGAGACTCTCCTCAGACACCACCTCAGTGTCCCTGGAGCAGGAAAACCACGGACAGCATCACTAAAAACATCTTCACAGGTAACACAGGACAGCAGCTCTGCCTTTACGCCTTTGTGCCAGTGAAAGCAGGCCCGAGGAGGAAGCACGACCATTGGACATCACGCCCTGAATTAGGAAATGTTGCAAATTCACACCTCGGTGCAACCCAGACATCTGTGCCAACTGACAGAGCCCGCGTGTGACCCGAGGATGGGCCCGCAGGGACAGGGGTGCCCCGGGCACCTCTAGGCAGGCACAGCAGCTCCCTGATAACCACCATGGGCTCTTGCTCTGCTCCCACCACCCCGGCTGCTGTCCCCGCTGGGCAGCATGTGCCAGGTCTTGGTGCTTCGGAAGGTAACCACCACTATTGCCATCTTCTCACAGCCTCTTACCCATCGGTCGCTCTTCCCCACCATGGAAGGGACAGGCCTCCCCTCGCACACCAGGAAGGGGACCCATTTCGCACCACAGAGCACACCGAGAGGGTGACGGCTGCTCCCAGACAAGCAGCTCTGACCATGGCTGTGTGTGTCCAAGAGCCAGGAGAACAGCCCCCAGCTGCACCGTCAATGGGACACATAACAGAGCTAGCTTGTGCAGCACAGGTTATCAGGAGATCCCCATTGAATCCCCTACCCTGTCACAAGCTTCTGGCCTGACCTTTGCCTCTTCCAAACCACAGCACGCCCCGGCTTCCCATCTGCAAAATATTTTGTGCAACCATTTAGGTTTGCAAAGCTAAATGACTCAGCACATGTGAAGCACTGAGAACGCATGGGAGCCATATTAGTATATAACATCAGGCTGTATTCGATTTAGACACCCAAATGTAGGTGATTTGGTTTCCAGAAGTTCTGAGGAGACCAGGTCCCAACAGTGTGGCAGGAAGCTAGATGCTCAGCACCTTTGAAAAATCCACGTCAATTAGCTTAATGGAGATACACAAGATCCAAATTTTGGTTCCAGACATGGAAAGCCTAAATTCAGAAGCAGAGTGCTGAGACATCAAAATCCACACAGAAAGAAAAGAACAGTCCTACTAGGGCACTGATGCTCCAAGGGACATGGAATTTGCTAGAGAAATTTATTTTGGAAGCAGCAGACACCAAAAAGCTCCTCTGCAGGGCAGGATTAGCACTTTAGAGAAATACCAAAACTTAAAAGGGAAAAAACCCCAAAACCTTAATACAGCATGTTCAGTTGAAATCTCACACTAAATCTGGTAGCACCTTCTCCGAAGAGGCGAGCTACCTGAAGTCTGAGATACTGAGCATGTGTGTTTTACAAGCCAGATCACCTCTTCATCATCTGGGCCACAGAGACCACTGGCCAACCAAACTTGTAAACTTCTGGAAGAAACAGGAAGATTAAATACAAGACAACACTCACCAGTTTGTCAAGAAAGCTCCTGAAAAAATACGATGTTTAAGAAACACTGCTCTAGCTCTTAAACTACGCTGATGTTTGTATTAAAAGTGAAAGCCTGTTTTCCATAGACTCACTCAAACATTTAAATATATTTCGTGAGTCCTTGGAGGTATCCATTTTACTTGCGCTTTCTTGAAAACACAAGCAAGTTTCCCAGTGATTACATTCAGGTACCGCAACTTTCAGGAAATGTTGCAGAACAGTCACGGAACAAAATTCCAATTCTTAACTGTTACCTTTTATACTGCAACCTATCTCCAGGCATCCCACCCTGCAACGGGAGGGCGTCATGTGGCAGAAAGGTATCAATAAAGATGTGAAATGAATGTGACAGAAATGGGGGACAGAGAAATATTTACAAGGTAACTCACACAAGTAATTGTGAACACGCCAATTTAGCATATTTCACTTTCATTTTTAACACTTCTTAGACAAATGGTAGTAACTCTCACAGGTTATTTCCTAAGGAACTCAGCCAGCCGCAGGCTATGCAGCTAGAGAGCCTCAAACCATGTGCCAGAAAGGTTTGGAAAAGTGTAAGAGGAGATTAAAAGAGAAGAAGACACTTCACAGAGACTTTGGGACAGCCAGAAAAATACTTTCCAGGAATAATGACAGTCCCTCAACTATACAGGAAAAAAAGGCAGCAGCAGTCTGACGTGCAACTGGGCCTCCATTTGCTTTTGAGGAATCCAACCCCAAAGGTCTATTAAGCAAACGCCTGCCAACACACTCTTGGGGCACCTATCTGGAAAGCATGTGACTCTCCCAAGTGTCACAAGGTGACCACACGGGGCACCTCTGGAAGCTTAATTCACAATGAATCCATGAAGACACCCACATGCTACAGGGAGGCTACGGAGTCCAACAGGCCACAAGCCCGTTCAAAGCTGGGTTTGGGAGTGTTAAAAGGGGTTGTTTCATTCTGGCACCTTTCCAGATGAGACTGCATTGCTCTCGTGTTGACATTCTGAAGAGGTGGCACCTCTGACAGTCAAGAGGTCCCAGCTAGCAGACAGGACACTCGAGCAACAACACGCTGTGACCCAGATGCCAAACAAAATTCCTTACGTGTGCTCATTTCTTAGCAGGTGGATCTGAATTCTGTAGTCTGAAGTCAAGATCAGGGCATCGCTGCACCAGAAGGGTAAAACACTTTCCAGACAAATGAAAAACCCATCTACAGGCAACCACGCAACTTGGTTCAATGGATGCCAGCGATGGCCAGCACAACACAGACAGCTGCCCGGCAAACCTGCCGTGCACAGCCATACAGTCACATCTCACCGCATCATTCCCGTGTTACTGTGATTTGAACCTCCTTTCAGCAAAGGCCACCAGCTGCAAGTAGCTCTGTAGAGCTTGCACATAGATAATTGAGTAATCTAATTTTGTTTGTGACCTAAATCCTACTTGGACACAGAATAGGTGAGGTAAAAGTGGGATGCTTTTCAGTCGGTTAGAAATAGCAATTGAGAAACAATGGGTCGGAAGCTTAAGAGCTCACCCTAACCATGGCTTGTGTCCTCCAGCCTCTGCAACATCTGCTGCAGGGAAAACAAAGTTAGCATTTCTTAATCTGGTCTAAGTCAGAAATACAGTCCGAACTAATGAGAACTGTGGTCTCAACCAACCGTTCTCCATAGCTCCCCCAGCCAGCCAGCCCCCAGAGCACAGCGATCACACGCAGCCTTGCTGACTTCGACCAGGCGCGAGCAGGAGCATACGCCTCCCCGGACTGGGCATCAGCTGTCAGTAAACACCTACACCTTCTCTAGACCGAATCCTTTCAAGTAAGAATTCTACTCCCCAACTACTCTCTGTAATTCAGGCTCTACTCTGCCTTTACCCTGTACATGTCACATGTAAAATTATGTTTATCACTGTGCCGTAGGGTGTCTACAGACAGGCTGGATTGTATGCCATAATTAGACAAAATCTCTCTCTGCACTTACGACGTAGATTTGGTGGTAGTGGTTACAGCTGAACTGAACAAGACGCACATCCTCCATAGCTCCATCAGTCGCATGCAGTCACAGAACCGGAACGGACCTTCCTTCCAAGCCCCTGCCTCGCTCCCTGCTGCTCAACATATCACCCCGGGGCTCTGCCCACCTGCCCCACAGCACCCCTCCAGGGGAGCCATTCACGGTGCCTTTCAGGGATGTCTCAGCCCTCAGCATCACCAGGAGGGCAGCTTTCAGGGAGCCATAGCCCAAATTCCAGCAACTAGAAAAGTACCTCCAGTTTCTCATCTCATTCAAAGCCACCCTGGGTCAGTCTCCTATTTAAAGGTCACTTCAAAGCCCCCTGATTTTAACACATGTTCAAATTCAGAAAATTTTTAGGGCAAAACCCTAACAGCACTGGAGACGTAAGGGGTTTTGCCACCGGCTCCAGTCTGAGCACTTGTAGTCTCTGCTCTGCCAGTCTCCTCCTTGCTTGGTTTCCTGGTCAGCTGTGACAAAGATGACCTCCTTTAAGACATCCCAACACAGCTGGTATGGGATGTACCGGCAAGGGGGAAGAAGGGAGATGTCCTGGGCAGCGGCTGGGGGTGCCGTGGGCTGGGCAGGGATGGGGCAGGAGCAGCAGGGCCATGCCACCCCGCTGCCGCTCAGCCACCGCAGTCCTCACCAGCTCTCATCTCCAGGGCCATCACAGAGATGGCACAGTGAAGATCAAAGGTCCCAACCACTCACCGGCTCCTCCTGCTCCCGCATGTGGTCTCACGTTCCTACGTGTTGCTCTGTATCCTGCCCTGGCCCTCACCTCCTGCAGTCCCTGCGTACCCCCCACAGCGCACATGTACACCCTGGAGGGACGCAGCCCTGACCTGAGACCCAAACCATAAGACGTGGCTCAAAACCACCGCAGATGGGAAAAGAAACACGAGGGGGGGGACAGGATAAAGATTTAGGAACCCATATCCCAACTTCCTATATACCATAGCGTTTAATCTATGCTCACTCTCCCTGGAAATAGTATTCCAGGGCAGAGCCTATATATTAACACAGAGCCTCCACCCATGAGAGCAGGGAAGCTCTGGGAACAGCTCCCGGGCAGGAGCACGGAGCGCGTGATGCCTGCCGGGCTGCAGAGGGTATTCTGTGCCACAGGACATAAGGCAACTGGGAAGCACCCGTCAGAGTCTTAATAATGTATGTTTTGCAATTGGGATTCCGCAGCCTTTGAAATTGTTGCTCCAGATAACATGCCGTTAAAACCAAGGAAATAGCATGAATGACTGGAGTCAGAAATTGTGTATGGGTCATCTGCCAAACCTCCCTGTGGAAACCTCCCGCCCACGCGTGCATCATCCCTGCTCCCACAACCTAAACTCCACTCCTGGCTTACAGTGATTCCCAAAATGGTTTTCTCCAAACTCTCCAAATTCTTTTGCAACACTCCTGAGACCTCTCAGACTGAGAAACAAACCCCCCAAAGAAAGCCAAATCACACCTTGATGGGTTACACAGGGACCGTACCCATTTTACCAGGGTACGGAGCCTCAGCACAGAGGAGGAGTACGGCTACACACAATATCCTGAAATTTCCAAGGCCACCCCTGGCACAACATGCCTTCCCTCCTCAGCAGCAGTGTCTTTGCTCCAGTGATGCAGCTTACGCAGAGGTTTCCTCCCTCCTACCACACGCACGGGCACAAGGAACCCCATTTGCTCCTTTGCTTTCTGTCTACATAGCAAGAAACCACACTCTTACCTGAACATCCACCAATCCAGCCTCATCAGTTCCCCGACCAAAACCTGTTAATCAAGCAAAATACAGCTAATAGGCAATTTACATCTCTTGGCAGCAGCAGGACACTGCTGGCTGCCTCCTCTCGCGCCCCAGCCAGAGCTCGGTGAAGGCAACGGGCAGTTGACGACAGGACCCTCTGCCCTCCTGGAGGCAGGAGCAACGGGACACCTCCGGATCGGTGGATCCAAGTCACAGAAACCCAAATTTCGTGTGAGAAATTGACCTCTCTGTATCTTCAGATCCACCCATCTGGACCAACAGGGTCTGCACGGGGAAATCCCCAGCGGCGCTGAGCCAGCACTCATCTCGGGAGGGCACCGAGGCCACTCCGCTCCATCAGGCTGGGGAAGAGAAGCAGTTGAGTGAACAGAAACACACCTTGCATGGGGAACGCATCTGGGCCAGGAGGTCTGGAATATCCAATTCAAATCTGAAGTCTAGAAAGCTTTCTGGACAACAGAGGAAAAAACATTCCAGCCTCTCCGGGAAGCAGGCGGGAGATGCAGAGACATCACCGTGATGCACCAGCTGCGAGACAAACACTTGAGAGAAGCGTGCAATCAGGAGGTGTGAACGTTGCTTTTGTGGAAGAGCACCCACCATGGACAACACAAAGGACGTGAGGATGAATTAGCTGTATCCAAGCTTAGTAAGCCTCAACACAGAGAAGGCAATCCAACCAACAGCATCCACAGAAATGGCTATTACAGCTTGTAGCCTCCCAAGAAAGCTTTAGCGCAGACACATCACCATCATTTTTGACACTTGAACAGCTCTCATATCCAACCCAAAACACTTCCAAGCCCTCAGAACCAGTTACACCATTAACCAGCCCACCCCTGCCAACAACTGCAACTCCCAGGGAGACAGAGCAGCACCTTCTCAATGGACAATGCTGACAGTCACTTGCACAAACATGAAACTTAAGATGTCACCGACTAACAACGAAAGCTCTTCTGTGCTCGACAGGAGCCACTGTGACTTCCAGTGAACCCAAGACAGATATCCATGTAGATAAACACAGAAAAGTCAAATCCCTATAGACGGCTGATGGGAACTCGCTAGCTGAGACTAAGTCCTGTATTTAATGGACATGTGGAGGTTTGAGAGAGGAAAGAGTCCCAGATGGGGTTCTCCAGAAAATTGGTACAAGGGTTTGATGACGTTGAGGGAAAGATACAAATAGTGAATATATAAATGCTAGCTCTACAGCCAGTGAGGATACTCTATTTCAGACAGGAAAAGAGAGAGGAGAGAGGAGGACTCGCTGGAAAGGTCACTTGGGGTGGTAAGAAGAATCACCTAAAGTACTCTATAAAATTTCTACATGTTGTAATTACCATTGATAACTCATCAGAAACATATTTCTAACTCCACAAAGGCTTGCTTGAAAATCCCCAGCATAAGGAAGCTACCAGAAATAGGAACAGAGCCCGGAGGGTGTATCCCGGGGAAGCAGAAGGCACTGAGCTCAAGGAGAGAGGCAGCGACATGCAGAGCCAAGCAGAAGCAGCCTATGACCAGGGGCGCCCCGGAGAGCCCAGGCAGTGGGGGAAGCTGCAGGTGCAGTTTCTGAGACTTGTCGCTGACAAAACTCTCGAGACCTGCTGGGGAACGTAGAGAGGAAAAATTTGGGACATCTTTGCATGCTAGCTGCATTCTGCCACACATACAGGCTGTGGGTGCGTCACCCATCCATCTAGATTGGTGGATCTGAGGATACAAAGCTATTATTTTCTGTGACGATGTACTACTGTTATTTACTAGCGTCAGGAACAGCTCGGTGCCACACTTTCAAATTTTGGACAGGGATAGCCTGTCTAGGTATCTACCTGTCTAGAAAACCCAGTGAGAGCTAATCACTGCGTAACTCCCTGACATCTCCATGTTGGTAGAATGACAATCCTCACACCTCTGTTTATTTTAGTGCTGAAAAAAAAATATTAAAATCTAGCACAGCTATGTCTTTCACAAGTAACACAGAAACAAGAACTTCTCTCTAACAAAAAGTAATAAGCACTGAATAAAGAGACAGGAAAACGACAGTGAATAGGTCTGGAACTTCATTATAGGCATATCTTGAATTAGCAGCTACAATTTATCTCAATTTAATCAATTCTGGAAGGCTGTAGCTCCAGTGTAAAACAGAAAGATCCCAAATTTAACCGTTTTTTAATTCTGGGGGGAAAAAAAACCCAAACAAAACCAAACCAAAAAATTCTTCTACAGTGACTCAAACTAACAGATTTGAGCAAACTACAAATAACTGAAGAAATCAAACTGCATTTAAAATCACACTGCGTTTCAAAGTTGTTCCACTAGTTGTGCCTTTGGCTTTGTACTCACATGTGTGGATTTTGGAAAGGAACTCCAGAAGTGTTTAGAGTAAATCTTGCTGTGGACTTGAAAGGTGGATTTGCAAAATTTAACTTCAGCGCTTTGCGTTTACCTGGGAGACAATGAACACAAAGTAAACTTTTTGTCAGCAACCAAATATTAAGAGCATCTGGAAATAAATGGGAAAAGATAAGCATATTGTGAGAAAAGGAAAACGCATTTCACAATAACATTAGCAAATCATAGCTTGTGTTGGGGACACAGGGATGGAGAAACAGGGTCAGCTCTCACCCCATCTTCCCCCATCTCATTCCAAGTCCATGACCAAAGCGAGGTGTCACCTCCTGTGACAGCTGGAGCACCAGCATCAGCTGCCGGGGGTACGGGGCACCTCCACACCACAGCCCTGAGCACCTTCCATGCGCAACCGCTCCTTTTAATAGACCCGTGCCGACAGGCTCAACTTCAGCCACGGTGGCAAAGGGGCCTGACCTGCTCGGCACAGCCTGGGCATGCTACCAGACGCAGGGTGGACGGCGCTGGGGAGGGGATGGGCACCTTGGGATGTCTTTTATGTAACACCCCAACCGTAGGAGGGCTGAGAGGGTTCCTGACCCTCCTCAGCAAACAGAGATAACCAGGCTTGAGCAAGGATGGAGGAGACCTGCTGTGCGCTCCCTTCTGCCAAGGGGGTCACCAAGCAGGGAGCAAAATTCAGCCCACCAGAGGGGTGACCAGGTGAGAGAAAGCTTTGCTCTGCAGCCAACTGAGAAAGCATGGGGAAAAAGAAAATAAAAAAATAGTAGGGTGGAAGTGGTCCTGGCCACCGCTCCAGACACTGATTATGTATTTTTCATCGAAGTTGAGATGACCTGCTCAAGCAAGTGCAGGATCCGGGACTATGAAGGGAGATGTCCTTCCCTAGCCCTCCCACTGGGCTGCAGAAGACCCTGTCTTGTTCCTGTTCAGCCGCAGGAAACCTGTGCTCCTCTCCACAAAACCTAGAGCAGGTGTCATACTCCCAACCATCTCACAGCCCTCCTGGGAAAAGCCAGAAGACACCATCCTGCTCTGCAGCATTCCTCTACCTTGCACAAAGAGGTGTTTGGATAACTCCAAGACCAAAAGAAAGAGAATAAACTAGTTACAAGTCAAAGCACTTTACAGCAATTTCAGGCCATGAAATATTACAAGGACCATAGAATCATGGAATCATTTACGTTGGAAGGGACCTTTAAGATCATTGAGTCCAACCATCAACCCAACACTGCCAAGTCCACCACTAACCCATGTCCCTAAGCACCACATCTACCTGCCTTTCAAACACCTCCAGGGATGGTGACTCAACCGCTTCCCTGGGCAGCCTGTTCCAATGCTTGATAATCCTTTCAGTGAAGAAACTTTTCCTAATATCCAATCTAAACCTTTCCTGGCGCAACTTGAGGCCATTTCCTCCTGTCCTATTGCCTCTTACTTGGGAGAAGAGACCGACCACCCCTCGTTACACCCTCCTTTCAGGGAGCTGTAGAGAGTGATAAGGTCTCCCCTCAGCCTCCTCTTCTCCAGGCTGAACAACCCCAGTTCCCTCAGCCACTCCTCATGAGACTTGTGCTCCAGACCCCTCACCAGCTCCATTGTCCTTCTCTGGACACGCTCCAGCACCTCAATGTCCTTCTTGTAGTGAGAGTTTCTGAGCTCAGGCTCTTGCAGCACATGTGCCCAATGAACTGCAGAAGAATCACTTAAAAGAGCTCAATTCACCCTTATACATAACTCAGAATCAAAGGAGGAGTTGAACGAAACCAGAAAGGTGGTAAAACCAAAATAAGAGTCTATGATTTTCTGCAGAACTTAACACCCCTCCACATCTTTGATGTCAATCATCCATAATGTTCTGAAAGATCAAATGTTTGCATGACCAACGGGAATATACATAGAATCACAGAATGGTTTTGGTTGGAAGGGACCTTCAAAGATCTTCTAGTCCAACAGCCCTGCCATGGGCAGGGACATCTTTCAGTACATCAGGTTGCTCCAAGCCCCGTTCAACCTGACTTTGAACACTGCCAATGATGGGGCATCTACAGCTTCTCTGGGCAACCTGCACCAGTGTTTCACCACCATCATCATAAAAATCTACTCAAAGCTAACATGAATGCTATTGTTAGCCAACAGAGATGCAGAGCGATCTGTATCTCATGTCTGTTTCTTGAGAAGTTCTGCAAGGCTCCTCCGAAGCATACAGCTGCAGGCAGATCTGCCACCATCCAGGAACCAAAGGTTTCCTGGTCAGACCCTCTGCAAGTGCACAACCTCTCACACGGCCACAACACCGCGCCGTCACCTGACCGACCTCCGAGACCTCTTCTGACCACATCCCTGATGGCATCTCCCTTCTTACACAGAGCAAAACCAGTTCACGACTGCCAATGATCTGGAGGATGCAGACATTTATCAGCCAAGTGCGTATGCTTTAAACCTCCCCCAGCTTGTCCACTCTCCCCCGGTCCTCCCCTGCCGCTGTGCGGACAGGCGTGGGTGGCGGAGCATGGCAGGTACCTGAAGGTAATGGTCATACAGCCCCTCGCTCACTTACCCTGTTACCGCAGCATACACTCTGCTCTCGGACTGGGTCCAGGGATTTACAGTGGTCATCATTCTTCCAGCTTTGTTTTATTCGCATACCTGAAACACTATCCTTCTTTCAAGGGCAATAATACAGTGTCATAAGATTTTCCCTTTCTAACAGCAACGTTTATACAACGTTTGTCTTTGAAGTGGCCCAACACTGAAAATGACACAATTAACTACAAACTCTTATCAAGAAAATCTCCTCTTCTCAAAACCTACTCCTATTCTTCCTACCGGCAGACTTTATACACCAAGTTTCCTCCTGTTTTCACACTGTGACAGAACATTTTTTATCCCTGTTAAATGTCAGTCTATTGATTTCTATCTCAGTAGGTTTCTAAGAATAGTTTCAATGATGTCAATCCACCATCTAGAGTTGGATTTTCTACAAAGCCAAAAAATATGTTTCCAAAGAAGCGTAACTTGCCCCTGGAAAGCAAACAGAATGGTTTGCTTTTGCGCAGTCTATGAACAAGGAACACGACCCGGGAGAAACAGACATCCTGAGAAATGCCGGGAATTTCCATTCAGCACAAGTCACCCGTACGGTAAACGAAACAACTCACTAAACCAGAACTAGAAGTCTGACGAGAGCCAAAGCAAGCTGTCTTCTCCAGTGGAGCAGCCTTTAAAAAAACGAGTACTTCAACTATGTAGTCTATGAGTCTTAAGTTTCATCCAAAAAAATAATTTTGACAGCTCCAAGCCCCTGTTCCTTGCAGAAACTTCACTCAAAACTAACTGGAGGCAAAAGAGCCTCTTTAGATGTAAGAGTTTTCCTGGTGATTTCACTACACGGAGATTTAATTCAGAGCAACTTGTTCTGCTATAATTAAGATGCGGGTTAATGTTGCTTCAGAAATTCGCTACTGCTCCTATCACCATCAAGGTTGGGTGTTCAAAATTATCCTAAACTGTGCTGCAGAAATATCCACCTTACATAAATTAAACACCCTTTAAAAGCTTTGCTAACTTAATACATAATTCTAATCATCGACCACTATGACATCTACTGCTCTGAGAACTGTAAAAGTAAAGATTCCAGGAGAAGTAATGATTTGGAAGAAACCAAAACTAATTTTTGAACATATCACTTTTCCACAAATTAGGTTAATCCTCAAAACTAGACCTCAAACTATGACGTTTCTTGACTTAGGGTCTTCCCAATTTTGACTAGTGGATTTGTTTGGCTGTATGTTAATGGTTATACTAAGTCCAAACTATATCTGAATGCAGGATGGCCTTGGCTTTGGCTGAGCTGAAGTGGTAAAGGAAGTATTTGCTTATGTTTTGAGGGAATCTAAACAGGATTATATTATAAATTATGCTCCTCTCAGAGAGGAAAGAGACAGCTGAAATAGCTTTCTGATTGTAAATAAGTTAATCTTCTAACCATAAGGATAGCAATCCTTATTTTAAATCACTGCAGCCATAAATGTTCTCAAATCCATTTTTAAAAGGATGTTGTTGTTTTAGCAACAGACCGCTGTGTGGAACTGAGGTCAGGGAGGACGCGATCCCTTGTGTCCTGCTGCTCCACAAATGCATGTCCCTTGGCCCTTCATAGACCGTTGCCAAAAGGGACACAGTAAAAAGCGGTGGGGAAGCCTTGCCAAGCTCCCACTGGAGACCCACCTACGCAATGGTCACAGAAGAATAATTCAGGCTTATAGCACACATTCGTTTCTTGCTGCACTGGTAAATGGATGCTAGGCGAAGCATATAATTATTTATGTGCTGCTATCCATCACTAGGATTAATCCAAGCACTTGGCTCCACAATTAGGCTCTCATCACTCTTTTGAGGCCCCTTTACCACAACCACAGCCAACCAGTCTCCATACAAGCAGAAATAGCTGCCTAGCAGATAACATGCAGTCCAAAATTATTCCTGCAGAGTTATATTCTGTATTGCTATCTTTACTTCACCTAGGACATCTACGATTTCTTCAAGCCTCTGAGTCACCTCCTGTTGGAGAAAGCAATCCTAATTTCTTCTTAGAATTTCCTCACCCCCATCCCTGCATGCCACACTTCAACACCACTGCTAACGATGTTCACGTTACACACAAGAAAATGTTCACCTTCCAAGCAGTAAGATTTTCACAACGGCAGTAATTTAATGGATTTTTTTCAAGGTTTCTGTCTTGCAGGGAGATAAATTGATCCCTGCCAAAATGCTCTTCACTCGGTTCAAATCTGCAGTATCAACCTCCTGTTGTCACACTGTGAGCATGACCCTGTCATAGCACAAAGGTGACTATTCTCTCTGGTTGGATGCCGAAGCCTCTCTGCTCTTTGTGGAGTAGTAATACGCCAGGAACGAAGTCTACACCGTTTCCTTACTCTAGTATAAACAGAAAAAAAGAAATACAACCACAGGAAAATGAGTTGTGGCAGCAAACAGCAGGAAGATGACCAAAGGATTTGCAATAAGCCGTGTGACCTTTTTATCTCCCACTGGTAAAATTACAACATGCCAATGGGAACATAAGAACAGGGAAGAAGGGATACCAGGAGGCCACATGGGTTGGGTCTGTTTGGGAAGAGTTGAATGTTTGAGGTTATATTCTTCTAAGAAGACTGCAAAGTATCAGGTCTGATCTCTTCCAGGGCATCTCAACGCAAATCTAGTGCCAACTCTCACCTGAGATGGGAAAAAAACCCAACACCACAGATCCCTCTGATCTTCCAACAGCTCTTACTTTCCACATCGTTAGATCTTGTCTGCTAACAAAATGCTTGCTTTGATGTAGAGACAGCAGAGGAACATTTACCCATGTTCAGAGCTGCAGCCCCGCAGCTCTGACATCCTGAAGGCACCCAGGATCCAGAGCTCCTTATCTCCGCTGCGGCTGGCACAGCGCTGCCTTCCCTAGACCCCTCCAGCCTACAACCTTTCGGTCCTATTTCTTTCCTTCCCCATCTCACTCGGGGATGTACTCCAACATCAGCGTGACTAATCTACGAGTAAAGTAGGTTTCCAGCCTTGCCCAGAAGACAAACCGTTTTTCAAGAAAAAACTAGTCACATTCTGAAACGAAACATGAAGAACTTCAGCGTGTAGCTCAGTTTATTTGGGGAGTCTGAATGATAGAAGAGGCCTGCGGTTTGAGTTATTAGTTTTAAGAACTGTAGTGATAGAAACTCACTTTCAAGGGTACAGGTATTTTCAGTACGTCTGTCTGTTACTGCCATTTACTGCCTTTTCAATGAAACCTTAAATTTAGTATAATCCAAGTCAGCGTTCAAATTCTGCGTTGAGGGTTCTGCGCTGCAGGAATGTGCTAAGTATGCTCATTTTCAGAAATCACCTCATTAGAAAGATTATTTATCCATAATTCACCTACAGCCCCAAGTGTGTTTCTGCTTAGGGAGCACCAAAACGCACAAGCCCAGATCAGCCAGGCCCTCTGGAAGGGTCACCGGCCATTACCATCGTGAAACCCCTCCACAGTAAAACATTTGTACTAAACAAAACATTGACAAGACATCTCGGTGATTTAAGGCCAGGAGGTGGCTCACACTTGCGCAGACGCTCCCCGCACCTCTGCAACTCGCAATCCATGATTTATGCTACATCCACCAGCACTTGCAACAGCTTCTATAAATACCTCCACTGTGAAGCCTGGCTAAAGTAGGTTAGGCTTTGAGTGCAAGAAATTGCAATCAGATTAAGATTAGTTCCCTCAGACTGGAAACTCCCAGCCGTAAAGACCTGAGAATGAAGTCTCAGAAATCTCCAAAATCCACTGTTAACCTTTAGTGTTTATTATACTGATACTGCCCTGCATGGAAGTACCATTTGTGCAAATAGCCATAAACAAAGTTAAAGCTACCCGAGTCTTGGAAGCAGAGCAGATGTGGGAAAAGAGCTTAAATCCGAGCCTGGGCAAACGTGCGCTGACAATGAGAGGACGCGGCTGCAGACACGCGGCGAGGTGCACAGCCACGCTCGTGCCAGGCTGCGACGGGCGGCTCTGCCCGGAGAGGGGAGCGCAACACCAGGGTCAGACCGCAGCTTTCCTCCCAAACCCTAGTTTAGGCAGTTTCTCACTGGAGAGCATTATTTAACACATCATAGAATCATAGAATGGTTTAAGTTGGAGAGGACTTTGAAGATCATCTCGTTCCATCCCCCTGCCCTGGGCAGGGACACCTCCCACCAGCCCAGGGTGCTCCAAACCCCGTCCAACCTGGCCTTGGACACCTCCAGGGATGGGGCAGCCACAGCTTCTCTGGGCAGCCTGGGCCAGGGGCTCACCGCCCTCAGAGTGAAAAATTTCTTCCTAATATCTCATCTAAATCTCCCCTCTTCCAGTTTGAAGCCATTGCCCCTCGTCCTATCACTACGTGCCCTTGTAAAAAGCCCCTCTCCAGCTTTCTCGTAGGCTCCCTTCAGTCGCTCATAGTTGCAGTCAAACGCCAAACCTGGTGAAACACCAACAGAGAGAACCTGGAGGGCCCGGTTGTCCCCAGCCCCTCCAAGTGGCCAGCAGGCAGGAGGCGCTGCCGGGCCAGAGGTCTGGGGAAATGGGGCTGCTCTCAAAGCAGTGCCGTGTTTTGGTCACAAACACCGCAGAACATTCACGCCACCCGTGATGGAGGCAGCCGAGGCATAAATCCTATGGAGACTGTACCAGAGCAGTTGTCAGAAGGAAATGGTGACGCTGCCCTGGGAAATTTATGGCAAGGCACCTGGAGCCCTTCCTGATGTAAAACAATAATAAATTATGCAAAGGGCCGTGCCAGGTACTTTTTCATTATGAAACAGCACAGCAAGAATTATAAAATATACCGCGGGGAGGAGGACTGGGGAAGGGTTCGGTTGATTTTGCTCTTTTCCTTTTTAATTTTAAGAGCCTCTACTTAGACTAAACGCAAGGAAAAAAATCTGCCCTTGAGGCCTTTGCTTAAGGTCAATGGAAAGGATTTAGTTTCTTTGGATAAAGCAACAAGTATGTTTCCATCATCCCTCTCGCTACCGTATGCCAGAAAAGTGGCAACGTCAATCACAGCCTGCATCCCACCGGCTCTGATGAACACCTCAGACCCAGCCGCCGAGAGCCCTACAAGCTGCAGATCAGGAAGAAAAGCAGGAACTGGGGTGGCTTTTTCCATTTTAAGGCACAATTATTCTCGGGGGAGCAACCAATTCTGTCCACCTTAGCATTAGTATAATCGCAGTTTTTTAATTCTGAAGACAATAGAGACCGTGAGTGGATCCTGCTGAACACAGGAAACAGCACCGGGATTTAGGAATTGCTGCCCTGATGTCTGTAGGGGAGGACGAGGAAAACCCTCGGCCACCAAGCCAGGAGGCATCTCCTGACACCGCGGTTCTGGATTCCCTAAGTGTAATTGCTGATAACTCTCAAACAGAAAAGAGGTCCATGGGGTGGTGACTCAGTGATGTCTCAGGTGGGATTAGCAGAGCACATCTAGACTCATTTAAACAAAATGTTCCCCAAGATGCCAACAGAAACAAGGCAAGCATCCGACTCCTTCTCCTGCACACATCTCCCTCTCCTGCTTCTTGCTTTTCTCCCAAGGGCTGTCGCACGGGAGGTTTCCAGCCCTTTGCTCATCACGTTGTCACTTGCTGCCTCTCAGGAAGAAGCTGTGAAAGGGACTTCAGCGTCCCTGTCCCTGCTGTCCCCCTCCTCCACACGGCCACGAGTCAAGTAGCACCACCACATAGCTCTTCTCTGAGCACCGTAATTACTTTGCTTTTTAAGGAATTGGAAAGGGACAAAAAAAAACCCAAAGGAAAATTCACACCGCAAGGAATAAAAAAGCAAAAAACCTAAAAACTTAAGCAAACTTTGGTTTATTTTAAATTACTTTGTTCAAATCCTTCTTCATGCTGAAATCCAGCAGAAACAGCCAAACGCATCTGTAAGTCCAGTAATTTCTCAGCACCAAAATAACGCACTTTTAACGAGTACTCAGAGGCCCTAACACCACTGCACTGTGAACACCAGCTTTTTGGGTTCATGTTTTTCTTACGGAAAAAAAAAAAAGTAGACATCTTGTGCACTCATAAAAATTCAAGTTGTATGCTGTCTTCTGAAGCCTTCACTGTGTAGCCACTGTAGCAAGAAGAAGAAGAGCATAGGAAGGAGCCCCCAGTTCCCACTGCTGAGACACACCAGACAATGTCCAACAACCAGTGTTTCCAACAGAATTTGCAGCTTTAAAACCTGGCAGCATCAAAACCTCTTCGGAAACACACACGGTGATGGCGCTCTTGCTCAATGTTTCCATTCAACTGCCAAAACACCCAAAATGGCAGGAGTGAAGCTGGGAGGACCAAAGGCAGCAGGTACTAAACCTCTTCCATGCCTCAACTGAAGGCTGGATGCAGCGAGGGAGCTGGTCATGGCGCTGCTGCCTTCAAGAGCTTGGCAGATTGCCGAAATCGCCTCTAACAGGCCAACAGCAGGCTGTGCTCGTACTTTTAGTGGATATTTTACCTATGTGGCAGAAATCTTTATTTTTGTTAGCAAAGATAATACAGATGGAAGTGTTATGACACTTAAATTTCTTCCTGAAGAACTGGATAGCTGTGCACAACCAACTCTGACCGCGAACCAACAGCTGAAGTATCTGCAGCAACAAACCACCCAGACTACGGCTCTGGTTCATCAGCTGATGCAACTCTAAACGAAGAAGTCGCATCTGGTTAGTGAAGGGAGGATGAATCTAAAAGGATATTTTAAAAAAATAAAAATGTAACTCCTGATCTTAATGTAGCCATTCCTAATGAGAGCAAACACTGCGCAGAAAGTAAGAGCGTAACGAACCAAAGAGCTGCGTCACGTTAACCTGCAAAGCAGGAAGCTGATGGTTTTGTGGTTTTCCTTTTCTGCGCAGTTCCAGATTAGTAAAATCCCAGTGTTTCTAGCTAGGACGAAACTGCGCCTCTGAAAAGCTTGGCTCCAGCATACGAATCACAGCCAGGAGGTGTCCCTGCTCTCCAGAGCTCTGGTCTCCTCCTACCACCCAGCACCCAGCCCAAAGCGTTCTGCTCCCCGACACGCACGCGCCTGAAGAAGGACACACAAACCCGTTCCCTCCCCAGTGCAGGAAGTCCAATGACAAGTTGCCTTTTTATTACTACACCTTCTTATTACTGTAAAAAAGTGCTTTCAATACCATGCATTTATCCTGCAGCATTATTTGCAGGCCCTGACCCTCAGACTTGGGTCTCGCAGTGCTCAGCACTGTACTGTCGCCCCGAAGGAAGAGCTGCCACCGCAGAGCGCCAGCAAAGCAGCATCTCCAGTAGCTTCACACCCGGCTTCCCCCAGAAGCAGCCTCTTCCCAACCCTGCCTTGTTGCCCCCTGGGTTAGTTTAACCCCAAGCACCCTCCCTGCCAGCTGCTGGCTCCATGAACTGGCCCAGGAAAGGGCGAGAGAAGCAACGCTGCCGCCTTCAACAACGCCACGGCTTTTCAGTTACCCTGGAATCAGAGCATTAAATCAGACACACAAACCAGACGGCTCCAACCCAGCAAACCAGCTACCTCTGCGAGGACTTTCACTTTGCCACCCACTGTAAGACCACTGTTTCTTACTTTTTTCCCCTTTGCGTTTCCCCAGTGCTCGCGGAGCAGGAGCGCACGGGGATCCCGCAGCTCACAGTCTTGAAAGCTCATCGCTATGCGCAGAGCTCAGCCCGGACAGGGAAACACGCTCTGTGTAGCTGTCCTGGTTTGAGCGACACAGGACTAATTTCTCTTCTAATGGTTGGGAAAACAGCACTTTTAGAAGACTCTAGTTCCTGGTTTTGTAAAAATATTGACTTTATAGCCAGCTATGATGCGTGGGTTTCAAGGTCTCAGTGTTTTCGAGCTCGCTGGGTGCAGGGATGAGGAGCAGCGAGACCCGGGCACTTGACCCAAGCTGCCCAACGGGGTTGGGCACGAATGGCACATTCAATATAAATTAGAAGGTTTACTGAGGAGTTCCCTCCCTCCCCCGATGGCTGCTGTCCTGAGAACTCCTCGCCCCGGTGCCGGAGCCCTGAGCCCTTCCCTTCCTCCCGAAGCCGCAGCGCTCGCAGTGCCCCACATCGGCTGTCCCTGCGGGGAGTGCACGGCTTCTACGGAGAGAATGGGCTGAGTGTAATCCCTGTGTATTTCATATTGGTATCGGGATCAATACTGGTTCTTTAGTGCTATTAATGTTAATTATCTAGTCTTATTCCATTAAATCTGTTTATATCTCAGCCCCCAGGTTTCCTTATTTTTTCCCCGATACCCCTTCCCCAGTGGGGAGGGGTCATTGGGTGAGAGAGTAATTGCCTAAACAACAATAAATTGTTGTGGGTTCCTCAAACCATAACAGTAGCTCATCAAAACTTGACATAGCCACCATTTCCCAGACTGTCTGGAAACAGGCAGGATGTCACTTTGACCCTCAAGCCCCTTGAGAGCAGGCAGGGCAGCAGGTATCGAAGGGGCACATTGGTATCGCTGCTCAGCACCCAGAACTCCAAATTGTTTCGGAGATGCAAGGGTTCAGCATCCCTGGAGAAGCAAAACGGTTCTGGAGCGCTTGGCCCACGTGTCACAGCTCCCTCCGGCTGATCGGTTCTGCATACTCCCCATGGCTGCCCTCTCCCCTTGGCAAACACTTTCCAGGCGTTTCATAAACCCAGCCCAGGGAGTGCGAGCCATGGCCACAAACTGTTTTGAATTTCTATTTACCTAAAAGTCATAGAATCACATATATATGAATCATATCATAGAATCATGATAGTTTGGGTTGGAAGAGACCTTAAAGATCACACAGTCTCACTCCCTGCCCCGGGCAGGGACACCTCCCACCAGCCCAGGGTGCTCCAAGCCCCATCCAACCTGGCCTTGAACACCTTCAGGGATGGGGCAGCCACAGCTTCTCGGGGCAACCTGGGCCAGGGGCTCACCACCCTCACAGGGAAAAAATTTTTCCCAATATCTCATCTAAATCTCTTCTCTTCCAGTTTAAAGCCATTCCCCCTCATCCTATCACTCCATGCCCTTAGAAAAAGTCCCTCCCCGGCTCTCCTGTAGCCCCTTTAGGCACTGGAAGGGCACAATAAGGTCTCCATGGAGCCTTCTCTTCTCCAGGCTGAACACCACCAACTCTCTCAGCCTCTCCTCCCAGCAGAGGTGCTCCAGCCCTCAGGGCATCTTTGTGGCTTCCTCTGGACGGCTCCAACAGGTCCAATATCATGTGTTCTCGTATGCAGATGTCCAAAGTGCTTTGAAACTTCACCAGGTCTCAATTTATCTGGTTTACTCTTTCTCCTGGGCTACAGCAGACAGCACTGTAACCCAAATTCCTTACTTTAAAAAAAAACAACACCAAAAAACCCAACACTTTTTTTTTTTAAATAAATTATGTGTCAAAAAAAATGTGTTATTTTGTTTTTCAACACAATCTCAAAATTTAATAAGGTCAGTTTAGCAAATTTAGCAAAACCAGTCTTGTTAAAGCAGGCAAATTGCCCCTAAACTAGAAAATATGTGTCGGAAATTGAGAGGATATTGGATTCAAATAAGCCAGTTTCAACACTGTTTATGAAGCTCATTAGATAAGACTCTCATTTGAGTTCTTGATTATTTTTTTTTTAAATTTTTGGTTTTACTTTCTCGTATCTGATAGTTGAACTGCTTCCATTTCTTATTTTCCCCAAATTTATTCAATCAGAAAGATAGAATACAGTAATTTCAACAGCAATTAAAAGCATAAAGCAGACTTTTTTTGGAACATCACAGCTTTAGCTTTACATATTGCTTACAAAAGAAGAAAATTATGCATACTAATTTCTTGTGTCCTGTATGTTAAGATTCATAGTATAAGAGAAAATTATTGCTATAAAGACCCCAAGGTCAGCATCCTGAAAAGCCTGTTCCGATACATACTAGTAAAGAAAATAAGAATTAGAAGTATCTTCTGACAAAAACCTCTGTTAAAGATATACTTTTCTTCATTTATAGGTCCTATGAAAACTGCCACGGAGATGATTAACTCCGGTTTCTCGCCAGCCGTGCCCTGCCATCCCACTGCCGGACCACATCCCCCTGAGAGGGAGAACCGGCCCTTTGGAAAAAGCACCCCCCCGCGCCAGGGTCCTCTCCTTTATCCTTCTCCATTCTCCCTCCTCTTTTATCCACAATACTCTTGAATAACACAGATACCACCCATTAAACCCCCTAAATATGAGCCATCAAGTACAGCACAGGAGGAAAACTGTGTAACGTGCATGCTTTTGTTGCTTTCACACCACATGACACTTCATTCCATGTTTAAGTCTCCCATGCCCCTTCAGGGGCACTTTGTACCCAGCACACGATGGGATAAATACCAGTTCCGAAAGATGAACAACCCGGTGCTCAAGAGCACAAAAAGTTACCCAAAGTTGATTCGTTATCAAAACAAAACCAGCGAAAGCAGCTGAATTGAAGCCTAATAAAAGCAGGACTCTTGCTGCCGTGGAAATAGGACAGCTGTCACGCCAAAGAGTGTCACTGCACACACTCATAGCATTAAAAAAAAAAATTAAAAAAAATCTGACCCAGTAGCCAAAGCAGGCAAGAGCCCAGCCACATCAACATGGGGGAAAAAAGCCACGGGGAAGGAAAAGGGAAGGGAGGAAAAGGGGGGGGGGGGGGCGGGGAAGGGGGAAAGGAAGGGGGGGAAAAGGGGAAGGGGATTGAAGCGGGTGTCAGCGGTATCGTGGAGCTGCGCCCCAGGGGGCAGAGCAAAAGCCGCTAGCAAAAAACTGTTCTTTTTAGGTCAGTGGGGAGTTTGTCACATTGCAACCTTTCCCCCTCGTTTCATAGTTTATTAATAAACTGTCTGAGAGAGTTGGGGGTTGCTCAGCCTGGAGAAGAGAAGGCTCCAGGGAGACCTTAGAGCACCTTCCAGTGTCTGAAAGGGGCATACAAGAAGGCTGGAGAGGGGCTTTTTCCAAGGGCATGGAGTGATGGGACAAGGGGGAATGGCTTCAAACTGGAAGAGGGGAGATTTAGATGAGATATGAGGAAGAAATTGTTGACTGTGAGGGCGGTGAGCCCCTGGCGCAGGTTGCCCAGAGAAGCTGTGGCTGCCCCATCCCTGGAGGTGTTCAAGGCCGGGTTGGACGGGGCTGGGAGCACCCTGGGCTGGGGGGAGGTGTCCCTGCCCAGGGCAGGGGGGTGGCACTGGATGGCCTTTTAAGGTCCCTTCCAACCTAAAACATTGCATGAAACCGGCTGCTTACTGCTGTGGTCCCCCAACTATGGCTCAACAGAAAATCGACAGACCTCGCGCCTCACCTGACAGCACGCAATTTTGTCAAACTATTCAATGAGGCAAAGCTGCCGTCCTGAACCGAGACACCTGCTGCTGTTTTTCCATGAAAGAGATGTAGAGAGTTGGAGATCGAATCCTGCCACTTCTCGCTGGCTTACAAGAGAAATTCAGACATCTGTGTTACATTCCTTTCATTTACAACAAACGGAGGATCTGTGAAGCATCCACCCTCCGCTGCGCACCTTTGATCTTCCTGCACAGGGAACAGCAACAGCCTTTTCCCTTCTCAGCACAAAAAACCACCTTCAGATTAAAGGCTAGACGATGTTCCTCTGGCAAGAAAGTGGATCCACAGCAGAAACCATCAGTTAACTGGGAGAGGGCAACAGGTACGTGCCATCCAGTGCCAGATCCAGCGAGACCCCTCCTGCCCTCTGCAAGTGCCACCAGTTCTGCTACCAACAGGTTACTGAGCACTGACTGTGGACTTGAAAAAAATAAATTAAATAAAAAACCAATAGCTCCCACCATTCTCATTAATAGCTGGTAAACAAGACCTACAAAATTTGCCTGTGAAACAGAAAGCCTTTAAATGGATAAGAGAATTCACAAACGCATTAACGCTTCCATCACCCTTTCCTTCAAAATACACGTGACCTTTGCATGTAACATGCCCAACGTCAGCTAATACACTCGTAACATTTTAAAACATAGTGTAAAGAGAAAACTACAATTAAAATATACTCTAGGGGGTAATTCAAGCAAACCCACTGTCACTATGTAACAGTCAACAGTATTATTAATGGAAAACACTCCATGTCAAAATCTGTCTTCGCTGTACACAATTTTTGCTCGGAAAATATCATGTTATTTTCTCTGTCACAAGAATCTTGAGTATTTTCCCAATAGCTCTCTTTTTAATTTAACGGGGGGGGGGGGGGGTGTTCAACCTACAGAGGAAGCAGCCACCATGGCCTCTGTCACCAGCTCTCGGGCTGACACCCGCTGCCCGTCCCACGGCGTGGGCGGCTGCTCCGGCCGCGGCTCTGCCAGCAGAAGCGTCCCTGGATCTGCCCCCTCTGCCGACTACAAGCTGCCCCCATGCCGCCCAGGCAGGCTGGACCAGACCCCCCTCCCAGAGGCACGCTCGCTCGCCCAGGAGCTTCCTGCGTTAGGTTAAACTTCCCACTGACCAAATTTATATCCTTCATCTGTATGTTCGATGATTTTAAACCAAAAGGTTTAGACTGGACATAAGGAAGAAATGTTGTATGATGGGGGTGGTGAGCCCCTGGCCCAGGTTGCCCAGAGAAGCCGTGGCGGCCCCATCCCTGGAGGTGTTCAAGGCCGGGTTGGACGGGGCTTGGAGCAACCTGGGCTGGGGGGAGGTGTCCCTGCCCAGGGCAGGGGGGTGGAACTGGATGATCATATTCGAAGGTCCCTTCCAACCCAAACTGTTCTGTGATTCAATGACTAACTCTGGGGAACGGACGATTGACCATGTTTTACACAGAGTTCCAAAGCAGTGAGGAAACAAGGTCAACAGCCCCGCAGCGTGCACGGAGGCACTCACCCTTCTCCCCTAGCAGCATGTGAAACCTTCCCTGGAATAAAACTCAAGCCACATACAGCTTCAGGTGTTCAAACTAAGACAACCTTCCCTCAGATGCACAACAGCTGCTGCTCCTGTAGAAACACACGTTGTGTCTGTCACAACATCTCTTGGGGATGAAGATCCCAAAGATCTGATGGATGGGGGCAACCATCCGCCTCAGCCCCACAGGCTGCAGCACACCACTGCTGGTAGGACAAACCGCACTACAGGTTCGGAAGCTGGAAACACTAAGAAATTTTCACTTCAAAACTACCAGCATCAGAAGCCCATGGTGATGCTGGAAGGGGTTTTGTCGCCTGCTCTCTTGAAGCCCTCATGGCAGCAGCCCCAGCACCGTGCTGCTAGGAGGGATGCTGCGCAGTCTTCTCCTGCCACCAGCAAAGCAGTTCACAGGTTTTTCCTACGCTTTCAGATGACCACCACAGTCAACCAAGCTGTTCAGAGAGGATTCACTGGTTATTTGGTGCTTAACCTATGGCAGCCTCAGAGCCCATCCACTCCCGCAATGGGAAATAACGAATTCCCTTCCCTAAGACCCCATTCGTTACCAGCTTGCTTCAGGGGCTACCTACCATCAGAGCCAGCTGCCGAGCTCCGGAAAACCTCATTATTTTGCAAAACAATCTGATGACAAAGCCTTTTTTTTTTTCCTCTGAAATATCATTTATTGAGGATTTTTTGCTTTGTAGCAGATTTCAACCCCTCCAGCGCACACGGACTGTCTGTGCCTGACAGAAGATTGCAGCTTCAGATGAAAAGCACTGCTGGGGAAGTAACTAAAACCCTGCAGAAGCAGTTACAGTCATCTTAATGTGCCAGACAACTGGGAATGGGCAAAAAGACTGACACAAAAGTAAGCCATTGTCCTCAATAAATACATATTAGCCTTCTTGGTTGATTAATCCGATAGCCTTCTACGATGGCATGACTGGCTGCACGGATGAGGGGAACAGCGGACACTGTCTACCTTGACTTCAGGAAGGCTTCTGACACCATCTCCCACGTCATCCTCACAGGCAAGATCAGGAAGTGTGGGTTGGATGAATGGACAGTGGGGCGGACTGAGAACTGGCTGGCAGACAGAGCTCAGAGGGTTGGGATCAGTGGTGCAGAGTCCAGTTGGGGGTCTGTAACCAGCGGTGTTCCCCAGGGGTCAGTACTGGGTCCAGTCCTGTTCAATATATTCATCAGTGACCTGGATGAGGGGATAGAGTGGACCGTCAGCCAGTTTGCTGATGACACAAAACTGGGAGGGGTGGCTGACACCCCACAAGGCTGTGCTGCCATTCAGGGAGACCCAAACAGGCTGGAGAGTTGGGCAGAAAGGAACCTGATGAAGTTCAACAAGGGCAAGTGTAGGGTCCTGCACCTGGGGAGGAATAACTCTATGCATCAGTACAGGTTGGCGGCTGACCTCTTCTCCCGGGTGACAAGTGATAGAACAAGAGGAAATGGGTTTAAGTTATGGCAGGGGAGGTTTAGACTGGATATTAGGAAACATTTTTTCACGGAAAGGGTTATCAAACATTGGAATAGGCTGCCCAGGGAGGTGGTGGATTCACATCTCTAGAGGTGTTTAAAAAAAGGGTAGATGTGGTACTTAGGGCCATGATTTAGAAGTGGGTTTTGTCAGGGTAGGTTAATGGTTGGACTTGATGATCTTGAAGGTCCCTTCCAACCTCAGCGATTCTATGATTCTATGCATTGTAACACTGGAGCATACATCCTTCCCAGCTCTTCCAAGACAGAAAAGCATCAGTCTGTGAAAAGCTATGGACAACAAAGGATTTTCTATATACAATATCTCAGAAGAAATGTGTCTGAACAGTGGTCACAAAGTATACTGAGATAAAACTCAAACACACCAACTGTTTAATAAGCATTAGGAATTCTCTCTCTAGGTATTAGAATCGCTGTAACAAATATGCATATTGAGTGTAAACAACAAAAAAGTCTAAATGCAAATTGAAAGAAATGCAGAGTTACAAGATTTCTAAAATTCAGATTAAAAAGAGAAAAAAAAAAATAGCCGAGACTCGGTCTCTAATGAAGTTCCCACCTGCTGCAGAGGGTACGTTGAAAGGATGTCTGAGCTGTGCACAGCCTAAGCCAAAGATGAATCCCACAGAGCTCCCCGAGCCCAAGGGACAATGTCTCAGACCTCTCTGTCTGCTCTCACCTCTCACGAAGAAGCAGGACCAGAAGCGACCCACGAGGGGATCTGGTGCTCACGCTGCCTGCTCTTTAGACAGAAATGTGAGGCATTCCCCTGTAAGCTGATGATCCCCTTCGCTGCCATGTAAGAAGATGTAAGCACTCAGGCCTTCGCTCAGCAGAAGTTTCAACAAGCGCAAATGAAATCACCAAATCCCACCCAGCTGGTATTTTTTAGCAATTTAGCAGGCAGCAAATCCCCAGTGCTCCATACACTCCATCTCCGATTAGCGTGACTGTCTGTTGTCTGCTGCTCGTCTGTTACAGGTAAAGCTGAAGGCATAAAGCCACCTCAACAATTAGCCACCTTTTAAAAGTCTTAATTGAGCTCTTACTTCACTAGCACTGTGAAAAATGCAGGCTCTCTTAGGAGCAGGACTGCCGCAGCTGGTTAGTTAGAAGAAAAAGCAAATTCCCTATATCGAGATTGATAAAAAAAGCAGGATAATACTAAAAAAAGTATAACTTACTTTGCATCTTTTCACAGTTCATCTGAAAGCCTAAAGAGAAAGACACCAGTTCTCATTCATTCGCTGAAAGTCAAGGCAGCGCATCACTGCTAAGAATCGCTTTTTATGTTTCAATATGAACTCTAAAATCATAAATAAAACACATTTTTTAGGTTAAACTTCAGACTGTGTCACTTTGAATATAGAGGGATCCCATCACGTCAGGATCCATCGTTTTATAAACCAATCTCGAGAGACGGCACGGCTCAAGAAACCAGCAAGGGAACCAGCGCGGGTACCCAGCGGGCAAGGAGGAGATCAGGGTACCGTGAGGAGTAATAGTTTCCTCCAGCTGTTAATAAAACTACAACGGTAACTATTTGGGCATTTCTTGCCAATTGTTATAAAAAGCCTGCTTGAACAGAACAGCTCTGTCATGAGAGTTTGGTAGTAACAAGTAACACGCTTCAAGAATGAAGAGGTTGTTTTGTCTCCAGAAAGTTGAAGGTTTGCATTAAATCTCCCCATATTAAGTAGTGTTTTAAAATGTACAGTCCAGCTGTGCGTGCCCAGGCGATTTCCCACGAGGGACCAGCTCTCCACCACCACCGCAGCAAAAGACGTGACCTGGCAAAGCAAGCAGCGTTACCCACCTACAGCCACCACGCCTGCGGGCGCAGGGAAGGACGCGTACAATGATTTACTGTAACGTCCCACGGGCTGCCCGCAGCCCCTCGCCTCTCCGCGCAGAGCTGCCGTCCCCTCCTCACAGCGAGCACAGGGTGACACCAGGAGTGACGCCACTTCAGAGCTGGGTGCAGATCCGTGGCTTGATATAAGGGGCAGATCATGGCAAAGCTCCGTCTCCTTAAGCAGTGAAGACGACCCACCAGCACTCCCAAGAGCCACGTCTGATCTAGCAGGCTATGGTGGCGCAGGCACTAAAGCGTGTGCACGGGGAATCGGCACCATCGCACTCCCGGGAAGCTGCAGGCTGCTGTTTCTGCACGTTTGAGTTTTAAAGCAGACAAATTAAGGGGAGGGGAAAGCAAGCATCGCGCAAGGGGGATTCGACACCAGCCATGGGTAGCTCAAGGCTCCCTGCAATGATGTGCCGAGCGCCCGGAGCAGAACCTGGAAGCGGCATCTCCCTCAGGCCCAGTGGCCACCCAAGGATGGACAGCAGGTGCCCAGCCGGCAGCAGAGCCGAGACCAGCCCCAGCCCTCTCCACCGCTGCTGACCAAGCTGATGGAGATGGGTATTTCCTCTACTTTTTCTAGGACGTTTACATCTGAACCAGCACTGTCACCCCAGTACCAGCATGAGACACGTTAAGTCTACACAACACCTTATGGCCATACGGGATGTCGGCTACACTTCGTACCAGAGCAAACATCATCTCTGCTGCCTCTGCAGCCTGACCTTATCGTACGGCAAGGAAAGCTATAAAGGCACCCAGAGAGAGGGGACCCAGCTGGAGCTCGTTTGCTTCCCCAGCGCTGCTCAGAAGCACAGAGACAAATTTCTGGGAAGCATCTGGTGCACCAAAGTTGAGTGCATCGACAGCGCGGCACAGGCACACATGCCAAGCATGCAGCAAAACCAGCACGAGCACGTCACCGCACGCCGGCCAGCAGTAAGAAACATCAGCCACCAGAGAGGAAGGTCTGCGCTCATCATGCAGCCTAAGGGCTTGACCCAGGTGACTATTTTACCTCTCAAAAGCCACCCTATGTGCTACAGGCTCGTTTCAATTTAATGTAACCTCCGATACAAAAAATACGGGACGTTTTTGACTAAGTAAGGAATAAGAAGTGCACAAAAACTATGCAACCCAACACCCTGGAGACAAAAAAAAAAGAGCAACAAAAAAATCTGCCCTTGCTGCCTCCCACCACACATCCCGTCCAGCAGCACTGCTGCCAGCTCTGGACTTCACCATGAGTCTCACACGACCTGGTGTCCCCTCACACCAGCAGCTACAACTTACACAATCTCCTGAAACAGACTTCAGTTTTTTGGTTTCAATCGGTTTTCTCTCTACAATAGCATATCAAAACTGAAAAATAACCAGAAAGCTGCCACAGCAGGCTGGCAATATGTTCACAGGGCAAGAATCAAGCAAGAACTGTAACCGAAATTAGCCACAGAAGTCTACTAATGTCAATTTGAAGGCCTTGAAATCTTATTAATAATATTGATATAAGTCGATTAGCGAAAATAAGAAATGCACCAACTAACTAGCGATGGGTAGGAAAGCATGAAGATTTAAAAGAAAGGGAAAAAAATCCTTAAATCATTCTGCAAGGAAAGTTCCTTTCTCCCCACAAAACCAACTCAGCTTTCTTGATGAGCTTGCATAGTTCACTGTTTTGCCTTAAGACTTCTTCCCATTCCTTTGGCCTCGCTCTGCGTCCGTCACCTCTGCTCTCCTCTCAAAACTTTTCTGTCTCAGCTCCTGGTGGAGCTGCTCAGCTGCACCGTGGTTCTTATAACAGGTTTTGAAGTCCGAACAGATACGCTGAATACATTTAGATTTTCAGACGTGGTGAATGCCATCTTCATCTACTCTTAGTTTTCTTTGTGATCATCTCCTTACTTTCCTTTTCAATAATGTTATTATAAGCTATTATGCCAGACATGATTTTTTGGGGGGTTATACAAGTTTTTTCACTTCTTCAAAGCCCCAGAACTAGGGGCAAACACAAACTTTCTCTGCTAAAGAAATAAGCACCATAGAGTCTTTCAACAAAAGTCTCCAAGTCCGCTGGATTTTGAAAGTCCTTGGAAAAAAGCTCTACCGCTGTGCCGAGGGCAGGCGGGTCTTCAGTACGGAAGGAGCCTGGGAGTCTGCCCAGCTAATCCCCACGGTCTCACGCTGGGTAACAGAAGACTGTTGCAAAAATATCAGCCAGTAGCCCCAACACAGATCCAGCTATCTTCTTCCCTTGCCCTCGTCCCCGTTAACTCCTTCTCCCTCGGAGCTCCCAGAAAAAGGAACTCGCGCACCAGTTCTGCATGCAAAATCTGACGGCCCCACACAAAAACACCAAAGGGTCCTCCCGGCTCTTGCAAAGTGTCAGAGCACCACAAACAAAAGTCTTCCACCTTCATAGCCATCTGTGAGCCAACGCTGCTCGCTGTCTGACCTAAGTCTCACCCAGACCAAACTGACCTGCAACACCTTGGTTTACGGTGCCACAACGTCTCCACTACAGCAGGACCCCGGACTTTTTGCCGAGAAGGCAGGAGCTGCTTAATGCCACTCCTGTATCAGGGATGCAATGACGCAACGCTCATCCCTGTTTGCCACTGATCAAACGCTGCCCCAGCACAACCTGGGTCTGCTTCTGGTGCTGCTGCCCAAGGGGAGGGGGGAGCTGGAGGTATCAGCCTGGTCCTGCTGCCCACGCTGCCTGCCCCGCACAAAGCCATCAGCAACTTCACGAGACAAAGTGAACTCCAAAGTCACCGCAAATAACCTCCCGTCAGTGGGCACAGAGCACCCGTTTCCTGGAAAGGGCAGCAGAGGCTGGTTCCTTGCCTAGCCCAAGGCATGCCAGGGCAGGAACACCATCCCGCTCTGAAATACCTCCAAGAAACGGGCATTACGGAGGGAGCAGCAGCACGCGTGTTGAAGATGACAGATCAACGCAGTTGTCATGAAATCACCACAGTCTGGCAACTGAAAGAACTTCTCCAGCTAGTGACTGAAATTGTCTTCTGGAAATCAAAGAGTCCAAACCAGTTTCTAAAAAGGAGCTTTATGTGCTTATATATGAGGTAGAAAGGGATAACTACTGCAGACAAAATATTAAACTTGTGGTAGGATGTCTTGGGCGTCCAGCTTGCAAGCATCCCTCAGCAGGGAGCGAAGGGCTTACAGTAGAAGCTGTGCTCCGGCTGATCTGGCAGAGCGAGCGTGAGTGTGTGTGCACACGTGGGGGGAGCGCCAGACAGAATTCTCTCATTGCATTTCCATTCTGTGACTATTTCGATTTCATTTTCAAAGAAATTTCCAAGGGTCTTTGTCTTTGAGTCCTCACATGGACCAGAGCATCTCAAACTCACAGTCATCTAAAACAACTGTCACACTTGGGACTGCGGAAACTTTTCTTCCAACGTATACTGGTTACTTTGCTCCTCTGAAGCACTGAGCAAAACTATTTCACAGGATCACAAGTTCTGTTCACAATTACCATTTCTGCAGTATCCAAAGGACCTGAAATAGCCTCTTCCTCCAGCACATCACAGTGGCAGCTTATGGACCTCAACTACGGGTAGAAATTTGGAAGAAACTATTGCCATGAGACTGCTGCGAATGCAGAGAATGCTGTAACCTACATTGAACAGGGACACTCGGCTTAGTCATCCATGCACCTCTCGGGATGTAACACCGACCGAGCCGCCGCTTGTTCTCCTGGCGCATGAGCCAATGTTCCTGACGGGCAGCGAAGCAGCAGCAGCTCCTGCCAGCTTGGACAAAGACGACCCAACCTTCACCTTCACCAGCTCAGCTGCCATGGAGCAACCAACATTGGTTGCTAAACCCACACCTCTTGAACACGATGCCCAAGGGGATAGCAAGATTTTGACCCCGGTATTACTACGTCTGCAGTTTGGTGCATTGCTCCACAGTGCGGACAATCAACCACTTGAAGAACGTCGCCACAAAGCGTTCATTGTGTTTGGTTTGGGTCTCAAAGACTCAGGACACGCCAGTACAGGATTACTCTGAGGACATGAAGGCTGGGCAGTCAGAGCGCTTTGCTGCCAAAGAAGTCAGAGTATTAATCAGATTTGAGAGGGAAACCCAACACAAACCTTCCCAGAAAGCTTATATTTACTAAATGGAAAGAACACTGTGGACAAGCGGCTCCTGGACTCCGTCCCAGGTGCTGTGAGAGCAGCACAGTGCCCTGGCACGAGGCAGGGTGCAGCTCAGACCTTTGGCAGCTCAGCAATGAAGCAGGTTCCCTCCTGCCAGTTCAGTTATGGGCTCCCGTTCAAGTCAGTCCTGACTGAGACCCATCTATATTAAAGCAAGTGACCGGCCCCAGAAACATTTCAAGTCTTCGCTGAAATAAACCCTGCATTCACACATTCTTCATTTACAGTTTATTTTTGTAGGGCAGGAAAAAAAAAGCAGCCGTATTGACAAATCAGACTTGGAATTTCCAGTTCAAGTCACAGAAGCTCCCTGATGGGGAAACGAGCCAAGCCCTGTACGCTCACACTGGAGACACACATGGGCCATGGACACCAGCTCCCACCACTCCTGTCTCAACCTTCACCACTTCCACACTTGCTGAAAAGATGCTTCTCCTGTTTGCTCCGCTGCAGTCCTCGTCGGCAGGATCAGCAGGGATGAAGCCATGGGAACAGGCCAGAGAGTAAATTCTTGTTCTCAGCCCCAAGGATGTCTATCACTGATGCACAGTGACAAGGCTTAACCTGTAGGAAACGTATTTGGCCACAACTCTGGTATAAGCAGCTGGGCAGATAAGCGCCAGGATGTTACTCCAACTCTTCTCAAAAAGAAATAAATTAATTAGAAACATATTTTAAAATAGATTTTGCATTTCCAGGAGAACGCTGGCAAGCTTGTTCAGATATTCAACAACGTGTGGCCCCAGCGCAGCAAGAACTCAACTGCCAAGCTGCTGCCTAAATCAGCACGTCTCCAGACCTTTGCATCCAACCCCTTCTTCTTCCAATAGAAGTCTGAGCTCATTCACAACTCCTTTGCAAAAACTTGCATACACACTTATACCACACACTTTCTAGTTACAACAGCTGGGCTACATCAGACCAGAAAGGAGAGAGCTGATCTCTACTTTTCCCCAAATCAGTAAGGAAGCCAGCTTTAAAAGCAGACATCCAGACACCCCGGGTTCCACATGCTGACTGTTCCCGCTACCCCAAGGCAAAAAGTACCTTGAAGAAAGGACAAAACTCCCATGTCTATCCTCAGCTCTGGGCCGCCAGTCTTGGCCAGCCCTGCAGGAAGCGGGTCTGATCACCCTCCCCCTTCCTACCGTCTGCTCAGCCACGTTTCTGAGTGGGACAGGAGGAAAGGAGAGGACATCAAAGGTAGGGCGAGGTTTGCCGTGTTTGGCATGAGACCAGGTCCTGAACTGACACGGTTCAGGAGGGCAACTGGTCTTTACAGGAAGACTCGGACATGGTCCCATCACTCCACAGATGAGATTTCCAAATGTAATGCTTTTATCTTAGTCCATAACCCCTCCCAGGTCAAAGCAACACAGCCGTGTGTTTTTAAAGGAAACTGTTTTATCTCTGTCCACGAACCTCTTCAAAGTACAAACACTTTGCTCTCTGGTCCAAAAGCAAAGCGATGGCTAATTCAGTTCAGAGAAGCGCGTCCAGAGAATTAGGTCCAAAGCAAACCATAAAACCCTTTTGGTCCACAGGAAAAAAAAAAAAAAATAAGCCTAGACAAAAGCTGATAAAAGGAGCGACTCCCTTTCAGCTCAGCTCTGTCTGCTCCCAACAGCTGTCCTCCTTACGCCACAGGGCATCTCCTGAAGCACCTAAGAAAGATCAGATAAATTATTCAAAACACAGACTAATTCCTGGCGCTTGGACTCTTTGTTCACTCCAGGATCAGCTCGAGCTGTCTGCTTCCTGGAGGGCTCGCTCTGCCTCCAGTAAAGGGCAAACACAAAGGCTTCGATTTGCAGAAGAGGAAATCAATTTAGCAGCTAATAAATACGCAATTTGTGCAATATACATACTCCCCGTCTCCCTTGATGCTCATACAAAAGTTAATGGGCCGTACTCTAAGCACAAAGTTATTGCACGCGTTCGTGAACAGCAGCTTAGCTGGTTTGAGAGCAGGAGCGGGAGGGAGCCGGGGAGCGGATGCTTGGCAACACCATGTTGTATTTCCTCGCAAACAGCAATAGCAGAGATCCCTCCACGGAGGGCTACAGCCTGAGGAGTCAAGGTCACGCATTTTGGAAGATGCTCTGCAGCATCACATGACGGTCCTGACGCAAATCCAGGCCAACGATCCCTCAGACGCCGGGCGCAGGGTCCGTGCAGGCAGGGAGCAGGCATCCAACGGGCAGTGCAGACGTCTCCAGGAGGACCTTTGCTTTGCTTACTGATAGTCTGGTCTCCCCTCAAAAATTCACAGACTCTGCGCACAGGAACTTAAATAAACCTATGACATCTGATAAAAGTCATGCTCGCACCTTTCCACCTAACCACGGGGAGGCACAAACATGCTGCAGCTGCATCAACTGCAGAACTTACCTTGAAGCAACGGCAGCCTAAGCAGACCAAGAAATGCACATCATGGGTATCTTCAAGATGTAAAGTCTCCCCTCAAACAAAAGAAATCCCAGTAAGATTGCAGATGCCCATAAGAGACAGCTTAACCCAATTTAAAATAAAGCGGAGTGAAAAGTTTAAAGCCAAAGTTGGAAACACAGCCTGTCCAGAACACCGTCTCCTGAACGCAGATGCTCGGGCCGACCTGAAGCTCTGCCGAGGCACACTCAAACGCTGAGGCAGAGCAAGTTTGCAATTCTCCTTTCCCTCCTTATTGCCATTTCCAAATGTATTTGGCGGCCAAAGTTTATCGGTCCTCTTTTATATCCTTTGGTTTAAAATGAATCCCTCCCGTCCGCTGGGTGCTCCGAGTTTACTGTGTTAAATCGCATGAATTAGTCCAAGTTTGCACATCTCCCTGCAGCCTACCCTTTCCTTCCACTTCAAGAAGGGTCTTGGAAAAAAGACCACTCCAGTCAGATACAGTTACTAAGAGGTAAAAACACTGGGATTAAAGGCAGGCAGGAAGCTAATTACCTCCAATATGGTGCTCTTCTAACTCATGAGTTATTGTACACCAGAACACTGATTTCTTACACTTGCAGCTTGCCAGCGCAATACAACTGTGGAAATTTGCTTGATCCCTGACAAGCAAAACCACACACACAAAAAAAAAAAACACCCAGAAAAAGAGGAGCCAGATGAACTCCCTCAAGCCCACCGCCCACGCTGCCCGCTCCAGCGATGTGCCCAGGAGACGCGGCGGCTGGGGCGGCCGCAGGAATTCCTTTGGCAGCGGGACAGCCTGGCAGCAGAGAGGCTCCTCGGCGAGACAGAAGCATCAGGCTGTCCCGCAGACGGCACACACCTCTGTCCTGCCAGCAACGCCAGCTATGAGGGCTGTCTGGCCTTAGACACTGACACAGTGTCAGCGCCCGACGGGAGCTTGCCAGGGGACCTGCTTCCCGATGTGAGCAACGGCCTTAGGCTTAGATTAGTTTAGCGGACAGGGGATTTAGGACAAACATACCCCAGCATGCCATACAGGCACGGTCTGACAAGTGATAGAGCCAAGCCACCACGCTCTCCACCTGTGCCTGGGAAGGTGAGGTTCCCCCCTCCTGCCACCCCCAGCAGCACCGGCGTGCCCCTCGGGGAGCTCTGCCCCCTCCGGAGCTGGGACCGGTCACGGGGTGCGGGCACTACCACGGCCTCAACATGGGAGATGCCTACAAGGCGAACAGATCGAGGGGTATTCCTCTGTTAGGAGCTTTGTATTGGCTGTTGGTACAGATATACCTTAAACATATACAGCCCCTCTGAGCACTGTGTGCAGTTCTGGGCTCCTGGTTCAAGGACAGGGAACTGCTGGAGAGAGTCCAGCAAAGGGCTACAAAGATGCTCAGGCGACTGGAGCATCCTTCTTACGAGGAGAGGCTGAGGGCCTTGGGGCTTTTTAGTCTGGAGAAGAGAAGACTGAGGGGGGATCTTATCAATGCTTATAAATGCTTAAAGGGCGGGTGCCAGGGGGATGGGAACAGTCTTTTTTCAGTGGTGCCCAGTGACAGGACAAGAGGGAACGGGCACAGACTCAAACATAGGAAGTTCCACCTCAACATGAGGAGGAACTTCTTCCCTGTGCGGGTGGCAGAGCAGTGGCACAGCTGCCCAGAGAGGTGGGGGAGTCTCCCACTCTGGGGCCATCCCAAACCCGCCTGGACGCCGTCCTGTGCCACTGCTGGAGGTGACCCTGCTGTGGCAGGGGTTGGGCTGGGGGAGCTCCAGAGGGCCCTTCCAACCCTGACCATTCTGTGAATCTGTGAGAGGCTGCCACATGTCGTGTCACCTGCAGCGGCAGTTTTCCAAGCATCTTACACAGGGTATAGAGAAGTCCACCTAGCAAACCTCAGTGAGGGATCTGTAACAGAGAACTTGTCCAACAACTCAGCAACGGTACAAAGAGGTGGGGTGGGGACAGAAAACGGGGTGCAGGCTCACAGCAGAAATTACTTTGTCTTGTTTGGAAAACCAGAAGAACCCCAAGTGAAAACCAAAGAGGGCTTCAAGGCTGTGCAAATGCTTTCCGCAACCCCATCCCAGGAGAAGGAGTTGCAATGCACCCTCCCTGCTATTTCATGCTTTATGGACGGTGACTTTACCCCTAGACACCTTCAGAATAACTTAGAGCACTTTCTTTCTCATTGATTTTGATAATTAAATATTTTGATATTTTAACAGTCACCCTAAACATCCAAGTCAGGTGTCTGCTGAGAGGGGTGAGCCTCACGGCTTTTGTTTCAGACACCCTCCAAACAGAAGTAACACCATCACCAAAAAGCAGCACGTGCACACAGAGGGATAACTCACGTGCATTTGCCATTCCACTGTCAGAGCCAAGCAGAGACACAGCAGTCAAGTTACCTATGAGTGGAACTGAAGAAACACAGGTGAAGTGTCTCTCACTAGGGATTTACCACGAGTTAACTACCGCACGTTAATTAATCCAGCTATAGCAACACATCTTTTTAAAAGGAAGAAATTTTTCAGTGCTCAACAGGCATTGCACTACCGTTTACCCACCGCTCACACATTTCTTCTGCAATCAAACAAGCCTGCAACATAAAAAGAAATCTGAGGATCTAGGAGACAAACAAAAGCCCTTCGCAGGGAATGCCAGCAAGCTCGGATAGCACAGCGCAGGATTCACATTACTGAAGACACCGGCCAAGTGAGCAGCACAGTGACTGCATGGGGAGACTGCTGGAGGAGAGCTCCTCCACCAGCAACCAACCACCACAAACCAACCAAACGGATTTAAAAAAGAAAAAGCTTAAAAATGAAATAACTACTGGACTAATTGACTTAAAGACACAGATTCTCCTGAATTGGTGTCTTTACTGGGGATGGGGCTCCTCATTGTAAAGGAGATGTTAGAGCCCAACTATAAATGATCAGGACCAACACAGGCATCTGCAAAACATCTGTTCATCCCTCCAAAGCAGGAGGCCAGACTGTACCATAATACTACTCCATCCCAACCAGAATATCTATGGAAGAGCCCATACCCTGAGGTGACAACTCTGAACCACGATGAGAGGTCCTGTCCAACCCCAACCATTCTGTGATTCTGTAACTGCCAAAATCAGCCAAGTTTTCTTCACCCCGCTGCTGCAATTCCCACCTCCCTGAACGGGATGCTGTTGTCTCAGCACGCTGCAGAAGGCCAACAAAAACATACACATCTAAGGAGGCATTTGTATCTTTGGTCAATACAATGCAGCCCATTATAAATAAGGTACATGAGATCCAGGAACACAACCAGCACCTTTTGAAAACTGGTCCAGATCAGTCCACTCCAGCCTTTGGGAGGGTGCCAGAAGCATCACACCCATGCAGAGATTTTTGTACCTTCTTTATAAACAACACTTCAGTGAAACTTGGATGGACATCTGCTGCCAGTTCCTGCCCCGCAGGGCAGAGCACTACACAAACACCCCACGCAGCTTCTTTCTCGTGAAGTTTTTCTTTCCAGCCTCCACAGGCTACAGCAGCTATTCCTCCCATTGGGAAGCAGACCTCCATTTTTCTTTCAACTCACATAAAATCTTAGCAAACCTAAATCCAACAGAAGGCGTCTGACTTCAAAGGCAGCAATCGCATCCCAGCTGTAGGATGCTAACAAGGTGTTTATGTTTGTTTGATACATACAAAGCTGAACGTGGTTACACAAGACTCCTGTAAGTAATGCTTCACTGCACACGCCAGGACTATGAATAACTTTAATTTGGGGGACTCTTCAACAAAACCAAGTTTGGAAAGTAAACTTTTTTTGCTTTCTCACAAGACTCATCTTTCTGTGGCTGGATGGCCCTCATTTTGACAGGCAACAGTGCTATTTCCACTCCTGTCAGTTCCATCAAATCAGCATAAAATAACTGAAAAAGCCTCCCAGCATCTGATGAGACTAACTAGTAATTTTGGGCTGCCCCTTTACCAGGAAAACAGACATATTAAGAATGTCAGTTGATTACAAGTAAACCAAATGGAAAGCTGAAATGGAAAAACATATGCTTACATATAAATACAGTCCTACACGCGCAGGTGTGCACTGAGACTCAAACACAAAGCAGATATGGTCAGCCATACCCTGGCAGAGAGACTGTACAGGAATAAACCAGCAGGCACAAATGAACTAAAATACATTGGTTTGCTCACTGCACAACTATCTTTACCTTCCAGAATACATGCAGATGTGTCCAAGCAGACACACACCCATCAAGCTGACAGATCTGCCAGTGTCAGCTTGCACCAGCGGCGTACGTTAACACACACCGGTTTTATAATTCCACTGCGGGCAAGAGTAAGCGCAGTCACCTTCTGATTTTATTCAATCAGCTCCCACCTGCTAAAGATACAACTCACTTTGCCTACTTTAGAATAAGAACAGGTAATTAACACACAGTAAAAGATAACGCGTACTTTCGTACCTACTGAGGACAAGGATTAATTCTCCCCTCCAGTTCCTTCCCTTTTCTTATCTTGTTCTTTTCCATCTTCCTTGTTTTCTTATCTACACCATATGTTTCATTTTGCCTGGCCGTTCACACATTGCTTCATACCTAACCTGCTGCTCCCTTTGCTTCACAACCCTCCACCTCCCCACTGTCTTCTCATTTCCCAATTTCCCCTCTTTGCAGTTCCCTAGGCAAATCACCAAGTTTGCTGGGGCTCCTCTTACTTTCCCCATCCATTACACCCTTCTGCTAAGTAAGTCCACCCGCCAGCCTTCTGAGTGCCCACATCGCGCCTCAGCAGATCCATCTCGTTCCTCTCCTCCTGCCGGGCCTGGGTCCAGGAGCACCTTCAGCAAGGGTGAGAAGCATACAGGAGTCATGGCATCTCTTACTGAGTTCCCATACCAAGGATCGTACCAGCCACAGTGATGCCCACAAACGGTTTAAAGCAGTATTCTCCTTTTGACAGTGCTCTCTGAAGTAACTAAAATTACCCCAAAGACACAGCATAGGTTACACACTGACATCAAATTCACCTGACGACCAAGAAAGTCCACTGCAGTGCTCACCAATTCTGTCATCTGCCAAACATGAATGGTTCTTGACTTCTCAAAAAGCCTCCCAGCAGCTCTTTTCCGCCAGGCAGAGAAAGGTACAGAGCAAAGCTTCCTCGTACATAGGCAGAAACCCATCTCCCAACTCTGGTGCGTCACCAATGTGCTGAATGGCACCCAAGGGCAAGAGTGACACTCTAGTTAGTCTCTTGATGCACCCAGACACATACCCCTTGGCAACCTCCCAGCCCAGGCTCCTTCCTCATATCCACAGAGGTCCCTCTAACCAGGGATGGACCTTCTCCGATTTTGACCCAAAAAAAAAAAAAAACCCAAAACATTATGGCTGGAGTAGGGTAGAGATGGCAAAGGCCTCAATGGGGGAGCAGACAGGACAGCACACGTGAAGGGAACCGTGAATCCCAAATTCCAGCTGAAGGGGTCAGGAATTCCCACTCAGTACATCTGAACCACCATGTACACTCTGAAAAGACACATACAGAAAAGACACATGCTCTGCTTTTGAAAGACCCCAGAGCGCAGCAAGTCCTTTGAGAAGATCCAGTGGCCTCCAGTATTCCTGAATGCCGGACGCAGGAGCTGAAACCGTAACAGGCAGTTGTAAGTGGTTCCAGCTCTTGTTTGGCACTGGAGATAGGACAAGTGATTCCACAGGTTGCAATTAGAATCAAAATTCTTTCTATGCCTTGGAATTAATTACATTTCTAGATTTCACACCACCATTCATCAAATAATAATCTTCTACATAATGTCAGCAGTAAAAACTATTACTAATTTTGGCAGTGAGAGAAATGCAAAATTGCTCCAATTACAGGTTGGGTGTTGTTTTTTGTTAAATCACTGTCAAAGTGGGATCCTACTTCCCAAACAATCTGTTTTCCCCACAAAACATTCAGGACACTAAATATGCAGGACTGTTCCTGGACTTTTAACATTATACATAACTAAAAAGGACAACAATTCTTCACACCAGCAGTCACCAGCATCCAGACATGCTTCAGTTTGCACATAACAAACAAAAATTTCAAAAACTTTTCAAAAATTATGAAATAGGATCTATTTTCAATACTTAGAATTCCAGCTCTCCTTGGTCTTTGAGCTGTCAACCGTGTCTTGGAATACGGCACCATCAACCACACTGGCCAGTGGGACCCTTTGGGAAGAAACGAAGCTCCCGGGTTCATGGCCATGAACAGCTGACACAGTTAGGCAGGAGAAGACACGAGCATGAAGCTGGGGCATGCGGAACACTAAGAGTGAGAAGACCTGAAGCAACCCCTTGCTTGATCGTGAGGCTTGAGGGCCGTGGCTGCACAGTAAGCCCAGCATGAGGACAGCAGGAGTTCCTTCGTCTCAGTATTGTCACCTGGAGGGGCTTTAGCCTGTGCGCACCAAAAACGCTGTAGGATATTGAATTAAAAACAAAACAGGGTGACCTGTAGAGACCTTCTGGATCTGCCACCCTAGCTCCAGACATCAACATGATGGGCCTCAATTTCCATGAAGACTTCTTCCCACCTTCTCCCTACCCCAGGCCCTTCCTAATTCCCCGACAGCAGATACCCCTTACGAAACAGAAATCCCTTGCAAGAGGCTCCCACCTAGGCCAGCCTGCCCAAGCACGTGCCCTCTGGGCACAGTCTCCAAAAGCGATGGATCGCTCTCCAGAGGAGCACTGCCACTGTCCCCACCCTCTCCCGCTACCACCGCCTCCCTCACAGCAGCAGTTGCACAAGCCAGGTCAGAGAGCGTTTCTGGCTGAAAGTTAACTGTGCAAAGCCTTTTTTTTTTTTTGTAATATAATTACTTGTTTCCAGCTTAATGACTTCCCTACTCCACCTCGCCATACCGCTTGAGCCAATTAAATCAACACTGATGCAGTCCTACCTACTTTTCTCCCCACCCAGCAACACATTCCCGCACCTCCCTCACACCAGTGCTTGCCCAACCCCACCACGAGCAAACGCTGGGCATCCGAGCTGCGGAAAACTCACCGCTTTGTGGGGGGTTTGCTTTGCGACAGCTCAGCTTGCTTTGGATGTGTCAGCGGGGAGCCAGCAGGACGCATGCTGGGGGCAAGGCCACGGCGCACTTCCGAGAGCAGCCAGGCCCGTGCCAACAGACACATCCAGCCCCTTCCCATCCCACCCACCAACTCCCTCGGCTTTGCGCAGGCGGTTGTGTGACAGCAGAAGGTTGTCCTCCTGGGATGGAGTTTCCAGGAATCCTCCTTCACCATCACTGCCACAGCAACCTTCTCCTCCAGGGCCCACCCAGGATCCCACGCTCAGCTCCTCCCAGGGCACCTGAACGCTCATCTGTTACCTTAAAAAAAAAACAACCAACCCCAACACCAGCTTTCACCACGAGCACTTGCATATCATCAAACTGGCCCCGTCATCCTGAATTCATATTTAAACAGCCGCTTTGAACCAATTACAATAGAAGCAACTGCCCTTCTTCCACCTGGGGAAAGGATGGAGATGCTCCGCCAACACAAGCCTACAGGGCAGCACAGGTTCTGGAGCCGGGGTGCAAACCCGACTCTCAGCCCCGAAGATACACAGGAACAATTCATAAATATGAAAAATGGGGGCTAAGTGGAAATACCAGGAGCAACACGGAGAGTTGTAACTCCACTGCATCGAGGCTATTTCTTGTTTTACCACAACCACTTTGGCCTATCGCGGTCAAGTTTTTAATCCATGCGCTTAATTCACAAGGTTTGGGAATCTGGTTTTCAAAAGGGTGTAAACATGGATCCCACCACCTTCCCAGAGCCCAACAGGTACCCACACCTTCATCTAGCAAGCACAAGAGCTTCACACGGTGGAAGCTGCAAACAGCAAAAATTCACCTTTTTATTCCACGTATACCAAACTCTTTAGTTTATATGACCAGCTCTCAGCCCAAAGAGGTCCCCATCAGTCTGTGCGCAGTCTGTCCTGGCAGGACAGAACACAGACTACAGCAAACAACGGTGACAAATGTTATTTGCTGAGAGCACCTGCACCTCTCTCACAGAGAGTGTGACCCTTCCTTCTTCTATTAAAAAATAGAGAGTTCCCAAAACCGGACAAACAGCTTCTTTAGTATTACCATCCCTGTATTGAATGAAAAAAATTAAACCAGCGCTGCATCACCCCAGCCTAATGAAGCCTAAGCTGTTGCTCAAGCAGAGAGTATTTTTCAGCGGTCTAACTTTAAAGGAAAAACTCGAAAGTTGTGGTTTTTCCGAAAAATAAATATCCGCGGTTTTTGCAAGACTGCTCAACCACCACCAAGAGCAGGCGGGAACCCGGCAACACGACCCTACTGTAACACCGTAAATTTCCAGCAGAATAACACAGAACCGAACCACAAGTTCCCCGTCGCACTGTTGCTGCTTAAACATCTGCCTTGAGGAAAAAAAAACCCACCACACGAAGGGACGCAGAGAGGGACCGGGCCGGGGCAGAGCCGGGGGGGCAAAGCCATCCCGCCGCGGGCCCCGGCGTTCGAAACACCGGCCGGGCCGCCGTCGTGCTGCCGCCGCCGGGGCCGCGTCCCGGGCAGAGGCCGCCCCCGGCGCCCCACGCTCCGGCCGCTCCCCCCCCCGCCTCCGGGAAGCTGCTGCCCGCGGCCTGCGCGGGTCACCCCGGGGAGGCCGCAAAACCGCTCCCGGCTGGAAGCAGCCGGAGCCGCGTCCAGCCGGCCATTGTCCCGCCCCGCGGGTCCCCCATGCCGCCCGGGGCAGCGCAGCCCCCGCTGAGGGCAGGGCTCCGGGGCGGGCTCCGCGCCCCTCGGCGGGCAGGGCCGCCCTCCCTCCCGGGGACCCCCGCCGTACGCGGTGGAAGGCGGCAGCCACGGGGCAGGCCCGGAGCGGAGCGGGGCCGGGCTGAGCCCCCCCCACCTCCCCCGGGCAGCGCCGCTCCGGACGGCGGGCACGGCCGCGCCCCGGCCCCGCAGGGCTCTCCGGAGCCGCGGCCCAGCGCGGAGGGCACGGAGCGGCCGGCACTGCCAACCACCACCCAGCTCGGCGGTTCGCCCTCGGCAGCGGCCGCCCCGGGCAGGGCCGGCCCGGCGGCGGGCACGGCGCTAGCGGGGCCCGGCCCGGCCCGCCGAGGCCTAGAGCGGGGCGCGCCGCCCGGCCCGGAAGCGGCGGCGGCGGCCGGGCCGCGGCCTAGCGCGGGGCTGCTTACCCTGCATGCTGCTGGCGGCGGCGTGCGCCGGAGGGCCGCCCGCCCCCGGCCCGCTCCCGCCGCCGGCGCCGGAGCCGCTGCTGGGGCTGGGAGTCGCCATTGTGTGCGCGGAGAGGGAGCAGCGCGGCGGCTGCAATGCAGCAGGGACCCTCCCAGGCAGGACACCTAGAGCCCCGCCGCCGTATAGCAGCCGCCGCCGCCGCAGCCGCCCCGTCCGCCCCCGGGCTGGGGCCGCCGCTTAACCCCTCCCAGGCGGGGCGCCCGCAGCCCCGGCGCCCTGCGGCAGCCGCTGCGGCGGGGCGGGAGCGGGGGAGCCCCCGCCGCCGCCGTCGTCGTCGTCCCCCGTCCCCACCCCCGCTGCGGGGCCGCGCTCTCCGCCGGACCGCTGCCCACCCTGCCCCGGAGCTGCCCGGCCCCGCTGTCCCCGGACGCCGCAGGCAGGAGGGGCATCGCCCGCTCCCTTCGCCCTCCGCCCCCCCGGGAGCTCCAGGCCGCGGCCCGCGGGCCCCCCGCCTCTCGCCCCGGCCGCCCCCCGGGCCGGGGGGGGCCCGGCCGCCCCCCTCTGTCTCCCATCTGGGTGCTCGGGGAGGCCCCGGGAGCGCCGGCGGTTGGTCCAAGCAGTTTTATCAGATTTCTCATCTTCGCTCGTGACTTCTCCTCCTGCTCAAGCAGCCACTTGCAAACTTCTCGTGTCTTCCCCGAGACCTCTCCCCTGGACGCCGCGGGGCATGGCTCCCTCCGGTGATTTCCGTGATGGCCAGGGCATCTTGCCCTTGCTGCCACCATCAGTCCCCTCCACTTGTTCTTGCCTCCCTTACCCACTGCTGTGTATCCCAGCACAATGTTCCTGATCCTACCTCTAACTCCAGCCTTAGTCAAAGGGAACAGCACATGCCGGGAATTAGAGCAGTGAAATGGGTCCCCCAGAGACATGGGCTCGCTGCTCTCCAGCCCACTGCATGATTTGGGCAACTCCACCTGCAAAGAGTCCCCGTTTCCTCATCTGTGTAACAGGAATAATACTGACCTCCTTTATGAATTGGGATCTGCTGATGAAGGAGCTGGACACCCAAGCGCTAGGCAGCAACGTGCAGACTCTTTCCCTGCTGCTCCCTTGCCCAGGCTTCTCATGAAGGCAAACACCTCAAGTCCTGAACATGCACTGGAGGAGCCTCCAGAAGCTCCCAACCATTACCATTTGTGCAAGTGCAGATGCAATGGGGGAAGAAGGTTGGGGCTGGAGCTGCCTCCCCTTCTGGCCTTCATTTTTTCTTCTTTCTCCCCCAGCTCAGCTCATATTTGTTTCTCTCACCTTGTGTTAAGGCCAAGATTTTTCATTCCTCTTGTGCTTTGAGCTTGGGAAAGCATCTTCTCCCATCCTAGAGCCTTCTGGTTTCCCTGCTCAGCTGCATGTGGGGTCAGGGAGATGGGCTGAGACCCAAGAAGTAGTCCCTGAGGCACAGAAGGAGCCTGGCCTTCTGCCCGAATGTTGCTCTCCAGTGAACATCTCGGGCTCCGCCTTTGTCAGGAGGTGGGAGAAGGGGACAGAGCTGGTCTTGACCATCTCCCTATTTCTGCTCTATCCTCCCAACTCCTGCTAGTTCAGCAAAGCCATCTTCCTCCCTGTCAGGGATGCAGCTTTCCTTTGCCTTGGGGAACACCATCACGTCCTCGTGCACTCAGCCCCAAATCCCAGAAACCTATTTGCCAGGTTTGAACTTAGGTTGCCACCCTACACCATCCCACCCAGCCTCTGCTCTCACTGGGTCATCGCTGACTCTTTCAAAGCTGTCCCCTCCACTGCTTTGGTTGGGGAGGAGCAGGAAGCACTTGCACCCAGAGCTTCCCACAAGAACAGCCCTTTCTGAATGTGGTTTCTGTGGGCACCGCAGGCAGTAACCGATCAGTGCCAGTGCCCGGCAGAGCCCGTAACAAAGACCACAGCCTCCACGGCATGCAGCAGCACAAACACACGTGTCCAGGTGAAGGTGTGCCCTTATCCTCTCCTCCCCCATTCCCATATGGGACACCTCACCACCTAGCACAAAGTGGGATCCCAACCCTGTGTCTTCACCTGCCTAGACAAGGCTTTCGACAGTCTCCCACGTCATCCTCACAGGCAAGATCAGGAAGTGTGGGTTGGATGAATGGACAGTGGGGCGGACTGAGAACTGGCTGGCAGATAGAGCTCAGAGGGTTGGGATCAGTGGTGCAGAGTCCAGTTGGAGGTCTGTAACCAGCAGTGTTCCCCAGGGGTCAGTACTGGGTCCAGTCCTGTTCAATATATTCATCAGTGACCTGGATGAGGGGATAGAGTGGACCGTCAGCCAGTTTGCTGATGACACAAAACTGGGAGGGGTGGCTGACACCCCACAAGGCTGTGCTGCCATTCAGGGAGACCCAAACAGGCTGGAGACTTGGGCAGAGAAAAACCTCATGAAGTTCAAGAAGGGCAAGTGTAGGGTCCTGCACCTGGGGAGGAATAATTCCATGCATCAGTACAGGTTGGGGGCTGACCTCCTGGAGAGAAGCTCTGTGGAAAGGGACCTGGGAGTCCTGGGGGCCAACAGGGTGACCATGAGCCAGCAATGTACCCTGCTGGCCAAGAAGGCCAATGACATCCTGGGATGCATCAAAGAGTATGGCCAGCAGGTCGAGGGAGGTCATCCTCCCCCTCTGCTCTGCCCTGGGGAGGCCGCAGCCGGAGCACTGTGTGCAGTTCTGGGCTCCCCGGGTCAAGAAGGACAGGGAACTGCTGGAGAGGGTCCAGCAAAGGGCTACAAAGATGCTCAGGCGACTGGAGCATCTTTCTTATGAGGAAAGGCTGAGGGACTCGGGGCTTTTTAGTCTGGAGAAGCGAAGACTGAGGGGGGATCTTATCAATACTTACAAATACTTAAGGGGAGGGTGCCAGGGCAATGGGAACAGTCTTTTTTCAGTGGTGCCCAGGGACAGGACAAGAGGGAACGGGCACAAATTTGACCATAGGAAGTTCCATCTCAACATGAGGAGGAACTCCTTCCCTGTGCGGGTGGCAGAGCAGTGGCACAGCTGCCCAGAGAGGTGGGGGAGTCTCCCACTCTGGAGCCATCCCAAACCCGCCTGGAGGCCATCCTGTGCCACTGCTGGAGGTGGCCCTGCTGTGGCAGGGGGTTGGACTGGGGGAGCTCCAGAGGTCCCTTCCAACCCTGACCATTCTGTGATTCTGTAATGCCAGGGAGCACCAGGGATGGCTGCAATGCAAGGAAAGAGTCACAGGAGCAGAGCATAAATGGTGGATGGGCAGCAGCCTCAGCAGCGAGAGCCCAGACCTGAGCAAGGCAGGTCCCATGGCAGTACCCAGGTTCACCCTGGACTCCAGAAAAGTCTACTGCAATGTGGCAGGTTTGTCATTAAGTCAAGTCCTCAGGTCAGGGTCTGCCTCATGGCCCCAGGACACTGCCAGGTCCAGCAGCAGCACAGCTGGAACATAGCTTAGGCAGGAACAAAAGTAAAAGCTTTGGCTAAAAACAGCTCCCAAGGGGAAGAGTGAAGAGCGGTTTCTCCACCCACCTCCCCCCCAAGGCTTCTCCAGCTTTTTTTCAGAGTGCTCCAAAGCCACCTGATGCTTGTTAAGCTGCTTGCTCTTACCAGCAAACTGGCCTTAAATGCTGACAGTTAAACTCCTGGGGAGGGGTTGCAGTCCAGCTCCTGCCACAAAACACATTTCCCCCACCTAGTTCTACGACTTTCCTCTCTTTTCCCTCTCTTGCTTAAGCCTTCTCTTCTGCCTTAACCAAGACCACAGGTCCAAAGTTGGCGTCTTGCAGGCTGTGATACAGAAACCCGGTGCCACCTGGCAAACATTGGCAGAAGCTGACAGCTGACCTCTGCTTTGTGCCACCTGTGTGTGGTTTGCTTACAATTAGGTAAAATCCTACTGTTTATCCTTCTCCTGCCTGCAAATCTGGGAGGATCAACAATACCTGTCCTGACAGATGTTTGTGAAACCTGTTCTTAAAGACCTCCAGTGATGGAGATTGCGCCATCCCCCAGCAATCTGTTCTGGCGCACTTCTATCCTGACGTTATCTGATCGCCTAACTTAAGCTTTTTTGTCTGAGCTGAAATCCTTCATATTAAATCCTCTACATCCCGTCCTGCTTGCTATGGCCGCCTTTGAAATAACCTCTTAGGCACTCGATGACTGATGTTCCCCTTCCCCTCCTTGCTCCCGCTTTCTGCGGACTGCATCAACTCAATTCTTTCAGCCTTCCTTCATGTTTTCTGTGCCTCCCAGCCTCCTCGCTGACCTCCTTTGACTTTTTTCTTGTTGATCTGTCGTTTTTGTAGTACAGGGTCCCTAAACAGGCACATTACTCCAGCTTCTCTTGGCGGTTACGCTCCTGGCTCATACGCTGAGGTGTGGTGTTTGCCTTTTCCGTTGCTGGTGTTCAGTTTGTTCTCCGTTATACCTGAGATTCTTTTTTGAAAAACTGCATCCACCTGGTTGTTCCTTCACTTGTTTTTGTGTTGCTCACTGTTCATAAAGGTTACGCTCAAAGTTTTACCTGTAGAATTTTGCCCCATTGGTTTCAGCCCATTTGTCAGTCTGGTGCTGAATCCTCTTGTCGTTGCTGGTCTTCACAGCCAGGAGTAATTTACAGGTTTAATAAGGCAATCATGGGTGTTAATCATCCAGGCTGTTAACTGAAGTAATTAAAAAGATCTGGCATCAGAATGGACCCCTGCAAAAATCCGTTCAATACGCCCTTCCATTTTGACAACCACTGATAATTAGCGCTCGAGGTACAATTATCTCACCAGTTTTGCACTCACTGTGTGGTCATACCTTCTTAAGAGAGGGTCAGGACAGTGAGTGTAAAAGCCTTCCTACAGTCAACATATATGACATCTGCTACTTTTCACTTTATGCCTAAAAAATTGTGCCATACCAGGCACATACCTGACAAATGCTGGTTTGTCAGCATTTGCTCCTGATGAGCTCACGGTGGCTGTTGTACATCCCCTTGTTGTACTCCAGGTGCATACAAGTGTCTCATTTAATGAGTTGTTCCGGAACTTTTCTGGGAATTGAGAAGGACTTTAAATTAGGATTAAGGAAAGCAGCTGACAAAGCATAAACAAGATCAATTTGGGTAAGGTCTATAAAACTAATGAGGTAGGATGAAGGTTGTTAATATAGGATTATAAGGACAAGAAGGAGGTCAGTCTATTGAACACTTCGGACACGTACACCCTGCAGTTAGTAAATCCGTTAACACGGGGCTCCTCCCCTTCTCAATAAGGTGGGCTCCATCCTTCCCTGCTCGCGGCAGCTGACCCACCAACTGAAACCAAAGCCCTTTTGAGTGCTATCAGCTGTGTAACCATGCATTTATTTCCAGATGTTCCTATTTGAATTGCAAATTCAGTTTCCTGGGGCCTGGGCTCAGGCGGGCCTGGGGCCAGGAACACAGCAAAGCCCTCCAAGGCCTTCACCTGTCCACCCGGAGCCTCTTAACTGGTTTTGATCTGTTGAAAACCAAACTATGGTCATTTATGGCTGTGTCATCAGGGTACATGAGGATGAACGCTGTAATGGAGTGGGTCACTGGGGTGTGTGATGTTTCAGTATCATCTCTGGGACATGCTCTTGGGAAGCAGCCTGGCTGTTGGGTCCATCCCTGCAATACTCTCACTTAGAATCATAGAGTCGTTATGGTTGGAAGAGACCTTTAAGATCATCAAGTCCAACTGTTAACCAAGCACTGCCAAGTTACCACTAAACCATGTCCCTCAGCGCCACGTCTACCCATCTTTTAAACACTTCCAGGGTTGGCGACTCCACCATTTCCCTGGGCAGCCTGTGCCAATGCTTCACAACCCTTTTGGTGAAGAAATTTTTCCTAATATCCATCCTAAACCTCCCCTGGCACAACTTGAGGCCATTTCCTCTTGTCCTGTCACCTGTTATTTGGGAGAAGAGACCGACCGCACCCTCACTACACCCTCCTTTCCGGAGCTGTAGAGAGTGAGAAGGTCTCCCCTGAGCCTCCTTTTCTCCAGGCTGAACACCCCCAGGTCCCTCAGCCGCTCCTCACAAGACTTGTGCTCCAGACCCCTCCGAAAGCCTCTGTCCTTCACAGGCAGAGTTGCTGTGATGAGCTTGGGCGTCTATGGGCTAAGCAGCAGACTCCAGAGAGGCAGAAGGAGAGAAAACGTTTTATCTAATATTGAGGAACTAATTTTCAAGTAGCTCAAATTATACTCAAGGGTACTAAATGTTCTTGGCCTCCCTCTTACGGGAGAAAGCAGTATTGCTGGAGACTCCTCAGACAGAAAGTCTCCTCTCGCCACGGAGGGGGGTGGTTATAGGAAGTGTTTGTGACAGTTGGTAAAGTGAACAGCCTCGACTTTTTCTTTGGAGTAAGAACACCAAGCACTGGAAATCCTTTATATTTCTAAAATATACACTACAGTCAGATTGCTTCTGAATTAGAGCAGCAGAGAATGAGACAGATTCAGGTGCCATGGCTGGTAAAGCAATCCCCTCCTTCCCACCCAGGAGACATGTGGACCTTTTGTCCTCTCTTGCTCTTGTGTGACTGAACTTTGCTCCCACACAGGGTTGCCAAACCCTCCGCGCTGTCCCTCCCAAGTACCCAGAAGAAGCTGCTTTCTGCCAGCCCCTTCCCCTCGGTCAAAGTCCTGTCCCAGCCCACGCAGGGCCCTGCAAGTGCCTGTCCAGCTGTTTCTCTGCCTCTCTCCCAGTCTCCACCAGTTTCTCCCAGCGCTCTCCAGAAGCCGCCATCTGCTCTCCGGACCTGCAGCCCTGCACCTGGGATGTGGCAAACAGCAGCGCAGGAACCAGGTGGGCTGCGTGGGTTTGCTCAATAGCTTGTGAGCAGACAAATGGAAGAGCCAGGGAGTTCATCACAGCTGAGTTTTCTTTTCTCAAGATCAGCTGATACGGTTGGAAAAAAAGGACAGTAATTCATAATTTTGTTTCTCACACAAAGAAGAACTGGTGTGCCTGAAAAGCTTCTCTGCTTTTATTTTTCTGTTGTATAAATTAGTGAAAAACACAGTCTCGTACATTCTTCTCTCTTATTAACACCACTGTTACTTTTTATTCCTTGACATTTCCATTTCTAGCCTGAGATACCTCCCCTCCTGTAGAAAATACATTCAAAAGCCTATCCTGGACCTGGAAGCAAAGCACAAAAATGATTCATTGCTAGAGCACATTACTAGGTTCATTACTAGAGCTCTGCTCCTTCCAAGGTAAGGAGAAGGGACTGAAGATCTGGGGACAGAGGTTACACCACAGAGACAAATGTCGCTGACAGCTCTCCAGCGAGGTCCTGCCTCCTTAAAAGACCCGAACCAGGAGTGTGGGGTGGTTCGCGGTGCCTCAGCGAGGGAGTGCAGCTCTGTGGGGACCTACTGAGAAACTGCAGGGACATTGAGACTGCCGCTCTTGCTAATCCATGCGTCAAGCTGGGTTTGGTAAGAGGAGAACAAAATGTGGAGGGTAGTTCCCCAGATTTCCTGTAAGCATTTGTAGTCCCTTCCTGGAGTGCTTGTGACCAGGAAAGTCACAGAATCACAGAATGGTCGGGGTTGGAAGGGATCTTCGGAGATCATCTAGTCCAAACCCCTGCCAAAGCAAAGTTGTACTCTTACGGGCGCCTGTAGCGAGTGGTTTAATTTTCCTGGGCTTCGGGATGGGAATGTGAATCAATTTAAATGTCGGGAGGGATTTAGTTATAGTGAACACGGCCTGCTGTTCTGCCTGCAGCTGCCAGCAGTTGTTTAATGTACAGAATAACACAATTATTATGACCCATAAAGCCTACTCAGTGGAGCTGTAACAATGGCAGCCATTTACAAAGACGGCTCTTGCTTCTCTGTGACTTTCTCTGCAGTAATTTCATCTCTCGTAACCTGCTCAAGGAAAGTCAGTTAAAATGACAGGAGAAGATGAGCGTTAATCCTGTCCACAAACGTGGACGCATTCACACATCCTCTTCATAACAGTTCAGCAAGACTTAATTCTGTTGGGGGCTGAGGGGACTGTATTGCGCTGTTACTAAGATCAGTGGGAGAAATGACCTGCCAGAGACATGGGTCTGGTAGATGGATATGGTAGATAAAACATTTCTAAAGGGCCCACTTTCAAGTCTTCACTAATTGTCACTTTTGGTCATAAATGATCAGCGAATGATGAGGCAGGACTATTCTTTTGTCCTCTAGACAACACAAAAAGACTGAATCTCTTCTTAAATACAAAAGTAATCTTACACCATTGAGTCATTACAAAAACTTCCATTTCAATCCCAATCTCTTGGCAAGGAAAAGAAAGAAGTCTCTTACCCCTGACTCACTATTCCTCCCTTACACCCATGGTTCTTCAATGTTACCACATTTCCAAGTGCTGGCACAGCTGTGACACGTCTGTTCATGGCCCTTGAGAGACAGAAGACACTTGTGACAAGCTCACTGGGGATCCTTGGAGCTGGTGCTCACTCTTGCTGTGTAACAGGAGGCCGTTCTGGAGATGGTTTCTTCTCTTCTGCCATGCCAGCTCTCAGTTCAGCTTAGTTATTTCCACGGTAGAGGAAAAAAAACAGCTTTCAGATACCTGCTGCCAAAGTTAACTATAACAAACAGGAATCTCTCTCACACGTAGGTTGGATGTAGAGGTGGGCTCACAATGTCCTTTGCAACCAAACAGGATGGCTCTTGACTGTGAGGACAGACTGGACAGAAACTCAGTGGAAACCTCACTGTTCATAGTTTTGACAGAAGCTGCAGGAATTGCAGTATTTCCTTATTTTGCCTTCCCTATGCTGAAAAATGAGTATCTAGTCTTGCGTAGTCCTGCCTGACCTCAGAGGTATCCCTCAAAATAGCGGTGATAGTTGGTCACTGTCCGGCAGTGTCACCACTAGCGGTGTGATGTGCAGCTGTCCTGCCAGCTCCGGCTGTTCCCAACCGCTCCCCAGCGACTCTCTGAGCTCAGCCGTGCCCCAGCTCACCGTGGTGACTGACGGTGCAGCCCCACAGCCGCCTCAACCTCAACCAGTCTGCCCCAGGGCTCTGCACTGCAGCCCTCCCCTGCTACCCTGCCATCACCTTCCCGCCCTCCCTGGCCACCGGCACTCACGTACTGAACTGGGTCAAGGAGCTCGTCAGGGAGCAGCGAGGGCCAGCTGCTCCCTAAGGGACAGGCGCTGGGAGGGACACTGTGGCCGATGGGGCATAAGCAATTCCCGTCCCACCGCCCTGGCACGGGGCAAGCAGGGCAGACCCAGGGCAGGACTGCAGCCAGATCCAACAGAGAGCCCAGGTCACCAGCCAAATTCATGGAGACAAGGCAAGCCTGAGGTCAAGCTGGGCAGTCAGCCTGTGGGTCAGGGTCGGGATCAGGCCCGGTGGGGCATCAGACATAGCCCAGTGATGGCTGGTGAGATCCAGGGTGATGAGGCAGGTCTGAGGCCAAGCTGGGAAGTCAGCCCAAGGGTCAAGGACCGGATCACAGGCTCCAAGGGCGAACACAGGGAGGGCTGTGGCTGAGCTGGAGGTGGGCGCTCCTACAAGAGCTCAGGCAGGGACTGCAGGGCCCCTCTCGAGGGGTTTGTACTTTTGCATAGCTACTTGCCAGCTTTACCGCACAAGTTTGTTCATGTGTATTCACTGAGACAAAGATCTAATTCTCTTTCACGTACGTGAGTGTCCTGGTTTGAGGTAAAACAGGACCAGTTTTGCTCAGTAACTTTGCTTCTTAGCTGGGCCTCTTCTAACTACTGAAATTAACAGCATATTGTGCAGACACTGTTCGCTCTCAGAGTGATCAGACCGATGTTTATAGCTGATGCCCAGGCATGGGATGCAGAGAGGATCTGGTTTATACTTATTCCTATAACACTCAAGGCCAACCAGCTTTGTTAGTTGCCCCGTTGGAGGGTCGAAAGCGGAAAAGCGCAGTGGGGTCCCACCTGTGGGGAGGAGCGGACAGGACCCAAAACTGACCAACAGCGTATTCCATCCCATCTGCCTCATGCTCAGTATAAAAGCTGAGAATGTTTCTGATGATTTGTCCTGTTTTACCTCAAACCAGGACAGTGAGTTATTACAGAAACATCAAAATGTTACTACGAAGGCATGGCTGGAGGTCTTGAGTCCAACCCAACAGCCGCTTGAAGCAAGACTGTCACATCAGATCAGGTGAGCCATGGCTTTGTCTAGGTAAGCCTTGGAAATCTCCAAGGATGGAGATGACACAGCCTGTCTGGGTCACCTATTGCAGGCTGCACAACCTTCCTGGTGAGGACATTTCCATAAAGTCCAGTCAAAACCTTCCAAGCCACCATTTGTGGCCACTGCCCCTTGGTATGTCATCTGATGCCAGCAAGGAAAATATGGCTCTTTCATCTCTGCAGCCACCCCACAGGTGGTTACACGTTATTCCTGGATTTTGCTTCCTCTTTGCCCACTTCTGCTCAGAGGCCACGTTCTCTGGACTCCTGACCATCCTGGCTGCCGTCTGCAGGACCCCAGTCCACATCTTCCACGTCCTTCTTCAGTGGGGACCCTGGGCAGGACCGAAAGTTGCAGGTACACCAGCATCAGGTCACAGAGGGGATAATAACTCCCTGCAATGATCTGGCCACACTTCATTGCATGGAACCCAGGACGCGCTGGGACTCATCTGCCAGGAGAGCTTGGTGGTGAGTGACTTATGTGGTTGTGTCCAGTGGTACAACCAGCAAAAGGCGGGAGAACCCTTGCTTTCCTGTAGTCACTGGAATACATGTATTGTAACTAGCGCTGCCTAACTCTGGATTTTGGCTTGATTTTGAAAACAGGCATTTTCATCGATCTCATCGATCGAGAATGGATTGAGAGCAGCGCTGAGGAGAAGGACCTGGGGGTGCTGATTGACAGGAAGCTCAACATGAGCCGTCAATGTGTGACTGCAGCCCAGAAGGCCAACCGTATCCTGGGCTGCATCAGAAGTGTGGCCAGCAGGGCGAGGGGGGTGATTCTGCCCCTCTGCTCTGCCCTGGTGAAACTCCACCTGGAGTACTGCATCCAGCTCTGGAGCCCCCAACATAGGAGAGACATGGACCTGTTGGAGCGGGGCCAGAGGAGGCCACGAGGATGATCTGAGGGCTGGAGCACCTCTCCTATGAGGAGAGGCTGAAAGAGTTGGGGCTGTTCAGCCTGGAGAAGAGAAGGCTCCAGGGAGACCTTAGAGCCCCTTCCAGTGCCTAAAGGGGCCACAGGAGAGCTGGAGAGGGGCTTTTTCCAAGGGCATGGAGTGATAGGAGGAGAGGGAATGGCTTCAAACTGGGAGAGGGGAGATTTAGATGACATATTAGGAAGAAATTTTTCCCTGTGAGGGTGGTGAGCCCCTGGCCCAGGCTGCCCAGAGAAGCTGTGGCTGCCCCATCCCTGGAGGTGTTCAAGGCCGGGTTGGACGGGGCTGGGAGCACCCTGGGCTGGTGGGAGGTGTCCCTGCCCAGGGCAGGGGGGTGGCACTGGATGAGCTTTAAGGTCCCTTCCAACCCAAACCGTTCTATGATTCTATGGTTCTATGATTTTTCAACCTCTAAAAATCTCCCTAAAAAATCAGTGGCTGTGCCCGAGCCAGGCCGACCGTCCCCGCCCCCCCCCCCCGCGGCTGCACCGCCCCGCGCCCCCCCCCGGCAGCCGCGGCAAAACCCGGCCCCGCCCCCGGAGGCCCCGCCCCCGCGCCCCTGAGGCCCCGCCCCTCCCGGCCCCGGCCCCGCCCATGGCCCCCGCCCCCTCCCACCACGGCCCCGCCCCTCCCGCCCCCGGCCCCGCCCCTTCCCGCCCCAGCGGAGGCGGCGGCGGCCATGGCCGTGGCGGAGCGGCTGTGGCGACTCTGCAACCTCTTCATGGCCGCCTTCTTCGGGCTGGCGGCCGCCGTGCAGGTGAGGGCGGGCCGGTCCGGCCCCGCTGCGCTCCCTTCCCCTCCTCGCCGGTGCCCTCCCGGGAAACGCGGCCCCGGCCGGGGCGGCACCGCGGGCTCTCAGTGCGCGCCTCCCCGCTGCAGGTGAACGACCCCGACGCCGGGCTGTGGACGGTGAGTACGGGCCGGGCAGCTGTAGCGGGGCGGGGGCCGGCGGCGGTCCTTCTCCCCCCCTCCTCCGCAGGGTCGCCGGAGGCCCCGGCCCCGCTCCGCCGCGCTCGGCCGGGGCCGCCGGAGGAAAGCCGCTGTCTGCCTCGGGCTGAAGAGCGGGCGGGCGCCGGGAAAGCGGTCTCTGGAACCCGACCGTGCTGCCGGGGCCTTCCTTATCCACCCCGCGGCCCCGCCTGCCCCTGCAGAGCGTCGGTTCCCTCTGCAGAACGCGCCCAACTGCTCGGGTTCCTCCCGCCCTGCGCCCCACCGCCCCGACGGGGCCACCTCCCGCCTCCATCGCCACCTCTGCTTGCCCGGAGTCACCAGCGTGGCCGCCTTCCGTCGCCTGTCGCTCTCCAGGGGAGATCCGGGGAGAAGCCCTCTCCTCTTTCCGCTTTGCCAGCCCTTGCTCGGGCACCTGAGCAGCCCGGTGGCCCTGGCGTGGAGCTGAGGGACGAGGAGGAACGTCTCTGTGTGCGACAGGAGCTGCTGAGTGGGCAGGGGCTGTCCCTTGTGTGGGGGGACGTCCCTTGTGCGGGTGAGCCCTGCTGAGAGCGGCAGCAAAGGTGCTCCTGGTCCCAGGGGAGCCGCCCAGTGCAGGGAGAGGATTTGGGGGCCCCAGGGGGATGTCCCATGGGGACCTTCCCTGGTGGATGAAGGCGCAGTGCAGGGCTCTGCGGTGGGCTGGCTGGGCAGTGAGGACTGAGTAACCCAGAAGCTGAGGAACAAGGGCTGGCACTCAGCTGATGGTCTGGGATTTTGGGTGGTGAGGGTGAAGATGCTGCGAGGGCTGGAGCACCTCTGCGGGGAGGACAGGCTGAGAGAGTTGGGGGTGTTCAGCCTGGAGAGGAGAAGGCTCCGGGGAGACCTTATAGACCCTTCCAGTCCCTAAAAGGGTGACAGGAAAGCTGGGGAGGGACTTTTTACAGGGACATGTAGTGATAGGACGAGGGGGAATGGCTTCAAACTGGAAGAGGGGAGACTTAGATTAGATGGTAATAATTTTTCACTCTGAGGGTGGTGGGACAGTGGCCCAGGTTGCCCCGAGAAGCTGTGGCTGCCCCATCCCTGGAGGTGTTCAAGGCCAGGTTGGATGGGGCTTGGAGCAGCCTGGGCTGGTGGGAGGTGTCCCTGCCCAGGGCAGGGGGGTGGGACTGGGTGATCTTTAAGGTCCCTTCCAACTCCAACCATTCTATGGTGAGATGGGCACTAGCAGTGCCAGGCCATGCCAGAGGGAGCGGGACTGGCAGCTGTTCTGCGTGTCTGACAAACTGCTGTGAAGGGGAGAAGCGTTGACGTGGATGAGGCTTCTGCTTTCTTATCTTGATGAGTTTTGCTACAGAGTAGATTTATGTCTCATTAACAGGTTGTCTACTTAGTGCCAGCTGCCCTGACGCTGCTTGTCAGCATTAAGCCCTCAGTAACAGGTATGATATTGGTGTGCAAAACAGAGTCTCTGCTCAATTTTTGACTCTGAAAGGTTGTTTTTTTTTTTAATTGAATCACAGATTAAGGTTAAACCACAAGGAAACAAGTCCTACTACCTTTTGAGGGCAAAATCTGCAGGACCTGCTTCTACAAAGGCTGTTCGTTGGTTTAGTGCTCATGGTTGGATGCGGTGCAGGTGAATGGAGGAGCCCTGCATGAAGACCTGCTGCTGGGATGGTCTTACCCGATTCTGGCACTCAAAGCGTGATGGAGCACAAGCCTAGGAGCATGCTCTGAACCTGACTCTGTGGTTGACCTTAGCACATTAATTCTCTTAGTTTCCCTGTTGTGAATCTGCGTTTTTTCTTATATACCTCACAGAAGAGCAGGTGAGCTCTGCAGAGTCCTTTGAAGGAGCTCAAGGTTCAGTGCCAGGTACTACAGCTACAGAGTGCACGGCAGCGGTGGGGACATTTAGAGGCTGCAGTGCAGTGGCTGAATTTCCAAGCGCGTACCCGAAGGGGGCCAATGCCACATCACATGTTGAGACAATCAGTCAGATTCGGTCCAGGACTCCAGCAAATAGTTCATTTTTTGTCTTTTCATCCAGTCAAAATAATTTTAAAATAATGACATTTTACATACACAAAGTATCTTTTCTGGATGAATACTGACTCTGAATAAACTAAAACCACGCTTAGCTGAAAAGGAAGATCTCCAAGCATGGATGCTGTTGTCACGAATCACACCATTGCAGTCTCTCTGGCTCCCTTAAGTGTATAAAGCAGCAGCATTCATAAAGCCAAACCCCATGAGGGTTGGCTGCCTGTGGGTTTGACCATTTCAGGGGAGGTTTATTTGTGCCGTAGGTGTAGCTTCAACATGATGGCATTTGGCTGGTCAAGAGAATCTGCGTGTTCAGCTCACAAGTAGGTTTTTGTTACTTGTGCCAAGATCTATGGAAAATCAAGATTAAAATAGCACAACTATTGTATAACTGGACATTTATGTAAATTCACCAAGGGACATTTGCCATTCAGGTCTGTGGAAGACCCAGATTCTGCCTCTGCTGAGCTGTAGTAAGTTCAGCCAAATGGAGAATCGATTACAACTTTGGGTCACGCTGAGCTCCTGAAATTTGGCAGTTCATCATCTTTAATGCTTGCCTGGAGGGGTCAGTGCCCAGAAGAGACTGCTTTCAACTTTATGGTTTTTGTTATTGGCATTGCTGAGATCAGCGAGAAGTGCCCATGTCGTTTGCTCACCTCTCCCCCATGAACCCCTGGGAACAGACGTGGAAAACCACAAGAATCTGATATTTCACATCATCTGTATTTCTCTGTTTAAAGCCATCACTCCCCAGGCAGAGATGTCATCAGCCTTGCTCGTTGTCCCCGGCGAAGCTCAGGCAGAGGCTTGTGGTGGTGGCTCAGTACCCCTGACGGCTGGCTGGGAGCTGGGGCTCGCTCCCCCGGGCCCCGGTGGTCCCCTGCGGTCATGCCGAGCGTCTGGTTATGGCTGTGAGCTCCGGAAAGGCCGTTCCGTCTGCTTAACAGAACTTCTGTTTGTAGTCCCCCTTGTGATTCCCCCCCCTTCCCCCCCCATGCATGTTGAGTGCTGGAGCCTGTTTTGTTTGCTGGAGAGAACAGGGAACTGTTTTCATTGAGGTGCTGCTGCCAAGAAGTTACATTCCGAGGAGAGCAAGCCCCAGGCCCCAAGTGCTTATTTTCAGCAGTGCTTTTTAGCAGCTTTCACTGGTCAGACAGATGCTGGTATTAATTCCATCTTCCTGCCCAAGATGTGTGTGTTTGCTGGAGGCATTTTTTAGTGACTCGGTTGCTTTTTGATTTATAGGCTGTATTTCATGCTACAGTTGCTGCCAGTCTTTTTTTTTCCCCCCCCTCAGATAATGGTGTTTGGAGGAGCCTCTGTGACCTTCATTCTGGTGGTTGTATCGTTGGGACGATTGCCTTGGCTTGCTCGTTGTTTGCCTACGCTCAAGGAAACATTTTGCATGAAGAGGAAGGCAGGTAAGCAGTGATTTTTGTTTTCCCCTGCAGGAATTCAGCGCGCCAGGCCGTCTCCTTCTGGTGGTCACCTTGCTAAACTTTATTTGCTGGGCTGTTGCAGTGAGTGCTGTTGGTCCAGGGCAATCAAACCCAGGAGGAGGGACCATATAGCTCCAAACCAGCAATTTGTTAGACGAAAGAGCTAAAGGGAGAGCGACTGGTCGGTCACTTCCTTGCCTGATGGTGGGAGTTAGATTTATTTGGGGGCAGTTCTGGCTTTCAAAGACCCGGGCACAAGCACAGCTTTGTGTTCTCTTGCTGGAGCTGTAGGAATGGGTTTTCAGGTTTAAAAACTCTTGAGGTGATTCCACATGCCATGGGCTGCTGAGGCCTCTGAATTGCCGGGGATTGAGGCGGAGGGAGGATTTCTCGCCTGGATGTTTGGTTGTTGGCTGAAGTAGGTGCTTGCTCAGTACGGAGGGGAAGCACTGGCAGCTACTGCTCCTGTTTGTGGTCTGGAATCCTGGGATGCTGCTTTGCTCTGTGTCATGAGGGAAACGTGCTGTGGAATACAAGTTTGGCAGCGGAACAAAAAGCAGAAGCAGGAATTTCTGCAGCTGTATAGCTGCTGGGTCCTGTGTAGGTTTGCGGTGGGTGGCCAAGTTAGTTGTGTAAATACCTTTGTAATTATAATCCTAGTAAAATATATAACTTCTCCAAAAGGAGGCAGTGTGTACTTAAACTACTGGTCTGGAGGCAAAAGTTGTACTTTTCAAAAGTAAACATCTGCTTTTATATGTATATATTCTGATCTGTTTTTTTGTTTGGCTTTTTAGAGAGTTGTTTGGTCTGGTGATTATTACAATATGGATGAGTCTTTGTCGCAGTTCAGCAAAGTAAGTTTTGTTTCTTTTTTTTTTTTTATCCATTCATAAGTTCACATTTAGTGACTAGCTTCTTGAAAACACACAGTTGATTTTGGCTGCTTGTTTTTCTGCTTCATGAGACTGAACCTTCTCAAATACCTAAGCAGTAGTAGCTGGTGCTACAGCCTGTAGGATCTTGCACAGATAAAAGTCTGCGCGGGGGAAAGGAAAGGTACACAAAACACTTTTTCTGCTCCCCCTGCCATCATGGGCAGGCGACATTCTCCCTCTGCTTAAGGACAGCGCACCCCACCTGTGGAACAGGTTAGTGAGTGTTGGCCACAACTGCTAATGAACCGCAAAGCCATTTCTGCCAGTGCTCCCAATTTACAGAACTTTCTGCTGAAGGTCTCTGTACTGGTGTCCGCTGCATCCGCCAGAGCAGGCGGGTGATGCAGGCAGCGCTGGCAGAGGGCGCTGGGTGGCTGCCTGGCTGCAGCGGCTCCGCGCTTTTCCCTCTAGCCTCTTCGGAGCACTGTGCTACAGCAGTTTTGCTAAACTCAATCCCAGACTGGTCAGGGTTGGAAGGGCCCTCTGGAGCTCCCCCAGCCCAACCCCCTGCCAGAGCAGGGTCACCTCCAGCAGTGGCACAGGACGGCGTCCAGGCGGGTTTGGGATGGCTCCGGAGTGGGAGACTCCCCCACCTCTCTGGGCAGCTGTGCCACTGCTCTGCCACCCGCACAGGGAAGAAGTCCCTCCTCATGTTGAGATGGAACTTCCTGTGCTCAAGTTTGTGCCCATTCCCTCTTGTCCTATCACTGGGCACCACTGAAAAAAGACTGTTCCCATCTACCTGGCACCTTCCCCTTAAGTATTTATAAATATTGATAAGATCCCCCCTGAGTCTTCTTTTTTCTAGACTAAAAAGCCCCAAGTCCCTCAGCCTTTCCTCATAAGAAAGATGCTCCAATCCCCTCATCATCTTTGTAGCCCTTTGCTGGACTCTCTCCAGCAGTTCCCCATCTTTCTTGAACTGGGGAGCCTAAATTTTTTTTTTATTTCTCTTTTTATCCCCCCCCTTCCCCTCCACAGTGCTCCTGGCGGTGCCTTGCCCCCCGCTTGATTTTTTGGTATTTTTTTTTTTTTTGTGAACTCCTGTTAGCTAGGAGCATGAAAAATCCCAATCTGCCAAAGAGTACCTTTGTGCTGGGAAAACATGTCAGAACTGCTCTGGGCAAGCAGGTGCTTTTCTTTTATTTTTTACCTGGTTTATGTAGCCTGAGGTGGCAGAAAAACTCTCTGCTGGCGTGTGGTGCCTGTGTAGTAAAGGACTCTGCTGACGCATCCACGGGAGCTACGTTAAAGTGGCCAAAGGCTCTCTGTTGACTTTAGCAAATATAGAGTCTCCTTCCAACTGCAGCCAGGTGTGAACATTTCATTGTCTGATTTGAAGTACCTCTGATGTGTTCCTTCTTTATAGGAGTCCAATGGGTGGAGTTCGCTTGATTGCTGCAATTGTGGTCGCCCTCTTCCCCTTTGTTTCATGGCTGTACATCTATGTAAACAAAGAGATGCGAGCATCTTGGCCAACCCACTGTAAAACAGTGATTTAACTGCGTGAGAGAAAGTGTAGGATAAATATTCTGACCTTACTTGCCTTTGCTTTTGATTTGTAATGAAAGGTTAATATCAGTTTGATACACTTCTTTGACTGAAGAATGCCTGGCTGCTTCCAGCAATGCAGTTTTTTAAAAAATTTGTTAAAAAAAAATTGAGGAACACTGTCAAATCTGAGTGGAGAACTTTTCTGTGGAAACCGCTGTTCGGCTGGCTTCTTCATACACTTTCAAAGCACTGTTGATCTAATGTATGCTCTAATGGTATATTCAAGATATCCTGGCATCCCTGGATCACTCTCCAACCACCTCCTACTTTGGGAGATCTACTTTCTGTAACATAAGGGAAAAGTAAAGCAAACACTTTGTTTCAATACATGAATATTTACAACCATAAAACTTGCAGATATCTGCCTGGATTGAGACTAATTGAAAAAGTCAGCAGTCTGTATTTCTGTTCCTACACTAAAATCATATGTAGAATATATCTGAAGAAATATTTTTGCTATTATCTGTAACTGAAAATCACTGGTTTTATAGAGTAATAAATACTATTTTTCTAAAGAAAATTCAAAGAAGGCTTCCGTATCTATTTTCTGTGCGATGTGTGCTCAAGACTGCCACCAGCAGATGCGGTCGCTGTCTCAACTGTGCTGCTCACAGAATTTCTCTTCCTGGAAAGCAGAACCCACACAGCAGCCCAGCGACAGTAATCATGCTCCACCGCTACTAATCCGGGAGAAGGAAGCACAGGGGAGTACGCTGGACACGCAGGCTGGCTGGGAGAGAGCCAGAACAGGTCCAGATGTAGCACAGCAACATGCTTTAGATCCTCCCATGTCAGGGCTGCTTCGCTCAGTACTGCTGCAGGCTAACACAGCTGTGCTCATGGAGATCCCAGCGGGTGTATCTGCAGCATTACATGATGCCGTAGCCTTACTGTCTTCAACTTTTTTTTTTTTTTTTTTTTAGTTTGGGCATCTCTGTGCTGTGCTTCAATGTAGCATAGATGGTCTCCATTTTCCCTGGGCTTAGGTTTTTTTGAAAATTACTTTAGGCTTTTAAAGCAATGTTAAGAATGCTGCATTAGGCTACAGGGTGGACAAATTCTGTCAGACATGAGACATTACTGACTATGTTGTTCAGGAAAAAAAAGTGAAATGCAGCTGGGCAGGTGCAATTCTGCGTACTTTAATTCTGAGTGATATAAAAATGGCTTTTTTTTGGACAATATTCATAATATGGTTTGCGTTTTCTTCACAGTAAGTAACAATCTGGTCAGGATTGGGAGTTTCAAGTCAACATTCTGCATTCAAGTATATTTATTACAAACATGGTTACTGGCCACCTCTATTCTCCATGAAGAAACTAGGTCTGTTTTCTTACAGGAATGTAATTTCTAAAATTCTGTATCTGAGAGAAAAATGTCTGAGTTAAAGCTATAAGGGTCAGCCACGCATATCTTTCTACAAGTAACTACTAAGCTGAATCCCCTGCTTCTGTCAAAGTGCTTCCTGAAGAAGAGCAATTTGTATTTGCTTACCATTTTCAGAAATGCATAACTCTATCTGAAATTCTCCCCCTTCCCTTTAGTATCATTTTATCTTCATAGACATAAATAGTTCCAAAGGCATTGCTTTCCGGCGGAGTTTCAATAAGCCCCTCCAAAGTCAGGTGATGAACTCCATGAGAGTCTAAACAATAGCCACCGTCGTGCAGGTGCCCTGCAAGAAAGCAAACCACGCACTGATGGGAGTGTATGACCGAAAGGGCATCTTCGTAATTCCAAGCTAGGCAAACTCTGTCTGAAGCATCTGGATGAATGGGCAGGTGACCTGTAGTTGAGAGAGAAAGAAGCAGGAGAGTTACTTTAAGCGTAACAACTCTGCCTTCATTGCTGGGAAGTTCAGCTACCTGTATACAGAAAGCTCACCCAAGAGCGAGACATAGTTGCTATTCTCCTGCTTCACAGGTTACATGTGTACCTCAGTGGAGCTACAAAGCTGCTACATGTTTTCCTCAGATAGCATACATTGGCTAAACAACTTTTTTGGCATTTATCTTCTGTATCTACCTACCCATCACTACAACTTTTTCTTGGTTTTCGTCAGAGAACTTCAGGACTTCATTGAACCAGTCCAGCTGGGCTTGGCTAAATCCTCCATTAAACTCTACAAACCGAGGTTCTTCGAGTCCTGCAAAGGAGGAGGAGGTTAGGCACAGGAGCATACACCTGTTGTGGCTCCCCTATTTGCTTGCCCATTTGTCTGCTTATGACAGATGGTTTACTCTTGAACCTTTTTTTTTTTTTTTTTTTCCATCTCTTGCATCAAAACTCCAGCTGCCTTGGCCAAACAAGAGAAAATGACTTGTGTTTTGGGGGATTTTGGTTACCCTGTATGCACAGGATTTCCACTCTTGGGTCCCCCCTGGGCAAGGGATAGGATGGGCATCACTCGATGCTTTCCAATAGCAGCCCCACCAACAGCTGCCTTTTGTTCTGATACCACAGGGCACAGAGCACAACATAAACCCATCCCAAAAGCACCAGAGCAGCATGATGGGGAGGCATCTCCTGTGCCCACCTAGAGACCCACTGACCATCTCTCAGCCGACAGCAGGGGCGTGAGCAGAAAGGGGGCACGTGCCACAGCCCTCTGGGAGCCAGAGGTCAGCCCCAGGAGCTGCCTTATACCTCCGGGAATCGGAGGCTCAGCCGCCCACGCTCCCTGCCCAAAGGGTTGAGCCGGGGGTACCTGCGGGGCTGTTGAGGTTGTCGTTGGGGTTCTTCTCCCGCAGCAGCCGCAGGGACTCCCGGTAGCGGGGGCTGTCCGGCTCCCTGCCCAGCACGCTCAGGTCGTAGGCGTCGAGCACGACGACGCGGAACCGGGCAGCGGGGCTGAAGTGATAGGCCTGGCAGTCCCCGTCCGGCGGGCCGGCCATGGCCCCCGCGGGCCGGCTGTTGAGGCCGGTGTGCGCCAGGTGGGCCCGGCTGAAGTTATAGAGCTCGTGGTTGCCCCAGGCGTGATGCACCGGTACCCGCAGCCGCCCCAGCGCTGCCAGCACCTGCTCCAAGGCACCCTCGGCCTTGCCACTGCGGGCATTGAGGCCATCGATGCTGTCACCCAGCTGCAGCACGAAGGCGAGCGGCGGCCTCTCCGCAGCCCACGCTTCCACCGCGTCCCGCAGCAGCTGAAGGCTCTGCCGGTAATACCGTCGCCGGTATCCGCCGAAGTCGTAGCCGTCTTCCGCCTCCGCGTACTGGATGTCCGCGATGACACCGAAGGCGAAGAGCGGCGGCGGCGGCACCGCCTCCATGGCGGCGGCTCCCGGCTGAGGGGGACGGAAGGGGCGGGCACGGAAGAGCGGGCGACAAAATGGCGGCGGCGGCGCTGGGCTGCTGGCGGCTGGCGGTCTACTGGCGGCTGCCGGGGGCGGGCAGCGCCTCCCGACCCCTCACCGGCCGCCTGTGGCGGCCGGTGAGGGGTCGGGAGGCGCTGCCCGCCCCCGGCAGCCGCCCGCTGTCCCGCCTACCGCCGGGCAGCGGCCCACGGAAGGGCGCGGAGAGGAGGGTGAGTGAGGGAGCCGCATCCCTCCACAGCGAGGGAGCCCGGGACGGCTCCCGCCCCTCCTTTTTTATTCACTAACCAGCTTCTCCTCAGCAGCTGGTGTCGTGGCGGTCGCTGGCGGCCACTTTCGTGCTGTGCGGGGGGCTGCTGGCCGCCATGAAGAAGGTGAAGAAGCTGAAGGAGGAGGGTGAGTGCGGGGGCATGGCGGGGGGGGGTCGCAGCGGAGCTTTCCCGCCTCAGGGGAGGCCGCGCCGCCTCGGCGGGAACCGGCCGGGGCCGCCAGCGGGAGGGTCGTATTTTGCGTTCGGGTGATGTGCTGTTTATATTCAGGTGATGCGTTTTTTCGTCCTCGGCTGTGTTTTACCCGCTTCGGCAGCCGGCTGAATCACGCCGCGCTTCTTCGCGCAGTGCCGCTTGGCCTCTCTGAGCGCGCGTCAGCGCCGCAGAAGGTTTTCAAAAAATCCAAAAGCGCCTTCGAGGTTAAGCGTTTCGAAATCCTTGAATATGCTTTCGCGGCGGGAGTCGCTGGCGTGTGATTGTGCGAAGTGGGGTGTTGTGTGCAGGTTGGCTTCCTTCTCCGGCAGCAGCTGCTCACTGGTTTCATTTTCATGTTTTTAAAGCCGAGAATCAGGGATACTACAACTTTTAGGATACGTTCAGTTTGCAAAGGATGCTGATTTTTTTCTGTTTCACAGCAAGCCAGGTACCTGTCTATCTCTCTTTTTTTTTTTTTTTTCATAGAATGGTTTGGATTGGAAGGGACCATAAAGCTCATCCAGTCCCACCCCCCTGCCCTGGGCAGGTACACCTCCCCCCAGCCCAGGGTGCTCCAAGCCCCATCCAACCTGGCCTTGAACACCTCCAGGGATGGGGCAGCCACAGCTTCTCTGGGCAACCTGGGCCACTGTCCCACCACCCTCACAGGGAAAAATTTCTTCCTCATATCTCATCTAAATCTACCTTCTTTCAGTTTAAAGCCATTCCCCCTCGTCCTATCGCTCCATGCCCTTGTAAAAAGTCCCTCCTCAGCTCTCCTGGAGCCCCTATAGGCACTGGAAGGCCGCAATAAGGTCTCCCCAGCACCTTCTCTTCTCCAGGCTGAACACCCCCCCCTCTCTCAGCCTCTCCTCACAGCAGAGGTGCTCCAGCCCTTGCATCATTTTTGTGGCCTCCTCTGGACCCACTCCAACAGATCCATGTCTCTTTCTTGTTCTGGGGGCCCCAGAGCTGGACACCGTATTCCGGATGGGGTCTCCTGAGAGCGGAGTAGAGGGGCAGAATCACCTCCCTGTTTCCTTTTTTTTTTTTTTTTTTAACTAAAAATACAATGAGATGACAATGAAAGAGATTATTACGTTTCAGAGGAATTCAGTGATGTATTTGATTTTGCCCAACACAGAATGCTTTTTTGGAAGTCTTGCACACTTTGGGCTTCTGCATGAGGGGTGTTGGTAGATCTTGATCTTTAAAGGCCCTGGGCTGTGACTCTGTGACAGCATCTTAGGCTCATCTGGGAAGCCACATGGATCATGGCATGGGTGTGTTTGATCCCCTCTTGTTTTTTGTAGAGCTGGAGAAGGAACGAAACCGAGGCATTGGGAAACCACTGCTAGGAGGGCCCTTCTCACTCGTCAACCATGAGGGACAGCCCAAGACCAACAAGGACTACATCGGCCAGTGGGTGCTGATCTACTTCGGCTTTACACACTGCCCTGACATCTGTCCTGATGAACTGGAGAAAATGATTGAAGTGGTAGATGAAATTGGTATGGGAATTAAGTTGGCGTAGTGGTCCTTTTTATGGGACATCCAGGTTTACTGTGGTAAAATATCCCAAATCATAATAAGTGATGATCTTTTTTAAAAAATGCTGTTGACTACTACTCAGTAGTTGAATTAATCGCTAAGTAATACATACATCAATCTGCCTATCACTAGGTTCTGATATTTAGAGCATGACAGCACTGATTTTTCTGCAGTAGGGGACTTCTTGGTTATAAAATGTGATGGTGACAAATTCCAGGGAACAGAGCCATTGCATTGTATTTTTGCCAAGAAGTGGTTGTGGGGTGTACTAGGGATTTTTTCCCTCTATTTTATTCATTCTGAGAACAAATCTCTGAGAGAGTCTCTTCTGAGAGTGACCGCGCTGTGGAATGGAGGCTGGGAGAAGGATGTGTGAGAGAGGTGGATTTCTCAGCCTGCAGGCCTTGCAGAGTTACAGACCAGGGATAATAGTAACCGAGCAGGCGGGAGAGGGAGCGGGAGCTACAGTGAAGATCATATAGCGAAGGCTGTGGCTGGAACATGAGGGAAAGAACTTGAATTGTGTCTTCACTTGTCCTCCCACTCCAGCATCACAGGCATGCTTTTGTTTTATCGACCAGTGTGCTTTGATACTCGTGTCGTGCCCTGGCCTTTTCTGCATCAGAGCCAATTTGTCATCTCTCCTAAGCAGGGCAGGGTTTCTAGCTGAGAGGCTGGAGTTGTAGCTGCACTCAGCACAAGCACAGAGCATTTGATTTCATGACATTTGCTTCATTCACAAATTACATACATCAAGCTGCACAAACAACTTTTTTTGTCACTTAGGATGGGCTGGGGTTGATGTGTTAGCTTGGCTGTGAGCTGGTTTGAAGGGAGGTGAGAAATGACTTGTTTTTGTAAGAAAAATAATAATTGTTACTGTCACAGATCGAATTCCATCTTTGCCTAATCTGACCCCACTCTTCATCACCATTGATCCTGAGAGGGACAACGAGGAAGCCATTGCCAGATATGTTAAAGGTATTACTGTTTTCTTCGATGTCTTACAGCATGTAATAAAGAGCACTGAAAAGGAGGGTCTTGATGGGATTCTTTTCACTAAAATGTCTAAATGTCTTCTTCCTGTCTAGAATTTTCTCCAAAGCTGATCGGATTGACTGGTACCAAGGCACAGATTGACCAAGTGGCCAAAGCTTACCGAGTGTATTACAGCGAAGGTCCCAAAGATGAAGACAGTGATTACATAGTAAGTAAATGTAGGGTCTTTGCCTAATGAAGGCTTTGGGTAAGAGCAGAATGTAGATTTTTAAAATCAGAAGGCAGCTGTTGCAATCTGTGCTGAAGTCCTACATGACAGAGCCCTGTTGCACTGATGTGTTAAGCTGTGTTTTAGAGGTCTCACTCAGAATCAAGGTGCCCTCTTACAAGCTCAGAACCTCACTGAAACACATTATAAAAATGTACAGTCCCAGGCCTGCATACAGAACAGCGTATGAGCTAGCAAACCTGCCAGTAGTTTGAACTTTTTTCTGTCGTGTAATGTTTTTGTCTGGCTATTTTCCTCTGTGCTCCAAAATGAAAATGCAACTGGGAAATTAAGGCAATAGGAAGAGGGAGAAATGAGGGGTGAAATCGGGCAACAACTCATTCCCTGCCAAACTGAAACCAAGGAGTGGGTTTTTCCTGGCAGAGTGTTGGATGATGCAAAGTCTGCGGGCAGATACTGCAGGGATCTTCCTCCTGTGTCAAATGACCTGGAAGAGAGAGCACGTTAATGCTGAATTAAGTGGGAATAAAATAAGTAGAGTAATAGTGTGAAGGGGGAAACTCAGGTTTAAATGAGACTAAACTGGGTAGTCAAAATCTTTCTCTCTGGAGGTGAGTAGGACTGGCTATAGGGCTCAGAGCTGCTGCCAAGGCCTTCCTCACTCACCCCATCCCGAGCGGACTGGAAGAGTGAAGTAGGTACAAGTGAGGATACACGTTATGTGATCCTCTTTTTTTTTTTTTTTTTTCATTACAAGAACTGGGGGCATCGGAGAATAAAAACAGATTCCAAAAGAAAGGTGAAGGTTCTTGTTGAAATGGGCACATGAGAAGTGGAATCCCTTGCTACAGATGGGGTGGAAGTTTATGTGAGTCCACAGGGAGAATTGTTGTTAGTCTTTGGGCAAAACAATCTGTTGATGACTATGAAATGCACAGAAATCTTGCCTAGCTCGGGAAGCCTGTGAGCTAAACATGTTTGGAAACCGGGAGGTAATAGAGGAAGAGAGCATATTTTTGGTGCTGATTTTACCCTCTTCTTTAAAGCAACCATTGTTGGCCACTATTTGAGGTAGGATGCTGAGGCAGATTGGTTTTGGTCTAATCCAGTATTGTCTATTTTTAATCTGTTTTTAAAAATGACCTCACTGCAGCCAATAAATTATCCACGTGGACATAAAGATTGCAGGAACAAAAAAAGTGGTGCGTAGAAAGAAACAGCAAGAGCAGCACGTGATCTCAGTAGAGAGAAGAGGTGATCACACTGGTGGTGTGCACTGCTCTGCGTTACTTAAAAGGGCGTGAAGTGGGAGATCAAGAACTTGTGTTTGCTTAAAGTGGCAACTCTACAGCTACAGATGTCCGTGTCTAAGGTACTCTATTTGAATGGAGGAGAGCAGCTTGCTAGAGAAATTCAACACCAATTTAAATCAATCTGAACTCAATCTAAAGATACTGCTCAAAATCAGATTTATAAAAGGGGGATGGTGGAAATGCAGGAATAGGTTACAGGAACAGGATTGGCAAAGGATGCCTGCTCAGGAGAAGGAAAAAGTCAGTAGAATCTGACACTAAATGAGCGAACTGAAGTTGAGGGGAGATGATGGAAGGATGCCAGAAAAGCTGAAGGAGTGCTGCTGCTTATGAATTAAACCACACCTGGATTCTGCCATGGCCGTGAAGAGAAAGTACAGGGCTTCAGCCAAGGAAAATAACTCTGTAGATGACAGCGGTTTCAAGGGCGGCTGGAGCGTGAAACCGAACTGGAGAATGTGACTAGAGGTGTAATGAAGTAGGAGAAGGGATTGAGGATCCAGTGAGAATACCGCTGGTCTGTGCTAGGGTGGTGAGTCTGAGAGAAGGGGAGGGCAGTGAATTGGGAGCAGGAGAGCAGCCTGGGAGCCCCAGACATGACACCGAGGAGGAAGAGTATACCTGCATCTCTTCAGGATTTGTTATAGGCTCTGGGTTTTGAGAGGCAGTGAGCTCTGTGTTCAGGGCAGGAAGGCCAGGGGCCACAGGTCTCTGTAGCAGCAACAGCAGACCTGGGAGGGATAGCTTGAGGCTGGTTTTGTGCCTACCTGAGACTTATCCAGGTAATTACTACTCTATCATTTCTTCCAGTAAGGTGGTTTTTTTTCCTCATTATGTCTTGCATGGACCTGTTGTGCCAGTTGGTGATTAAGGCTGACGTTTGTGCAGGAGCAGGTTCTGTTTCCTCTGCAGGCTGCTGGGAGGTGGGGAAGAGGAAGAGGTGCACTACAGCCAATTAACCTTTGCTGCTTGTTTCAACTTGAAAAGAGCCTTGAGATGAGCATTTAGAAGTTATAATTTCTAAACATCTGTTTGAGGTTTTCAAGTATTACTTGAATATTCCTAGTTCCTATTTAATAATCTCAATTTTATAATTCTCAATACCAAAATATCCAATTTCTTGTTTTATTCTGTGGTTTAGAAGATTGCATTGAAACTTGAATGATCATCTTATGTGCATACAGTGGGAACAGTGCAGGCTTCAGGCACAGCTTGAAAAACAGTGGTATTTTTCACACAAACTGCACTCCATCCTGACTGTATTTAATCTTCCATAGGTTGTGGAGTTAAGATGCTCTGAGCCGGCTACCTGATTTTTATTTTTTTCCAGTTGAAGGATTTAAATTGTCTTCTAGAACTTGATTTTGTGATCTTGTCTTGAACATTTGAAACTAGATTAAAATATTTGAATTAAACATTTGTTAATAAAATTTTGAGAAACAATCTTTCAGTGACAGAAATCCCATTACGTTTAATGCATCCTTTTAGCTTGTGGTACTGGAAATGTTTATGTGATTTCTTAATTTCAAACGCAGTTGTACTCTCACTGCATAAGTACATTTCAGTTCTTTTTTCCTCCAGTGGCAGTGAAATGTAGTCATCGCTTGAGCAGTCGCAGATTTATGGCCTCCATTTTCGGTATTTTGTGTCTTTGCTCATAAAGGTGTCGTCACAGTTAGATGCAGATAGTACTTGCAGTGGCATTTTAAATAAATTAACAGTGGAGTTAATTTTTATATAAATCAAATTGGAATACCTTGAATGTTCAAGTAATTGTTCCTTTGAACAGTTTTTTAAGGTTATTTCAATTCGGACAGCAGAGGGAGCCCTCTTCTAGCACATGTATTTCCCTCTGCGCCAGCTCCTGGATCCCAGTGATGCTCTTGGTCCCATTGTTTGCACTGACAGTGAACTTGGTTTACTGAAATACCTCTGTTTGTATTGGATTTACATCATGTTAGCAGCAGGAGCTTGAGTACCTTGGTAGAGGTCATGGACCATCATGAGAAGTAGAAGGAAACTGGGAAAAGGGAGGGGGAAGGACCACTAGCCTGCGCGTTTGCCCCAGCCTTGTCTCTGCTGCAGGAAGGGTGCCAGCAGCTTAGGGAAGACTTGTTTGCTTAAAGTATTCCTTCATGCAATCTGAGTATGCAACTAGTTTTCTCTATTTATTTTCTTGGGTAAAACAAGAAGAGGTTGCTGAGGTGATGCTGAGGTTTTCCTTATCTTGCTTTAGTTTCTTGGTGAGAAGTCTTGTCAGACAACTGAACCAAAGGCAGAACAGGATGCTGTTGCTGCTGACTTTGAGAGATGTGCAGGATGTTCCAGTATTTAAAGGGCGTCTACAAGGAAGATGGTGACTCCCTTTTTACAAGGAGTCATGGGGAAAAGACAAGGGGTAATGGGTACAAGGGACTCCTGGGGAGATTCCGATTGGACGCAAGAGGAAAATTTTTCACAATGAGAACAATCAGCCATTGGAATAATCTCCTCAGGGAAGTGGTACATTCCCTAACACTGGACACTTTAAAGATTCAACTGGGCAGGGTGTTGGGCCATGTCGTCTAGACTTTGCTTTTGCCAAGAAAGGTTGGACCAGATGATCCTTGAGGTCCCTTCCAACCTGGTGTTCTATGATCTTTTTTACCAAGCCACGATGTGCTCTCTTGCAGGTGGATCACACAATAATAATGTACCTCCTCGGACCAGATGGTGACTTTGTGGACTATTATGGCCAGAATAAGAGGAGCACTGAGATTTCTGCTTCTATCGCTGCACACATGAGAAAATACAGATCCTAACACACAGGGTCTTCAAAGATTGATGTGAACATCACCTGGAGGCTCGGCTGTAGTTGGGCTCTGGAGTTAAAGCAGAAGCATACAAGTGTAATATCCTGTTGCCACGTGCCTCCTTTCTTCCAAATAAGAAAGGCGACCATAATTCTGCAAAATACCATTATCAAAATCTCTATAGAGCCTTCCCTGTGGATATTATTTGCGGCAAGATCTAGGCTACAGAATGAAATTTGGGACTTCTCTGAAACATTGTTGGGAGCAAAAAATGGAAAACACTTTTCATTTGGGAAGAACGTGTGTGTCACTGGTAAAATTAATTGGTATCTCTTGGCAAGGCATCAGGGAAGGATGGTTACTGCAGCAGGATGGTTACTTGATGAAAAGCTATGTGGGCCATGGCATTCTCGGAGGACCCCTGCCCTCTTTTTTATCTGCACTGTTTTGCCTTCTGGGAGAGGCAGTTACGATATTACAAGCAGGAGAGCCTTAAGAGTACTCCTTATCAAGGTTAAGAAGGTGAAGAGCACTGAAAGCATCTGCAGCTTCCACGCATGGGACCAGCCCTGTAGTGTGCCTGATCTCTTCTTCATTTGAATGCAGAAATGAAATGTTTTTTCTTGGTGATTTTTCCAGGTGAATGCTGTTAATTTATAAGGAAACGAGTAATGGGTTGCAAATAGATTTTTCTTCTGATCTAAATGATTTTGTGCATAGTTGACCTGATTGTGCTATGCTGAACAGTGAAGTGGGGAGGATGAAGCAGGTCTGTGTCTATGCATAGTGCTGTCAGTCAGATGGTAAATTTTATGCTGTGCATCATTTGAAAATAAAGATTGCTTTGTGTAAGCAGTATATTTTTTTTTTTTTTCCTCTTAGTTAGGTTTCACTAGAACATCATCAGAACTTTGTATACTGGTCACACTTCCTATTCTTGTGCTGGTTTATCTCTTTTCAGAAAGTAGTGTTTCTCTATAAGAGTGCAGACCATAAACTGAATGTGCTTTTTTAAGGTAGGCGAACCCCAGAGAACGGCCCACAGGAGACAAAACAGAAAAGTTCTTGGCGCAAGTCCCAGAGTGTTTCAAACGGAGCACAAGTGTTCCTACTGGTAGCACTGACATTCTTCTGAGTGTGGGGGTTGGAAGAGAACATTCCTGTCCAAGGGAAGGTGCAATGTCTATGGTGAACTTCCGTCTTTCCAAAATCCTAAAAACCAGTAAACTTAACCTGTTCTAGAGCAGTTATAAAATATGATAAAGTAGTGTAGGTCCACATCAGCTGCCCTATACTACGGTGACCTCCTGAGGGTTTCGGGAAGGTTACTCTGATAGACTCTGTCTAAGACTGCACTCTTCTGATAAAGCTCTGTCAAGACAGGAAGATTCCTGAAGTTCCAAGGTGCGGGGTGTTTTGGTTTTGTTTTGTTTTGTTGTTTTTTTTCTTCTGAAATACTAGGTAGTTTAAAGTAGGGTGGGTTTTTTTCTGTTTTAAAGGATCAGCAAGAATTTTTCTGTGTCAGTTTACAGTGAGAGTTTTAAAAAGTGTCTCAGTAGAATTAAACAGCTGAGAAGGGAGTTAGGTTTTTTGCCTCCTTGTGCTGCCTGGCTTGATTGCAGCAGGCAATAAGAGTGGCTACCAAAGGAAATGTCACACTTCCATTAATTAGAGGCTGTGTCAGATCCAAGGTGTTATCAATAATATTAATGTCTGTGGTAAGTGGCACCCTGGCAAGGATGATTTTATTTTCATGGAGTGGTTGCAAGTGTCATCATTGTTTCTAAAGAGCCTTTCCTCTCCTTTTATTTTTCCCTACAATCCTGGAAATAATTTATTTTCAAAACTTTCCTTACAGAGCTGACTTTCGGCACCTACTAGCTCTGCATTTCTTTGTCTGCGTGGCTGTGCACCAGTTCATTTTGAAACAACAGGCCATGGCTTGACCTGCTGGCGATGGGAGGCTGTCCTGGGGACCTCTGGACCTCCGTTCTGACCCGCACTTCTGTGTTTGTATGAAGCGTGTCTTGTGGAGACTGTACTCCGTGCTCTGAGCCTCCCTGCTCCAGATGAGCGTGTGTCTGTTTCCCTTTTTCATCGTGACCTTTACCAGGGAAAATCACCTCCTATTTGAGCTTCTGGTGCCGTTGTTTTGAGGATGACTTGTGCAATACAGTGCCTTAGGATATAGAAGGTGGTAAATTATATTTATCCACTCCTGTGATAAAAGCAACGTCGAAATATCACTTCCTTACGGGTGTCAGTGGCCCAACACTCTGGCCATTCAGTAGGGTCAATGCAGAGTGGACAAGCTGTGCACGTTGACTGGTAACCAACAGAAGCTAGCAGCAATTACTGCTGGCGGGGACAGTGCAGGCCTGTGCAGCTTTTTTTAATGCTCTCTCACATGCTGTAAGTCTCCAAGTTCTTATTTACCTTACTTGGCACTGGAGAAATACTTTTTTCCTTTCTGAACAAGTTAGAAATAATCTGAGTGTTTTCTCTGGGGACGGGAGAGGAATTCATCCTGCCTGTCTTGCTGCTGCTTCTGTATTAGAGAGTCCATTCCTCTCTGTTCCGTGTTTCTTGAAAATACGGATGTGGAAGACCTGGTGGGAATGTGACTGAGAAATGGAGCAGCTGATCTGGGAAGATATTTTGTTTGCCTCTTTAAAGTGTGTTTGTGCTTCTCTTGATTACACCCAAGCTCTTAAAATACCCTGTGGAGAAAAGATGAATTTTAATACTGTAGTTTGAATCTTTAGGGACTGAAAAGATTCGCAATACATGTTTTTCAGCCATATCTGTCTTCCAAAAGGAATGGGAAAGATACAATATTTCAAAGCTGAAAATGCAGCAGGTTGATCGTGGGGCTCAGGGCAAGAGAGGGTGTGTTTATTTAAAATCAATTTTACTTAACCGACCACTAAGTAGAGGAGCGGTTCGAATTTGATGTACGTGGTAGCCTCTGCCAGGAGCGGGCCTTGGCCTGGGGACCCGTCTCCTCTGGCAGTGTGGGGGATCTCCACCAGCAGCAGTCACCGACGTCCAGGGTTGCGTATCGTGCCACGCGGGGTCTCTCCCTGCCGTGCTGGCCTGCAGCCCTCTGGGACTGGGACCTCCCGTCGTGTTTGGGGTCTCTTATAGCCCCTCCGTTTTTCACAGGCGGAAGCGTGTGTGAAAGGTGTGGCAGTCTCCTTGAGTCTTCCTCTCAGTCGCTGTGCTGGCGGTGTTTTGCATAGAATGGAAGCATAGAGGGTGCATCAGCAGCAGGAGGCGGGTTTAAGGGAGTGGGTTTAACTGATGGAAGGGAAATGCTTGTGAAAAACGTCATGAGAGGGGGGCAGGTGGGCTCTTGGCGCAGTGATCTTCAGTAGATTCTAGTCACTCGTTACTGGCAGCAAGAAAGAAGGAGTGAAAAATTGCCTCCTGTTCATGAAGAGTTGCTGGATAACGGTAGGGTGCCGTTAAACACCTACTGCTTACCTCTTATTTGGGCAACAAAAACTGGCTCTGTAATGAAGTCAGTCATACCACAAGATGCTCCCTTTTCCCATTGTGTGACTCCATGTTACATCTCTCATGCATTTGTGCATATGTTGGGCACTTCGTTTCTGGACAAAACTGTTTTTCCCTGGTAACACCTTCACGTCTGTGTTTCTTTATTTGATCACTCCGGAATTGTTTATGGCTGTGGAGTCTCCAGGGCCAAGTCTCTGCCCCAACTACAGCCGTCATCCCGTGGCTGTACTTCTCTACATAGCATCCTTTGTGCTTCTCAAGGTCTCTGCTGTCATATCAGGCTTGTATTTCTTAATATTGCATCGGTACATTAATGGCAAATACCTTATTCGACACGGAGTACAATCTGTATAAAACTAGGGCGGTATGAAGCAGCAGTAAGTAAGAAGAAAACAAATCAGCCAGAACCACCTGTTCAGAATTAAAAATTGGTGTTACAGCTAATCCAAGTTGAGACAAAGCAGAAGTCGGTAGAAATTTGGACCAGGCAAGCCTGCAAAGCTTCTGTCCCGAGGCTTCGCAAACTGGGTACAGAGCCTATGGGCTGCAGGGTGTCAAGGATCACCCTGTCTGCATTTATTTTCCTAGAGCTAATTTGTAGCTGACTCCCGCTACAGAAACAAATGTGGGATTTTTATCTTCTCCCAGATGTTTTGGCATAAGTGTCATGTCCTTTAACTTGGTTTTATGTGCCCTGAAAGGCAGAGCCAGCTGACGTGGGAAGCTTGTGGCAGACTGGGGGGCCTGTGGAAAGGGCACAGAAAGCTTTAGGGACAGAGGCACCTGCCCGTGGGCCACGTCGTGGCACTCAAGCGCTTGCCTTGCCTCCTGGCAGTGGGAGCGGCTGACGTCCGGCTTCTTTCTGCCTCTCAAATTGACCCTGCCCATCTCTTTTCCATCAGCCTTTACCAGGAAGGAAACTTTCTTTGGAAGTGAGGAGTTTTGGTTTGTTTTGTTTTTTTTATTTTTTGTTTTGTTTTGGTTTTTTTTTTTTTTGTTTTTTTTTGTTTGTTTTTTTTTTTTTTGTTTTTATTTTTGTTTTTTTTTTTTAGTAAAAATCTGTTGTTTAGGCAACTATTAGACTTTCACTGCCCTGCCTTGGTGACAGCAGGGAACACAGCTCTGTTCCCTGCGTGTTTAGGAGGACCGAGGGCTGTGCTGAATGCTCACCAGGAGGAGGCAGAACTGTTCAAGGGGTGGATACGTAGTGGGGGACAGGGAGTATGCTGGGGGTCTTGGACATCCTTTGCCAGCGGATGTCTGGTATTTCTTCAGTAGTAGAAATAGAGCAAACTCCCCCTGTACTCACCGTACCCAAATGCCCTGTAGTCCGGCGTGCAGTGCCTGGCCCACAAAAAGGGAGCTCAGGTCTGGCAGGGGAAAGTTTGCAACAATCCAAGTGCAAGGTCCTACATCTGGGTCGGGGCAATCCCAAGCACAAATCCAAGCTCGGCGGGGAATGGCTGGAGAGCAGCCCTGTGGAGAAGGACCTGGGGGTGATGATTGATGAGAAGCTCGACATGAGCCAGCAGTGTGCGATCGCAGCCCAGAAGGCCAACCGTATCCTGGGCTGCATCAAAAGAAGTGTGGCCAGCAGGGCGAGGGAGAGGATTCTGCCCCTCTACTCCGCTCGCATGAGACCCCACCTGGAGTACTGCATTCAGCTCTGGAGTCCCCAACATAAGAAGGACACGGACCTGCTGGAGCGTGTCCAGAGGAGAGCCACGAGGATGATCTGAGGGATGGAGCACCTCTCCTATGAGGAGAGGCTGAAAGAGTTGGGGCTGTTCAGCCTGGAGAAGAGAAGGCTCTGAGGGGATCTTATTGCGCCCTTCCAGTCCCTAAAGGGGGCCTACAGGAAAGCTGGGGAAGGACTTTTTACAAGGGCATGTAGTGATAGGACGAGGGGGAACGGCTCTAAGCTGGAAGAGGGCAGGTTTAGATTAAACATTAGGAAGAAGTTTTTCACTTTAAGGGTGGTAAGGCACTGGCCCAGGTTGCCCAGAGAGGTTGTTGAAGCCCCGTCCCTGGAGGTGTTCAAGGCCAGGCTGGACGTGGCCTTGGGCAACCTGGTCTAGTGGGAGGTGTCCCTGCCTATGGCAGGGGTGTTGGAACTCCATGATCTTCAAGGTCCCTTCCAACCTAAACTATTCTATGATAATACTCCCTGCTTGTGGCTGTGCTGGGCGCTGCAGCAGGGCTGAGGGGTGCCTGGCTCCCTGCGTGGGTCTCCCCGATGGAAACAGTACCAGACTACAGGTTTCACTGGGGAACCAAATTCGTTGGATTCTGGTGCTGTGAAGGTGAACCTCCATTACCTTGGGCCAACAGAGACCCACAGGTACCCCATGGGCAGCAGAGTACAGGCCTGGCAGAGGGCAGTCTGCGGAGCATCGCTGTGTGTGCGCACACCACACCCAGCCCCAGCCTCCTTGTCCTGTAAAATACCATTGGAAAATAGCATCTTTGCAGAGCGGCTGGCATCTGTAACACCGACTGCAGAGCTGATGCCATCCCAGGCTGGGGACTTGTGACAAGATGTCTGAGGAATGAGGGATGGTTCCAGTTGTCTACCCAAGGAAGGGAACGCATTCCTTGTGTGCTGCGCACAGAGCCCACGGAGGAGCTGAACTAATGAGTGATACCTAAGCCACATGGGTGAAGCTGGCTGTTTCACCCATGTTCTCACCACCAGCACAGGCAGAGCCAGGGACTGAAGAGATACAGAGACCATGGCTTGAACTGTCTGCAAAGCCTGATGTTGCATTTGCATTCCAGATCATGGAATAACTCAGGTGGCAAGGAACCTCAGGAAGTCTGTAGTCCAACCTCTTGCTCAAAGCCGGGGCAGCTATGGGGTCAGACCAGGTTACTCAAGGTTTTAAACAGCTAGGGCTTGAAAACCTGCAAGAATGGAGGCTGCACAACCTCTCTAGATGGATAAAAAAATGTTTCCCACTAGAGCAAGTCTTTTTCTTTATATCCAGTCTGAACGTTCAACCAGCATTTTAACTTGCGTTCTTTCACTGTGGCCCAGGGTGAAGAGCCTTACTCCATCTTGTTGATAACCTCCTCATAGGTATTGGAAGGCTGCTGTTAGGTCCTCCTGAAGCCTTCTCCTTCTTAGGCTGAACAAGCCCTGTTCCTTCAGCCTCTCCTCGTGTTGTCTGCGATGGCCGGCTCCAGGTCCCTGACCATCTTGACCTCATCTTGACCATTCTTCTCCCCAAGCTGCTCCCTGTCCAGTTGGTTCCCAATGTGTGTTTTTACAAGGATGTTCTCCTTACTGGGTGCAGGGCTTCTGCGTTAGTCCTTATTGAACTTCCTAAGGTTCCTGCCAGCCCATTCCTTCTGCCTGTCTGTGTCCCTTGGGATGGCAGCTCTGACCTAGATAGAGGGTATCAGCTGCTCCCCCCACTATGTTGCTGTCTGCACTTTATCAGCAGGTGTGGTGTTGCCTCTGCCAAGTCATTGATAAAGGTGTTAAATGGGAAAACTCCCAGGACTGACCCGTGCATGTGACCCGTTACTACTGTCCTCGGAGTTATTGCCCAACCAGGTTCTTTACCCACCTAGTTGCCCACCCATCCAGACCATAAACTCCTAGCTTGGACACAAGAATATTGTGGTGGATGGTTTGGGGAGCTGAGGTTGGGCAGCATCCATTGCTCTCCCAGCGTTCACGGACCTGGCTGTTTTATCATAAAAAGCAATCAGGATGGTCAGATGTGATTTACCTCTCAGTAAATCCACACTGACTGTTCCCACCTTCTCTTTGACATGCCCAGAAACGTGCTCCAAACATGTTTCTGTGGGTTTTTTTCCCTCTTAATTGACATCTTTTTTTCTGCACTAAAAAAAGAAACCTATCAGGAAACCCAGGCCTTATCTTGGCTGGTGTCTCTTGAGAGGATGCGGGTGCCAGACTGGGCATCAGTCCACAGTCATCAGGGCAAAATCCAAATCAGGTTTTATTTTTCCATACTCTGTCACGTGTGTACTGCCAGTGTGAAAATACCCTGTATGCCTGCCATGAGAGCCAAAAGGGCTCAGTCCAAATCCACTTTTGATCTTAAGCAGAATTGACCTGGATCAAATGCCTGCGACACGGGAATTTATCTGCTCCCCAGCTCTGAAACTGTGTGCTGCAGCTGGCGAGCTCGCTTGTGCCCAGAGCAGGCGAGTGCTGCAGAGAGGAGGTGGCTCCCTGCCCTGATCAAGTTAGTGCCTGCTCCTCAGCATTCACTTCCAAGCAGCTTGTCCTGACCAGGAGCTGGTGAGCAGCCCTGCTCCCTGCTGGTATCGGGGCCGGGTGCTTTTGGAGCAGATCTCCTGCTTCAGCCTGTGCCCCTCCCTTGGGCAGCGCGGACTACCTGGGTCATATGTGTTCGCACAGTGCTTTGACTGCAGTCCCGTGGTGTATTTCAGTGATGGTAGTGTCTTTAACCACTTGTGACTCTCCCCAACCAGAGCAACCTGCTGTGCGCTGAAGGTACTGTCCAGGAAAATTCATAGAATCATGGAACGGTTTGGGTTGGAAGGGACCTTAAAGGTCATTGAGTTCCACCCCCCTGCCCTGGGCAGGGACACCTCCCACCAGCCCAGGGTGCTCCAAGCCCCGTCCAACCCGGCCTTGAACACCTCCAGGGATGGGGCAGCCACAGCTTCTCTGGGCAGCCTGGGCCAGGGGCTCACCACCCTCACAGGGAAACATTTCTTCCTAATAAGTCATCTAAATCTCCCCTCTTCCAGTTTGAAGCCGTTCCCCCTCGTCCTATCACTCCATGCCCTTGTAAAAAGTCCCTCCCCAGCTCTCCTGGAGTCCCTTTAGGCACTGGAAGGCCACAATAAGGTCTCCCCAGAGCCTTCTCTTCTCCAGGCTGAACACCCCCAACTCTCTCAGCCTGTCCTCCCAGCAGAGGTGTTCCAGCCCTTGCAGCATCTTTGTGGCCCTCCTCTGGACCTGCTGGAGGGTCCAGGGCAGATATATCCCACAGTGCTGGATTTACCTGTAGCCTCCAAATGAACTCCCCATCTGATGGAGTAACTCACACGAGGGAGGAAAAATAGACATTTCTGCTGCCTGGAAACAAGGTGCAGTGTCCTGGTAGGCTCCAGGTCTACAGACATCAGTTGTCTTCCTCACTTATATTCAGCAGATGCTTCCCCATGGTGCCAGCTGGGTCCCTGTGCTTGCAGGATTTGATGAGTCCCTCAACTAGGAGCTTGTGGGGTGCTGCTGAGTTGTGGGCTGGGCAGTCACCAGGCATGCTCCGCTCAGCTCAGGTTTGTATCAGCACCCTCTTTGAGACACAGACATCCTCAAGAGCACTCCCAAGCCGCTCCAAAGCATGAACCAGCCAACGTGACTCCAGGGCAAGCTGCAGTGACAGCAAGAGAGGGCAGGGAAGAGGACTGCAGAGCTCAGGACGGCCCTTCTGTGGCTGTTGCAGTGGGTCCTCAGTTGGAAGCTGCCTTTGTGTGTCAGCTCCTCCATCCCAGGTGTTGGGAGTGCAGAGAGGGAGCAGGGAAGTTGCTGCAGGCACAGCAGGTTTAAGTACGGGCTAGCGCAGACTGTGCAGAGGGCACCAAAAAACGCTAGCGTGAGGCCAAGGGATGGGACAGGCTTGGGGGCAACAGTAGGGTGCATGGAAGACCGAGGTGTACACTTGAGCTGACACCTGGCTGTGTGGCTGTCACTCTGCTCGTGTCTCCTCCACTGAGGCTGCCACACGCCCCACATCCCTCCAGGCTCTTCCCAGCCCTGTTGCTTTCCCTGCACCCCTCCCCTGGGGGGAGCCGTGTTGTGCTGCGCACACAGGAGTTCAGCTGATGGAGGCTCAGGCTCCTGAAGCGCTCAGGGTTCAGGCACCTTAGTGCCACAGCCAGCCCTGCTTGGCGGAATTTTGACGATGATAGACTGAACACACACCGCAGAGCACTGCAAGCCATGGTACAATGAGGCTGTTGTCATGGCAGTCCTTCAGAAACTGCAGCTGGTGGCAAAGATGCCTGGTCATTGAGGAAAGGTGGCTGAAAATTAGCATCCTCCTGCAGCCACCCAGGACCATTTAATCCTTGCTGCTTGTTAGCTATTAGCAGCCTGAGGAAAAAAACAAGTCTTCCTCACCTCTATCTTGGGTGAAGGTTTGAGATACTGTAACTCTTTCTCCCTTTCTCCAGTAGCTTTGCAGATATCTACATTTTCTGAGCCTTTTCTCACTTCATTGGACTTGCGTGGTCCAAGCACTGACCCCGCATTATGAAGATGTGCTCCCACCAGCCCGTAGCCAGGACTGGGGGATGAATGAGGGCTCTCAGGTGCTCTTTGGTGAACTACAGGATAGAGCTGAAGGCTGAGCATTGAGTTGGGCTCTTTACCACCTAGCTGCAAATCAGTATTTATCTTCAGTCAGGTAAAAAAAGTGGTGCACGGACTGCTGAGGAGTCAAACAGAGCTCTGAACAGCCTGCTGTGATGCACTGAGGTTGCCAGATGCAGCCAAGACTTTCCAGTCCCTGCTGCTGGCATAGAGTGCTCACCTGGAAGACCCAGGAGCTCCAGGTGTGTGGAGGCTCCTCCAGGACAGTGAGTGCTGGGGCTGCTCAGGAGCTCCCCAGCCTTGGGGCAGTGAGGGTGTACTTAGTGAAGCAGATATTCTGGGCTGCGCTATGGGGGAAACGGCCACAGTCCTCGCCATTAGATGTGAACTGGTAAGCAGGTCAGTGTTACTGGATTGCTCTTAGGTTTGGTGGCCTAAAAAAAAAGCAAAAAGCTAACTATTTCCCTCCTAGAAAAGAATTTAAAAGGTTTGGTTTCGTTCAAACGGAAACTGACTTTTTTTAAAGCAAGCTACGCTGCTCGTGGTGTATCTAGCTCCTGACTTCTAGCAGCTCTGCATCAGTTGTACATGTTCCTGGGGGTATGAGGATCTGTGCTGGGGAGACCTGGGCAGGAATGATTGCATCTGTCTCTGTGCAAGAGCCAGCTCATTCCATGTTTTAAGCTGTGTATTACTAGTTTAATGAAGTAGGTTCCTTCAGCATGCCAGGGAACTTACTCAGCTACAGCTTACAAAACCTCCTTGTTCTCCCAAAGTTCTTTGTGCAAAAATAGATGGACACCAACCAGTAAATCCACCTTTAATTTGTGGGGGTATATTGAGCCATGGGTGCCCTTATCTGAATGAAGGGCAGTAATGAAGGTCCCTGGCAAAACTGGGACTAGAGAGCCTTGCAAGGCAATGCAGCTTGCCGTGATTGCACCCTCATGACCTTCACCTCAGGACAGCTCTGTGTCTGCCAATGATGTTGGCAGCACGGAGCAACAGATATAACGGCAGCTGCTGTTCCCCAGGGCTCTTTGCAAGTATATGTGCACCTACATGTCTGCTTTGGGGCCTTTCTGCAGTGCTCTAGGAAGGTTTTGGGGGTAAAGGAAGGTGTTTCACTGTCCTCTGCCCGTGAGAAGCTGAAGCAGGGTATCATTGCCCTGGGACTCGCCCTAAATCTCATCTTTTCCTGGGACATCATTTCATGCCTGCCCAAACACCAAGCAGCTGAGCTTGTGGCAGTCCTGGCTGTGGTGGGATGGTGTCAGTCCTCCTTCACAAAGGGCAATCTTGGGCCCTGTTGTGAGGCAGCAGCCCACTTGTCCCAACCCAGCTGATGAGCCTCTCGCCTGGCCAGGTCCTGCTGGCTGCAGGACAGAGACCTGGCATCGGTCCCTTGCCCACCCCCTGCATGGGGAGCTACCCCCCGCACCCAAGCCTGGGTCCGTGAAGTGAGGCACAGAGGCACTCATCAGCCTGGGAAGTGTCCTTGGAAAGACAGGGGCAACCCCAGAGCATGGTGGAGACACGGTGAGGTCTCTGGAGGAGGGCTGGGTGATTAGAGGGTGATTTGTTCCTCATGCTGGGTCCCAGGTTGGTGCTCTGAGTTGGGATCAAATCAGAGAGAAGGGGTTTGCAAGGAGACCAGTGTGGCACAGTCTGGTGTTGGCACTGACTCGATGGTCTTCATTTTGGTTTTGGGTCTCTTTTCCCCTGTTGAAAAGATCCTGGCCTGCTCTCGGCTGTGCATGTGCGTGGTGTGCCCACTGCAGCTCCCTGCAGTACACACACTCCAAGCCTTGGTCCCAGGGATCATGAATGTATTTTGCCGAACTCTTCATGAAAACTTTCACCGTAGACATCTGGTGTGGAAAAGGTCAGCCCAGTCCTTTTATGTTCAAGAAAGCTGAAAGTAATGGAAACCAGAAGCCGCTGAACATTAGGAGGAATGCAGCAATAAGCACCGTTCCTTGTGTCAGAGAACACTTAGCTACAGCAACAATTTAGCTTAGTTGCAATTTGGTGCACATATAATTTGTATACTTTATTCCTGTTGTCTTTAGTACTTGCCACTTTTGAAATAGCAGCTGTAATGCAGAGCTGCAGTGCAGAAGAGGGTGTGATACTAGCCTCTGGCTTTTTTAGAGTGCTCATTTCTAGATAATTTATATTTCTCAGAAAAAAAACGCAAGCAGATTTACTTATAAGTCCTTTAATTAGACTTTTGCCTTCACTGGAGTGATTTCCAGTGCCCCAAAAGACCAGACTGTTTTTAGAAAGGCCCAGTAGCCCCATCCCTGCTGGTGCTGCATACGCTGCCCTGCTCACATTGGGCTGTGCCTGCACTGTTCCAGGTGCCCTGCGGCACCAGAGGGACAGTGCTGGCTTGAAGCTTGTCCGACAGCTGCCCACCGGGCTGCTGGGAGCACCCTCGCCTCTACTCTGCACCACCTCGCAGCAGCAACGATGGCTCTGGAGAATCCGTGTGTTAGATACAGGCTCATGAGAAGGTAAGACATCCCTCCTCATCCACTGGTCTCTCCCTTCGCACCACACCGTTTCTTAATTTGGTTTATATTTTTAGTGTATTTTGTTCAGATTTGAAAAGATGACTATTAAAGGGGGCCACTGCTCTGAACATGGGTGTGCAGCTAAACCCTTGCTCCCGGGCCACAGGCACGTGAATCGAGATGTGGTGGACCACGATGACCTGGGTTCACGGCAGCAAGCCCAAGGTCTGTGCTCATCTTGGTGTGACCACTCAGCCCCAGTACAGGCAGCTTTGGGGTTTCCTGCGGGCTAGCAGGATCCTCCACAAGTGCAGAGGTGACACTTGTGTGTGGCCTGTCTTAGGTAATGGCTTTGTGGGCAGGAGACTAATCCTGCACAATCTGGGGGTTTAGGTGAAACGGTTGAGATGTCCTCCAGCCCTGGGAGTGCGATAAGAAGTATCTCTCTACAGGAATATGACCAAAACCCAGACATTATATGGGGAGCTGTACTCCCCTTCTCTTGACATTCCTGCTTTGTAGTGCAACAGGCACATTTTTATATCTCAGCCCTTGCTCCAGGCTACCTTCTGATAAGATTCTACAGCAACTATTATCTTGAGAAATATTTTCATGTAATGATAGAGAACTGCTAGAAATAAGAGTGTGAATGTTATAATGCAAGGTGTGGCCTTTTCAAATAGCAAGCGTGTAATAGCAATGGCTGTTGTAGCTGGTTATGTAGTTCATGAATCAGAATTACTTAGAGATCTGAAAGTAATTAATGTGTATTTTTTTAGCTACTAACCCTTGCTGGGCTGGGGAGAACATGAATCATAGAATCATAGAATGGTTTAAGTTGGAAGGGACCTTAAAGATCACCCAGTTCCAACCCCTGCCCTGGGCAGGGACACCTCCCACCAGCCCAGGGTGCTCCAAGCCCCATCCAACCTGGCCTTGGACACCTCCAGGGATGGGGCAGCCACAGCTTCTCTGGGCAACCTGGGCCAGGGGCTCACCACCCTCAAAGTGAAAAATTTCTTCCTAATATCTATTCTAAATCTACACTTTTTCCGATTAAAGCCATCACCTCTCATCCTATCACTACATGCCCTTGTAAAAAGTCCCTCTCCAACTTTCTTGTAGGCCCCCTTCAGATACTGGAAAGCTGCTATAAGTGATAGTAGAGCTTGTGGATACACTGGATGGCCCTGATTTAGAGCATTTGAGACAATGGCTGCATGCAAATGGTTTTAAACAGTCCAGTATGTTGTTGGTGCAGCGCTCAGCAGGTACCTGGGACGAGTTGGCAGTAGGGGCTACCTGTGGGCCATTGCTCTTTGCTCTGATCCTACATCTGGGGGGGGTCGGCTCTGGCCCCCTTGCGTTTGGGCATGCCTGGGAGCAGGAAAGGCCCTGTCTGAATCACACCGACCATCCAGTATCAGGATAAAGCCCTGAACTGATAGTTGGTCTGTTGTGTCTTGGCTTTTTGCAGACACTCAGTACATCCACCGCACTGAGTTCAAAGGGCCGATCACAGGGGATGCTTGCTAAAAAAAGCTTTCCCTCATCCTCCAGGCTTAGGGGGATTCTAGGAATTCATGGTTCATGAGTTATGTGGCTGTGGTGTCCATTTTTAGTGACCTTAAATGAAATTAAGGGCAACACGGAACATGTTTGTCAAAACACTAGTGACAATGACGCTCCTGCAAGACCACAGGGTCAGCTTTCCTCGGGCAAATGCAAGCAGAGCCAGCCACTGTGTCTGAAAGATGAGGTAGTGTCCCCCATGCTGCAGAAGCAGCTGCAGGTGCCCCAGGGTGCTCCAGCTGGGAGTGGTGCTTTGAGTGGTGGCAGGAGCTATTTGGGGCAGGCTTCTGGCTTCATGCAAGTCCTGCAGGCTTCGTTCTGGCAAGGGAAAGCTTGTGCTGCAGCCTTGGATGAGTGTGCATTCAGTGTGGAGGGTGAATGGGTGATACTGAACAGTGACAGAAGATGCCCAAAACAGGCTGGATGACTCAGGGGGGAAAAGACCCTTCCGCTCATGCACCAGGAGCTACCTCTATCTGTTCAGGCATGAAGGCTCCCATCGCTCCTGCCAACTGCTGTCCTCACCTGCCCTGCCAGGTGAGGCCAACTTGCAGCCATTACCTGTCTGCTCTGTACCAACCAAAGAGAGCATTTGGGACTGAAAGACCTCCATTCAAAGCCCACCCTGGCCCAAAGGGTGTTCATAGAATCATAGAATCATAGAATGGTTTAGGTTGGAAGGGACCTTGAAGATCATCAAGTTCCAACCCCCCTGCCATAGGCAGGGACACCTCCCACTAGACCAGGTTGCCCAAGGCCACGTCCAGCCTGGCCTTGAACACCTCCAGGGACGGGGCTTCAACAACCTCTCTGGGCAACCTGTTCCAGTGCCTTACCACCCTCAGAGTGAAAAATTTCATCCTAATGTTTAATCTAAACTTGCCCTCTTCCAGCTTAAAGCCATTCCCCCTCGTCCTATCACTACATGCCCTAGTAAAAAGTCCTTCCCCAGCTCTCCTGTAGGCCCCCTTTAGGTACTGGAAAGCCGCAATAAGATCTCCCTGGAGTTCATACCCCCTTTGGAAGAGTTTATCAGTCGTGCAAGAGTTGGTGAGGGGTTTATCCTGCTGAAAATGTGCAACTGAGAACACAGGTTGTTGGTCCAGAAAGAGTGTAACCCAGCAGAATCCTGCCTGTGATGCCCGCTGGTCGTGGGGCTTCTCACTGAGATGGGAGAGCTCAGCTCTGGGACCTGCCTGACCCCCAACCTCTCCCACAGAGCTGGAGAATTTTGCTACAATTTTGTTTTTCTCCATGCTAATTCTCACTGGTTTTCTATGCTTCTCAGGGCATACGTGTAGGCTAAAGTGGATTCGGTGATGGTTTGGCTGTGTGGTCCTGGAAGCCTGTGGCACAGCCCTGCTCTGGGGAAGGGTAAGGGGTGTCTGAGCCCGGGCTGGCTGTGCCTTGCTGCCAGACCTCGGTCTGTGCTGCTCAAGCAGGAGTTGTACAGGTGCAGCGTACCCTTGCACAGCCTGCTGCTCCTCAGACACAGCTCTGCCTGTCCTCAGGCATGGCTGAGCCTACAGACACGGGGATTCATGTGAACGTGGTGCTCTGGGTTACAAGCGCTCAGCGTTTTGGTGGCTACTATGTCCCCTTACCAATATCCTTGTCACCTGGGAATTGCAATCACTGTGTCTAAGAACATGATAGCACCGTGTGACATGGTTTCTGCAGCTTCTTTCAGCAGCAAGGGCAGTGGACATCCTAGGCAGCGAAAGTGGTATTTGAAGCTAAGTTTCTGTAGCATATTGAGGGTTTGGCATTCATGAAATGTCCATCCCTAGCTAGATTTGGGTGTTGTTCTTTCTGATTAGCCTCTATTTTACCATGGTTTGTCACATCAAACTTCAGTCATGGCCTCTCCTCCTATCCTCCCTGACCTGTGCAGTGATGGGAAGCCACAAGGATTGCCATAACCGATCCTACATGAACCCTCATCTCCTTTTCCCCTTCTTGTGGCCTTGCCCTCCACCCCATGGGTACTTTGCATTCCCTTGCCACTGTGTAACTGCCCAGGCATCCCGTGAGCAGGAGCAGTGGGACAGGTCCCTCTGGGACTGCTATTTCTTTGACATATAGGTGAGAGCAAGTACAAGTGCTGTGGTCATAGCTGGCAGGAGAGCATGTTCCCAGTAGAGTAATTCTCACAACAGAGTCTACAAACCACAGTTAGGTCCTGAAGTTACTAAAATTGGAAAAAAGAGCGTCTCCTTTCTTTACATACTGTATATGGTAGAGAATGAACATGAATTGGTGAGTAGGCAGGAGTGTCAATCCCTTCCTTCCAAATATAGGGAAGGGGCCGAGCTAAGCGAAGGGGGCTGAGCCTATAAAAACTGTCAGGGAGAAAGCCGTTGTTGGTGGCTCCTGATCCCCTGTCCGTTCTCATGGCCATGCTGTGACTGACCCACAGAGGGGTGGAGGGCTCCTGCGACCGGTGCTGTTCCCTGTGCCTGGAACTTCTCAAGGCCATGGGAAACCTGCTGTAGATTCCCCACCGGGCCATTCCTTGGGTAAGGAAGGACTGGTGTATGCGGTTTGCTTTGCTGGTTCCCAACTGGAGTGGTTGCTCGCAGTAAGTAAGGGAGAGGTATTGGGCCTTTGGAAAGGCTGCAGCTTAGCTGGAATCTGACCCTTCACTCTTTCTCTTTCAGAGATCAGAGATGTCAGCCTGTTCCTTCCTTCTTTCTGTTGACTGATTGTTAAGGTGAGAATTTAAGGCATGAAAACTAATAGCTTGCCCAGGCCGGCGTGAGCTGGCTCTTCCCTTGCACTCACTGTGGGCAGGTCCATGTTCTTCCCCCTGCATGAGCTGCTCTAACAGGCCATGGCACATGTCTATTCCTGCCCACTATGGCTGCCCACCACAGGACTAAGACAGGCTCCATGTTAAAAGGGAGTGGGGGAAATCATAAATAGAGAACTGGAAAAAAAACAGGCTTCAGGGATTCAGTCTTACTAAGGACTATGTGAGTCCTTTGGAGATCCCTCCCCTTTGCCGCACTTCCCCAGGGAGCCTTCCTGCTCCTTTGGGTATGGATCCCCTTTCCTTGGGGCTGTGAAGAGTGGCAGCTCTTCTTCGTTGCTTTCATACATTCCAGCTTTGAAAGGCAAATATCTCCCTCAAGACCTTGCAGCATGCATCTGAGAGATGGGAAGGGTGTTCTCAGGGCAGTCAGCTTCGGAGGGCTGGTGCACGTTCAGCTCCATTCTGCTGGACTCTAAGGACCGCACAGGGGACCACCACAGCAGAGCCTGTCTTTCAGCTTCAGCCATGAGCAGAGACGCTGGCATGGAGGTTTTTGGTGAGGCTGCACCATACCTTCGCAAATCAGAGAAGGAGAGAATAGAAGCCCAGAACCAGCCATTTGACGCCAAGACCTACTGCTTTGTGGCTGACCCCGAGGTGGAGTACACCAAAGGGAAGATCACGGCTGCACAGGACGGGAAGATAACTGTTGAGACAGAGGATGGCAGAGTAAGTGCATTCCTTCTGGTTCTCCTCCCTGCCCTGCTGAGAGCCCAGGGTGTCTGCTAGGGAGGGCAAGGAACACAGAAAGCACTAGACTAGCTCAGGTGAGAAATCTGCCCTGCTGTCTGACTGGGACCAGCACAGCCTCCAGAGGAAGGTATTGCTCTGGATGCTGGCATGAAGGTATCCATTGGATAATTATTCTTGGTTTAGGCTTTAAAGAACAGGCAATGCTCTGAAACAGGTTGGGTTCTAGCCTTGCCAGTCTTAGTGTTCTTCAACCTCTGCTTTTAACCTGTTCTCATCTAACACTGTCATATCCACTAACAAATTCCTTCCTTTATGGTAGCAGAGCAGGCAGCTACTCTGAAAGTCCCCTTTGCATGTGAAATTATTATCAGTGTCACTGGCTGCAAACAGTTTCCTTGAGGCGTCTCCAAGGTGTTAATCTTGCAAAAACGCTGCAATGTCTTAGCGACTTGTGTGCTGATAACTTTTGTAAGAATAGCTGCAGCAGCCCAAAGAACCACCTCAACCACCATCTTGACAGTAGCTGCTACCAAATTTTTAAGAATAAAGCAAATAAAGAATAAAGCAGTAATCCGTTAGTTCACCCCCAGCCTCCAGCAGTCACAGGTATGTGACTGAGCAGAGGCTGCAGCAGGCTACTGTGTACAAAGACCTGCTTTCCTGGGGGCCGGCTTTTTTACATCCGTTTGAGCTTTTTGCCTCTGTAGTGTCCTGTGAGAAATATTTCCACAGTTTAAAACTGGAGTCTGTGTAAAATGCTTCCTTTTTCTGCAATGTACAGCCTGATAATTTATGCTTATTTTTTTCACAAGGAGAAAAAAATGCGTAATGCTTCCTTGCTGTGGCCACGGTTGTCGCTGCCATTCCTGATTTTGCAATCTTCAAAAGTATTTCCTTTTCACCTCCAAATCCCAATCAAGTTATGCTTTCCTCATAGGAAAGCTGTTTCATACCTGTGACCATCTTTGTTTCTCTTCTCTGGATCATTTCTAGTACAACTATATCCTTTCTAAGAGGTGTGATCAGTAACAAAGGTGTGAATGAACTGACGGACACATCCTACTTAAAACTGCCTTATTTTCTCCCTTTCTTTTCTAATAATTCCTGATATTGTAGAGTTCCCTGTCCTCATTTCAGCACTGAGCTGACATTATTTTAGAAACCTCCATAGTGACTCCCAGATATGTCCTGTGAGTAAGAGTTAATGCATGATCTCTTATTCTATACAGAGACTTTCCATGAATCCTAATTGCTGAAGTGTTTGAATGCTTTAGAAAGGTATTTAGGGATGCATATCACAAAGCTTCTTTTGAAAACCATGCCTGTAATTCTTGCTTTGTCAAAAGAAGCCCAAGATCATTCCACTAATCAGGACCTGAGCTTGGAAATGGTGTTCCATCTTTCCAAATCAAATATGATTGCAGTAACACAATTTCCTCCTTGGATTGGACAAGTCAGCTTGGACCAGTCCATGGGAGCAGCAATTACAGCATAAAAGTAATGGGAAAAGCCATCTGGAGAAATGACAACAGGATTTTCAAGCCCCTTCATGGTTCAGCGTAGCCAAGATAAGCTGCTGCCGTCTGTGTACATCTGCTTTCCTGCACATCTACACCCCCCTCCAACATATCCACAGGCTCTGGCAGTGTGACAGGATGGTCGTTCACAACCTGAGCCCAGCAGACGGTGCTATTTAGTTGGGATAGAGCCTTTGTTTAATTAGGAATGGCAACAGGCAGGACTGGAACAAATCTGTTCCAAGGAAGGATTTGCTGTTGCTGAATCTTGTGCTGTTAGTGTCCTGTCTCTCCAGCATTGTGCAGTGTGAGTCCTGGAGGCCGAAAAGGTAGACTGGCCAGCAGTTGTGCCCCTGGCTATTACAGCCATGAGCAGCAGCGATGTGAAGGTCATAAGCAGCAATAATGTGAACATAGTTGTGTTCAGCACAAAATCTCCCTGTGTGGTTGTAGCAATTCCAGGACAGTAAATTTATATCTGGTAAATTTGTCAGTGTTGTAGAGTTCCTGTCTGGCAGCAGTGTTTGCCCTGTAATAGCCATATCTTGTTTTGCACAGTTTAAAGAAAGAAAAATCTGAATTAGAGCAGCCTTACAGATGTTATCACTTCTCTGTGTTTGTGTCTCTGTGTGTACACATGGAAGAAGCATTGAGAGTTGCTGAATCGAGGTTAACTCTTTCTTTCTGAATTACAGACTGTTGCTGTCAAACCTCATGATGTATATGCCATGAACCCACCTAAGTTTGACAGAATTGAGGATGTGGCCATGTTGACCCACCTGCATGAACCTGCTGTCCTCTACAACCTCAAAGATCGCTACAGCTCCTGGATGATCTATGTAAGTTTCCTCTCACAGCAAAGGAGAAAATCCAGCTGCCAGAAGATGGACTTCAGGGGCTCTTCTGGTCTGTTTTTTCCTCACAGACCTACTCGGGTCTCTTCTGCGTCACTGTCAACCCCTACAAGTGGCTGCCGGTGTACAACCCAGAGGTGGTGTTGGCCTACCGAGGCAAGAAGCGCCAGGAGGCCCCTCCACACATCTTCTCCATCTCTGACAATGCCTATCAGTTCATGCTGACTGGTGAGCTTTTATATTTTGACCAGACTCATAGAAAAAAACTGTTTTTTCTATGCCAAATGCCATTCCTTATCTGCCATGCACTCAGTTGTCTTTGCCATCTCTTACAGTGTGCTGTCCTAATTCCTTGTTCTGTGTCATGTTGCTCAGGGTCCCAACTACTGTGCTGTGGAATTAGATGTGCCTATTTTATCTCCAGGTGATGCAAATCCAGCTCCAGACAGTTTTCCCTGTCTTCCGAAACAGGCTTTTTATTTTTGAAGTGTGCTGTGCTGTTGTACTGCACATTATTTGTATTTCTGGTCTAAGTACTAAGCTAAGCACCATAACAGGAACTGCTGCAAAGGGTAGTTGGACAGTGCACACTATCTGGGAAGTCCCTAGTCACAGTCAGCACACCAGCACGTGGCTTCAAGCAGCAGCAGGTAGGTTCAGAACAGAGCTGGAAAAAATATTTTCACCAGGATACATGTTTTCAGTTTGAATCAAGTCCTGTCCCATATTAAATAGCAATAAAGGTAAAGAATGGTAAAGACAAGCAAAGAGAAGAGTGCAGGATGGAGCAAAGGTGAAGGAGAGAAGACAAAAAGTAGAGTACAGGGAGGGGAAGACAGAAGGGGAAAAAGACCGTGCATCTTTTCAGTTTTGCTCGCAGAGATTTTGTTTCTTTCCCTTTGATGAACACTAGGTCATGGGTTACCTGAGAACCAGCGCTTTTCCCTACAGCTTCTCTGACTGCAGTTATTTTTCCCTTTCACAGATCGTGAAAATCAGTCTATCCTAATCACGTAAGTACATCGGTCATTTTCAACTTTGTCTCCAACAAAAAGTGGGCAGATAATTCTTCACTCTGTGCTTTCCCTCGACAGTGGAGAATCCGGTGCAGGGAAGACTGTGAACACGAAGCGTGTCATCCAGTACTTTGCAACAATTGCAGCAGGTGGAGACCTAGCCAAGAAGAGGGAGTCCTGGATGAAGGTGTGAAGAAGAAAGGCTTGGCAGAGGGGAGGTTTGGGATGTTATCAGCCTGTGGCTGCAGAGAGCACTGGTGACAAACATTTACCTCAAAATATGAAATATCATTTATTAGTTCCAGCCACTCTCTCAAAGGCCGGTAAGACCAAGGGCTGATATGCAGTTAGGACCACAACAAACACAAGCCAGCAGAGCTGCCACTGTCACTACCCAGGTGTAGCTTTATCTGGACTGAAACCAAGTTTGGGGGATTGGTGTCCAGGAGGAATCAGAAGCTCCGGTTTCTTCACATGGACCACTCTGTCCCTGTGGCTGAGAGATGAGAGCTCTGACCATGGGAGAAATTCTGAATAAGAGAAAAATAAATTATTTACCATGTACACACAGTGCTGGTTCTTGGCACTGTAGTTGAGAAGATGCTGCAGTAACGCTGTGCAGCTGAAATGAAGGGCACGTGGCTGCACATGTAATCAGGCGAGCCCCAATATAGTAACTTTTTCCTACCACATAGCCCATGGTGTTTTTCAATAATTATTCAAATATTCTCGCAGGGTACGCTCGAGGATCAAATCATCAGTGCTAACCCGCTGCTGGAGGCCTTTGGGAATGCCAAGACTGTGAGGAATGACAACTCTTCACGCTTCGTGAGTTGTCGTGTTTCTCTCTGCGTTTCTAATCCTGTTTGTTACTTGCAACTGGGAGTCATTGGGCTGGGAGAAATGTTCTTCCTGACAAATTTCTTGGTTGTCTGTTAGATACTGATGTGTTTACAGCTGTTTCATGCTCACAGCTGCATGGGCTGCAACAAACTGTTCCTCTTTATCCATCTTTGAATATCTCAGATAATTCAAACTGATTTGGAGATGCTGTCACTGAGATTCAAGGCAGAAAACTACTCTGGCATGTTACCCTGAGGTTACTGCACTGACCACGATCTTTTGTCTGCTTGCCAGGGTAAATTCATTCGTATTCACTTTGGTACCTCTGGAAAACTGGCCTCTGGTGACATTGAGACCTGTGAGTAAATGAGGGAGGCTTACTGCTTTCCTGTAAAGTTAAGAAGGGCTTGAAAAATTTACATGTGCATGCATATTACAGACTTGCTGGAAAAGTCAAGAGTCACCTTCCAGCTGAAAGCTGAGAGAAGCTACCACATCTTCTACCAGATCCTCTCCAATAAGAAGCCTGAACTGCTCGGTAAGGACAGCCATCACCTAGTGATATTTTACAATAAAATCAATATGGGAAACTTTTCCCTAAATGTGCCAGCTCAGTGACAGAGGGTCCAGTGGCACCTGCTGGCCTGGCACCATGTGTCACAGGCACCAGGTGCCTCAGGCTGTGCAAAGCACTGGAACTTTGATCATGTGCTTATTAACATCATCCGCATTCCAGCATTGATGATGACTGAGCTACCAAAGCTGTACGCAGCACTTTTGTCTCTGTATAACAGTGTTGCGCTAGAGGTTACTCCACCTCCAATTTATCTTCCTTGGGTAAATTGTAATGCAAACTGTGTGCAGGTGGGGTGCGGGGGTAGCTAATTTACTCTGTCTTACACCTTGCTGGTGTGGAAAGTCCAACTTATATGGGCCAGATCCTGTGAACAATCTTCAATAGAAAGGTGAGTAATTCCCTGGGTGCAGGATGGCCAGATGCCCTGATCTACAAACCATCTATCTGAACTCTTCATCATATGGGCAAAAGTTCTTCCCCATTTCCAGTATGGCCCCTCCAGCCTTTTCCCCCTTACCACTGCCATGGCATACTGTATCCATGCCCCGCATCTGTCCCAAACCCTTTTGCCACGCACTCAACTACTGCACTCATCCTCACTCCACTCTGCCCACCCCTCCCAACTATCCACAGAACGTTTCCCAAGGTGGAGCTCCTGTCCTCATCTTCCCACTATGTGCCCTCCCAACGTTTATCACCTCCCCCTTCCCTTCCCAGAGAGACTGCCCTGTGCCAGGGGACTGCATGTCTGTACAAGGACACAGACAGATTTCTCTTCAATATATGGAGGGCTCCCTCTCCTGCACACTGCACAACTCCACAGCACATCTGCGCATCTTCACTTCTCCTCTTACTCTACCATAGGATTCGGGACTGAAAATGGGTTGTGAATTTTGGCCTCAATTAGATGGAGATAACCACACATGTTTGTATTACTTACGTGCACTAGCACACAACCCCAGTGGGTGCAAGGGGCATCCAGGGTGGGTTAGTATATGACATGTATGAGGATAAGCATATATGAGTCTTACCTAAAAGTATCTTAAAAGCTGTTTCTTTGGCTGGCCCTTTTTCCTTGTCTGCCAGTGCTGAATGTTCAGTTCCCAGTTCACAGCATATTAAACTGATAGGACTGAGAACCTGCCCAGGACTTTCTGCTCATCCAGTGGAAGGCAGATGAATGTGTTTACTCTGTCTGTCTTGTCTCTTAATAGAAAACCAAGAGTTTGGGGATGCAAAAAGAAAAAGAGCCCATGAAACCTTGCTGAGCCATTGTTCCATTTTCACTGCCAGGATCTGGCTCTCACTGCTTTGTTTGCCTTTCAGAGATGCTCCTCATCACAACCAACCCGTATGACTACCCCTTCATCAGCCAAGGGGAGATTTCTGTGGCCGGCATTGATGACAAGGAGGAGCTTGTTGCCACAGATGTGAGTACACTTAGCAAGGAGAGACAGTATCACTTTTACCATGACCACCATTATAATCAGCTGATCTATCTGGTGTGCAGGCAGCCATCGACATTTTGGGCTTCAGTCCAGATGAGAGAATGGGGATTTACAAACTGACAGGGGCAATCCTGCACTACGGGAACATGAAGTTCAAGCAGAAACCACGTGAGGAGCAGGCAGAGCCAGACGGCACAGAAGGTAATACCTTCATGGCTTGGAGAGACGTATTTCCAACTGTTTACATGCCATTTTTCACTAGAAATCCAAGGAGTCTTCCAGGAAAGAAGCAGTTGTTCTTTGATGAACATAAAAAGGAGGTTCAGCCTTCAACTTACCACCTCCTGTAGGGTCACCTTCTGCATCCACTTTACTACTTTATTCCTGCTGGCTTTGCTGAAGGACCTTATGCCTGGGACACGTTACTGTAATATTCACTGGTTTCTGGTAACACATCCAGACTTGTTCTGCTTGGGTGACACTGTGGAGAAGTGGCTTGAAGGGAAAAACACTCTGCTGTCCCATCACCAATGCTGGTTTTACCAACTGGTAAAACCAACTGGTTTTATCACACTGTTGGGGCTGCCGTAGCCACTCAATCATGAGGACCAGCCCTACAAGGCTCTTTGGAAAAGTATGTGAGAACATTGGTGAAGCTGAAGATAGGGTAAAGCCGAAGATAGGGTAAAGCCAACCAGTTTGCCAGGTTTCAGAGTGAGCTCTGGCTGGCTCCAGTGCATTCTGTCTGTCCCAGCTAAGAAGAAAGTCTTCCAGTATTTTTTTTTTGGTGTGTGTGTGTTTTACAGAGGCTGACAAAGCAGCATATTTGATGGGCCTGAACTCAGCAGACTTGCTGAAAGCTTTCTGCTATCCCCGGGTGAAAGTGGGAAATGAATACGTCATGAAGGGCCAAACAGTGGATCAGGTGAGTGTCAGGGAGCAGCAGGGTCTGTCTTGTCCATAAGGGACAGGATTGGGTGCAGGTCACAGCTGAGGATGGTCAGGACTGTTAAAGCCTATTAGTGCACTTTGTGGGCTGACAATATCCATGCATGGTGGAGGGGCATTTTATTCTGGTGATGCACTAGCAGTGCCCTGACACAGCTGTGTGAACCATCTTCCTGCAGGTGCACCAGGCAGTGAATGCCATTTCCAAGTCAGTCTACGAAAAACTCTTCTTGTGGATGGTGATGCGCATCAACCAACAACTGGATACAAAGCTGCCAAGACAGCACTTTATTGGGGTCTTAGACATTGCTGGCTTCGAGATTTTTGAGGTTTGGTTTTACATAGCACTCTCAGACTTCTGGCTGTCTTTAAATGCTTTTTTTCCTTTTGTTTTACTTTTCTGACCTTTCCTTCTCACCTCAAGGCAGCCCTCAAGATGCGGGCAAATCTCTCTGAAGCTGCTTTTGCCTTTGTAGATCCATCACCCACTTTGTAAGAGAAAAGAAAAGGCAAAATCATATCGCTGCTGTCTCCCTCCCCATATAACCTGTATTTAGTGATATTAGGGTCACCCAAAACCATCACCAATGCAGGCTACGTCAACCATGTGCTGCACAACACAAATTTTCTGTAAGCCTGGACCATCCATGATACATCCTTCATGCTATTATCAAAACCCTTCAGGGATAGTTTGGCTGACCTTGCCTTGACATCTCTATGAAATAAATTGATTGGAGTCAGTTCAACAATATTAACACATTTACTCATATATTAGTTCAACAGCTTTGAGCAACTGTGCATCAACTTCACCAATGAGAAACTGCAACAGTTCTTCAACCACCACATGTTCGTGCTGGAGCAGGAGGAGTACAAGAAGGAAGGAATTGAATGGACGTTCATTGACTTTGGGATGGACCTGGCTGCCTGCATTGAGCTTATAGAAAAGGCAAGTTTCTTACACAGCTTGTGCAATCACACAAATCAGGTCTGGAAGGGGTTCTTGAGAGTGTTTGCACTGAGGGCCTTCAGTACACTCCCCCTGTGAAGGTCTCAGGTCTCCTTACCTCCACCCTTCCTTTAAAGATAATCCTTGTTATTCCACTGACTGGAAATGTATTCTGCATTCTAAAAATACACTGCTTTGAATTCTCTGTTCCATCTTTCTTTCTTCTGCATCATTATAAATTGTCATTTCATTGTCATATTTATGCCAGTTGTATTCTGTCTTTGTACATTGGTTCCTCCTCAGGTTTTCCATTCAATTACATTCAAATCCCTCATGTCTGCTTGCTTTTTCTTCCTTCTGTGTAAGGAGAAGTCACTACTGTATCCCAAGACGATACTGTACAGATTTTGCTTGCCTTTCTTTGTTTTCCAGACAATGTCTAGGTAGTTCAAAATCCTATTTATGAAAACCTGGTGCTCTTGAATATCTTGCCAGCTGATCACAAAAAATCTTGCTTACCTGCTCCTCCCAAGCTAATTCTCTATAAAATACATCCAGTACTTTGATTTCATCATTTCTTTCATTTTTCATTTTTTTATTATAATTTGAATTCATCTTATTTGAAAACACCTTTTTTTCTATTCAGCCCATGGGCATCTTCTCCATCCTGGAAGAGGAGTGCATGTTCCCCAAGGCAACTGACACCTCTTTCAAGACCAAGCTCTATGACCAGCATCTGGGCAAGTCCAACAACTTCCAGAAGCCCAAGCCTGCCAAAGGCAAGGCTGAGGCGCACTTCTCCCTGGTGCACTATGCTGGCACGGTGGACTACAACATCACTGGCTGGCTGGAGAAGAACAAGGACCCCCTGAATGAAACTGTTGTGGGGCTGTACCAGAAGTCATCTATGAAAATTTTATGCAATCTTTATGCCACCTTTGCTTCCATAGATGAAGGTAAGATCAGAGGATTATGTCTCCTGTCTGGTGTTTCCAACTGTAGCTATCACCTGACTTGAATCAGTGTTGAGTCAGTATTCGTGCTCTGTGTATTAGATGCACAATTATAATGCTGTCAAAGGGATCTACAGCAGTACCTCAGTTGGACTGTCATCTCATTTTCCAGCTGAAGGTGGCGGTATTAAGAAGAAAGGAACGAAGAAAAAGGGCTCTTCCTTCCAAACTGTCTCTGTACTCTTTCGGGTAGGTGTGTTGTCTGGCTCAGCATGGGCCAGCTGCAGAAAATGCTGACAAGGCAGTCCTGTCAGAACTGTCTGTGCTAGTTTGCCATTACCACTTTCTCTGTTGCCATACGATACTGTGGGAAGTTACCTTTGGGATCTGGTAAAGGTTAATTTGAATTCTGCTTTGTGGATGCGGTCCAATGGGATGATGGTGGAGAAGGGAAATCATGTGCTTTGATCAGGTTATGCAGTTCTAAGACAGCCCAAAGGCTGTCTGGGCTTTGACCTTTGGTGCTCACAGCATCCTTCCCTTATTGGGCTGTAATTGGCTTCTTCCAGGATGCGTCTCCCTGAGTACAGGGCATTGTGTGGCAACCAGTGCCTTGCAGTCAGTGTGGGCAACACAAATTACATGTTGCAGCCCCTTGACACTGCTGTGGCACATCTATGTCCTGGGGCCAGGAACAGGTTCAGCCCTCCCTGGCAGGATGAGGAGTGCAGCATCCACCTGGCTGTCATGTGGGCCCTACTCATTATGCATGTCATTATTGCATGAGATGATTCAAGAAACGCATTGTTAACAAAAACTATACCACAGAGCAGGTGACTCGTGATGTCATAGACAAACATTGATTTTGTGGCTCAATTCTCTTTGAAATACACATAGCTAATACATCTAAATAATAAAGACAACAAATCACCCCATTCATTCATTTGATCATCCTCATCCTGTTTAATACCTCTTATAGCTTCTAACCACTAAGGACATATTTTCATTTTAAGACTGGGAAAAAGTTTATCAATTGTATCCACTGTTAGTAACTATTAACTTTTCTGATGCTTATACAGAATTGTAGAATATTCATTAGAGGAGTAAGGAAAAACTTCTGATTCTTTTTTCATCAGAGTCAAATCCTATTGAGAATATTTGCATTGTGTCTTGAAGTAATATAGACGTTGAAAATGTGTTTTATTTTTACAGGAAAATCTAAATAAGCTGATGTCCAACTTGCGAACAACTCATCCTCATTTTGTGCGTTGTATCATTCCCAATGAAACCAAGACCCCAGGTAATTCCTAAAACACAGAGTAAAAATTGGCAGAAAGACCGATTGACCAATGCTAGAAAAATCAATATGTCCTCATGTTGCATTGTCATAGGCCTTATGGATCACAAGCTTGTTCTGCACCAGCTGAGATGTAACGGTGTTCTGGAAGGCATTCGAATCTGCAGGAAAGGATTTCCTAACAAGATATTATATGGGGATTTTAAACAAAGGTCTGTAATAACATTCTTGTGTTTGCATTGAGCCCAATTCATTTGAGAGAAGAGTCTTGCTAAATAAGTCAATGATACAGTTCTTAGGAAAAGACTATTTTAATGTTTAACAACTATGGAAAGTATGAAGACATATCTAATAGCAGGGTCTGTGTGGGCAGTGCTCACCCAAATGCCTTCCTGAATACCATACCCCAAAACCTATTTTCAGTTCATTCATGCTCATCTGAATGTTTGGGTAGTCTACTTAAATTCTTAAATTTGACACAAGCATGTTTCAGCAAAAACATGGAGAGTGGTCTATGCCACATCCTATATTTAACCACTATCTAGTAGAAATTTGAAGATTGTTGTTTAAATAATTCTAGCTAGAATGGTTTTGCTGAAAGAAAATTGTGTTAAACCTGATACCACTTCTTTGAGGAAATTGTAAGCTTGACTGCCAAATGTAGCTACATTAACAAGAGAGAATTCAGCATCAGCAGGACATCTAAATTTGTTCCACATGGCACTGTGATTTTGTACAGGGCTAACATTTCTACATGCTAACATTTCTACAGCACCTTAGTTACATTAATTTAGAGATTAAAAAAAAAAAAAAGAAACCACAAACCCAAACAATTTTAAATCAGGACCCGCCATGCAAATAAGACATTTGTAAAAGGTTGCTAAATTTAGGGCAACCCAGGTCATCTGCTTGTTCTATTTGAATGAAGGCAAATGTAGGGTCAGATGTCTAAGAACAAAGAAAGTACACCACACTTACAGGATTGAGCAGGGTATCCTGGAGGGCAGGGACATTGAAAAGGGTAGAAGTGGCATTTTGGGCACTCACTGAAGACTTCCCAAGGCAGTGAGTGACGTGTGTGGGCAGATTTGTGTATGGGTAAGCAGAGGCATGCTGAAAAGAATAGGGGGTGGAATAATCTCTCAACGTAGGATCAGGAAGTTCATTGCTAGATACTGTGTCTAATTTAGGTTTGCATACTTCAGAAGGAATGCGAGAAGCTGGATATGGTTCTGAAAACAGCTACAGGATAAATGTGAACTCAAGTGCAGTGAGAGATTTAAATCAAACTATTTAACTCATGAAACTATGTTAACAGATTGTTTGTGGTGTAGAGAACCTACAGGTACAAAGATTTCTGAATATGCAGGAACCTGTCATCTAAAAGACAGATTCAAAGCAGGAGTCCAAGAATGGGACCCCAAAAAAGGATGCTGTCAAGGTAGAAGTGAAGTACACCTTTCCTCCAGTGATGGTGAATAGCTTACCTGGGACACTTTCAAGGACTGAAGGCTTCAAATAAGATTGAAATTTCTTGTTTTTTAAAAAAATACGTACTACATTAATCACAAAATGGGGGCTGGATGAACAAGGCACCAGGAGGAATGTGTGTCTGTGTCATACTGGAGGTCAGATTAGATAATTGCAGCAGTCCTGCTATTCTTAAAATCCATTAATTTTTTGAATTTACAGCTAACCCAGTGAGCTGCTGCCCCTAGATTAGTGTAAATGACTGTGACACAGAGGAGCAGGGTCTCTCAGGTCCAGAGACCAGATGATCCAGGCCCTCAGCCTCAGTGAGGGCTGTAACACATGCTGGGGACCTACTGAACTGACCTGCTGCTTACTGTCTGCTATTTAAGGCTGGAGGTGTGAGTCAGAATCAGCCTTCCTCTGTATCTTTGAAGTGACAGCTGTTCCTGTAGCATCCTATGCACTAAAATGATCTCGACAGTTAAGCTTTTTTCCTTTATTTTGTCAGATACCGCCTTCTGAACGCTGGTGTCATTCCAGAAGGACAGTTTATTGACAGCAAGAAGGCATGTGAAAAGTTGCTGTCTTCCATTGAGATAGATCATACTCAGTACAAATTTGGACACACTAAAGTAAACATTTAATTTTTCCACACAATGAAAAATTATTCATTACATTAAAATATAAGGCCAGCAATGAGTGATCTCTGTTCTTTGATTGCAGGTGTTCTTCAAGGCTGGTTTGCTAGGTGTCCTGGAAGAGATGCGAGATGATTGCTTAGGACAACTGATCACGCAGACACAGGCTTTATGCAGGGGATACCTCAGGAGACTTGAATTGAAAAGAATGTTAGACCGAAGGTGTGTGTTTTCTGTGAAGTCTGGTTTCTCAAAGATGTGCTTTTTTTCACAGTACTGATGGATCGCTGTGATTTCAGGGATTCCATCTTCTGCATCCAGTACAACATCCGTGCATTCATGAATGTCAAACACTGGCCCTGGATGAAGTTGTACTTCAAGATAAAACCCCTCTTAAAAAGTGTGGAAACTGAGAAAGAACTGGCCATGATGAAGGAAGAGTTTGAGAGAATGAAAGAAGAACTGGCTAAATCGGAATCCAGGAGGAAAGAACTGGAAGAAAAAATGGTGACTCTGATGCAAGAGAAAAAGGACCTGCAGCTGCAAGTACAGACTGTACGTAATTTAAAACCATTTTTGGCTCCTCAGATTACATCAGTTTTGTCTGAGTGTTCAGGAAAAGGCCGAATGGAAATTCAGTTATTTCATGTTCCAGTTGCATAATGAGCAGGTGATTTCTGCAAGTGTCAGTCCCAATGTGTGACAATGAAACACATTTCTGTTTTCTTTAAAAAGGAAAACGAAAATTTGGCTGATGCTGAAGAAAGATGTGACCGACTGATCAAAGCAAAATTCCAGCTGGAAGCAAGAATAAAGGAGGTAGCGGAAAAACTGGAGGATGAAGAGGAGATAAATGCTGATCTGGCAGCCAGAAAGAGGAAACTGGAGGATGAATGCTCTGAGCTGAAGAAGGATATTGATGACCTTGAGTTAACATTGGCCAAGGCTGAAAAGGAAAAGCATGCCACAGAAAACAAGGTACTTTTTATTTCTGCTATTTGCATGTTTAATAATAGTTGCTCTGTCTATGTATAGCATGTAAAGGTGCAGTCAACTTGAACAATAACATGAAGTTCTATAAGGAAATTATGGGCCTGGTGTCAAATTTTGTCACCTCTGTTGTGCAGGAAAACCAACCCATAAGCATCCAAAAATACATTAAAGTGAAAGTTCAGAATTGCTTTGTGGCTTCAGAAGGGTTGGTATATAAGCAGAGATATTGTATAGTTTGACCATATAATGCAACTAATGAAGTCTCTTTGGTAGTCTAGCAACATGTTTATTGCCTTTGTGTGATCACTAACCTTATACAACAGCCAAAATTATGAGAGACCTTCAAGTATTTTGCCTTAAAATAGGTTAAAAATCTAAGTGAAGAAATGACAGGTTTGGATGAGACTATTGTGAAGTTAGTCAAGGAGAAGAAGGCCCTGCAAGAAGCCCACCAGCAGGCACTGGATGACCTGCAAATTGAGGAGGACAAGGTTAACACTCTCACCAAAGCCAGGATCAAGCTAGAGCAACAAGTGAACCATGTGAGTGTGTTCAACACAAGGAGAAGGGGCAGATTCTTCAGTGGTTCCATCAGTTATCTTCGTATATTTTTATGTTACAGGTTGAAGGATCTTTAGAACAGGAAAGAAAAGTTTGTATGGATCTTGAACGAGCAAAGAGAAAGCTTGAGGGAGACTTGAAACTTGCTCAGGACACCATAGCAGATTTGGAGAATGATAAACAACACTTAGATGAAAAATTAAGGAAGTATGAGAAAAAAAATAGTGACAAATTTACTATTTGTTTTTAACTGCATGTATTTTCTTTTTTATTAAAAGAATATCTCCTTTACAGGAAAGACTTTGAATTTAACCAGATGCAAAACAAAATTGAGCAACAGAAGAGTTCGGGTATTCAGTTGCAGAAGAAGATCAGAGAATTGCAGGCAAGAGACTTTATGTAGCTACTTCATCATTACTGTTTGCTTGTTTAAATTGTAGTAGCATGAATAATGCTTGTCCACAGGTGGTCACTGATAAAATCTCCGACCCAGTCACAGTAATTACCTTGATATGTTGTAATAATTTTCTCCACACAACTGAAAGTTGTGATCTAAAGTTAGTATGAGTTGATCCATAGGTCTTTTCCTGTTGGTAAGCCTTTGCCTGCAATGGCAAAACACTAACATTCAAAGGAACTTTGTTTTGCTTATAGTCTCCAAAACAATGGACTTGGTATTCTACTGTGACAATTATGCATTAACCTAAGCATTGAATGATCTGCTCCTTTATTGATTCCTGCTGTGCTATTTCCTCATTATATAGGCCCGTGTTGCAGAGCTAGAAGAGGAAACCATGAGTGAGAAAGCGATGCGAGCAAAAGCAGAGAAGCACTGTGATGAGCTGACTAATGAACTTGAGGAAATCAGTGAAAGATTTGAAGAGGCTGGAGGAGGCACCACCGCTCAAACTGAGCTTAACAAGAAGCGTGAGGCAGAATTTCAGAAGATGCGTCGTGACCTCGAAGAGGCCACGCTGCAGCACGAAGCCACGGCTGCAGCCCTGCGGAAGAAGCACGCGGACAGCACAGCTGAGCTTGGGGAGCAGATCGACAACCTGCAACGAGTGAAGCAGAAGCTGGAGAAGGAGAAGAGTGAGCTGAAGATGGAGATTGATGACTTGGCCAGAAGTATGGAGACCATTACTAAGTCCAAGGTGTTTATAAGTGAAATACTTGAATTGGCAATATTTCTGTCTGGTGGGAATTTAATGCAATACAAACACACATACACAGATTCCACTTTCTTACTCTTTCAGGCTAATCTGGAAAAAATGTACCGCACCTTGGAAGACCAGATGAGAGATATGAAAGCCAAATTTGAGGAAAACCAAAGAAATATGAATGAGATGCTGATACAAAAAGCCCAGCTCCAGACAGAGTCCGGTAAGGAAGGCACAAAGATCTGCTGAGGGGGTATTTTTTCCCTTCAGTAGCAGAGGCACCCTCTAATGTGTGCCATGAGTGAGATCTAATTGTTCCCAAAGTGCGTATTCTACTTCCAGGTTCATTGGTACACACACAGACAACATTAGAAATAAATCGAAGGAAATGAGTTAATGAGTGACACTTCAAAGTTTGAATCATAGAATGGTTTAGGTTGTAAGGAATCTTAAAGATCATCTAGCTCCAACCCCCCCTCCATGGGAAGGGACACCTCCCGCCAGCCCAGGTTGCTCCAAGCCCCATCCAACCTGGCCTTGAACACCTCCAGGGGTGGGGCAGCCACAGCTTCTCTGGGCAACCTGGGCCAGGGGCTCACCAACCTCAGAGTGAAACATTTCTTCCTGATACCTTCCTGATAGATTCTAAATCTCCCTTCTTCCAGTTCGAAGCCATTCCCCCTCATCCTATGACTACCTGCCCTTGCAAAAAGTCCCTCTCCATCTTTCTTGTAGGCCCCCTTCAGACACTGGAAGGGGCTCTAAGGTCTCCCCGGAGCCTTCTCTTCTCCAGGCTGAACAACCCAAGCTCTCTCAGCCTGTCTTCATAGGAGAGCTGCTCCAGCCCTCTGATCATCTTTGTGGCCCTCCTCTGGACCCATTCTAACAGGTCCATGTCCTTCTTGTGCTGAGGACTCCAAAGCTGGACATAGTACTTCAGGTGGGGCCTCATGAGAGTGGAGCAGAGGGGTAGAATCACTTCCCTTGCCCTTCTGGCCACGCTTCTTCTGATGCAGCCCAGGATATGGTTGGCTTTCTGGGCCGCAGTCGCACATTGCTGGCTCATGTTGAGCTTCTCATCCACCAACACCCCCAAGTCCTTCTCGTGCCTGCTCTCAATCCATACTCTGCCCAGCCTGTCTTTGTGCTTGGGATTGCTGTGACCCAGGTGCAGAACCTTGCATTTGGCCTGGTTGAACCTCATGAGGTTTGCATGAGCCCACTTCTCCAGCCTGTCCAGGTCCCTCTGGATGGCATCCCCCTCCTCCAGCGTGTCAACCATGCCACACAGCTTGGTGTTGCCAGCAAAATTGCTGATGGTGCACTCCATCCCACTGTCCATGTCACCAATAAGGACAGTGCCAATTGCAAGCCAATGCCAAATGCCAGTTGCAAGCATTATTTGCTTAGGTAAATAACTCATAGAATGATGTGAGATAGCTCACCGATTCCATGCAGGGGGACTAGGAATTTGGGACAGTCCCAAATGATTTGAGCATCCTGTTAGAACTGCACGTTTTCCTCCAAGAGTAAATGTGTCCACTGTGTGTACAGTATCTGTGTGTGTGCTACCCTCATGAAGCTTGTTTCTGCTCCCACATGGACTTCTTGGAACAGTGTATGTGACGAGTGTGAATGCTCTGTGGTCTGGTTGAATGGAAGGTCAAACATCTCAAATTAAAATGCCACTGAATTGCCTCAACTAACCTTGTGAATTTTAGGGATTTTGCACAAAAGCAGGTCAGGGAGCACTGACATATACTGTTCTAGCAGCTGAGCCATAGGGATACACCTGCCATGAAAACCCTTTTTATGTGAATTTATATGAATTTATGTGAATTAACTCTAGAGGCACATCTGTATGTGGTTGGAGATAGAGTTACAAGGAAACAGGAGACCAAAGAGGGCATAGCATGTGAAACTCTCCCAAAATCTGGTAATCTCTGGAAACTAGTGGTCCTGATGAATCCACAAGAACTGCCAAGGCCTGCCAGGTCAGCCCAAGGCCACTGGCAAACATCAGCATCAACAATGTGTTGTATGACTGGGACCACATCCAAGAGGGTGGTGGCTGCTGTATGCAAAGACTACAGGATTATACATACCAGCTGGTGAAAACAGGAGCCCCTGAGGCTGGGCTTGGCCTTCCAGGTATTGATCCTACTGGGGAGATATGGGTGATTGTGTGTGTGTGAGTGAGCTGTGAAGAAATACGTGAATGTGCTGAGTTCAGAGTTGCCTGGCATTAATGATAACAGCTCAAGGCTAATAACTGTAGCAACTGAGTTAACAAAAGGTGTTCAAATAAATACTAGTTGTGATCTGTGACTCCCTCATCTCCATTCCTTATCAGGGAAAAGGGAATTTACAACACCTTTTGATGGAGAATATCATGTGGGAACACACAGACCATAACCAAATTCTTCTGAGTGATCTTTTTGGAGTGATCATACTTGCAAGATGATTCTATAAATCTGGCCAGTTCATTGTAACATCATTCTGCATAGTGCTCAAGGGAAATCTTAGAATGAAATTGAAAGCTTGAGAAAAAAATCTAAAATAGCTCAGGAAAAGTCTGAAAAAGATGATATTGGAGGGCTACAAGAAGACCCAAGAATTCTAGAGTTGACAGCATAGACTATAGGCACCTCTCCTAGAAAGGAGAGGTGTTACTTCAGCCCACAGGGCAGAGGGTGGTGTAGAATAAATGTTTTCCAGTTATAGTAAAGCTTATGAAGTGAAAACTTAGGATATAGCTCTTGTATCACAGGACCAATTATGGGAAGCTGCTAAAGCATTTTGTGTCAGTTAAGCCAGTGTGAGAGTGTAAAATCATACTGCTTCAACATGAAGACTCTTTTTTAAAAGCAACAATTAAACAAATTTTCTAAAGCAAATTTGTCTTTAGAGAAGGAATATCATCTAGTGGCTCAAAATGTAACAAGGGAATAATGTAACTGGAATTAGATAATCAGGTGAATTTAGAAAAAGAAAGAAAAACAATAGAAGCATTTTGAAGGATTAAAATATACTGTGCAATGGTTCACCCCAGAGCAAGGGAGAGCTCCAAAGGGAACTGATCATAAAAAATGTGAAACTAAAATTGGATGCTTGCAAAAAGCAGAACAGGATGCAAAAATAAAAAAGAGCTGCTGACCTTCAGGAAGTGATGGAGAATTGGAGTGGGAGTCAGGAGAAAACACTTGTTGAGATAATACATATGAATGGAAAAAAAGAGTTGGTAATAACAGCGTATACAATGACTACTACCACCATCCCACGACAGAGATGTACTGCAGCGTCACGTTACATTACAAGAAATGACACCAGAAGATGTGAGACAGATAGCTGCAGATCTTGGGTCAGTGAAAGAAAGTACAGTTGTGGGCTGGACTTTTAGAATCTGCTTCAAACATTTAATAAAGTAGGAATGAAATAGCCTGATTAGCCTTTGTGCTACACCAGCTCTTAGCCAGGTTAAACATCATGCACCCAGGGATCCTTATATGGCCTCCTTGATGACTGCCTTAAGTCAAATTGCCCTACAGATAGGTAAGGCAACAATGTCATTGGCAGCACTAACATTAGTCCATAAATTGGGAGACGATGAGGAGTCGCTTGGATATGGGCAGGGCAAAATACCACATGCCAGTCACCCAGTCCTGATGGAGCACTGGTAGCTCTGGTCCTCTGGCAGCAGCAACGATGAATCAGGGTCCCTGTAGCACTGGGTACCCAAACGCACCGCACTACGTATTGCAAACACCTGTGTAGAAAAAAGTAGGGAAATCTACCTGGAATCAGTAGGAATATTACTAAGTATTATGAAGTGAGGAGGAGAAAAGGAAGAAAGGAGAAAAAGGGGAAAGTTCCCTATGCAAGCCAAGCAGGACCAGGCACTTAGAGTAACCCAGCAGATGAACCGCAGAGAAGAGGAAGTTTCCAGAGTGGATGAATAGAGAAAGGAGAAGTCAAGTAAACATTGATACCAGGGGTAGGAAAGCAGAATAAGTTACTAAACCTCTGCAAACTGGTGGAGAGTATTAAAGCGTTTAGTAGAAGGTATGGTAAAACAGACTGGGAAGAAAACACAGAATAAGCTATAAAGAGTGATACAACTTGAAGAGAAACATCTAGACCTAGAGACAGGATTGCTAGTTTCCCTAATATTCTTTCAAAAAAGGATGTCTGTAGAAGAAATTTAGAAGGTATAACAAACAAGAAAGGAAAGGAAGCTTTGAAACTAAGAAGCTAAGAAAGAGAAACTATAGAGAAACTAAGTGCTATGCACTTAAGTAGTTCAAGTTGAGAGGATTGTGGGTTAAGCATGTGTATGTTGAAGTCTGAATGAACAGTAAAACATGATTAAAACAGAATAGGAGTGATGTTCAAGGAGACAGAATAGATAAATGTTGGAGGAGACATATCTGTCTCATAATTTCATTACTTAACTCTGCATTACTCTAAGAGTAAAGATGACATGGTAAAAAACATATGCAATGAGAATAGTAAATTGAAAATGGTAAAAGTGTATACATAAAGGTAACAATTGATAAGGTAAACAACTTTGTGTGATTCCACTTGTCTGTTACTGATTATTATTTATATCTGAATGTTTTCAGGATGCTTAATCTGGACAGTACTGGAAGCTTGTCTTCTCTTGTCACAGGTGAATTAAGCCGTCAACTTGAAGAGAAAGAAACCATAACATTGCAACTGTCCAGAAGCAAGCAGGCAATTACACAGCAAATAGAAGAACTTAAAAGGCAGCTAGAGGAAGAGATCCAGGTAGTGCTAACTACTGAGCACATGCTAAGGCTTCAAAATGTATCAGAGCCTCAGTTCATTTAAAAAACGCTTTTGGAACTTTTTAGTATTGTTGCCTACAGTCTAACACAATAAAATTACTACTGGGCAGAATGTGTACAGTAAGGACTGTGTTAAAGTGCTTTGCTAAGGAGGTCTCTGACACATCAAAAGTGGTTTCACTTTTGGTGAATTTTTTCACATGCTTTTTAACTTTAAAGGCATGGTCTATGCGATTTCTTTTGCTTCTATAGCCCCAGGGAAGAAAAGCTACAGCATATGCCAAAGTGAGAGCATCACTCTTGATCTTTTCTAGTGGTAGAGCAGTTGGTTGCAGCTGAAGATAGCTGCCTGAACACTTATAAACCTCTGGCCCTTTGTCTTCTGCCCAAGCTGCGGTGACCATATTTTTATTGTGCAAGGTCATGGGGTGACTGCTGGTCACAGCTAACATAAATACGTGATATTATGTGTCATTTTTAGTCCAAGCATGCCCTGGCCCACACCTTGCAGTCTGCTCGCCACGACTGTGACTTGCTCCGGGAGCAATATGAGGAGGAGCAGGAAGCCAAGGGGGAGCTGCAGCGTGCCCTGTCCAAGGCCAACAGCGAAGTGGCCCAGTGGAGAACCAAATATGAGATGGATGCTATTCAGCGCACGGAGGAGCTGGAGGAGGCCAAGTACGTGATAGATGGGATGAACTGTCCAGGTGTTATGCACATTGTGCAGAACATAGACCTACTGTTAGTAGCTAGACCTAAATTATTTTAATGGGGCTTGCATATACATTTAATTGAAAAAATGACTTTTGATACTGTACTCATTAAATTATGTACACTGATTTTTTGAATCATATGCTTGTTTTATTTATATTTCTTAAGGAAAAAACTCTCTCAGCGTCTCCAGGAAGCAGGGCAGCAGGCAGAGAGTGTGAATTCAAAGTGCGTCTCCTTGGAGAAGATGAAATTGAAGTTGCAAGGGGAGGTGGAGGATCTGACAGTGGACAAAGAGAGAGCAAACACGTTGGCAGCTGCCCTTGACAAGAAACAGCAGAACTTTGATAAGGTGATACGTGACCACAGTATCTTTTAAGTCTCACCTTCCTAGAAGGCCAAACTAATACTCCTTACTTAAGTCAATACTGAAATCAAGTTGTGTCTGACAGTTATAAGCTCCTGTAGAGCATGGCAATAGGAATTTGTCTTGTTTTCAGAGACTACGGTATATATCTAGTCCAGAAAATAGCCACAAATAAAATAACATTTTCAATACTAGCAGGGAATGAAATACGATGTCTTTCAGATTGTGGCGGAATGGAAGGGAAAGTATGAGGAGAGCCAGCTGGAGCGGGAAGCTCTCTCTAAAGAATCGTGCTTGCTGAACACAGAGCTTTTCAAAGTGAAAAATGCTTATGAGGAAAGCTTGGATCAGCTTGAAACCATCAAACGGGAAAACAAGACTCTCAAGCGTAAGTGTTTGGCTTTGGTTTCCCATTAGCTATTCACAGTCCTACCACAACAAGGCATGCTCTACAGGCACGCTCATGTCTGCACGAGGTACACTAAGTTACAGGACTCTGTCATTACTATTCTCTCCATTTTAATGGAGAACATAAATGTCTCACCAAAAGTTGTCGAGCAAGATTGCAAAGTGACAAAGCTAATAAAGCAAATATCCTGGCTCCCCATTATCTGCTGCAGAGATGTATGACCAAGGGCATTTAAGTGCCACTCCCAGGTAACTGTGGTGCCCTCAAGAGGCTGTACAGCTTGTGAAAGTGAATTTTACAGATGCACTGTAAACATATAATGGCAAGACCTGTAGTGTTACTCTGGTGGCCTATCCACAGACATACACACATGCAGGTATCTCCCAGGGTCTCTGTAGGGAGGGCTATGAAACCTCACCAATGTCTCGGCGTTTATGTCATCCTGCATGAGTTGGCTTATCTGCTTTTATCTGTACATACATATACACATACACAACTGTGTAGGGCTACCAAGATGATGAGGGGACTGGAACATCTTTCTTGTGAGGAAAGGCTCAGGGACTTGGGTCTTTTTAGTCTAGAAAAAAGAAGACTCAGGGGGGATCTTATCAATACTTATAAATACTTAAGGGGAGGGTGCCAGGTAGATGGGAACAGTCTTTTTTCAGTGGTGCCCAGTGATAGGACAAGAGGTAACGGGCACAAACTTGACCATAGGAAGTTCCATCTTAACCTGAGGAGGAGCTTCTTTTCTTTGAGGGTGGCAGAGCAGTGGCACAGCTGCCCAGAGAGGTGGGGGAGTCTCGCACACTGGAGACATTCAAAACCCGCCTGGACACTGTCCTGTGCCACTGCTGTAGGTGTCCCTGCTGTGGCAGGGGGTTGGACTTAGCTGATCTCCAGAGGTCCCTTCCAATCCTGACCATTCTGTGATTCTGTACACATGTATGTATGTGTATACATATGTATATATGCAGGTATACAGAAGAGGTGTTGAATACAGTCACAAAGCATAGAGTTCAGCTTCTCTGGCTACCCCAGGCTGATGTCATTCTTATCTCACAGAGGAAATAGCTGATCTGACTGAACAAATTACTGAAAATGGCAAAATGATCAGAGACCTTGAGAAAGCCAAAAAGCAAGCTGAAGCAGAAAAATCTGAGCTGCGGTTAGCTCTGGAAGAGGCAGAGGTGAGTTTAGTTTAAATATTACTGGAAAAAGTAGAGAGCAGTCTGAACAGCTTTCTGTTCTCTCTCCTGGGCAGTGGTTGTGTGCAAGGCTGATTACCACAAACAAGAAGTTTGTGTGAAGTCAACGAGTAATATTACAATTATTGTGTTCTCTGAAATGTTACTTTCGTGTTTGTTTTCCCCCTTTCTTTTAAAGGCAGCTCTTGAGCGTGAAGAGGTCAAAATCCTTGGTGTCAACAGAGAACTGACTCAGATTAAATCAGAAATCAATAGAAAGATTGCTGAGAAAGATGAGGAGATCAGCCAGTTAAAAAAGAACCACCAAAAGACTGTGGAGACAATGCAGGGTGTTTTGGATGCTGAGATCAGGAGCAGAAGTGAATCCTTAAGGCTGAAGAAGAAGATGGAGGGAGACCTGAATGAAATGGAGATCCAGCTAAGCCATGCCAACCGTCAGGCTGCAGAGGCACAGAAACACCTGCACAACATCCAGGGAGTTCTCAAGGTCTTGTTTTACCTGTCTGGTTGATTTATTTTTAAGCATAGTATCCAAGAATTTCATTAGGACAAAATTGGCTCTTCATATTTAGGACACGCAGCTGCACTTGGATGATGCTCTCAGGACACGGGCGGACCTGAAGGAGCAGGTGGCCATGGTGGAGCGCAGAGCAAACCTACTGCAGGCTGAAGTTGAGGAGTTACGGGCAGCCCTGGAGCAGATGGAGCGCTCGAGGAAAGTGGCTGAGCAGGAGCTTCTGGATGCCACTGAACGAGTGCAGCTCCTCCATACCCAGGTAGTTTGCTATGCTAAGGCAGACATATTTTTGGGGTCCAGAGATTCACAGAGTAAGAACGAATAGTAATTCATGGTCTTTGTGTAAGAAACCAAAGACAGACACTCAACGCCTCTCTTTTTCTCCTTCATAGAACACCAGCCTTTTTAATACAAAGAAGAAGCTTGAAACTGATATGGCACAAATCCAAACTGAGATGGAAGATATTACTAATGGAGCAAAAAATGTTGAAGAAAGAGCAAAGAAAGCAATTGCAAATGTGAGGATGTTACTGTGTTTTTCTCTTCGAATTTTCAGGGCTTCCCAATGACATTGCTGCTGGGAGTTAATGTAAATACTCTTGTCACAAGTTGGACAAAGAACCAGTCTGTGGGCCTGGTTGAAGAGGCTACGTGTCAGAGGAGGATTAGAGCAACAGGGAAATTGTCCTGCTGACAGATGAGTTATTGGGGCTGTTGTCATCATAATGAACTAAACTCACATTCAGTCACTCTAAAACAAATAACTTTCTCCAGGGCTTCATGAAAATGTAAAGCACAAGAAAATCCTGCAGTATTGAAACCAGTAAAGTGTCTAATGTATTTAAATATTTATTGTTTCAAAGTCCTATTTAAGAACTCTTCAAATGAGAACTGTGAATTTCCATTCAAAATTGGTGCTGTATCCTGTGCAAGGCCAGTGAAACTCAGGCAGGCAATAGGGCTGGCATATCAGGGGACCCAACCTGCTAATGATTTTTGATGCATAGGATCAAAACAAAATCTTAAAACTTAAAAACATTATTTGGAGTTAAAATAAAAGGAAAACTTCTCCACTTGCTCATGAAAATGAAAAAAAAAATTAGATAATTTCTATTCTGTTAGAATAAAACAGAAATAGAGCATTAAAATGAATTATACACACACACATATATTTTTATATATACACTTAAATTTCTAATGCCATTATTTTATTCTCACATTTTTCAATTTAGACTTTTTCAGGTATTTTGCTGCCAAAGCAATTTGTTGAATTTTACCCTATTTGTAAGTAATGTCACTCAATATTTCACCAAAATGCTTGATTTGACTGTGTAGGAATCAAATGTTTGAGAGCAAAATATATCCTAGTTTTGTCTTAAATAACATAGATTTTTTTAAACTATTTTCTGCTTTGTAACTCTAGCCATCCAGGCTACTGTGGCAGGAACAGGACATGCACTGAGGCACAGCGTGCAGACTCTGTCACGCTCCACACGTTATGCAGTGTTATGCAGAGAAGCCTTTCAGCTGTGCTGTGTCCTGCTCCTGAGCTTTGCTGTGGCTCCTGCTCTACCCCATGGCACCTGGGTGCCAATGAAGGTCACAGTAATGACCATTTACCCTTTCTATCGTTCCAAGCTCCATGTGTGCAGCAAGGCACTGTTCTTTCACATACTTCCAGTTTCTTGTGTCATCTCCCTTCCAAGGCAGCCATGATGGCAGAAGAGCTGAAGAAGGAGCAGGACACCAGCGCCCACCTGGAGAGGATGAAGAAGAACCTGGACCAGACAGTAAAGAACCTGCAGCACCGTCTGGATGAGGCTGAGCAGCTGGCGCTGAAGGGAGGCAAGAAACAGCTCTTGAAGATGGAGGCCAGGGTGGGTACCAGCACTGAACATGGGTGTCACAGACACCTTTCTTCTCTGAGTCCTGTGTGAGGACTCAAGCCAATTGTTGATTGATTCACCAGATCCGACAGTTAGAAGCTGAGCTGGATGAAGAACATAAACAATCCACAGAGGCTATGAAAAATATCCGCAAATATGAACGGCGTGTCAAAGAGCTTACTTTTCAGGTGGATATAAATAGAAAGCCCTTCTCCTGATGTTTTGTCTCCCAAAGATGTGTAATTGCACATTCCCTTTCCACAGAATGAAGAACACAGGAAGAACACGATGAGGTTACAAGATCTGGTAGATAAACTGCAGATGAAAATCAAATCCTACAAAAGACAAGCTGAGGAAGCTGTGAGTCGCTAAACTGAAGCGAATACTTATTTACCATTTTCTAGGACTGTCAGTCTAAAAGTTGGTTCTGTGCGCCAGCATGCCGCCAGATGGGTTTTAGTTCCTTTTGTTTTGTCATTTCAGGATGAACAAGCCAATACTAATCTCTCCAAATTCAGAAAAGCACAGCATAAGCTAGAAGAGGCTGAGGAAAGGGCGGATATTGCTGAGAGTCAAGTAAACAAGCTCAGAGCTAAAACGCGAGAAGTCCCTTCTACAAAGGTAAGCCTTTGTTGCAAGAGGCAGGTGTGCAGTTTGTACTATTTACTTAAGCAACTCAAGCAGTAGATTTGTGCCTTGCAGGTGGGTATAGCCATCATTCAGAAAGGGCAGTTCTGGAAGGAAGGGACTTTGAAGAAAGGCTGAGAGGGTTGGAGTTCTTCAGCCTGGAGAAGAGAAGGCTCTGAGAAGACCTTATTCTGGCCTCTCAATATATAAAGAGGGCTTATAAGAAAGACAGAAAGAATTTTTACCAGGGCCTGTAGTGACAGGGCAAGGGACAACGGTTTTAAACTGAAAGAGGGCAGGTTTATGTTGGACATAAAGAAGAAATATTTTATAATGATGGTGGTGAGACACTGGAACAGGTTGCCCAGAGAAGTTGTGGATACCTGTCACTGAAAGCGTTCAAGCTCAGGTTGGACGGGACTTTGCGCAATCTGATCAAGTGAAAGATGTCCCTGTCCATAGCAGGGGTATTGGACTAGATGATCTCTGAAGGTCCCTTCCAGCTCAAACCATTCTGTGATACTATGATTCTATGACTCTGGCATTTCAGGCTCTGGTGCCAAGCACGAGCCTTCTGGCTAGTTTTGTCACATTAGTTTCAGATTTAAGAAACTGCCTCATAAAGTAAATGCTGGATGGTGCATTAAGACATGACTTTAGGGACCAAAAGACTTGTCTTGACTTGTGTGGACTGAACAAAGCCTCTCCTTTCCAGGTGGTGTTAGGAAGTGAAAAATGAGCTTCCTCTGGGATAACCAGAACTTACACAAAGTATCTGTCCAGCTGTGGATTTGCAGTAGCTAGAGCTACACTGGTAGGAAGTAATCTTCCATTTGCTTATGGACACAAGCATTTTCTGTCACTCTGCTGCTGTACCAGTGTCAATAAAGCAGATATCTCCAACTTCAGATGCTCCAAATGTTGATGTTCAGATAGGAGTCATTTTCTAAGTTAAGCACAGTCAAAACTGTGAGTTCAAGTCTTACTGCTGCTATGATCATGTCTGAGCAATTTTGTCCTGACCTTAGAATCTAGGTGTTTGACAGGCTTCCTCCATACCTTCTGCTTGAAAGTAGATAACCTGACATTGTTAAATGAAGCTGAGAATAAACTGCTGTTTGAGCAGATGTGGTATGTCAAACATGCAATGTGAAAAAAATTACAGCATTCATGCTTAGTTTCACTGCTGTATCTCTGTGTGGAAGAACAAGACCGGTCCAGCCTGTGAGCCCACAGCCATCTGTGTGCATTACCAATCAAGTATTTCTAATCTCCTTGTAGTCAAATCACACTTCAGAATGTTGGCCCTCTTCTGAGCTCCAGTGTTGCATCTCCAAGCAGATGAGGACTTGAACTTAGATGTCTCACATACTTGTTACGTTGGAAGTTGTTATCAAAAAGTCTGTAATGTTAGCAGGAAGATCTGAATAGCTGCTTGAAGCTTATCTCACCAGTGGCACTGGGCACCATAATTCTGCTTGGTGTTTGCGAAAGAGAAATACGTGCTCAGCTACATCATGGTGTATGTGTGGTATAGTTGAAATTGCAGGACCTCGGGTAGTGAGAAAACCAGATACTTTGGCACTGGTGAAGGCTGCTGAGGAGACATACCTGGCAGCACAGTAAGGGCTAGAAAGTAAATGGGATACATTTGTGCAAACATCCCAGTGTGCTAAGATGAATTAGTTTGTGCACAGGACTGGACGCTGCGTCAAATAGGATGCTGACACTATTGGGAAGTTCTAGCTGGCTGCTTCATATCTGTGTGCTTCAGAAATGTATATCCAAATGGATCTCACCTTACCTGGCTCCAGGACACAGCCACGCCACACTCAGGAAGCAGTCTGGCCTGCATCTGCTATCAGTAACAAGGATTGGAGAGGAGAAACCCAAGATGTTCTCTCACTCCTGTCTGAAAAGGGGATGGGTGTCACCTCTTTCTCAGTTTTCAGCTATGAAGAGGGTAATAAAACCAGAAGATTCCTGTTCCTCCTGTGACACCTTTGAAGGTTTCACCATGGCTCCCTATTAGACACCCACTTTCTTCCATTCCTCCTCATCTAGTGCACTCATGCTCCTTGGCAAGGAGTCAGGATGGCCCTACCATCATGGTCAATGTCTCTGCCTAATCATTACCGGTCCAACATTACCTATGTATGGGGTGCTCCTGTTGGATGGCGGACCCATTTCTTCCATTACCACAAAATAATCAGAAGCCTTAATCACTTGGCTGCCACCACACCAGATCAACACTTCACTCATTTGTAGCACTGTGCTGTACCCCTTTGCACTGATATCCTATGTGCTAGACTCATCTGGCCCACCTGACCTGGGATTTGTACTTCAGTGTGCAGAACAGGAGGTAGAGCTGTGCTATAGATAGGACCCGCTGCTGAACACAACCTTGTCCAAATAAACAGTGCCCTGTGGCAGCCTTTTGGTACATCACATCTTTGCATCTGATAACCTGGAGATTTGTATCTCTATTTCAGTCTGCATGAACTATAAATGATTTCTCAGTTTGAGAGCAAAAACCTTGAGGGTTCTGTGCCAGAGGTACCACCTAGGAACCACTGCAGAAACTGAGGTGGTGTGGCACAGCTTCCTAGGTCGGCAAAGACACTGTCATGCCTGCAGAGCACAGCAAAGCCAACTGACAGAGCAGTCCAACAATCCATCATTGTGTGGACTCCAGGAAATTGAAGGCCTCTGACTTTTCTCTTTTGTCCACGTATTACAGAGTGGTTGAGGTTGGAAGGGATCTCTGGAGGTCATCGGGTCCAAATCATCCCCCCCACCCTGCTCTGAATACACAATATACATACACTTTAGAAAGTGTCTGATTTTTCATTTGTTCTACCAAAAGCTGATAGCAATGTATTTTCCAGCACGGATGTTCCTCTTGTTACTGACAGTTCTCCCTGCCACCCGGGCCCTTCTGTTATTCACAAACACAAGCTCAGTTTGAGCTCTTTAGCTGCTCTCTAGGATGGGGCTCACAGGAACCCTGCCCATTGTTTCTTCCTTTATGTAGTTGCCAATGAACTTGTGCTTGCTGACTGGATCAACTGGTGCTGCAAGGTGGGCTCCCAAAGCGTGGGACTAGGTCTCAGTTGTTGGGATGGTGTCTGCAGTGCTTCCATGTGTTTTCTAGGCTCTGACCTCATAACTCTGGTGGGATGTGCAGTTTCTTGTAGCTTCACACAGTCGTTTAGTAGTGGCACAAATAGGAGTCTCTCGGGGGTTCTTTGCTAAATCTAGATCTGGTTAGTCCTGCTGGAGCTGTCAGAGTGTACCACACAGCATCCATTTCTAGGTACTTTAGTCCACTGGTGCTTTTTTTTGTTTTTTCTCAGTTGCAAGATTTAGAGCATTTGATATTGGGGTCGGAGGTCTCTCAGTTACTCACCATTTCCTTGACGTCCTTTAATACCTGGGGCATTACAGGATTGACGTTGAGATCGTGAAAGTTGGGTATCTCGATTTTATCTATCATCTCCTGCATTCAGCCACACCTTCTTGTGTCCTTTCTCAAATCCACACTCCAGGCCACTCTGATGAGTTGCCATGTTTCTGAGTTAGCAAATCTGGGCAAGCATCACACTTGTACAAGGGAATGAAGCTGTGAGTTCACCCGTTCCCACCTTTTGTTACTGAATACAGAAGACTTATGTGGAGATATGGAGGGCCCTTACTGCCACATACTGGTATCCAAAAAAGTGAGTGTACTGTCTTTTATATAGGAAATACAGTTTAAAACAGATGGGGATTTTGGGAACAGTGAACACATTCAGCATTTTCAGCTTCTGAGTGGGTTTAATCTACAAGTCTAGTTTGGAAATGACGTTTCATTTTGATGGTCCAAAATATGAATCCACCCTTGTACCCAGATCTTTCTCTAAACCCACTGGGACCATCATGTGCTTTGGTTCCTATTCTCAAACTTTCACAGCTGTTCTTCATGAATGAGTCAAATGCCAAGGTGCCTGTGGCACTTCCTTGCTTGTGTTCTCAAACCAGAGAGCTTGCAACCAACTCTGCTGTCATCAGTCAAGTCGTTCATTCTGTCTCCAAGATGTGGGAAGCAGATCATTTGCAAACACCAGTACAGGGACTCTGTTTTCCTCAGATAATTAACTGTTGCCCTCAGATTCCTGGTCTGAGATAAACAGAATTGTTGCCAGGTTGAGCAGGGTTTGGGGTCACCAATTTCTTCTCTCACCTTGTTCTCCAGAGGTTTGTGAACTACTGTCCTCATTACAAATAGGTTTTCACATTTCTTTAGGAGTGTTTGATAACGATCATTATGCAATGGCCCAAGCTTCCTATCACTCTGCCCAAAAAATAACGTCATGAGATACTGAGTTGATGAGCTGCAAGGCCTTCAGCTTGTCTGAGAAACCTGGAACTTTGATAAACCTTGTCAGTCAGTCTAGCTCTTAGTAGCCTCAAAAACTGTTCCCACACCATGATCCTTTCAAGGGGGGCCTCCATCCACTGTTATGGGTTCGTGAGTCCTGGAGTGCTGTGTCCAGTTCTGGGCTCCCTGGTTCAAGAAGGACAGGGAACTGCTGGAGAGAGTTCAGCAAAGGGCTACCAAGATGATGAGGGGATTGGAACATCTTTCTTATGAGGAAAGGCTCAGGGACTTGGGGCTTTTTAGTCTAGAAAAAAGAAGATTGAGGGAGGATCTTATCAATACTTATAAATACTTAAGGGGAGGGTGCTGGGTAGATGAGAAGAGTCTTTTTTCAGTGGTGCCCAGTGATAGGACAAGAGGTAACGGGCACAAACTTGAATATAGGAAGTTCCATCTTAACCTGAGGAGGAAGTTCTTTCCTTTGAGGGTGGCAGAGCACTGGCACAGGCTGCCCAGAGAGGTTGTGGAGTCTCGCACACTGGAGACATTCCAAACCAGCCTGGATGCTGTCCTGTGCAACTGCTGTAGGTGACCCTGCTGTGGCAGGGGGTTGGACCTGGGGAGATCCAGAGGGCCTTTCCAACCCTCACCAGTCTGTGATTCTGTGATTCTGTGATTTTGGAGAATCAGAATTGAATGTTAGTTTTTCACACCAATTGGGACAGTTCTGGATGTGTTGTTATTTTGCTCTCCCAAGGGATGACTTCTGTTTCAGCTCCTGCTGCCTGGAAGTGGTGCTTTCCCAGGCGACCACCTGCATCTTGCTCTCAGCAGCTCACTGCTGTGCTTCAGCTCTTGGGTCATGTCGCTGAGCCTAGCTCACAGTGTCAAATGACTGGTCTCACAGTACTATAATCTACTTCACAGATATGCAGAAAAACAGCTGTAATTTGCTTAGGAGTAGCTAAAACAAAAACAACGGGAAGTTACTAACTGCCAGGAAATTCTAACAACTCTAATCAGGGGCCTGTCATTAATCATTCTAGAGTATCCAGGCATCAGCTGGAGTAAGCCTCCCAGCTCTCTTTCCCACTGTTTGTACTAAGTTGGTACTCTTGCCCCAGCTACACTGTCCCATATCTTCTGAGAGTCTTTCCCACCTGCTCAACCACAGTTGGCAGAGCACAGCAGCCCTGGCAGTCCCTGGGGAACGGGGCTCTGCAGGGATGAGGCTTTAGCAGGGTAATCACTACCCTCACCTCACCAGCTTCTTTCTGCTGGCAGTGGAGCTCTCTCCCATTTCAAGAAGGGGAATTCACTTTTTGGTTTAATGCCTTGACTCACAACGAGTTTGGGGGAGCCTGGCTTTCCCACCTAATAGCCTTGAGTCCTCAGGTTGACCGTATCTGGAAACCGGGGTGCCTGCATTGACATAAAATGCCATGTGTGTAGATTGGTCTGGCTAGTTTGGAGCTGAGTATCCTGAGAGCATGACTACAGAACTGGGCTCAGGGCCTGCTGGTAACAATGCAGCTCTGTGGAAAGCCTCTGGTGCACTTTGTGTACTGCCAATTTTATGCAATAAGAATAAAACAAATTGCAAGAAATGCATGGCTGTGGTCACAAACCTTCACAGCTTGAGTTACTGCAAGGAAGCTTAGCCCATACTGAGCCATAATGGTTCAAGGCAGCACGAATGGGAGCATTCCGCTGCTGGAGAGCCTCAGAGGAGCACACAGCCCTATCCGACATCTCCATCAAACAGCCTGCCACACTGGGGAGAAGGTTTTAAGATCCTGGTTGAGTCTCCACCTGGCAAGGCTGCTCTGTAGGAACCTGAGCCTCATTACATGGCATCAAGATGGGGGGTAATGCCTTTCTCTTTATTGCCAGCCTGATCTTTAGGTGAGCAGCCAAGAAGGGGCTGTTCACACTGCCCACACCCAGTTGTACTGTCTTGATAGACACAGGGGAATGCCCAATTAGTGCAGAGGTGCCTGGCAAAGCCAGACTGCTGGGGGATGTAGGAGGGGAGTTTAACTTATCAGGTTGCTGCTAAAATATCTTGCCCATGAATCATAGAATGGTTTAGGTTGGAAGGGACCTTGAAGATCATCTAGCTCCAACCCCCCTGCCATAGGCAGATACACCTCCCACCAGACAAGGTTGCTCCAAGCCCCGTCCAATCTGGCCTTGAACTCCTCCAGGGATGGGGCAGCCACAGCTGGGCAATCTGGGCCAGGGGCTCACCACACTCAGAGTGAAAAATTTCTTCCTAATATTTAATCTAAATTTCCCCTCTTCCAATTTGAAGCTATTCCCCCTCGTCCTATCACTACATGCCCTTGAAAAAAGTCCCTCTCCAGCCTTCTTGTAGGCCCTCTTTAGATACTGGAAGGGGGCAATAAGGTCCCTCCAGAGCCTTCTCTTCTCTGGGCTGAACAACCCCAACTCTCTCAGCCTGTCTTCATAGCTGCTCCAGCCCTATGATGATCTATGTGGCCCTCCTCTGGACCCACTCTAACAGGTCCATGTCTCTTCTATGCTGGGGGCTCCAGAGCTTGACGCAGTACTCCAGGTGGGGTTTCACCAGGGCAGAGTAGAGGGGCAGAATCACCTCCCTCGCCCTGCTGGCCACACTTCTGATGCAGCCCAGGATACGGTTGGCTTTCTGGGCTGTGATTGCACATTGCCAGCTCATGTTGAGCTTCTCATCAATCAGCACCCCCAGGCCCTTCTTCTCAGGGTTGTCTTCAATCCATTCTCCACCAAGCCTGTATTTGTGCTCTGGATTGCCCCGACCCAGATGTAGAACTTTGCACTTGGCCTTGTTGAACTGCATGAGTTTGACATGGGACAACCTCTCCAGCCTGTCCAGGTCTCTCTGGATGGCATCCCTCCCCATGGCACCACACCAAGCAGATTCTTCAAGAGGCCAAAGTCAGCTCTCCTAAAGTCCAGGGTTGCTGCGCACCCTCCTTGCTGCCTTGAGGATCTTGAACTCCACCATGTCATGGGCACTGCAGCCCAGGCTGCCCTTGGGCTTGACACTGCCTACCAGCCCCTCCTTGTTGGTAAGGACAAGGTTCAGCATAGCTCCTCTCCTCGTTGGCTCCTCTACCAGTTGAAGAAGGAAATTGTCATCAATACAATTCAAGAACCTCCTGGATTGCCTGTCCCCTGCTGTGTCACCCTTACAACAGATGTTGGGTGTTGGAAGTTGCCCATAAGGACCACGCCCCACGAACATGATGCCGCCCCTATCTGTCTAAAGAGGCCCTCATCTGCTTGGTCTTCCTGGTCAGGTGGTCTGTAGCAGACCCCCACTGTAATGTCCCCTGCTCCTGATTTCCCTTTAATCCCGACCAATAGGCTCTCAGTCAGCTCTTTATCCGTCCCTAGGCCAAGCTCCATGCACACCAGCTGGTTGTTGACATATAGGGCAGCAATGCCTCCTCCTTTCCCCTGCCTGTCTTTCCTGAAGAGCCTGTAACCTTCCATGCCAACACTCCAGTTGTAGGAGCCATCCCACCATGTTTCCATGATGCCAATGAGATCATAGACTTAGAGGCGTGCACGTCTCTAGCTCCTCCTGTTTGTTTCCTAATGAACACTTGTGCTTCTGGTCTGCCAGCTGAACCAGCTGAGTCTTCATCTGCAGAAGTCCTGGACATGCCTGGGAATGGCTCAGGAGCCTGGGACTGTGCCAAGGGGCCTTATTCCAAGAGCTAGCATCAGATCCATCCCCTAAGGGTGTGGGATTGCATTTCATGGCAGTACTTTATAAGCTACCTAATACACAGTCAATCCCCTGACCACTTGTTCCTGCCTGCTAACACTGTGCATCAGTCCAGCTGAATGTGGAGTCCTGAGGGAGACTGATTTGACCAGTTGAATCAGCTGGAAAACTTTTCTAGGAGAGTAGTGGGTTTTTTTTTCCCTCAGAGAGCTTAGTGTGCAGATCCTCTTTTCACAAAGCAACAAAAATGAAACAGAAATAAAAAATAATTGAGACAGAAGAATAAATGACATTAAAGAAATCCATACTGGAAGAAGAAAGAGCATGTTAAGAGGATGGGAGTAAGATGGGGAGGGGATTTGTGGTGGCTGGGAAGAGGAAAAGGGGCCTCTCAGACATCTGTGATGCCAAAGAACCACTCAGAGAGCGTCAGGTGGTAAGAGGAGAATACCCTCTTGGCTGAAAAGGATTTGTGTTTCCCTTGTACGCAGTTACACACCTCTGGTATCTCTCTAGCTCTCATGGATGTGGTCAGAAATAAAGCATGCAGCGTGTGCCATAAGCTTGGGGACAGGTGCACAGCCCCAGGCAGGACTTGCCATCAGCACGGCTGGGCCGTGTGATGGGACTGAGGCCTGGCCTTGTGTCCCTGCAAATTCACAGCTCCCTCCTGGCCCCCACCTCCTGGGCTCTGAGGTCCCACCAAATCGCCCATCAGCCTTCCCAAGAGCCGTTCCCAGAGGAGGAGACAAGGCCGCAGAGAGCGTTGGAGGTTGCCTGTGCCAGAAGGATCAGCTCGTCATTTGCCTCCTTTCATCCTCACTGTCAGAAGCTCAAAATAGCCCCGCTCCTGCAAGACTCCTGTGCGGGGTCATGCCTGTTTGTGTGGATGATACGCTTCCACTAATAGCGCTCGAAGACATTCCTCAGCGGGTAGGTTGCCTTCTATATCTCAGTGCTACGTGCTGCCATGGAGGATCTGGGCAACTGTGTTGTGTCCTAAGACGGCAGATGCTATTCTTACCCCAGAGAGACTTGGTCCGGCACAGTTCCTTTTTCAGCTGAAATGTTAAAAATCAGAAGCAGGCCCGAGTGTGCTCTCCCTGGTAAGAGTATAAATCAAGAGTGGCCCCTTGGAAGTCCGCGCAATGATGCTGTGCCAACCCAGCACCTGGGTGCTCGCCGTGTCCTCCTGGGACGTGCTGTCCCATGGGGAACACAGCAGCTGCCCAGGGACTTCCATCGGTCAGCTGGGGCTCAGTTTGGGGTGGAGGGGGTGTCACTTCTCTCATAAACCAACAAATTAAAGCAATGCCTGTGGACCTGAAAGGCCATTTTTTGCTGATGAACAAGAGACCCCAATCCATTAATCCCTTCCCTGGTGAGGAAGACAGAGGCAAGGCTTGCTCCAGGCTTGCTCCAGAACCAGCAGCATTGCAGAAAGCCACATCCCCTCTCTCAGCCAAGCGGAGCAGGAGCAGCCCATGGACATGTTCAGACAAATACAGAGCTGGGGCCCCAGTGCTTTATCTGTGATGCAAGCAGCTGAACTCACCTTCATGCAACTCTTGTTGCAGAAAAAAATTAATAAGCTGGTAAGTGGGAGAGGGTGGAAGTAAGAGCAACCACAGTGCTGAGGTAGGGTTGAAATTGTGCTGGGGAGTGCGGGGAGGAGTCTGGGAGGAGGAAAGTGAGAGGGATGTGTGTGAGGAAGAGGGATAAGTGATGACATGGTAGAGGATGTGGGGGTGGAAGAAATGACAATTCAGCATCAAGTTTGGGGAATAAAGGTCAGGACAAATCTGAGGGAAAACTGCTGGAAAACACTACAATGATAATCTGCAAATGACAATCTATTTTGTAGTCTACCTCAAGAGAGATTTGTAAAGCTTAATTTTAGTTTTGAAGAAACAATTTACTGTACTTAGTCTGTATAGTAAAGCAGTATGTTGTTTCATTACTACTGCACATGGCACATCGGTCATGCCCACACACTGTGCTGTGGGGATCTGGTTGTGCTGCAGAGAAGCAAGTATCCTCAGGCAGCATTTCCCAAACCCGGGAGCACAAGCTGTATTAGTAGGAGGCAGTGAAAAGCCATATCTTCCCAGAGGCCTGAAGACTTCAGGGACTACTGGCTGTCCCCAGCTGGAGTCTGGAAGCCCCCATACATGGCCAGACCTGAGCTGCACCGGCCTGCTCGCTGGCAGGGAAGGCAGCCCGGGTTGGGGTCCACTGGCCCCAGGAGCTGCTGCTTTCTCTTGCAGGGGGTAGGCGGATGGGGACAGTGCAGAGCGGCCCAAGTTTTGAGCTGCTGCTGTGGCCCACTCCACAGGGACCTAGCTTGTCACTTTGTGTGAGCCCAGCCTGTGGCTACCTCCCATGCATATGTTTTTTGAAGACTCTTCCAAGAAAAAAAACAAACAAACAACCCAGAAGTGGAGGAGGAGATGGGAGCAGAAGCCAAGCACCTGAGTGATGCTAGCCACTCCCGCCCGTGTGGGGAGGAGGGTGTAGATACGTAATGGGGAAAGGAACAAATTAGCCATTCTGAGCCGGGGGAGGATGCATGCAGGAGAAGCAGAGGCTGGGAAAAAATCCCCACTGATAGTCACTACTATAAAGCCTGCTGGATTATCAGGATCAAAGTGGCACACTGATGTGAAGAAGATGAATTCCTCACTGCTTTATGGAAAATGAGGGTCATTTTGCATTGACACTCTATCTGTGGAGTGAGGCTGCCTGTCACCTGATAAGGGCTTGTGCAAAGGTCTTGAGAAAAACATCAGTACATAGTGGCCATAAACGAACATCTCTGAGAGAATGTTTAAAATAGATGCAGCTGATGGGCTCATATAGAACTGCTGTTCCATATGGATGGCCGGGGATCTCCTGAGCTCAAATGCAGTGTTCCAGTAACAGTACAGCAAACGGTTGAAAATATTCCCCTTCAGAAACTCTTTGTCAGTAAAGTAAAATTCAACAGTTCACACTGTAAGCTCCTGTCAGGAGCCCCAGGAGAGGAGGAATAATCTTGCTGTTAAGGTCTCACGACTGAGGTCTTATAGACCCTGCCTCCCCCCAGCCCCTTGCCAGCAGCACAGCCCTGATGTCAGCACAGCCCCGATGTCAGCACAGCACTGCTGGGAGAACTGCAGTCCAGCACACGTGGAGGCTTTTGGATCAGAGCCCAGAAAGGTAAAGTTCAAGCTTGGCTAAGGTAAGAGGCCAACGGCAGTGTGGGATCATGCAATGAGTCTGCTGTGAGACCCTACAAGGCACCCTACAAGATATTGGCCACCCGAAGGCACTTCTTGGGGAGCAGCAGGCACTTTGAGGGACCTGAGGGACTGATTTGGAAGGCAGGCAACATGCTTCCGTGTTGCTCAGCAAAGCGGTGATGGAGTGAAGTTGGCACTGCATCTTGAGCTGCAGCAGATTTAGCATATATTTTCTCAGGCTGCGGTCCTAATTGAGATGTAAAGCACCCTGGTTGCTAGCTATCTGGTGACATGTCACTGTTATTGTCTTCTACTGGAGCTGTTCTGCTTTACACAACTGATAGGTCCTTCAGGAGGAGCAGAGACTTGTATCCTTCCTTCGGCATCTCAGATGGATGCAGAGAGCAATTAAGGAAACATTTAAGCTGACCACCAAGGAAACCTATCTGCCACCATAAAATAATGAGGCTGTTAACAAATTTCCTGAAGATGCAAAAGGAAATTTTCTGCAACATAAAAAGTTAGTTCAGAAAATGCCACTAGAAAATTCTTCAGCGTATCCTGTTGGTAACTTCACTGCAGTGATTCTGGCACTCAGAAAATCCTGTGGTAATCCAGTAACCTGGAAGAGTCTAATGCTTAAAATGAACAGGTTTATACAAATTCCGTATTAGTATATTTCCATTTACAGCACTGAAATCTGGCCGGAAGTGGGATTTGTGCATCTGTCACAGATGAGTGTCAGCCTAGGAAGATATCACCTCATTGCTCTCTTTTTTAGGATACAGTTGTTGCTAGTGCTAATATTACACACCTAATCCCGATTTTCCTTCCCTCCCCTTTCCCTCCCCCTTTTGCCACTTGCTCTCTTTTTTCTTTGTCTTACCCGGAGGTGTCTTAGCCTGCCCACCCCACTCCCCTGCTCTGTAACAGGAGCTCCTCAGCTGCTTTGGTGGGTGATAGAAAGGGCATCCTGAATGTCATCTCCTCGGCCAGCTCTTCAGCTAGTGCTTGCTGGGAACACAAGGAGTCTGAGTAACAGCACAGCTCCGATCATCAGTGCAGAGCTGCTCACCCCCAAATAAAATTTTCCTGCTTTAGCTGTCTCTCCACTGCTCTGTCAGCTGGGCTGTGCCACTCTTGAGTCTCACTCAAAGTCATTTTGCTGAAAGCCACTATGAAAGGTGTCCTTGTAAGGCAGACTGTATAATCATCGGTTGTAAAACCCCTTTATGCAGATGAAACAGGACATCAACTTCTCTGTCCATACGATGACTCCGAGCCATACATACACCAAACCCCACAGAAGTTTAGTCTCTAAAAGTAGGGCCAGGATTAGGACATAGGAAGGCTACCAGAGCAGTGAATAGTTGCCTCCAAATGTCAACTCAGTGCTCACTGGTGGCCACAGAAGGCAGAGTATCAGGAATTATTAGGATCAACTGAGAACAAACCAGAAATCATTGTATCAGGCCCACAAACCACTTGCTATCTGCAGTTTTGGCCGATGCAATTATGAAGGGTACAGAGAAATATGACAAAATTGATGGGAGCACTGGAGAGACAAACTCTCTGGACTATGGTCTTTCACTTTGGGAAAGGGACAACCTGGTGGGAAGATAATACATAATACTACACATATTATTATAAATAGTATTAAGTAATATAATAAATAGTACGGAAAAAGTGAAACTGGATTTTCACCAAGCATCCAGCATCCAACAACTCATGCACAAAATACCAGCTGAAGGTCTGGCTTGCTCTAGGCTGATATGGCTGTCTTCTCATTCTCAATTTTATGAGGCTATCTCTACTTGATGCTTTTTTTTTGCTCTGTCTTTCTCACAGCTGAGCAAACCTTACAGATCCTCATTGTTTTCAGCTGGGAGATGAACACACAGCTGCTGTTTGGTATCCTCTCAAATGAGCTGAGCTTAAGTTTTGTATAGCAGCTGGAAAAGCAAATTATTTGGGATTAAAATTCTCTGAAGATCTGGGGAAAGGGAAGGAAGGGAGTAAAACAAACCCCCACTGCTTAAAAGAAGCCTGCTGTAGTCAGCAATGTTCAGAAGCAGGGGATACTAATCACATAATGATAGCAGCAAAATGTCTTTGCCTATGCCAGAGCTCTACAAGGCCAGATTGCCACTGCAGGAAGGCATACTGGAGCAGTAGGTAGTGCTAAACAGCTGCTCCCAGAAACCACAGCCACAGCTTTTCCCCATCTATCCCACCAGCTGCAAGCCTGGAAAGTTAAGGATCTTCCTACACTTACCTGTCCAAGCTCAGCCACTTTGAATTTTCTCTGCAGGAATAGGCTTGTCCCAATTGCTAAAAAACCCCTTCCTCAAGGACAGTTTGTCAGATAACTGGTAGCAATGCAAGGGAGAAGATAGCTTGAAACAGCATCAGACTGTCTTTAATCAGGAAGCATCCTAGTGCTATAGCACCTATCTGAGGGAGTTTTGTCAAACAAAAGAAAAGAAAGCGAATGGGTTTGCTGTGTGATCAGTTTCTTTTGTGCTAGTGACTAGGCAGGATGTTCTTCCTCTGGAGATTTTGTGGGAATATATGCTAATAGATGCAGCAGATGGACCCCGATCCCCTGAGGAGGAGCAGCTGAAGTGACCTGTCCCAGGCCTTAGACTTGCTATATGAGTAGGCACCTGATGTTGTTCCCCAGGCCACCAACCCACAGGAGGAGGTTTCCTACCAGAGCAGAAGCTGGGAAGCTCTGAGCTCTCTCCAGCCTCCCAGGGCTCACTAGCAGGGTGTGCAAGGGGATCCCTGTTAAAGGGGATGTCTGCTGTATCCCGTGAGTGTCACAGGCTCCATGCTGGGGGACAAGTAATTCACTGATACCTGAAAAGGGTAGAGGCTGTTTAGACTTCATATAGAGATAGTAGGAACACGCTTGTGCTTCTGTCTCCCGTTATTGACAGTGACACAGAAAATACATCGTTGTTTTCAGTATGGTTCCCCATGTGTGCCTTATTTGCTTTTGCTCCAGTCACAGATATTTTTCACCAACTTGAGGTAATTTGTGCTCTAGGCTTCACCACATGGGTGGGATATTGTGTGGAGGGTGGGTATCTGGGAAGACTGGGATGATGAGAAATGGCTCAGCTGTGAGAGTCTACATGTTCCTTTGATCTCACCCAGTACAGCCATTCACAGAATCACACACAATCACAGAATGGTTTGAGTTGGAAGGGACCTTTAAAGATCATCTAGTCCAACCCGCCTGCCATTGGCAGGGACATCATGTAATCTTATTTCCTTCAATGTTACATTATGGTCAGAAATAACACACAGTGGCGATGTTAGCTGCTGTTCACCACATCATTTTCTGACAAATGGTACCTAGTGACTCAGAGTGAACACGGTTTGTAGGAGATCCCTAAATTCCTGTAACAGGGCTGTGGAAATGCTTACCAGCGTACAATTACCACCGTGAATGTGTCCAGCCTGTGATAACAACAGGACCCTCCTATACTCTGCAGGCTCTGCTGCTCCTCACCTGGTGGAACTTCTTTCTGATGTGATATGATGTACTTTGCTGCCCCAGTGAGCTCTACAGTTCTCTGACTGCATGTCATGCTGTTCTTCAACGACTGAAAGCTACCAAAGCCTACTGCTGCTGAGGACGTTTCCAGATGATGTACTTGAGATGCAGTATTCTGGAATTGGTGTTCAGGAGGAATATGCTTTGACAAGTTGCATGGAATTAACTGTCTCCAACAATGCAGTGAGATCAAAGATTCATGTCCACTTGAGAAAATCTGTTTTTCAGGACTCCAGGAAAATTTTTGTTTCTTAGCACAAGACGTGAAGCTACAGATACCTTCTCTGTTTAGCTTTGAACATTTGTTTACTTTGGGTGGATAGAGGGAAATTCTACATGAAAGCCTCAGAAATGCTGTTGCGAAGTAACTTTTAAAGGTCTCTAGTTCAGTCTCCCACTTCAAGCAGATCTATTACCAATGCTGGTCACATCAGTCATGGCTTTGATTAGACAAACTTTTTGCGCAGAGTCTCCACAACCTCTCTGGTTAGCCTGTGCTATTTCTGCATTACACAATAGTCAAGAATTTTCCTAATGTCTAACTGGAGACTTTCAAGCAACAATCTGTGGTCATTGCCTCTTGTTACATTGTCTGCTACTCTTGAAAAAAGCTTACCACATTGTCTTTGTAACTGCCCCTCATGTACACTAGCCCTTTTTTCCTCAGACTGAACATGCCCTCAAATTCTCTTCATAGCACAAGTTTTCTAGACCCTTGCCCATCTTGCTAGCCTTCTGCTGGACCTTATGCCACTAGTTCACATCTCTTTTGAACTGGGAAGACTAAAACTGGGCAAACCATTTCAGATGAGGACGCACCAGTGTCAAGCAAAAGGGACAATAGCTTCCTACAATTGTCTGACCACACTTCTAACACTGCATGGTACTTTGTTCATCCTGTTTGCAGTGGGAGCACTCATATTCACATCCACCGTAACCCCGAAGTCCTTCCTCTTGGAGGGCAGTCTGTTCTCGTTAGAGAAGCAGAAGGCCTGAGAGTGGCTCTCAGGGTGAAAGACTGGGGATCACCAGACTACAGTAAAAGATTCCTTTTCCTACTGCAAAACCTCCTGCCATACAGGTACATCCTCATGTTTCCAGTTAATGAGCTTGACGATCCTGAACATGCATGAGAGGGAGGTTCCCACTAGCCAACATACAGCAGTCTGTAGGCACTGCCACTTCCCCTCCCCAGTCTGGCTGTGCTGCCTAGCTAAAAAATGTCTGCTCGCTCCTTGTCTCTCAGCTAAACCTCAGGGATCAGAAGAAGAAAATACACATCTTAAGGGCTGGCAGAAAGGGAGGCAGCTGCCTGATCCCTGTCTCAAGAAGGATCTATTTTCAGCACAAATGAATCCTTTCTCCCCCATGGGGAATGTGCGCCTTGCCGACACCGCATTGCTGTGCAGGACAATCTGTATCCAGAGATGGCTTTTAGTCTGCCTCTTCTAACTGTGCTGGGGTTTGCTTCTGGTCCCAGTGGAGTCCAGCTCTGCAGAGATGGAAATAGGATTGACAGAAAATTAATGGCTGGCAGGAAATGTTGCATTCTTCTTTTTGCACTGAGGCACTTCTTTCAAAAAATCCATTTCTGGATAAATTTCTCCTTGGCTACACCTCAATACGGGAAACAGGGCAGAGTTTTCCCAGATGTAACTTACTGGGATCTACAGAGTTAAACTACAGTGAAATCTGGATCATCTACTTCAGTTTAGAGACTGCTTCTTTGTAAGAAGCCACTATGCCAGTGTCATATAAATGATAGCTGGGTAGGATAGATGAGCTTTATAAATAAAAACAAAGCCAAAGCAGATGCTCAGTAGCTTAGAATCCTTTACAAGGATGCTTAGGCCAGCTGACCAAACATTTCATTTTTCTTTTTGTGAGCTTTTTTTGTCATACACTAAAACACTGAATGCTGGGGTATTCACCCAATGTTTTTTGCACTTTCTCCTGCCTCTTCTTCCAGTCTCCACAGACTTAGTCCAATTGTCAGGTGTCTTTCCCCTGTAGACATTCACTGAGACTTCATATACTACCTGTATTCACAACACGTGCTGTTACAGATGCCATTGTTTTAGTTCATCATTTCCTTCAAAAAGAGATTTTAAAAACAACTACTGAAAACACTGTATGAGAAGTTCTTGTTTTCCATGTTCTATTTAGTTAATGCAAAAGGGGAAAAAAGGAAACGGATCTGAATTTAGAATTTTTAGGTGAAAGTAGTCAATGTTTTAAGATTTTATCTTCTTGTTCTGACTGTCTGAAAGACTTTTTCTAATGCTGGTTCTTCCAGAGGAGTTGCTAGAATAGCCTTGATATTCAATTTGAAAGGCACTGGACTGTTTAATGCTGAATTCACTCAGGCCCCTTCATCCCTGGTGGTCTAAGCCACCAGGATTATTTTTGTATTACAGTGCAGCTGACAGAAAAGCAAGCAGGCACACTTGATGTCATCTATAAATGCTGCTTCATGGTGGAGGTAGTATTACTTAATGTGAAGTATATAAGTTTTAGCTGAACTCTGTATGCAAATTGTTCTTAGCACGAGGGCCACATCTCCACATACAACATTCTGGAGAATTTTATTATATTTCAGTAATCGTTCAGACTCTTGAATGATTAATACCAAGCACTTTTCAGGGATTTCACTCCAAGACACCAAGCAAAGCCCACATAGCCATAGTCACAATAGTCTCTTCTGCTCTGAACTTAAGCCAGCACATACATTCACACTGTGGATTTGCATATGCCCACAGAAACCTTCAACCAAACTAGGACCTCCTCCAACACTTGATGCAGGGTTAGGTGGGACAGTATGCCCTGCTACCCCCTACACCCTGGGCAATCAGGCAGCATTCCCAGTCTTCCCTGTAGCATGTGACCATCTGCAGTTTTCTGAGTTCTCTTGTGTAAATCCTGTGTCATTTCTGTGTACTCAAGGTTGCTTTCACTCCTAAGGAGGTGACCACAGTCACTCTATTCCTGGAATGTCAGAGCCCAAGGTCTGCAGTCTCAGACCAAGGAGAATAGATTGGTAGAAAGTTTCTTCCCTGTTGACTCTGGGGACAGGGAACATGCTCCTTCCCATTTCAGTGGAATTGCTTCAAGATAATGACGCTAGTTCTTCTACTGAATGGGGTCACAAGTTCCTACACCTCAGTCTTCAGGATGCCTGTTTCCACATGGCTGTTATGGCCCCATATTGAAACAAGCTTCAGAGTGGGCCAGAACCACTATTAGAACTGGATCCTGATGGCTGGTACTCCTACCATCCAGATTCTCCTCCAAGGATCAAGGAGAGACCAGCTTCAGTGAACTGGATAGTCCAATATTTGAGATGGTGAAGGCCAAGTCCCTGAAGTAGATGGCAAATGGTTTGGTCTCTAAGCCAGCATATGTATTCTTGCCTCTGTGGATGTTATATTGAACATACAGGCATCCCACCCTGTTTGTAGGCAAAGCATGGAGCTTACTGGGGGAATGTAGAGGTGCTCATGCACTTTAGTTGCTTTGCTTTAATGTCACAAAGGGTCTTTAGCTGGAAGTCCTCACATGATTTAGTTGACTAAACTCAGTTAACTAAACTATTGTTCAATTAGCAATACTGAAAAACGTGGCAGTAAAACTTGAATTCTTTGTGATTCTGCAATTGCTAGGGCTCATTTAACTTAAAGTGTTGTCTATGTAAAGGCTAGTGTGCAACTGGGTACCAGTTAGGCAAAACCCAGAGGTCAACACTAGGTCTAATAGTGCAAAGGAAGTGCAAAGCCCTGCATCTGGGGAGAAACAACTCCAGGCACCAGTATGTGCTGGGTGCTGACCAGCTGGAAAGCAGCTTTGCTAAAAAGGACCTGGAGGTCCTGGTGGACACCAAGTTGAACATGAGCCAGCAATGTGACCTTGTGCAAAGAAGGTGAATGGTATCCTGGGCTTCATTAGGAGGAGTGTTGCCAGCAGATCAAGGGAGGTGATCCATCCCCTTGACTCTGCCCTGGGGAGGCCACACCTGGAGTGCTTTATCCAGTTCTGGGTTCCCCAGTGTAACAGAGATATAGAGCTACTGGAGAGAGTCCAGCAAAGTGCCACTAAGGTGACTGAGGGAGCGGAGCATCTCTCCTGTGCTGAGAGAGCCGGGACTGTTCAGCCTGGAGAAGAGAAGGCTGGGGGGGATCTTATCATTTATAAAAATACCTGAGGGGAAGATGCAAAGAAAATGGAGCCAGGGTCTTTTCAGTGGTGCCCAGAGACAAGGCAAGAGGCAATGGGCACAAACTGACACACAGGAGATTCCCTCTGAAAATCAGGAAACACTTTTTCACTGTGATGGTGACCAAGCACTGGTATAGGTTTCCCAGAGCCGTTGTGAAGTCTCCATCCTTGGAGATATTCAAAAGCCATCAGGATAAAAGCCTCTCCTTCATTGCTCTGCCCTACTTCACAACCCTTTTCTGAGATTTGTACCACTTTCAAAAAAAGACTTTAGGTTCCTAACACTGGCTTATGGGGACTTACTAACACTAAGTTCAATCTCCAAAGCACTGCAGATTAACTGTCCACACCTGGACTCAACTCACTGGCTGCTTTCCTTTCAAACTAGACCTTCCCTTGTCTCACTGCATGCCCAGAGCTGTCTGGCCATTTGCCTCACTCCTACCTGTTACACAGCTGGGTTCACATCATAGGCAACACAACAGCAAAAACCCAGAAGAGCTCCACTGGGAAGACTGGCTTTGGCAGCGACCACTGGGAAATCAAAGATTTTGAGTCCCCAAAGTCAGGTGGTCCTGCCTAGTACACTCAGCTAGACTCTCCACGTAGCCGTGGCACACCCTGAGGGCACTTTGTCCCATCCTGACAGCACTCCAGAAGACAGGCTTGCTATGTACTGCTGAGAGCAGGGACCCATAGAAAAACAGCAGCAATTTAATAGTTAACCTGCTGCTGCCAGAGGACGCTGCCGTTACAGTGCAGATGTTACAGCTTCCCAGGGAATGGGAGATGAGCGCTCCCTCCCCAGCCCGAGAGGAGAAACACCCCACACCCCAACACACAAGTCTTGGGAGAGGCCACAGCCATCCCTTGCTCTTGCACGGTCTTCTTAACCCGGGGGTCGGAGCTGCCAAGGCCCTCCTGTCCCCTCCTCGGCCAGGACGCATAGCCACTGGGCTGCTGGACACCACTTGGCACCCCAGCACCCTGAGGACTCAGCTGCAAGACCCCCTCAGTGCAACACCTGCTGGCCCCACGCAGGGTTGTGCTCTGGGTCCCACTGGAGGGAGGTGTTCCCACCAGCACCCCTTGGTGCTGGCTCCTCAGAGAGGCCAGGCGTCAGATGCACCCCTGGGCTCACCATTTCCCACTGGCTGGCTCTGGGCTCCTGCTGGGAGGGTGCAGGCTGTTTCCATCAGCCTCCCCGTGCCCTGAGCGTGGAGCTCAGCTCTGGGTTTGGGCTCCGACAAAGTGGGTAGTGCAGTGCTGCAGCCCTCCTTAATATGGCCTTTACAAGCACAGGACATGGCCTGATGCTGGATGTTTCATACAATCCATGCACTATTTTTCTAACTTTGCCCATGCGTTATCGACTGAGCTCTTTTAATGACCAAAATGCCAATGACCAGGGGAAGAATGTGTTTAAATCTGACAGGATTTAAAGCAGCTCACATGACAGTACCCTCTTCCTAAAACTAGATCAGTCTCTCTCCAGGACTACCAGCCAATCCCCCTTCCCTGCACTCTATCAGCGTGGTACAGGCGTGCCTGCTACCTCCAGTGTTCTGGTAAAGGCGTCGCTGTGTTTTTTTGAACTGTGCAAATGTGTAAGTGTGCAAGACATTTGTGATGAAATGGAAGTGCTGGACTGGCGATGTACTGGGTGCAGAGGATCTGGGACTGCATGCTGGGGTGATGTGCTTGTGCATATGTCCAATCATTTGTATAGGTATGGCTGACTAGAGGATTTTTCTATCAGTTGTAGGTAGGAAAAAAACCTGTGGGGGACGTTCCTACATCAGAGTTAACTTTGCTAGGGTTATAGGCATGGGAACACCTGGATAAGCTAAGAAGTTGCCAGCAAAAGACGGGAGCATCTCTTGCTCACTGGCACTGACCTTCAGATCAGAAGTCTCAGCAGGTGTAACCCCTCCCATAGAACAAGGGGGTGCACAGGGCCACAATAACATTTATTAGAGAATCTCCCACTTATTTGCAATCTGAAGCATGTACAGAGAGGCACACGTGTACATGCCTTTGTGTGCATGCGCGTGCACATTCTTCCTGATATCCCTGAAGCTCCCTCACATCTCTGTCAGACGCACCATCATAAAAGCTCAGGTAGAACCCAGCCTCTCGCTGCTGCAGTATTTGGCTGACCATCCTGCTGTGCCTGTAGTCCTGGTAAACTGTTATACATCTGCACTTCTGCTTTCAGGATTTTATCATCACAACTACCAAAAGCTTTTAATAATGCTAATTTATCTTTTAGCATCCTGTTTTATCTATTGTACAGCTGGGGTATCTGCAGTGCAGACATACCAAGCAATCCACTCTGGGTCATACAGTGAGTCGGTGGGAAAGCCAGCAATAGAATCCATAAGTCCTGCATCCAAGTTCTCTAAGTGCCTTGACTAGTCCAGATTCCCTCCTTAACACCCTTGTCAGATTGTTTATAGGAGATGTATTCATATAGTCAGTAAGACATCAAAATTTTCTAATTATATCTAGTAATGTCAAATGACAATTATGCCCTTAGTTCAGTTTGCCAGACAATGCTTTACCAAAGAAGGTTTGCCAAAAATTTTTTGACCGAAGAAAGAGTAGGCATCTATAGCATCTGCAGACTAGATCGTATAAAACGTCCCTGCGACAAGTCTGCCCTGTCTCCACAGAAAGCTTCAAGGTAAGTGTATGGGGTCTGCAGGCTTGCAGGAAGGGGACGGTGCCCTTATGTGCCACAACATTCCTGCTGCCTCCAGCGCACATTTCCAGGAGGGCACTCAATTTCTGAGCTCAGGTTTTAAATCTGCTTTCAAGGCACCTGCACATTTTTCACTCTAGATTTCTGTGCAGCAGCAAGTGGGAGTTGCCATTTTTATTTTACAGTATTGACCAGCTGCCAGCCGGCAAGCCACCCATCTGGTGTCACAAGAGGTAAGAAGCTGATTTATTAATTCTTAGAGGGCAGAGAAAGATCCTTTTGGGTGGGATTTCTGGAAGGGTCACTGTTTCACCCAATATTCAAACCTAGCGTGATTGCAGTAGAAGGTGTTGGGATGTCTAAGGTTTTCAAGTGGCTGTATTCAAAGTCTCTGACCGCTGACCACAGACCAGAAAATCCCCATAGGCATATTCTTCACTTCTGCTTAACTGACCTAGCAGGGATCAAGGTGTGTTGGCTTCCCATCTTTGCTACGGCAGCAGTAGAACTGGACCAAGATGAACACAGCAGGAAAAAGTGCAAAATTCTGCATTCTACCTGAGAATGTATGAATTAATAAATCATCTGAGCATACAGACCTTCTAATCACCTTTGTAAAATACCAGAGTTCTCTTAGATATTAATTTTCTTTCTCCAGAAAAAAAAATATTTATTACCTAATGATTAAAGGCAGAATAAATTTTACTAATGTGGGTAGAGAACTTTCAAGAGTAGTTGGCTAAATTTAGCTACCTACATGTTTAATAAAGCATCTGAAGAAATACTCTTATTTTTTTAAAGCTTTGAAAACTCACCTGTTCCTAGATTTTTTTTCAGTAAGTATTTATTTGGGATCTTAATACAGGCTTGGGAATTCCAATTTCAGTGTTCACTCAAGTCAGAAATTTGGGGCTGACATGGTTTTGATATTGTACTGAAGAATGACAAATGCATATGACAAATTAAATTATGGCAGAATATTAAAAGGTCACAAAGCATGCCCTTTTCTTTCAGTCGAGAACTTCATTAGTAAAGTTCATTAATTTCCCACTGCCTTTCCATTACTGTTATATTCAATAAGTAAATATCACACAGGTTCAATGTTTTCAAAGACTGTAGGTCACTTAAACTACAGTTTTTCAGAAATGTTACTTCACTTCTCATCCTTTTAACAAAATGGCTTAACTGTATTTCCGTTCCTGATAGTGATGTCTTAGTGAAACTTGCTCAGCAAAGTCACACTTACAGACACAGTATTCTTAAAGCACCAAACCCACAGTGCTGAAAGTTCATTAAAATTTTCTCTCCTAAATGTTTGAAGACCTAGAGTACCTGAATGAAAACCTCTTATTTTCTAAGTTGACCTAAAAATTAAGTCTCTCGTTAGCTCATGTTAGGTGTTCCAATTACTTGGGAGTATGAAGAGAAACGAAGGCCCAGGATATAAAATTTTTCCTGATCTTACAGAATAGATGTAAATAATCAGTGCCATATTGTTCCTCCCCATTAGAGTCCTCTGCTGACAGCTCTTCTGTAAAGTGCAGCCATGGCTTCTGCAGACTCTGAGATGGCTGTCTTCGGGGAGGCAGCTCCTTACCTCCGAAAGTCGGAAAAGGAGAGAATTGCAGCCCAGAACAAGCCATTTGATGCCAAGACATCCGTCTTTGTGGCCCATCCTAAAGAATCCTTCGTGAAAGGGACAATCCAGAGCAGAGAAACAGGGAAGGTCACTGTCAAGACTGAGGGTGGAGAGGTGAGTGAAAACCAAGGCTGAAGAACACCATTTGGTTCCTACTCTGAGCTTTTAGCTGACATACATGGATCTTTTGTTTCCTTGGCAGACCCTGACTGTGAAGGAAGATCAAGTCTTCTCCATGAACCCACCCAAGTATGATAAAATCGAGGACATGGCCATGATGACCCACCTCCACGAACCTGCTGTGCTGTACAACCTCAAAGAGCGTTATGCAGCCTGGATGATCTACGTAAGTACCAGCAGCAGTCTTCCTTTGGGTAGCGAGGAGGAGCTGCTCTGCCAGGCTAAGTGGAAGCCAACGTGCTGTCTGCCTTCCTCACAGACCTACTCGGGTCTCTTCTGCGTCACTGTCAACCCCTACAAGTGGCTGCCGGTGTACAACCCGGAGGTGGTGTTGGCCTACCGAGGCAAGAAGCGCCAGGAGGCCCCTCCACACATCTTCTCCATCTCTGACAATGCCTATCAGTTCATGCTGACTGGTGAGTGCTTGACCTCCCTCACAGCAATCTAAACCAAAAAGCCCCACTGATCTCACTGGAGCATGTGACCAGCCAGCTAAAAACACCACAGAGTTGTTTGACTGAGAACTTGATTGAGTTACGCAGGAATTAATTTCAAGTGAAACTGACCCAGAGGCACGCATGGGCTCAGCACTGTGTATTATTTGCATTTTATGTACAAAATTCTACGCTCTTCCACTGCAGAAATACTACTTGACTCAGTTTGCAACTTTTTGTCCACTGATAAGCAAGAAAAAGTTATTATTCCATATAATCCACTATTTTAAACACAGGTAGGCCAATTGGTTAGATTTCTTGATGAGAACTGTGTGAAGGGCAAGTAGATGCACAGCTTGTCTCAAGATCACATGCCTCTGAGAGCTCTGTGCAACCATTTGGGCTTACACTTGCTACTGTTAGGACCTGGAAGGGAACTGGGTACTCTTGGACTTTCTGAAGATGCCCCAACTTATATTTGCAGCTTTACTTCTCATTCAGCTCAGTGTTACTCAGGACAACTGCTAACACTATCTATCATTCTGCCTCCCTCACAGATCGCGAGAACCAGTCGATCCTGATCACGTATGTACATCCCTGCTTGGGTCCCTGCAGGGCTGCCCGGTGCCAGGGGACCTCCTGCCTGATGACATGCTCTCTGCTTCTCTCTTTGGTTTGACAGCGGAGAATCCGGTGCAGGGAAGACTGTGAACACAAAGCGTGTCATCCAGTACTTTGCAACAATTGCAGCAAGCGGGGACAAGAAGAAGGAGGAGCAGTCAGGCAAAATGCAGGTAAATGAATACATCCTGGCTTGAATCGAGGCTTTCCTCTGTTCCTGATGTGATTTTTGGAAAGGATAACCAGCAATAATTATCATCCTGCAGGGAACGCTTGAGGATCAAATCATCAGCGCCAACCCACTGCTGGAGGCCTTTGGAAACGCCAAGACTGTGAGGAACGACAACTCCTCACGCTTTGTAAGTTGTTGCTTTGGACAAAATCCCGCCTCATTGTAACAGTAGTGATGGGTTAGTGGTATTCTCACATAAGGAGATGGCAATGAAATGCACCCAGGCTGAAATGCTGTTTCTTCTCCTTAACAGGGCAAATTCATCAGAATCCACTTTGGGGCCACAGGCAAACTGGCTTCTGCTGACATTGAAACTTGTAAGAGACTCTCCTGGCCTGATCCCACTCCTTCCCAAATTCCCACCCCCATGTGCTTTCCTGTGCCTAACTCTGTCCTAATGTCCTTGCCAGATCTGCTGGAGAAGTCCAGAGTCACTTTCCAGCTGAAGGCAGAAAGAAGCTACCACATATTTTATCAGGTCACCTCCAATAAGAAGCCAGAGCTAATTGGTAGGGCGCATCACTGAGCTTTTTGGAGGAAGATTACTGAGCAACATTTAACTAAATTCCAAATAGTGAAATATAACCCATGAACCCATTTGTTTTCAGAAATGCTCCTCATTACCACCAACCCATATGACTACCCATTTGTGAGTCAAGGAGAGATCACTGTTCCAAGCATTGATGACAAGGAGGAGCTGATGGCTACAGATGTAAGTAACTTAGAAAACAGGTCAACATGCACAGGTCATACATAACATGCAAATATTTCACTTTGCTGATTCTATTATTACCAGAGTGCCATTGACATCCTGGGCTTCACCACTGATGAAAAGACAGCCATCTACAAGCTGACAGGGGCTGTCATGCACTATGGGAACCTGAAGTTCAAGCAGAAACCAAGAGAGGAGCAGGCAGAACCTGAAGGCACAGAAGGTACTATCAAACTTAATAATTAACCCTTCTGAAAGCCGCTAGGGATGTGGAAGTCAGCAAAAGTTGTTCTTTGTTGGACTTTAGGATCCCAAGGAAATCAGTAAGCCAGAAAAAAACTGTCCCTTGTTTTCTTCTCATGAGGAGAAGTTCCCTGATCTCATGTTTTTTTTGGATGTAATGCTATGAACAATTAATAGCTTAAACTGTCCTTTATACACTTCCAGGAAGTCTGGAGCAATGGATGTCCTTCCTGTAACATTATTAGTCATACCTTTGTTGGAATATGGCTTGTAATTGTGAAACAGCCAAGTGGTACAGCTCTAACAGGATGGGGATAAAGTTACCATTCACCCTCACCTGTCAGATGCTCAGGGAACTCTGATGTGAGAAGTGTATTTGATTCCTCTCCTTTGTTGGGGCAGGACCTACAACCCACGTCTCTGGCTCTCAGAGCAACGGTTTGTCTTGCTAAAGGACTAGGAAGAAGGTGGGAAGTACCATAGGTAAAAGGATGAAACCCAGTGAGTTTTACTGAACATCAGAAACCAAAGCTCAGAAAGGGTTGTAGGCTCAGGATTTGAAAGAGAACAGAGATATCCTGTCTGTGTTTCACCCTAAATATTGGGTGTTTTTGATCACCTGAGTGTAGATGACTACCTGACTGTTGTCACTGCAGCTCCTGAACTATTCATGTACTAGAAATATTCAGACAGGCAAGCTGCAGCTTTCATTTTTGTGCCAGGAGATTTTTGAAAACATCATTACTTTCTACATGCTTCAGTGAAGATTTTCAAACGTAAATTCTTTTAGAAAAGCTCAATATGCATAATGATGATTTTGATTTTACCAAGATTCCCTCTGTGAGAGTCTATCAAAATATTTCAAAGAAAAAAGATCTGAACCGCAGCCTTCAGAGAATACTCCAGGATTCAAAGTATATGTGATGCTAAATTCTTCCTTTATCCTGTGCCTTTTTAGTTGCTGACAAGGCTGCCTACCTTATGGGTCTGAATTCAGCTGACATGCTCAAGGCCCTCTGCTACCCCCGAGTCAAGGTTGGGAATGAATATGTGACCAAGGGTCAAACTGCGCAGCAGGTAAGAAATGTGTGGTAACCTGGAAAAATGTTTTGAATTAAGATCATGTTGATTCTCCTCTGGTCTGTATGGTAATGCCAGGCATTTATTTTTCTTATAGGTGCACAATGCTGTAGGTGCTCTAGCAAAGGCTGTCTATGAGAGGATGTTCTTGTGGATGGTTGTTCGCATCAACCAACAGCTGGATACCAAACAGCCCAGACAGTACTTCATTGGTGTTCTGGACATTGCTGGCTTCGAGATCTTTGATGTAAGTAAGTAACAAAGATTTGGTAAGAGCTGTTTGGAGGTGACAATTGGATGTTATGATCACTCTGAGACATATTTTTAAAGAAGACATAACATCATCATGTAATTATTTGCAGCTATTTGCCTTTTTTTTGTCTTTGTCATGAAGTAAAAAATGACCTTTCAAAGGACTTGTCTTATTTCAAGATGTGCAAGCTCAAAAGTACAGAAGGGTCTAATCAGAAAAATTCCTTGGTTTAAATGAACAAGGACAACAGAGTATAAAAACATGTATATCATGATAGGCCTAAACTTGTTTCTTTTTCTCCTTGTCATTTGGTCTTGGATTATACAGGAAATATTTTATCTTCACTTTTTTATCAATGAAAAAAAATAATTCCTTGTGGTCAATTAATTTGATGCATTTCTTTGTTTCATTATGTAGACATAAAGCAGACTGAAGAAATGCACAGACTTGACAATGAAGCCAAGATAACTGCATTCCTTATTTTTAAAGGATGAGGTTTTGCAATTATTGCTGCATCTTGCAAATATGGGTCTTTCTTATTTTATTTCCAGTTTAACAGCTTTGAGCAGCTGTGCATCAACTTCACCAATGAGAAACTGCAACAGTTCTTCAACCACCACATGTTCGTGCTGGAGCAGGAGGAGTACAAGAAGGAAGGCATTGAATGGACATTCATTGACTTTGGGATGGACCTGGCTGCCTGCATTGAGCTCATTGAGAAGGTATCCTTCCTGTTCAGGTGCACTACATGTGTGGAAACTCTTTAATTACTTGGCCTCATTTTTCAAAGGGATCATCCGTGTTCATGTCCAAATATTCATGTTTTGTTATTCAAAATATTTTGTGTTGTAGTTTATTTTTTCTGTCAAGTGAGACATGAAGGAGATTTCACACAGCTTTGTGCCAAAAAGTCTGTACTGATCTCTTTTCAAGTGCCAAAAGATCCTTCCCTGAGGAGAAGGACCTGGGGCTGCTGATTGACGAGAAGCTCAACATGAGCCAGCAATGTGTGACTGCAGCCCAGAAGGCCAACCGTATCCTGGGCTGCATCAGAAGTGTGGCCAGCAGGTCGAGGGAGGGGATTCTGCCCCTCTACTCTGCCCTGCTGAGACCCCACCTGGAGTCCTGCGTCCAGCTCTGAAGACCCCAGCATAAGAAGGACATGGACCTGTTGGACCGGGTACAGAGGAGGGCCACAAAGATGATCAGAGGGGTGGAGCACCTTTCCTATGAGGATAGGCTGATAGAGTTGGGGTTGTCCAGCCTGGAGAAGAGAATGCTCCGGGGAAATCTTATTGTGCCCTTCCAGTCCCTAAAGGGGGCCTACAGGAGAGCTGGGGAAGGATTTTTTACAACGGCATGGAGTGATAGGATGAGGGGGAATGGCTTTAAAGTCGAAGAGGGGAGATTCAGATTAAACATTAGGAAGAAATTTTTCACTCTGAGGGTGGTAAGGCACTGGCCCAGGTTTCCCAGAGATGTTTAGGAGGCCCCATCCCTGGAGGTGTTTCAGGCCAGGCTGGATGGGGCTTTGAGCAACCTGGTCTAGTGGGAGGTGTCCCTGCCCATTGCAGGGGGGTTGGAACTCAATGATCTTCAAGGTCCCTTCCAACCTAAGCCATTCTATGATTCTAAGATTGTTAAATTCCAATGGCAGTGTTCTTCCAAAACAGCTAGAGTCAATTTCTAGGTCGGCGTGTCCTCCTCACCTTTCAGCTTTAATAGCTCTAACATAGAAGACAGACATACATAACTGTTAGCGCACAGTCATACCTACATGTGCATCCTTTGACTGACAATGAGAAGGCAGTTGCATTGCACGAGATGAAAAGTTCAGTGGCTGGCAGGATGGTAAGTAGTTAGAATCACAGAATCACAGAATGGCTGAGGTATAAAGGCAGCTCTGGAGATCGCTTAGCTCAACTCCTTTGGTTGAGGCAGGGGCAGCTAGAGGAGGTAACTCAGGACCATGTCCAGTTGGATTTTAAATATCTCCAAGGGTGGAGACTCCACAGATACTTTGGGAAACCTGTTCCAACTTTTGGTGACCCTCACAGTAAAGAAGTTTTTTCTTCTGTTTAAATGGAATTTCATGTATTTCAATTCATGCCTGTTCCATCTTGTCCTGTCACTGGATGCCACTGAGAAGCCTCTGGCTCTGTCTTCTTTATCCCCTCTCATTAGGCATTTATACACATTGATAAGGCATCCCAGAGCCTTCTGTTTTCCAGGCTGAACACTTTCATCTCTCTCAGCTTCTCCTTGTATGTCAGAAGTTCCAGTCATTTAAATATCTTTGTGGTCTGTCACTGGGCTCGCTCTACTATGTCCATGTTTCTCATGTACTGGGGAGTCAAGAACTGGACACAGCACTCCAGATATTTCTCAGCAGAGCTGAGTAGAGGCAAAAGATCATGTCCCTTGAGCTGCTGGCAACACTTAATGCAGCCCAGGATGAGTTGGCTGCACAGAAGGGCGTTGGCTCATGTTCAATTTGCCTAAGGCTTCTGTGTGTGCTTCGAGTCCCTCTGGGTAAGAAGGTGGTGCTCTGATTTTATAAAGCTTGTTCTCAACACAAACTAAATGAATTTCCATTAATTTTTATGATTCATTTGGTGTTAAAAATGTAAGTATCAATATGTTCAATCTCACTTTCTAGCATAAAATGTAATTGAATAATAATCTTTTCTGATGTGTTACACTACTCTGCCTATGTGACGGTCATTATTGTCCTGAAATCTAAATTGCAATCTGTCTCCCTTGTGCATTTCTCCCTCTTGTCTGTTGCAATGTCTTCCAGCCCATGGGCATCTTCTCCATCCTGGAAGAGGAGTGCATGTTCCCCAAGGCAACTGACACCTCTTTCAAGAACAAGCTCTATGATCAGCATCTGGGCAAGTCCAGCAACTTCCAGAAGCCCAAGCCTACGAAAGGCAAGGTTGAGGCACACTTTTCCCTGATACACTATGCTGGCACAGTGGACTACAACATCACTGGCTGGCTGGAGAAGAACAAGGACCCCCTGAACGAAACTGTCATTGGGTTGTACCAGAAATCATCACTGAAAACACTGGCCTTACTCTTTGCCAACTATGGTGGAGCAGAAGCAGGTTGGTTCTATAAATCCCATATTTTCACTGATGTACAGCTTCTAAAAAGGAATCATAAAAGGCAAAATCAAAAATCTAAATCCTTTTTAATTTATTTTCAATTTTGCAGAGGCTAGTGCTGGCAAGAAAGGTAGCAAGAAGAAGGGTTCTTCTTTCCAGACTGTCTCAGCTCTTTTCCGGGTACAGTAGAGAGTTCACTATTTCTTCCTAAGATGAGGAGTAAACCCACCATTTAAAATGTCTAGTCATTTTTTTGGATTATTTGCGCCAAAAGACCCTGAAGTTCTTGGGCCATATTTTGCTAGGAATAAATCCACTGTACTTTAGTTATGCTTCCTTCTACTGAATGCACAACTTTTCTTTTTGTCCACTTGTCCCAGGATGATGTTTCCAGAGGGAAGAATATCATACAGAAAACTTCTAAAATATGCCAGATTTCTTCCAGATGCTCACCTCTGGCTTCAGAATATTTTATTGCCCTCTAACAACGTTCTGCCTACTGGTCTGGACGATGACCTGGTTGTTCCATTTATATCTCTAATTTTTCTCCATGATTCAGGGATCAATCTCTTATAGTTGAAATACCACCACTCCTTGGGTTATGGATAAGATGTCAGATACTTGGCAGTTCTTTGTCATAACAAAGTCTTGCTGCCTGGCTGCTCCATACACTTCTGCCAGGTGAAATACCTAGTCTTTTGTGAGGTTATTTATTACCATATTGATCCTTCATTTACGACTCCCTTCTTGATATAGCCTAATTTCTTCTACAGATCTGCTGTCATATGATTCTTGATCACCTGACAGCCTCTAGCCAGTGCACTGAAATGGGTCATGCACATGTGTGCATATGCCTCAAGAAAAATAATTGTAGCTATAGTGCTTTGGTCTTGCAACTGGGACATTATTGCCAGCATGTATCATTAAAAAATAATGCAATAAGCCTATGTTTAAAGGTCATAAGACTTTAAGAGGTAATGTTATAGAAGAAATATTATTTGCTGCATTTAGGTTGCATTTCTGTTATGTTTTCAAACTTTCTTCCACTATCCTCCTTTTTTAGACATGTTAGTGTTTAGACATCTCAATGTTTTGGCTGCTTTATTTACGTACTCTGAGACCTCCTCTGGAGGCACCTGCTTCCCTCCATTAATTATAGGCAAGAATTATTTATAAATAAGTATACAGATATAAATTACAAAACAAGTCTGGGATTCATCTCACCTTATTCTCATCTTACCTTATGAGATAAACATGTAATCTAGACATATAAAACTCAGCTTGTCATTTTTGTTCCTTTCAGTGGAGAAAACAAGAAGGTTCTATGTAGTGCAATCCGTATGATCCATCTTAAATGCCTACTGTAGTATGCTGCAAGCTGCCTCGTAGAGGTACCAGTTTACCTCTCTGACTACATCCAATGGAAGATGGATATAATTTCTAATGAGGGCATTCCACTAGAGTCAGTGAAATGTATTAAAAGTGTATGTTTAAGGGTATGATATTTCCTACAGGTTAATTACAAGAACTTTATATATTTAGTTAATAACATCAAATATCTGTGGAAAGTCAGAAAAACTGGTGCAGTGGGCTTCAGTTCAGGATTCTGCAAGCTAATTTTTGTCCGGTATCTCATTGTCTCATTTCTGAGGGCTTGATGCTTATAGTGGAAATTACATTTGCTAATATAAACTTTTGTTAATGACTCTCCCAGGAGAATTTAAACAAGCTGATGACCAATCTGCGAAGCACCCACCCACATTTTGTACGCTGCATTATCCCAAATGAAACAAAAACACCTGGTAAGAGGCCCACATATAGAAGGTTTTCACTATGATGCATCTCTTCCCCTCTGTTTTACAAAATATAGCATATATTTGTGCTCTGAATTGCTAGGTGCCATGGAGCATGAACTGGTGCTTCACCAGCTGCGGTGTAATGGCGTGCTGGAAGGGATCCGAATTTGCAGGAAAGGATTTCCCAACAGAGTCCTGTATGCAGATTTTAAACAGAGGTCAGACTCCTTTCCCTTCATCATTTTGTCCATCTTCAGTAGCTTGTGACATTTACATTTCACCTCTGATGACAAAAGCCTTCTCTAAAGTGTATGTTTAGCACAGCTGTTATGTTCTCTATGTTCTTAGACTCTTTTTTGCAGTGTACCAGCCAATTGGTCTCAACAACAGACCTCTATATATTCATAGAATCATTTAGTTTGGAAAAGCCCCTTAAGATCATTGAGTCCAATAGAAGCCTTTCCATTTTTTCCCCCAGATACAAAGTATTAAATGCAAGTGCTATCCCAGAGGGACAGTTCATTGACAGCAAGAAGGCTTGTGAGAAACTTCTGGGATCAATTGATATAGACCACACTCAATACAAATTCGGTCACACCAAGGTACAAGAATTGCTTGTTTCAAGTACTATGTATTTTTGGTTTGCACGGCTTGAGAATGATATTCAGATTCTCCAGATACTATGTGAAATGATCAAATAGTGTATTTAAAAGAAATCAACGGAGTACTTATTGACTCAACACTTGAATAAAACTGAAATTCATTGCCATAGGATCATTTAATTAACAGTTACTTAAGGGTTAATTTAGGAAAAAGTTATAGAATAAAAGAATCAAGCGTTAATAAAAACAAAGACAAAAAGTCTGGCTGTTATAGTTCCTCAACTGCAGGTAACTGGAACCTTGGAGATATAAAAAAGGGTTTATCACTACATATATACACTCCTTGTGCTTTTGCTCTTTCTCTTAACTTCCCATATTACCTGCCATGGGGGACATGGTACTGGATGACACTGAAAAACAAGTACATACACTGCACCTATTTTCATGTTCTTACCTAAGGTGTTCTTCAAAGCTGGGCTGATAGGCCTCTTGGAAGAGATGAGAGATGAGAAGCTGGCACAGATCATCACCCGCACACAGGCCAGGTGCAGGGGCTTCCTGATGAGAATGGAGTACCAGAGAATGGTGGAGAGGAGGTAGGCATTTCTTCAAATTAGGTTCACTGTGTTTGGCTTATTATGTCATCATGGTCTAAATATTTTATATTAATTTGACTTACCTTTCAGAGAGTCCATTTTCTGCATCCAGTACAACATTCGTGCATTCATGAATGTCAAGCACTGGCCCTGGATGAAGCTCTTCTTCAAGATCAAGCCCTTGCTGAAGAGTGCAGAATCTGAGAAGGAGATGGCCAACATGAAACAAGAGTTTGAGAAAACCAAGGAAGAGCTTGCAAAGTCTGAGGCCAAGAGGAAGGAGCTGGAGGAGAAAATGGTGAAACTGATGCAGGAGAAAAATGACCTGCAGCTCCAAGTGCAGGCTGTGAGTACTACCAGTGTGCCTCATTCTAAATGAACGGTGATGATCAGGCTGATATTTACAACTACATTTTCAAAAGACACATAGAAACTACAATTTAATTCAATTCAATAACTGGTGCTCTTAAAAGTATAATTAGCTTCAATAAGGACTGTTGGGAGGCTGTAGTCAAGATATTACATGGGTGAGACTTTTTATGGTGTGTGCTGCTGTCTCTATCATTTACATTCAGTTAAATTGCATCAGAGCAATCAAGAAACATTATTTTTATTATTAGTATAAGGTTTGTTCTTCTAATAATTTTTGCCTACCTCTCCAAAACTGAGTATGCCTATCCTTATAGCCACATGATCAGGAATTCTTAGAACAAGTTAAGAGGACAATTCTTTCCTCTCTTTGTTCACCAATTATACAAGATAACTTGTTTCTTTCCACTGTAGGTGGTGGCTTAGCTGTTACAAACATTACTGTGTCATACTATTGAATTGAGAGGAAACAGAAATTAATATTCTCACTCGCCTCCTAAATCACTCAGCATCATTACATAAAATTATGCGGTACACTGTGGTGTTGTAATGCTGTGTTTTCTAAATTAAAGCATTCACAGAACAGAAAAGACTGTATCCTCAAAATAATACTATGCAACATATGTGACATATAGGAAAATGTACATGCCCCTGTTTTTAAAGAACCTTGAACTGTAAAAATATGAAAAAATCCATTCACTGATAAAATTATAATTTTTCTTTCATATTATTTCTGCTAGACTGAAACTTGAGACAAAATATAATAAATACCACAGGACATCTGTTGCAAAAAAAAAGCCTACAGACAATTTTTCCAGCAACTCCTTTTTTTCTTAGCTGATGAGGGTCTCACAGAGAAAAGCCAAAGCTGCTAGATGATGAATATTTTTGGGCCGTGATGATGGAAATCTAAATCAGAAACAGTTGCTCCAAAAAGACAGCAGGGTGAAAAAAGAGAAATACTGGAATGATGTGAGCATAACTGTGATTTTGGTATTTATATGTATCTTGGCATACAGTTACCATTCGCCACTTCATAAATGTGGGAGATATTCCAATGATTAAGCCCAAACTTATGTACTTGGTGCTAATGTTTGATATCATGGGATAATATTGGATTCTATACCTTGCACAAATACATAAATATTCAGGCATTTATGTAGACTGGAAAGAATTTTATTTCATTCTAGCTTTCAAAAATGGCTGTTTCAAACTCAACAAGATGAAATCATTTCTATATTATATTTCATTCTGTTCAAAAATAAACCAATTTTGAACTACAAAATTACTAGCCAGAACTCTAAACTATGAAGGTAAGTATCTTGATATTCCCTCAAAAAACATATCTCTAAAAATTGTATCTCCCCACCAGGAGGCTGATGCTTTGGCTGATGCTGAGGAAAGGTGTGACCAGCTCATCAAAACCAAAATCCAGCTGGAAGCCAAAGTTAAAGAAGTGACAGAAAGGGCTGAGGATGAGGAAGAAATTAATGCCGAGCTGACAGCCAAGAAGAGGAAACTGGAGGACGAATGTTCAGAGCTCAAGAAAGATATTGACGATCTTGAGTTAACACTGGCCAAGGTTGAGAAGGAAAAACATGCCACTGAAAACAAGGTATGAGGCAGAAGATGCCACTCTTACAGAAAAGACCTCTTGCTATGTAGTATTAAGTTTTAAACAATTATTTTTATCTGCACTTGCTCCCTTCTTCTCAAAGGGAAGAACTTTTTGCACTTTCTTACAATTCACAGGTGAAAAACCTCACAGAGGAGATGGCAGCCCTGGATGAGACCATTGTGAAGCTGACAAAAGAGAAGAAAGCCCTCCAAGAGGCCCATCAGCAGACACTGGATGACCTGCAGGCAGAAGAGGACAAAGTCAATACGCTGACCAAAGCTAAGACCAAGCTGGAGCAGCAAGTGGATGATGTAAGCCCACAGGCATACAGCAAGAAGAGGACAGGTACGGAGTTAGACCTAACTGGTGGAGCACTGATGCTCTTGTTCTGTTTAGCTGGAAGGGTCCCTGGAGCAGGAGAAGAAGCTGCGCATGGACCTTGAGAGAGCTAAGAGGAAACTCGAGGGAGACCTGAAGCTGGCCCATGACAGCATAATGGATTTGGAAAATGATAAGCAGCAGCTGGATGAGAAACTGAAGAAGTAAGTGTGGCTGTGGGGCACCTGAGTGCTGGGCTGCTGCACTTGTCCTTTCTCTGTGAGCTCTAACACGGTTTGCTTTGCCCAAAGGAAAGACTTTGAAATCAGCCAGATCCAGAGCAAAATCGAGGATGAGCAACTTCTGGGCATCCAATTACAGAAGAAGATCAAGGAGCTGCAGGCAAGTCTCTGTCCCTTCCCCTCTGTCACCCAGCCTCAGGTCGGGAAGGAGGAGGGCATGGGTGTGAAGTGTCCCTAATGTTCCCCAGGCGCGTATTGAGGAACTGGAGGAGGAAATTGAGGCAGAGCGAACCTCTCGGGCAAAAGCAGAGAAGCATCGGGCTGACCTCTCAAGGGAGCTCGAGGAGATCAGCGAGCGCCTGGAAGAAGCAGGAGGGGCTACCGCAGCTCAGATTGAGATGAACAAGAAGCGTGAGGCAGAATTTCAGAAGATGCGTCGTGACCTCGAAGAGGCCACACTGCAGCACGAAGCCACGGCTGCCACCCTGCGGAAGAAGCACGCGGACAGCACAGCTGAGCTTGGGGAGCAGATCGACAACCTGCAACGAGTGAAGCAGAAGCTGGAGAAGGAGAAGAGTGAGCTGAAGATGGAGATTGACGACTTGGCCAGTAACATGGAGTCTGTCTCCAAAGCCAAGGTACAAAAGTAATTTTATTAGTAATTTGAAAACAATGTAATATTTCTGCTTAATCTTATCTTATTTAAGTATTATCAGGTTATAACATAACTGTTTTCTCCAAATCTTATGTATAGAACTGTGGGCATATGCACATAGTCCCCAGATATGTAAACTGCATCTTCTGGACACATATTCCTGCTGTAACTAAGGCAGAATCGAGGTATTACTCTATTTTCTCATGTGTGATTGACACATAGGCAAATCTGGAGAAGATGTGCCGCACTCTGGAAGACCAACTAAGTGAATTTAAAACAAAGGAGGAGCAGAATCAACGCATGATCAGCGATCTCAGTGCTCAAAGAGCTCGTTTGCAGACAGAATCTGGTAAGCCACTTCCATCTCTAGGTTGGAAATGGGAGAACCCCTTAAACGACTCTCTTGACTGTTAAAATATTTTCTTAATTACAAACTTGTCCAGGTGAATATGCACGCCAGGTGGAAGAAAAAGATGCTTTAATTTCTCAGCTGTCTAGAGGGAAACAAGCTTTCACCCAACAGATTGAAGAATTGAAGCGGCAACTAGAGGAAGAGATAAAGGTGAAGATATTTCATTTTATATATGAAATAAATATTTTCCATCACAGTATTTTTGGTGCAGTGCCAAAAAGTTCAAAAGGTGGTCTAATTAAAAGTTCAAACATCCCATTACATAATGCAATCTAGGCCCTGTCAGTGCAGGACTCCCAGGCCTTTGCAGTATATCAGGCCTTGGCTTTAATTTTTTTCATGCATTCAGTTAATCGCTATTTCTCTGGGATAGAGGTCTAAGTGCAAGTAGAAGAAAATTTCCCAGGATACATCTACTCCTTTTTTCAATCTTTTAACTACCCAGGCCAAGAACGCCCTGGCCCATAGCTTGCAGTCTGCTCGCCACGACTGTGACTTGCTCCGGGAACAATATGAGGAGGAGCAGGAAGCCAAGGGGGAGTTGCAGCGTGCCCTGTCCAAGGCCAACAGCGAAGTGGCCCAGTGGAGAACCAAATATGAGACGGACGCGATTCAGCGCACTGAGGAGCTGGAGGAGGCCAAGTACGTGAGGAATGTGGGGAATGCTAGCAGAAACCAATAACGGAAATGGGGAGAGAGCACCAAGATACTGAAAGGCAAAAGCCTAGTAGTAGGTTAGGAAGAGTTATGAAACAGAAATACATACTATAAAGGGTGTGGTTTTGAAAAACACAAGGAAAATAAGCTACATGACAAAGAATGCAGGAGGAATGAAATGTGTGGTTTGTGCAGAGAGCAGAAGGATAGCTACCCCCTGGGGAATGAAAAGGGGACAAAAAATGACTGGCTGGGAGAATCTTTGTGCTCTGTTTGTGGGGACCAAATAGTGCAAAGTGCCTCAGCACTGTGGTGAAAAAAAAAAAACAGTGTCCATCTTAGTCCTCAATTATGATCTGTGCTTACCACCTTCCAGGAAGAAGCTGGCACAGCGCCTGCAGGATGCAGAGGAACACGTGGAAGCTGTGAATGCCAAATGTGCCTCCCTGGAAAAGACAAAGCAGCGGCTGCAGAATGAAGTGGAGGACCTGATGATTGATGTGGAGCGATCAAATGCGGCCTGCGCAGCTCTGGATAAGAAGCAGAAGAACTTTGACAAGGTCTTTTGGGCTCCAGGCCTGGCGCTCCTGGGCAGAGCATCCCCTCCTGGTTGCCACATCCATATTCATGCCCTGTTTCCCTTCAGATCCTGGCAGAGTGGAAGCAGAAGTATGAGGAAACGCAGGCTGAGCTGGAAGCCTCCCAGAAGGAGTCTCGCTCTCTCAGCACGGAGCTGTTTAAGATGAAGAATGCCTATGAGGAGTCCTTGGACCACCTGGAAACGCTCAAGCGTGAGAACAAGAACTTGCAGCGTAAGTCCCTGGCCCTCTGCTCCTGGCAGGGCTTTCTCACAAGCTTGTGTACTGAGCATTCTGCATGGGTCTGTACCTGCAGTTCAGAAAAGCTGCCTGTCACCTTGGTGTGAAAGGGTCCTTTCCATTCAGCTCTGTGCCTGACCATGCCATTGGTCTTTGTTCCCACAGAGGAGATTTCCGACCTCACAGAGCAGATTGCTGAGGGAGGAAAGGCGATTCATGAGCTGGAGAAAGTCAAGAAACAGATTGAGCAGGAGAAATCTGAAATCCAGGCTGCTCTGGAGGAAGCTGAGGTACAGGCCCATAATCACTGATGTCTGCACTAAAAATATGAGCCATGGGGAAATATGGTGAAAAACTGCTTGTCCCTGCCCTGTTCTGGCTGGGCAGTGCAGCCAGCTGAAATTCCCTGAAATATTCTGTAATTACCTAGAAAGCAAGCAGTAACATTAACGATGTTACAAATGTTTGTGTGGACTTGTCCAGGCCTCCCTGGAACATGAAGAGGGGAAGATCCTGCGCCTCCAGCTTGAGCTCAACCAGGTGAAGTCTGAGATCGACAGGAAGATAGCAGAGAAAGATGAGGAGATTGACCAGATGAAGAGAAACCACCTCCGAGTTGTGGAGTCCTTGCAGAGCACCCTGGATGCTGAGATCAGGAGCAGGAATGAAGCCCTGCGTCTGAAGAAGAAGATGGAGGGAGACCTGAATGAAATGGAGATCCAGCTGAGCCATGCCAACCGTGTAGCTGCAGAGGCACAAAAGAACCTGAGAAACACACAGGGAGTGCTCAAGGTGAGTTCAGCAAAGCTACAGAAAGAGAAATGACTTCCCTGACATTTTTGGCACCCAAGTGCACACTGCTGCCTTGTAATGTCTCTTTTACAGGATACCCAGCTACACTTGGACGATGCTCTCAGGACACAGGAGGACCTGAAGGAGCAGGTGGCCATGGTGGAGCGCAGAGCAAACCTGCTGCAGGCTGAAATTGAGGAGCTACGGGCAGCCCTGGAGCAGACGGAGCGCTCAAGGAAAGTGGCTGAGCAGGAGCTTCTGGATGCCACTGAACGTGTGCAGCTCCTCCATACCCAGGTAAGGGTGTGATACCAAAAGCATTTGTGTTGACCCTTAACAAGCACAGAGGGCTGCTCTGTATCTGAGGACAGGGCAAGACAGCAGTCTAGAATGGCCTCTCTACTGCTCTCTACAAGGGAAAGTACGCTGAGCACCCATCACCTTAGCCCACACTCACATTTTGTAAATAACCATCTTAAGAAGGATTCCAGGTTTTGAATTGCAAACTTGAAGAGTAAAGACTTGGCTGAGGCTGTAGGTTTGATATTGCATGCCTCAGAATACAAGTCGTGCAATCTCTGTTTGTACAGAACACCAGCTTGATCAACACCAAGAAGAAGCTGGAAACGGACATTGCCCAAATTCAGGGTGAAATGGAGGATACGATCCAGGAAGCCCGCAATGCTGAAGAGAAGGCCAAGAAGGCCATCACAGATGTGAGTCAGGGGCTCCTTTCATTGCTGATGGTGGATGTATTCTCCCAAAAAATGTCTCGAGCCCCCAGAATGGCTTTGATTCTTTGCTCTCATCAGGCAGCCATGATGGCAGAAGAGCTGAAGAAGGAGCAGGACACCAGCGCCCACCTGGAGAGGATGAAGAAGAACCTGGACCAGACGGTGAAGGACCTGCAGCTCCGTCTGGATGAGGCTGAGCAGCTGGCCCTGAAGGGAGGCAAGAAGCAAATCCAGAAGCTGGAGGCCAGAGTGCGTAGGGCTTTTACTTGTGCATGAATGGACGTGTCTCGTAAGCAGCCAGCAGGGAAGCTCCAAAGACGGGCTTCTCATTGCAGGTGCGGGAGCTGGAAGGGGAGGTTGATGCTGAGCAGAAGCGCAGCGCTGAAGCCGTGAAGGGTGTGCGCAAGTACGAGAGGAGGGTGAAGGAGCTGACCTACCAGGTAAGGCAGGAAGCCTCCTTGGGCTGACACACCCTCTTGCAGGAAGTAAAAATTTTTGCACTTGATTGCCAAGGGGAATTGTTAACTCACATAGTGGGGAAACCAATTCACTCTCTTTCCTGTTTGCCAACTGCTTTAGTCTGAGGAAGACCGGAAGAATATTCTGAGGCTCCAGGATCTGGTGGACAAGCTGCAAATGAAGGTGAAATCCTACAAGAGACAATCTGAAGAGGCTGTAAGTATCACTCTGAGTGCTTGGCAAGAAACACTTTATAAGTGGGTAGCATTGTCAATCTTGGAAATTGCGACTGGTCAATAACTGAGGGCTTCAAGTTCTTTGAAATGCTTATAAATTAGTGTACCCTTTGAGAACGAAATCAATGAGGAAGTAAGAAGTCTAACATGGAGGCTAAGTGCACATAACATTTTTTTTGCATTAGAACAGCAATGTAGTCTGTAAGAAGGAACTCTTATTAATAATACTGATAGTATAATATATTAATAAGTTTTGAAAATAACATATTTTCAGAATTTTGAAATTCATATAACTATCTTTATGAAAGAAGCCTGTGACCTTTGAAATCTGGAGAAGCTTGGTAGTTTTGTGGAAGAAAATGACCCACCAAAACTCCAGAGTTCTATGCCTAGGAACACAGAAAATGTTGCGTAAGAAATCCTTCTGATTCAGCACTGCTCATCTACTACAGGGAATTCCACATTTTGGATACAGCCAGGGAAATTTCAACAGATAGAGAAGGTGGTGGAAGTATACTCCCAGCACTGCACTTATAATTGTGGAAGGAGCACTTGCCTTTTGCTGGGCATGCTGCAATCAGGGATCAGCTGAGGGAATTTCTGCAGCCTCTGAATTTATGAATGTCTGAGCATGGCTCTTTTGCTGCTGCAAACAGTTCGATACAGACAAGGTCTTCTGGACTCAGATAAGGACATTGGTGATAGTGACATGCAGGAGATCTCATGGGCACACCATCTCTTATAAATTCCTAACCCCATCTCAGAGTCTGAAGAAATAGTTGAATATTTAATTCCAGAGGTAACAAAATCTGATTTCCAGCTGGCTACTTTGTTTCCTTCCCACATTCCATAGCAGAATTATGTTCAAACCCTGGTCTGCTCTGTCTACAACGGATCTTCTAAAAAGGGGAAGATAAGGAGGTCTGTGTGAGGCTTATGTGTGAGCAGTGGTGGGTGGGGGATGGAGGTCTCAGCGTTCCCCCACGGAAGATGCACAGGAGGAGTGAAACCCCTGCCTTGCACTCCTCACCACCGATCCTCTCTCCCCACACAGGAGGAGCTGTCCAATGTCAACCTCTCCAAGTTCCGCAAGATCCAGCACGAGCTGGAGGAAGCCGAGGAGCGGGCTGACATTGCAGAGTCGCAGGTCAATAAGCTCCGTGCAAAGAGTCGGGAGTTTCATAGGAAGATAGAAGAGGAAGAGTGAGGATGTCATAAGGCAACAAAGTGACCTGAGGGATGCACAAAATGTGAACCTCTCGGTCACTTTCTTCTGTAGTTAGTCTTTGTACCCACCTCAACGTCTAGAGAATAAAGACTGTAGATTATTCTGCATACACACCATGAACAGTGCCGCCTTTCTTTTTTCCCTGATCAAGCTCGGGATATTGCATTGCAACACAAGTTTTCTTGCTTTTCCTGGCTGGGGGAAGGGAGAAGCTAATGCAAACTCTGGATTGAGGCTGGCCATTGCTGTGGAGACTACTGATAGTCCAGCCTGTGCTCTCTTCCATCTCCAGCAGCTCCTTGCCCTGCTGCTGCCCTCACATACTCTTCACGCTTCTCCCATTGTCCTTTCAGCTCAGCTTACTTCCCATGTGAGAGGCAAGAGAGGGTGATCCCTTTCGTTTTTCCTTTCCTGCTTTTCTTTGTGATCCCGGCAGTCACAAACCCTAAACATCAGTCTCTGAGTAAGTTATCAGAAGTCACAGTTCACTGCACCACGAAGGACCAACAGTTCCCTGGCAGAGACGACTTTTGGTACAGAGAGCACTGTTATGACACATCGATAGTGCCCCTAAATTGTGCCATCTCTCTGACCCTGGATTCCTTCAGCTGCTGCCACCAACTGCTCCTAGTTTCTCTGCAGTGGACAAAATGCTGAGCCCTGCCTGGGGCCACGTGCTGGCAGGACTGCCCCTTACGGCCCATTTCTCACACACTGTGTGGCACCAACACACCTCCTCCACACATCTCCTCAAAAGTCAGCCTTGTCACCTCTCACACAACAGGCTGCACGTGGCCTTGCCTCAGGCAAGAGTAAACAACTGATAGGTGTACCCCTCCATTCCTTCCTCACGTACCTGTAGCTCACTTTTGGCCTACCTACAGGCTAAGCAGACAATACATTTTTGGGAAGAAGGGAAGGGGTAAGTTGCCAAACACTTTTTCCTTCATTCAGACCCCGATCTGAAGAGCAGAGGCACAGTGGGCACGCACAACTGCAAAGTCTCCTGTGCTCTATCAGTCATCTCAGCTGGATTATCCCGACGCATTACGCCTTGCCTCTAGTTTGGGTGAAAGACACATGGACAGTGCCAAGGTATGTTAAAGACAAGCCCACAGATGCCTGCCTAAGCTGATGTTTTCATAGAAAACATGGGAATGCGACTGTTGGTTTTGACTGAAGGGACACAGGCTGTGCAGAAAATGATTGTGCCCAAGCCTGAGGCACGTAGCCCCTGAAGGCTTTCCATCTTGGTTTGCTTACACTGTTTTCAGGGGAGACTTTGCCAGTGGAACTCCTCGGGGTGATGGGAAGTGCTAAGGACTGACACTGCCTGCTTGGTCTAAGCTTGTAGAAGTCAATGCCAGAGGCTTCATCTCCAACATAGATGCTCACACCACTGGGAAGTTGCCACTCTCTGAAATCCTGCTTTACAGAACCTGTACAATCCTTTGCCTCACATTGCCTCCACCGTGGAAGCTTCAGGATGTGTCATCAGAATGAAGGAAGGCAGCCAGCAAAGCCAGGCATAGGGAAGAGACAGGAAGGCAGGTGTGAAGAGGAGTGAGCAGGCTGATGGCTCCTGGCCACACTGGTAAGTGTGACACCTGGAGACAGTTTCTGTGATGACTTGTACAAAAGAACTGTCACAAAGGGAATCATTGGCAAAGGACAGGCAAGTCACTGAAGAAGCAGCTCTCACATCACGGGTGTAATTGTGTCTGTTTTGACCTACCATAGCTTTCTTTATACTCTGTTTTGCAAAGTCAACTGTTTCTTCCTCTAGCCTCCTGCGTGTTGCCCTTGCACACAGTTACACACCTCTGGTATCTCTCCAGCTCTCACAGATGTGGTCAAAAATAAAGCATGCAGCGTGTGCCATAAGCTTGGGGACAGGTGCACAGCCCCAGGCAGGACTTGCCATCAGCACGGCTGGGCCGTGTGATGGGACTGAGGCCTGGCCTTGTGTCCCTGCAAATTCACAGCTCCCTCCTGGCCCCCACCTCCTGGGCTCTGAGGTCCCACCAAATCGCCCATCAGCCTTCCCAAGAGCTGTTCCCAGAGGAGGAGACAAGGCCGCAGAGAGCGTTGGAGGTTGCCTGTGCCAGAAGGATCAGCTCGTCATTTGCCTCCTTTCATCCTCACTGTCAGAAGCTCAAAATAGCCCCGCTCCTGCAAGACTCCTGTGCGGGGTCATGCCTGTTTGTGTGGATGATACGCTTCCACTAATAGCGCTCGAAGACATTCCTCAGCGGGTAGGTTGCCTTCTATATCTCAGTGCTACGTGCTGCCATGGAGGATCTGGGCAACTGTGTTGTGTCCTAAGACGGCAGATGCTATTCTTACCCCAGAGAGACTTGGTCCGGCACAGCTCCTTTCTCAGCTGAAATGTTAAAAATCAGAAGCAGGCCCGAGTGTGCTCTCCCTGGTAAGAGTATAAATCAAGAGTGGCCCCTTGGAAGTCCGTGCAATGATGCTGTGCCAACCCAGCACCTGGGTGCTCGCCGTGTCCTCCTGGGACGTGCTGTCCCATGGGGAACACAGCAGCTGCCCAGGGACTTCCATCGGTCAGCTGGGGCTCAGTTTGGGGTGGAAGGGGTGTCACTTCTCTTGGACACCAACACCTGAAAAAGGCAGGGTGGGCTCTAGTGCTGGAGGTGCACGACTTTACAACTGCCTCCCCTTGACTCCCTGTCTGGGTGAGGATGAAGACAGAGGCAGGGCTTGCTCCGACTATCGGCAGCATTGCAGAAGGCCACGTCCCTTTGCTCAGGCTGTGCTTTCACAGCACTCACTAAGGGAAGGTTGTAGGGCTATACAGCGGAGATCCCACTGGAGTATCAGGGCTGCAGGAGAACCCCTGGCCACGGCGGTGGCTATCACATGATGGCTATGGAGACCCAGCTCTGCCTGCAGCCTGACTCCACTAGCCCTTTGGAGAGCTCAGTAAAGCCAGTGTCACGGCCTGGAACAGTCACCACAGGCAGAAGAAACCAAGGTCCAGAGACATCAGTTGGGACAGTGGCTGTGCCTTTCGCATTGCCACTTGGAGTCTTGTTCAGAGGACAGAGGCCCCATTAGCTTCCTCCTTGGCTTGGGCCTTGTCACCTGACACTAAAGGGAGAGACAAGTTCTTTTAGGGATCCTTGGCAGAAAGATGATGGCATTATTACCGCAGCTCGGGAGCAGGGGGTACTGGTCAGAGGGCTCCATCAGGCTCCTGTCAGTCACAGGCAGCTCAGCCAGGCAGCAGCTGACCGGGCCCACCGCTCGGGGCACCCATCGCCAGGGGGTGGCAGCACGGAGCCATCAAGCTGGACCCTCCTCTGGATGGCTGGCCTGCTACAGACCGGCAGCTAAGCCTCACTCTAAAATGGGTGCTTTTAAAACTGCTGGAACTTCCTGGTCCATGTGTTAGGATCGAGTCCCACCAGATGGGTTAAAATCCAACCAGGTGGGTCAGCCAGTGTCATGCACGTTCACCACTGGGAGAGAACAAAGACAGGTGGAATGGGCGAAAGAAGGTCTGCAAATGTTAGGGTCATCAATGCTGAAAGAAAAGACCCTGAGCTGACAGACACTCTAGTGTGTCTTTTGAGAAGGTGGGGCATCCAAACACTTTGACAGGGTGGAATGGGATCAGACTTAAAAGTATCTCTGGAAAACTGGAGTAAATATCTCTAATTTTCAGAGGGAAATTTAATGAAGAGAAAGAAAGTATTTTGGGAAGATGAAAGCACACAGAGAAATGCATGGGGTTTGTCATCTGAGCCAGGGAGAAAAGGAATCAGGGGCACGAGTTTATACACACTCAACAATGTCAAACAGTTGCAAAAATGGTATATGTAATTTCTGCAAATACTAGTATAAATACTCTTTACATGGTGCAGGACATCGATGTTTGCTTTCCTCAGCAATGGGTTGTCTTAGTGATAATCTACACTACTTTGAATAAAGCACATTTTGTAGACCTACTCTGAAAAAAGAGTAGAGTAAGGAGGAGTGGAGGAGAGGAGAGGAGAGGAGAGGAGAGGAGAGGAGAGGAGAGGAGAGGAGAGGAGAGGAGAGGAGAGGAGCCAGCATAAGTATAAAGAATATGACTTAGAAAAAGGTATGGATAGAACTTGAGTTGTTAAGTCAAGAGATGAGAAAAGTGAAGACTGGGTGTGGGAGTAGGAAAATAATTTTGTCAAAAGAAAAAGATTTTCATTAAGAGACGTAGAGGGTTATATGGCCAGGACTGTAACTGTTTAATTTGAAGTTAAAAGGATTTGGAGTAAATATTAAGGAAATACTTGAATGAGAAAAACTGTATGGTAGAACAGAGTATCTACAGTGTTCTCCTTTAGCCTATGCTTTTAAGGATCTGTTTTAGACAAGCATCTCCCAAGGACTGTCTAGATATGTATGGTATCATATGCACTTTTATAGAAAAATAGGAGTAAATCAACAGCTTTCTTGCAGTGGAAACTGAGATGATCATCATGTCTATTTTTATGTTTACATTTCATAGTCAGCTACCGATCCTGCCTGAAAAAGGTGCTATAATTTCTGAGAAGGAGTATATATCCCACTTTGCCTCATAATATCCAGCAAAAGTGTGTAGATGTGTGAATATCTGAAATATGATTTTTACCTATTAAAAGCTTATTTTTCTGGTTGGAAAGAGTTCACATTTTGAGGGGTCTGTTTATTTACTTCCCTGGACAACAAGATTAGTTTGGGGAATGCATTCTAGGGTATATAAAAACACTGATTTTTCAAAATTGATAAATAATTTGACTTTAATTTAAGAAACACTGTAAACACCCTTTAAAAATGAGAACTCTTGTTATTTGTATGGACCTATTATTCACCATTTTTTAACTTGTAAAAAACTACCTCTCTAATGGTGCAATATGAACTATAGCAATGTGCTAAACAAGATACATCACATATAACTAGAACATAGAGAAAATAATTCACATTCTCAGGGTTTTTTCATGCTGAACTAACAGTACTATTCACTCAAGGAGGCCATAAATTATGATAGATTTCCAGGATCCAAATAGCACACCAAGGGGAGGGAAACCAAAGATTCCTTCCTCTTGGATATTTCTTGCCATAACTGCAGAATGATAGCCTTTGGCATTGACACACTGTTTGTGGAGTTGGGCTGCCCATCAGCTGACAAATGCTAACCGATCAAGGGGAAAACACTGCTCCAAAGTGGCCATAAAGGACCATCTCGGAGAGAAAGTTTAAAATAGATACAGTGCATATGTTCCAATAGAACTGCTGCCCCACTGCAGAGGATCTCAGATCTGTCAACTCCTGGACTAGAGGGACATCTCTATCTACTGAGCTAACTGTTCCAGCTATAGAATTTTTTGAAAGTATTCTCTATTAAAGGAAGAAACTTCTTCACAAAGAGTTTGAGGAAATAAAATTACGTTCAACAGCTGAATTCTTCATGAATGTACCAATGAATCTGCCATACATACAGTAAAAGGGCCTACAAAGAGGTCCTTTCTTTCTCCTGTTTCTATGTGTGTTAAGTCTCTTGAATTCAGAGTTTTAACACAGACAGGACTGCAGACAACATACATACATCAGGATGCTAAGGAGTGAAATCTAGGCTTAGCAAATATATGAGGCCAACAGCACTTCAGTCAGGAGACTGTTCCGCTCTGACACCTTGCACCCTGTGAGATACCGCCACTTGGAGGCACTTCTCAGGGAGCAGCAGACACTTTGAGGCACCCGAGGGCCATATTTGGAATGAAGGCAACATACATCTGTGTTGCTCAGCAAAGCAGTAATGGAGTGAAGTTGGCACTGCATCTTGAGCTGCAACAGATTTGGGATACATTTTCTCAGGCCACAGTCCTGACTGAGATGCAAAACAATGTCCCCTCCTCCTTTGGACTCAGCGTTCACTTCTTTGGGATAAACTCAGATTTTTCCAAGTACTTTGTGACAAGCCACATGGAGAGAACGGTCTGTCCCTGGTAGACTTTAGTGGGGCAAGCAGGGTATCTCCTCAGAACAGGGGATGCAAGCGCTGTTAGAACTCCCAGCTACTAATCTCCCCCATGGGCAACCAGCACCCTTACACCCTTGCTCCTGGCTATCTGGTAACACATCACTGTCATTGTCTTCTGCTGGAGCTGTTCTGCTTTACACAACTGATTTGTCCTTCAGGGGCAGCGGGGACTTGTATCCTTCTCTCAGCATCTCAGATGGATGCAGAGAGCAATTAAGCAAATGTTTAGGCTGACCACCAAGGAAATCTATCTGCTAACATTGCATAGGAGACTTGGTGGAGTCTCTGAAGGGACAGTGTTTGGAAAAAAATTTCCCTTGAAAATGCTATAAGGAAAATACCCTGCTGTAGTATAAATATGTACTGCAGATTAACTACAGCGTAATCTACCTTGGCACCTGGGAGATGTTCTCTGCATTTTGATCACTATTTTCTCTTCTTCAAATTTGTGACTTCTTATGAAAATTTGGATGAAGTGTGAAGAAGATATCTATTTGTAACACTCAGTCAAAGATACTAACAAAGTGAATTGAACTGCATACATGGATGTTTGCTTTCTATGAGCTAGCCTCAGTAGAGGATCTCAGTAACATGCCATATATTCAGAGAACAGTTTATGGGTTCAGATAGTGTTTGGAAAATTCATCAGTTAAAAATCCACCATGAACTGTTAAATACCCAGACATTGTGTCCTGCTCAGAACTTTCATAAATGCAAATTACTTGGGAGTCAGGAGAGTTTTAGAGAAGTGCCGCTCTATGTTGCCTTAGGCAAGATGCAGCTACTTCCTGGGCATCACTTTCAAGGACAGAAAATTGAGCTACATGGGCCTTTGATCTCACAAATACAGCTTATTTTAGGTTATGCTACAGTTGCCTCTGGGGTTTAACACCATGCTCCTTCCCTTACTTTCTTTTCCTTCCCCTTCCTTTCTTCTCTTCCAGCTACTTGCTGTTTCAATTACCTTTATCTACCCAGTGGTCTCCCAGCTTGCCCACCCCACTCACCTGCTCTGTAACAGGAGCCCCTCAGCTGCTTTGGTGGGTGATAGAAAGGGCATCCTGAATGTCATCTCCTTGGCCAGAATCTACTGCCCAGATCTCTTCCGCTGATGTTATCTGTGGAGACAGAAGTGTGAGTAATGGTGCACCTGTGGTGCACATTTGAAAGCTGCCCATCCTCTAATCCCAGATTGTGGGTTTTGTTTGCCTCTCATGTTCAGTTAACTCATTCTGAGGATTTCCAAGAATACCACTCTCTGGGAAGCTACTTAGCAACAAAATTGTCATCAAAGTTCCCCCTAGGACAGATGCATTCACTTTCCTTGACATGTAGTGAAGGTAAACCAAACTGCATTAAGATCTGCAGAAATTAGTTTCTGAATAGAGCAGAAGGGACGGGGATAGCACGGCCATTATAGCCTCTTCATGGCCAGCCTGTGACCTCTGCTTGTCTTGACAAGTGCACACATATAGACCCAGAAATTTTTACTTATATTTGCCATGGTAAAGCAATGGCCCACACTGCTTTTCAGCCTGCAGGTTTTAAGTCTCATTAATTATGATTGTCAGTAGTTCTTTCCAGGAAATCCTTTATTGCTTCCAGCAATTTTCTCATCCCATTCCTTCAGCCAAATTTATCAGAAATGTTAGTTTAATGTCGCATTTCCTAACCAGATGACACATCAAAAATATGGACTGAGCACATTCTGCACAAAGCATTGAAAGCATGCACCTTAGCAGATCTACACTGAATTGATAAATAACCTTTTAAAATGGAAAATGTGCTCTTACCATCTCCAGGGTTCAGTGTCCAGTCACATCCTGACAGAAGTGTAGGGATGAGCAGTTTTGCTACAGAGCAGTGTTCTGACATTTCTGCTTGTCCTGTGGTGACATGCCTGTGAGCTCTCATTTTACACAGAGGGCAGCAGAAATGCTGCTACAGCGAAGGCTGGGCATTCTCTGTCAGACTGTCCATCACAGGCTACAGAGGAAACTGATCTGTCTAGGCAGGCCCTACCATGACAGCATGGCCAACAACAGCACTTGCAAGCTGAAAATCCTGCAAGAAGTGATTGGGGTTTTTTTTTGGAAGTGTTTTGGGGTTTTTTTTTTGGAAAATCATGAGCAAGTCAGGGAACTTCAGGCTCCATCCTATATCACTGTTCTTTCTAGAAAAGTCATAACGTAGGTCTATTCCACATGATTTTTGTATCTCCCGGGAAAGGGTCTGTAACTATCCCAGCCTCTGCTGTTTTGGGGTGATGGTGGTGTTGTTTGTTTTTTTTTTTACGTGGAAAGTGCTATATGTTGATACCCTGATTCCAGAATAGAAATTATGACATTTATTATGGGGGGGATACTATTCCACTATCTATGAGTTACAGAATCTGGCAACAAAAAGCATTAGAGCCAAAAGAGGTCTTTTAGTGGCTAGGTCTCATGTTGCCACACGTGTTTTTTAAGGCAGAATCAAGGCACTGAACAAAATATTTTTTTTTCTAGAATATGAAGACACTGATACTAAATACTCATTTCCTGGTGGAAGTGAATTTAGGCAATCCATGCTGAAACAACCGCCTTTTTGAAAGATTCCTACAAATACTAACTGATACCTAAGAGGAGACAATGGCTGCCATTCCCTATTCTGGGCATAGTGCCAAACACTTTTGCAGACACAGGGGAAATGAAAGAGATTAAGGTGGTGTCTCAGCATCCCAAAGAGAAAGACCCTGCAGAAATAAAAGCAGGAAAAGAAATCAGAACACTTGCTGCTCAAGCTTAATAATTTCTTCCCTGCTGCCTGTACTCACAGAAATGAGAAGCTGTTGGTTTCTGCAGAAACACCTAATGGCCTCATCAGCAATCAACTAGGGCAAGCAGCCCTGGTTCAAAATCAGCTTTCTGTCTGCAGTTCCTTACAAGTACCTGCATCATGTTCTAGTCTCCAGCCTGGGTTTCAGGTTGCATTATTTGCTCAGGATCTGGTCTATGCAGATGTATGAATATGGACTGAATTAGACCTTTTCCTCCTGGACAACAGCCCACCTAAATAGAATCATAGAATCATAGACTGGTTTAGGTTGGAAGGGACCTTGAAGATCATCGAGTTCCAACACCCCTGCCATAGGCAGGGACACCTCCCACTAGACCAGGTTGCCCAAGGCCACGTCCAGCCTGGCCTTGAACACCTCCAGGGATGGGGTCTGAACAACTTCTCTGGGCAACCTGGGCCAGTGCCTTACCACCCTCAGAGTGAAAAATTTCTTCCTAATGTTTAATCTAAACCTGCCCTCTTCCAGTTAGAAGCCATTCCCCCCTCGTCCTATCACTACATGTCCTTGTAAAAAGTCCTTCCCCAGCTCTCCTGTAGCCCCTTTAGGGACTGGAAGGGCACAATAAGGTCTCCCCAGAGCCTTCTTTTCTCCAGGCTGAACAGCCCCAACTCTTTCAACCTCTCCTCATAGGAGAGGTGCCCCAGCCCTTGGATCATCCGTGTAGCTCTCCTCTGGCCCTGCTCCAGCAGGTCCAAGTCCTTCTTATATGTTGGGGGCTCCAGAGCTGGATGCAGTACTCCAGGTGGCATCTCACGAGAGTGGAATAGAGGGGCAGAATCACCCCCCTCGCCCTGCTGGCCACACTTCTGATGCAGCCAAGGGTACGTGTGGCCTTCTGGGCTGCGATCGCACATTGCCGGCTCATGTTGAGATTCTCGTCAATCAGCACCCCCAGGTCCTTCTCTTCATGGCTTCTCTCCAGCCATTCCCTGCCCAGCCTGTATTAGTGCTCTGGATTGCCCCGACCCAGATGTAGGACCTTGCACTTGGCCTTGTTGAACTGCATGAGGCTGGCATGGGCCCACCTCTCCAGCCTGTCCAGGTCTCTCTGGATGGCATCCTTCCCCTCCAGCGTGTCTACCTCGCCACACAGCTTGGTATCATCGGCAAACTTGCTGAGGGTGCACTTGACCTCACTGTCCATGTTGCCGACAAAGATGTTGAACAGCACGAGTCCCAGTACCGACCTATCCTATCATCCTAGATGATAGGATTGATGTCAGAACTCAAGATGAAGATGCTTAGCAAAAAGTGGACACCCTAGAAGACCATGTGCACCAGTTCTGCCCAGTGGATACCAGAGCTCCACAGCAGCCTCTCTTCCTGAAATACCAGCCAGCATGTCACGAACACCACCACCATGACACATGCAGACAAGAGGAATCGGGAAATGAAAGCGAGACAAAGCATTAAACAAAAGTAGAGCTCAGAAGCAGAGAGGACTGGCTGAGAAACACTGTTAACAATGTCTCTAAGGACTGCCAGGGACCCCAGGCAAAAAAGCTGCATGCTGTTTGGTGAGGGATTGCTCCAGTGGGACATGCTGAAGTGCAGCTCAAACAGTCTCATGCTATTTAATCAGGCATTTGGCTTGATTTTCATATTGTGGAATATAATGACTGAAAAGTGTAACAAATTGGCCACAAAGGACTATCACCCAGCAGGGACTGGAAAGCCTGGAGTGGAGGGAGCAAGACAAAGGACTCCACATTCCCTAGAAAGATAGATCTGCTAGCCTGATGCTAAGATCAGGTCTCAATATGGCAATAAAGGAAAACAGGTATCAGGATCTTCAGGTTTGAAGTAAAAGGGAAAAATGAACAAGGAGAACAAGAAAGGCTCTGCTTTTTGCTTCCAGTGGCACTTTTCCATCTGTCGCCACAGTGTGACCAAGGTGGTACAGCAAGAGCTGAGCCCCAGTGCTCTCAAAGCAGTGAAGAACTGCCTAGATTCGGGCTTGGCAGGGCTTCTTCTGGTTTGGGTGTCCTCGGGGAACCAAGGGAAAGTGTTTTGGACCATGATGAGCTTGACAGTCAATGCTTCTAGGTAATATAAACATTTTCATATTATGCTCTTAGACTATATAACATGACTATTTTCATAAATTGGGGCATTGCTATTCATAACTTTAGTAGTAGGCAGGATTCAAACACTGTTAAATGCATCCAGTTATTCGTTGGTAACCTCTGTAGAATGGACACTTTTTTCACGTAACTCAGATTGCACAGTGCTCCCTGAGGCTTCTGTAGAACTCAAATAATCTTATGTATCTCACCACCTGGGTCTCTTACCATGTCTGGTAAGTGAGAGTTGACTGCTCATCTCACCATAAGGTACAATGGAGACAAAAGTGGCAAAAGTCACAAATTTTGAATATTTAGCTTCTCAGCTAGAATTCTCAGGATGGTGAAAGGAATCTTCAAATGCTTCTGGAGGTATGACTTAGCAGAAAAGGCTGTTAAAGCCGATCAAAGATCTCGTAGCCTACTAGAGAACTATAAATGGCCTAATCCAAACATAACAGAGCAGCTTCAGTTGAAAAAGCATACTTTCACAAATGTATCCCAGCAAAGCACCTTTTCAATCTTCTCAACCTACTATGTCTGTTAATAATGTGTACCACGTGTTTGTAGACAACTGGTGACACACCAAGGGGACTTAACTCAAAATAAGGTCAGTGTGCCTGCCTGCACAGTGGCCAAGCTTCAAGTCAGGGCTGTGGACAGTGCATCCACCCAGAACACATCCTTACCTACTTGTAAAGGACCAAGATCTCAGAGACAAGGAAAGAATGCTAAGTATGCACCTCCTTCCCATGCTGAGGAGAGTGAAGAACACAGACCACTCACTTTGTAGTCAAACGTTCTATCCATGGGGCTGCTAAGCAGAAGGTAGTTAATGGTGGGAATAACTTTGTTTTGGAGACAAGGTGACTAGGGCTTCTGTGCTCTTCTCTGAAGTCATTGCTGTTTGTGCTGGGTCTCATCCTTCCCACTTTGCAGGGATCCTCACAAACAGCAGGAGAGTGATGACAAAAAGCTAAACCCAAATTCCAGAATACCATACATCCTGCGAGGCAATCTCATCTATAGTTGGTACTGGGGCATTCAAAATCTTCTCTGACAGCCCAACTTGTCAGCCCATGTGTGGGCTCCAAAATCCTTGGGTTTCCTCCCAGCTCAGGTGCTGCAAAAGAGGGAACTGCAATTCTTACAAAAAATAGCTGACAAGTGCTCAATCTCCACATGTTAATGGAGTGAGAATGTATCGTCAGCTGCCCAGTTGCTCCACTCCTTGTTTCACGGTGCAAAACTCCTAATAACACAATCAATTTCCTGGAACAGTTCTCCTTGAAATCTCCTTGACCACAGTAGCACAGGGCCTGCAGATACTGAAAGCAACGACAGCCTAAGGGATGCAGGAATGTCTGGGCAACCTGTGAGATACTGGAGGACAGTTGTGTGGTTTCTTGCCTGTGGCACAGTTACTTTGATTCTGGATCTCTTCAACCTTCCTTCCTGGATCTGATTCTAACAATGAGATATAGTGAAAGCTTCTGAGGGAGCTTGTGAACTCCAACCCCTTGAACGTGCAGATAGTTGGCTGACAAAAACACTCATCCTGCTGTGGTGGGACTGGCACAGGCTGCGCGTAGCACTGCAAAAGGTGGCAGCTCATTCGAATGTAGCTATACAGACCTTGAACATCTTTACCTTTATAAAGGCAGTACTTACCCAGACTGGAGGCATACCTGGACAGTCTCCCATAGCACAGAAGGCACTTCCAGAAGGGACTTGTGGCTGCTGGCAGTTGTGTTTCTCTTGCAATAGGTGATGCCTGTCATGTGGAGACTTATAAGGAAAACCTTGATCCACAAGAGCAGAATTCCTACCTGAGCAGAAGCTGAGCAGCTCAGCTGTCTCCAGCCTCCTAGGGCTGACTAATGGGGGGGGGGGGGGGGGGGGGGGGGCGACAAAGGGATCTCTTTGTAAATGGGCATTATGGACCTCACATAAGAGGCTCACAGATCGTTTGTGGGTGAGAAGACCAGGAATTTCATGCTGTGCACCAGAAACAGTACAGGTGGGCTTACCTGGTCACAGTTGAGGGCTGCTGCCCTAGGCAGTCTTTGGCTCCACTGCTTCTTCTGCATCAATCTCCTTTAGTACAAGAAGAAAACTTGCCAACCCTCCTGCCAGGGTAACTGCTGATGACATGACATTGAAGGGACAGGGTGAGATCAGTGCCATCTTGAGATCTCCCACTAATTGCTTATGTGAATACTCTCCACTTTTGCAGGGGGTGAAAGTTTAATATCATTGGTGCCAATCTTCAGAAAAAGTCACATGAAAGAGTGGGTGAGCTCAGTGCAAAGGAGGCAACTACTTGTCTTTCAGAAAGCACCTTCCATTTGGTGGGGAGATTCCATGGATCAGGACATTCTGTTTTGATATCCACCAACTGGATGCCCACCTGACTTGAACACACCACCTCAAAATGCCTATGAAATCCGTGGTGTGGCTGCTCTAGGATAGCTGCATGGTTAAAGGAATCTAATGAGAGTAACAAAGGTACCCAATAGTATTGTGAAAGCATGAACTGTGTGATGAGGACCTTGATACTGTGCTCCTTCAAAGACTTAGACGGGAGCTCACCAGCTCAGTACCAGGATTCACTGCTGCCAAAGTTAAATTTTACACCATAGATACTGACCCCCAGGAAGATGCCTTCTTGAACTTTGCTGTTTCATTCCCACATGGTCAAACTGGGTTTGCTTCAGTTGTTTCTCTCTGGGCAAAAAAAGAAGACCAATGGGCCTGAAATAGAGGCCAGAAGTTTGCAACCATGCTTCTTTTCTTGTTATTACAACTGGCCAGGAGGTTCTGGTCAGCTCAGTCCATGGTGGAAGCAGTGGAGGACCTAAACAGAAGGCCTAAAGGTGGTTCTGTGGCAATGACATGGAGATATTGGGCCTGGAATTTCCTTTTAACTAGTCAGGTTACAAGGTTGATGCTGCTATTCTAAGAAGCAGAGCAGAGAATGAGGTTTGCAGTGGGTCACAAACTCAAGAGCCTTTGACAGTGCTCCTCTTTCACCTGTGTTGTGGTTTGTGCTCATGAGTGCCCTTTTTCTCCCCAGCTCATGCTCGCTGAACACAAGGGAAGGGAAATCACATTGTAGGGACTTACAGAAAGTGGGATGGGATATGTTTTCAGCATGCCTGTATGTCATCACTCCAGCACTTTGCCCACACTGTATGTCTGTGCAGGACCACCTGTATACAGGGATTTCTCTTATCCTGCCTCTTCTGACTGGGCTGTGGTTTGCTTCTAGTGCCAGTGGAACCCAGGCCCTGTAGGAATGGAAACACAAGTGGCAGAAAGTAAACAGCTGGCAGGTTTCTTATCCCTCTTCGTTTTGTATTAGGGCACTGCTGCTTTTTTCAGCAGAACCCTCTTCCCAAGGACAGATGTTGTCTTGGCTGCCTCATGCTTGAACAGAGGAAATAGGCCCATCTTCTGTGGCCTAACTCACTAAGAACTGTGGAGCTAAATCTGTATGGAATTTGGATCTGCTAATCCAAATTAGAGTACTCCTTTGCAAGAAACTGGAATGCCCAATATGCCATATTATAGAAATTTATCACTTGGGTGGGATTTATAATCTCTATGAATTAAAACAAATCCAAAGCATATAGATATATATCCCAGAGCTTTTTACAAAATACTTACCTGAGTGTCCATATGATCAGGATTTTTAAATCTGTGGAAGAAAATTCTTCAAGTTAGTTTGCCTGCAAATACGAATTAATATGATCTTTATCTTCCTGAAAGAACATCTGGAGGAAAGGATAAAAATTTGTCTTGTTTTCTCCTGAAAGTTCCCCTGAACTTCCCATGTTGACCTCCTAGTCTTTTTCTATTTTCTCAGTTTCCTTCTCAGTTCCTAATCCCTCCAAATCTAGTCCAAAGGGTAAGGGGTTTTCCCTTTGAAAACTGCTCTGACATCTAATGCTCCATTTTTGTGAAAAACATGCACACAAATGCCAGTGCTGCAGTTTACTCTTTTTGCTCCATACCATCATATAATGCCACCTATTAAAAACTTCAGGGGAGAAGCTACAGCTTTATACTTTATTTAGTTGGTGTGAAAGGGAAAATGGGCGTTTGCTAAACAGCAGAAACCCAAGCCAAGGGTTATGCAGGGCTGATGCAGCCAGATGATTCTAGTGGTGACAAACTCTGAGGGCTGGCTGCAAGGCATCTGGCACCATTTTGCCTGACATCAGAGATTGCACTCAGGAGCAGATTTATTTAGCATTACAGATGCAGTCTTGGTAGTTAAATCTGCATGCTTTATCTGGCCTTCAAAGAAGCAAGCAGGTTTAGGAAGCAAGACTTCCCTTTACAAATACACATGAAAGACTTTCCTGTGTCCATTAATTTTGTTCTATATTATAATTTCTACTGATTTGTCCAGCATAGCCATCAGCCTTACCTCACTTTAGTTCCCTTCATTTCCCCATGAGCCCTTTTAATACCATACATTAGTCACCTAATTGTGCAAGGCAGGAGGGGAACATAATCAGAATCATGAAGATATGGTGGGATAGTGTGCACTACTGGAAAATGGCCATGGGAGGGTACAGACTGATTAGGAAGAATAGACAGGGAAGATGTGAACGATTTATACTTTATATTAAAGTGCTCCTTGATTGTGCAAAGCTCCAGTGTGAAACTGTAGACATCCCATAAGAGACAGGAGGAAAATAGACTGTTGTAGTGTGGTCTGTTACAGACCACCAGACCAAGACAAAGTAGTAAAGCAGGATTTCTATAACTAGTAGAAAGACAGAAGTCTCCTCTGCATTAGCAAGGATTTCAGCCATGTGGACATCTGCTGGGAAGGCAACAGCAGTGGGCAAGCAACGCCAGAAGTTCTTAGACTGCACTAATAACAATATCCTAATGTAAATACTGGACAGGCAATGCTGAGTACTGAAAGCAGGGATGAACTAGTGGTAAATATGATCCCAGATGACAGCTCAGACTGCAACAACCACATGATGACTGAGTGAAGGATCTAGTGGAAAGCTGGGGGGCTAAACAACAGAATTAGCACTCTAGACTTTGTAAGACCGGAATTCATTGTATTCAGGGAACTGCTAGTTAGAACTCCCTTGGCAGCAGCTGTGAAAGCAAAAAGATGGCTAGGGTTTAAAGGAAAATTATTGACACCTCAGAAACAAACTACCTTGTTCTGCAGGAGCAATTTCATCTTAGCTAAGCAGCAAACTTCTTGATGAACTAAAACACAAAAGTATATAAGAGGTGGAGGCAAGGACTGGCAACAAAATAGGTATATAAAACATTGCTTGGGCACTTAGGGACATTAAGCGTAACAGTTCTGTATAGAAAATGCAGAAGGGATTTCAGAGAAATATGTGTCTACCATTGAATGTGGGAGTCCACCTAGTGAGAGATGATACAGAAAGCACTTAAATATGCAGCACCTTTTCTGCATCAGTCTTCATAGGCAAAGCTTGTCCCCAGGCATCTGCATCTTCCAATGGAGTTCGAGCAGGAAAGGTATAACCAAACAGTGGGGAAGTCCTTTAGATAAGCTGGAATTACTAAGAGAAGCTGGGTATATTCATATCTATGGGGTTGGGTGTGACTCATCAAAAGATGCTGAAGGGGCTTGCCCATGTAAGGGTAAGGCCTATGTTTATCATTGGTGAAAAATGATGACACACAGGGAAGGTCCTATATGACAGGAAAAAGACTAATGTTATGCTAATCTTTAAAAAAGGCAGGAAGAAGGCTCAGTAAAACTGTTAGGATGCTCAATTTCACTTTAGTTACTTGGAAGATCACAGAATATGTCCTCTTGGTACTTATTACTATGGATGTAAAGGACAAGAAGATAACTGAGAGCAGCCAACATGTATTTACCAGCGAAAATAATCATGCTTGACCAACCTGATATGTTTCTATGATGAAGTGACTGTTGTCTTTCTGATAATTAGCATCTCTTTGCCCTGGACCTCTATTATGGTATCATTAAGCGGTCTCCAGTCTACTAAAGCTGAACTACTTCCCTCTGAGTCATTATTTCTTGTGCTTTATAAACATAATCATATTGGATTTTTGGGGATATTTTAACTCCTCCAAGGATGTTATATTACATGCATTGCCATAGGTCAACTCTTAAATGGCTTTATTTTCAACTACGTCCACAGCTGTGTTCAAACCAGGTAAGTCAACACTGCTTTTCCTTCACACCCTAACTTTCATGAAGCATGGTTTCATGAAGCACTTGCTGACATTATCCACAAATATAGTTTTGGTATTACAACCCAAAATAAAATTTGCCCAATCTGTATGGAGTAGTTGTGGTCTCCTGTTGGTGTTACATTCATTGCTCTAGCAGTCTGGTAGTCCTCTCTTAATTACAGTTGGTTTTACTGTCCTGAGAGGACAGCTGTTAAGAAATGAGGAAAAACTTGGTGAAGGGCCTGAAGCAGGAAAATTGAATGACCTGAATTCCCTGAACAGCATAAGCATGGAGAAATACTAACCCAGGACTTCAGTGCTGAACACAGCAAGAGTTGGAAGGAATTCTGCTTCACAATTTCCACCCCACTTGAGTGCAATCTCTTTGGTATGAGTCTACTGTTCAACCAAAAAGGAAGATAAGGCCATCGTCAGTATATGTTCCCAATAACTCAATGCCTCATCTTTCTCCAAGGATCTGTAAGTGGCAGCTGAACATACAGGGAAATTTGTCAGGCTTCTATTTCCATATAAAGAATTATTTTGTGAAGGTTGTGTGATCAAATCAGATATTAAATGCTCTCCACATTACTGTATTGCACTAGACAAGAATTCAAAATTACCACACTAGTCCTGGGCAGCTCTTCTTCCTAATCCATAAAATTAGCCTTCTGAGATATTTAATTGTCCCTAAACATGTGTAGTGAGGTCAGGGGTGAGCTCTGGGTTTGGATTCCAGTCCGGGGCCCAAAACGTGGGTGCTGCAGTGCCAGAGCACTCTTGGAAGGGGCTCCTACAGCACAGGGCATAGTCTGATGCTGCATATTACACCAGACCCCAGACATTGTTTTTATAACCTCTTACCTGTGATATTCACTGAGATATTTTAATGATTGAAATGGAAATAACCAGGAGGAGAATGTGTTTAGGCCTGGAAGGTCTGAAGAAATTTAAGTGATTACACCCTGTCCTAAAACTAGATCTCTTAGTCTCTTGGATGACCAGCAAATCTCCTTTTCCCATGCCACCAGCATTACACAAGACTGCTTGCTACCTCTAATGCCCTGATACAGGCAGTACTGTGTTGTTAGATTTTTCTGGGACTGTGAATGTGTAAATATGCATATTTTGATGTCACGGCAGTGCTAGATTGAGGATTTATCAGAATGCACAGTATCTGGAACTATATGCTGAAATGACCTGTGTGATTTTGTGTATGAGCATGGCAGGGTAAAGCATGTTGTTTTGGGGAGCTGTAGGGAGGGAGTGGCTAAGGGAGCTTCTGGAACTTCAGATTTGACAGAGGGAACTGGTTATTTATGCAGACGATAATAGGATCAAGCATATGTCCAATGCAAGTAAAAAATGTAAGACAGTGAACAGTAAGAAAGAGTTTCTTGGGAATCACTTTTTAAATGAAATATGTGCAAAACCATACATTATCTATGCATGCACACATCTATATTTTAATTTGATACCTCAAAAGTCAGCTCAGGAATCTCTTCAACAGCTCCATTTCAAAGCAGAGTCTCCCATTACTTGGGTTCAGGCTTCCAACTCACTGTATTTCAAATCCTCTCAGCTATTGAGAGTGTCCTATACAGAAACCTCAGCTGTAATACATTTTGACTTTCTGCTTTTTAGAACATATTGCTGAAAAGTGGTTCTTAACAACAATTATTTGTTGATTTTTGACATACTTTTCCTGTTCCTCTCAATCCCTGTGTTCCTAAAGCATCCTAGACATTATCATCCCTGTTGCATGACTGAAAAGTTGTGGTATAAACATACCAAGGAAACTACTATGGGTCAACCAGCAAATCCCTGAGAAAGTCAGCAATAGGAAAGATAAGTCCCTGCATCCAAGTTCTCTAAGTGCCTTGAGTAGTCTAGATTCTCTCCTTAACACTCTTGACAAATTATTTATAGATGTATTCACATAGTCAGTAAGATATAAAGATGTTCTAATTATATCATTCAAATCAAATGACAATTATGCCCTTAGTTTGCCAGACAATGCTTTGCCAAAGAAGGTTTGCCAAAAATGTTTTGACCGAAGAAAGGGGGAGCATCTGCAGCATCTGCAGACGAGACACTATAAAATCTCCCAGGGACAAGTCTGGCCTGTCTCCACGGAAGGCTTCAAGGTAAGTGCATGCATTTTGAGAGCTTGAAGAAAGAGGACAGCGTCCTTGCAATATCTCATTCCATTTCTCCTGCCTCTGGCAACCATTTCCACAAGGGAGTGCCAATGTGAACAAAAATTTTCAATATAATTTCAATGCATGTCTGTATCTTCAATTTATAATTTGTCTCTGGAATTCCATGCAGTGATAAGAAACAAGTGCCATTCCTATTTTACAGGGTTGGCCAGTTTCCAGGATACAATTCTTTCTCCGAAGGTAACACCCTGAGTAATGTTCTCCTATACTACAATCTAAGACAGGACTTTTATACAGCTGCATGAGTTCTCTTCTTAAATCCTCTTATATTTCTGCAGAGTTTTGCTTAGGCTAGACCATTGAAAATAGGGAAGATCTCAGAAGTGAAGTAATTTTTCTTTTTTAGCACACAAGGTAATACATTTAACAAGAAAATACTCTCTTGAAAATTCATCAGTCATGATTAAGGTCCAGAACAGACAGTGATTTTTTCTGGCTGTAGATTCCTTTATGTGAAGACCTCAAATCTGTTCAGAATTCATGAAGTTACCAAATCATAGTCAATATTCAGAAGATGTTCTATTTACTGTTATAAGGGCTACGTGTTTTAGAAGACTAAATCTCACCCTTGAGTGGGATGTCAGTACTTTTAAGTTCAAATCAAAGTGGATTTCAGTCGTTGTTTCTAAGAGATTTTCTGGGACACTAGCTAGCAATTTATTAGCTAAAAAGCAAGGAATTTTCTCACTGATACAGATTTTATTATATTCTCAGTGTTCCACAACCTTTTTTTCCCCACGTCTGACACCTTTTTCCCCACCCCAGCAGAAACCTCTGCTGACGTGCTTTGAATAAAGTGCAGCCATGGCCTCTGCAGACTCTGAGATGGCCGTCTTTGGGGAGGCGGCTCCTTACCTCCGAAAGTCAGAGAAGGAAAGAATCGAGGCCCAGAACAAGCCATTTGATGCTAAGACATCCGTCTTTGTGGTGCATCCTAAGGAATCCTTTGTGAAAGGGACAATCCAGAGCAAGGAATCAGGGAAGGTCACTGTCAAGACTGAGGGTGGAGAGGTGAGTGAAAACCAAGGCTGAAGAACACCATTTGGTTCCTACTCTGAGCTTTTAGCTGACATTCATGGATCTTTTGTTTCCTTGGCAGACCCTGACTGTGAAGGATGATCAAGTCTTCTCCATGAACCCACCCAAGTATGATAAAATCGAGGACATGGCCATGATGACCCACCTCCACGAACCCGCTGTGCTGTACAACCTCAAAGAGCGTTATGCAGCCTGGATGATCTACGTAAGTACCAGCAGCAGTCTTCCTTTGGGTAGCGAGGAGGAGCTGCTCTGCCCGGCTAAGTGGAAGCCAACGTGCTGTCTGCCTTCCTCACAGACCTACTCGGGTCTCTTCTGCGTCACTGTCAACCCCTACAAGTGGCTGCCGGTGTACAACCCAGAGGTGGTGTTGGCCTACCGAGGCAAGAAGCGCCAGGAGGCCCCTCCACACATCTTCTCCATCTCTGACAATGCCTATCAGTTCATGCTGACTGGTGAGTGCTTAATTTTCTTTGAATTGCTTTTGCAATGAGCTAACTGCAGAGGGAAAGGCAAGGTATTCTCTGGAAATATGGTGTAACACTTAAAATAATGAATGTGTGAAATCAATGGAAGATTAATGCACTTAACTGTAATGGTCTGTGTGACCTGAGTGTCTTTCTTCCTGTTAGAATCAATAAAGACCTGGACCTAATGAAAATAGTCTAGAAGCAATAAATTCACCGGAAAGAAGACACCTACTTTCTGGTGTAGACATTACTGACTGTAACGGGATCTTACCTATATGAATAGATTTATGTATCTTAATCACTAAACTAGTCTCAGCGGGAGAGTACAGAGTACAATAATATCGTACATACCTCATAAACAATCTGTATACAGTCAATTCAAATTTGCAAGCATCAGTGCTAACAAGTGAAATAGAGTATTTCTGCACTGAAGAGGTACATGTCTTGATTATTATGCAAATGCCATTCATGATGGAAAAGATGACCGGGTGGTCTAAAGTACATACAGCCTTTAATGATCTATGTAACTCCTACACTGATCTATGCATCCATAAATCAATTGCACCTTACAGTGAAAAGTAAATTTCAGAAAACAACCTCAAGGAAAAAATAAAGCTTTTAGCACTTAAACTGAATGGCTTAAAAAAAGTTCTCCTCTTCCATCTGCCTCTTATTTTCTCTTCCCTATGTATTCATTAAAATCAAAGATGTGCAGAATTTTAGAATTTCTTTTCCTGTTTTTTTGTTACAAACTGGGAAATAGATCCAGAATAGAAAAATGAAAAATTAACCATGTCTATGTACGATCTCAGGAATACATAATTTCTCTATATATAATGATAGAAAAAAGAGTTGAAAAATAGTGAAAGAGGTTGGACAGATGTTTCTGTTGTTCATGACGCCTCCAAATTTTCATAAGATTACTCAGGAAAATTTTAGCTTCATGCTGTCAAAGGCTAACCTCAGTATTTTTGTTACATTTACTTACCTAATAAGAGAGAAATAAGTAGCCTGATGAGAAGACAATATCTTGAAAGGCATAAGACTACAAAAGCTGAAGTGATGTCTTTACTGATCCAGTTGATAATAACTGAAGTACTGCTGGGAACATCAAAAATACTAACTAGAATTCCTAGAGCTTTTCACTATCTTGTGTCCCTGCATCCTCTGGAAGCTTCAGTTCATATTTTTCTTCTAGTTTTTGAGTTCTTTGTTAGTCACGAGCACTAGGAAAATCTTTCTTATCTGTGTCTTTTCACAGATCGTGAGAACCAGTCGATCCTGATCACGTATGTACATCCCTGCTTGGGTCCCTGCAGGGCTGCCCGATGCCAGGGGACCTCCTGCCTGACCACACACTCTCTGCTTCTCTCTTTGGTTTGACAGCGGAGAATCCGGTGCAGGGAAGACTGTGAACACAAAGCGTGTCATCCAGTACTTTGCAACAATTGCAGCAAGCGGGGAGAAGAAGAAGGAGGAGCAGCAGTCAGGCAAAATGCAGGTAAATGAATACATCCTGGCTTGAATCGAGGCTTTCCTCTGTTCCTGATGTGATTTTTGGAAAGGATAACCAGCAATAATTATCATCCTGCAGGGAACGCTTGAGGATCAAATCATCAGCGCCAACCCACTGCTGGAGGCCTTTGGAAATGCCAAGACCGTGAGGAACGACAACTCCTCACGCTTTGTAAGTTGTTGCTTTGGACAAAATCCCGCCTCATTGTAACAGTAGTGATGGGCTAGTGGTATTCTCACATAAGGAGATGGCAATGAAATGCACCCAGGCTGAAATGCTGTTTCTTCTCCTTAACAGGGCAAATTCATCAGAATCCACTTTGGGGCCACAGGCAAACTGGCTTCTGCTGACATTGAAACTTGTAAGAGACTCTCCTGGCCTGATCCCATTCCTTCTACCTCTCTCCGGTTCTTGTGCCTAACTCTGTCCTACCGTCCTTGCCAGATCTGCTGGAGAAGTCCAGAGTCACTTTCCAGCTCAAGGCAGAAAGAAGCTACCACATATTTTACCAGATCACCTCCAACAAGAAGCCAGAGCTGATTGGTAGGAGGATCACTAACTTTTTCTAGGGAGCCCACTGAGCAATAGCTCATTGTATAATCTGGAAAGCTAAAGTAAGCTTGTTTTTTTCTATTTTATTGCTTTCAGACATGCTCCTCATTACCACCAACCCTTATGATTTCCACTTTGTGAGTCAAGGTGAAATCACTGTTCCAAGCATTGATGACCAGGAGGAACTGATGGCTACAGATGTAAGTAACTTACAAATGTAAGTAAAACAGGTCATCTGGTGGGTAGAAGCCCTGGTACATATACATTTACTTTTCTGTTTCTGTTGCCAGAGTGCCATTGACATCCTGGGCTTCACTGCTGATGAAAAGACCGCAATCTATAAGCTGACAGGGGCTGTCATGCACTATGGGAACCTGAAGTTCAAGCAGAAACAACGAGAGGAGCAGGCAGAGCCGGATGGCACAGAAGGTATCAGCAGATTCAGCAAACTTTCCAAAAGATATCATCTTTGTCGCCAAAAGGACTTAGGCAGATTTGAGGCTTTAAATATGCAAAAGTGTAAACTAAAAGATATTTGTTTGATGGGTAGATGAGAGTTGAGACATGCATCTCATGTAATGATACCTGTAACATTATTCTGTGACTACTTAATAAGTGATCTGGTGTACACTGCCAGGAAGCCAGGAGGCATGGATGCTAATTCCTGTAACCTTATTAGTCACATTTTTGTTGAAATACACCTTGCAATCTCTGCTGTATTGTGGATCACTGAAGTGGTTCAGCATTAACAGGGTGGGAGGCTGCTTCTACTTAGTCTCACCTATTGGGGGGAAGTCTGATGTGAGATGTGTATTCGATTAGTCTCTGTCACAGCAGGAAGAACAATCCATGCCTCCAGCTCTCTGAGTGATGAATCCTCTTGCTACTTGACTAGAAAGAAAATGTGAAGTCCCATAGTCATACCTGAAAAAGGATGAAAGCAATGAGTTCCCTTGAAGAGCATTTGTAGAAACCAAAGCTGAGAAAGTGTTGTAGACTCTGAATCCTGAAGACAACAAAGAAATTAGCTTTGTAGATTTGATTCATATATTTTTAACATTGAACATTGCTGTTACTTTTGAGACAACCCCTCAAGGACCAAATTTTAGGAATTGTGCAATATTTATTTCCCTCACTTTTTTTCTGTGTTTAGTTGCTGATAAGGCTGCCTACCTGATGGGTCTGAACTCAGCTGACCTGCTTAAGGCACTGTGTTACCCTCGAGTCAAGGTCGGGAATGAATATGTGACCAAGGGTCAAACTGTGCAGCAGGTAGGAAAAATGTGGTAACCTGGACATGCTTTGATGGTTCCCATTGATTGTCCTCTGCTATCTATAGTCACCTTCAAACCCTTCTCCTTGCTTTAGGTGAACAATTCAGTGGGTGCCCTGGCAAAGGCTGTCTATGAGAAGATGTTCCTGTGGATGGTTGTTCGTATTAACCAACAGCTGGATACCAAGCAACCCAGACAGTACTTCATTGGTGTCCTGGACATTGCTGGCTTTGAGATTTTTGATGTAAGGAACACAGTTTTCCTAGCATTTTGGTAGAAGGACAATTGAAAGGAATGGGAATTATGAGACACATTTTTAATAGAAGTTCATATCTTCCTACACTTATTTGCAGGGCTTTTGGAAACAGGTTTTTTAATCCTGCAAAAAAAGTAATAATAATAAAAAACTAATCTCTGAATTACACTGAATTTGAAACCGTCTCACTTTTCTACATGCAAAGCCTATCCTAGAGAGATAGCATAGGAAAACTACACAGGAAGAGGTCTTGTATTTAAAGTATCAGCCATGATGAATTAGGATTGCATAAGAAAACACCTTGATATTATTGCTGAATCTTGAAAACGTTGCATATCTTTTTATATCTGGCAGTTCAACAGCTTTGAGCAGCTGTGCATCAACTTCACCAATGAGAAACTGCAACAGTTCTTCAACCACCACATGTTCGTGCTGGAGCAGGAGGAGTACAAGAAGGAAGGCATTGAATGGACATTCATTGACTTTGGGATGGACCTGGCTGCCTGCATTGAGCTCATTGAGAAGGTATCCTTCCTGTTCAAGTGTATTATATCTTGGATCTTCCATTCTTGCTAAGACAAGTACTTAAAGAAGCATTTGAAAATATTCCAGCTTTTTCAAATATATACCCTGTGAAAGTGGCAACAGAATGGAAGTGGTTTTGGATATCATACTCAGATGTCAGGACTTTTGGTGAGAGTATTCATTTCCAGATTACACAATGAAGTTATATAAATGACTGTCATGTTTTGTAAGAACCTATCAGGTAAAGAAATTTTATGGAGAGGATAGCATTTTGCAATGTTGTACTTACAGTTTTTTCACCAGCAAAGGCATTTATATAAGTTCAAATGAACGAGCAACACTGAAGGAAGTTGAGCCTTAGTTAATTTTCTCTGACTTATTGTCATGAAATGCACAGATCCAGCTTTCTCTTTTGACTCCAGCAAACTTCCAACCAAGGGATGTCTCCTTTCTAATCTCTTTCTCCCTCTTGTCTGTTGTAACGTCTTCCAGCCCATGGGCATCTTCTCCATCCTGGAAGAGGAGTGCATGTTCCCCAAGGCAACTGACACCTCTTTCAAGAACAAGCTCTATGACCAGCATCTGGGCAAGTCCAGCAACTTCCAGAAGCCCAAGCCTGCCAAAGGCAAGGCTGAGGCGCACTTCTCCCTGGTGCACTATGCTGGCACGGTGGACTACAACATCACTGGCTGGCTGGAGAAGAACAAGGACCCCCTGAATGAAACTGTCATTGGGTTGTACCAGAAATCATCTGTGAAGACACTGGCCTTACTCTTTGCCAACTATGGTGGAGCAGATGCAGGTCAGCTCTGTGAAAACTGTATTTTCAGTGTTAGACAATGTTGACACAAAATTAAACCACTAAACATTTAAAGTTGGTTTGTGTTCTATACTCTCCAATTTGCAACATCCATATTTTTGTACTTTTTTTCTTCCATTCACAGAGGCTGCTGGTGGTGGTGGCAAAAAGGGTGGCAAGAAGAAGGGTTCTTCATTCCAGACTGTCTCAGCTCTTTTCCGGGTACACTACTGCATTTGTTTTCTCTTTGTAATATGAAGAAAAAGGGGTAGCTAATATTAAATTTGAAAGTGCTATTTTGCATTGCGGTAACAGTGATAAAATTCTTCGGAAATTCCACATCAGGTTTTCCAGGATCAATTTCAATATTGCTAATATGTCATGTTCAAAACCAAGCATTCAGTCTTCAAAGATCATTAAAATCTATTTTTTTATTATTATTATTTTATTTGGAGAGGATATTATTCAGATCTTTGTATTTTTATGTCTTTGGGTCAGCCTAGAACTATATGCCTTTCTGTGAGGTTGTTATGTTGGGGAATTGAGAGTGTCTTTATAAACATTCTCCAAGGAGATATTTACTTTATTTGAAAAACACCCACTTTGTTTTTTTAACTTAGGTAGATTGACTTTAGAAGACAGAACACGAAAAATCTAAAAGTCAATTACTTTGTGTGAAAGTGTGAAATTGCATATTAGTTTCCACTGGATCAATAGCAACATAGTAGTATTTCAGTCTTTAAAAATGGTGTTCAGTATCTTCAAATACAAGAAATATTTGGATTCTGTGGCTTTACCTAAGTGTTCTGAAATGCAGCGAATTTTGAGAAGTCATAAAGTCATTACAATGGACTTGATGCATCAAACACTGGACACAGGAAACTCACATTACTAACTGGTCCCTCTAGGAGAACTTAAACAAGCTGATGACCAATCTACGGAGCACTCACCCCCATTTTGTCCGTTGCATCATCCCAAATGAAACAAAAACACCTGGTAAGACACTCAAGCAGAAAGAGAACTTCCTCTGATACATCTATTCCCCTCTGCACTGGAAACTGTGGTATTCATTTATGCTCTGAATTGCTAGGTGCCATGGAGCATGAACTGGTACTTCACCAGCTGCGGTGTAACGGCGTGCTGGAAGGCATCAGAATTTGCAGGAAGGGTTTCCCCAGCAGAGTTCTCTATGCTGACTTCAAACAGAGGTAAGAGCACTGCACTTCTCAGAATCATTAAAAGCAATGTTGGTTCATTCATATAGGTTCATTCAGGCTGGACTCTGTTGTAAAAATAGCTATACGTGAGCTGGTGGGGTTCAGTAGCTAGTGTGTGCGTCAACTGGGAAAAAACAGCCTTATCATCCTCTTTGTCTCCTCACAGGTACAAGGTGCTTAATGCCAGTGCTATCCCAGAGGGACAGTTCATTGATAGCAAGAAGGCTTCTGAGAAGCTTCTTGGGTCAATCGATGTGGACCACACCCAGTACAAATTTGGCCACACCAAGGTACAAACCCGCTTTGCCTCATTCACTCTGTGCCTGTGCTTTGCTCTACCTGACAGTGATGTGCTGCAACATTCCCTTTCTCCAGGTGTTCTTCAAAGCTGGGCTGCTGGGACTCCTGGAAGAGATGAGGGATGAGAAGCTGGCACAAATCATCACCCGCACGCAGGCCAGGTGCAGGGGCTTCCTGATGAGAGTGGAGTACCAGAGAATGGTGGAGAGGAGGTAGGCATTCCTCATCTTCAGTTAAAGTCACTGTACTTGGGGGAAACTGTTGGCACTCGTCATACTGAAAATATTCAATGTACATTTTAATTATGCTTCAGGGAGTCCATCTTCTGCATCCAGTACAATGTTCGTGCATTCATGAATGTGAAGCACTGGCCGTGGATGAAGCTGTTCTTCAAGATCAAGCCCTTGCTGAAGAGTGCAGAATCTGAGAAGGAGATGGCCAACATGAAACAAGAGTTTGAGAAAACCAAGGAAGAGCTTGCAAAGTCTGAGGCCAAGAGGAAGGAGCTGGAGGAGAAAATGGTGGCCCTGCTGCAGGAAAAAAATGACCTGCAGCTCCAAGTGCAGGCTGTGAGTTTATCACCTTTAATTTATCACTCAGAAAAGGAGTCTAAACATTCAGACTGTTCTTTATGAGGCAGAAGGTCAGACTATAGAAGACCAAAAGTCAGACATTTGGTGAATTATCCATCATATGTATGTGAAGCTGAGGAAACTAGTGTCTGGCAGTGGCGTGATGAGTGCTCTGACAGCCAATGCAAAGAAGCAGGGAGCTCCAAGAGGGAGTTAGTGCCCTTGCACTTTCAGAAGAAGGAGGCAGATATTGCTAGCCAACAGGAAATAGTCAGAGCAGAGTTTTGGCTGAGCCCCCAACTCCCCCTGAGCAGGTGAGTCCTGCGTGGGGTATCTCCATCTCACCAGGATGTAGAGCAATGAATTCATTTTGGAGCATAAATGCAAACCAGAGTTGAAAGTGGTATTGTGAATTCAGGTACAGGAAAAGTCATCCGCCCTTTGCTTAATAACTAGTGGTTAATCATTCACTCGGTAACTGGGAAATAGAGCTTCAAATTTCTCTTTAGTCCAAGAATATACAGACACAGAGTTCCCGTTTGAGAGAGTCACATTATCCAGGGGTGGGGTTCTTCTTCCCTCAGTTATTAATTACACAAAAGAGCTCTGTAAGCTTTAGGTATGAATCAAGGTCATAAATGAAATTTATAATGAAGTAGAAATTCTCAGGTTTTTTGAACATTGTAGTTTTTTGCATCTCTAATCTGGATTTTCTATAGTAGTTCCACTACGAACAACATTCTGTGGTGGTAAAGTTATTAATATTTAAGACTGAGAGGTCTGGCTAAGAAGTTGTCTTTATTAAAAGAACATTCCTTTCCACTAAAAGTCATCTTTCCATAAAGTACTTGTGTTGGGGTGCCCTGTCTGGGGGGCAAAATTTAGAACAGGTCAGACAGAAGCTCTGTTAACAATAAACACAGTGAGAAAACATTTGGATAGCATCTCCCCCTCTGCTCCCCTTTTTTCTGCCAATTGATTGCAGAGGCTCAACCTATATACTGTATCAGAAAAAAAGACAGCCATGAGGAAAAACAATCATTTCATTATTAACAATGCCTGATATCCATCCTTGGGAGGGATGTTCTTCTTCAGTAGCTGCAACAATTCTAAGGAATCAAACAGTAAATGGGACCTGATGTAGTTGAAGATGTCCCTGCTCATCGCAAGGGTTTGAACTAGATGATCCTTAAAGGTCCTTTCCAACCCAAACTATTCTATGATTCCATGAAGTAACATAACAATATGGAGAGACTGGCTCTTGGTGGAGCTCATAGGAGTGGCACAACCAGTATTGTCTTAGCTTAGAAGTGGGGAGTTGGAAGTAATCATGGACTGTTAGCTTTTAGTTGAAAGGAATATTCTTTTAGTGAAGATAACTTCATAGCCAGACCTCTCAATCTTAAATATTAGTAATTTTACCACCAAAACCCCATGAACATTGTAGACACACAGCACTTCACAAAATAAAATATTGCTTAAAAATATACACAAAACTATTTGATATTCAAATGTAATTTTAAAAATTCATCTTAATCTACTCATTAAATTACTTAAATTACCAACTAAGAACGGAACGCTGTATTAATTACCCAATTATTTGAACATTTGAACAGAAAATGGGAATCCCATGTGACCTATTTTTTCCCTAGTATATGGAGAAAAATAAATCACAGAATCACAGAATGGTCAGGGTTGGAAGGGACCTCTGGAGATCATCTAAGTCCAACCCCCTGCCACAGCAGGGACACCTACAGCGGTTGCACAGGACGGCGTCCAGGCGGGTTTGGAATGTCTCCAGTGAGGGAGACTCCACAACCTCTCTGGGCAGCCTGTGCCAGTGCTCTGCCACCCTCAAAGGAAAGAAGCTCCTCCTCAGGTTAAGATGGAACTTTCTATGCTCAAGTTTGTGCCCATTACCTCTTGTCCTATCACTGGGCACCACTGAAAAAAGACTCTTCTCATCTACCTGGCACCCTCCCCTTAAGTATTTATAAGTATTGATAAGATCCCCCCTGAGTCTTCTTTTTTTGTAGACTAAAAAGCCCCAAGTCCCTGAGCCTTTCCTCATAAGAAAGATGTTCCAATCCCCTCATCATCTTTGTAGCCCTTTGCTGGACTCTCTCCAGCAGTTCCCTGTCCTTCTTGACCCGGGGAGCCCAGAACTGGACACAGTACTCCAGCTGCGGCCACCCCAGGGCAGAGCAGAGGGGGAGGATGACCTCCCTCGACCTGCTGGCCACACTCTTCCTGATGCACCCCAGAATGCCTTTGGGGGTAAGACCCCACTTGCACAAGCAGCAGTCTTAATATACTTAGAGAGAGAAATATTTTTTCTATTAAATTAATGTTGAGACTACCAGAGCCATTACTACCAACATAATAATGGGTTCAGAAGGATTCAGTTACAAAAGGAAAGATTGAATACTGTGATTGTGAAGAGAAATGTCTCCAAGCCCTTCCCTCTCCAGGTGAATGAAATGTTCTTACATCTACCACATATGTGAGACATTTTTAGGAGAGAGAAAAAAGATTAGGAATCAATATTATTTCCAACTGAGAAGCTGTATAATGCATCTGAGAAAAAAAAGAAAAAAAGCAAGATTAAAGTTCCTGAGGAGAGGCCAACTTTGGGCCACATTTTAAAACAGGTTTACATACAAAAGTTCAGAAAACCAACCAAGAAAATCTGTGTCTCCCCAACAGGAAGCAGACAGCTTGGCTGATGCTGAGGAAAGGTGTGACCAGCTCATCAAAACCAAAATCCAGCTGGAAGCCAAAGTTAAAGAAGTGACTGAAAGGGCTGAGGATGAGGAAGAAATTAATGCTGAGCTGACAGCCAAGAAGAGAAAACTGGAGGACGAATGTTCAGAGCTCAAGAAAGATATTGACGATCTTGAGTTAACACTGGCCAAGGTTGAGAAGGAAAAACATGCCACTGAAAACAAGGTATGAGGCAGAAGATACCACTCTTACAGAAAAGACCTCTTGCTATGTAGTATTAAGTTTTAAACAATTATTTTTATCTGCACTTGCTCCCTTCTTCTCAAAGGGAAGAACTTTTTGCACTTTCTTACAATTCACAGGTGAAAAACCTCACAGAGGAGATGGCAGCCCTGGATGAGACCATTGTGAAGCTGACAAAAGAGAAGAAAGCCCTCCAAGAGGCCCATCAGCAGACACTGGATGACCTGCAGGCAGAAGAGGACAAAGTCAATACGCTGACCAAAGCTAAGACCAAGCTGGAGCAGCAAGTGGATGATGTAAGCCCACAGGCCTACAGCAAGAAGAGGACAGGTACGGAGTTAGACCTGACTGGTGGAGCACTGATGCTCTTGTTCTGTTTAGCTGGAAGGGTCCCTGGAGCAGGAGAAGAAGCTGCGCATGGACCTTGAGAGAGCTAAGAGGAAACTCGAGGGAGACCTGAAGCTGGCCCATGACAGCATAATGGATTTGGAAAATGATAAGCAGCAGCTGGATGAGAAACTGAAGAAGTAAGTGTGGCTGTGGGGCACCTGAGTGCTGGGCTGCTGCACTTGTCCTTTCTCTGTGAGCTCTAACACGGTTTGCTTTGCCCAAAGGAAAGACTTTGAAATCAGCCAGATCCAGAGCAAAATCGAGGATGAGCAGGCCCTGGGTATGCAATTACAGAAGAAGATCAAGGAGCTGCAGGCAAGTCTCTGTCTCTTCCCCTCTGTCACCCAGCCTCAGGTCGGGAAGGAGGAGGGCATGGGTGTGAAGGGTCCCTAATGTTCCCCAGGCGCGTATTGAGGAACTGGAGGAGGAAATTGAGGCAGAGCGAACCTCTCGGGCAAAAGCAGAGAAGCATCGGTCTGACCTCTCAAGGGAGCTCGAGGAGATCAGCGAGCGCCTGGAAGAAGCAGGAGGGGCTACCGCAGCTCAGATTGAGATGAACAAGAAGCGCGAGGCAGAATTTCAGAAGATGCGTCGTGACCTTGAAGAGGCCACGCTGCAGCACGAAGCCACAGCTGCCACCCTGCGGAAGAAGCACGCGGACAGCACAGCTGAGCTTGGGGAGCAGATCGACAACCTGCAACGAGTGAAGCAGAAGCTGGAGAAGGAGAAGAGTGAGCTGAAGATGGAGATTGACGACTTGGCCAGTAACATGGAGTCTGTCTCCAAAGCCAAGGTACAGAGTTTCTGTCTGATTACTGCCCTATGATACGTGACCTGACATATGATTTTGAACCTCCTGATTACAATCTGCTATCACATACAGTTGTATTGTTTTTCATCATGAGAACAACATGCTAAAATTCAGTGATAATCCTCTTTCCTTACATGTATTTGACACATAGGCAAACCTGGAGAAAATGTGTCGAACACTGGAAGACCAGCTAAGTGAGATTAAGACCAAAGATGAGGAACATCAGCGCATGATCAATGACCTCAATACTCAAAGAGCTCGTCTGCAGACAGAATCAGGTAACCACCCCCATACTCCTCTGGAATGGGAGAACATGCAACTGATCGTGACAAGTAAAAGAGTGATGTTTTACTCAAATTGTTCTATACTCTGTAAGCTGATATACAGCGCTTTAAAGACACATTGGTTTAATATTGTTTTCTAAATTACAGTATATCTGTAAAATTTCTCAGGTGAATATTCACGCCAGGTGGAAGAAAAAGATGCTTTGATATCTCAGCTGTCCAGAGGCAAACAGGCATTTACTCAACAGATAGAGGAACTAAAGAGACATTTAGAGGAAGAAATGAAGGTAAAGGTACTTCCTGTAGAGGGGTTGACTTGGGATTCAATTTCCGTTTTCTTTCAGGATTTTTCCTACTCTCACAAAAAATCAGAATATGTTAGCCATGTCATTTCAATTTGGGTGTTCTCAAACTAGTTGGACAATTTTGCCATCGCCCACTTTAGTGTGGGAAGAAACGTTGAGGAGGGCATTGCCTCTAATCTGGGTACTGAGACAGGGAAGGACAACTTTAGGTCTTTATATGGATAAATGATGACAAATTAAAAGAAAGAAATATCTCTAAAAAACTGTGTTTCTTATTATACTTTTCTGTAATCGAAGCTGAAACTTGAGAACATATTTAAAAGGATTGTAAAATTCCCAGCTTTATAGTTTTAATTTAGATTTTTCCCATCATCTCTTCTGAGGTAACATTCCAGATTATGATGAAGGAAGGGATAAGAAGCCTCTCAGAACACGGAACAGTGTACATATTTCCTTGGGCTGACTTTAAATCATAGAAACATAGAATCATAGAATTGTTGACGTTAGAAGGGACCTTTAAGATCATCAAGTCCAACCATTAACCTACCCTGACAAAACCACTTCTAAACCATGTCCCCAGGTACCACGGCTGCCCTTTTTTTAAACACCTCCAGGGATGGTGAATCCACCACCTCCCTGGGCAGCCTGTTCCAATCTTTGATAACCCTTTCAGTGAAAAAAATTTTCCTGATATCCAAACTAAACCTCATCTGGCATAACTTGAACCCATTTCAAAGACTTTTCAACAACTTCCCTATGTTCACATTCTAATGTCTCACAGGAAACTCATCCTCCCAATCACATTGTCTCCCCAGGCCAAGAACGCCCTGGCCCACGCCTTGCAGTCTGCTCGCCACGACTGTGACTTGCTCCGGGAACAATATGAGGAGGAGCAGGAAGCCAAGGGGGAGCTGCAGCGTGCCCTGTCCAAGGCCAACAGCGAAGTGGCCCAGTGGAGAACCAAATACGAGACAGATGCTATTCAACGCACGGAGGAGCTGGAGGAGGCCAAGTACGTGGTGATAGGATGTGAAGAACACAAGGGGGGACTGAAAATTGAAAGGCAACATTGGAAGAGACACACCAAGATATTCTGAGGAACAAGTCATGGATGTGTTTTGGTAACAGAAAGTGGGAATCTTTATCCTACAGAGGATTTAGGGGTGTAGTAAAGGCAAAGGCTAGGAACAGCATAAATGAAAACCTTCACTGTGTGACTGCAGACTGCAAAATGATTACGCACACTCTTGTAGTAATCACACTGGTTCCTCTGTGCTAACTATGAGCTATGTTTTATCACCTCCCAGGAAGAAGCTGGCACAGCGCCTGCAGGATGCAGAGGAACACGTGGAAGCTGTGAATGCCAAATGTGCCTCCCTGGAAAAGACAAAGCAGCGGCTGCAGAATGAAGTGGAGGACCTGATGATTGATGTGGAGCGATCAAATGCGGCCTGCGCAGCTCTGGATAAGAAGCAGAAGAACTTTGACAAGGTCTTTTGGGCTCCAGGCCTGGCACTCCTGGGCAGAGCATCCCCTCCTGGTTGCCACATCCGTACTCACGCCCCGTTTCTCTTCAGATCCTGGCCGAGTGGAAGCAGAAGTATGAGGAAACGCAGGCTGAGCTGGAAGCCTCCCAGAAGGAGTCTCGCTCTCTCAGCACGGAGCTGTTTAAGATGAAGAATGCCTATGAGGAGTCCTTGGACCACCTGGAAACGCTCAAGCGTGAGAACAAGAACTTGCAGCGTAAGTCCCTGGCCCTCTGCTCCTGGCAGGGCTTTCTCACAAGCTTGTGTACTGAGCATTCTGCATGGGTCTGTACCTGCAGGTCAGAAAAGCTGCCTGTCACCTTGGTGTGAAAGGGTCCTTCCCATTCAGCTCTATGCCTGACCATGCCATTGGTCTTTGTTCCCACAGAGGAGATTTCCGACCTCACGGAGCAGATTGCTGAGGGAGGAAAAGCGATTCATGAGCTGGAGAAAGTCAAGAAACAGATTGAGCAGGAGAAATCTGAACTCCAAGCCTCCCTGGAGGAAGCTGAGGTACATGCCCCATAATCACTGATGTCTGCACTAAAAATATGAACCATGGGGAAATATGGTGAAAAACTGCTTGTCCCTGCCCTGTTCTGGCTGGGCAGTGCAGCCAGCTGAAATTCCCTGAAATATTCTGTAATTACCTAGAAAGCAAGCAGTAACATTAACGATGTTACAAATGTTTGTGTGGACTTGTCCAGGCCTCCCTGGAACATGAAGAGGGGAAGATCCTGCGCCTCCAGCTTGAGCTCAACCAGGTGAAGTCTGAGATCGACAGGAAGATAGCAGAGAAAGATGAGGAGATTGACCAGATGAAGAGAAACCACCTCAGAATTGTGGAGTCCATGCAGAGCACCCTGGACGCGGAGATCAGGAGCAGGAATGAAGCCCTGCGTCTGAAGAAGAAGATGGAGGGAGACCTGAATGAAATGGAGATCCAGCTGAGCCATGCCAACCGTGTGGCTGCAGAGGCACAAAAGAACCTGAGAAACACACAGGGAGTGCTCAAGGTGAGTTCAGCAAAGCTACAGAAAGAGAAATGACTTCCCTGACATTTTTGGCACCCAAGTGCACACTGCTGCCTTGTAATGTCTCTTTTACAGGATACCCAGCTACACTTGGACGATGCTCTCAGGACACAGGAGGACCTGAAGGAGCAGGTGGCCATGGTGGAGCGCAGAGCAAACCTGCTGCAGGCTGAAATTGAGGAGCTACGGGCAGCCCTGGAGCAGACGGAGCGCTCAAGGAAAGTGGCTGAGCAGGAGCTTCTGGATGCCACTGAACGTGTGCAGCTCCTCCATACCCAGGTAAGGGTGTGGTACCAAAAGCATTTGTGTTGACCCTTAACAAGCACAGAAGGCTGCTCTATATCTGAGGACAGGGCAAGACAGCAGTCTAGAATGGCCTCTCTACTGCTCTCTACAAGGGAAAGTACGCTGAGCACCCATCACCTTAGCCCACACTCACATTTTGTAAATAACCATCTTAAGAAGGATTCCAGGTTTTGAATTGCAAACTTGAAGAGTAAAGACTTGGCTGAGGCTGTAGGTTTGATATTGCATGCCTCAGAATACAAGTCGTGCAATCTCTGTTTGTACAGAACACCAGCTTGATCAACACCAAGAAGAAGCTGGAAACGGACATTGCCCAAATTCAGGGTGAAATGGAGGATACGATCCAGGAAGCCCGCAATGCTGAAGAGAAGGCCAAGAAGGCCATCACAGATGTGAGTGAGGGGCTCCTTTCATTGCTGATGGTGGATGTATTCTCCCAAAAAATGTCTCGAGCCCCCAGAATGGCTTTGATTCTTTGCTCTCATCAGGCAGCCATGATGGCAGAAGAGCTGAAGAAGGAGCAGGACACCAGCGCCCACCTGGAGAGGATGAAGAAGAACCTGGACCAGACGGTGAAGGACCTGCAGCTCCGTCTGGATGAGGCTGAGCAGCTGGCCCTGAAGGGAGGCAAGAAGCAAATCCAGAAGCTGGAGGCCAGAGTGCGTAGGGCTTTTACTTGTGCATGAATGGACGTGTCTCGTAAGCAGCCAGCAGGGAAGCTCCAAAGACGGGCTTCTCATTGCAGGTGCGGGAGCTGGAAGGGGAGGTTGATGCTGAGCAGAAGCGCAGCGCTGAAGCCGTGAAGGGTGTGCGCAAGTACGAGAGGAGGGTGAAGGAGCTGACCTACCAGGTAAGGCAGGAAGCCTCCTTGGGCTGACACACCCTCTTGCAGGAAGTAAAAATTTTTGCACTTGATTGCCAAGGGGAATTGTTAACTCACATAGTGGGGAAACCAATTCACTCTCTTTCCTGTTTGCCAACTGCTTTAGTCTGAGGAAGACCGGAAGAATATTCTGAGGCTCCAGGATCTGGTGGACAAGCTGCAAATGAAGGTGAAATCCTACAAGAGACAAGCTGAGGAGGCTGTAAGTATTGCTTGAAGTATCACTTTCTGAGGAGGAACACAAAACTTATGGGAAATATATATGAGGTTTTCGGAAAGCACAGAAACTCGTGAACAATGATGGACTTCATGTGCAGAGAAAGAAAGGTCAGTCACCTGGGAATGGCCTATGGGTGCCTACAAGAAACTCCTCCTTGTAAAGCTTGTATGGAGTAGTTACTCATGAGAAATTTAACAACTCTGATTGTAATCCTGAGAGTATAATCCTAACTCTGAACATAATCCTGAGAGTATAATTGACATTCCTTTCTTTTGGCCATGCTCCTGCCAGGGATAAGCTAGGGGATGTCCTGCAATCTTTTTTTTACAGGAGGACAAACTGAAAGACATGACTCAGAACCAGCCTCTTAGCTGATAAATTTCTGAGTCAGGCTCCTTCCTGCATAGGCCAGTATAGACAGGTTTTGCTGTCCTATGATGAGTGAATGATTTGTGAGAGGGACATGGATGGGTTCTAACTGACTCGTCTCCTCTAAGTTCTTCACCTCAGAGAGTTCTTCATATCAGAGAGTGCAAACCTAGGACACTGAGCCAGAACAGGAGAAAGAGATGCTTAAATTATCTGCTGAACTGGAAATAAGTTTCAATTTCTTCTGCAAAGCAACTTTCTCCATAAGACTAAGTGATGAGATGTGACTGCAGACAGTGACTGGAAGGGGAGGGTGGATTGTGGGGCATGTTTTATGGCCACAGAAGAAGGAGACGGGCAGTTACCTGACAGTGCTGTCACAGCAGACATGGAGAAAGAAGGAGAAGCTATACTTACCTCGTGGGGAGTGGGAGGAGGATATCATATAATGTCACCTTTGGGGAGTATACATATTCTAGGTGCTGCAGCTCTTTCTTAGCCCTAAACTTTGAATGTAAATAATAACAAACTGCAACCTGAACAGATTTTTCTCGACAGCTAAAAACAGAGACTGCTGTGCTGTCCATGCCGCTTTGCACATACTGGAGGGCTGAACTGCAATAACAATGCAAAAGCTGTTTTAGTTGGCTTAGAGGGGATACTTTAAACAAGAGAGGATGAGGAGATCTGTGTGAGGCTTCTGGGCCATCAGTGGGAGGTGGGAGATGGGAAGTCTGTGCTCTTCTGTGGGGAACAGCTACAGGATTACAAGGCCGAGGTGCAGGAGGAGTGAAACCCCTGCCCTGGCTCCTCACCACCGACTCCCTGTCCCCGCACAGGAGGAGCTGTCCAATGTCAACCTCTCCAAGTTCCGCAAGATCCAGCACGAGCTGGAGGAAGCCGAGGAGCGGGCTGACATTGCAGAGTCACAGGTCAACAAGCTCCGAGTGAAAAGCCGGGAGTTTCACAGCAAGAAGATAGGAGAGGAAGAGTGAGGATGTCATGAGGCAGCAAAGTGACCTGAGGGACGCACAAAATGTGAACCTCTCGGTCACTTTCTTCTGTAGTTAGTCTTTGTACCCACCTCAACGTCTAGAGAATAAAGACTGTAGATTATTCTGCATACACACCATGAACAGTGCCGCCTTTCTTTTTTCCCTGATCAAGCTCGGGATATTGCATTGCAACACAAGTTTTCTTGCTTTTCCTGGCTGGGGGAAGGGAGAAGCTAATGCAAGCTCTGGATTGAGGCTGGCCATTGCTGTGGAGACTACTGATAGTCCAGCCTGTGCTCTCTTCCATCTCCAGCAGCTCCTTGCCCTGCTGCTGCCCTCACATACTCTTCACGCTTCTCCCATTGTCCTTTCAGCTCAGCTTACTTCCCATGTGAGAGGCAAGAGAGGGTGATCCCTTTCCTTTTTCCTTTCCTGCTTTTCTTTGTGATCCCGGCAGTCACAAACCCTAAACATCAGTCTCTGAGTAAGTTATCAGAAGTCACAGTTCACTGCACCACGAAGGACCAACAGTTCCCTGGCAGAGATGACTTTTGGTACAGAGAGCACTGTTATGACACATCGATAGTGCCCCTAAATTGTGCCATCTCTCTGACCCTGGATTCCCTCAGCTGCTGCCGCCAACTGCTCCTAGTTTCTCTGCAGTGGACAAAATGCTGAGCCCTGCCTGGGGCCACGTGCTGGCAGGACTGCCCCTTACGGCCCATTTCTCACACACTGTGTGGCACCAACACACCTCCTCCACACATCTCCTCAAAAGTCAGTCTTGTCACCTCTCACACAACAGGCTGCACGTGGCCTTGCCTCAGGCAAGAGTAAACAACTGATGGGTGTACCCCTCCATTCCTTCCTCACGTACCTGTAGCTCACTTTTGGCCTACCTACAGGCTAAGCAGACAATACAATTTTGGGAAGAAGGGAAGGAGTAAGTTGCCAAACACTTTTTCCTTCATTCAGACCCCGATCTGAAGAGCAGAGGCACAGTGGGCATGCACAACTGCAAAGTCTCCTGTGCTCTATCAGTCATCTCAGCTGGATTATCCCGACGCATTACGCCTTGCCTCTAGTTTGGGTGAAAGACACATGGACAGTGCCAAGGTATGTTAAAGACAAGCCCACAGATGCCTGCCTAAGCTGATGTTTTCATAGAACTGACAGCTCTCGGCTTCCAAGTAACTTCTGTCCCTCATTTTCAGAGACACCACACAGCCTCGGAGGATTTTCTCAGAAACCTCAAAGACTGCAGGGTTCTGTATACAGGGAATCAAACACAGGTTAGCAGTAGCTGGGGGCTATGAAGTTAATTTGGAAAACCTTGCAGCAATATCAATGTACAGAATTGCACCCACTGTTGCAGCACTGCCTGTCTGAAGCATTCACTGCCGGTCACCACAGCTGACTCCCGGCTGCAGGGTCCCTTGATGCAGACCAACGTGGACTGAATGAGAAACACATTAGCAGTAACTGCAGAACGAGGTGCAGCTGGCACTAAAAGGAAGCAAGAAGCAGACTCAGGAGAAGATGCCAGGGTAGGCATTGATGTTGAAAGCTTGTGACAGTCCACAGCTTTCCACCTCTGTCTACTCTACAAGCGCTAGTATTCTAAAGCAGAGGTGGATCCTCCACGGAGCACTGAGCCTAGCAGGGCTGCAAGGATGGGAGTGGGGCTGTTGGTGTGGGCTGAAGGGACAAAGGCTGTGCAGAAAATGATTGTGCCCAAGCCTGAGGCACGTAGTCCCTGAAGGCTTTCCATCTTGGTTTGCTTACACTGTTTTCAGGGGAGACTTTGCCAGTGGAACTCCTCGGGGTGATGAGAAGTGCTAAGGACTGACACTGCCTGCTTGGTCTAAGCTTGTAGAAGTCAATGCCAGAGGCTTTATCTCTAAAGTAGATGCTCACACCACTGGGAAGTTGCCACAAACAGCTCCATGGCTCTATGCCTACGATAGCAATATCCAAAGGGCTCTCACCTTACCTATCTCCCTCGTGCAGCCTCACTAGCACACCAAATCTCACAAGGAAGTCCAGTCTGCTTCCCGTGTCACTAGCAAGCATTGGCGAGCAGAACCGCTGTCAGGGCTGTCTGAAAAGAGCAATGGGAGATGGCTCTTTAGGAGCAGACCTCAGTTTTCAAGAACAAGGACCTTAAGAAAGCCACCCAACACCTTACAGAGATGCCAGACTAGTCCTCCCTTCTCATGATGCTGCACAACTTCTCCCCGTGGCTCCCTAGCAGACTCCCAACCTTGTCTAGATGACACACAACATCCACGAGTAACCCTGTTAGCTGTAAGGCTTGCACAAGCATAAACTTCTGAGACTCTCTGAAATCCTGCTTTACAGACCCTGTACAATCCTTTGCCTCACATTGCCTCCACCGTGGAAGCTTCAGGATGTGTCATCAGAATGAAGGAAGGCAGCCAGCAAAGCCAGGCATAGGGAAGAGACAGGAAGGCAGGTGTGAAGAGGAGTGAGCAGGCTGATGGCTCCTGGCCACACTGGTAAGTGTGACACCTGGAGACAGTTTCTGTGATGACTTGTACAAAAGAACTGTCACAAAGGGAATCATTGGCAAAGGACAGGCTAGTCACTGAAGAAGCAGCTCTCACATCACGGGTGTAATTGTGTCTGTTTTGACCTACCATGGCTTTCTTTAGACTCTGTTTTGCAAAGTCAACTGTTTCTTCCTCTAGCCTCCTGCGTGTTGCCCTTGCACACAGTTACACACCTCTGGTATCTCTCCAGCTCTCACAGATGTGGTTAAAAATAAAGCATGCAGCGTGTGCCATAAGCTTGGGGACAGGTGCACAGCCCCAGGCAGGACTTGCCATCAGCACGGCTGGGCCGTGTGATGGGACTGAGGCCTGGCCTTGTGTCCCTGCAAATTCACAGCTCCCTCCTGGCCCCCACCTCCTGGGCTCTGAGGTCCCACCAAATCGCCCATCAGCCTTCCCAAGAGCCGTTCCCAGAGGAGGAGACAAGGCCGCAGAGAGCGTTGGAGGTTGCCTGTGCCAGAAGGATCAGCTCGTCATTTGCCTCCTTTCATCCTCACTGTCAGAAGCTCAAAATAGCCCCGCTCCTGCAAGACTCCTGTGCGGGGTCATGCCTGTTTGTGTGGATGATACGCTTCCACTAATAGCGCTCGAAGACATTCCTCAGCGGGTAGGTTGCCTTCTATATCTCAGTGCTACGTGCTGCCATGGAGGATCTGGGCAACTGTGTTGTGTCCTAAGACGGCAGATGCTATTCTTACCCCAGAGAGACTTGGTCCGGCACAGCTCCTTTCTCAGCTGAAATGTTAAAAATCAGAAGCAGGCCCGAGTGTGCTCTCCCTGGTAAGAGTATAAATCAAGAGTGGCCCCTTGGATGTCCGCGCAATGATGCTGTGCCAACCCAGCACCTGGGTGCTCGCCGTGTCCTCCTGGGACGTGCTGTCCCATGGGGAACACAGCAGCTGCCCAGGGACTTCCATCAGTCATCTGGGGCTCAGTTTGGGGTGGAGGGGGTGTCACTTCTCTTGCACACCAACACCTGAAAAAGGCAGGGTGGGCTCTAGTGCTGGAGGTGCACGACTTTACAACTGCCTCCCCTTGACTCCCTGTCTGGGTGAGGATGAAGACAGAGGCAGGGCTTGCTCCGACTATCGGCAGCATTGCAGAAGGCCACATCCCTTTGCTCAGGCTGTGCTTTCACAGCACTCACTAAGGGAAGGTTGTAGGGCTATACAGCGGAGATCCCACTGGAGTATCAGGGCTGCAGGAGAACCCCTGGCCACGGCGGTGGCTATCACATGATGGCTATGGAGACCCAGCTCTGCCTGCAGCCTGACTCCACTAGCCCTTTGGAGAGCTCAGTAAAGCCAGTGTCACGGCCTGGAACAGTCACCACAGGCAAAAGAAACCAAGGTCCAGAGACATCAGTTGGGACAGTGGCTGTGCCTTTCGCATTGCCACTTGGAGTCTTGTTCAGAGGACAGAGGCCCCATTAGCTTCCTCCTTGGCTTGGGCCTTGTCACCTGACACTAAAGGGAGAGACAAGTTCTTTTAGGGATCCTTGGCAGAAAGATGATGGCATTATTACCGCAGCTCGGGAGCAGGGGGTACTGGTCAGAGGGCTCCATCAGGCTCCTGTCAGTCACAGGCAGCTCAGCCAGGCAGCAGCTGACCGGGCCCACCGCTCGGGGCACCCATCGCCAGGGGGTGGCAGCACGGAGCCATCAAGCTGGACCCTCCTCTGGGTGGCTGGCCTGCTACAGACCGGCAGCTAAGCCTCACTCTAAAATGGGTGCTTTTAAAACTGCTGGAACTTCCTGGTCCATGTGTTAGGATCGAGTCCCACCAGATGGGTTAAAATCCAACCAGGTGGGTTAGCCAGTGTCATGCACGTTCACCACTGGGAGAGAACAAAGACAGGTAGAATGGGCGAAAGAAGGTCTGGAAATGTTAGGGTCATCAATGCTGAAAGAAAAGACCCTGAGCTGGCAGAAGCAGTCACTTGTCACTGTGACTATCGAAAGGCCAACACAGAGAATCAATGCCAACTCCACCACACACCTGGTAGAGCAGCCTAAGGAGAGCGACTGCAGCACCTCTTTTGGCAGCTGTGGTCTGCTGGACCTTCATAGTGCAGGTACCAGGAGAGGCCCAGGACTCTGGATCACCCTCACTCATCTTAGGATCACCATGAGATCCAGCCACCACGGCTGAGGACCTCCTAGACTCTTAGGCCAGCAAGGGTGAGAGAGCAAATACCCTTTGCGGCCTAAAGTGTAGACAAGTCATTCCCATGGTCTACCTTTATGCTGGCTCAAAACACACAAGTAATTAAAATCTTCTTCCCCATGAAGTGGATGTGAAAACGGCACCGTGAACGCAAGCAAACCCACCTTCAGTGTTCACACAGAAAAGCAGAGCAGGGCTACAGTGGGAAGAAGAAATCCTGTCCCTCATCTCCCTCGTCTGCCTCTCCTGTCCTGAGGTTTCCTCTTGCAGGGGAAGCCTGGGGCAGGGGTGAGAGCAATCCCCTTTCCCTCTGGGACTCGTCAGCAGGATCAGCTCCCTGGGAGACAGGGCTACGGTGAGAGGCAGGCTCAGTCACTAGCACACACTTGAAACACACGCTGTCCCTCATTGAGCAGGTAGAACGGCATGACAGGAGAAGATCAGTGGGGCAGAACAGCAAGTACTGAGGACGTGGCGCCTAGACTAAATGGGTTTCAGGGGGGAAAGGGTGGCAGTCCCAAGAGCTGAATGCCTGTCTGAGGTGGGAGCACGCTAGATATGCCCCTGGAGCACACCTGTCATGCAAACCACAGTGTGGGACAACAGGGAGAACTGCTCCAATAGCATTTTCCTGTTTGACACTAAGCATTAATGAAGACATGCTCAAAGACTCCCCGTGCAATTAATGCTGCTTGCACCATGGCAGCATGTGCAGAGCCCAGGTGAGGAAGGGGCTGGGAGAAACCCACCACCAAAGACACTGTCCCTGTCCCAAAGGGGACGGTCCAGTCTGGGACTGTTTGTGCAGCCGAGGCTGCAGGCACAGAAGTGCCCTCTGGCTGGAGTGTCCTAAAATCCTCTCCTTCCTCTTGCTGACAGGGGTGAAGTCTTTCCTCTACTTCTGACCTGGCGTGTGGCAATGAGCTAGCCATGGCTGCAGGAGGAGAGGGCTTTGGAAGGCCAAGAACAGATACTTGCCTTATTTAGGTGAGCTGTGCTTCATGCCCTTGGTTTTGCGGATCACCTCTCCAAGGAGGAGTCTGTGGCCAGAATGTGACATTTCCTTCATGATACAGCTATTGAGGTAGTAACAGGCTGTTCCAGCACGAGCCTGCCAGAGACCTGGGTCTCCAGGGCCAAAAGTCTCTGGGATAAAATCCACAATGCCCCTTAAAGAGCACTTGGGCATCCTGTCCTGGGATTTCTGTTTCCTTTTAAAGCAGAGGTATTCAGTGCCACACTTGGGAACTGCCCCACATAGCTGCCACATAAGCTGCCATTATAACCACGCCGTGATTATCATGACTACCTACTGTGGCTACCTTGTATGTCTGTTACATTGCACACTTTGTGAAGGGCCTGACAATTTGTGGGAGAGGGGCATCCAAGAACTTTGGCAGGGCAAAATGAAATCAGAAGTAAAAGTAGCACTGGAAAATTAGAGAAATCCTCTCAAATTTTCAGAAGGAAATTTAATGAAGATAATCAAAGTACTTTAGGAAGATTAGATGAGATAGACAAAGGCATGGTTTATGGCCACTGAACTAAGAAGGGAAGGAGACAGGGATTGTAACATATCAGAAATTAACACTGGTAAAAAAAAAGACATATTGATATTTTTTAAGGTTTCTGGGCTTTCTTTTGTCTGTATGGCTGTTTGGATATTATTGTTGCAGACCTAGAAAGTTTCTGTAGTAAGAGATAATTCACATTTTAGTGGGTTGGATTGGTAATTATGTGAATCAGAAAAACAGTATCTTTTCTTTAGAAAATATATTTTCAACAAAATAAAATCATTAAAATATTTACCATAAATTAGAAATACCTTAAACATATGATATGCCTTACTGGAAAATTATCATATTCTTTAGGATTTTAAACTCACATCACTCTTACCGGATGCTTTATTGTGCAGGGATTTTTAGGATCCTTGCAACTTGCTGTAATTTTCAGTCTGAACTAATCATCTCGGTCAAGTTGTGCCCTTCCTAAAGCCATCTTTGGGCAGATTATTCTAGGCCTACATATTGTCCGGTGCTTTAATTACAGTGCAGCTTTATTGAGGATCAAATATATTACATTGTTAGGGAACATGCAGAATACCAGTGAGAAACTAAAGTTTTGTTTTTCTCGACTTGTGATTATCGACTATGTGTGGAGGTCAGGGGCTGCTTTGCACTGATTTTTAGAGTTAAGCTGTCTGCCATCTGATCAGCACTAGTGCAAAGGTTCTGAAAAAAAAGTTGGTCCATAATAGCCATAAGGAAAGACCTCTCACAGAAAAGTTTAAAATAGATGCAGTTAATGGGTTCAAATAAAGCTTCATGCCCATGTGGATGATAGGGGATCTCTGGAGTAAGCGGTGTTCCAGTAACAGTAGCACAAATGGTTGAAAACATTTCCTGTCAGATACTCTTTGTCAATAGAGTAAAATTCAACAGTTCACACCATGAGCTTCCCAATCACATCCCAGGCAAGGAAAAAATCACCTAGCACCTGAGCTTTGCTGCTCAGGTCTCATGACACCTCCCACAGAACAGGCACCTCCCCAGCCCCACTGTGCCAGCAGCACAGCCCCAACATCAGTACGGTACTGCTGGGAGAAATATGGTTCCGCACACATGAAGACTTTGGAATGGGAGCCCAAAGAGGTGAAGTCCAAGCTTAGCTAACATGTGAGTCAGACAGCAGTGTGGGATCACAGGAAGGCTCTGCTCTGAGAGCCTACAATGCTTCAGCAATATATGGCCAACTGGAGGAATTTGTCAGGGAGCTGAAGAGACCGATCTGTGCCGCCTTGCATGGCGGTGACCAAAGGTAGTGGTCATTGCACATTAGCTGGTTAGGCTAATATTAAAATAGGCTAATTTTGCATGAACACAAATATATCCTGTCCTCCCATTAGAGGTGTTATCCTATTATTCTCCAAACTGATAGCAAGTTTTGAGAATTCTCTTTTTCAATGTAAATAATAAATATGGGAATTACCAATAGGAAACATCTCATGTGGTATCAATACTGCAAACTCTTTCTGCAGTTGAGGATGCCTTGTGTAATTTGAATAGTTTTCATGTTCAGAAGTCTTTCTTGTTTTATGAAGAAAGCAGGTAAAAAATTGTATATAATCATAACATCCACTTATAGCAACAAAATCTATTTGTGAAAATCTAAACAAATCTATCTCCGTAGTGTAGCCCCTCCCTGCTTTTCTCACAGGTTTACTGTCAAAAGAGAAACAAGCCAATTAATCAGTGTCTGGTAATTTTAGTTTATATTGCTGTCCTCATTTCTTCTCCTTTCATGCCACTCTCCAACTCTTTTTGCCTTTTCCTTCCCCTTCTATTGCTGTCAGAGCTTGTCCACCCCACTCACCTGTTCTGTAACTGAAGCTGTTCGGCTGTTACGGCATGCGATGAAAAGGGCATCCTGAATGTCACCTCCTCATCCAGGACCTACAGCTCACATATCTTTCTCTGACATTTGCTGTGGAGATAGGAGGAATTTGTGTAACCATAGAAATCTCATGCACACTCAAGAGCTGCTCCTCTTCAAATCTAAAAGTGCTGTGTGTTAACTGTTTCTAATCTCTAGCTGATTTTGCCCTCCCTCTTAACTTTTCTTTACACGACTGTTACTTTTACTCAATGGGCAACTATTTATGATTCTATGATCTATATGAATATATGAAGATATAAATCTATGATTCTATGATTTAGGTGTCATCAGAGCAAAATAAAGACGTTCCTGGGCTTAAAATCTGCTGTTGAAACTTCCCAAGTAGAAGTAACTTCTTTTTTTCCCTGCTGTGAGGTCAAATAACAACTTTATCAAGCATTGCAGAAATTAGTCTCCAAACAAAGGAACATGATCAGAACATAGCAAGGCCATCTCAGTCCATTCATACTTAGCCTGAGAGATAAGGATGTTCTACAGCAACAGACACAAAGGTTAGCTCACTTGTGTTTTGTCTTTGCAATAGCCAAACCAGTAACTGGCCCAACATACCTTAGATATTACCAGGTTAGTTGGTCTTTTATTTGTTAGGCTCATCACCAGCTTTTCCCTAGAAATAATCCCCAACTCCTTTCCTACCCATCCTTTTTAGCACTGCTCAACTGGAATGACAGCTCAAATCCCCAAAGGACACATCTCACCCAGCTAAACCACAAACAACTATAGCCATGCTATGCCAGGAACAGAGAAAGCACTCATCATATTCCATTTAATTCAACACAATGCCCACCTTTAAGCAGAAGAAAAAGAACTTTTTATGTGAAAAGCGTCCTTACCATCTCCAGGATCCAGTGCCCAGCCACATCTTAGCAGAAGTGTCAGAATGAGAAGCTTTGCACCAGAGAATTAGTGTTCCGGCATTTCTCCTTGTCTCATGCCAGCATTCCTGAGAGGTCTTATTTTACCCAGGGATCTTCAGTATGAGGCTACACATTCCTTATCAGTCTGTTCATTATGGATCCACAGGGACAAAGATCCCTCTTGGCATGTTTTATAAATATTAACAGCATAGCTGAGAACAGCATTTGCAAGCTGCAAATCCCATGAGGAATTTTCTTCAGGATTAGTGTAAAAACTAACACTAAGCAGTAAAAAATACTGAACTTCTTTTATTTTTAACAAGAAATGTGGGTGCTTAACTTTCCATTTAGTGAGAAATTCAGCATTATGAGACAACTTATTTTGTTGCATGTTGATAATTCGATTCCTTTCACTAAAGATTTGTTATATCCTAGCACTCTCATTCCCGGGATAAATTATTCTAGTAACCCTGTGGGTGTTAAGTCCATTTCCTAAATCCATGTGTTAAATAACCTATTTTGACAACAAGAAAATATGTGTATGTATTCCAGCTGGAGCATTTGGATTAGGTTTTTTTCTGGGTTCAACCACTGAAACTAAGCTATTTCTATAAGCAGAATGGAATGATTTAAAATGTTCAAATCTTGAGAGTTTTTGCTTCACTTACGTAGAGAGGCTTTAGATCTGAAAGAGTTTGGGACACAAAGGAGTTGTATAGAAAGTCTGGAGAAAGGGTATTTTGTGCTATGAAGTATGGATTTCTCAAGGAAATATCTCATACATCTTATCTCAGTCTATTCACACATCACCTGGAAATCACTTGATTTTCTGAAGAGATGACCAGTATTTTGTCAAGAGCCAGTGACTGCATCCTGTGTTTTACCCACTTCACAGAAGAGAATGAAACATGAGTTGATCTGTGGAGAACTCCTGGACTATCCACCTTTAGAGGAAGTGTGATCCACAGTAAAGCAACAGGGACGATTTATCTCTGGTCATAATGGAAGCTGATCATCCCTCTGTGTCGAACAGAACAGTACTGTATGCTTTTGTCTTGCTGTTTATTCTTGCTGTGGTTAATGTCTTGCACTGAATCCCAGGCCTCTTGTTTCCTTCAATGGAAATCAAATAACCTTTTCACGTGGTAAGTTCCTACCTAACAAAACCACAGTGTGGGATGGCCACTTTGGGGTCTAAAAATAATCATAGGTTATGATGAAGAAAGAATGACAGATGATGTTTCAGTTATATGTCTTTGAAAGAGCTCACAGAGAGTGAATAGCCTAAAGTTTTTACTTATAAAGCCTGATTGTAATGCCCACTTTTGTGTTTGATTTCTGGAGGCTACAGGCTCTATGTGACTGTAATGTATTGCCAAAATCTTGGAACCAATGAAATATCGGGATGCCCACTGAAAAGCTGATGTAATGCTATCCTCAGCTTAACAATACGTTTTAATTTGTTCTCTTCAACCCTGCAATCAACGGAGTGGTATTTTGGCAAAAGGCTGTGACTGGGGAGGAGATGGGGAAAGCCTTGGGCTGCCTGCTTCACTGAGGGTCAGGTGAAGTTTTCTGAAGGGAAGACTGGACCTTACCTGATAGCAGTTAAACACGACAGAAAGACAAGAGGTAACTTTGAGAGTGAAGAGGAGAACAGAGGTGCAAGAAAGAGATCTAAACATAGGGGCCTGCAGCAGACTGCTCAGAATAGCAGGGAGCAGGCACACAGTCGGGTCTCAAAAGTATCAGCTAGAAGGGTGTCCAACAGACTGGAAAGGTTTGCAGAGCTTGCTGAACCCAGACAACTAAAACTTCCACAGGTGAAGCCAATACTGGAGAAAAGGACCTGATCCAGAAGGACACAAAAGGCAGGGAGAATTTTTTATTATATGCTTTCTTACTGTGACTTTTTTTCTAACTTTTTTTTTTTTTTGATGAAAGACCTAAGCCTCTCAGATGTAACTGTTGGCCTAACAACATTCTTCTGCCAGCTCCCCAGGTCCTTTCTCCTCTGAGGTTAGCAGAAGTTCTGTCAGAGGTACTCTGACACCTCAGCAAAATTTTAAAGTTATTATTTGATTATACTGTTTTAGTAAAAGGGACAAGATACAAAGTCAGTGGCATAAATTTATGCTGCCATGTCTAGGGAAGAGCTGCAGTTAGCCTGTGAAAAGAAGCAACATCCTAAGATGAAAGGCATCAGTAAAGATCAACTGTTACCATTTTTCAGTGATAAACCTTCCAGTGTTGTTTTCCATAAGCATATATTAGAACACTAATATATTCAGAGCACTCATAGCAAAAGAATTTAACAGTATTAGACACAGACCTTATACTTACTGTGTACTTCTGCTATGGAAACCTAGCTATTTCCTGCAATGGGCGCATGTGAATAGTATGAGCACGAGATACGGGTGTCCAGTGACACCACAGGCAGTCCAGACACAGCTTCTTCTCTACCATGGCTCTCCAGAGGAGAAGTGGGGAGGGAATGAGTTGTGAGCTGCCAAGTGACCGCGCCCCGTGCTGTTGGGAAGTCAGGGCTGTTCTGGCATTGCTTGCCCCAGATCTGCCATTCAAGTCCACTGTGGGACGATGAAGGGATGCAGGATTTCCATTCTGTGTCAGCAGGAACCAGGCATAAACTAAACTGTTTGGAGTGGGAGGAAAGGAGGCTACTCCTTGGGAGCACAAAGCTAGGCTTGCAAAAATGCCTTTTTTCCTTCATTACGCTCTACCTCAGCTTTTCCATTCATTCCTCTTGATGGATCTGATGCCTTCCTACCCAGCCAGGTGGGTCTGCTGTCCCTAGGGACAGCTGTCACCTGCAATGAACATCTGCAGGGGAGGTCTTCTTTGATATATATGTCACAACATCATACTTGAAGCCAGCTTGGAGCCCTACAGCTACGCCTGAGTAGCCCAGTGGAGAATTCAGCCACTTGCACCTTCAGCAAGATTTTCTGGAAGTTGTGTTATTCTCGTACTGGTAGCTCCTTTTGTTGAAAATGGTACGATGAGATATTTCTTACTGCCTTGTGCTTGACATTTCCAACCCCACAAGTGGACGATGAGATATTTCTTACTGCCTTGTGCTTGACATTTCCAACCCCACAAGTGGACGATGAGATATTTCTTACTGCCTTGTGCTTGATGTTTCCAACAACGCAAAGTGGACGACAGCCTTCCATACACACTGTCCGAATATGATTCTGTTTGTATACATATAGGACAATGAAAGTTGTTATGGTCCAATAGGAAAGCACTGTTGGCTCCATTTGCTCTGCAGAAAGCTCTTGGGACCCAGCCTCTTGGTGAGGGTGTCACAAAGAAATATTGAAATGAGAAAATGTTGTACAAGAAAAGACAGTGGAAAAATGACATTTCACAGAAAGCCAGACTGAGTTTCAGCAAGGATTTCTCATTTCCCTGAACTGCTTTTTGACTTTGTTGCAATGAAGTTAGGTGTCAGGACCAATCTCAGCAGGTGGGACTGCACAGATTGCGCTGCACTCCCACATGTCATTAATACAGAACGCACTGCACTCTGAACGTGTAAGAAGTCAGGGACTGCAGCAGTCTTGCAAATCCATGTGAAAGGGGACAGGATTTCATCACATTTCTCAACTTCCATCTGTAAAGGACACAACTCCTCTCGGGATTTTTTCTGAGACTGAAAAAGAAATGTTAAAGAGGAGAGTGTTAGTCAGCAATTAAAGAACACTCCACTCCACTCTGAAATCAACAATGCTGTAATGAGTTTGTCTCTTGGATTTCTATAGGTGCGACAGCTGAGATTAGCCCAAGCCCTTTCCATTCCAGCAAAACTTTCAATGTATCGCCTTCTCATATACAATGCACCCACACTACTACATCTTCTCTCTCCACCACCTGTCCTTCCATAGAGGCTCTTCATTCATTCCTTCCTCCTCTCTTTACATCCCCTGTCCTGCATTACCCCATCTCATTTTCCCCACTGATCAGTGTCTCTCATTCTTCTTGCCCTCACTCACCCAACCATGACCTGTCCTTGGAGGGATATCTGTCACACTGCATGCCTGCCCTTTCCCTGTCCACGGAAAGGGTGGGACAGGTACACATGCACTGCACCTCTACTCTCCCAGCTGCACCTGTGCCTAGTTCATGCAGGCCTATGATCTGTCAGAGCGCAGCGCATCCATACAGACATTCCCAGTCCCTCCTGGGCCCTGAGCACCTCCTAGTTCCTGGTCCGGGCATCAGGGACCCCGATCACCTGAGGAGGAACAGCTGAAGTGACCTGTCCCAGGTACAGGAGACACTGCTGTCTGAGTAGGCACCTGAGCCTGGTCCCCAGGCCATCAACCCATAGGAGGAGGTTTCCTACCAGAGCAGAAGCTGAGAACCTCTGAGCTCTCTCCAACCTCCCAGGGCTCATTAGTAGGGGTTGTTTGCTTTATCCTGTAAGCTTCATGCTGAGAGGGAGATTAGTAGGTCACTTAAGAGTCATGCTTCATCTACTGACAATAGCAATGTACTTATCTGTACCCAATTTCACTGTGCAATGCATCTTGATATGCCCCTGAATCTCTTTCTACCTGCATCTTTCCCATGCCATGCCACAGTGTAAGCAGTAAAATCCTGCAAGGATCAGAGGATGTGTTTATCATATCAGTACAATCAGTGTTATGTTGGAATCTACTAATACTTATTGACCTGTATGAAATCTCTCCAAAGATACAGTCAGTAAGAAATGAATGCCATAGCACCCAATCTTCAGGAAAAGTTGCATGACAGAACTCAGGAGCCACAATTTCTCAGTACGAGGCATGATGCTACCTAACTTTTGGAGGTTCCTTTATGACTGGAATGAATCTATAAACTAGGACTTCCTAAACTACTGCCCACTGAGCAGATGCCCTAGTGGATAAACAAATCTCCCCAAGGCGTGTCTGAAATTGTTGGGACTGTACTGGGAAACCTAGTGAAAAAGTGGAAGCTAAAGAGACTGCCAAAGGTATTTGATGATCATATGAAAATTACAAATTGCACAAAATTTCACTGCTGCACCGTAATGAAAGAAATGGGACCTCACAATTTATTCTCTACTGTACTGGAATTCACTGGCTGCCACAGGGCAACCTGTTTACAGCAAGATTTAACCTCGAGAAGATGCAAAGACCTTTCTAACTGAATGTAAGAAATCAGCAGTGTTCCTCTTCAATGACTTATTTTAAGTTGTAAAACAGAATGGATGAGTGCTGCATAAAGACCTGGGGCCTGTGATCACTGTTTTCCTAGGTTTATTTTTGGCAGGAGGTTCTGACACCTGAACAAGGGCCATGAGGTTTCTTCCACTAATGACTACATTGAAACTCATGGATAAAACTATGGAGGAGAAGTCATCTCTTAAGGGCTGGCAGAGAGTGAGGCACCTGCCTGATCTCTTTCTCAAGATGATTCTATTTTCAGCATGCCGGAATCTCTTCTTCTCCATGGGAAATGTCAGCACTGCAGCACCTTGACCACGCCGCATTGCTGAGCAGGACATTCTGTATCCAGTGACTGTTCTCACTCTGCCTCTTCTCTTTTTGATTGTGCTGTGCTTTGCTTTTGGCTGCAGCGCTTTTCTGCAGCGCTGCAGAGACACTAACAGCACTGGGAGAGTTAGTAATGGGCAGGATCTATGTAATTTTTCTTTTTGCACTAAGGCATTGTGGCTTCTTTCAGCAGATCCTTTACCAAGAGCTAGCATTCAACTAACTGCCCTTCATGATATAAGTATTTCAGAAAGACAGCAACGGAAATACTGTGTAGCGCAGAAGCTTTTAATAAACAATCATATGAGTGGCTAGATGATTAAACACTCCAATTTTCCTTGCAGGAGTTTCCTGTCCTATGGCTTTCAAGGATAGGCTACCTGCAAACTTTAATTAATATCATGATTGATTTCTAGAAAGAACCATTAGAGGATATGGTTACAAATGATAATCATACACAACCATTCTCACTGGCAAAGAAGGAATGAATTTTTCCCCTCTTAGTCTCTTTCACACATACTGTCTTCTGATCTCTTTTCCTTTTGCGACATATTCAAATCTAATCCAAGTGGCAAAGATCTTTCCTTTCTAAACCTGTACGGGAAATTCATATCTATCTTGTGATCAACATCACACGCTCTGTCACAGCTGTCATTGCTATCAATCATTTTTTCTTGCTTAAACTATATGCATTTTAATAGCATCTGTGGAAAAGCAGGGAATTTTTGGTTGATGAGAACTGGAAAAAGAAAACTTACAGTTTTCAAATGAAATGTTAAATGTTAAATATGTCTTATTTTTCTTCACACTTACCAAAAGATTTTAATTACTGTTCGCTCCAGCAGGACTTACTGAGTTTACACTGTCATTCATTTTATTGGCACTGAATTGTTTAATGCTAAGCACTGAGCAGTTTGCTGTTCAACCCTATTAAGCACCTATATCCTCGACGGGCCTGATAAATTAGCAATCACCTTAATTGTACAACCCAACTAACAGAAAATAGACAAGTGCACTAGGTGTACTCTGTAAGGACAGCTCAAAGATGGGTACACTTTTGAAGAACCTTTGTAATTAGAATTTTAATGAAAAAGACAAACCTGCAACTATACGATGAATTTTGCTAAATTTTAGGAATCTCCCTAAATATAATTTAATACCAATTTCTTGCCATGATATTTTAAACTCTCAGTTATACAACACAGCTTGAGAAAACAAACAGTAAAAAGAGCTCAGTTGAAAGTTGAGCTCCCATTTAACAACAGCTTGTTCCTTTTTGAGCAGTAATCTGCACCTATATGCGCACTTCCCGCTACTAGCAATTGGTTCCAGAGACTTCTGCCTATGCAGGAAATATGAAGGGTCCTTTTAATAGCCTTTTAATAGGTTCATTTTAATAGCTTTCTAGATCTGCTGGTGGAGTAGTCCATTTACTGGATGGATACATCTAAGCCAGCCCAACTCTTGTGGAAGTCTCCCAGTGCTCCCATGTAAGCAAGGTTCCTTGTCTCCTAATCAGATGATTACATGCCTTGTTTGCCTGTGAGGGTGGAGTTCACAACCTGTAATCCCAGAGCAAGGAGAACAGACAGGAAATACCTACTTTTAGGAGTGTGTGTCAGGAACACAATACCTCAGTGAATTCCTGAAATTTTCTGTCAAGATACAGATGAAAGGTCTGAAGAATTTGCTGGTATGTGTTTATAGCAAATCATTGAAGCAGATATCAGATGCCCTTATACTACTCTATGTCTAGTTATTTCCTTAGCCTTATGCTGAAGTTACAGCCATCTCACTCAATGCACGTTCAACTTCTACTGCTCATCGTAAGTTTAAACCACAAATCAAATGGATTATTTTTTTTTTGCAGCGCCTAGTTGCCAGATAGTTTAGATGCACACAAAGTGAAGTTCCTACGCAATGCAAAATGGCAACTATGATCCATGAGTCTTCTGCTCACAACCAACTACAGTCCCTGGAAATATGCTCTTATGTACTCGTCATTGCTTCAACACTGCTCAGAGCCTTCCTGCAGGAGGCAAGAAACACCTTCCTTGCTTGTAAGAGGACTGAGAAGAATCTTCCTACATGCCTCCTTTCTTCCCCAGTAATATTTCTTAGATATTTTTAGAGCAAGAAATCACATATTAAAAAAATCCAAACTAATTTCTGTTGAGTTTTCCTCCTCTGGCACACATGTATCCATTTTCAATTATACTTCTTTTGCTGATTATCTCCTATCTAGTCACAACATGGACAGTATTGATGTCTTCATTTTATTTAAGTAAAAAATGCATAGTGAAGTCATCATAGCCATACTTTATAGAAAATAAGATTAAGCTCACTCATGAAGAAGAAACACTACTACTTCTTTTCAGGAAAATTAGGGACCAAGCTGTATGTCTGCAAATTCCTAATTGTCTATTTGGGAACTCTGATACATTACCTTATTTTCAGACTAGCCTTTCTGAAGGTCTTCTCCAAGCTAAGGCAGGATGTGAAAGTAACAACATTAATTGGTCCAAGTTGTAGTACTGTCAGTAGCACAGTTCATAACTCCAAGAGGCTACTGAAAGTTTTGGATCTACTTATGCACAGCTCCAGAAGAGTGAACCACGCAGTCTCAGCACTCCTTATCTGACAGCCTGGATTTTAAAACATGTCTGTTCATTCTCTGTGGGCTACTCTGTTAAGCAAGTATACCGCGTTACCTGCACGGTCCTTCCTTTTAGTCCTGTAGAGATCTTAGTTCTAGTTATCTTATACTGTCTTTGGTACTTCATAGACCTATTGACTAGCTGATCTAAAAACTCTGTTTACTGATGTACTGTATTGTTCAGGCAGTGGGGGAGGAGTTATGGAGATGGGCAAGTAAGGAACAATTCCTCTTCTTCCATTTTATGGGCTGTCTCACATAGGAACTGTTACCATTGTCTGAGTCTAAGAGTAATTTCAAAAAATGTTTTAGTTTCTAACACTGGCTTGCGTGTGGGCAAAGCAGATGCTACACCCAAGCCCTCCACCATAAGAGTACTGCTGAGTGACTGTCAACACCTGGAGACCCCTCAACTCACTGTCCTGCATCCAAGTTCTCTAAGTGCCTTAACTGATCGAGATTCCCTCCTTAATTCCCTTGTCAAATTATTTATAGTAGATATAGCCACATAGTTGGTAAGATATAAAAAATTTCTAATTATATCTAGTCAAATCAAATGACAATTATGTCTTTAGATAAGTCTGCCAAACAATGCTTTGCCAAAGAAGGTTGGCCAAAAATGCTTTGACCGAAGAAAGAGGAAGAATCCAAAGCATCTGCATACCAGACTCTATAAAATCTCCTTGGGACTATTTTGCCCTGCTCTCACTGAAAGTTTCAAGGTAAGTGTATGGGTTCTGTAGGATTGCAGAGACTGAACATGTCTTTATATCGCATGTCTCACTGCATTCTAATTGCTTCTGATAACCAGAAGGCAGGGCTTGCTTCTAATAGCTAACATTTTCTGTCTGCTTCCATGGCATCTTTTTATTCCCAACTTAAAATTTACCTCTGGAATACTATGGAACAAAAAGAAGAAAGTTACCAGCTTGCCAATATACTAGTGACTGACTTAGAACCTCTGATGTCATGAGATGCAACGCACTTAGTTATTAACTGTTAGTTAAATTACCTTGCAGAAAAGATTGGACTGAGCCTGATAAGATGTATAGTGTGAAAGTAAGAAAATTCACTTTCCACAGATCATGGGCAATGTAAGGACTTCTTGGAGACTCGTCGCTGACAAAGGCAACAAGAGAAATTTTTGCTTTAGATTTAGTTTTTCAGGATATCAATATTAACATGGCAAAACACCCACCAGTATGATAATACTGCAAAATTACAATCAATATTAAAAATTCTGTTCGTAGTTAGAAGACTAAAATTATTTAGAATGCTGTCTCATTCTCAAGTGGGATGTAGGTACTTAGGTGTTCAAATGAAAACTAGCTTTCAAAAGGTGTTATTGAAAATGACATCTAGTTTAAACACTGGAAAGACAAAAAGTGTAAGAGATTTCAGCAGCAGCACAGAAAACTATTGTCTAACTGATGGAAAGTGTCTTCTTTCCCCCTCAGTCTTCTGCTGACGTGTCTTCAGTAAAGTGCAGACATGACCTCTGCAGACTCTGAGATGGCCGTCTTTGGGGAGGCGGCTCCTTACCTCCGAAAGTCAGAAAAGGAGAGAATTGAAGCCCAGAACAGGCCTTTCGATGCCAAGTCATCCGTCTTTGTGGTGCATCCTAAGGAATCCTTTGTGAAAGGGACAATCCAGAGCAGGGAATCAGGGAAGGTCACTGTCCAGACTGAAGCAGGAGAGGTGAGAAAAATGCAAGACTTGAGAACATAGTAATTCCCACTCTGGGCTCTTAGCTGACATGTATCGGTCTCTCTTCATCTGACAGACCCTGACCGTGAAAGAAGATCAAATCTTCTCCATGAACCCACCCAAGTATGATAAAATCGAGGACATGGCCATGATGACCCACCTCCACGAACCCGCTGTGCTGTACAACCTCAAAGAGCGTTATGCAGCCTGGATGATCTACGTAAGTACCAGCAGCAGTCTTCCTTTGGGTAGCGAGGAGGAGCTGCTCTGCCAGGCTAAGTGGAAGCCAACGTGCTGTCTGCCTTCCTCACAGACCTACTCGGGTCTCTTCTGCGTCACTGTCAACCCCTACAAGTGGCTGCCGGTGTACAACCCGGAGGTGGTGTTGGCCTACCGAGGCAAGAAGCGCCAGGAGGCCCCTCCACACATCTTCTCCATCTCTGACAACGCTTATCAGTTCATGTTAAATGGTGAGTTGCTTCATATCCCTTCAAATGATATTGTATTGTGCACTTCAGGAAAAATCTTCCTTTTCTCTGCAGATAATCCTTGAACATATGGAGTCATGTTTACATCATATATGTCAGCTGAGTAAACTAGAATGTCCATCTTTAAATAAGATAAATAGCATGGAAAGCACACTGGGAATGCTGTAGAGGGAAGTCTAGAAATTAAATTTTGTAATTGTGGAGTAAAAAGTCTGATGGAAAGCAGAATTAGCAATGCTGCAGACGTGTTAGTGCTCTATCTTAACAAAAAACATGGAACCAAACATTACTAACATAATATCCATATCAGAAAGTAAGAAAGAATCACTATAAATTGAAGTTCCAAATCCAGATAAGTGCACTATCAGAGCTTTTTTCTTCCTTAGAACCCCAAATGATAAAGGATTGTCAGGTGAAGGAGACAGAGCCTAAAAAGCAGGAGATACAATGGAAAATGGAAAACTGGCAGAAGGATTAGCTACAAAATGCCTATTACCTCTCAAGAATATCTCAGGCTGACAGTGAATAATGCTAAAGAAATTTTGGTTCAGCGCTCATTAGGGCAGAAAGGAAAAAAGGGACCTTTAGGAATTGCTTGGAAAAAAGAGAGAACAAAAAGAGCAAAAAGAACAACAGTTCCATGATATCCTATTCTGTTAACAAGTGGAACATTGACATCTTGAATAATGCAGTCAGTTCTAGTTTTCTCACATTAAAAAAGGAGATAGCGGACCTGGAAAAGTTCACTGAGGGACAAAACAATATTCATAGGCATGAAATAAATTCAGTATGAATAGCAATTAACTAGGTAAGGACACTTTGATGATGGAGAAGAGAAAACTGAGGGGATATATGAAAGAAATTTGTAAAATCAAGAGTTGTATAGAAATCAAGGGTTGTATAGAAAGCCAAATCAGAATTCATTCTTTCCTTCTTTGAAACATTTAAACAGCTAGGAAGCATCCAAACAACTATCAGTTGAAATATTTTACAAAAGCAAAGGGAATCACAAATGGCATACAACGTATTTAATTCCTGGATATTCTTTATAAAAGAAAATTGAATGTCCTAAAGATCTATCTCAATGACTAAAGTAAGGAGATGAATTCATGCAGAGCCTACACAAACCATTATATACAATTATTCTACGCCCGGCTATAAGAATCCTTAAACTCAGGAAGGTCTATGGTCTGATCTCATAAGTGTCTTGAGCACCCAGAAAGTGTCAATTCACTTTATTTTACATATTTTAGTCACTTTATTCATATTGGCATTGCAAAATAATAATTGGGTTTGGTTCTATCTTATATATAGAAATATTGATCTGGGTTTAAAGATAACTACCTTTAAAAAAAGCTAGTATATTATATCTTACAACCATATCCAAATTTATTTGTTTATTGGGGGAACTTTGAAAAATCCTGAAAGGGATAAAGTGCTCCATTATCAGGGCATTTTAACAGCGACTTGGCTGTCTGGTGTTCCTGCACTCTTAATGAACCTTCAGTTCACAGTTACTCTCATAGATTTTGATTTCTCTGCAATTAAGAAGCACTGAGGAAACTCTTTCTGTCTGTTCACAGATCGCGAGAACCAGTCGATCCTGATCACGTATGTACATCCCTGCTTGGGTCCCTGCAGGGCTGCCCGGTGCCAGAGGACCTCCTGCCTGACCACACACTCTCTGCTTCTCTCTTTGGTTTGACAGCGGAGAATCCGGTGCAGGGAAGACTGTGAACACAAAGCGTGTCATCCAGTACTTTGCAACAATTGCAGCAAGCGGGGAGAAGAAGAAGGAGGAGCAGTCAGGCAAAATGCAGGTAAATGAATACATCCTGGCTTGAATCGAGGCTTTCCTCTGTTCCTGATGTGATTTTTGGAAAGGATAACCAGCAATAATTATCATCCTGCAGGGAACGCTTGAGGATCAAATCATCAGCGCCAATCCACTGCTGGAGGCCTTTGGAAACGCCAAGACCGTGAGGAACGACAACTCCTCACGCTTTGTAAGTTGTTGCTTTGGACAAAATCCCGCCTCATTGTAACAGTAGTGATGGGCTAGTGGTATTCTCACATAAGGAGATGGCAATGAAATGCACCCAGGCTGAAATGCTGTTTCTTCTCCTTAACAGGGCAAATTCATCAGAATCCACTTTGGGGCCACAGGCAAACTGGCTTCTGCTGACATTGAAACTTGTAAGAGACTCTCCTGGCCTGATCCCACTCCTTCCCAAATTCCCACCCCCATGTGCTTTCCTGTGCCTAACTCTGTCCTAATGTCCTTGCCAGATCTGCTGGAGAAGTCCAGAGTCACTTTCCAGCTGAAGGCAGAAAGAAGCTACCACATATTTTATCAGGTCACCTCCAACAAGAAGCCAGAGCTGATTGGTAGGAAAGATCATTATGTCTTTTTGAGGATGACAGCTGAGCAACAGTTCCCTCTATTACCTAGATGGCAAAACTAAGCCCGTGCCTTGTCTCTTCATGCTTTCAGACATGCTCCTCATTACCACCAATCCTTATGATTTCCACTTTGTTAGTCAAGGTGAGGTGACTGTTCCCAGCATTGATGATCAGGAGGAGCTCATGGCTACAGATGTAAGTACTAGAGAGAAAATATTTTCAATGAGATTGTTAAGGTTGTTGGGCAATGTTTTTACTTCATTGTTTTGACTGCAGAGTGCCATTGACATTCTGGGCTTTTCTGCTGATGAAAAAACAGCCATCTACAAGCTGACAGGGGCTGTCATGCACTACGGGAACCTGAAGTTCAAGCAGAAACAACGAGAGGAGCAGGCAGAGCCAGATGGCACAGAAGGTCCTTAGCAACTAACCTTTTAATAAAGAAATAAGTTTTTGGAAGATACTTTTTTTTAGACAGGACAAAAGCTGTAGCTTAATCCAGTGAAAACGACATAATGTTTCTTTTAGTGTCCATGAAGCTATGAACCTGTTTCTCTAATCCCTGACCTATCTTAATAGGTCCTTCAGTTACCTTTTTGATGGGCTAGTTGAATACATTTTTCGATTTAGCATACAGAGGGTTTTGATAAGCTTTTTTTGAAGAGGCAGCTTCCCTAGTTTCATACATAGACTCTAGAATCAGCTCTGGCATGTACATAATTCTTCTATTGACAGTTCAGACTGTCGCGTATTTAAATGTAAGAGCTATGTTAGATATTGATGCCAAGTTGTAATCTTCATGTATTTTTAAAGTGAAAGTTATTGGAAGCATTTTTTCAGTTTATTAATTTAGTTAAAATATTAAAGGAAATTGCTTATTACTTACTGACAACTAATTTCAAAAAATACCAGTATTTGCTTTCACAGCTTTCCTGTATTGCATATGCTTGCTGTGATACTAGAATAAAAGATTTGCAGTCAAGAATTTTGAATATTGGTGTCATTTCTGAGACACCATCCATTGATCAATTTCTAGTCCTTGTCCATCGATAAATTTCTTCTTTGTCTCTCTTGATTTTCAGTTGCTGACAAGGCTGCATACCTGATGGGCCTGAACTCAGCTGAATTGCTCAAAGCCCTGTGTTATCCCCGGGTCAAGGTTGGGAATGAATATGTGACCAAAGGTCAAACTGTGGAGCAGGTAAAATAATTGGTTACTAGGAATACATGGCTATACCTCAGAATTTCTCTTAGGACAGTTTCTCTGTGCAGTAACTTTTGCGCATTTCCTCTCTGCTTTAGGTGAACAATGCCGTTGGTGCCCTGGCAAAAGCTGTCTATGAGAGGATGTTCCTGTGGATGGTTGTTCGCATCAATCAACAGCTGGATACCAAGCAACCCAGACAGTACTTCATTGGTGTCCTGGACATTGCTGGCTTTGAGATCTTTGATGTAAGCAACAAGGATTGGGCACCATAGTAAAGAGAGGGCCAGGGCGGGGTCACGCGGACTCAGAGACACGCTTCTTTTTAAGAAGATTCAGAAGTTTATCCTCCTCATCTGCAGTTCTCTAGAATCCCTCCCTCCTCTCTGTCACAGCCTCAAATGGCTTTACTAATAAACGCTTAGATTCTAACGCTGTCAACAGGTAGAAGAAAGCTCTGCTTTCTGACAAATGGTCCCAGAGGCCCTTGAGCTTGCAAAGGTCCTAGGCTTTGCAAACAAAGAGACAGGTCTAGGACTAAGGCTCACACAGATGTGGGCCAAAGGTGTGGATGCTCTTGGAAGAGCCAAGGTAAGGGTAGTGGTACGCAAAAGTTCACAGTATGTGAATGCAATGATGATGCTAGGAGTTCTGTGTCAGAGCAGAGAAACCCCTGGACTGCGGATCTGAGTGCAGAGAAATTCTTGGGTGGGACACTGAGTAGGTTTCCACTCTCTCGGAGGTCAGAGAGCTCAGACACCAAAACTATGCTGCAGCTAAGGTTACTAAGGATTTGCTTTTGAGTAGCACAGTAAAAAAGAAATGTTACTTTTAGCTTGATTTCAAAGCAATGATAATAATAATAAAATCCTTTGAGGACAGTACATTTTACAATAGAAGTCCTGCTAAGGAAACACGCTGTTACAGCATGGTTAGGAGTGGTGTTTCAGCTGGGGAACTTCAAACAGCACTCGGAGAATGCTAGCAAAATGCTGTGCTGTTTGCCACACCTTGAGAACCTGTGCACCTCTCCTTGCTTTGGGCAGTTCAACAGCTTTGAGCAGCTCTGCATCAACTTCACCAATGAGAAACTGCAACAGTTCTTCAACCACCACATGTTCGTGCTGGAGCAGGAGGAGTACAAGAAGGAAGGCATTGAATGGACATTCATTGACTTTGGGATGGACCTGGCTGCCTGCATTGAGCTCATTGAGAAGGTATCCTTCCTGTTCAGGTTGGAATTCTCTCGTTATTCAGTGATACATAAAGAATTTGTTTATGCTGACTAAAATGACAAATTTCAGTTATTAACGTGCTCTATATTTCTGTAATTTGTAATGTTACATCAATGGTTAAAGGTAGTTGCATAAGTAAAGATGAAAGATTGAAAAATTATGAACATCAGCAACCTTATTTTCTAATTTGTTTCACAGCTTTCTGTCCTAACACTAGCCTCTTTCCAAAAAATCTTTTTCTCCCTCTTGTCTGTTGTAATGTTTTCCAGCCCATGGGCATCTTCTCCATCCTGGAAGAGGAGTGCATGTTCCCCAAGGCAACTGACACCTCTTTCAAGAACAAGCTCTATGACCAGCATCTGGGCAAGTCCAGCAACTTCCAGAAGCCCAAGCCTACCAAAGGCAAGGCTGAGGCACACTTCTCCCTGATACACTACGCTGGCACTGTGGACTACAACATCACTGGCTGGCTGGAGAAGAACAAGGACCCCCTGAATGAAACTGTCATTGGGTTGTACCAGAAATCATCTGTGAAGACACTGGCCTTACTCTTTGCCAACTATGGTGGAGCAGATGCAGGTCAGCTCTGTGAAAACTCTATCTTCAGTGTGGGAAAATGTTGACAGGAAATCAAACGGGAAAATATACATGTTTAAAAATTGTTTTCAGTTCTGTAGTTCAATGTTTAACATCAGTATTTTAATACTGTTTTCTCCTTCTTTACAGACAGTGGTGGCAAAAAGGGTGGCAAGAAGAAGGGTTCTTCTTTCCAGACTGTCTCAGCTCTTTTCCGGGTATGTACCCGTTTCCTCACTTTGTCACTTTTTACTTCATGGAAGGGAATTTAAAATACTAAAACTGATGTTATAACTCTTGAAGTCTTATAGCAAGAGGATAAAGAAGATTATGTACTATAGGTAAATTTTCTTTCCATTTAAACGGTGGACTAGTTTCTTCTCTTTTTCAACTTGGAAATATATTCTCTCATTAATATATAAAAATGAAAAATCTTTCCAGTGTAATAATTCAGATCTTTTTCTGTCCACCTCGACTTTTTAAGCTAACTATGACATTGAAATAGGTCCATTTCTTTCAGCTATTGCACAAAGCCTAGAATGTTTTAACAATAGTTTTTGGACTTCTGAATATTTTCAATACTGCTACCATGCACAGTTCTTAAGTAATGGAGCAGTTCTGAAAAACAGTGAGGCTGCCTTTAAGAGTATCACATATAAAAGCCAGCTAGTATATTGATTCAGGAGGGCAAGCATAGGGAATTGCTCATGACTTTCAAAGCCATGAGTCTCAGGGTATCAAATGAGTTATATCCCAGTTGTAAATAATAAATTATGATGACACTGTAACCAAATTCTATTTCCCTTTAGTGTTATTGTTCAACAGTGAAAGACAGATGAAGAAATAAGCTTTTGTACCTTACTATGGAAACTTTGCAATCTAGTTTAAATCTGACAAACTATAATCTCCTTTTAATAGAGGAAATACATGCTGCTGCAGGGATTTGGATATTTCATTTGTTGATCTAAAATTAATTTTGTAATCTCACAGGAGAATTTAAACAAGCTGATGACAAATCTACGCAGCACTCATCCCCATTTTGTACGATGCATCATCCCAAATGAAACAAAAACACCTGGTAAGGGCATCCAACAGGAGGAAAACTTGAGCAGCAGAAGCTCTTCTCCTGAGTGTGAAACAACGGGGTGGTCACTAATGGTGGTGTTTGTTAGGTGCCATGGAGCATGAGCTGGTGCTGCATCAGCTGCGGTGTAACGGCGTGCTGGAAGGGATCAGAATTTGCAGGAAAGGATTCCCCAGCAGAGTCCTGTATGCTGACTTCAAACAAAGGTAAGAGCGCTACATCTTTCTCCCTATTCATTCCAAGATGACTATCCTGAGGGTCCTAAAAAACTTGAAACACAATACTTCAGAAAGTACCTAAGTAGTAACATAGGCATGTTTTATTGTGAGTGTATGACTGATTTTATATTGATGGGGAGGATTCTCTTGGACTTCGAATAAACGGCATGAAAAGTTCACTCACACTGTCTTGAAAGAATGGACTGTCCCTAATACACGACATTACTCAGTCTGTCAGCTGTAGCTGAGAAAGCTGTAGAGTTCGGTCACAGTGATGGTTTCAGTAATGTGGATTTCCTCATGTTCTGCTTTTTCGTACAGATACCGAGTGCTTAATATAAGTGCTATTCCAGAGGGTCAGTTCATGGATAGCAAGAAGGCTTCTGAGAAGCTCCTTGGGTCCATTGACGTGGATCACACTCAGTACAGATTTGGTCACACCAAGGTAGAAACCAGTCCAGTGTTCAAATACTATGTGCCTCTGTTATGCACTGTCTCTGAGACTGATGTGCTACAATGTTCCCTTTCTTAAGGTGTTCTTCAAAGCTGGGCTGATAGGTCTGCTGGAGGAGATGAGAGATGAGAAACTAGCCGAGATTATGACCAGGACACAAGCCAGGTGCAGGGGCTTCCTGATGAGAGTGGAGTATCGGAAAATGGTGGAGAGGAGGTAGACATTTCTCACCCATGTATCATGTCCTCATGGTACTTTGCTAATTGAGTCTAAATTCATCTAAACCGATGTATGCAATAGCCCTGTGAATATTATTTCAGGGACGCTATTTTCTGTATCCAGTACAACGTTCGTGCATTCATGAATGTCAAGCACTGGCCCTGGATGAAGCTCTTCTTCAAGATCAAGCCCTTGCTGAAGAGTGCAGAATCTGAGAAGGAGATGGCCAACATGAAACAAGAGTTTGAGAAAACCAAGGAAGAGCTTGCAAAGTCTGAGGCCAAGAGGAAGGAGCTGGAGGAGAAAATGGTGACGTTACTGCAGGAGAAAAATGACCTGCAGCTCCAAGTGCAGGCTGTGAGTCTCACTGTTCATTTGTTGCTGGGAAAAGAATGATATTCAGTCAGAAGGCTTCTTACCCTAAGCAGAGACTTGCAGGAAGCTGACTAAGGTGCAGTAGGAAACAGTCTACATCACACACTCGAAGGTTGAGTAAACAGGCACTGGCAGGAGCATGGTGGGTCTCATGGCAGCCCCACCCGAGAGTCGGCATTCCTGCTGTCTGGGGAAAGTGCCCTGTAACGTGAGCCAACATGTAATCCACAGCCCACAGCTCTGAACTGGAAGGGAAGTATCCCCATGTACTCAGCTCTCAAAGCAGTGGATCTGTCTAACAGAGTAAAGGCAAACCTGAGAAGGACCCCCTTTTCCTACTTGCAGCTACACTAGAAGGCCTTGATTACTTTCAGAAAGACGGATACTTTCCATTCCAACGCAATTAGGAAAAGGCAGTTTCTTCCCACCAAAAAAATCCAGCTCTTGCTCCACTGATTTATCCTCACAAAGCCTTTACTCCCCAAATATTACCAGGTTCATCATAAGTCAACTAAAAAACAGAAGCTATTGAAGACTTTTTCTGTCAGCTACCCTCTCTGTGAGGCATTTTGAAGAGACACAGAAAATTTGGAGTCAACATTGATTCCAGATGAACAGGTTTCCCAGTAGACACCTGGCAAGAGCTTCCAGTTGCTGCAGTGGAAGGGCAGGTTCAGTCCCCATTTTAACACATGCCTACTCAGTGATATAGAGGACAGGGAACAAATCTTCAGAACATTACAACCTGTGAAAATCTGTGTCTCCCCACCAGGAAGCAGACAGCTTGGCTGATGCTGAGGAAAGGTGTGACCAGCTCATCAAAACCAAAATCCAGCTGGAAGCCAAAATTAAGGAGGTGACTGAAAGGGCTGAGGATGAGGAGGAAATTAATGCTGAGCTGACGGCCAAGAAGAGAAAACTGGAGGACGAATGTTCAGAGCTGAAGAAAGATATTGATGACCTTGAGTTAACGTTGGCCAAAGTGGAGAAGGAAAAGCATGCCACTGAAAACAAGGTACGCACACAGGGAGTCACATACAGGGTGCAGGGACAGAGGGCTCCCACATCAGCCTGGTATCCTCAAAACGAAACTTGGTTTGGAACATACCAGGAACATCACAGCAGGGCAGCTAGGCAGCCCAAACAAAAAAGAAGCTCCTGGCTAAGCACTGCAAAGTGAAAAGGTCACTGTGCTAGCAGTCAAGCCGTCTACAATGACTTTCTGCACTTTGTTACAAACCACAGGTGAAAAACCTCACAGAGGAGATGGCAAACCTGGACGAGACCATCGCCAAACTGACTAAAGAGAAGAAAGCCCTCCAAGAGGCCCATCAGCAGACACTGGACGACCTGCAGGTAGAAGAGGACAAAGTCAATACGCTGACCAAAGCTAAGACCAAGCTGGAGCAGCAAGTGGATGATGTAAGCCCACAGGCATACAGCAAGAAGAGGACAGGTACGGAGTTAGACCTGACTGGTGGAGCACTGATGCTCTTGTTCTGTTTAGCTGGAAGGGTCCCTGGAGCAGGAGAAGAAGCTGCGCATGGACCTTGAGAGAGCTAAGAGGAAACTCGAGGGAGACCTGAAGCTGGCCAATGACAGCATAATGGATTTGGAAAATGATAAGCAGCAGCTGGATGAGAAACTGAAGAAGTAAGTGTGGCTGTGGGGCACCTGAGTGCTGGGCTGCTGCACTTGTCCTTTCTCTGTGAGCTCTAACACGGTTTGCTTTGCCCAAAGGAAAGACTTTGAAATCAGCCAGATCCAGAGCAAAATCGAGGATGAGCAAGCCCTGGGCATGCAATTACAGAAGAAGATCAAGGAGCTGCAGGCAAGTCTCTGTCTCTTCCCCTCTGTCACCCAGCCTCAGGTCGGGAAGGAGGAGGGCATGGGTGTGAAGGGTCCCTAATGTTCCCCAGGCGCGTATTGAGGAACTGGAGGAGGAAATTGAGGCAGAGCGAACCTCTCGGGCAAAAGCAGAGAAGCACCGGGCTGACCTCTCAAGGGAGCTCGAGGAGATCAGCGAGCGCCTGGAAGAAGCAGGAGGGGCTACAGCAGCTCAGATTGAGATGAACAAGAAGCGCGAGGCAGAATTTCAGAAGATGCGTCGTGACCTCGAAGAGGCCACGCTGCAGCACGAAGCCACGGCTGCCGCCCTGCGGAAGAAGCACGCGGACAGCACAGCTGAGCTTGGGGAGCAGATCGACAACCTGCAACGAGTGAAGCAGAAGCTGGAGAAGGAGAAGAGTGAGCTGAAGATGGAGATTGACGACTTGGCCAGTAACATGGAGTCTGTCTCCAAAGCCAAGGTATGGAATTGCAGTATAACATTCTCACAGGGCCACGGTATTGCACAGAGGCTACATCTACCAGCCACATTCTCATAAAAAAAAGTCCCTGCCCTGAGGATAAGGCAGTGTCCAGGTGTTCATCTCCTTTCCTTCCTTGTGTTTGCTTGCTATCTAGGCAAATCTGGAGAAGATGTGCCGCACACTGGAAGACCAGCTGAGTGAGATTAAAACCAAGGAGGAGCAGAATCAGCGCATGATCAATGACCTCAATACTCAAAGAGCTCGTCTGCAGACAGAATCGGGTGAGACAACCTCGTTCCTCAAATATAATGGGAGGACCTGTACGCTATCAGGATACCACATGTTGCAATATGATAACTTGTGTCTCAGAGATATTGATCACATGGGTTTACAGGAACAAATATTATTGATAGTCTAGTTACTTTTTGTCACTTTACCCTTCCCAGGTGAATATTCACGCCAGGTGGAGGAAAAAGATGCTCTGATTTCTCAGCTGTCTAGGGGCAAGCAAGGATTTACCCAACAGATTGAGGAACTCAAGAGACACCTAGAGGAAGAAACAAAGGTGAGGATGTTATGTATATTTTTTCTAGGGGTAAATTGTTTTTACAATAAGCAAAACGTCCCCTAAATGAATCTGGAAATCATTTCTACAATATCAGATATTTTTAAAACCCAATGAGTGTCAACATTCTTTACCCACAGCATTGAAGTACTAGACTAAAAAACAGTACTACACTTCTCCCAACATATAAGCTTGAGTGGGGAGGAAGAGTAAAGGTTTTGATGCTGGAGGAGACCATCCACAAGGCTTTCATGAGATTCTGATGACACTCTCCAAGACTGGATTTAGACACTCTTGTCGAAACATTTACAGAAACAGCAGATTACTGTCCCCAGGGAACCTGTCACTAACACATCCTGAAGCTCCAGAACAAACTGATTCATCATCTCCCAGCTTTGCATTTCACTAATTAGAGATTCATTTTAATTTCACTATCAATTTCACTACCAAGAGGCATCTCAAGACAAATATTCAGGTTACCAATCCCAATGTCCACACAGGCCAAGAATGCCCTGGCCCACGCCTTGCAGTCTGCTCGCCACGACTGTGACTTGCTCCGGGAACAATATGAGGAGGAGCAGGAAGCCAAGGGGGAGCTGCAGCGTGCCCTGTCCAAGGCCAACAGCGAAGTGGCCCAGTGGAGAACCAAATACGAGACAGATGCTATTCAGCGCACAGAGGAGCTGGAGGAGGCCAAGTACGTGGGAAGTGGGATGTTGAATGGCTGGACAAGACTGAGTCTGTGAAGGGAACCTGGAGCCTCTGAGAGTGCATTAGGACAGGGGTGCAACGAAGGCAGGGATGTACTGGTTTTGTGGTAAAGGGGAGAGAGGGAGGGAGAAAAAAAGTATGCTGTGAAAAAAGTGTAGATTGGGAGGAGAAACATAGCCTTTAGGGCTAGAAAGCCTAAGACAGGCCAAATACTCAGGAGGTGGTAGGACACAGAAGTCATAAAGACTTTATGTTGCATGCAGTCTTGGAACATAAAAAACACTGTGATAAGCACTAGGCTCAAAGTCCCCAAAGAGGCCAATTGCCCTCTCGTGAACAGTACAAAATGGGCTCTCCTCTAAGCTGTAAGGTGAAGCTGTGTTTATCTCCTCCCAGGAAGAAGCTGGCACAGCGCCTGCAGGATGCAGAGGAACACGTGGAAGCTGTGAATGCCAAATGTGCCTCCCTGGAAAAGACAAAGCAGCGGCTGCAGAATGAAGTGGAGGACCTGATGATTGATGTGGAGCGATCAAATGCGGCCTGCGCAGCTCTGGATAAGAAGCAGAAGAACTTTGACAAGGTCTTTTGGGCTCCAGGCCTGGCACTCCTGGGCAGAGCATCCCCTCCTGGTTGCCACATCCATATTCATGCCCTGTTTCCCTTCAGATCCTGGCAGAGTGGAAGCAGAAGTATGAGGAAACGCAGGCTGAGCTGGAAGCCTCCCAGAAGGAGTCTCGCTCTCTCAGCACGGAGCTGTTTAAGATGAAGAATGCCTATGAGGAGTCCTTGGACCACCTGGAAACGCTCAAGCGTGAGAACAAGAACTTGCAGCGTAAGTCCCTGGTCCTCTGCTCCTGGCAGGGCTTTCTCACAAGCTTGTGTACTGAGCATTCTGCATGGGTTTGTGCCTGCAGGTCAGAAAAGCTGCCTGTCACCTTGGTGTGAAGGGGTCCTTTCCATTCAGCTCTGTGCCTGACCATGCCATTGGTCTTTGTTCCCACAGAGGAGATTTCCGACCTCACGGAGCAGATTGCTGAGGGAGGAAAGGCGATTCATGAGCTGGAGAAAATCAAGAAGCAGATTGAGCAGGAGAAATCTGAACTCCAAGCCTCCCTGGAGGAAGCTGAGGTAGACAGTGTGCTAATACATGGTGTCCAGACTGAAAATATGAATGTAGTTTTCTGCAGAAATGGCAGAAAGCAGGCCTAGAATTCATCAAATACTGCATAAGAGGTTACTTAGAAAGGAAGCAGTAGTTTAAGTCACTGTTGCTGCTGACTTGTCCAGGCCTCTCTGGAACACGAAGAGGGGAAGATCCTGCGTCTCCAGCTTGAGCTCAACCAGGTGAAGTCTGAGATCGACAGGAAGGTAGCAGAGAAAGATGAGGAGATTGACCAGCTGAAGAGAAACCACCTCAGAATTGTGGAGTCCATGCAGAGCACCCTGGACGCGGAGATCAGGAGCAGGAATGAAGCCCTGCGTCTGAAGAAGAAGATGGAGGGAGACCTGAATGAAATGGAGATCCAGCTGAGCCATGCCAACCGCCAGGCTGCAGAGGCACAAAAGAACCTGAGAAACACACAGGGAGTGCTCAAGGTGTGTTCAGCAAAGCTACAGAAAGAGAAATAACATCACTGACATTTTTGGCACCCAAATGCACACTGCTGCCTTGTAATGTCTCTTGCCTCTTTTACAGGATACCCAACTACACTTGGACGATGCTCTCAGGACACAGGAGGACCTGAAGGAGCAGGTGGCCATGGTGGAGCGCAGAGCAAACCTGCTGCAGGCTGAAGTTGAGGAGTTACGGGCAGCCCTGGAGCAGACGGAGCGCTCAAGGAAAGTGGCTGAGCAGGAGCTTCTGGATGCCACCGAACGTGTGCAGCTCCTCCATACCCAGGTCAGGCACTCTGCTAGAAATTAGTCCCATCAACAAGGGAAAACACAGAACGTGATTGCTATGCATCTTGTAAGTGACTGCTATGCAAACACTTGAAGGGCTATACCAAAATACGGTCAATCCAGCCAGTGACCTTCATCTGGTCTGCTGCTATGGCTCTACAGAGGACTCTTGCATTTAAGAGTTTCATAAAAAGTACTCACACTTTCAGCTCTTGATTCGGAGGCATTAGGTCTCAAAGTACAAATCATGTCTTTCATGTTACACAGAACACCAGTTTGATCAACACCAAGAAGAAGCTGGAAACGGACATTGCCCAAATTCAGGGTGAAATGGAGGATACGATCCAGGAAGCCCGCAATGCTGAAGAGAAGGCCAAGAAGGCCATCACAGATGTGAGTCGGGGGCTCCTTTCTTTGCTAGTGATGGACGTATTCTCCCAAAAAATGTCTCGAGCCCCCAGAATGGCTTTGATTCTTTGCTCTCATCAGGCAGCGATGATGGCAGAAGAGCTGAAGAAGGAGCAGGACACCAGCGCCCACCTGGAGAGGATGAAGAAGAACCTGGACCAGACGGTGAAGGACCTGCAGCACCGTCTGGATGAGGCTGAGCAGCTGGCCCTGAAGGGAGGCAAGAAGCAGCTCCAGAAGCTGGAGGCCAGAGTGCGTAGGGCTTTTACTTGTGCATGAATGGACGTGTCACATAAGCAGCCAGCAGGGAAGCTCCAAAGACGGGCTTCTCATTGCAGGTGCGGGAGCTGGAAGGGGAGGTTGATGCTGAGCAGAAGCGCAGTGCTGAAGCTGTGAAGGGTGTGCGCAAGTACGAGAGGAGGGTGAAGGAGCTGACCTACCAGGTAAGGCAGGAGGCCTCCTTGGGCTGACAGGGGTTTCCCACATAGCGTTTTTCACTACCTCTGAGGGGAATCATTAACCCCACGTAGTGGGAAACAAATAATTCACTCTTTTTCCTGTTTGCCAACTGCTTTAGTCTGAGGAAGACCGGAAGAATATTCTGAGGCTCCAGGATCTGGTGGACAAGCTGCAAATGAAGGTGAAATCCTACAAGAGACAAGCTGAGGAGGCTGTAAGTATTGCTTGGAGAATGGGCAAGTGCCACCTTCTATCTGGGCAGCACACTCATTGAGATGTATATGAATACCAGGAAAGGAGCATGAAGGAAACTCCCGAGACACAACAGTCTTGGCCACGCTGGTTTATTATCGTGTCACGAGGCCTTTCTATTCTGGGCCCCGTGCAGTCAGGGATGAAGTGAGGGAGATTCTGCAGCCTGTTTTATACAGGAGGTCAGACTAAACAAACTCAGGGGCCACATCCACGGGCTGAGAATTTCATGAATCTCTGCTGCTGATCAACAGCAGAAGGCTTCAGGGTCTTTTTCGACCTAATAAGTCACACTGGTAGCTGGGCAACAAGTAGTGGGAGAGTCAGTACACAAATGACAAATCCAAGTGACAAAGTAGCTCCTCAAGAGTGACACAGCAATGGAATAGCTTGTCACAGGGGTTCCTGAATAAGGGAGGGTGAGGAGATCTGTGTGAGCCTTCTGTGTAAGCAGTGGGGTGGGAGGGGATGGAGGTCTGGCTGTTCCCCCAGGGAAGAGGCGCAGCCCCACAAGGCCGAGGTGCAGGAGGAGTGAAACCCCTGCCCTGGGCTCCTCACCACCGACTCCCTGTCCCCGCACAGGAGGAGCTGTCCAATGTCAACCTCTCCAAGTTCCGCAAGATCCAGCATGAGCTGGAGGAAGCCGAGGAGCGGGCTGACATTGCAGAGTCGCAGGTCAACAAGCTCCGAGTGAAAAGCCGGGAGTTTCATGGCAAGAAGATAGAAGAGGAAGAGTGAGGATGTCATGAGGCAGCAAAGAAGTGACCTGAGGGATGCACAAAATGTGAACCTCTCGGTCACTTTCTTCTGTAATTAGTCTTTGTAATCGTGTCTAGACAATAAAGACCTTAGATTCCTGTGTATACAGAACATGAGTAGCTTCTTCTCACTCTCTGTGTTTTGCTACTTTTATCTCCGTAGTTACCTATGGGATGCCATTAAAGTTTGGCTATTGCTGAATGTTTAGCTTGTGTCCAGTAGCTGTCTGTTGCGTAGCACGTGCTTTAGTTTACAAGCAGTTAAAAGTATAAGTAATAATGTATTTTTCTTGCTAGGGGAAAGGGCGTAGAAGACAACCAATTTACAACAGACACAGCGCTGTTTAGGTACTTCCGTGGTACCCAAGTATTACGCAATTTTTATCTCCCCAAGCTGGCTACTATTCCCTTCACCCCTCTTGTCTCCAGAATTTTGCAGAGCTGCTGATCACTTCATAGAGTCACATCCTGACAATATTTTTGGGGGGGAGAGGATGAAGAGAATGGAGAGCATTGGGAAATACTTTTTACTTCATTCAGAACCTGATCTGAACAGCAGAGGCACGCTGGGTGTGTACAGCCGTAAACTCTCATGTGCTCTATCAGCCATCTCAGCTGGATTATTCTTATGCACTTCATGTTGCCTGTGGGTGAAAGACACATGGGCAGTGTCATGATATGTTAAAAGGAAAACGTACACAGAGATATTTGCTTAAGCTGGTATTTTCATAGTACCAACAGCTCAGTGCTTTGAGGTAACTTCTGTCCATTATTTTCAGGAAGACCAAACAACGTTGGAGGATTTTCTCAGAAACCAGAAAGACTGAAGGAGCTCGGGGTTAGAGACAAATGCTAACTGAACCAGGTACAACTCAGAAAAAAAATGGGGAGTGAATAGCAGCTGGTAATGAAGGGAAAACAAGAAGCACATTATGAAGTGCTGACCAGAGTACGTGTTGATGTTGAATACTTATGACAGTGTATCTCTTTCCAGCTCTGCCTTTCATGTTCTGATGTTTGAAGCAGGAGCTAGTTCCTGCACTGAGAACTTGGTCTAGCAGGGCTCAACAGACAGGAGTGAGGTGGCATGGTGGGCCGAGGAGACAGTGACCCGTTATTTAAGTTGCCTTAAATAGCCCTTCCTTTACAGGTTGAGAATCCTTTAAAAAATGCAAACTTGCACAACAGCATCCAGTGTAATAACACTGATTCTCTACTCACTCTTATCAGGAAGAAAGGTGTGATTCCATTCAGTATCTATCTACATCCGTTTTAGCTGCAGTGCATGACTTTTGCTCATTTCACAGAGAAAAGAGGCATTTGTGCAAAAAAAAAATACCCCATGTCTAACAAGATCTTGCAGCGCCCAAGAAAGCCAACAGAAAATGAAAACATGCAAGCAAGCATCTGCAGGAGGTCTGGGCTTTGTGGTGTCATGTATTTGGACAGAGAACGCATTTCCCTATTGGCAAGTATCAGGGTAAAAAGGAGAAAATTGAGGGAGCTGGGAGTAGAGAACCACGTCTCTTCCATGCTGGATGCATGCGTAAACTGTCAAGGGGACCATTCCTGATTCCTAGTTCCATTCTAGTCCCTACATAGAACCAGTCTCTTTCCTAGGACCGGGAGCAGGCACAGAGTCCTGGACATCCACTTCCTGGGAACTGAACCAAACAGCAGGCCATTGCACAAAGCATGTCTGTGCATTTCTGTGTATGGGACAGGGGAAGGAAGGACAGCCTCCAGCTCAAGTGGATTTTGAGGGTTAGAAAATGGTGCTGCCAGTCAGAACACACCCACCAAATCAGGCACCCCAAGGGAACACAGGGACAAACACAGAGTTGTTGAATCCCACAGTTTTTACGCAGGAGATGCTTGGCTTGCCACAGTAACAACTCTACTGGACTCTCCCAGGTTAAGACACTTAGGGGATTATTTACCAGAGACGCAGAGAGGAGGGAAGTAGGTTTCTGAGTAGCTCTACTGAGTTTACATGCCTGTGCTCTGCACATTTGGCTCTATGGATGCCCACTTCAGGGATCCCTAAGGACAAGATTTTGTAAATTCAGGCTGCAGCTATGACTGCAATTTCCATGGGGCTGTGTGCCCCAGCAGAGAGTGTTGACTTGGGATTTGCTGCCATACATGTAGAAGAGAAGCCTGACACACTATTTTTGGAGTCAGGCTGCTGTGACCTGCTGAGCACTGATGCAAAGTTGGGAAATCATCATTCCATAAGGGCCCATAAAGGATGATCTCTCAGAGAAAGTTTTAAATAGATGCAGTTGGTGTGCTCCCCATATGGACTGCAGAGGATCATGGACAACCTGAACAAGAAATAGCATGCTGTCTCTTCTGAGCAAAAAAGCAGCATTCCAGTAATAGCACCAGCAAGAGAACCAGCATCGGAATCTGGAAATCCCTTTTACTGACAATTTTGTCAGGGAAGCTCAATTCAGCTGCCCTGTTCTTCAGGCACCAGTGAATCCCTCTGACGGAATCCCAGGAACATTGTCAGCTCCAGGAGCAGATTTGAGCTCCCTGTTAAACCCCCTATGGAGCAGAGGAATCACCTAGCACCTGAGTCTTGCTCTAAGGGTCTCACGACAGGGCTTTTACACCTTCCACAGAACAGACATGCTGAACCCCCCCTCACCACGTGAGCAGCACAGTCCCAACATCAACACAGTACTGCTGGGAGAAACAAAGTCCAGCACGCAGGAAGACTTTAGTATCAGAGCTCGAAGATGTAAAGTCCAAGAAGTCCAAGATCAGCTAACATGTGAGGCGGAGAGCAGTGTGGGGTCATGGGGCGGCTCTGCTCTGAGACACTACCAGTCACCCTGCAAGATACTGGCTAACTTCTCAGGGAGCTGAAGACGCTGACCTGGAAGGAAGGTAATATACACCTGTGCTGCCTGGCAAAGCAGAGACTAAGTGAAGTGGCCATTGCAACTTGAGATGGAGAGGATCTCAGATACGTATTCCCAAATCTAGTTGCTTAGAGCTCAATGTCCTCAACGCTCAGGTTAAGCTCAGGCCTTGCCAAGTACAAGCCTCATGGGGAGAAAGGTGTGTCCCCAGTACGGCCTTTAGTGGGGTGAGCAGGGAATCTCCTCAGGACAGGGGATGCAAGCAACTTTCAAGCACCCTGACACTATGGCTGCTGGCTATCTGGTGGCACATCATCATCGTTGCTTCATTTCTGACCTGTTTCCTTCCCTGTTCCTCCCCAAGAGGCCTGTTCCCCTCCTCACCTGCCCAGTAGCAGGAGTCCCCCGGTTGCTTTGACGGGTGACGGAAAGGGCAATCGGAAGGTCACTTTCTCAGCCAGGACCCACTGCCCAGCAGTGATTGCTTCCAGAGACGCTAGCTGAGAACATAAGAGGCATCTGAGTAACTGCGCAACTCGGGCACTCATTCAAGGGCAGCCCAACTTCAAATGACAGGTCTGTCCTACCAGCCACTCTGCTTACCTTTCCAGTTAGAAAATCTGGTCCGTCTCCACTGTGATGCTCAGTCTTTTTCAGGCTGCAGGAAGCCACCTAAGAATGCCATCACTGAAAAGAGAAGACATGGCCAATAAAAAAAGCTGTGAATCAAACTTCCTGAAGGAATGGTCCATTCACTTCCCTTTTCCCCACTGTGGGGTCAGGGAAGACCTGCAGAAATTGGTCCCTGAGTGCAGAAGCAGCATAAGGAAATGGCAAAAGGCCATCCCGGTCTCTTCATGGCTATCCTGAGATAGGATATGTCTGAACCGCATAACCCACAAACACCTAGGTGGAGTAGACATGGTATGCTAGGTGAGGAGAAAGCTCTCCTCATGTTTAATTCCACATGACTCGATGCCCATCAGGAGCCTAAACAGGCTCCTTAATGAGGAAAGTGTGTCCGTACCATATACAGGCTCTAGCACTCAGCCATGTCTTAGCAGAAGGGCAGGGAAGAGGAGTTTTCCTCCAGAGGATTAGGGTGCCGGCATTTCTGTTCAGCTTGGGCTAGCATTCCTGGGAGTTCTCCTTTTACATAGAGGACTGCTGCCTGAAGAAACACTGCTGAAATGGAGGCTGGGCATTCCCTGTCAGACTGCCCATCATGTCTGGCAACGTCTCTCTCAGCACGCCTAACAAATAATTGCAGCAAAACTGACACCACCATTTGAAAGCTGCACTTACAGTGGATGTTTTCAAGCACTTTGCCTCTGCTCTTGCTGGAAATGCTTTTGTTTCCCCTCTAAGCACCTTGCGTTCAGTGCTGAACATATGCAATCCCTATCTGTTGCTGAATGGAGGTTTATGATATCTTTAATTTTTCACCTAAGAAGTGCTACACAACACCACCCACGACAGACACAATCCCATTCACCCTGTGAGTAGGAAGTCCACTCTGTGAAACAAATTAAAACATCAGGAAGGAAGGAAGGAAGGAAGGAAGGAAGGAAGGAAGGAAGGAAGGAAGGAAGGAAGGAAGGAAGGAAGGAAGAAGGAATTGTGGATGCTTTGGAGACACACTGACACCTCACATCTGCTCTAGCTCCCACTTCAGGAACTAGTGTTCTCTATCAAGTCCACCTTGCTACACATTAGCGTGAAGCTAGATCTTCCATGTCACATGATCCACTGGTGATTCACAGGGTGCACTGATCCCTACAGGCATGGCATGCTAATCCAGGCAGCATGGCTGATAACAACACCAGCATGCCGCAAATCCCACAGGAACTGCTTTTTCAAAGCCATCTTTGTTTATTTTCAATCATCTTCCTGACTATTACGCGATTAACAGCAGTCACCCTTCAAGGTCTGTTTTGCTCCATCACACCAAACACAGCCCACAACATCTGTAGCTGCTTTGTGTTAACTTCCATTGCATGTACCTGGGGACTAAGGTATCAATGCAGAGCTGTTAACAGACAGAGGTTAACCTCTGTGTCGAGTACAGAAATTCCAAATAGAGCTCCATGGCAACTGCAGTTTCCTCTTCAAGTGTCAGCCAGCACAAATATTCATGCTGTGGATTTGTACCCTCTGCTAGCACTGGACCAGAGAAAAGGTCTGTCAAAGGACGACCTCCTCCAACACCTTCCAGCTACGTGCAGGGTTAGGTAGGACAGTGTGTTGTGTGCTTCTCACATGCAAATGGCCTTCTCCTGGAATATATTGGCGAGGTTCCTGCTGAGTGGAAAAGGGGAAACATAACCCCTATTTTCAAAAAGGAAAACAAGGAAGACCCGGGGAACTACAGGCCAGTCAGTCTCACCTCTGTGCCTGGCAAGATCACGGAGCAGATCCTCCTGGAAACTCTGCTGAGGCACATAGAAAGCAAGGAGGTGATTGGCGGGAGCCAACATGGCTTCACCAAGGGCAAGTCATGCCTGACAAATTTGGTGGCCTTCTACGAAGGGGCTACAGCAGCAGTGGACAAGGGAAGATCTGCTGATGTCATCTACCTGGACTTGTGCAAAGCATTTGACACTGTCCCACACGATATCCTGGTCTCTAAATTGAAAAGACATGGATTCGACAAATGGACCACTCAGTGGATAAAGAACTGTCTGGACGGTCGCACTCAAAGAGTTGTGGTCAACGGCTCGGTGTCCAAGTGGAGAGCAGTGATGAGTGGCGTTCCTCAGGGGTCGGTACTGGGACCTGTACTATTCAACATCTTTGTTAGCGACATGGACAGTGGGGTAGAGTGCACCCTCAGCAAGTTTGCTGACGATATCAAGCTGTTTGGCGAGGCAGACACGCTGGAAGGGAGGGATGCCATCCAGAGGGACCTGGACAGGCTGGAGAGGTGGGCCCAAGCCAAGCTCATGCAGTTCAACAAGTCCAAGTGCAAGGTCCTACATCTGGGTCGGGGCAATCCCAAGCACAAATACAAGCTGGGCGGGGAATGGCTGGAGAGCAGCCCTGTGGAGAAGGACCTGGGGGTGATGATTGATGAGAAGCTCGACATGAGCAAGCAATGTGCAATCGCAGCCCAGAAGGCCAATCGTATCCTGGGCTGCATCAGAAGTGTGGCCAGCAGGTCAAGGGAGGTGATTCTGCCCCTCTACTCTGCTCTCATGAGACCCCACCTGGAGTACTGCATCCAGCTCTGGAGTCCCCAACATATGAAGGACATGGACCTGCTGGAGCGTGTCCAGAGGAGAGCCACGAGGATGATCTGAGGGCTGGAGCACCTCTCCTATCAGGAGAGGCTGAGAGAGTTGGGGCTCTTCAGCCTGGAGAAGAGAAGGCTCCGAGGAGACCTTATTGCAGCTTTCTAGTACCTAAAGGGGGCCTACAGGAGAGCTGGGGAAGGACTTTTTACTAGGGCATAGGACGAGGGGGAATGGCTTTAGGCTGGAAGAGGGCAGGTTTAGATTAATCATTAGGAAGAAGTTTTTCACTTTAAGGGTGGTAAGGCACGGGAACAGGTTGTCCCGAGAGGTTGTTGAAGCTCCGTCCCTGGAGGTGTTGAAGGCCAGGCTGGACGTGGCCTTGGGCAACCTGGTCTAGTGGGAGGTGTCCCTGCCTATGGCAGAGGGGTTGGAACTCGATGATCTTCAAGGTCCCTTCCAACCTAAACCATTCTATGATTCTATGATTTTTCCTTCTAAATTTGAGTGGAAGTCAGCTCATGACCGTGAGCTCATGACTGTCAACTCATTAGAGTCAACTCTGCCCACAATCAGTCAGGCTCACATTACTTACACAGGAATTCTCTTGGAATTATTTTTGTCCTTGGAATTATTCTCATTGGTTAAATAGAGTATATAAGGAGGACCCTGGGAACTACCAAACAGTCAGCCCCATGTCAGTGACTGGTAAGATCCTGGAAGTTATGTAGAAGTCTATGGAACACAGGGAGGTGATTAGAGGCAGCCAACATGGCTTCACAAAAAGCAGATTGTGCCTGACTAATCTAGTGGCCATCTACAATGGCGTGATTGCGTCAGTGTACAAGGGAAGATCAACTGACGTCATCTACCCGGACTTCTGTAAGGCCTTTGATATGGTCCCCCACAACATTTTTGTCACTAAATTGGAGAGTTACCGTTTTGATGGATGGACTGTTAGAGGGATAAGGAATTCTCTGGATAGCCGCATCCAACGAGTTAACAGTCAAAGGCTCAGTGTCCAAATGAAAACCAGTGGTGTCCCTTAAGGGTTCATACTGGAATAAATACGGTTCGATGTCTTCGTTAATGACATACACAGTAGGACTGAGTGCAGCCTCAGCAAGTTTGCAGAAAACACCAAGTGGAGTGGTGCAGTTGATACACCAGTGGGAAGGGATGCCATCCAGAGACACCCCAGCAGGCTTGAAGAGCGGGCCACTGTGAACCCAAGGAAGCTCAACAAAGCCAAGGGCAAGGACCTGCACCTGGGTCAGGGCAATCCTCACTGCCAGTATATACCAGGGGATGACTGGTTTGAGAGCAGCCCTGCAGAGAGAGGTGGTTCTCTCCTCCTGCTCTGCACTCATGAGACCCCACCTGGAGTATTGTATCCAGCTCTGGGGCCTGCAGTACAAGAAAGACAGGGACCTGCTCGAGCAGATGAAGAGGAGGGCCACAAAAATGATGCAAGGACTGGAACACCTCTGCTGTGAAGGAAGGCTGAGAGAGTTGGGCTTGTTCAGCCTGGAGATGAGAAGGCTCTGAGGAGACTGCACATTGCGGTCTTTCAATATATAAAAGAGGCATCTAAGAAAGATGGAGGAAGACTTTTTTACCAAGGCCTGTAGCGACAGGACAAGGGGCAAAGGTTTTAAACTGAAGAGGGTCGATTCTGGTTGGATAGAAGGGAGAAATTTTTTAAGAGGAGGCTGGTGAGACACTGGAACTGATTGGCCCCAGAATTTGGGAATAGCCCGTTATTGGAAGTGTTCAAGCTCAGGTTGGACTGGGGCTTTGAGCAACCTGATACAGTCAAAGATATTCCTGTCCACAGCAGGGGTGTTGCAGTAGATGATCTTTTTAAGGTCCCTTCCAACCCAAACCATTCTATGATTCTGTGATTCTATCCCCTGACTGCCGCATGTCCATGGGAGTCGGAGATGGGCAGAGAGGCAAGACTTCAGATGCACTCCTGCGCTCGCCGTTTCCCGCTGGTTGTTTCTTGGCTTCTCCTGGGCAGGGCACAGAGTGTTTCCCTCAGCCTCCCCATGCCCTGCGCAGGGAGCCCAGGGGCGCATTTTGGGTTTGAACATCAGAAAAGTCGGTACTGCAGTGCCAGAGCCCTCCTGGGCACAAGCTCTTCATGCACAGGCCAGTGCTCGATGCTGGGTATTACCTTGGATCACAGGCCTCATTTTTCTGACCTTGCCCTTGTGTTATTCACTGAGCTTTATCCACTGAGCTCTTTTAATAACCAAAATGCCAATGACCAGGAGAAGTGTGTTTAGAGCTGACAGTGTTTAAAGCAGCTCAAGTGACAGCGCCCTTTTCCTAGAGCTACAGCAGCCACTCTCCAGGTCTACCAAGAAGTTCCCCTTTTCTCAGAGTATCACCATTGTACGAGCGCCTACCACCTCTAACACTCTCACCTAGGCAGCACTATGCTCACAGCTTTTCTTGCATGAACTGTATGAATGTGTGTGTAAGATATTTGTGATGGTGTGGGAGTGCTGGACTGAGGATGTATCAGAGTGCGGCGGATCGCAGGCTGCATTCTCTGTGTCTGACTGTGCAGAGTTGTGCTTGGGTGGAGGGGTGGGTTTTTTGGAGTTGTAGGTAGTGCAGGGCTTCAGGGACCTCCCCTGCTTCCTGACTTGGTTGAGGACATTGCTCAATATATGTTGACAGAGGTTACATATATGAGGAACAGGCTTAAGCTGTTTAGAATTTTACTTTGCATTTTTGGCTCTATCATGTTCCTGAATATCTGTATCAAAGGTGGAGGTACAGTAAAAACTTTTTTAATTACTTTACTGCTAGTCAGTAAATATTACACATTCATACTTACTCAGCTCTGTACTGAATACATTTTTGTGTACCCATCTTTCATGAGGAATGTTTAGAAAAAGAATGTAATTTTTTCTTTGTCTTGGGCTGAGTCTCAGTGGCCAGGACTTTTGTATGTATGAATTTGGACTGTAACACATTTTGTTTCTCTCATTTCAAATATTATATGAACATAAGAGTTTAATTAATTTAAAAAGAACATTTTAGCTTTTTTTCAAACAGTTTATCTACTTCCCTTATTGCATTTCTTCATTAGCCTCAGAACACCATGTTGAAAGCATTAATTTTATCTGCACAATGCAACTGGAAGAGTTGCAGCAGAGACATACAATAAAAATCTGTCTTGGGTCCAGGAGGAAATCTCTGGAAATGCAGCAATAGAACCCATAAGTCCTACATCCAAGTTCTCCAAGTGCCTTGACTAACTGAGATTCTCTCGTTAAGTCTCTTGTCAAATTATTTATAGTGAATACATTCACATCATTGGTAAGGTACAAAACATTTCTAAATATATCTGGTCAAATCAAATGACAATTATGCCCTTAGTTAAGTTTGCCAGACAATGCTTTGCCAAAGAATGTTTGCCAAAAAATGTTTTGACCGAAGAAAGAGGAGGAATCCAGGGCATCTGCCAACCAGACTCTATAAAAGTGTCTTTGCAGTGCTCTGCCCTGTCTCCAAGAAGAGTTTCAAGGTAAGTGTGCGGGGTCTAGTGATTTGTTGAAATTCGGCGTCCCCCTTTGTTGCATGTTATGCAGTCTGTGAAAGCTATGAAAATGGTTTCCAAATAATTTTTCCATCTGCTTTCAAGCCATCTGTATATTTTCTATCTATACTTTTTGTTTTTAATTTTAAATGAGAATAAGAAGGTTCTTTTAACAGAATTCATATTCTCAAATATGACACTGTACAATCTGTGCAATCTGTAAGGCCAATGTACAATGTGTACATTGTCAAAAGACACAAATAACAGCAATTTTTAAAAGGTTATTCTGTATTATTCAAGGATGAAAGCAAGATTTTTCTTTTCTGATTTTAAATCATTAAACAGGAGGAAGGCTAGTTATGCTAGTTTTAGCAATTCTAGTATGTGCTTAATTTTAAAACATTGCAAAACGTCTCCCTGTAAGCAAGGTACATTAATGATTTATTGATGCCACATTTTGTTTCTCCCACAGGGTTCTCTGCTGACGTGCCTTCAATAAAGTGCAGACATGACCTCTCCGGACGCTGAGATGGCCGCCTTTGGGGAGGCGGCTCCTTACCTCCGAAAGTCAGAGAAGGAAAGAATCGAGGCCCAGAACAAGCCTTTCGATGCCAAGTCATCCGTCTTTGTGGTGCATCCTAAGGAATCCTTTGTGAAAGGGACAATCCAGAGCAGGGAATCAGGGAAGGTTACTGTCAAGACTGAAGCAGGAGAGGTGAGTGAAAACCAAGGCTTAAAAACTGCATGTAATTCTCAGTCTCAGCTCTTAGCTGACATACATGCATCTCCTTCTTCATCTGACAGACCCTGACCGTGAAGGAAGATCAAATCTTCTCCATGAACCCACCCAAGTATGATAAAATCGAGGACATGGCCATGATGACCCACCTCCACGAACCCGCTGTGCTGTACAACCTCAAAGAGCGTTATGCAGCCTGGATGATCTACGTAAGTACCAGCAGCAGTCTTCCTTTGGGTAACGAGGAGGAGCTGCTCTGCCAGGCTAAACGGAAACCAACGTGCTGTCTGCCTTCCTCACAGACCTACTCGGGTCTCTTCTGCGTCACTGTCAACCCCTACAAGTGGCTGCCGGTGTACAACCCAGAGGTGGTGTTGGCCTACCGAGGCAAGAAGCGCCAGGAGGCCCCTCCACACATCTTCTCCATCTCTGACAATGCCTATCAGTTCATGCTGACTGGTGAGTTTCTTGGTTTTCTTTAAAATTATTTGGCTGTGAATACTCAGAGAGGAAAAAAAAATCTTTTCACTGAAAAATAGTTCAGTCTAATAGTTTTGGGAGGAGGGTGGATGTTCTCTCATCCTTGGAAATGTTTTCTTTACTGGACACTATCAATGACATCATGTTTCCAACAATCAATGTTAGAATTTGCTGTCCAAGATACTTGGAAGGGTACAGTTTAACACCAATTACAGGATCAGATTTTCCTTTAATTACATTTTTATAAACATTTAAAGTTCTGTTTTTTCCTTAGCTGAGAGGATTGTTCTTCGAATTATTTGCTTTGCAGGACTGAAAGTCACTAGGGTGGAGTTCTGTAAATAAGATTCGGTGTAAAGGGAAAGGACATTCAGCATTAAAGCCAATGCTTCCTGAGGTGTTTTTATGAAAACTCAGGAAGCAGTCTTAGTCAGGCATTGCAGTGAAACCTGTTCAGAAAAGTAATACTTCCTCCTTCCATCTCAGAAACAAAAAGCACTTTCTTTGAAACTTAGTCCAGTTACACAGCCTGTTAAGGTAGGTTATTAAACGCACACAGACTTGCTTCAAAACATAACACTGGCTATTTAAGTGTGAAAACACAAAAAGGCAGGCAAAATTAAAGTTTTGAGAACAACTTGCAGCACACATAAACACTTATGCTTATTTCTTTTCCAAAT